>CAKJTW010000097.1:0-1226000 GCA_917880005.1 Nanger dama | reverse complement strand
CAGGGAGGGTGTCCAGGGCCCTTTGCTTTGTGGCAGCTCAGGGCAGCCCACTGCCAGGGCATGGCATGTCCACTGAGCTGCCAAACGTTAACTGGGTTTGACCCCTGCAGCCAGTTTCCCTTCTCCACCTTCGGAGCTGCCTCAGTTTCCTCAAACTATCCTGACACCTGAATCTACTTCCTGTTTTCATAGGAATTCAAGATGCAGGGTTTTATTTGCTTGACGTTTTCTCCTTCCCTTCTTTCTTTCCTTCCCTCTTTCCCCTGTTCCCACTTCCCTTTCTCCCTTTCTAGTGGGGAAGGAGAGAAGGGGGAAAGAGAATGGGCAAGCGGACAAAGCACACACCCTTTCTCTGTAGGGAAATGGCCACCTAACCTTACGATCCCTCTGATCTGGTGCTCAGGCATCCCTTAAGGTCTTGTCTAGAGAGCTTCCCTGTGTTTAATCCAGAGCAGGGCCTGGCTGGCCTGTCCAGCAGAAGGGGCCTCCGTGACTTTCCACATGGGAGCCAGGAGGGGCCCCATGTGATGGCGAAGCAGCCTGTCTGGCTCAGGCCTGTGCAGCCAGAACAGGAAAGGAGCAAAGGCAGGGATGCCATGATCTTCGTTTTCTGAATGTTGAGCTTTAAGCCAACTTTTTCACTCTCCTCTTTCACTTTCATCAAGAGGCTTTGTAGTTCCTCTTCACTTTCTGCCATAAGGGTGGTGTCATCTGCATATCTGAGGTGACTGATATTTCTCCCGGCAGTCTTGATTCCAGCTTGTGTTTCTTCCAGCCCAGCGTTTCTCATGATGTACTCGGCATATAAGTTAAATAAGCAGGGTGACAATATACAGCCTTGATGTACTCCTTTTCCTGTTCGGAACCAGTCTGTTGTTTCATGTCCAGTTCTAACTGTTGCTTCCTGACCTGCATACAGATTTCTCAAGAGGCAGGTCAGGTGGTCTGGTCACTACTGTATATATATATAGTAGATAAACAACAAGGACCTACTGTAAAGCACAGGAAACTATACTCACTATCTTGTGCTAGCCTATAATAAGAAAAAAAAAGACATACAGAGATTGTCAATAGGGAGCTCTCAGAGACTGGAGACCCACGTGAAGGTGAGAAAGTCAAGGAGAAGCCTCCTGTCTTGCTTGAGAAGTTCAGAGAAGGACCTATGGTTTTACAGCCCTTTCTTTTCTTCCTCCCTCTTTGCTGTTTCCATCGGCTTCCCTGATGGCTCATCAGGTAAAGAATTTGCCTGCAATGCAGGAGACACAGGAGATGTGGGTTTGATCCCTGGGTCAGGAAGGTCCCCCTGGAGAATGAGATGGAAACCCACTCCAGTATTCTTGCCTGGAGAATCCCAAGGACAGAGGTGCCTGGTCGGATACAGCCCAAAGGGTCTCAAAGAGCTGAGCACGACTAAGCTTGCAGGCACGTCTTTGCTGTTTGTTTCTGAGACATTCAGTTCTAGTTAACCTTTCTGCTGGGTGAAGGGAAAGTGAGAAAAATGGTGGGGGGGGGAGAATTAAGTTAATTAAGATCAGTTAACTAGGATAGCCATCATTAGAGGGGCTTTAGAAGAGTTACTGCAGTGCCTATTGCTGGATGTAGAAAGCTGGAGGGTTCCAGTCCTGGCTTTGCTGTGGACTCTGGGGCCACCAGATGCGAAGGGGCCACCAGATGCGAAGATCCCACTTGTTGGAAAAGACCCTGATGCTGGGAAAGATTGAAGGCAAAAGGAGAAGGAGTTGGCAGAGGATAAGCTGGTTAGATAGATAGCATCACTGACTCAATGGACATGAATTTGACCAAACTCTGGGAGATGGTGGAGACAGGAGCCTGGCATGCTGCAGTCCATGGGGTCGCAAAGAGTCAGACAAGACTTAGCAACTGAACAACTACAGCTGTGATCTTAGGAGGGTGCTCATCCACTGCTGTGTCCCCTCAGATACTCGGCCCTTCCTTGCATCGTCAGTGAGCCCATGAGAAATGAGCATAGATGGCTGTTACAGTTTTCCTGTGAGGATGTTTTTGAAGCTTTACTTTCAAAAGCAAAGCATTTGGGGAAAAAAATTTGACTCTTATTTTTTTAGTAAAAATATCATAACATGCCTGGGTCTGGGACTCAGAACAGAGAGTGACCTGAAGTTGCTCACAGGGATCTTTTCCAGGAAAGGACAATGGCTTAAAATCCAGTCGTGGTGACAGTTGCACAATTGTTACTCAAAGCCATTGAGTACAGTGTAGACGATACTTCTACAAAGCAGTTAAAAATGATGACAAAATTCTGGAAGCATCTACCCTGAGTAACCCGGTTGCCTTACAGATAAGGCAGTTTGCGGCAGGCGTTCTGGGCAGGCAGTGCGAGCAGACTGTGAAAGAGCTGGTCAGTTATCCCGGGAAGGAAGGGGGCATGAACTGCTCCGGCACACGAAGCATGTGGCTAAATGGGACCAAAGAGGTGAAAATCAGGAAGAGGGTCTTTAGCAGGTTTCCGATGGGATATGGGATCCAAGTGCAGACAAGAATGCCAGGCTCATCATGTGAGGGGCTGGAGACAGAAAAAGGAGGGCAGTCACACAGAGCCCATGGAGAATCAGGAATGGCAGGGCTGGGGGACACATGTGTGGGTTAGATAGTCCCTCCTCCTCAGCACCTGGTGACCCAGCTGGAACAGATAGGCCCCGGGTGGCCACGGGGAGGTCACACAGTCACTGGTCATGTGGAGTGCCTGCAAGGCCAGGCTTCAAAATAGGACAGACCAACTCAGCATGCCTGTGTGCTAAGTTGCTTCAGTCGTGTCCAACTCTGCAACCCCATGGACTGTAGCCCACCAAGCTCCTCTGTCCATGGGAATCTCAGGCTAGAATACTGGAGTGAGTTGCCATGCCCTCCTCCAGGGGATCACCCCAACCCAGGGATCGAACCTACGTCTCTTATGTCTCCTGCATTGGCAGGAGGGTTCTTTACCAATAGCAGCACCTGGGAAGCCCAACCAATGTAACATTTTAAAGCAATTACCTTCCAATTAACAAAAAAACAACTGGGGAGGATGCAGTTTTGTCACTTACTCACTAGCTGCTGCTGTTGCTACGTCGCTTCAGTCGTGTCCAACTCTGTGCGACCCCATAGACGGCAGCCCACCAGGCTCCGTCATCCCTGGGATTCTTCAGGGAAGAACACTGGCGTGGGTTGCCATTTCCTTCTCCAACGCATGAAAGTGAAAAGTGAAAAGTGAAAATGAAGTGGCTCAGTCGTGTCTGACTCTTAGCAACCCCATGGACTGCAGCCTAACAGGCCCCTCCGTCCATGGGATTTTCCAGGCAAGAGTACTGGAGTGGGTCGCCACTGCCTTCTCCGTACTCACTAGCTAGTAAGTGGCAAATCAGGATTTGGATTCTAGAGGTATGGTTCTCGCCCTTGGCCTTCAACCTCAATCCTATGTTGTCTGTCTTACTAGACAGGAGACCAAAGCTCAGAGTGGCTGACTGAGCTGCCCAAGGTCACACAGTAGAAAGTGGTAGGACTGAGATCGAAACCCAAGTCCTCCAGTCCCATTGCTGAGGCTGATCCCATTAGTCCCATCTTTCCTGTGCCAAGGCGGACATGAGGACTTGGCTCTTCCTGCTTTCCTCCTGGCAGGATGCTGGGTGCCTGAGGAGGACCACGGCGCTGAGGAGGGTCATTCTTCCAGCTGCAGTCAGGGAGCTGGGGAGGGGGTGAAGAAACCTTTGTCAACATGGCTCTCTAGAAAGAGGAGACTTAAATCTCCTTTAAATACCCCTTTTGGCGTGCTAGTCATTCCTCCAGCAGGAAATGGCTTGACAGGTGCCTGTTGAGCATCAGAAAAAACTGCCAGCCGCCTGACCAAGGAGAGAGCCTAGGCTAGTTCAACCAGGAAAAAGCCTTCAACTTCACTCCTGCAGGCTGTCCTTTCTCTCATTTACTTGAAGAATTCTCATTCCCTTATTTAGCGTGATGACACACATTGACTATATTCTAGAGTCAGTGTTCAGTCATGGCTCGATGTTCGCACTCAGCCTGGAACTGGCGAGGGTTCCCAGCCAAGGGTACCAGCGTTGGGCACAGCACTCCCCTCTCCTGGGTGTTCTGGGGAGACAAATGGGGCAGTGTGTGAGGAAGGCCTCGGACGAGCCCACAGGGATCCGGAGAGCGGTGTTATCACCCCTGCTTCATATGAGGGTCACGATTTGTCCCTTGCTCATCCTCATGTCCCTGGCACCTGACGCAGCACACCTGGAACCTCTATGAGTGAAGCAGAGCGGCCAGTGGGAGAGGCTGGTTCAGGGAGATGCCCCCACCTCATTCATACTCCAGAGCAGCTCAGCGGCTGTCTCCTGGGCTACATACGCTGCTCAGCTGGCACTGAAACAGAGAAAATTCATCCCTGCTCTCTGCCTTCTAAAATCCTATGTCAGGAGATGAAACTCAAAATGCAGGCCATTCAGTCCTTTACAGGGAAGTTTCCATGGTGACGGCAGTCCTTGCTGAGTTGCAGCAGCCTGCCTCCCTGGAGCAGGCCCGAGTCCCACCTGTGATAACAAGGGCCCCCTGTCCTCTCCACTAGGGCAGGTGTTCACATGTTTCCAAGTCTCTTTTCTCCTACTCCACACACTGAACAGCAGTTAAGACCGTGAACTTCCCTCCAGAGTCGAGAGCCTGGGAAAGGGTGGCACTAACCTGGAGAGAGAGGCGTGCCTCCATACACCCTAGACTCCTGGGATCTTACTCCAGTGCCACCTTCAATACCATGTGACCCGGGTGGAGCTGGGGGTCGTTCAGTCTTTTCTTCTGTGATGTGATCGCAGGGAGATGTGTCAACATAATTTGTCACATGTTTCTTACTCTAGCCCACCCCTCTGGGACATGAGTGAGCTCTGTGGATAAGAACTGGCCCTTTGGGTCTGAATGGTCTCATCTGAACCCTGAAAGTGTCAGATGCAATGTTAGTAAATTGCAATTACACTGTATTTCCATGTCTGCCAGCTCCCTCTCTACCTCCCTTCCTCCCTACCCTCCTCCCTCCTCTTTCCTCTCCCCACTTCCCATGCCCAACCTTCCTTCCCATCTCCCTTTCCTATCCTATTGGCTCCAGGTGGCCCAGACCTTCCAGTTCTGCCCACTGACCTCCTAGTCTCTCAGGAGTGAGATTCTGGGAGTCTCTTCTGTCTTTCTCCTGGGTGTTTGGACCCTAGTCCATCCTCAAATGAAGAAGAGGGTAAGGGAGGACAGTGAACAGACCAGGCTGGTACCTGGCCATGGTGCCCACCAAATTATAAAGAAATCTCTCAAGGTGCCCGCCCCTCAATCCCAACTCAATTACACCTCTTTCTCTTGTCTTTCCCCGCCATCTCCTGTCACAACGTGCCCTGCCTGCAGGCTCTCTTGCTGGTCATTAATTCTGCAGGGGCCAGCTCAGCACCCTTCTCTCAGGGATGTTTGTCCTGTGAGTCTGATTGCTTTCAGTTCCTGCCTTATGTGGTCTAAGAAAATTAAATGCAATGTTGCTTATTGGGTGCCAGCTCAGGGCTAGGAATGGAGCCTGGCACTCAGTGGACAGGAGTTCTCACTATTTGGCATCCTCTTTACAGGTGGGTTTAAAGCTTTGGTGGAAGAGTACGTCTCAGGCTACCCTGCCCGCCTGCCACCCCCCGACCCCCACCCCAACCAAGGACCAGGAAGCCCCCATTGAAGACCGTTTTGGGGATGGAGGCTGAAAGAGAAGCGAAGAGCCATGGGGCTGGGGGACAGGGGGCAAAGGCGGGGGCAGGGGGCAAAGGCAGACACAGCCAGGATGCCGAGATGGATTTGAGCTACTCTATCTCACCATGGCACTGTGTGACCTCCGAGCACTGTATCTTCTTCCTCTGTAGGAAAAGCAGATAATACCTGCTTCAAAATGTTGTCTAGACAGAGACTTAACAAGATGACAATGAGAAAGCACCAGGCATAAAACCAATGTTTGAAGCCCAGCTTTTAAACTTCTTCTCCGAGGGGAAGATTTCAGAGAAGACATGAGCCAGGGGACACCCTCAGGTGCTCAGCAATTTCTCCAGCCCCAGGGGATCCCCTAGCCCACGTGGAGACCCTGCACAAGAGAGAGTGGCAAAGCAAAGGCCAGTGCCCTGGTGAGGACCAGGGTGGCCCCCAACTTGGAAATTCACGGCCTCCCTCTCATGTCATGACTGCTCAGCTGTCTCCCGTTCAGGTCTTGTCCACTCTGTAATGACTGGCTCCTCCAGCCTCTCCCACTATTATATCCCATTTCACAGCTGAGCAAACTGAAGCACAGAGAAACTAAGTAACTTGCAACTAGTAATCGGCAGAGCTGGGATTCAACCAAGGCTATCTGATTTCAGCACTGACGATCTTAACCACTATGATATTTTGCCTCTGCTTAAAAAAAAAGGTTAAAAAGAGATTCCCTTTTCCTGGCTTCATCCTCGAGTCACCTTTCCTTCTCTGACTTTCCTGCTAGTTCTCTCAGCAGAGGCTGGCTGAAGTTTCCCTCCTCCAGGCTTTGCAGTTTGGGAACAACCCATGACCTCTGGAGAAATATATGGCAACCCACTCCAGTATTCTTGCCTGGAGAATCCCAGGGACAGCGGAGCCTGTGAGCTGCCGTCTATGGGGTCACACAGAGTCGGACACGACTGAAGCAACTTAGCAGCAGCAGCATGACCTCTGGAGAAGTATATGGCAACCCACTCCAGTATTCTTGCCTGGAGTGATCCCATGGACAGAGGAGCCTTGCAGGCTACAGTCTGGGGTCGCAAAGAATCAGACACGATTGAGTAACTGACAACCAGCAACCAACTTGACTTTCCTGAATTAACTCCCTTGAAGGATATTCAAAGCCCAAGGAAGTGGCATCTTCTTTGCCTCGCCCAGCATTGTGTAAAAGAGCTTGTTGGACTCCGAGAACATGCCCACATGCTTTCTGGAATATTCTTGCTGCTATCCTCTCCCATGCATCCCGCACTCTCTTCAGCATGGTGTTTTCTCTGGAGGACTATATCCTAAGAAGCTCTGCTTGCTCTGGCCCGCAGAGACCCCCCAGCTGACCAGCAAGGACAGTATAAGTTGTGGTTCCCAGTGCCAGAGTGGAAAACTGCTGCTTTTCCTGTTTCCATGACATCAGAGTCATCACATACTAAACTCCTTCTCCTCTTCATACCCCTCCTCCTCCTCCTCCTCCTCTTTCTTCTTTAGCATCCTGGGATATATTTACTCAGAACAGGGTGGTTTCTTTCTATCCTTATCTCCTCCTTGAGCTTTCCCTTTTGTTTGTCAGTTTCAAAATAATGAATTAGTTTATTAGCATCCTCAGTGGATAGCCAATGAGTTTCTCTTTTAAAAAAGATCACTACAGACTCAAAGACTTAAATATATTTTACCTGCTTCAATCGCTCAGGGTCACTATCCTTACTGACACACACTGTTGTGTCTCTGGCCAGGGCTTCCAAGTCCTTCAGCCCTGGCTCTTGTGGTCTTTGTTGCTGCATCATTTTCAGGGGGCCTCTTCCACCAGTGATGGTGGGAGGCGCCTAAGTAATTTTCAAGTGAGTTCCTTACAACATTCTTTCCCAGGGGGCAGGGAGAAGGGATTGAAAGGTGTGGAAAAAAATCTCTTTTGAGATTGAAATTTACTCAGGAGATTCAAGCTGAGTTCCTTTGGGTTGGAGGAGGGGCCAGAGCTGATGTTAGGAGGGGTTGGTATAGAAGGAGGTGAGGAAGTTTCCCCAAGGAAGGTGAGGGGCTGTGTTTGGGGATTTCTGAGGGTGGCGGGGAGCAAGGCCTGCTCCCCTTGGAGTCTGGGCGCTGTCAACCTCTGCAGGGGAGGTGCATGGTTGCAAGAGGCAGTTGACAGTGAGCTGTGGACCTAGGCTTCTCCATGAGCATCCTTGTTCCCAGGCTTTGCTGGGCAGAGATGAAGCTGCCCATGGTCCATGCCAGCCTGGCAGTGGGCATCTCAGATACACTACCTCAATGGAAGGCTAGAGCTCTTGCTGGTTTTCTGCAAGATCTCTTCTCTAATTTATGCCTCCCTTGGGAAAGGGAGGCAAAAGGGGCTCAGAGCTACATTGAATGCAGCTTATAAGTCATCCTTATGATTATAAAGTAGAAGTGAGAAATAGATTTAAGGGCCTAGATCTGATAGATAGAGTGGCTGATGAACTATGGAATGAGGTTCGTAACATTATATAGGAGACAGGGATCAAGACCATCCCCATGGAAAAGAAATGCAAAAAAGCAAGATGGTTGTCTGGGGAGGCCTTACAAATAGCTGTGAAAAGAAGAGAAGCGAAAAGCAAAGGAGAAAAGGAAAGATATAAGTATCTGAATGCAGAGTTCCAGAGAATAGCAAGAAGAGATAAGAAAGCCTTCTTCAACGATCAATGCAAAGAAATAGAGGAAAGAACAGAATGGGAAAGACTAGAGATCTCTCCAAGAAAATTAGAGATACCAAAGAATATTTCATGCAAAGATGGGCTCGATAAAGGACAGAAATGGTAGTGACCTAACAGAAGCAGAAGATATTAAGAAGAGGTGGCAAGAATACACAGAAGAACTGTACAAAAAGATCTTCATGACCCAGATAATCATGATGCTGTGATCACTCATCTAGAGCCAGACATCTTGGAATGTGAAGTCAAGTGGGCCTTAGAAAGCATCACTACGAACAAAGCTAGTGGAGGTGATGGAATTCCAGTTGAGCTGTTTCAAATCCTGAAATATGATGCTGTGAAAGTGTTGCACTCAATATGCCAGCAAATTTGAAAAACTCAGCAGTGGCCACAGGACTGGAAAAGGTCAGTTTTCATTCTAGTTCCAAAGAAAGGCAAGGCCAAAGAACGCGCAAACTACCGCACAATTGCACTCATCTCACATGCCAGTAAAGTAATGCTCAAAATTCTCCAAGCCAGGCTTCAGCAATACGTGAACCGTGAACTTCCTGATGTTCAAGCTGGTTTTAGAAAAGGCAGAGGAACCAGAGACCAAATTGCCAATATCCGCTGGATCATGGTAAAAGCAAGAGAGTTCCAGAAAAACATCTATTTCTGCTTTATTGACTATGCCAACGCCTTTGACTGTGTGGATCACAATAAACTGTGGAAAATTCTGAAAGAGATGGGAATACTAGACCACCTGACCTGCCTCTTGAGAAATCTGTATGCAGGTCAGGAAGCAACAGTTAGAACTGGACATGGAACAACAGACTGGTTCCGAACAGGAAAAGGAGTACGTCAAGGCTGTATATTGTCACCCTGCTTATTTAACTTATATGCAGAGTACATCATGAGAAATGCTGGACTGGAAGAAACACAAGTTGGAATCAAGACTGCCGGGAGAAATATCAGTCACCTCAGATATGCAGATGACACCACCCTTATGGCAGAAAGTGAAGAGGAACTACAAAGCCTCTTGATGAAAGTGAAAGAGGAGAGTGAAAAAGTTGGCTTAAAGCTCAACATTCAGAAAACGAAGATCATGGCATCCGGTCCCATCACTTCCCATCACTATGGGAAATAGATGGGGAAATAGTGGAAACAGTGTCAGAATTTATTTTGGGGGCTCCAAAATCACTGCAGATGGTGACTGCAGCCATGAAATTAAAAGACGCTTACTCCTTGGAAGAAAAGTTATGACCTAGATAGTATATTCAAAATCAGAGACATTACTTTGCCGACTAAGGTCCATCTAATCAAGGCTATGGTTTTTCCTGTGGTCATGTATGGATATGAGAGTTGGACTGTGAAGAAGGCTGAACGCCGAAGAATTGATGTTTTTGAACTGTGGTGTTGGAGAAGACTCTTGAGAGTCCCTTGGACAGCAAGGAGATCCAACCAGTCCATTCTGAAGGAGATCAACCGTGGGATTTCTTTGGAAGGAATGATGCTAAAGCTGAAACTCCAGTACTTTGGCCACCTCATGCGAAGAGTTGACTCATTGGAAAAGACTCTGATGCTGGGAGGGATTGGGGGCAGGAGGAGAAGGGGACGACCGAGGATGAGATGGCTGGATGGCATCACTGACTCAATGGACGTGAATCTGAGTGAACTCCGGGAGTTGGTGATGGACAGGGAGGCCTGGCGTGCCTGGCCTCTTCGGGGTCGCGAAGAGTCGGACACGACTGAGCGACTGAACTGAACTGAACTAGAAGTCATAAGGGCAGTTATCTGGGTCCAGGTCTCCAACTTTGAGACACACTCTTTGACTTAGGACATTTTGTTTCTGAGAAATGGAACATTTCCTGCCATATCAGAAAACAAACGATGTCACATGCGTGCGTTCACGCTAAGTCGCTTTAGTCCCGTCTGATTCTTTGTGACCCTAAGGGTGCATCAGCAATTGCAGCCACCACGGAAGGTAGCTGGTGAGCCCTGGGGGAACTCAGGAAGGAAAGAAGCTCTGCTATCTAGCAGCCATCAGACTGCAGCCATTCCCCACGGCAAGCCCCGAGGAAGCTCAGAATGTGAAAATTATAGGATACTGGCCCCAAATAGCAGAGGTGCGTATCAAAGGGATGATTTCAGTGAGTCCAGACTCTTGCATCTTCCTTATCTGTTAGGACTTGTGATGCTGCAACAACAAAACCAAGAAGTAGCTTGAATATGGCATTTATTTCTCTTGCATGTGAAAGAAAGTACATGGGAGGCTTCACAGGAAGTTCTCCAGGACTGGTCCAGCTGCCTCACAGTTGTCAGTGACCCAGACTCCTTTTAACTTTCCATTCTACCATTCTCAGCAGTTGGTTTTCATCCTCAAGTTTGCTTGATGGTAAAAAATGGCTGCTGGGATTCCAGCCATCAGGTACATGTTCTAGGCAGGTCCTAAGTGAGACAGAATTCCTTCCAAGAATCTGTATAAGCTTCCATTTATATCTCATTATTCATTACTAGTGACAAGGGAGTGTTTTAGCTGGACACATTGCATACCATGAGAAGCTGATAGTCTAATAATAGGACGTGACAGATGGATATTGGACAGGATCTTTGCCACTCAATATTCTTTCTCTTTGTTCAGCTATCCTATTGACCCTTTGTTCTCAGCTTAGATAGAGCTTCTTTAGGCATCAGCCTTCTTCTAGGTGCTTCCTTAACCCCAACTCACCTGTTATCACACCACATTGCATCTGCTGGTTCACCTGTCAGTCTTTCCCCTCGAACAGAGAGCTCTGGGAAGGCAGGGACTAGAGGTGCTCAAATAATGCTTATGGAGTGAATGCCTGGAGGTTGAGAAAGCATTCATTCTAGAACATTTTACACTGATTTCCCCTATTCAGAATGCTGTTATAATCCCCAGTTGATCTTGCTATTTTTTCTACTTCTAAGTCATTACCACAACGTGTACCCAAATTGCTTTTTTGGAAAGAGAAGGCATTTCTTCTCAAACCACTGGGGATAGCACATGATTTGCACCTTCACAGCTTTGGAAAGAAACTGGCGTATCCAAAACAACATTCAAGCCTGGCTGGCTGGCGGTTTGGAGGGTAATAAAATGAAAAGCAATTTATAAGTGGCAAAGAATTTGAGCCAAAACATAATTCCATTTTGTGCAGAAAGCCAAGCTGTTCTGTATAATTTGTCATCCAGCCAGGGCTCTCTGACTCGCTCAAACCAAAGGCTCCTACTTCCTCTCCTCCTCTGACCGGTTCCTTCTAATTTAATTCCAAGTGGCAGGACTCCCAGTATTCCCAGTGAAGATGCTTGTTATCTCGTAGCTGAGCCAGCTGGTCTCTGTTCTTTGTAAATGTCTGACCTGGGATGAAGGATCTTGGCTATTCTATCTCAGAAACTTACTCCCAGAAAAAGCCTATTGGTGGTTTTCAGTGACCTCTCACTGCATAACTGCTCAGAAAAGTAGTGGCTGAAAGGAATGATTTATTATTTCTCATGGTCCATGGGGTGGCTAAGCTCAGCTAGGCAGTGCTGCTCCATGCGTACTGTGTAGGTCGCTTGTGTGGTGGCACTTAGCTGGACGCCCACCGATGGCTGGAACATTCAAAGTGGTGTCCTGTGTTCCAGAACTTCTATCCTCATGGCCTTGCGTCATTCAGTAACCTATCTTGTGCTTCTGTCAGCGTGGTAGCTGGCTTCTAAGAAGGAACTTTGTAAGAAGGCAAGCCCCAATTTGCAAGCACTAATCAAACTTCATGTGGCTAATATCTCAATCGGTCAAAGCAAGTCACACGGCCAATCTGAGAGTCAATGAGACAAAATATACAGGCCACGGATACTGGGAGATGTGGTTCCTTGGGCCACCGATGCACCAGTCTATACAGATGTCTCTGAGAAGACTGATGTAGGAGAGGAACAGGCTGGCCTGAGTGAGCTATGTTCCTCTTAGTAAAGGTTACATAACTTATTCTTTGAGCTCCAGATGCAGGGCCATTGGGGGAGTAGTACAGGGAGACCAACTGGAGTTTTAATAGGAGCTGCCCAACAGGGAGATGCCTGCTTTGTGAGATAGTGAGCTTCCCATCATGGGAGGTGTCCAAAGAGAGTCTGGTGGGGATGTATAGTGAATTCTTTCCTGAGCTGGGAGCTGGACTAAGTAATCATATGCTTCCTTTTCAACTCTGAATCTATTTAAAACTGTCCTTGGCAGGTCAGGAAGAACATTTGTCTCATAGATAACAAGTTCAGATGTCAGGCCACCTGTGAGGCAGGTGAGGGAACAGGGATCATAATCTTCCACATGAAAAATACCTTTTTTAAAATTGAAGTATAGATGATTTACAATGTTGTGTTAATTTCTGTTGTATGCAAAGTGATTCACTTATATATGTGTGTGTATGTATACATTCTTTTTTCATATTCTTTTCCATTAAGCTTCATCCCAGGAGACTGGATATAGTTCCCTGTAGGCTCTTGTGTTTATCCATTCTAAATGTAATAGCTTGTATCTGCGTACCTCAGACTCCCAGTTCATCCTTCTCCCTGCCTCCTCCCCTTGGCAATCACAAGTCTGTTCTCTGTGTTTGTGGGTCTGTTTCTGTTTTGTAGATATGTTCATTTCTGCCATATTTTAGATTCTACATGTAAGTGATATCATATGGTATTTGTCCTTCTCTTCTTGACTTACTTCACTTAATGTGATAATCTCTAGTTGCATCCATGTTGCTGCAAATCGCATTATGTTGTTCTTTTTAGGTTGAGTAGCATCCCATTGTATATGTATACTACCTCTTCTTTTCCATCGATTTGCTGATGGACGTATGTTCTGGTTGTTGTGAATAGTGGTGTTATGAACATAGGGTGCATATATGTTTTTGAATTATAGTTTTGTCAGGGTATATGCCCAGAAGTCGGATTGCTGGCTCATATGGTAATTCTATTTTTAGTTTTCTGAGGAATCTCTAGAGTACTTTCCACAGTGGCTGTACCAACTTACATTCCCACCAGGTGGAAAATACCTTAGTGGCTGTTTATTTAGGGACTCAGTCTTTATGGACTGGGAACGTTCTTTGTGTTTACTGATTGACAGCTGTCCTGGGGATGAGAGGGTGGAACTTCCTGTCCTGGCCAGCCCTGCAGAAGACAAACAGGAAGTCCTGACTGGGTCCTGGGCAGGAGGGTCTAAACAACCTTCCAAGAAGCACTTCAGCTGAAGTTGGGGAGGGGACAAGACTGTGCATGGCCTCTACCCACTCACCTCCCTTCACTCAACCAGAGTTGCTCCACTTTTGTGTCCTTGCAGACTGAGCTTTCTTGTATGATTTTGTGTTATGTGTGTGAAGAATGGATTCTAAGGCTAAGAAAGTTAAAGCTTAAAAATCACGCAGAGATTTCATCCATAAGAAATATGGTCAGGTCAAGGGCAATGCTGCCTGTGGGGACACAGGAAGGGGTGGTGTCATACACAGGGTCCGGCATGGGAAGCAGGCTACACAGGCCTTTGCCATGGAGGGAGGGGAGGGAGGGAGGCAGCTGAGGTGAGCAGTGTCCAGTGTCAGCTCCAGAACCAAGGCTGAGGGTACAGTCTCGGTGACTTACTCAGGGGTTAGAACCAGGGGGACTTACCCAGGGGTGGCCTTGTGTCTACCTAAAGGTGGTGTGAGGTCTCAGGTGACAGAGCCCCAGGCCAGCAATGCTAGGATGACCACACCCTGGGAGCATGGACACGGAGGGAGGCCACTGGCCTGGGACCAGGTCTGACTTGGAGGATATGTAGCTCCCCCTGAGTCCCCAGCACCTCCCTCCCTGGGTGAGCCTGACAGTGCAGGCCCTTTACCTCAGAGCATTGTGCTTTTCCTCAGGGTAAGAGGTATTGGAGGTGTGACTCTGGGGGCCAATCTCCTCATAGCAGATTCAGGCAAGGGCCCCTCGGAGGGCAGGCCCCACAGACACGGTCCCTTTCCATCTCAGGTCAAAAATAGAGTGGGGCCAGGAAGGTGATCAGGGTTGAATATTTTGGCCCAAGCAGGCACTTCTTGGAGTGTTACAGTTGGAGGCTGTCTTCAGCTCCAAGACATTTCCCTCCGTGATATAAACTTTCTGTGAACCATCACAGATCACACAAGTTTGGCAAGAAGAACAAAACACTCTATTCTATCACAATGTTCATGGCTCAGGAGTCTGCTTGTGGCCCAACTGGGTCCTTTGCTCTGGGGCCCATTGGGCTGCAACCCAGGTGTTGGCTGGCCTCATTCTCCTGCAGAGGATCAACTGGGGAAGAATCTACTTCCAAGTTCACTTGAGTTGTTGGCAAGGTTTATTTCCTTGCAGTGATATGATCAAGGCTTCCTTCTTTCTGCTGACTTTGCAGCCTGTAGGCCCTAGAAGGTCAGCTCCTGCCACAGTGGCCTTGTCAACTTGGGTCACTGACTTCACCCCCAGGCTGCAGGGAGAGCTTCTCACCTCGGGCAGGGCCCAGTCCCCTTTAAGGGTTTCCACCTGATTAAGTCAGGTTCACCCAGGACAATCTTCCTTTTATTCAAAATCAACTGATTTGGTACTTTGGTTCCATCTACAAAATCCCTTCATCTTTGTTTATACCTTGAGCTAGAATAACTCACAGTTCTCAGCCAGGCTCAAAGAGTGTCAACAACAGGGGGCAGGAATCATGCTGGCCACCCTGGACTGTGTCCCATATACCCTCTTTTGGAAACCCCAGGCTCCATGACTTAGCTTGCTGGGACCCATACTATTCCCATCCCCAACCCTACCCGCCCCCCCACCCTACACCAACACCCCTGCCACCATGCCCAACTCCAGACCTGCTCTTCTTAGCTGGTAATCAAAGACTCAGTCCTCATCTTAGTCCAGCACAACTTTTCTCCCTGCTGCCCGACCAGGCATCAGTGATCAGATAAAAGATGAAAGTCTCCCAAAGATGACTCAAGACCTTTTCTTTGTACGGGCATCTGGACAAAGATCCCTAAGAAGTGACCTGTGATGGACATTTTAGGGACCCATGACTGGTGAGTGATAAAAATGGTTTATTGCGATGCCAGGAAGGTCACTCTTAATTACTCTGCTTAGATCACCACTTACTTTGCTACTTTATAAGGTCATCTCTTATAGGGTTCTAGGGTCATGTCTCCCTCCTCCCACCTCTCGAGAGGACAATGGACATGATAAATCACCTGGACTTGTGAGCTTGTATTTTGGAAATAGGATGACTAGCACTAACTGGTATCTGTCCCTTCTAGAAGGTGTCAGTAATGATAACAGTAATAAATACAATTTATCGAGCACTTGCTATGTGCAGGCGTTGTGCTAAGCCTTCTCTCTGCAGCCCTCGGGGCAACCTTATGAGGTGAATACTATTACTGGCTCCGTTTTACAGCTATGGAAACAGAGTCTCTGAGAGTCTGTCTCTTGCTGTGAGTTGCACAGTTGGTAGGTGACAGAGGAAGGGTTGTCCTTCCCTGGAATGTCCAACTCCAGAACCCATACGACAGTGCCTCTCAGGGACCCTAGCATGTCCCTTCCTGGTGTCTGGTGTGTGTGTGCACACCTCCAAGGTGTGTGTGTGAGCCTCCTCTGGGGCTCTCCAAGGCTCCCCCAGGACCCTGGGAGAGTGGGTGTGGGGAATAGGGCCCAGGCCTGAGGGCCTCTTGGGGGTGCTCTTTGTAGCATGATAGCCTCTGAAGCCTCAGAGGCACTGCCATAAGTGCTGGGTGGTTTAGGGAGAAACGAAGCAACCTACGCCCAGGAACTAAGTGCAGAGGGAGACCAGCCTGTGGTGCCTGCCAGAACAGCAGAGCTTCTTGTCCCCATGTGTCATTACAGGAAGCGTGAGACTAGGCAACTGTGCAAAGCTGCCTGGGCCCCTCGAAAGGGAAAAGCAGGGAGTAGGGAGCGGGAGCCAGCCAGCTGGGCTGCTGGTGAGGGGCTGCTGGGCTCGTCTTCCCAGGTTTAGGGCTGAGGGAATTCAGCTGACGGGCATGGAAGCAGCTCGGTAGAAGACACAGGGTCTCTGCCTGGTACCGCGTGTGCGTGGTTTGAGGGTGTTCGGGGCTGATAGTGCCTGCCTGCTAGGTTGGCTGGACTTTGGGGTTGTGTTCCTCTGTTTGCTAGTCTGTTACTCTCTTAGTTGTGAGTATAAGGGCACACGATTCACCCTTTATCCTGGCTCAGCTCACCTTTTAGGTGAAAGGCAAGATCTCTCCATCTATGTCTCACCTTTCCTCTCCCAAACCCTCCTCTCTCTTCTTCCCTTTTTCTCTTTTGATTCCTCCTGGTTTCTCATCCTTTAGCGAGTCATCAGTTCTAGGACTCCCACTGCTTCCGAAAAGACATCAGTGAATTGGGGGATGTCTGGGACAGCTGAATAATAAAAACTGCATGTGGCTATATGAGTTGATCAGCGCCTGGATGAGTAGGCGATTCAATTCACATTGATTGAACACCCAGGATGCACCAGCCTCTGTGTATGGATGTGGGAGGGTATTGCAAGGAAGAGGAGTTGCGGGTGGGGTGGGGGAGGTGAAGGCTACAGAAGTCTAAGCTTGATGGTGAGGAACCTCACAGGAGGTGGGAAGAAAGGTCAGCGTCCCTGCCCGGACCAAGTGCTCTTGCGCCAACCCGACTTGGGCCCCTGGAGAGAAAGGAGAGGCAGATGGATTTTCAGATTCCAAGGCGTCTCCACCACCTGGCATCCTAGCACCCCTCCCCATCTTTGGTCTCCATGGTCACGTGCACTGCTGCCTATCATCTCCTTCTGCTTCTGCAAAAAATAGCCAGAATCAAGTGTAGAGTTTCCAGACTAGTTAGGGGACTGACACTCCTCAAAAAGATCCCCTCTCTCCCACTTTACCCAAGTGGAGGGAGAAAAACCCCAGGAAACTAAAGGAGGGAGACATTACCTAGACCCACAGGAGGAGAGAGGATGCATAGTAAGATGGGAGCTCTGGAAGATTCTTGTCCATCTTGGCGACCCCCCTTTTTCTGTGACCTTCAGGATCTTGACCTCTAGCCCAAGGTCAGAGGTCTGGTCTGGCCCTCACACCCTCAGCCTTGGGGACGGGGGCGAAGGGGCACAGCAGCGAGGCAGGTCATCTGTGGTTGGGGCCTGGCCGGACAGACCACAGGAGAGGAAATGCAAGGTGTTTTGAGGTAACCCCATTTTTTCTGTCCGTCAATTTGATTCATTGCTCAGGTCTTCAGCTATAATTACAGAGAAACGCAAACCTAATCCCCACCAGGTTTCCTCAGGAGAGCTGATATATAGATTGATTACAACTTCACAGATTTATTAGGAGCTGAGTGAAGCCAGCCTGTTACACTGGGAGACAGGGAAAGAATAACAGCCTAAAATCCAGGGGAAGGAAGATGGGTTAGGCTAGGAAGAGACAGACAGGCAGAGAAGAGAATCTGAGGAGAAGGAGAGACCTGGGCTGCTGGGGGAGAGGAAGAAGCAGGTGACTGTGTGGAGAAAGGTGACCATGGTGAGAAAGCTTCCAGGACCAATCTAGTCCCGCTCATTGTTCAACTTTTCTGAGTCACGATGTCCTCATCTGTCATATAGGTACAGTAATACCTCCCTCACAAGGTGGCTGTGAGGGTAAAATGAGATTGTGTATGTGGAATTGGGGCATATGGGGCCTGCTGCATAGAAGGGGGTGCCTCAGGGAGTAGGGGTAGAAGGAAGAGGGAGGAAACAGGAAAGAAGAAGGATGGAGAACAGAGAGAAGGTTACAAGAAAGAGAGAACTGGGAGAAATGGGTTCCAGGGTTATTCACATAACTGCTATGGAAGAGATGGCT
Source organism: Nanger dama (assembly GCA_917880005.1). Lineage (NCBI taxonomy): Eukaryota > Metazoa > Chordata > Mammalia > Artiodactyla > Bovidae > Nanger > Nanger dama. The sequence goes on along the minus strand of CAKJTW010000097.1, from coordinate 1,207,771 downwards.
ACATGTCCCCAACATCCATGCACTCCTTCTCCCATAAAAATAAACTTCTCATTTTTGACCAGAATAGAATTTCCCAGCTTCCCTTGTAGTTAGGTGAGGCCATGAGAAAAAATGGGGCCAATGGACTAAGTGGAAGTGATCGATGCTGGCCTAAGTGATGCCTTTGAAAGGAGCAGGGATGTTCATCCCCATTCCTCTTCCCCCAGCTGGGGCACCGTCCTCAACCCTGTGGACCAGGAAATACCCTGCTGCAGCAGAGCATCAAGATGGAAGGATCCTGGGTCTCTGACTCTGTGGACATCACATGAGCATAACCAGTCTTGATGACTCTGGGGAACTGAGCTACTTTACTGACTTAGAATTTTATAAAAGAGGGAAGTAAACCCATATCTTGGTTAAGCCACTGGGTGTTGCATCTTTTAAACGTTCAGCTCAATCCTATTCTAACTCAGTGCTGTCCAAACTTTCTGGGATGAGGAAAGTGTTCTCTAGCCACATCATCCAGGTGACCATTGAGCACCTGAAATGATACCAGTGCAGCTGAGAAACTGAAGTTTAAGTTTTGCTGAATTTTAACTAGCTTTAAGTAGCCACAGGCAGCTACAGCTCCTATTTGAGCAGGATGCTAGCTGTTTCGTGTCTGAGGTGGGCTCCAGGTTGCTCAGTCCTCTCTGGAGAAACCCTTTTACCTTTACAACTACGTCCCCATGTACAGAGGAGGTCCCTGGGGTAGGGTTCTCTCTTACTCTTGTGGTTCAGAATTTGGCCCATTTTTCAGCGTGCAGGAGTCTAGGAGTGCTTGGTTATTAACAGGGTGTCGATCTGCATACTTTTAGATCAGGAAGACCTTTGCTAGCTCTTCTGGTCTCTCTCTTAACAGCATTCTGCGTTTTTCTTAGTAACCTGGCCTGCAGTACAGCCTGACCAACTTTAGAAAACTGTAAAAGTGTTTGCACAAGAAATAGGACTTGCCAAGGTAAAGCTCTGGCTACAAGTGTCTGCTGAGGACTCTTAAAGAGATACAGTGGTCTCCTGAGCACTTCCTTGGTGGCCCAGTAGTTGAAACTCCACGCTTCCAATGCAGAGAGTGTGGGTTTGATACCTGGTCGAGGAACTAAGATCCCACATGCTGTGTGGTGTGGCCAAATTTTTTTGTTTTAAAGAGAGATAGCAATCTGTCCCCTCCCCAAGTCTTGCTTGAGTTCATCTTAACATGGTTTTTTTTTTTTTTCCAGATCGAGACTCTAAATTCAATTATGATAATAATTCTTCCCTTGATCCTTAAAGACTGTGTAGGGCAAGGAGCAAGATTGTTTAACAGTAATTCTGAGTCCCAGGTCCTTCTTTCCCCACTTGGAGATGCTGTACCCAAGCTCACCTTCCCACCTGGGGGATAAGTAGCTTCTGCCATGCTTTACCCTTCCCTGTGAGAGGGTGACTTCCTAAGAGCACTAGGTTTCCAAATTTTGTAAACAGTCTCCAAATCTAGACAGCCTGGTCTGGTCAAAGTTGCTACTGTTACCCTATTAAATAAAAAAGAATACCCATGATGGGGTGGACCCCTCCACTAGAAGAAGAACCCTCACTGGATTCCAGCAGAGGACACTGGTTCCAGCATGGGAAGATGGGAGAGTGGGGAAGCCCATGCCTCCACTTCTCTGTTTGACCTTGGCATAATAAACATTCCTTTCTCTCATTGTGGCAATTCGCTGAGATGGTAAAGCATCTGTCTACAATGCAGGAGACCCGGGTTCAATCCCAGGGTTGGGAAGATCCCGTAGAGAAGGAAATGGCAATCCATTCCAGTACTATTGCCTGGAAAATCCCACGGACAGAGGAGCCTGGTAGGCTACAGTCCGTGGGGTTGTAAAGAGTCGGACACGACTGCGCAACTTTCACTTTTCTCTCATTATGTTCCTTTGCAAACATTATACCATTATGGCTTCAGGGGAGGAGTAGGGAGGGCAAATGTCACTTTAGGGAGGAGGATAAGAAGTTCCATCCACAGAGGAAGCAGGGAAGTGAGCCACCTGATCCCAAGACTTCAAATAATACTGCTGTCTTTTAGAGTGAGAGGGGGTGGGCATGAGCATTCCTATTCAATAAATGGGTAAATGGAGGCACAGAGAGATGACCTGCTCTGATTGAGAGCACACAGTTGGGTAGAAGTGCAGTTATGAGTAGAAGCCAGGCTGGGCTCTGTCTTTAAGACCACACTTCACAGGAGTGTATTGCGCCTGGGAAAAGCAACAAGAAGAAGTGTCAGTGGAAGTCAGTGTGTGGATGGAAGTTCAAACACAGGACTCATGTAGATCAAGATCAGTGATTTAGAAGGCTCATCACCAAGAATTCCACTAACCGTCTTTGTGGTCACTACAGCTATGTTTGTCTAGTAGACACCCCCAGACACCTGTTCTGGTTACAGTAGCACCTCTATTAGAGGGAGGTGCTTCTATCCACTCTTCAAGGCTTGCGGGGTCTGTCAATCACAGAATCCTACCTCTCACAAGCCTGGTCAAATTTAACACAGTATCCTGGCAACAGTGACTAATCCAAGAGGTGGGCCAATCAGAACCCCTTCTCTGTGGGAAAGAAAGAAGTGTCTTTCTGCTTGGCTTGATTGGGAAGATGTGAATCTAAAGCGTTCAGAGGCCATCTTCCTCACCACATGGGAAGCACCAGCCTACAGAACGAAGCCACCACACACAGGAGGAAGCAGAGAAATGGAGAGGGTGGGAAATTGATTAGATGACTCACTGTTAGAGTTTGAGCCCTTCTCTGGACTTCCCAGACTTGCAATCCCATTGTATCAGTTGGGGTCAACCAGAGAAGTAGAACCAGCAGAATCATAGATGATTGATAGATAGATTAAGGATATAAATATGGATTTATTACAAGGAATTGGCTTGCACAGCTATAGGGACTGGCTAAGCAAATCTGGTAGATGCAGGTTCAAGCCCTGGGTTGGGAAGATCCCCTTGAGGAAGAAATGGCAACCCACTCCAGTATTTTTGCCTGAGAAATCCCATGGGCAGAGGAGACTGGCAGGCTACAGTCCATACAGTTGCAAAGAGTGGGACATGACTGAGCACACACAAGCACATCTAAAGTCCAGGCAGACAGGGAGAGAAGGTCACAAGCAAGAGCTGAACCCTGATGTTCACAGGTTTCAGTCACAGAGGGAGATCTAGAAGGAAGGGAGAGCAATTGCTGCCCTAATAGTCACTGTGAGCTTCTCCCTCTGCTGCTGCTGCTAAGTCACTTCAGTCATGTCCAACTCTGTGTGACCCCATAGATGACAGCCCACCAGGCTCCCCTGTCCCTGGGATTCTCCAGGCAAGAACACTGGAGGGCTGCCATTCCCTTCTCCAATGCATGAAAGTGAAAGTGAAAGTGAAGTCGCTCAGTCGTGTCTGACTCTTCGCGACCCCATGGACTGCAGCCTACTAGGCCCCTCCATCCATGGGATTTTCCAGGCAAGAGTACTGGAGTAGGGTGCCATTGCCTTCTCCGAGTTTCTCCCTCAGATAAGGCCTAAACCTAACAGTCACTGTGAGTTTCTTCCTCAGATAAGGCCTTAAAGCACTTGTAATTGATGAAGTCAGGCCCACCCAGGACACTCTCTCCATAGATTAATTTAAGGTTGACTGATTAGGGACTTTAATCACATATGCAAAATTCCTTTATCTCAACACCTAGATTAACATTTGATGAAATACCTCAGAGAAGGTGCGTGTATGGTATAAAGTGGCCACTGGCTGCTTCTGCCCTTCAATTCTTGACAGAGTTCATCACCTTTAGTCCACTCTAAATGGAAACAAATTAGAGAGGGAATTCTGGAAGCTGAAATTCAGCTTTGCCAAATTCATATATCAAAAAGCCGTCGTACCCATAAACTCCTTGCCTTCCCTGTAAGCTAAATTTGAGTTAGGATTTTCTATTTTTTATGGGCTGTTGCCTGCTAGGCTCCTGTGTCAATGGGATTTCCTAGGCAAGAATACTGGAATGAGTTGCCCTTTCCTTTTCCAGGGGACCTTCCCAACCCAGGGATTGAACCCTTGTCAGTTTGGCAAGCAGATTCTTTACCATTGAGCCAGCAGGGTATTCCTGGGAATGAAAGGCTCCTGACTCAGTGGCCATTTATTGAGTAGCTTGCACGTATTTTCTCCCTTAATCCTGACACATACACCAATGAGATAAGTATTATTTACAGTTGTGGAGACTGAGGCTCAGAGAGGTTAAGAAATCATTCAGACACAGAGCTCCAAATAAGGTCTGTCTTTCTACTGCCAAAGCTACAATATAATTATAATCTTTGCCAAAAGGAGCCATCCTGGTTGATACATGAATCCCTTGTACAGTTTGGAAGCTGACTTAAGCAAAAAAAAAAGTTTTTGGCTAAAAAGAAGTCCAAAGCTGAAGTACTTTATTCAGCTGATGACAGAACAAGGCCAAACAACAAATTTTATCTTTATGACCCAATGCCTGGTCCAGATATATTTGGCTGATGCAATCAACTGATTTTTGTTGTTGTTATATTTGTGTCTGATTTGGGGGAGAGATAATTTTTCAAGGTTTTAACCTTTTTGGAGACCTCTTTCTGCATGAAATAACTTAGATCTTAAACTCTGCTTCAAATACAAGTTGTGGTCACAATGTCAAACAGAAAAATCCCTTGCAAGCAGGATTAAGAACAAAGAGAAAGCACAAATATCAAGACTGAAAGAGGAGACATCATCACAGATTTCACAGACATTAAAAAGACAATAAAAGAATATTATGAATAATTTTATCCTAGCAAATTTAACAGTTTAAATGAAATGGACAAATTCTTTAAAAACAGACACAGTGGGTAAGATGTCAGAGTTGGGGGTCCAGGGAGCTGAACCTCCTAACTGCCAAACCCCATACGTAATTTTGAGGCCTTCCTTGGTCCTTCCATGGCATTTGACACTGCTGACCACTCCTCCTTAAAAATCTTCCTTTTGGCTTCCATGAAACATTCCTAGTGTTTCTTCTTTAAAAATCTTCTCTTCCCTCCTTCCTTTCTGCTTAATTTCAGTAACTTCTGATGGCTCTCCTAGGTCCTCCACTCTTCTTATTCTGCGTCTGTTTTACACCACAGGGCTTTAACTATTATTTGTATGCTGATGGCTCCCAAAGCTGCAGCCCAAATTGCTTTACTGAGCCTCACATTGACTAACAGTCAAGACAGCTGTTTATTTTATCAGCAAGTGCCACCACCCTTTGGCTGACCTCAGTCCCTCAAACTCAACTTTTCCTTTTGTTCTGTTAATGAAAACTGCTGCTGCTGCTGCTGCCGCTGCTAAGTCGCTTCATTTGTGTCCGACTCTGTGCGACCCCAGAGATGGCAGCCCACCAGGCTCCCCCATCCCTGGGATTCTCCAGGCAAGAACACTGGAGTGGGTTAATGAAAACTATTCCTGCCCTTTTCCCCATAGGGGAAAGGTCAGGAAGAGGTTCCCCTCTTATGAGACCTAATTTTACATTGTCAACTGAAAAAAAAAGAAGAAGAAGAACCTCAACCAACCAAACAACAACAACAAAAACAAAACAAAAAACTGCACAACCTAAAAGGTGAGAGTTATGTTGTATTAGGGGACTTTACTGAGAGCTAAAACCTGGGAAATAACCTCTCAGATAACTCTGAAGAACTGTTCCAAAGAGGCAAGGGAGGAGCAAGGATGTATAGGATTTTTGCTAAATAAACAAATGTAGTTGAACATCAAAAGATTATGGCAAATCACTCACACACACTAGAGCTACTAATTTTAGTGCTTACCTATGTATGGAAGATGCAAGAGTCTGGGTTCATTGAAATCATTCCCTTGTTATGCATCTTAACTCTCCAGGGCCAGTATCTCGCTTTTTCTTGATCCTGAATCCTCAGGGCACACCATCAGGTGGCTGCAGTGGCTGACCCTTGATGGAGATCAGCATTTGTTGTTGACTCAAATGGCAGGGAACTTTTATTTTTGTCCACAACCCCTAGAATCCATCTTCCACACGGTTGACTGAGCGGTCCTTCCACCAAAGCATATCTCATTTGTTGCTGTTGCTGTTTAACTGCTAATTCATGTCTGATTCTTTGGTCTGCAACACACCAGGGTTTCCTATCCTTCACTATCTCCTGGAGTTTGTTCAAACACATCTCCATTGAGTCAGCGATGTCACCCTCTACTGCTCCCTTCTCCTTCTACCCTCAATCTTTCCCAGCATCAGAGTATTTTCCAGTGAGTCAGCTCTTTGCATCAGGTGGCCAAAGTACTGGAGCTTCAGCTTCAGCAACAGTCCTTCTAATGAATATTCAGGGTTGATTTCCTTTAGGATTGACTGGCTTGATCTCCTTGCTGTCCAAGGGACTCCCAAGAGTCTTCTTCAGCACCACAGTTCTAAAGCATCAATTCTTTGGCACTCAGCCTTCTGTATCGTCCAACTCTCACATCCATACATGACTACTGGAAAAACCATAGCTTTGACTATACAGACCTTCGTCAGCATATCTCATTAGGATGGCTTTAAAATCAGGGCTCAAATTCTTGGCGTTACTCCATTGAGAGGTGGGGTGTTCTCCATTTGAATCTAAGCAGGTTTGTGACAGCTTCAACTAATACAGCCCACAGAACTGATGCTGTGTGATTTCTGATGTTAGAGCAGAAGGTCCATGCACCTTCCTCTAGTCCTGCCATGCCCTTTCTGGGGAAGTTTCCTCTCAGAAACCAGGCTCCCCATTGTGAAAAGTCCAAGTCATGTAGAAAGGCCCTGTGTAGGGGGCTCTAGAGAACAGTCCCAGCGGAGCCAGTTATCAAGTCATCCCAGTCAAGATATCAGAGTTGAGGATCCTTTTGGAAGTGGATCCTCTAGCCATGGCTATTGCAGCTGTCACTGTTTGAGTCCTCTCAGCTCTAGACATATTTTAAAGCAACGAAGAGCTGTCTCAGCTCTGTTCTGTCCAGTCTGATCCAAAGAATCTGTCATCATAATAAAAGAGCTGTGTCTGGGGGTAGTTTGTTACATAGTAACTGTAACACTCAGGGCATGCCACATGCCTGCTTAGAATGTTGCACTGATTCCATCCAATCCAAATTGTTCCTGGATCATTACTTAGTTCTTGCCCATCCCCCCTCACCATCTCCAGCCCCTCCCCACAGGAGTCCTAGTCCTGCCATACTTCTATTTCTGGAACGTTCCTACAAGTCTAGGTTTCCATGCCTTTGTACATGCTGTTGCTCTATCTATATATCTTTCTAACATCCAGATATTAAGCACATCATCTAGAAAACTGGAAGAAGTAAATCCATTTCCCTCCCTGAAATCCTTTCAGTGGCCCCAAAACCATCCAGGTACTCCATGAAAAAATGTTCAGAGAATGTTTACTTAATCTCCCTGTGTACCAATGGCCCCACTGGTAGAATGGGGTAATGAATAACAAGATAGAGTGTGCTGCTGCTGCTAAGTGGCTTCAGTCGTGTCCGACTCTGTGCGACCCCATAGATGGCAGCCCACCAGGCTCCCCCATCCCTGGGATTCTCCAGGCAAGAACACTGGAGTGGGTTGCCATTTCCTTCTCCAATAAGATAGAGTGTAGTAAGGCTTAAATGAGTTAAAATGTGTAAAGTGCTTAGCGCCTGGTAGAGGGCTTGGATAAATGTGTTTGTTTAAAATAAAATAAATGTCCTGCAAGCAATTAACTGTAGTCATTTCCACAAATCTCATCCACTATCACCTTCTTTGGGAGACCTTCCGATGCCTCCCCTCTCTAGCTAGTTTCACAGATGGGTCCATGTTTTCTCAGCCCTTTCTGCTTACCGCAGCTACAGCATTCATCACCATCTATAATTCTGTCCTTGTAGCCGTTAGTATCTGTCAGTTCATCTATTAGACCCTTGAAGTCAGGGGCTGGGTTTTACCTCTCTCCAGAATCCAAGTCATATTAGACCTCTGATAAATGCATATTAAACTGAATATCGATTTGAATCACAGCAACTCAAGCCCATAAAAGGCTTGATGAGTTCTTTTGAGTCATACAGGTAGTTAGTGGTCAAACAAGAGACAAGTATTTCAGTTTTGTTTACTTATGATTGCCAGGCCTAACTAGTTACTACTATGTGCTCACTAGTATCACCACTATCCCCTGCTGACCACCTGCTTTTAAAATTATTTTATTCAGGGATTTCCTGGTGGTGGTCAGTGGCTAACACTCCTCCTTCCCAATGCAGGGGGCTCGAGTTCCCCCCTGGTCAGAGAACTAGAGTCCACATTCCACAACTTAGGATCCGCTCCCAGCCTCCTGCGCCCACCCCCAACCCCCCTCTCGCCCCCCACCCTGCCCCACTGCAACTAAGACCTGTCCCTGACAAATAAATATTTTTTTAATGAAATAAAATAATTTAATTCAGATACCCCCAAAATAATACACGTTTTTTTAGTATCCTTCCCCAGAGTCTCTGGGCTGTTTGGGGATTATTCAATCACCATTTTTCCTGGAGAAAGAGGGTTGCTGGGAAGGAAGTGGATTTGCATCCTTCCAATTATTCAGACGATTTGCTGAATATGAGGATAATTCTGATGCATTGAATCCTTCCCTAACGTAAGTGGCGGTTGCTTTCATCCCTTCACTTTTTCCAGGTGTGGAGGTGAAGGCGGCGATATTCAGAAAATCTGATTAAATATGGGGCCTCCTGTTAACCGCTTGCACACCGCTGGCCAAATCCTGCTTCTCCCAACTGCTGCATTGTTAACACCAGAGGACGCTGTGTCTTCGTTGGCTTCTTAACCACCAGGCTAGCTCACAAAAGCCCAGGTTTTCCCCCAGAACTGCTCGGGGACAGTTCCCAACATCCCCCCTTCCGAGCAACAGGCTCATTTTTTTTAGTTTTCGTGTGTCTCTCTCTCTCTCTCTCTGTGTCGTCTCTTTCTCTGTCTCTGTCTCTGTCTCTCTCTCTCTCTCTCTCTCTCTCTCTGTGTGTGTGTGTGTGTGTGTGTGTGTGTGTGTGTGAGGAAGGGTTCCACTTTAACTAGCCTCATGGAGACCTGTTTGAATAGCTGGGTCTCCTGCTTTCAGCTGGATCGATCCTAAAATCGCTTTTCCACTGACTGGAAATTCATTCAAATCAGAATGAATTTAAAGCACAGGAGGCAGCAGGCGCGGCGCGTTCCTTGCCTCCATCTCCCTAGCGTTAAAACGCAACCTCCAGATTAGAAGACTCAGTCTCGAAGCCTTTCCCCTCCGGGCCAGCCTAACGCACGCAGCCAATTCACGGTGTCCTCGGCGGAGGTCCCCGCCCCGTTCACCTGTCTGGGGCGAGAGAGGTGTGTCCATGCCTCCCAGTATCTGGACAGCCAGCTCCCTCCGCGGTCCTCTTCTACTTGCTTCCCTCCGCCCAGACTTGTAAGTGGTATTTGGGGGCGGGGGGATGTCGGGGAGTGGAAGGGAGGGCGGGGAAGGGGCCTCGCGGGGAGGGGGCGTCAGAGCGCTGTCACCGGGTGTCACGCCGCCCTCCCCGCCCCCTCCGCCGGGGGTGTGGAGCGCAGCCGAGCGCGCGGCAGAGGGCCGGGCGCGTGGGGACGCGGGGGTGCGGGGTTCCGGGCGAGCCGCGCCGCACCCGGAGCGCGCTGGCCGCCTGAGCTCGGTGCGGATCCCAGTGCCCTGAAGCCGCCCGCCACCCGCCCCCTGTGCATTGGGCTGCAGCCCCGGCCGCGGCAGCCGGGCTCCCGGGGAGGGGAGCGCGCCCGGCCATGGAGCCTTCGCACAAGGACGCCGAGACGGCGGCGGCGGCGGCGGCTGTGGCGGCGGCGGAGCGAGGGGCGTCCCCATCCAGCGGAGTGGTGGTGCAAGTCCGCGAGAAGAAGGGCCCTCTGCGCGCCGCCATCCCCTACATGCCCTTCCCGGTGGCCGTCATCTGCCTCTTCCTCAACACTTTCGTGCCGGGACTGGGTAAGACGCGACGGCCGCGACCCCTTGCGCCCCGGGCCCCGGGAGCTGAGGGCTGCAGGGGAGGGGTCAGGGAGGAACCCTCGGGCCGCGCCCCACGGGGCTGCAAGTGCCGCGCCGGCGCTCCTAGCGCCCTCTGGCAGGTGGCAGAAGCGCGTGGAGGGGGCGCCCGGAGGGAGGCGCAGGGCTCCCCTGACACTCCTTTCACCTTCGACCTGGGAGCCAGGTGATCCGGACTCGAGGAGCCGGAAACTTTGACGGGAATGTTGGAGTCTCTCTGGGCCCCGGCTAATCCTGCCTCTTCTCTCCGCCCTGCGCGCCCTCCCACGAGCTCCATCCATCCCCCGAAGGGCGCGGGGCCCCAGCAAGACCAGCGTTGGGGCCGCCGGTGGGGATGACCAAGCCCCTAGGCATTGGAGAAGTCGGTCGAGCTGGGGAAAAAAGGGAGATGAGGTGGGACAGAAGACGCCCCGCAGCCCCGCCTGCTTTCGCGCGGTGAGGGGCGTGTGGGGCGAGAGCTCTTTAGCCAGAGTCTCCTCCACCGCCTTCCGGCGTGCCGGCGATTCCATCAGCACCCCGCAGGACGCCGAGGGGAAGAGGGACGATTTTATTAGTTTAGATGCCTGTGGGTTTGAAGCGCACTTGGCGAGAGCTGACCCCATAACTTCCCCCATCGCTTCCGTTCCTGAGAACGTGGAGTGCCCGCGCGTGTAATTCTGTGTTGGACTTTGGCGGCCTGGACGGTCCCTGATGGCACCTGTGTCCCAAATTTTAAAACAGAGGCCCATCACAGAGATAGGAGTGCCCAGTGGGGGCATAAAGGGAGGAAATGCGAAGTTTTCTTGACCCTCCTTCTCCTAACCCCACACCCAAATATGTCTGCATCCCCTCCCCACTCACTCCCTACTTGCCAACTTGGCACCGGCTGTTCTTCCGAGTTAAGAGCACCCCACCCCCCAATTCCGCGGGGACTGGAGAGGCAGGCACCTCTGTGCCCAAGAGAAAAGCTTGCCTCTGTAAGGCTCCAAGTTCCCAAGAACAGAGGTCAGCTAGAAGTGGCATTCTGTTTTGCTTTGGCCTTTCTCACGCCCGCTCTTAACCAGCTTTGCAGGGGCTTCTTGGGTGCTGATAGGGAAGATCACACCCACCCACGCAGGTTGGGTTCACTTTCCCCTTCCTGCTCATCTTTCTGCCCCCTAGGGGAGGTGGGGGGATGCTGCTGGAGAAGGGTATGTGTCTGAGCAGAAAGCTAGGTGGCCTTCGGTTGGGCGTCCCCCTTGTCGTGCCTTCAGCAGCCTGGTTGGTGTCGGCAGGCCGGCTCTCTGTGCACATGTGGACACTGTGAAAAGGCAAGCCGAGGCTGATTTAACTGTGTCAGACATTCCCACCTGCTGGAGTGAGAAACACACTGCCTGTCCATCTCTCTGGGGATGTGAAGATCACCCGGCAGGGACGTGTCTTGATTCTCCTTTTCTTAAAGTGGTGAAGTAAATGCCATCTTATGGTCTTTGAGGAAAGACGCACATTGGTGCCAGGTGGGCAGAGCTACACCGAGTCTCTGCTGGGTCAGGCCACAGCCCATGTTCATCTGGGCACCTCCTAGGTCTGCTTCACTAGGGCCCTTTCCCACTCTTAGGCCCACTGCCACACCCCCTGCCCTCCTGCCAACTCCTCCCACCTTCCCCCAGTTTTTCCGTCTTTACATAGGTGGCTGGGTGATGAAGAATCTACCTACCAATGCAGGAGGCACAGTCGATGAGGTTCCATCCCTGGGTTGGAAAGATCCCCTGGAGGAGGAGATGGTCACCCACTCCAGTATTCTTGACTAGAGAATCCCATAGACAGAGGACCCTGGCCAGCTACAGTCCAGAGGGTCACAAAGAGTGAGACATGACTGAGCATGCATGCCCGTGCCCTTTATAACATTTTGTTGCTGTTATTGTTAGATCAGAATCCTATAGGATTTTTGTAAGAAACCTTCCTAAGAAGCCAGAATAAAAGAAAGAGAGAAAAAAAGCAAACTACAAAAGTAATAAAACAGGCTGAGGTAAGCCATGGGTACACAGACTTCTGAATTTTCAGCGACTGAAAATCCAGGCATTTTATTGTTTTGTATTGGCTGTCATTATACAACTGACTGGGTGCATGGGCGCCTGCCTCCACCCCCTCTTCCCTGACACACACGCACTGAAGGGAGTTCTTGATCCTTGCTGGTATTTCTCATCTGTCAGTCAGGATGCCTGTCCCTCCGGGATGCTGGGAGGATAAAATGAGATTACATAAAGCTTGGGGTCTGGCCATTAGAGAGTGTTCTGGAGACCGTGGGTCCGTCTTGCTCTTTGACCCTCTGCAGAGCTGAGCACTGGTCCCATCTCTGGTGTATGGGGTGGGGGGTTGCCCTCTGGGACCTTTCTTCTGAGTATTTATTGACCTCTCTGCTTCCCTTGACCTGCAGTGGAATCCTAGACAACAAAACAGCACAGGCAAAATCTCCAGGCTTTTTTTTTTTGCCCCCCAACCCCCGGCTCCCCCCACCCCCCCGCAACTGACCCTGTTGGGGTTTGAATGGCCCCAGCGGTTAGAAAATTTTCCCTTAGCCCAGATCCACTTCTCCATGTCCTCCAGCTTATCTGATGCTCCTGTGAAAACTGAATATTCATCTCTGGCCCTGCCCTTTGAGGAAATGAAGCTTCTTTTAATCTGCTCACTCTTTCATTCGACAAACACAGAGCACCCAGAGCACCCCACTGCGTGCCCAGCACTGGGGATGTGATGATGAATAAATCAGTCAAGATGTCAGATTGTTGAGGAAAATTGATGCAAACGTTGTTTAAATTTGTTGTTGCTATAATGGCAGCAGGAACAGTATTTAGTAATTGATTCTTCCAGGGCTGGGATGGGAGTTCAGAGGATGCCTCCCAGAAGGAGTAGTATTAGGTTAGACCCTGCTAAGACTTTCCATCATGTGGCTCCAAGCACTTGCCATCCTCACATCACTCCTGCTCTCTGGAAACTGGTAGCAGCACGGGCCCAAAGAACTCTTCTTTTTCTGGAAACTTCCTTACCTGCAAGTGTTCTCCTCATTTGCAAATGGGATGAGAGTGCCAGTGCTGGGCTGAATGAAGGCACTATTTTTCTTTGACAGCATTTCAGGTTCATCCAGTCTGCAGGACCCCCATGGAGAAGCGCAGTCCTTACAATTCCCTGGTGTAGCCTTGGCCCAAGCAGAAGGGCTATTGGGGTAACATACCATCAGAGAGATGTTTCCTCTCTTGGGGAGTCAATGGGAAGGGGAAGTGATTTATGGTCATTCTGGATCCTCATTGGAACAATACAAAATGAATTTGAAAAATGGATGATGGTAGTTTCCTGTTCAGTGAAACTCTACTAACAAAGACCATGGCCAATACTTTCATAGTCCAACAGGTATGGCATTTACAAGTATACACAATTGCTCATACATATAGTGGAAGTTCACTGTTATGCCCCAAAGTGGCCAAAGGGTTTATCTATTTGTTATGAGAAAAACTATACTTTCATATTTGAAAATTGTTTCTATCTTGATTGACTTGGTGAAATGAAAATGTTGGTAACTCTGTGGCAGGGAAAGTGGGACAGAGGAGAACTTTCACTGACTGTTAACTATTCCATCAGATTAATGTTGGCTATTAATCTACTGTTGAATATTCATAAATAATTAATCCCCCCTAATATACTGCCTGCTCTTTGACACTCAGCTAAGATCTCCTTTCCCTGGTCAGCACATCAAGGCTGGCTCAGCTTCTCTCTCCTTTAAGTCTGAGCCTGTAGTTGATGATGAATCATGCCCTACCTTGTGGCATCTTTTGTATTGTTACCTTTTTATTACTGATACAAGAGTTTATTCTTTGTCTATCCAAGTAGACTGTAAGTTCCTTAACCATTTAAAGTCTCTCCTTGATATAGTATACTATTTATAGAATGCACACTGACCAACCAGAATTATATTCCTTGAATAGGCATTAGAGATCGTCTGGTCCAAGCCCTTTATTTTATATAGAAGTGAGGCAGTCCCAAGGGTGAAAGAACCAATGAAGTTTACATCCTAAGTCAATCTTTTTAAGGAAATCATTTGAGGATGTATCTCAGCAAAACAAGAGAATAAACCAAAAGAGAAGGTATGAGATCCAGGGAATAGTGTATCCAGTTGAAAGCAGCCATGATAAACAACCCAGGATAAAATTGTTCAGCAGGCCTGGAGAGCAGTCAGTCTTCATTACTGTAGGAGGGTAGAAGGCTCCAGGAATGAGGTTTCTGAGGAAGATGGGAGAAGGGGACATTCCACAGAGTGAAGAGTGTTACTGGTACACTGTAAGAGATTAAAGTGGTGATACAAAACAGAAAGCAAGAAAAACAAAAGGCAATTAGTAACTGCAGTAAAGACAAAAAGCTGTGTAAATGTATCAAGATCTCCAAATGAAGCAACTACTCAATTATATCAGGAGGTCAGTAGGCTTCAAAAAGAATAGAGGATTCCAAATACTAAATGAAAAAGAATTTGAGGATATTAGGGATATGGTGTAGAAGGCAGATGTTTCTTCTATCAACAATTAAAAAAAGAAAAATAACAACTTTGGGAAAAACAAAAACATGGTATTAAAGGTATAGCTTAAATAGGAAGCAAATCAAACTGTGACCTGGTTTTAGGCAAGTGGTGGAATATAAGAAAGGCTCTTTTAAGTGCATAGAGTCGGTTTGTGAACAGTGGTGCACAATATGGGTCTCTTTGATTCTGTAGTGAAGAGTATTTGCTTAGTCATAATGATATAAATGCATCTCAGTGTTTTTTAACTTCTAAAACCAACCACAGGCAAAGCACTGAAGACTACTTAATAATAGCTATAAAAGTGGATGTAAGATTTTTTTCCTTGGAAATATAAAATTAAAAAAAAACAGCTTATAGAAATTGACAGCTAAATTGTGATAGAATAAATTGTTATTTCCATTTATCCACTGAAAGATACGCTATGATCAACCTAGACAGCATATTGAAAAGCAGAGGCACTACTTTACCAACAACATATTAAAAGCAGAGACATTACTTTACCAACAATTCCATCTAGTCAAAGCTATGGTTTTTCCAGTAGTCATGTATGGATGTGAGAGTTGGACTGTATAGAAAGCTGAGCACTGAAGAATTGATGCTTTTGAACTGTGGTGTTGGAGAAGACTCTTGAGAGTCCCCTGGACTGCAAGGAGATCCAACCAATCAATCCTAAAGGAAATCAGTCCTAAATATTCATTGGAAGACTGATGCTAAAGCTGAAACTCCAATACTCTGGCCACCTGATGCGAAGAACTGACTCACTGGAAAAGACCTTGATACTGGGAAAGATTGAGGGTGGGAGGAGAAGGGGATGGCAGAGGATGAGGTGGTTAGATGGCATCACCGACTCGAAGGATGTGAATCTGAGTAGGCTCTGGGAACTGGTGATGGAGAGGGAAGCCTGCCTGCAGTCCATGGCATCGCAAAGAGTCGAACAAAACTGAGCGACCGAACTGAAAGATGATGTCACATACCCACTTAATGCCATGATTCCTGTGGGAGGAGACTGTTTCCTTCCCTGCCCAAGGTTGTCAGGCTTGGCCATGTGACTCACTTTGGCCAAGTGAGTGAGTGGGAGTGACATATGCTGGGCCTGAACAGACATTTTCAGAGGCTTTGTGCCGTTCTGCCACTGTTCTTTTGTTCTTTTCTTTCTCTCATGAGAATGGCAGGTCTCAGGTGTGCTCTTCTACCTGGTTCTCAGAATATCAAGGACAACGGAAGCAGGGCATGACATGTCACATGAGTGAGAAATACAACTGAGATTTTTCTGCTGTTGTGTTAGTGTTGTTATTTCCCAGCACAACCTACCACAACTGACTAACGTGTAGAGGGTAGGGTAGAGGTGTGAATACCCTCCTCATATGAAGTAAGTGATCAAGACATGCTGTCTGAAGTTGATAGACCAAGAAATAAAGGCTACCAAGGAAATAAGCAGATGCACTGAAATAGTAATGTATCAGGACAATGGGGTCATGTTGAGATAAGAGTGGAAAAGAAGGGGAGTGATGAAAGTAAGCTAGCTCTTACACATCATAACAAAAGTCAATAAATGATATCTATAGTTGATAAGACAGAAAACGCAATGTAAGCATACTCTGGAGATTAGGAAAACACCAGAAGAGTTGCCACTCTTTCTGATGTCATCGGTTTTCTTTTGTTGAATGACTCATTCTTAGCACGTATACATGCTGAAAGTGTCTCTCATCTTTTTCAAAGGGGCTCTCTTGGTCCTACCCTCACCTCTGCCCATTGCCCATCTCTCTGTTCCCCTTTAGATTTGTTGCCATCAATCCCCCTTCAGCCCACTCTAAGCATGTTTTTACCTCCATCACTTGCCTAAACTGTGCTTATCAGGATTACCAGTCTTCTCCAAATTTGCTGAATCCAGTGGTCAGTTCTGTCTTCATCTTCCCAGACTTTGCAGTTGCATTGGACACAATTGCTCACTCCCTCCTTGAAAACACTGTCTTTACTTGGCTTTTGGAACACGACACTCCCTAGTTTTCTTTATACCTTGTGAATCCCTCTCCGTTTCCTTTGCTCATCTCATCAGTTTTTAAACTTGGGAGTTCCCCAGGCACTCGATCTTCTTGATCTTGATTTTCTCTTTGATCTTGTTCTCTTTTCCGCCCCCACTCACCCCTGTGATGTTCTCTCTCAGTCTCCTGGCTGTAAATTAAATCCTCGTGATGATGACTCCCAGATCCAGATCTCCAGCTCAGGCTCTCTCCTGACCTCCAAACTCTTATATCCAACTGACTTCTTCTCAACATATCTCCTTGGAAACCAAGGGGCATCATAGACTTAAGTTACCCAAAACTAGCCTTCTGATTTTCTTTCCCAAATCTACTTCTCCCTCATCTTTCCCCATCTCAGCAATGGCATCCTTCCAGTAGCTTAGGCCAGAGTCTGGGATTCATCCTTGACTCCTCTTTTTCTCACACCCCACGCCCAGTCTGTCAGGAAATACTTGGCTCTGCTTTCAAAATATAGTCAGTGTCGGATCACTTCTGCCTTCCTTGTGTCTGCCCTGCTGGTCCAGTCCTCCATCTTCTCCAGAATGCAATGGCCTCTTAATGGGCTGCTTGCCTTTACTGACCTTGTTCATAGTCTGTCCTCAGTATGGCAGTAAGAGCGATCCTTTTAAAAACCCAAGTGAGTCAGATCCTGTCACTTGGAACCCCTTCAGTGGCTCTCATATCATTCGAGTAAACGCTCATGTCCTCATGATGACCCACCAGATCCTAGGCCAGAAATTTTCAAAAGAAATACAACATGAGCCACAAGTATAATCTAAAGTTTTCTAGTGCCTATGTTATAAAAAAGGGCTTCCCTTGTAGCTCAGTCGGTAAAGAATCTGCCTGCAGTTCAAGAGTCCTGGGTTTGATCCCTGGGTTGGGAAGATCCCCTGGAGAAGGAAATGGCAACCCACGCCAGGATCATTGCCTGGAAAATCTCATGGACAGAGGAGCCTGGTGATCTGCAGTCCATGGGGTTGCAAAGAGTTGGGCATGACTGAGCGACCAACACTTATGTTATAAAAAAGGAAAAAGTGAAATTAACTTTATTAGTATACTGTACTTAACTGAGTGTATCCAAAATTTTATCCTTCAATGCGTACCAATATAAAAATTATTGACAAGATATTTTATGCTTCTTTTTTGTGTAGTAGGTTCTCAAAAATCTGTTGTGAATTTTATACTGGCATTGAATCTCAGTTTGGACTAACCCCATTCAAGTGCCCACTAGCCACAGTGGACATCATATTGGATAACACAGCACCACTGTGGTGTGGGGAACAGCATCTCTCCTACTGTCTTTCTGATTTCATCTCCTCGCCTTCTTGCTTACTGTACTTCAGCCCACTGGCCTTTTCATTGTTTCCTGACTATGTTGGAAGCATCTTCTCACCTCAAGGCTTTTGCATTTGCTGGGGTACTTGTTCTACAGACATCTATGTGGATTCCTTGTTCATATCCTTTACCTTTGCTCACATGTCACCAGCTCACTGAGGCCTGTATTGGTTTGTTAGGGCTGCCATAACACATACCATGGACCAGGTGGCTGCAAAGAAGAGAAATTGTCAAAGGTGTTAGGATCATGGGTTTCTCCTGAATTCTCTCTCCTTGGCTTGTAGGTGACCACTTTTTCCATGTGTCTTCACAAGATCTTCCTTTTGTGTGTCTTTGTGTCCACATCTCTCTTCTTACAAGGATACCAGTCATATTGAGTTAGAGCCCATCCTAAAAACCTCGATTTCAGTTATTTACCTCCTTAAAGACCTTATCTTCAAACACAGTCACATGTGGAGGCACTGGGAGGTAGGACTTCTGAGGGGACACTGTTCAGCCCATAATACCTTTCAGATGATCTTAAGACTGTGGCTTTCTCCATCCTCCCCAGACTTCCTTTCTTTGGAGAGTTTGTGTTCCGTAAGAGCACTGTCTCTGTCAGACATACGGTGTACAGGGACCTCATCTCCTTTGACTTTGCATCTCAGCTGGAGCACAGACCTGCCAACAGCAGGAGGGGCATGCTGTAGAAAGCAGCGAGTCAGTTCTCCTCTGCTTGGCATGCTCCTGGGTCTACACTTGAGTCTGACACCAACTTCCTCAGGATCACCTGCTGGCTGACCGTGTCTGCTCCCTGCAGCAGCTCCGATTCTTGCAACATCTCAGAAGAAATGTGGATGCAATTCATGTTGTTGAACCTGAACTGGTCACTCCTCAAAGTGTCACTGCCCAGGCTGGGACCCCACTCATGAAAGGATACGTTCCACAGGAGACTCACTGAACAGGTGTCACTTGGCACAGTGACTTTTATACATTGGCTTGTAAGTGGTTGAAGAGGAGGGTAAATACAACGGGTGGCCTAGAGGGCATTGGACTAAGTCACATCTCTAGTGCGTCAGATTCACAAAGCTCTAGGGAGTTAGGAGGCCCCAGAGCTTGATCCAGTTCTTCATATGTGTATAGTTCTGAGCCCCTTCCTCTCTGAGCCTGTTTCCCCATCTGTGAAATGGAAATAACCCCTGCTCTACCATCTCATAAGGCTATTGTGTTCTGTTTAACCACAAAGCACTCCATGGTCAGAAAGGGGGTTATCGCTACCAGTTAACATGAACAAAATTTCCTTTGTTTCCAAGATCAGTCCTGGACTTTTCCTCTCAGTGTCATTAGGGCGGGCAGCAGAGCCCTAAGCAGGGGGCTTTTTCAGCCTCTGGTCCCACGTAGCTCAGAGCCAAGAGCTGGGACCTCCTGCCAGCCCTGCCTGGACCTCACACACTTGACACACTGGTGGCGAGGGAGGAACAGTGCCTGTCCTCTAGGGCTTGGTTTACCATTTATGAGAAGGTTCTGCCATTATAACCCCCTAAGCCCTGGGCCTCTTCGAGGGACATGTCTCTGAGGACAACTTTACTGTTTGCTAAGAGGCTGTGGGAGCATCAGGTTGGTGTGTGAGTGTGCATGCAATTGCACACACAGGCACACACACAAATGCCCTTTAAGTTTTACCTGTCATTATCTTACTACAAAAGTTGGGCAGTTCTTAGGTTTGTGTTTGAACTTCCCAGCTCGTGAGTCCAAGGAAACCATTCATTCATCTTGGAGGCCATATTGGTGGTTTGTAGCCCTGAGACCCCATCACCTGGGCAAAAGGTGGGCATGGCCTTGGGAGAGTGTATTTTTATTGAAGTATAGCAGATTTATGATATTATATTAGTTTCAGGTGTACAAAATAGTGATTCAGTGTATTTATTGATCATACTCCATTTAAAATCATTACAAAGTGTTAGCTGTATTCCCTGTGCTGTACAATACATCCTTGTAGCTTATTTTATACACAGCAGTTTGAATCTCTTAATCCCCTGCCCCTGTCTTGCCCCTCTCCCTTTTCCTCTCTCCACTGATAACTACTAGTTTGTTCCCTCTGTGTTTCTGTTTTGTTATGTTCATTCATTTCTTTTTTAGATTCCACATATAAGTGATAATCATACAGTATTTATCTTTGACGTTTCACTAAGCGTAATAACCTTCAGGTCAGTCCACACTGTTGAAAATGACAGAATTTCATTTTTTAAATTAATTTTATTGAAGTATAATTGATTTACAATGTTGTGTTAATTTCTGACTTACAGCAAAATGATTCAAATGTATATATATATATATATATATATTCTTTTTCACATTCTTTTCCGTTATGATTTATCAGAAGATATTGAATATAGTTCTCTGTGCTATACAGTAGGACCTTGCTCTTTATCCATCCTATATTTAATAGTTTGTAACTGCTAATTCCAAACTCCCAAGCCTCTGAACACCCCCAGGAAACCACAAGTCAGTTCTCTGTCTGGTGGATATGTTTGATAGATACGTTCATTTGTGCTGTATTTTAGATTCTACATATTAGTGATATCGTATGGTATTTGTTGTTCTCTTTCTTACCTGCTTCACTTAGTATGATAATCTCTGAGTCCCTCCATGTTGCTGCAAATGGCATATTTCATTCTTTTCTTATGGATGAGTAATATTCCATCTTATCTATATACCACATCTTCATCCATTCGTCTGTTGATGGATACTTACATGTGTTTATTTTATGAAAGGTCTTAAGTTCATTGAATAAGGCATTTTTCTTGAGAAGAATAAAATGACATGAGACCAGGGCTATCCCAGAACCTGGAATGTGTAGGGGCCATGGCCAGGCCTTCTGTAGGCTTTGATCTTCACTGACTGAGAAGTTTAACCCTGAAGCCAAGAATGATTTGGTGTTTGCAGAAAAGAGCCTGTCACTTGTCCTGAAACTTCAATAAAGAAAATGGTCCACCTTTCCCAGGGTCAGGAAGCTTTAGGGCCATCTGACCACTTCATTTTACAGAGAACAGGCCTCCTCTAGGACCTGAGGCTCTTACCCACAATCTCACATCACTTTCCCAGCCCCAGGCCTTCCTGCCCACCCTGGTGCCTGGAACTTGTGTGTGTGTGTGTGTGTGTGTGTGTGTGTGTGTGCGCGCACGCGCGCGCATGCGCTCACACGCTTGCTCAGTTGTGTCCAACTCTTTGAAACCTCATGGACTATAACCTGCCGGACTCCTTTGTTTATTGCCATTTCCTTCTCCAGGAGATCTTAACCCAGGGACCGAACACACGTCTCCAGATTCTCCTGCATTGGCAGACAAATTCTTTATGGCTGTACCACTTGGGAAGCCCTGTACTAGAGGGTTGATTACTTATTTGTCAAATTAAACGAGTGTGCAGGTATTATAAAGGTTTGATGAGGGCTGCAGGGGACAACATGTGACTCATCAGTGACCACATCCAGTCCCATCACCCGGAGTCCCTTCTTCTCACTGCCCCTGCCTTCCCCCTCACAAGCTTTACTGCGATCTGGCTAACTACCATATGTATCACTTTCAGCATGTGCAGCTCTGTGGTGTTTAGCAAATCCAGAGCTTCTTGCTCCTCTCCCTGCCCTGCCTTCCAGTCTCAGCATTTGGCCACTTTCTGTTCAGCACCTCGGGAGCGTCCTGTGACAGGAACGCCTTCAGCCAGGTGCTTCTCAGGAAGGGAGATTGCTGGGGCACCTTTGCTCACGACTGCCTCCACGTTCTGCTCGTCAGGGATCTGCGTCTCAGAAGGCGAGGCCCAGATGGGCGAGACGTGAGCCACCTGGAGGCTTCCGGAACAAACATTATTTGGGAGGTTGTCATGTTTTATTTTCTGTTTTGTTTTAAAAAGAAACATCTCAGCAAGAAGGAAAACTTTCTCAGTGAAAACACAAAAACATGGCACCGGTGGCATGAGTGGAAACGTGGGCCGTTTCTGAGGTGGAAATGTCCCCTCTCCCTGGGGACGCATGGGCTCTGGCCCTGGTCATGGATATTGCGTGGGGCTGAGTCACCCTTCGGCCAGACGGCAGAAAGGCACGCCCATAGCACCTTGCATGGACGTGGGTCTTCCTGGGCTACAGCTCAGTGTGCCTATGGTTTTAATGGAATTTCCATGTTAACAGATTAAGCCCATCTCTGCCCATAGCTCAGCTCTGCCAGTTTCTTTCTGCTTCTCTGAAACCTGCAACAGTTCTCTGTTGTCCACGGACTAAGCTCACATTCCACATTGGACCCACCAAGATTCAACAAACTTCGCTTCTTCTTTCCCTCCCTTTAATTTAGTCAAACTGAAGCACATGGTTTTATGGTGCCCCTCTGGACCCCTGCCTGGAGCATCCTCCTGCACCACCAGGTCTGAATCCTGCCCACCTCCTAGGCCCATCTCCCAGGCCCTGCTCTTCCAAGCCCTTCTTGACCATTCCCATGTGGGGTGCTCCTCCTTCCTGGGACTGTCAGGCCATTTAGGACATTTCTCTTGTTTTCCTTAAATTCTGTTCTTCTGTTGTCTTAATCTTTGTACTGGAATCATCTCCTTGAAGGGTGGGGCCATGCTAGATCACCTTCCACCTCCCACAGCACCTGGCAGGGTCCAGTAGGCACTTGTCGGAGGGGAGATGTGTGTGCGGCTGACTTTTGGTTGTGAAGGTGGGGTCAAGAGCACATCCTTATTCCCTTAACCTAATAAGTGTGTCCCTTACCCGAGGGACATGGGCGTTCATGTCAGTTCTTAGCCTTCCTGACTCAGAAGGAAGGGATTCCATTCCCAAGTCTGAGATAGGACTAGAGGAGGGCTGTGCCACAGCAAATGTGTCTCTTGAGGGTCCTTGGTGTTTCAGCTACTCAGGGATGTGGGGCAGAGGCAGGATGTTGGTCTCCGCATCCCTGGGCCAGAGGGCTTGCTCTGTGGTGGATTCATTGAGGACAGCCACCATGGGGCTGGGAAGAGCTGGGTCAACAGCCAACAACAGCTAAGTGTAGGTGGGGATAGAGCGGGGAGCAGTGGAGGCAATCAAAGTAAACCATTTTAATAAAGATTTGTTTGGGCAATAGTGATCAAATTAAATCTAGGGGGATATTTTGATGAGAAGCAGGATATCTGCATGTTTCTCCACAGAATGCTTCTTAATTGCAAGGGGAAGAATCATACAGTGGAGAAACCAGACAGCCTCTTGGCTGGCTGAACAAAATAACATTACCTAGACCTTGAAATGGAGAAGGCAATGGCACCCCACTCCAGTACTATTGTCTGGAAAACCACATGGATGGAGGGGCCTGGTAAGCTGCAGTCCATGGGGTCGCGAAGAGTCGGACAAGACTGAGCGACTTCACTTTCACTTTTCACTTTCATGTATCGGAGAAGGAAATGGCAACCCACTCCAGTATTCTTGCCTGGAGAATCCCAGGGACAGGGAAGTCTGGTGGGCTGCCATCTATGGGGTTGCACAGAGTCGGACACGACTGGAGCGACTTAGCAGCAGCAGCAGCAGATCTTGAAAACCTGCTAGAAGAAAGAAGCCAGTCACCAAGGACCATACACTATGTGATCCCATTTGTATGATACGTCCAGAATAGGCCACTCTGTAGAGACAGGAAATAGTTGTGGGGAAGGAGTGATGTGGTTGGGAGGTCAGGGGGAATAATTGGTAATGAGTATAGGGTTTCTTTGGGGAGTGACAGAAACATTCTAAAATTGATCAGTGGTGATGGTGGCACCACCTGACTATGCTGAAAGCCATTGCGTGATTAAATGGGTGAATGCCATGGTATGTGACTTATATCTCAATGCCGCTGCTAAGTTGCTTCAGTCGTGTCCGACTCTGTGCGACCCCATAGACGGCAGCCCACCAGGCTCCCCGTCCCTGGGATTCTTCAGGCAAGAACACTGGAGTGGGTTGCCATTTCCTTCTCCAATGCATGAAAGTGAAAAGTGAAAGGGAAGTTGCTCATTCGTGTCCGACTCTTCGCGACCCCATGGACTGCAGCCTACCAGGCTCTTCCGTCCATGGGATTTTCCAGGCAATAGTACTAGAGTGGGGTGCCATTGCCTTCTCCAATAAAGCTGTTTAAAAATTAGCATCATCAAGGATGGACAGACAGACATTGCATGCCTCTGGATGTGATATCCTGAGAGGGACGCAACATTACTTTTGTGGTATTCTAACCAGGGATGTGTAATCTGAATCTATGCATGAAGAAATATCAGATAAGCCAATACCTGTCATGTGGTATCATCACAATGTCATCATTGTGAAGGATTAAAGATACAAAAAGCATGATCATTAAATATAAATTATAATCTTAAGGGTACTGGATTCTGTACTGGAGGGAAAAAGAATACCAATAAGTACATTAGTGGGACAACTGACAAAATTGGAATATGGACTGTAGATTAGGAAAAAACATTGTGTCCATATTGTGTTTCCTAAAATTGGTAACAGTGCTGTGGAAATGTAAGAGAATTGTCTTTGGAAACACACTGAAGTATTAAGGAATAAAAACCATGATGTATGTATGCAGCCTGTTTACAAATTGTTCAGAATGAAAGATAATAATATGTAAAGATAGAGAGAAAGACAAAACAAATCTATCCAGTGTTAAAAAACTGGCATCTGGCTAAAGGGTAGACAGGATTTTTCTGTATTACTCTTGAAACTTTTCTGTTAGGTTTGAAAGTATTTTAAAATAACAAGTTAAAAATTGTACGGTTAAAAGTCCAACATTCTGAACTCATATAGTTTAGGTATAGCAACTGCACCTAAATCCAAGTGGCTACACCTAATGTAAGTGCTTTCCTGTCACTTGAGGTCTGCCAGCTCTGCCTCAGTCAGGGACCACCTGGGGCCATGGGAGGAAAAAAAAAAAAGTCACGGTACAACGTGGCATTGGCTTGCAGGGCCCAGACGCCCAAGAGAGATTTTCTCGGGGAATGCCAAACAGTAAAACCCCAAGGTGGTGCAGAAGCTTACTGCAGCCATTTGGAAGTGTGAGCCATTTCTCTGCTCCATCAGCACATCTATCAAATACAGGCTTGATTATAATGAAGTAAGTTTCTGGGGAGGCTGGGGCCAGTGAGCAGTGCACATAAAACTGGCCTGCCCTGCAGTGGCTGGTTGAGACAGACCCAGCTGCCTTCCCGGCCTTCCCTGGGGGCCCGTCAGGCATCTGAATGCTTCAGCCAGAGCTGGAGTAAGTCCCAGTGCTGCAGGGCTATTTTGGAGAAGTCTTTCTGGTATTGGTAATTCCTCTTTTGACATCTCAGTGTGAAATCCAAGAATCACTTGTAGACCTCAAAGAAACCAGCCTCAAGCCAACAATCAATGATTGCACCATGCTAGGAGAGCATGGGAGAGCCGCCCTTCGCCCTTCAGCCTGGGCTGCTCTGAGAAGTAATATGGATTGAACGTAGAAGTGGAATCTTTCCAGGGATCGCACTGTGGCCTGACTCAGGGAGGAAAAAAATAAACATAACCATCTTAGGTCCTATAGCTAGGGTTCTGTGGTTTGAGGCAGAAAGGGGGACAAGTGGCTGATATGCCAAAATCCCCAGGTTGGGCGTGGCCAGGTTTCCAAGGTCTGGGGCCTCAGTGCCTGTGGCTGGACTCTGAGTCCATTCCGAGGAGAGGTGTCTAATCCTGGGGCTTGGGAATCAATTTGGGGTAAAGGAAAGCAAAGAAAGCCATGACCTTGGCAAGATTCCAAGGTCATGATTGCTTGGGCCCACACTTGGATGTGATGGCTGTGTGTTTTATTTTCCCTGCCAGCTTCTCCTCTGAGCTTAATGCAGAACCTCCCACAAGGTACCATCAGTGTTCCTGCGTGGGTTCCCCTGAGGACTGAGAGCTGGTCTGCCCCATGCGAGGATGTAAGTACTTGGAGGTAGACTCACGCACTCCTTAGAGGCAGACCCAGGAAGGAAGGGGTGAGCAGTTACATCTCCCCAGTGCTGTTTGCATCCCATCATTTCATAGTCTGCATGGAGTCTCTCACCCACCACCCCTAGGCATCAGGGCATTGGCACCACTACCAACCATGGAGGAGATGCACGTGGTTCTTACTGTAAGTCTGGAGATGGTGAACACAGAGTGGAGGGAGAAGATAGGGTTGACGGGTAGCATATACATTAAAATCAAGAGTTTATTTACTCTTTTGGACTACCTGGCCTACCCGTCACTCAAACTTTGGGTTTTTAATCTGTCACATGCCAACCTAGTCAAAGCTAAGGTTTTTCCAATAGTCATGTATAGATGTAAGAGTTGGACCATAAAGAAGGCTGAGTGCTGAAGAATTGATGCTTTCAAACTGTGGTGTTGGAGAGACTCTTGAGAATCCCTTGGACTGCAAAGACATCCAACCAGTCGATCCTAAAGAAAGTCAACCCTGAATATTCATTGGAAGGACTGATGCTGAAGCTGAAGCTCCAATATTTGGCCACCTGATGTGAAGAACCAACTCACTGGAAAAGACCCTGATGCTGGGAAAGATTGAAGGCAAAAGAGAAGGGGGTGCAGAGGATGAGATGGTTAGATAACATCACCGACTCAGTGGACATGAATTTGAGCAAACTCTGAGAGATAGTGGAAGACAGAGGAGCCTGGTGTGTTGCAGTCCATGGGGTCACAGAGTCGGACATGACTTAGCAATTGAACACCAAGAAATCACATGGGTGATTTCACATGGGTTAGTCTTGTCTCCTCAACTACTCCTCTCTTGTGTTCCCTGCAGTGTGGCCCAGCCCACAGCATGGAGCAGGATCCCAGCCACACCTGCTGACTGATAATGAGCTGAGGAGGAGCATGGCCCCTGCCAGGCTGTGATCTCAAATCCTGGCTTCTGGTTCCAGATCTGTGTAACAGCACCCTTGGCCCAATGGTGTTCCCCCACCACCATCACCATCCATGGGCCCCACTTTGTACTCATCCAAAGGAAAGTGATTACTGTTCTTGCCTCCTTGTTTGTGCTGAGATGGTTAATGAAATAAGATCAAGCTCCCACGACCATGTCCCTGTCAGTCAGGAAGTGAATGGGGGCTCTGTTCTAGCAGCCTGTCTGGCTCATCTCCCTCCTGCCACCTGGCTCATCTCCTGCTTTCATGCTCGGAGGGCCTGAGTGAGGCTTGCCCTTGCCGAGGTGGGCAGGAGAGGAGGCCACCCCCACCTCTTCCCCCACCCGCCATCCATTCTCCACCCATCCCTGGCCTGGAGGCTGACCTCCATGTGACCTCACCTGCTCCAAGTGTGTCAGCCAATGGGAGGCACCGGCAGAGGTCAGAGGAAAGGAAGAGAGAGGTTAGGTGTTGGCCCTTCCAGCTCCTTCTGTCTTGGCTGTGACCGCAGCTTCAGTCCAGCACTCCCTCTTCCTGCACCCAGCCCTCTCCCCAGACTCAGACAACAATCCCCTTCCTGCTCCTTCTGTTGCAAAACATCAGCATTTCACTCTCCCTGGTGTTCCTTCTGGTCCTGCCCAGACCTCTGTCAATAGTCACTGACCCCAACTGGCACAGAGACCCCCACTTGGGCTGTGGGAACCTGAACCACCAGCTTGGCACCACTGCCGCCTCTGTCCACACCCTGCTCCCCTCACAGCCTAGTTTTGCTAAGAAGTTGGTTTCTAACAGTCTTCCTCCTGGAAGCTCTGGAACAGCCAGTACACGAAGCCAGAAAAGCGTGGGCGTCCAGCTTCCAAATGGCTCTCTTGCTCGTGAGATGCCACATTCCTGAGAGTGCCGGGGGAGGGGGTAGGCCAGGGAGGGGGGGTGACACGGTGCTGAGCGGCACCCCCCACCCCCACCCCGGGGCCAGGAATCTTCCTTCTATGTTTTCCTTTATGGGTTTTCATCAACAGACACCAGCCCTAGCTCCTTCCTGGACAGTCGCAGGCCCTGGCTCAGAGATCTCTGGGCGGCCCCTCCTTCTCCAGCAGCAGAAGCCACGGTTCTACCTTCCCTTCACCCCCAGCTCCCACCCCCTCCCCACCCTCGGTCCCCTTTGCAGACTCTGATTGCTGGAAGCATCATCGCTGCCTTGGGAGCCACCACCCTCCTTCATCCTGGAGCCTGTTGGCCACTCAGCCCGCTCGCTCTCTCTCCCTCTTTTCCTGATGTGAGTCTGAATACCATCCACCTTTTAAGAACTAGCTCCCCATTCACAAGCAACTTTTTGCTATTTCTCTGTCTTTATGATCACTTTGGAAGTTGCAGCGTCAGGCCAGGCTGTTGTAACAGTTTTTCACTTTACTGTCCTGTGTCCTGTGAAAGTTGTTCAGTCGTGTCCGACTCTTTGCAACGCCATGGATGGTAGCCCGCCAAGTTCTGTCCGTGGAATTCTCTAGGCCAGGATACTGGAGTGGGTAGTGATTCCCTTCTTCACCTTACGCTTCACGGAGAGCAAATCACCACCTGAATCCAATGTGTGTTCTGCTCTGGAGGACCCATCATTTTGCTTTTGCGCCCAACCCCTACCTCACAATTTCTTTTGTCTAACCCTGCTCCCCTCCACCACACTTTGGAGGATGAGACCAGCTAAAGAAAGAAGTTGTCAGGTACATGGTTTGATTGTTCTTCCTCCACTGTTTGAGTTGTCAAAACCCTCAACGATTCCTTGTTATGTGAAGAGTCATCAAAATACGCCTATTGCGTTTTAAGTCTTTACAAAAGACACCAAAAATTAGTGCATCATCTACTTAAAAGGATCCCCTTTGATAGCCATACCAATTACATTTTTAAAAAGAAAAAGGTTTTGGTTGGATACCTCTGAATCTGTTTTTTTTTTTTTCTCCTCCTCTGTGATTTGTGTGCAGACTTTTGAGAAGCAGGTTTTATAATAGAGATTCAGCCAGGCTAAATCACAGCGGCAGAAGCTTATGCAACTGTTAAAAACCTATGAGTTAAAAATGGAATAGTCTTGCAGAGTGGGGAAGGTAATAATATCAGTGATGTGAAAATAGAAAGTAAGAAATTAGTATTTCAGCAATTCAGATCTGTTACCCATATTTTTCTGCACAGAAGGTCTTGGTGTTATTTTCCAGAATATATCCAAGATGCAACCTCTTATTAGAAAAATTAAACTTTGCTCTCACAGATCCAACCCTCTGTCCCCAGTTAATCCAAGATCAGGAGCACTTTTTACAGACATTCGGCCATCATGTCACAAAACACATTTGGTATTTGTTAGAATCTGTGTGTTCACTAATGCTCATAAAGGAACAGATTTTAGATTTTTATGAGTGGGTTTTGTTAATTTGCTATTTTAAAATACTTGTGAGACCTTTACAGTTGCCATGGCGATATAATTTCCATAAACATGATTTTTGTGGAGATTTTTGCACATTGAAGGCTGAGGTTGATATGGCTGGGGGAAAGTAGGAGGTGAATTTGGCAGCCGCCCGTGGCTGCTCCCTCAAATGCTACAAATCTGATTCCAAGAATCCATGTGATGGCAGAGACCTGGGTCTCTAAACAATACAATTGACTTGAGAGGCTTCTGGGAAGTGGACGTGATTAGCGGAAAAGGAGGCCAGTCTGCTCTCCAGATGAAACCAGTGCAGTGCTGGACTGTGGGCATGGTCTCTGCTAGTTAATGGTCCTGTCCGGGTCGCACTGACCTGCAGTCTCTAAATGTGAATTTCATAAAACCTTTAAGAACTAGACACTCTGGAGCTGCCCAAGGAATGGTGAAGAGCCTGAGGGCTCTTTTATTCCTTTTAATCAGATTTGTTAAAAATAAAAATCCCATTTAATGCACAATACTGTTAAAATGCTGACATCTGTAATGGAAAATAATGGGAAATCAAAACAAAGCAATATTCCTGTTAAACAAAAGAACATATTGAACCAGAAATAGTTTTATAGTCATCTTGTACACTAGCAGTTAAGGAAAAGCAGATTTAATTAGAAGAAGAGGTAGAGGGTCCCAGAGGCACCCAACTTTTACCAATAATGCTAGATATTTGTTCAGCTCACAAACAGAGGGACTTCTCTGTGAAACTTCATCTCCCAGAAAATGAAATATACAAAGCCATGGAGGGAGAAGCAGAATGAATAAGAGAGGATTTTCTAGAAACTAAAAATATTTTGGAAGAGAAATGACCAGTAAGAGGAGTTAAAAGTGGAAGTGTGTCAGTGTGAGATGAATTCCACTGAGGGCTCTCTAGTGAGCAGGCTGGGCACTCGGTGCCAGGAGCTGCCTAATCGAGCACCTGGACACAGCCGAGGGGTTTGAATCATACAGAATTATGAATCATAAGGAATTATGAATTACTAGAAAGCCATTGTGTTGACTGTTATTATTTATGTAGCGCTGGAAATACGAACAGGGCCACCCAGGGGACGTGCCAGACTCCCTGTCTGGCAGTGTGCTGATCTCCATTCCTTGAAAGTCGAACTGTGATACCCGGAGGGGGCTGTGTCTGCTCATCCAGTGTGTGCACACGTGAGCCTGCACGGTGGTGCCCCCAGTGTGCAGAGGACAAGGGCGCGTTCCGGTTTGCACAGGTTGGAAAGGGGCAGAGCCCCAGCTACACCACTCATAGTCTCCCTCTCACCCAGTGGACCGTCTGTGTACAGACTGGAGGTAGCAACTGCTGCTATTTTGTTGTTAAGGGTGTTTATTGAAAAAGAATGTGAAGGAGAGATGTGAGGCGCCCTTTGGTGATTCTAGAGTAAGCGAGGCTTGGGGCAAGGCTCCTTCTGGGGGGACCTGGGCTGGGTCCACCTGTGGATGCCAGGCGGAGAGCTGGCACCTTTGTGGCTGGGACTTTCCCTGTCGGATGCCTGGGATGTGTCTGGCCGTCAACCATGGGTGGAATGACTTGTTTAGGACCAGGGGACTCTCCTGCAGTGATGCCTTCCAGGACTGCCCAGAGGGCTTCCCAGGCATTCTTATTTGCCCTGAAATAGCCCAGAGGAATTTGGCATAGAGAGCTGCTGGAAAGTGGCTCACTGCTCCGTCCAGAGTAAGAATCAGAACCAGGATGGTGCCCCGAGCACTGTTCCAGCCTCTTCCCTTAGCACATATTTAATTTAGAGGTTTTTTTTTTTTCCTTTTCTTTTAACAATGCATCAGTAGCAGGCAGCATGGGGGTGGGGTGCTGGTGGGCGGCTCGGAGAGGGTAGGAGACTGCTGAGCCAAGAACACAGCAGCCACGGGACTGGAGCCTTTCTGCCTGTGACCCCCTCTAGCGGCTGCTGCCCCTGCTGTGGGGCGGAGGCCCAGGTGCACACTGCAGTGGGTAGCTTTGCCCTGGAGCATTGTCATCTGAGATGCTCAGGGTGCAGGAAGGCCAGGCTGACCCTTTCTCGCCCTACCAGGAATGGGAAGATTTCACTCTCAGGGTGCGAAAAATAAATTAGAAGCAGAACCACCTGCTACACTGCCCAGAAATGAGGATGTGGGAAGGAGAGGCCCCCTTTGGGTTTGGGAACAAGAAGGGCATTTGATGATGGGGAGTTGGGGGTCCTCAGGTTTTTGTGTGTGTTTTCCCAAATCCTAGTGATCATTTTCAGGGTATTGCTTCTTTATTTTGCTGAGGGCCAAGATTCCACTCTACCATGTGATAGCTGTGTGACATTGAGCAAGTTATTTAATGGCTTGTGCCTTAGTTTCCTCATCTGCAAAATGGGGATAATAATTGTACCAACTTTGTAGGAGATGAAATGAACTATTACACATAAAAGTCTTAGAACTGTGCTTGGAGCACAGTGAAGATTACATTTTTCCCCAAGCTATAAAAGGATTAATGTCTTTTACCTCTCCTTTTCTCCTATGTCCCAGCCTTTGGTAGCTACCATTCTACTCTCTGTTACTAGGAATTTGGCTTTTAGTTTTTTTATGATTCCGTGAGTGAGACCGTATGATATTTGCTTTCCTGTGTCTGGCTTATTTCACTCAGCATAGTGCCTTCGTGTTCCATCCATGTTGTAAAAAATGGCAGGATTTCCTTCTATTTTAAAGGCTCAATAACATTCATATATATATGTGAATATATATATGACATTTTCTCATCTATTCACTCATTGACAGACATTTAGGCTCTTTTCATATCTTGACTATAATACTGTATGAATATGAGAATGCAGCTATCTCTTTGAGATAATGATTTTATTTCCTTCTGATAAAAACACTGAAGTGGAATTGCTGGATCATATGGTAGTTCTATTTTTAATTTTTTGAGGAACCTTCATACTGTTATCCCTAGTGACTGCACCAATTTATATTCCCAAGAGTGATCAAGGATTCCCTTTTCTTCACACCCTCTCCAACACTTGTTATCTCTTGTCTTCATGGTAACAGCCATTCTGACAGGTGTGAGGTGATATCTCATTGATTTGCATTTTCCTGATGATTAGGGATGTTCAGCACTTTTGCTGTACCTGCTGGCCATTTGTTTGTCTTCTTGGGAGAAATCTCTATTTAGGCTTTTTGTGCCTATTTTAAAATTGCTTAACAAAATAAATATTATCGTCCTTGGAATTTGTACTGGGATGAAGCCAGTCCTCCCATTCCAGCCTTGAGAAGACTGATGCTGTGTGAGCCAGCAGGGCCTCTAGACTGTGCGCCTATTGAACACAGGACCAGTCTTCACTCGGCTCTGCCCTCTGGAGCTGGTATGATGCCTGGCTCCCAGCAGGTCTTCAGTAATTTAATATCAGGACAGCCAGCTGGTGACATGGTTGGTGTATGGTGTTATACGGTGGTTCTTCAACCTCAGGGTATATCAGAAACCCTGGAAAGCTTGTTAGCTGGCACATCCCAACTCTTGTCCCCAGAGAGTTTGCGTTAGTATTAGTAGGAGTCGGGTAGGGCTGGAGAAGTTGCATTTTTAAAACAGAACCCCATTCGATAAACTCCTGGGCAGCCTCAGTCTGTGGTGTTCCCGGAGCCAAGCCTGGGGGAGAAGAAGGGAACCAGGGGAGACCACTACCAGCAGAGCCTGCCGGCGGGGCCTCCCTGCCTTTGGGGTTGGGAGGGAAAGGTGGTGTCCCTCTCTGGAGCCCTTGCTCTGTGCTGGCTGGTGGACACACCACGGAAGACTGAAGCCTTCCAGGGAGAGAGGTTGAGGTTGAACTCTGTCTAAAACCTGTTTAGCTTGGAACCACTCTGCAGGAAATGGTGAGGTCAGGGGTTTCTAGAAATCCTAAAAGAAGCCCTCAGGATGTAGGTGGGTATGTGGGTCCCTCAAGGCATCTCAGGGCCCTGTTTGTCCCCTCAGCCTATGCTGATCGCTCCAAGGAGGCCTTCCTTCACTAGCCACCAGCTCGGAGTCTGCAGGCAGCTTTGGCCAGAGTGGTGTCCTCCTTTCTGCCAAGGACCACCACCCCAATCACTGAAAGCGGCTCCCTGTTTGGGTTACTGGAACAGTTCAAGGGGTTATCCTTGAGGCTCAAAATGAAGCCTTTGGAAAACAGCTGCTAGTTGAACCTAAGTGGCCCTGAGAAGAGACACCCTGGAGTCAAGCGAGGAGGAATGTGCTTTTACGGGGCTGTGTGTTTAAAGATACCTCTGGGGTTTGTTTCTTAGCAACAGGGTTCATCCAGAACACGCTGGCAGTGTCGGAACATCCAACGATGCCCACAAGCACCATAGAAAACATGATAAAAATCTGTAGAGTACGCGAGCAAAGTCTGAGCATAGCACCTCCAGTGGGTACAGAAACTCGGAACAGATGCAGGAGTCCTTGGTTTGGATTGGAGAGCTCCGAGGGAGAAAAGTTCCTACCCAGGGACACCAAGCCACCTTCCACCAGGCCACTGCCTTCTGGGCTGTGGAACAAACATCACCTGGAGGGCTCTCTCTCTCCTCACACCTCCCTCCTTCCCCACCACCTGGAGACTCAGCATCCAGTCAAATGGCCTTCTATAGTGTGTAATTGGAGAGGGGCAGATTTGCGCCTGGAGGGGATATTAGATCCAGATCCAGGGTTTCTGAAGCCATTGGACCCTTTAGCAGTCTGGTAAAACCTTCGATTCCTTCTCAAAATAATTGTAATACACTTTTAGTACACAGACATATAAAGAAAACAGTGATATTAAAAAACAGTTATCAAAGTATTAAAAACATCTGTGTAGAGAAACAGCATGCTTCGTATTAATACACTAAATAAAAAGATCCAGCAGTGAGTCTAATAAGGGCTATAACTTTGAAATAGTAATAACTGTCAGTGATAGTTTGACAAATATGCTTCTCAGCCTCAGTGCGGTATGGAACTATATATGATTTCGATTGGTGATGAAGACCAGGTTCTGCTAATATTATTGTAGATGTCACCTATGATTATAATGAAAGGAAATGCTAAAATTAAGTCAAAGGTTAGTGAAAATAAAGAAGTAAGTTTTCCCAGTCCTAGTTCATGGATCCCCAGAGGGTTTGTAGCCCCCAGTTCACCCCTGAGAACCTCTTCTTTTTCTAATCTTCTACTTTGCACTTCTGTGTACAAGCAGCAAGACACTACTGAACAAACATAGTCAGTAAGTAAGTGTTGATGTCATGGTGGTGTTAGGGCTGCTGTGAGAACCTGTGACCTGTGTCATCAAGGAGGCTGGCGCCCTCACTTTCCTCCACCGAGGGCCATTTGCAACACAGGTGTCCCAGGTCAAGGTCATTGAGATGTAATTTGACTTTGGAAAGAGGAGAGCTTTTGACTATGAGATTCTTGAGGGACAGTTATGGGGCTTTTTTCAGTTTTCTCTAATATTTGCTATATGCATTTAACAGTTTTGAATATGTGTGTATGAAGTGCCAAAAATTTAGTCACTCAAATAAATCCTGGGTCTGCAGTGTTGGTCTCATGAAGCTAGGTTTCAGTTCTCCAGGGGATCTTTTTCTTCAGTGAATCCTCCTGACTCAGGGATCAAACCTGTGTCTTTTGCATTGGCAGGCAGGTCCTTTACCAGCTGAGCCATTAGGAAGGCCCCTGAGTTTACGTGGAAACCAGGAAAACCAAGGTGGGGACGTTGACAGCACTGTGTGGCCAGATGCCACCAGGCAATGGAGAACAGAGCTAGTCAGGAGGCACCGGGAGCAGACCCTGCCCCACGGCAGAGCCTCCGACACCTTGGGGTCAGAGGGGGAGATGCTCTCTCTTGGGCTGCACCCAGTGCACAGGCCTGCAGGCGGGGTTAGGTAGGCAGGGAAACCTCTCCGTGTTCCCAGAGTCCCTGAGTCAGCCACTGGGCAGAGTTCCTGGGGCCCAGGTACTCTCTGTCAGCCACGGGGAAAACCCACATGTAGATGACCCCACTAACCTCTGAGCAAATGTGCAAAAGCACCCCTCCCCACCCCAGTGGTTCTGCCCCATCGCTGAGCAGGAGAGTCGTGGGCCCCCGTGGTGTCGGTTCTGCTAGAACAGCTTTCGTCACTTTCACAGGACCAGGGCCACCAAAGTTAGACCTGAAAGGGTTCTTGGGGAACATGCTGTCCAAGCATCTCAATTTACAGACTCAGACACCAAGGCTCAGAGGTGAGAGGGCCTCTCCCAGGCTGTGGGGCAGTGGCAGGAGGCAGGGAGAGAGCCCAAGGCCCCTAACTACGAGCCCTGAGCAGTGTGGTGTGACCACATCGTCCTTCTCTTGCTGCACAGGGATGCAGGATGGAGGAATGCCTGAGTCCTGAGCCTTTTGCAGGTTATAAAGTTCAGCTTGTTGTTCTAATACAACTATCTGAGAGTCAGTTCAGCACCCGCAACAGTGTTATGTGGACAGTTCTGATAAGGTGATCTGGATTGCCACCTTGGTTACTTATTGCATACTGAGGTTCTCCCAAGTGGTGCTTCAGCCCTCTATTCCTGACTCTGCTCTTCCTAACCTCATGCAGGTCAGTTAAGTTCTTTGTGCCTCAGTTCAAACAACTTGATGTTACTAGTACCTACTTCATAGGCTTCATGTCATTCGTGAGGTAATACACATAGAGCTCTTGGAACACATGGTGGTAGGTTACTATCTTTCAATCAGAAATATCAAAAAGCCAATTCACCTGGCTGAAGAAGAAGAGAAAATGTATTGCCTCGTGGAACTGGAATCTTGGGATACAGTGGATTTCAGGCCTTTTGGATCCAGGTGCTCAGAGATGTTCTCAGGACTCATTTTCTCTTCCCCGCTCTTGGCCCTAATTCCATTCCTCTGTGTTTGATTTTTAGGTGGGTTCTTTCTACACAGTAGCTCCCAGGTATTCCACATTGATGCCTTTTACACTAGCAAGTCCAGTCAAAAGAGGGTTTTTTTCCTCCCAGTTGGTCCAGTAATCTCCTGGAACTGAACTCATGGGCCTGGTTTGATTCATGTGCCCGTCTCTGTGGCCCAGGGAGTAGAATGTCTGGATGGTCCAGGTTTGTATCATGCTTCTGCCTTGGGAGTTGGGGGTAGGCTGGGGGAAGGTTAGTCCCATCCTAACTTCAAGGCTTGAGTGTGAGAGAGAGGAAGGTGTCAGAGGAAGCTATGGGCACTGTTTCCAGAAGAGGAACTGATATGAAGTAGGTAAAAATTACAGATGAGCAGACAGGTGAGGGATGTGGCGACCTCACAGAAACATGTTCATCTAGGGGTGCGAGGGTGGAGACGTTACCACTTGCAACACTCAGAATGGAGAGGGATAAGTGGAGGAAGAGTCCACAGCGGCTGCAACCGACTTGCCAGCCAAGCCAAAGGACAAAGTATTAGGAGAAATTTCCCCTGAGGCAAACCCGAGGCAAGGTCGAGGGTTTCCTTGGGGAGTTATTCATGTTGATTAGTAGATTTGGGTCCATAAGTCCAGTGCTGTCTACCAATCTGTGCCCTGTGTGACAGGAAGCACCTTTCTGGAGGAGCTATGGGGCAGGCAGCCAGTGGGGTGTGCTTCAGAAATCTGTTATGCCGTCTGAAGACTAAACATCCCCAGGGCTGCACCTGAGCTGGGGCTGTGAGAGGACTCCTGAAGCCCAGAGCGGGTAGGGGTCAGGCTCTGACAGTGAATGAATCAGAGAAGTGGAAGGGGGGCACCAAGCTGGGTATCAGGGGACCCTGGAGCTGCAGACCTCATCACCCTCCAGGGGAAGGCCTGCCAGGCACTCACAGGAGACAAGCTCACACAACAGGTATGGACTGTCTCTCCCCACCCCATGTTATGAGCAGTGTGGAGAGTGTGCCAGGCCTGGTGAAGGTGAGCACTGTGCCCTACCCCATTGCACACAGGATAGGGAGATGCAGGAAGGGGACCAGGAGGTTAGCAAGCAACCTGGCTGGGAGCTGAGGGTTCTCAGAGACAGATGGGCCTGGCCTGGGTCTCTCACAGGCCACTCTCCAGCCCCTACCCCAGCAGAGCACCCAGGGTGGGTAGCATGAGAAAGAGGCAGGACAGAAGAGAACCAGGCCCCTGAACTCAGCAGCCAGGCCTGGCTGGCCCTTGGGTAGCAAAGTAGGGGGATGGCTAAGAGGCAACAGGGAAGTTTGGGGCAGCGGCTTGGGCCAGCCTCTGCCTATACCACCCCTGCTGGGGAGAATGGAATGGGGATTCCTGGGAGTCCATCAGATACAAGGTTTCCCAACGTGCTAGTTCTGAAGGAATAAAGCAACCAGCTGTTTCTATAGAACTGTATGCCTTACTCACTCACCCGTTTTCCAGCCCCCTTTTAGGTGACTGGGACCTATAGTGGCTAGTTTGAACTTCCAAAATATCAGAGGCAACTACGTTGTGACCACAGATTTGGCCTTTCACATCTGCAGAGCCTTCTTGCCCTAATAGGCAATGTCTGGTGGTGAGCTCTCCCCAGAGCCCGCCTGGGAGCTGGCCTGGGGCCGAGTTCCGCCCCCAGCTCCTGGGCTGCTCACTCCATCATTCTTCTGCTTGTTTAGACCGGGAAAGAGAACCTCCTGCTGAGGATGCAAAGCCCCAGATAAGACTCCCTCCACATAATGACTTCTGCTCCCAGAAATCCATGAGCTGCGGAAGCCACTCTGTCTGACCCCGTGCTTCTCTCCTTGGCTCGGTAGTCAGATGGGGATCACCAGAAAAGAACACAACTCCTCTCCCAGCTGCCCCTGGCCGGTAGATTGATGGTCTCTTCTTGCCCCAGGTCTCAGAAGCACCTCATTAAAGGGAGTGACATACCGTCTCCTGGAGCCTCTGAGTAGGCTGACTGCAGGGAAAGAGTTAGAGGGACTGAGCTGTACTAGGGGGCAGGGGGCAGGCCATGTGTTCTGGGGTCCCCAAGCTGTGAGTGCCCCTATCTAGGGGCCCTCATTTTGTCATTCACATGCTGCCTCCCTGTGGGTTGGGCCTCTTTAATCAGCATGGCATTCAAATCAGAGAAGAAAAAGGGGTTCTTCCCATGTGCCCAAAGCCGTGATGAAGTTAAATCATGGCGCAATTACAGAGGCTCAAAGCTCCCAAGTGGTTGCTCTGAGGGGTGTGAACGTCCCTGGTAAAGACTCAATTCTCACTAAGGCTACCAGCGACTAGTGAGTAAGTAGACATCCAGAGGGCACTTTTCTTGTTCTGATAAAATATCCATAACATAAGATTGACCATATTAACTATTTTTACATGTACAACCCTGCAGCGGTAAGCATATTTACGATGCCATGCAACCTTCACCTCTCTCCATCTCTAGAACTTTATCATCTGCAAGCGAAACTCAGTCTCCATTCAACAGTTCTTCCCCATTCCCACTCCCTCCCCCCAGTAACCTCTGTTCTCTGTCTCTGTGTGAAATCATACCATATTTGTCCTTTTGCGACTGGGCTTACTTGGTGGCTCAGACGGTAAAGAATCTGCCTGTAATGCAGAAGACCCGGGTTTGATCCCTGGGTCAGGAATGTCCCCTGGAGAAGGGAATGGCTACCCACTCCAGTGTTCTTGCCTGGAGAATACCATGGACAGAGGAGCCTGGCGGGCTACAGTCCACAGGGGTCACCAAGAGTTGGACACCACTGAGCAACTAACACTTCTTCAACTTAGCATGATGTCGTCAAGGTTTATCCATGTCATATCATGTGTCAGCATTTCCTTCCTTTTAAGACTGAATACCATTCCGCTGTAAATATTCCACAATTTGTGCCTCCATTCATCAGTGATGGACACTTGGGCAGGACATTCATGAAATGCAGTGGTTGTTCTGAGGGACTCTCTAGACATCTGGCTGTGACATCGCTCCCCGGTGGTCTCTGGGGTTGATTTGGAGCATCTGGCTGCCTGGGAGGAGGTATGCCCAGAGGTGAAGAAGAGAGAGGCCCACTGCTTCCAGGTAAAGGCCTAGTGTGATGGGCAGGGAGGTTGACCCTGAGCATCCTTTCCACTAAGATGACTCATTCAAGCCAGTTTTGTGACTCCAACTCCTCTTATGGGTGACTGGTTCGGAAATTGACAGGTGACTCAATGATCATTAATCAGGGAAATGTTTCCTCATGCCTGAAACAGAGCTACAGGAAGAGGCTCTCTTTACTCTTGCAGAGATTATCCTGTCTGGATTGAGATTCCTGGAACTGCTACAGCTGTCTGGGTATGGCCTCGAGTTGAAGTGTGGCCGTGCAGAGATGGGAAGAGCCTTGGGGACACAATTGAACCGCTTTGGACTTCTTAATGATGTCACTCAGGCTAGTCTGAGTTGGCTTTCTGTCACATTCAGCCCAAAGCAAATCAAGAGGTACCATCTCTAGTATGAGATGTTCCTCAACTAGACTTTCCAAATGGTTATCTTTGGAAACAAAGCATACAGGGAAATTTACAAGCCTCAAGAATGACATGAGCCTGCCATTAACTGTTCAGTTCAGTTCAGTCGCTCAGTTGTGTCCAACTCTTTGCAACCCCATGAATCGCAGCACACCAGGCCTCCCTGTCCATCACCAACTCCCAGAATTCACTCAGACTCATGTCCATTGAGTCAGTGAAGCCATCCATCCATCTCATCCTCTGTCGTCCCCTTCTCCTCCTGGCCCCAATCCCTCCCAGCATCAGGGTCTTTTCCAATGAGTCAACTCTTCGCATGAGGTGGCCAAAGTATTGGAGTTTCAGCTTTAGCATCAGTCTTTCCACTGAGCACCCAGGACTGATCTCCTTTAGGATGGACTGGTTGGATCTCCACCACAGTTCAAAAGCATCAATTCTTCAGCAGTCAGCTTTCTTCACAGTCCAACTCTCAAATCCATACATGACCACTAGGAAAACCATAGCCTTGACTAGACGGACCTTTGTCGGCAGTAATGTCTCTGCTTTTTAATATGCTATCTAGGTTGGTCATAACTTGCCTTCCAAGGAGTAAGCATCTTTTAGTTTCATGCCATTAACTGTAGACATAGATATACTGCAACAAGTAACCACTTGTGGTTGGTACCTCAGCCAGTTGCACTGTCCACCCACTGTGATATCCATAGGACCGTGGCTGGTATACCTGCCATTCCGTCAGCCTGGGTTTGATCCCTGGGTCAGGAAGATCCCCTGGAGAAGGGGATGGTTACCCACTCCAGTATTCTTAGAAAGTGAAAGTGAAGTCGCTCAGTCGTGTCCGACTCTTTGCGACCCCGTGGACATAGCCTACCAGGCTTCTACGTCCATGGGATTCTCCAGGCAAGAATACTGGAGTGGGTTTACCATTTCCTTCTCCAGGGGATCATCCTGACCCAGGGATCGAACCTGGGTCTCCCGCATTGGAGGCAGACGCTTTAACCTCTGAGCCACCAGGGAAGCCCTCAGTATTCTTACCTGGAGAATTCCATGGACAGAGGAGCCTTGTGGGCTTCTCCCCATTTGCACCTGCTTTTTCCAACCCTGTGGAGG
Source organism: Nanger dama (assembly GCA_917880005.1). Lineage (NCBI taxonomy): Eukaryota > Metazoa > Chordata > Mammalia > Artiodactyla > Bovidae > Nanger > Nanger dama. Next base: position 1,167,101 of record CAKJTW010000097.1, on the reverse strand, counting down.
TGGGCTGGATCACTGCAACAGATAATGTCCTGGGTCTCGGAGTGCAGGATAAACCTGGCTGACTCTGTGCTAATCTCACCTCTAGAGATGGATTGGTGATGCTGAAGCTGGCAACTGCCCTTCAGCATCCAAATGTCCAAGTACCTGTCTCTGCTGATGAAGCACAGGAAAGGGACATAAGGGAACAGGGCTGCATTTTTAACCAACACTTTGTGCTCTGCTTCAGGACACCATTGCCTTTGAGGGGGTGGCTGGGAAATGAAATAAGTTCTCTGTTTATGGGTGATTCTCTTGTCCTGCATGTCATCGGTCTCTGTGGGGTGGCTGCTGCTCAGAACAAGCTCTTCCCTAGGGATCTGCTCTTAAGGTCAACAGCAAATTAATTTTTTTTTAAATTTCAAATCACTCCCAGAAAGCACACTCAAAGAGGGTGAAATTCATTTCTGGAAAGATCCAATTTGCAGCCTAGTGAAACAGTGAATAAAGCGGGCGATGGAGCTGAGTACTCTGACTTCTATCAGGGTGAACTGTGGCCAGGACCCATGCGTCTGAATCCCTATGTGGATTCTGGGGTCTGCTGCTGCAGAAATTGCGCCCTGACAGTGTGGGTTCAGGAGTCACAGCCTTGCAGGGGAGGAAACATGTACTTTGGGGCTACTGTCTATGTGGCATGGTTGTTCACATATCTTGAAATGTTCCTGGCATTTCATTGTGGTCCCCTAAACCCTTTAGGGACATTTTCCTTGATGCGTGCTTGGGTCTGTTTGTGTTCACTTTGGGGGTGTGAGGTGCTCTGGGACACAAGTCCTTATGCTGCTCATGTAGCTCCTTCTCAACAGGGCTTTGGTTTCTTGTTGTCAGGCTGTCCCCTGAGGGCTTCTGTCCTTTCCCTGTCCTGTTCTCAGACCCTGATGGGTCTGCAGGAAGAATGGGAAGATACTTTGTGAACTGCACAGCCCCCCAAGAAGCTGGGTCATTTCCATTTTAGAAGGCAAAATGATTAAGTATTTTGGGGACTGAAACCTTCAGGTGCCAAAGACAATAACATCAATAATAATAACCACCCCGAGAGTGGAAGGGTGCTGAAAGAGGGGAAGTGCTGGCTCAGGTCCTGCAGTGAGTGCTAAGTGCCCAAGCAGGGCTGGAAGGCCACAATAGGACTCTGCTCTCCTTTACCACTCAGCCTTTCCTAAGGAGTTTGGAGTACATGTAGGCAGCTGCTTTGTCTTCCCAGGACCTCAGCCTGTCTCTGATCCACAGGGGCTGTGAAAAGCAGATCTGTTTCCTCAGCTTGTATAACCATCAGCTTCTCAGGTAAGGCGGTCCCGTGAGGGCTCTGCTTTAATGTGAGCTGTGTACAGACTGCAGAAGCAGGTCAGAGTGTGGGATGGGAGCCCAGTGGAGATGGACTTACCTGTAAGCTAACCACCCAGGCTTGCCCTCAAGCAGTTCATGGTCCATTCAAGGTCAACCACGTGACCCCTGAGAAAAGATAGGAGGGCAACAGAAACAGCAGAAATCCAAAAACACACCTTGCCCAGTTCTTTAGACACACGCCTTTGGGCCTTAGTTGATGCTTCTGTGGAGATCTATTTATGTAATAAACTCTTACTAAAGGCCTGCCACGTGCCAGGCATTGTACTGGTGCCTGGAAGATACAGGGTAGAAAAATGCAAACCCTATTTCTAGTGTACTGATAGTTACAGCACTTTCTTAGCACTTACTGGAGCACCAAAGAACTGATGCTTTCAAACTGTGGTGCTGGAGAAAACTCTTAAGAGCCCCTTGGACAGCAAGGAGATCCAACCAGTCAATCCTAAAGGAAATCAACCCTGAATATTCATTGGAAGGACTGACACTGAAGCTGAAATGCCAGTATTTTGGCCACCTGATGCGAAGAACTGACTCATTGGAAAAGACCCTGATGCTGGGAAAGATTGAAGGCAGGAGGAGAAGGGGGCGACAGAGGATGAGATGGTTGGATGGCATCACCGACTCAATGGACATGGGTTTGAGCAAACTCTGGGAAATAGTAAAGGACAAGAAAGCCTGGCGTGCTGCAGTCCATGGTGTTGCAAAGAGTCACACATGACTAAGTGACTGAACAACAACGAGTGTGTGCCCTGCACTGTTCTAAGCACCAAATGCTTCCTGTAAAGTTGATGACAACACAGGAGAGGTAGAGATTATTGCTCTCATTTTCAGAGGAAGAAACTTAGGCCCAGAGAGGTTAAGAGATTGTCCAGGGTCATACTGGTGGTAAGGGGCAGAGCCATGGCTCAGACCCAAGGAGGCCGGGTTCAGAGTCAGCTTTCTTACCTTTGGTTACACCCTTCCAAATGCTCGTAGCTTGCACAGAGGGAGAGTATACCTTCCTAGGACCACTCTCCACCCAGGAATTGTCCTCTATTCAGATTCATCAGATACTTGAGTACCTTCTATGAGCCGATTATGCTTCTAGGCAATGTAGAGACCTCAAAGGTGGACCAGACGAGGCTGGGGCCCCTGAAGGCCTTTCACCTTGGTGAGAGAGCTACATGCAAGTAGTACATAGTGGCAATCAGAGGCCCATGGGGGCCCGGGTGGAGCATGGGCTGGCACCCCTGTGTTCCGAGCTGGAGTGCTCAGGGAGATTGTATAGCAAGAGGGAGTGAAAGCAGAGAAGATGGTGGGGAGGACCAATAGCCAGCTAGTGGGCGAGTGAAGAAGAGGAAATCAGCAAAATCAGATGAGAAGAGGTGGCCGGTGGGTGGGAAGCGCAGCATGCGGGGAGGAGCCAGTGCTGCAGGGCTTGCCACCCATTAGTGACTCCCCTCCTGAGCCTGGCCTGGCCCCCTTCAGTCACAGTAGCTTGGGCAGAGCCTTCTCTGGACTGATCACAGCCAGTCTCCTGGTTGGTAACATAGACATAACCTCCACAGCTGCTGAGGTTTCTCTGAGATTCCACTGAAATCTCACTTCCATTTTCAAGCCCCTAGCTCCTGCCTTTCCCTCCCTCCCTACTCCCATGTCTGCCCCATTGGGTATCACAGCTTCCGTGTCCCTTCCCTGTGGCCCCCTTGGCTGAGTCAGCCTACAGCCACCATAGACGTTCCCAACCTTCTCTTGGAAGCCCTGGTCCCAGGGGTGCCGCTGCAACCTCACTTACACCAAGGCTGCAGCTGGGACGACTGTGTGACCCCCCTGCACTGTAGGGGTCGGGTCCAAGCCTCCCAGACCTACAGGAAGGCCTCCATCAGGCCAGCTGGTTTAAATTCTTGGCCCTTGCCTGAAATAAGTAGATTTATCAAATCCATTGTGCTCTTTGCCCATTCAAGAAACTAGCAAGTGGTGCAAAGTGCAGCCCCAGAGGTGATCTCTCTAGAGAATGATCCATGGGGAGCTAGACCATTTCTGTCTGGCTCCTGTTTTCAGGAAAGGCTTTCTCAGGTCCTAGCAGAGGGTCTACAGCCAAAACCCGAGTCCATTCCCTTCCTCCTGTTCTCCTGATGGAGCGGAGGGTCTCTAGTCCTCCAGCCTCTCATTCCCTTTCCTGGTGGCCCCTGGGTTTCTGGAAAACAGGCCCACTTGGTGTTTAGCTAGCTTTTGCTGTATAGGAAACCTCCCCTAGATGTAGTGGCTTAAAACAGCAGCCTGTGGGTTGTGATGTGGGCTGGGTTCAGGAGGGCTGGATGGCTGGAGCCTCCTCCATGTGGTCACATCCCCCAGCAGACGGGCTGGGCCTGTTCATGTGGTGCCTGGACAGAGCTGTGTGAGAGCAAGTGCAGGCACCTGTGGTTCTTGCTCTGGCTCTCAACTGGTATGATGCCTCTTCTAGCACATGTATCGATTTGTGAAAGTCACAAGGCCAGTCTGGATTCAAAGGGTGGGGAAACAGGTTCTTTTCATGGGAGGAGTTGCAAAGCACATTGCAAAAGACATGGGTTCAGAGAGAATTGGGGCTCCTCCACTGCTGAGGTTTCTCTGAGATTCCGCTGAAATCTCGTTTCCATTTTCAACCCCCTGGCTCCTGCCTTCTGCAATTGACTACAGTTGGTTGTGTGTGTGTTAGTTGCTCCCAGTCGTGCCTGATTCTTTGCGACTCCATGGACTATAGCCCACCGGGCTCCTCTGTCCAAGGAATTCTCCAGGCAAGAATGCTGGAATGAGTTGCTATTCCTTTTGTAAGGGGATCTTCCCAACCCAGGGATCAAACCTAGGTCACCTGCATTGCAGATAGATTCTTTACTATCTGAGCCACCAGGAAGCCCGACTACAGTTGGTTAGTGCAGCTTTACTCTAGGTCCTGTCTGTTAAATGAGGATAAAGATGTGGATTGTTGTGGGAATTGGGTGAGGTAATATAGTAAAATGTTCATCTCTAATGCATGCTTGATACATCACAGATCCATCATCAGAGCCATAGCAACGAGTGTTGGAGGGCTGGGAAGGGATCTGTCTTTAGACATCAAGCACACGTGTCTGGCCAAAAGGAAAGTAGAGGCAGTTCTCTCTTCTTCCTCCTCCATGCTTATTAGCCTGTCCCTATCCGCCTGGAGTGGTCCTCAGGGAGCCCCTCCTCCCTGGCCCCTTCCTCTGTCCTTCCCCACGGCCTTGTGGTCACCATGTCCTCCTCTTTGTCTCTGAGTCAGCCTGTCATCCCTCAATGGGAGGTGGGGCAAGAGACGTTAGTTCTGTGTCCAGAAGGCACAGAAGTCGGATGGCCCTGCTACAGGGCCAATGAGCCTTTCTCATCCTAGGTTGCTGCCTCCCAGTTGTGTGGGTCAAAGGTGATACCACACGTGGCTGACAGCTCTGTGCTTTGATAATAACGTGCTCTGCTGGCCAGCCACAGAGCACAGTTTAAGATGAAGGAATGTAGACCTCCACCTCTTGATGGAAAAGTGTCAAAGAATTTGAGACTACCTTTTGAAATCACACCTTCATTTCAAAAAAGATGGTCCAATCTGTCATTTCTCTGCTGGATTTTGTAACACATTTCTCCTCTGTTAGTGAACATCATGGACAATTTACCAGCCCCATATTACCCTCTTTTCACTCTCTACCCCCAAACTAAGATTTTCACTCAGGAATCCACACCCAATGCAATCTGGGCGTTATAAAGAAAGCTGACCCTACTTCCGGCTCCAGGGGTGAGCCCAATTGCTTAAGACAGCAAGTACCTTTCATCTTCTGCCAAATCGTTGATATCAAGGCGGGCATGTGACAGTCCACTCTGGGTAAATCTCAGGACTCTAGATAGGAATACTAGGACGGAAATGCTCTGTCATCTCTGGACAAGGGGAATGTGGATGTAAACACTGGAACTACTATGATCATTTTGTCACCATGAGAGATGTTGGTCTTGCAATAAAGTTGATGCCATGGAAGACAGAGAGGTGGAAGACATTGGGTCTGTGTTGAATCACTGAGTCATGGAATCAAACTAATCCTGAATTCTTATTAATAATAATACAGTGAACAGTGGTTAAGGACTTAGTGTGTTCCAGGCACTTTAAATGCATAATTTCTATTAAGTATTACAAAGATCCTGGATAAGGTATTATTATAACTCCTACTTTACAGATGAAGAAATAGGTCAACAAATTTTTGATGAGGAGACAGGCCTCTGGAGGCAGAGTAATTTGCCCATGTCCCCACAGCCAGTAAATGATAATCAGGAATCGCACTCTGCAGTCTGACCCTCAAGCCCACTTTTTCTAACCACTGCCCACACTGCCTTTCTGAACTTTTCCAATTATATGAGCCAATGACTCCCTTTGTCATTTGAGCCTATTGAGTTGCTTACTTCCAAAATGAAGAACCGCAGCGGACACGCTCTCTCTGCAGGCGTGGCACGCTCCCATGACATGAGCTGCAATGTCAGCCCTGCGTGGAGAGAGCCGACCTGAATCCAGCCCCGGGAGCTCCAGCGGAAGCTGTCCCTGGCACGAAGCACACACCGGGGCCACTCCGCAAGGCCTGGCTCCAGGAAGGAGCAGGTGTGTCTGACTGCCAGGCCTGTGGGGGAGGCCCCAGCCAGACAGAGCACCTGAGCACCAACCCCGAACCGGCCTCCTGCTGCCCCTCCCCCCCCCTCCCTGGCCCTCTGGGAGGCTGGGGCACCAGCTCAGCCCAGCCACCCCCTTTTCCACTGTTACTGCCATGTGACTGCTGAAGCCACCATGGCTTCTCCAGGTCTCTTGGGACTGGAGTCCTTTCCTGGCTTCCAAACAGGAACCCTCAACTTCCTCCCTCTCCTCCCACCTCCAACAGGTGAGCCCGACCCTCCCATCTACAAGCCCGGCTTTGCCAGCTTCACTGGGAAAGATGCTCTAGGACTGGGGGCTGCATTCCAAAGATGCTCCTGGATGTTCAGGGGCTTTTGTTGCAGCCCAGGTGTGGTCACACAGCATCATTTCTTTTCTGTGTTAGGTGATTGCATGCCATCTGTCCTCTGGTTTGATTGACTGCAACGTGACTTTCTCTGTCACCAATCATGTTACCGAAGGGAATATGTGAGGTCTGGCTGCTTGCTGCCCAAAAGCCAATAAACAGGCCAGGTTGGTGGAAAGGAAAGTTCCCTTTACTTCAGATGCCGGCAACTGAGTAGTGGGTGGAGGATGGTGGACATCTGTCCAAAGGCCGATTCTCCCTGCACACCGCCCTCCCACCACAAGCCACAGCAACCAGAGAGCTAAGAGCTTTTCTAGACAGAAGTGGAGGGAGTCTACATGCAGAAATAATACAGTCATCTCTGACCATCATCTTCAAGTTGATCATCAGTGGTCTGACCAGTGTCATCTTGATTATTTTAGATACAGTTAATCTTCAGTTCCAGGGTCCATTTGTTCCCATTTCTCTGAGGCCAGTTCTTGGAACTATGGCAGCTTATGTCACGAGTACAGGCTGGTCATCATGTAGTTAACTTCTCTTCCTGGTGTTTTAGTATCTGTAAGACCGCTCACAGGATATGGCTCAGAATATTAGCTATAGCCCTTGAGAACTGAAGGTTCTTGATTGTGCTTAGCAACTACATTATGATTATTTCATCTCCTTTGACTGTTTCCTTTGTTCCGTATTTCTCACTTCTCTGGTTAAACTTATTCTTTGACTTAAGTGTTCCTCAGGCAAAAGGCAGGTAGATGACATGGAGGGGTTGCAAGGACCACAAGGTCCTGCTCCGTTTCAGTAAGATGCTGTTTGGTGGCCCACAGAGTTGGATCTTAACAGATGCTTGAAACTTTTTCTAACTGAAAAAAGAATTTGTTTTTATTTATTTATTTTGGCTGTGCTAGATTTTCATTGCTGTGTGGGGGCTCTTCTCTAGTTGCAGCAACCAGAGGCTACTCTTCATTGAGGTGCTCCGACTTCTCATTGCAGTGACTTCTCTTGTTTCAGAGCACAGACTCTAAGCATGCGGGCTTCAGTAGCTACAGCACATGGGGGCTCAGGAGTTGTGGGATCTTCCCGTACCAGGAATCCAACCTGGGTCCCCTGCATTGGCAGGCAGCTTCTTATTCACTGAGCCACCAGACAAGTCCCAAGAGAATTTGTTTTTGAAAACAGAGAAAAGTTACCTCAGCTTCTTCCATGGGCGTTCTTGGTAGCTCAGACGGTGAAGAATCCACTTGCAATGCAGGAGACCTGGGTTCAATCTCTGGGTTGGAAAGATCCCCTGAAGGAGGGCATGGCAACTCACTCCAGTAGTCTTGCCTAGAAAATCTCCATGCACTAGTGGGCTATAGTCCGTGGGGTCTCAAAGAGTCAGACACAACTGAGCAACTAAGCACAATTCTGCCACAGCAAAACAATTCCCATCTGCTTAATACGCTCCAATCCTTGTCCACAGATGTAAATATTTTTAAATAGTCCGCTGTACAGTATACATACTATTTTTGTAGTTTCACTTAAAGCACTTGTCTGGCTTGCTGTAGAGTCATCATAATTGTAATTTTTCTGGCCGCATAGTACTGTGACATATGGATGCATACAGAGCCTCCGTCTCCATGAGGCTGACATAGTGAACTCAGAAGTTATAATAAATCGTGTTTTAAGGTGGAATGAAGAGTAGTACCATTGGCTACAAGCCACTAGGATAGCAGGATTCATTGAGATTTTCAGCTTCACTCATGTTCAAGAGTAACTCATTGTTTGTCAGGATTCTGCTCTGGCATCACCTCCTGGGAAAGATTCTCTGGGTCTCCCTGCTTGGGGTGAAGGATCTCCCCTTACTCCCAGGAGGGCTCCCTGTGTTCCGTGTACTTTACATGCTCGAATTCAGTCCTCACATCCCTATGAGGCAAGCTATCATTACCTTAGCTTCACAGATGGGGAAACTGAAGCCTAAAGAGGTTCAGTCACTTGTCAGGATCTCATGGCTTCTGTGGGGGAGCGAGGGGGGTGGGTGTAGCCATTCTGGCTCCAGAGTCCCTTTTATAACGTGGGGTCCCCCTGCCTCTACCATATCCCCCAGGACTGACCTCACGGATTGTGTTCGTGACTTCTGTCTCTCACCACCTTGTGAGATTCTTCAGGGCTGGGACACTCCTGTGTGTTTGGTGCACATGGTTTTAGCCCAGTTCTTGGCACCCAGCAGGTGCTTCATAAATGCTGCCTGAATACATGGAGGAAATGAATCAGTATGATTTTAAGGAAAGGGCGACTTTGCACCCAGGAATGCGTGCCTCCAGGCCTGGGTGTTCTGATGGGGGTGTTCTCCCACCACCTGCGGTGCACAGGTCAGGGGTCCACAAGGCCTCTGCTGCCGAGGGCCTCAGGCAGGATGCTAGGCTGAGGTGCCCTCCCTCCTGTCCTGTCTGGGGGCCCACCATTCAGGGCACCTGGATCAGCTCCCCCAGCATCCCAGTGATGAGTGTCCTCGGGTGCGGGCACACCTGGCCTCGCACTCACTTGGGTGCCACAGGCCCAGGGCAGCCTTGTCCTCTCACTTGACTCAATGAGGAGAGAGTGACTCCAGTTCAACAATCTCAATGCAAACAGATGGCAGCCGCTGCAAAGATGTTACTTGTCATTTGGGTGATCGAATGAGGGTCAGGCGTGAGCCCAGAGGCCTTGCCCATGTGGGTGAGATGCCCACTGGGTTCAGGGGCGGATGCTGGGCTCTGGTGCCCGAGTCTGTTGCAGCAGTGTCCCCAGAGCAGCGCCTCGGGCTTCACCTCGTTGCAGGTCCTCACTGCAGTGATCTCAGAAGGGCTCCTCGGCAGCTGTGACCTTGGGCAGAGCCCCCTCTCTGTTTTTAATCTCAGTGTCTACTCATCCATGGAAATTGCATCTTGTCAGGTTGCAAATTCTGAAGAGATGGAAGCTGTGTTGTCTCCTCCAGCAAATGTCATGCTGCTGCCCTTGCCCATCCGTCCACCTGGCTGACCACCCTGAACGCCGGACCTGCTGGAAGGCAGGAGGGACGAAGCTCGGTCCCCTGGGGCCTCGGTGTCAGCCTGGGCTCCTTGCCCTGCTCAGTACACGGCCGCCCTCCTGGTCCCATCCCCACTCCCTTAGTTTATCCTCTGCCATTTAAGGCAGAATCTGTTGTGACAGGGCTCAAAACTGAGGAACTGAGAAATTGCAGGTGGTTATATGTCTGCTCAGGCTGAAGATCTTAGGGAAAGCCTGGTGTCCCCAAGAGTCCAGGGGGTCCAGTTCAGTCCTGCAGCTTGTCCAGGGATGGGAGTGTGTCTTGGAGTACGTCAAGGATCTGGCAGGGGAAGCTGAGGGCAGAGGAGATTTGCTAACAAGCACAGGGAGGCTGATGCAGTGCCCAGTGCCATTAAAATTAATTATCAGTTGCAGTCAACCTGCCCCCTCACCCCCATCAGCCTGATGTCACAGTGGCTGCAGTAAGAGGGACAGTGGAGGGAGCTGGTCTCATTTTCTCTGCCCTCAAAGGAAGGATGACAGATTTATTAGTGGTAGCCATGGGGGCTCCCTGTTCTCCTTTCTTTAAACCCTGGAGATGTTTCCGTTGGAAAATCTAAGGCCCCATAGTGGCTGTAGTCTTGAACCAAGACTGTTACCTGTGGAGGTCTCACTTGTAAACCCCCTTATTCACCTGAAGGCTTCTTCCTGGCTGCCTTTCCCCGAGCTCCTCAATCCTTGAATCCCTCAGTGACTCCTCAGAGTTTGCCTGAGGCCCAGGGGGAATACAGAGTGGGTATCCTAGTCATTTCTGACTAGGGAGAGGGTGTGGAGAGGGGCACCGGGTGTAGGGTAGCAGCTGGGGCTAAGGGCAAAGTGGTCCCAAGTATCTTACACCTTCTCTTTACTGGGGGACAGAAAGCTCACCTGTCCACCCTTATTTTCCTTCCTTGAAATTGATGCTCGGAAAGGTTTAAGTTGTAATAAACGCACTTTCCCATCTCTAATTGGTCAGAGATAGATAGAATGTCTGCTCAGAGCTGCTGACAACAGGAGCAAACCCCCCGTTACTGCACTGAAATGATGAGCTTCCCACTTACAAGCCACCTTCTAATGAACTGCTGCCACCTCATTAGGGCTCTTTGTGCTGTCTGGAATGGTGAGAACAGTTCACAAAGCCTTTTGCCACAAGTCCAGGATCGATGGGGCAGAGACACTAGCAGATTTTTTGTTAATGTATTTTTATTTCTGTTGTATTGAGATATAACTGACATACAGTATTGTATAATGATTTGACTTACACACATCATGAAACGAACATCCATCCTCTCATAAAGAAACAAAATTAAAGAAATAGAAAAAAATTTCCTTTGTGATGAGAACTCTTAGGATTTATTCTCTCAACAACTTTCATATATAACATGTTGTTTAGTCTGTAAGTTGTATCCAACTCTGCAGTCCCATTGTAGCCCACCAGGCTCCTCTGTCCATGGGATTTTCCAGGCAAGAATACTGGAGTGGGTTGCTGTTTCCTTCTCTAGGGGGTCTTCCTGACCTGGAGATGAAACCTGCTTCTCCTGCATCTCCTGCATTGGCAGGTGGATTTTTTTTTACCACTGAGCCACATGGGAAGCCCCATATATAACAAAGAGCAGGGTTAATTATATTTATCACATTGTACATTGCATCCCTAATACTTATCTTATAACTGACTGGAATTTGGTAGCTTTTGACTACCTTCATCCAGTTCCACCTTCTCCCACCCTGTCTCTGGTAACCACAAATCCCATCTCTTTTTCTGTGAATGTGTTTGTTTTTGAAGTATAATTGACCTATAACACTATGTTAGTTCCTGTTACACAACATAGTGATTTGATATTTCTTACATTTCAAAATGATTGTGGTAAGTCTAGTTACCATCTGTTGCCATGTAAAGATATTATATAATTATTGATTGTATTACCTACAATGTACATTTCATACCAATGACTCACTTGTTTTGCAACTGGAAGTTTGTGCCTCTTAATCTCCCTCACCTATTTCTCTCCTCCCGCTCTAGCAACCACCAGTTTGTTCTCTGTATTTTTGACTCTCTCTGTTTTGTTATGTTTGTTCATTTCTTTCTTTTTTTTTTTAAGATTCTACATATAAATGAAATCACTCAGTATTTGGCTTTCTCTGACTTATTTTACTTAGCATTAATACCCTCTAGGTTTATTCATATTATTGCAAATGGCAAGATTTCATTCCCTTTTATAGCTGAGTAGCATTCAATTTATCCATTCCTTATCCATTCATCTATTGGTAGACACCTAGGTTGCTTCTTTACCTTGGCTATTGTAAATAATGCTGCAATGAACATAGACTATATCTTTTCTAATTAGTGTTTTCATTTTCTTCAGATAAATACTCATACGTGGAAATGCTAGATCATACGATAGTTCTATTTTTAATTTTTGAGGATCTTCCAAACTGTCTTTCACAGTGGCTGCACCAATTTGCATTCCCACAAAGAGTTCATGAGCATTTCCTTTTCTCCATATCCTCACCAGCACTTGTGTGTGTGTGGTTTTTTGTTTTGTTTTGTTTTGTTTTTTGATGATAGCCATTCTGGCAGGTGTGAGGTGATATCTCATTGTAGTTTTGATTTGCATTTCCCTGATGGTTAGTGATGTAGAGCATCTTTCCGTGTGCCTGTTGGCCATCTGTATATCTTCTTTGAAATTCAATCTGTCCAAGAATTTCCCAGATAAGAATACTAAAGTGGGTTGCCATTGCCTGACCCAGGGATCGAACCCACATCTCCTGCATTGGCAGGTGGATTCTTTATCACTGAGCCACCAGGGAAACCCTACTTTGAAACTATTTTGATTCTGTCTTCCTAGGGCTTTTGTCCAGTTTCCAATTGAAATGATTGCATAATGATGAAAACTTGATGACCAGACTGGCTGAATTAAAATCTCAGTGACCCAGGAAAATGTATCTTTTAGTACAATTTCCATTGCTTCTTATGCCACCTCCCACCAGGTTTGAGAAATGGAATCTTATAGAACTGAGTCTGACCCTGAATGTGATCTCCATTTATCTCATTCTGACTCTGAGTTGGACAGTTAGCAGTGGGATGTGTTCTGTAAGGTGTGGCTTGTCCTTTCATTAGGCTGTGAAGTCCAGACCAAGGCTTCCCTTACATTTCCTTCTTGAGACTCACATTCAAAGTTTTGCCGAGAGCTATGCTCAACCAACTCTCCCTGGAGGAGTGATGGAGGGCATCCAGTTGAGTCTCAGCCACTGACGAGCGGCACATCTTAATGACCACAGAGCCAGCTGCAGATGATGCCTGGAATCCAACTGGACTTCCTGGCCTCCATCCCAGGGGAGCACATTTTCTCTGGAGCAGCTGTTTCAGAGGAAAGCTCTACTTCGCTCCCTGTTGTGACCCTCCCCATCCCCGCCTCACCTGCCTTAAGCTCAGAACCTTCCACTACTCCCTTGTGAGTCAAGAGAAAATCTGAGCCTGAAGGGACTCGGGAAGGATGATTTCAGCCCACAGGCTCCGTCCTGTTGGGAGACTGCCAGCTCGCTTTGCCCTGCTTCTCCTCCTGTCCCCACCACCTCCCCAGGACCCTTTGGGACATCCAGGATGGACGTAAAGAGTCCTTCCCCTCCCACTGCCCTCTCCTGGAGCCTCAGCCCTAGCTCCTTGGGGAAGCCAGTGACCTCAGCGGAGCCTTGGTGGCCAGAGGGGGCTGTGACTGCAAAGTCCTCTGGTGTCTTTGCTGTAAGCCTCTGTGGGGTGGGGGCAGGGTCCTCCTCTGGCTTCCCCCGCCCATCTCTCTCCCTTGGGGTCATGTAGGACAGATAATGCATATGTCTGCACCTAGGTCCCAGGTGTCTTTCAGCACACTGATTATGGTAGTTGACAGTTCAGTTCATTACCATCATTTTCTTTTGTGCCAGTTAGTGTTTGGCTGGACCTTGTTGCTGTTTAATCAATCATGTCTAATTCTTTGTGACCTCATGGACTATAGCCAGCCAGGCTCCTCTGTTCTATGGGATTCTGCAAGCAAGAATACTAGAGCAGGTTGTCATTTCCTTCTCCTGGGGATCTTCCCAACCCATGGATCGAACCTGCATCACCTACATTACACGTGGGTTCTTTACCATTGAGCCACCAGGAAGCCCTGATTGGACCTTGGCCCCCGCCAGAAACATTGTGGTCAGGCCCCTGCCTCTCCTGTGGTGGACAGCTTCCCTGACTCAGCTCTAAGTCTTGTGGGGGATGCTATGGGACAGAGTAAAAGGCAAGAATTGTGGGCTAATTTCCTACAAGGTTGTGCAGTTTTCTGGTTCTCTATCTGGGAGGCCAATCTCTCCACCTATCAGAGAAGGATTCTCAAGCCTGATTGTGTGTTAGAATCAGTTGGGGGAATGTTTCTTCTCTATTTTCAAATGAGCAGTCCTTGGACCCATCCCTGTGCCTCTGGTGGCTTGGAGGTACCCTGCAGGTACCCTGAAACCTGCATTTGTATAAACCTCAGTTCAGTTCAGTTCAGTCGCTCAGTTGTGTCTGAACCTTTGTGACCCCATGGACTGCAGCACGCTGGGCTTCCCTGTCCATCACCAACTCCCAGAGCTTGCTCAAACTCATGACCATAGAGTCAATGATGCCATCCAACTATCTCATCCTCTGTTGCCCCTTTCTCCTTTTGCCTTTAATCTTTCCTAGCATCAAGGTCTTTTCCAATGACTCAGTTCTTCGCATCATGTGGGCAAAGTATTGGAGTTTCAGCTTCAGCATCAGTCCTTCCAATGAATAGTCAGGACTGATTTCCTTTAGGATGGACTGGTTTGATCTGTTTGCAGTCCAGGGACTCTCAAGAGTCTTCTCCAATACCATAGTTCAAAAGCATCAATTCTTCAGCACTCAGCTTTCTTTATAGTCCAACTCTCACATCCATACATGACTACTGGAAAAACCATAGCCTTGACTAGATGGACATTTGTTGACAAAGTAATGTCTCTGCTTGTTAATATGCTGTCTAGGTTAGTCATAGCTTTTCTTCCCAGGAGTAAGTGTCTTTTAATTTCATGGCTGCAGTCAATGTCTGCAGTGGTTTTGGAGCTCCCCAAATAAAATGTCACTGTTTCCATTGTTTCCCCATCTATTTGCCATGAAGTGATGGGACTGGAGGCCATGATCTTAGTTTTTTGAATGTTGAGTTTTTAAGCCAATTTTTTTCACTCTCCTCTTTCACTTTCATCAAGAGGCTCTTTAGTTTTTCTTTTTTTTTTTAATTAAATTTATTTATTTTTTTAATTACAATACTGTATTTGTTTTGCCATACATTGACACGAATCAGCCATAGGTGAACACAATCGCCCAATGCCGAAGCCCCCTCCCACCTCCCATCCCACATCCTCTACCTGAATCATCCTGTGCATCAGTCCCATGCATCCTGCATCCTACACCAAACATAGATTAGCGCTTCGTTTCTTACAGGAAAATACACATGCTTCACTGCCATTCTCCCAAACCATCCCACCCTTTCCCTCTCCCTCAGAGTCCAAAAGTCCACTCTATACCTCTGTGTCTCTTGTTGTCTCACATATAGGGTCATCATTACTGTCTTCTAAATTCCATATATATGTGTCAGTATACTGTATCGGTGTTTTTCTTTCTGGCTTACTTCACTCTGTATAATCGGTTCCAATTTCATCCATCTCATTAGAACTGAGTCAAATTTATTCTTTTTAAGGGCTGAGTAGTATTCCATAGTGTATATGAACCACAGCTTTCTTATCCATTCATCTGCTGATGGACATCTAGGTTGCTTCCATGTCCTGGCTATTATAAACAGCGCTGCAATGAACATTGGGGTACATGTGTCTCTTTCAATTCTGGTTTCCTCAGTGTGTATGCCCAGCAGTGGGATTGCTGGGTCATAAGGCAGTTCTATTTGCAATTTTTAAGGAATCTCCACACTGTTTTCCATAATGGCTGTACTAGTTTGCATTCCCACCAGCAGTGTAAGAGGGTTCCCTTTTCTCCACACCCTCTCCATCATTTATTGCTTGTAGACTTTTGGATCGCAGCCATTCTGACTGGTGTGAAATGATACCTCATTGTGGTCTTGATTTGCATTTCTCTGATAATGAGTGATGTTGAGCATCTTTTCATGTGTTTGTTAGCCATCCGTATGTCTTCTTTGGAGAAATGCCTATTTAGTTCTTTGGCCCATTTTTTTATTGGATCATTTATTTTTCTGGAGTTGAGCTGCATAAGTTGCTTATATATCTTTGAGATTAGTTGTCTGTCAGTTGTTTCATTTGCTATTGTTTTCTCCCATTCAGAAGGCTGTCTTTTCACCTTGCTTATAGTTTCCTTTGTTGTGCAGAAGCTTTTAATTTTAATTAGATCCCATTTGTTTATCTTTGCTTTTATTTCCAGTATACTGGGAGATGGATCATAGAGGATCCTGCTGTGATTTATGTCGGAGAGTGTTTTGCCTATGTTCTCCTCTAGGAGTTTTATAGTTTCTGGTCTTACATTTAGATCTTTAATCCATTTTGAGTTTATTTTTGTGTATGGTGTTAGAGAGGGGTCTAATTTCATTCTTTTACAAGTGGTTGACCAGTTTTCCCAGCACCACCTGTTAAAGAGACTGTCTTTACTCCATTGTATATTCTTGCCTCCTTTGTCGAAGATAAGGTGTCCATAGGTATGTGGGTTAATCTCAGGGCTTTCGATTTTGTTCCATTGATCTATATTTCTGTCTTTGTGCCAGTACCATACTGTCTTAATGACTGTGCTTTGTAGTAGAGCCCGAAGTCAGGCAAGTTGATTCCTCCAGTTCCATTTTTCTTTCTCAAGATTGCTTTGGCTATTCGAGGTTTTTTGTATTTCCATACAAATCTTGAGATTATTTGATCTAGTTCTGAGAAAAATACTGCTGGTAGCTTGATGGGAATTGCATTGAATCTGTAGATTGCTTTGGGTAGTATACTCATTTTCACTATATTGATTCTTCCAACCCATGAGCATGGTATATTCCTCCATCTATTAGTGTCTTCTTTGATTTCTTTCATCAGTGTTTTATAGTTTTCGATATATAGGTCTTTAGTTTCTTTAGGTAGGAATATTCCTAAGTATTTTATTCTTTTCGTTGCAATGGTGAATGGAATTGTTTCCTTAACTTCTTTTTCTACTTTCTCATTATTAGTGTATAGGAATGCAAGGGATTTCTGAGTGTTGATTTTATATCCTGCAATTTTACTATATTCACTGATTAGCTCTAGTAGTTTTCTGGTCGAGTCTTTAGGATTTTCTATGTAGAGGATCATGTCATCTGCAAACAGTGAGAGTTTTACTTCTTCTTTTCCAATTTGGATTCCTTGTATTTCTTTTTCTGCTCTGATTGCTGTGGCCAAAACTTCCAGTACGATGTTGAAGAGTAGTTTTTCTTCGCTTTCTGCCATAAGGGTGGTGTCATCTGCATATCTGAGGCTATTGATATTTCTCCTGGCAATCTTGATTCTAGCTTATGCTTCATCCAGCCCAGCATTTTGCATGATGTATTCTGCATATAAGTTAAATAAGCAGGGTGACAATATACAGCCTTGACATACTCCTTTCCCAATTTGGAAATAAATTTCCCAGTTTGGAAATAAGTAAACCTCAGTTGGAGAATTCTAATGCGCGAACTAGTTTGGAAAATCTCCAGTAGATCCCGCTACCCCTTACCTTCTCGAGAACCTTGCTACCCGCTTCTCTGGTCTGGCTATATACTCATCTTCTCCCTCCCCGCTGGTTTCTCCTCAGCAGCCAGACAAGCTTAAGTTTCTCCCCAGGAGAGAGGGGGTCCTCTCCCATGTGCTCGAAGCCTCACCTCTTTCTCTCCCTGAAACTCTGATATCCTGCTCCCTGCTCTCAGCCCCTCAGCTTCTCAGACTCTCCCTGAGGCCACTGGTGACTTTATTCGACCCAGGGCCTGCCTGTCCCCATTCTGTCTCTGCAGCGGGTGACCTTGTCCACCAGCTCCTCTTCCCTGAGACTCCTCTGAGTCTGGGACACATGCTCTCACCTCTCTCTGATCGGCCCCCTCTGTCCCCTTTGTGGCCTGATGTCCCCTGGGTCTTTCCTTGAACTCCACCCCCTCCTGGGTGGCCTTATTCACTTTGGCGACTCCTGCTACCTGCAGGCGGCCCTCCTGAGCCTGTCTCTAGCTAGGCTCTGCTCAGCCAGGGGTGCTACCCTCACTGGTTTCCCCACCTGGTTTGTGGCTCCACACTCACCACATAGTGTGGGAAACCAGATACCCAGCGCCAACTGTGCCCCCTTCTCCCTTCTCCGAAATGAACAGGCCCCTCACTCCCCAGGTCACTCACCCCCCGGGGTCCTTCTCTCCGCTGCACCCACTACCATGCTTCCCTGCCTACCTCATCTCGTCTCACCTCCCAGACTCTGCCTTATCCCTTCTGCCCCATCTTCCCCTTGGGGGTCACAACCCTGACTTGTGATTCCCCACTGAAACCAGCCTTCCCAGGGGCTGCCTGGTTGCCTAGAAGAGGAAGCCAGGCCCCATAGCAAGGCTTCAGGGCCCCCCACCCCAGTCTGACAGCTGCCCACCTCCAGCCCCATTTTTCATCCCTGCCTTGCACGTGGCACCCTCAAAGTTCCCTGCCACCCTCTGGGCTTTTGGACAGACATTCTAGGTTGTTTTGGGGGTGTTCTTCTCCTCCTCCCCTTGACTATTTCCCATTGGCTTTCTATACCTTTCCCCTCATCATGTTTGCTTCTGTGAAGTCTTTCCTGATAAACCAAACTTGATTCGTCACTGTTCTTTCTGGAACCCAGTATCCTCACTCAGAGCGTGAGCTCCCCACAAGGGACCCAGCCAAGTCTCCAGCACTAGCCTACACTCTCTGTTCCAGGGCCTGGCACTTGCTCAGGGTTGGTGCTCATGGAATAACTGGTTGGACTGGTAGGACTAAGTGGTTGCTGTTGGGAATGGGGGCTCTTTCTTTAGCAAGTAAGACTCATTTAAATTAATACCTCTTTATATGCAACTGGAGAAGGAAATGGCAACCCACTCCAGTGTTCTTGCCTGGAGAATCCCAGGGACAGCAGCGCTGCAGTCTATGGGGTCGCACAGAGTCAGAGATGACTTAAGTGACTTAGCAGCAGCAGTGCTAAAATAATTTTTTAAATTTCCTGATGAGTAGATTAAAACGATGTTTGTATATTATAAATCCATTCACTTAATGCTTACCTTCTATAGCATGTGCAGGCATGTGTGCCAAGTCTCTTCAGTTGTGTCCAACTTTGCAACACTATGGACTGTAACCCACCAGGCTCCTCTGTCCATGGGATTCTCCAGGCAAGACTATTGGAGTGGGTTGTCATGCCCTCCTCCAGGGGATCTTCCCAGCCCAGGGATCCAACCCACATCTCTTGTCTCCTGCTTTGGAAGGTGGATTCTTTACCACTAGTGCCACCTGGGAAGCCCTTCTGTGGCATATATTACCTTATATGGCAAAAGGGATGACATCACTGACTCAATGGATGTGAGTCTGAGCAAACTCCAGGAGATGGTGAAGGACAGGGCAGCCTGGTGTGCTGGCAGTCCATGGTGGTCACAAAGTGCTGGACATGACTGAGTGACCGAACAAAAAAACAAATGGCTAAAGGGACCTATCACCATTGTTTCTAGTAAATGAAATTATTTATCCAAATTAATAACTAATTTGTAATTTATCCAGATTGATGCAACTGCAGGTAATATATGTACATATTGTACATGTTGGTATGTGACTAATGTGCTTTTATTTTTATACATGTCTTAGTTTGTCAATGTGTCCAAAAGTCCCTCCCACACCACACCCATGTTGTCTTTTAAATAAAATGTGGGTTAGCCCAGCTTCCCAGCAGATAAGCCTTCCTCTTCGCTGATGTTTCCTGTCCCCGGAGCAGCAGGCTGGCTAGGCCTCCTTGTCTCCATGGCAAGCAACTAGATGCATGAAGAGGCTCACTGGCCTCTAATCAGTTTGATAATTCTGGTGATATGCTGTTTGGGGGCAGAGGATGGATTAGATGACCTTTAACTAAGAATCTCTGAGTTCAGGGGTTTCCTTATGCTCAGATTTTTCATATCAGCTACATGTTAGGCTGAGCCATAGGAAATTGCTGTTATTCTCAGACCTACCAAGATGGCGATTTCTTATGGTTCAGTTGAGTAAGAACTTGTTCCCATTTCCTAGGCAGGATGACCATGGCGAGGCCACAGCTACAAAGAGACAGGGGTCACAGAACCTCAGCCAGATCCCACTGAGTCAGGACAGTGTAGGCCAGAGTCAGGGCGCCATCTGCTTCCGTGAAGGACATTGGCCCGGGTAGGGGTGGGGGAATGTGGAGAGATTCAAGAATATTTTGAAAATTATTAAGGATGAAGTTTCTTTCCTTTTTCCCTCCAATTCTTTTTATTGTAGTAAACTACACAGAATGTGAAATTTGCCATCTTATCCATTCTTAAGTGCACAATTCATGGGGATTAAGCAAATTCAAATTGCTATGCACCCATCATCACCATCTGTCTCCAGAACTCTTTCATCTTAAAATACTGAGACTCTGTACACATTAAACAATAGCTCCTCATAACTTCCTCCCCCAGACCTTGGCAACCAGCATCCTATTTCCTATTCCTATGATTCTGACTACTCTAGGTAACTCATATAAGTGAAATAATACATTTGTTTTTTTGTAACTGGCTTATTTCACTTAATGTAATGTCATCAGGGCTCATCTATGTTGTAGCACATGTCAGAATTTCCTCCCCTTTTAAGGATGCATACTATTCCATGATATGTATAGATCATATTTTGCTTGTCCATTCATCCATCTATAGACACTTGGGTTGCCTACATGTTTCAGCTATTGTGAATAGTACTGCAATGAACATAGGCATAATAATACCTCTTTGAGAACTTACTTTCAATTCTTTTGGGTATATACCCAGAAGTAGAATTCCTGGATTATATGGCAACTCTATTGAGGAAGGGCCATACTGTTTTCCTTAATTTTTAATGTAAGGCTGGAACACCCTAGAGTGAAAAGAGCTCAGGTTTCCGCTCTGGACAAATCTGGGTTTACATCTCGGCTCTACTCTGTGGACAAGTCATTTAGCCTCTTTAATCTTTGGTCTCCCCATCTGTAAAGTGGGGATAATAATAACCATCATGAAAACTGTCATAAGAATTAGAGGCAGTGTGAGTAGGAGAGTGTGGTAGAGTGTTGTAATGCACTATAGGGATGCAGTAAACGGCACCTGTGTTAATGTTACTTAGTATTTCCCCACATGCTCCTGTTCATCTTCTACCATCTTTCCGCCTTGGCTGTGTGTTTTAAATGGTGTCATCTAGTGCTTATCTCATGTCTCACAGCATGACACATAAGCAGAGGTAATGACCATTAGAATGACATATACATTCTAATGGTCCCTATGTCCTATTTCCTTCCATGTCCACTACTAAGTCCTGAATTCCTGTCCCCATCATTTTTCAGTTCTCCTTTCTCCAAGTTTGTCTTTCTCATCAGACAGTGGTGGGGTCAATGCTTACCCACGCGTGAGACCTTGGACAAGATACTTAATCTTCTTTTTAAAATTAATTAATTAATTAATTTTTGGCTGTGCTGGGTCTTTGCAGCTGTCCCGGCTCTTTCACTAGTTATGGCGAGTGGGAGCTGCTCTTTAGTTGCAGTGCTCAGGCTTCTCATTGCTGTGCCTTCCCTTGTTGTGGAGCTCAGGCTCTGGAGCTCAGGCTCAGTAGAGTGGCGCCCAGGCTTTGTTGCTCGGAGGCATGTGGGATCTTCCCAGACCAGGAAGCAAACCCGTGTCTTCTGCATTGGATGGAGGATTCTTAACCACTGGACCACCAGGAAAGTCTGAGATACTTAATTCTTGACTCTGAGTGTGCGTGCGTGCTTTAAAATGTAGGTTTTGTTATTATTAATAGTGAGGTGTGGTGAGGCCAGCAGATCAGGAAATGACAGCCATTGAAAAGATAGTTTGTTGCTCACAGTTCCTAAGAGGAGAGGGCATACCACACTTTGGAGGTGCACATGTGGAAGGACCACGGACCATTAGGAGGCAGAGGAAGTTAGGGGAGACGTGGGCAGGAGACGTTGCTGTGATTTCCATGTGAAGGAATGTCAAGACAGGTCAAGCAGGCTTAGGATGGGCCAGTGTTTCCCAGGGTGTAGGGACTGCCTGAGCTGTCTGGTGCCTGACTCTGAGTGATTAGGGCAGAAGAGAGTGACCCAGAGGATGAGAGTCTATGAAAGAGTGGTCTGGTTATGCATTCTCGATTGTCTGTCTTGCATAAGAAAATCATTTGCTATCCCTAGGAATTAGCTAGCCCTGGGAGGGGGACCTCTACAGAGTCAGCAAGTCTCCAGATACCAAAGCATCAGAAACACCAGGTTAGTGCAGTATGTAAGATAGTATGATAGACAGAATGATGCCCACCCCCAGAGATGTCCATATCCTCATCCCAGAACCTGCAAAGATGCTACCTTACATAAAAAGGAAGGATCTTTCAGATGTGACTAATTTAAGGATCTTAAAAATATGGGGCTTACCCTGGATTATCCAGTGGGCCCAGGATAATCAGAAGGGTCCCTACAAGAGAGAGACAGGAGGGTCATAGTCAGAGGGAGAGGATGTAAGGATGGAAGCTGAGGTATTAGAAGAGAGAAGATGTACGGCTCCTGGCTTTGATGACAAAGGAAGGGGCCATGAGCCAAGGAATGCAGGCAACCTTGAGAAACTGGAAAAGGCAAGGAAACCATCGTCCCCCAGAGCCTCCAGAAATGAGCCAGCCCCGAGGACCCATTTCAGACTTCTAACCTCTAGCATTGTGTTGCTTTAAGTCACTACGTTTGCAATAACTTGTTACAGCAGCCATAGGGAACTTACACAGATAGGAGGAATGCCAACTAACTTGCAGGGTTGTTACGGGGCTCAGAGCCCGTGTAGAAAAGAGCCTGGCTTGAGAAAAGTGTCAATAAAAATGTCGTGATATTATTAATACCTGCAGGGCTCTGGGAAGTTTGGGATGAAGTAAGGACCACAGACACACTCAGCACGTTGCTTTGTGCCTGTGGCTGCTCAGAAAATCTCGGGCTCTCTGTCCCTCCTCTTACAGGTCTGGGACATCTGGGAGAGCCCCTTGCAGGAAGGGTTCTGGGAGACGCACCCTGGCCTGAGCTCACTCCTGTCTGCAGGCACCATGGTCAATGTGTGTGCTGGGGGTCATTTCCTGAATTTACCCTCTGGGTGGCTTCCCTGTCCCCTCAACGACTCCATCTCCTGCCTCTGAACTCTTAGGCCCTAAGGAGCTTTGCCACACGAGATTGGTGTCCTGTTCTCCTTTCAAGTGGCTGCACTGTGGCTCCTTAATGGCAGGCATGGATTGTTAGGTGACATCTGTGTTCCCCTGAGGCCTCAGGACTGTGCTGGGTCCTTGGCCGCCCAGGGCCATGCCTCCTCCAGTCTGGTACATTGGCATGTCTAGTGTGGGTGCCAGTGGTCTGAGCAGCAAAGTGCTGGACCTGAGTTGTTCCTCTCGGAGCTCCTGGAGGGCCAGCCGCTGGGCCCCAGCTCATGATGGGCACACGTGCCGCTGCATCTCCCAGCGCCCTCCAAAGGCTGTCCCCTCCGGCCTCTCACAGGGACGTTCGTCTCGGCCTTCACTGTGCTGTGTGGCGCCCGCACGGACCTCCCGGACAGGCACGTGTGCTGTGTCTTCTGGCTGAACATTGCCGCAGCCCTCATCCAGATCCTCACGGCCATCGTCATGGTGGGCTGGATCATGAGCATCTTCTGGGGCATGGACATGGTCATCCTCGCCAGTGAGTAGCTGTGGGGCCGGGGCCAGGCCGGGATGCGGGGAGCAGGGCTGGAGGAGGGGTGGGGGCCAGGATGGGCTGGGCGTTTGTTTGTGATCCTGTTGGGGGTCAGGTGGGGGCTTTGCAGGGAGATCTGCACAGCTGGGCCTGCTCCTCCTCCAAGGGCTCACCGGTGTCCATGGCCACCTGGTCTAGGGGACTCTCCACACATGCCCAGCCCTGGGGCCTGCAGGGCATCACGAAAGCATCAGGCAGAGACCTGAGCCAGAGGGCATGAATAAGGAAGGGAGAGAGCGTCCGTTCAGCTCAGACACACCAGCCATCACGCTTGTCAAGGAAACAGCCGGGTTGACAACACCAGGGTAGCGAGGGTGTGGCCCACGTGAGCTCAGTCCCTCGTGCCTCCATCGTGCCACTTCCAGAAAGAAGGAAAAGGCCACCGGGCATACGGGTGCTCAGGAGACCCTGTAACTGCTTTTTATTTAATAGCCAGAACTGCATAATTTCAACTTCTTTTAAAGTAAGTTCTTTGTTCCTTGATGCTAAAGCCTTCCTCTTCCTGATTTGTATTCAGCAGACCTCCTTCACCAGTCACTTAACACAAACTTGATCCCGACACAAAACTGCCGAAGAAGACTTGATTAACATTTTAAAAATAACCCGGCGAGATCTTCAGACAGACACCTATTTTAAGCAGCCGCACTCATCACCCCGTGCCCCCGTGCAGGTCCCTGTATTGTCACACGTTCTGTCTACCTCATTAGGCCAAAGCTCCTCACTCACGTGGAGCACGTCCTCACAGGCCATTTGCCCTTCTCCCCACACCCCACGCTCCTCCTGTGCCCCACACCTGACAAGACCATTTGCAGGTGGAGTGCCCGTGCCAGAGGTGAGCTGTGTCAGGGAAGAACAGTGGGGGCAAGAGGGGAAGCCCAAGGGTCAGGGGGCTCTAGAATGATCTAGAATGATTCCTAGTTGACTCAGTCTGAGTTCATAATCCTGTGAGCATCCAAGACCCAAGGCTCACTCAGATACCAGGGCCCAGCAAGGTTAGGGTCAGTGACCAATCAAACCACCAGGCCAGAGAAAAGGCACGTCCCTGAGCCTGAGCAAGCCCAGCAGGGCCAGTGGATTGGTTAGACAGACTGGTGGAAGCAGCCGCTTTCCCCGCTGGGGTGCTGGACTGCCAGGGCATCTCAGAATTAGAGCCAGGAGACAGGGGTGGCCAGAGAACGGGGAGGGGAACACTGGGCAGGGGAAACACCGGGGGAAGCTGAGGAACAGTTGGAAGATGCCCAGTCCCTCCTGGGACAGCTGCTCCCAGGGCAGGAGCTGCCCATCAGCAAGGGGGTCGGTGAGCCTGCAGAGCAGGCAGAGACCGAGGCAGGTGCATCCAGCTCCCTCAGGGAAGCCCCACCCCAGGAAAGGTCCACGGTCCACTTCCATTTGTGGGGGAGTGGGGCAGAGCATCACTGATAAGACAGACATGCTGCCAGTCATCCTGTGAGTCTGGAGAAGCCAAGTCTGACCATTTCCCAGAGGGAGTTTGGTGCTTCTCTGAGAGGCCTGTTCCCAGCTGGAACCTGGAAGGGGCCCTCTGCTCTCAGAGGCTTCCTCAGGGGCTGATGGAAAGCCTGGGAAGGCTGCCCCTTCTCCACCCAGTATGAGCCCTGGACCCCTCTTACTGAGTCATCTCCTCGTCACACAGGTGTTGGGCCAGGCGCTGGGGCATGTTAGTGAGGAGACTCTCTGTTATAGCGGCACAAAGCTGTGTCACAGTAAATGTATTGATGCCTAACCTGATGCCTAGAGCTTTCTGGTATTCTCTTTTGGGGGGTCACGCTTGATACCAGACCCACAGGGTCTGGATCTTAGAGACAGCCTCAAGAATTCCCCTTTATCACCTCCTAGAGGAGGACACAGACACCCGAGAAGGGCAGATGGGAACCTATTGCTTCCTCACCTTCCAACACCCTAGCTGTTGACTCCACATCAACCCCTCTCTCATGGCTGGTGTGGGGGCCATAGCTGGGCTTCAGGCTACTCAAGTGCGGGAACCCACCGCCCCTCCCTTCCTGACCCCTTCCTCCCAGCCCACGCCTTCCTGGTGGGTCACCTCCTCGATTTCAGGAGTGCTGTTTTTGTGTCAGACTTTTTAGAACACTGTTTGGGGAATGGACTTGGCATCAGAAAGCCCACCACACCTCACTGCTACCCACCTATGCCACCTAGGCACCAGACTCACTCACCCATCTCAGCAACAGGTGCCTTTGCCCTTTTTCCAGAAAGCAAACCCACCTGCAAAGGATCAATAATTGCCACTGTTGAGATGGTGCTGTGGGCTGAGGTCACCCCAAGCAACAGTGGAGTGTGCATGTCTCAGGAATACTACATTGAAGAGAATCATCACAATGGACTGTCCTAGCACAATGTCTGCCCTAGTAGATAGTTGGATAATGAGCTGTTGTTTCTCATGTCACTCCAACCTCTTCCTGTAAAAATGAAGGAGACTTTCCAATGGTAACAACACAGGGTAATTTTTTTTACCTAGCAGTACATGAGTGTCATCAAATAACGTACAATGGGGAAGGATAGATTGGGAGTTTGGAATTGACATGTACATACTACTAGATTTTAAATAGATTACCAACAAGGACCTACTATAAAGAATTTATTAATTAAATAAAACAATGACAACAAAAGAAACATACCATCAAGAAAAACCTCCTAAGGGGGGAAATCAGAGAACTCTAAAGCAAAGTAACAATTAAAATCAGGAACTTGCAAGACTGCTGCTCTGTTTATATTAATAAAAATAAGAAGTTAACAATAGCCTGTATTGGTGTGGGTCAGTAAATACTTGGTAACTCTACAGGAGCCTTTTCAGCTGCCATACCCTTGGCAGACATTGCTAATCTATCTTGACACTTTCTACTGAATAGTCTTAGCCTTTTCAACACAGGGCTTCAGGCAGTCACTACTAATGGATCCAAGATGTCTGCAAGATAAAAGTCTGTTTGCCATTCCCTGCCTGAGTCTTTCCCAAAGCATTAGGTTTTATATATGTGACTCTTGTCCACATAAAAGGTGAACCCCATGGCTTAAACAGGGGCCAGGATGGGTCACTTCAACATCTTTAGATTGTCACAAGTCAAACTTGTCCTGTAGCTGTCCCTCCTTGGAGCCATCCAGAATTCATCTTGAGGCAAAGATGGGTTGGGGGCAGAAGAAGAGTGAAGGGCAGAAGGTGAGCAGAAGAGCAACCTTGGCTGAGATTCGGAGGGAAGAGGAGTGAGCTTCTTGGCGGTGTCTCACGGAGAGTGACCCCCCCCCCCACCCAGGGAGGGGAGGATGCTCTGCACTCCTGAACCGAAGCCCACACACCCTCTGGGACTGCCCACTGGCCACAGTGGCTGGTCACTGTGAATGCAAACTGCAGACCCCTTCCATCTCCCAATCCCCACCATGCAGCCTCTCCCTTTTATATTTCAGGCAGTCCCTCTGTTACCGACTAGGGTTCTTAGCCTCCTTAATCAGTAGAAACTGATAAGAAGCCAGATTAGAAATCAGGCAAGGTTTTATTGGGGGCCCCTGTTGCAATAGAGGGTAGTGAGAACAAATAACAGATTCCCTTGGTCACTCCTGGAGCAGAAAGGTGAACTGATTCCTTATATGGGATGAAGGTAGGGGCAGGTCCAGGGGTCTGGCTGGACGGGTGCCTTAGGTGGTGCTGTGTGCAGGGGACTGCATGATACCCTGCTTTTGCTCCAGGCTCTTCAGAAGTGACAGTTGGTTCTTTTGGTCTTTTTGTATCTCCTTGTCCATAATTTGCCCCTACTGCTCATGCACATGCATGCAGTTATTTTTGATCCCTCTTAGTTTCTTTGTATTTTTGTTGCTCAAAGAGTTTGTCCAGGTGCAAGCACTGCAGCAAAGGGTCCCAGGTGCCAGTTCCCAGCTTGTCTCACGTCTGGCTTCTTTTTTAGACTGTTTTCTCTTTCTCTTTTTCTCCTCTTCCTCATGCTGCCTCATATTCCTGTGTTTCTCCGAAGTTTCCCAAGGTGAGTCTGTTGGGGAATGCACAGGTCTCATGCCTGGGCTGCCTGGACCCTCCCCTTCACTGCCCTTCCCCCACCTTACACTGCTACCCTCCCGGTCCCCTGCCTATCCCCCACTTCCTGCACACGAACACCCCCTCTCCCTGTTGGCCAACAAGCTTCTATTTTTAGTTTTTTTATTTTGGAAAATGTTTAAACATAGACACAAATAGAAGGCCTAGTATAGTGAGTCTGTAAACGCCGATACCAGCTTCAGCCATCATCCACTCACGGCCGCTCTGTTTTCTTCTATTACTGCCTGCGTCTGCCTCCACCCCCAACACTTGATAAGTAACCTGGTAAATAAAGGGGAAAAAAACCCAAACACAAGTCCACTGATGCTCTTCTGTGGGCTGAGTTATCAGCTAATAGGGGTAACTACTCAGCAAACCCAGAGGACAATTTCACCCTTAAATATCCTAGTAGATGTCTTTAAAAAAAAAAAAGGAACCACAGTACCTTTTCATGCTTAAATAAACTAGCATCAGTTCCTTAATATCAACAATGATCAAGTTTTTCTCATGTCCTCATAGTCACCCCCAAGGCTTTAAAGGCTCGAAGCCAGCGGTCACCTTGGCCTGTGTCACAGATGTCCAGCTGATGGAGCACACCGGCTTGGCTCCTCCCTTCTGTATGCTGTCTTCCTTTTCTCTTCCTTCCTCCTCTCCATCCACACGTACCAGATGCCCATCGCTTGGGGAAGTCTTCCTGGCACCTTCTCCCAAGGTGCCACGTTAGGAAATGGTAGCAGGCCAGTCTTCCGGGGCCACGCTTGTGCAGTGGCTTCAGGGGTGTGGATTCAGGAACACATTGATAACCTTTCAACCCCCAGCAGGTCTGTAACAGATAGCCTCCTCTCATGTCTCCCTGACTAAACCCCGAAATCCACTCTCTCCATTCATCCCCTTGTTCCCTATTAAGAAGCCAGCGCCCTTGGGAAAAGCTGGACCACTGTAGCCGTCATTCACATGTCTGTGTGAATAAGTTCTAGCATATTCGAGTCTGGGGGCACCGCCTGAAGAAATGGTGAGGGGAAGTGGGTGTCTGACCACCTCTCCTCTGCTTCTCTCTCACAGGCTACAAGGAGCAGGGCATCCCACAGCAGCTGTGAGCCCGGGCGAGCCGCTGAGAAGCCCGGTGCCCAGGAGGGCCACGTCAGGCAGCGGCCGGCCCGGGGTCTTTACGTGTCCTCTTCTGCCGCTTCCTGGGTTTGGAGTGAAAGAAGGGGATTTGAGAATACTATTTATTTTGAAAACGCACCTGCTTTTCTCAGCAGGCTCTGAGAGCTGCCAGCTCCTCCTGCTGCTCCAGAAAGTCCTGTAGCGCAGACGCCCAGAGGGCATCTGGGTTGGGTGGGGAGTGGGGTGGAGGCAGGGATGCTGACGCAAGAAGCTGGAGCGCCCCAGGCTCGGGCTGCCTCGCCTCGTCCGCTGCCCACCGTGAGGGCATGCGGGGCGGCCAGGCCAGGCAGCAGTGACCCTGTCCAGGCGAGCAGGGCTCGTCAAGGGGCAGGACTGCGGTGGACACCTCCTCCGGCCCCCTGTGGGAGTGGTCTCCTGGGGGCAACACCCGGGCATGAGTAAGGATAGACAGATTCCTGCCCGGTGTGGAAAAGCCTGCTGTGCCCTCCGCTGTTGGCGGGAACGGGTCCCTACAGGTGTCTGCTGGCTCCATGGCTGCCCCATCTCCTCGCCACTGAAGTTTCCAGGTCTGGGCGGATCTGACCTTTGTTTCCCTGGGAAGGAAGGCAGTGGCTCCATTCATGGGGCAAAACTGCTGGAATTGCCAGATGTTCATGTACAAGTTCACCAACCCAGGTCCACATGGGCAGCCTTCCCCATTACACTCAACACTGTTTGGGACCCATACTCCTTTGTCTGAAATCCTCAGGGCCGACAGGTCTCTGACTTCACACACTTTAGATCTGAGGAAGGGAAGAAGAAACGTTTGCCATCCATTTCGTGACAGCCCGGCGGAGTCTGGACCTGCTCACGCCATGAAACACGGGACCATTTATGCAGAGGAGCATGTGAATAATCAGACTTACTAGGATCAATAAAACTGTAAATAGCTTCGCCTCAGTACAGGTCAGATTTTGCCACTAAATATGTAAGGGGAGAAAACTCACCATTTGAGAGCTTCAGGGGTTTTAGAAATGCAAAAAAATAATAATAATTGCAGGTGGTGGTGGACCCCTCTCTGAAAATCCTTCTGCAAAAATCCTGCCAACAGAGGCATTCGGGCGACCTAGCTGGTGTTACATGGGGATTCCTCCTATTGCAAAGGGACAACCGGGGCCTTTGTGACACCTAAGTGATTGTTACAGAGTCACAACCACCAGAAGATGTCTGATTCAAGATCAATCAGCAATTAAGAGAAAGGAGATCTAAATGACAGTGACAAGGCAGACATTCACATGTCTGCTTTCTTTTCATTGTCATCCTAATGTAGGGGTTGTTAAAATGTGGGACTGGCCCAAAGCCAAGTTTCTGGCCTCACTGAACTGTGTGCCATTGGGTGTGTTTCTCTCCAAGGGGCTTTTCCCATCAGGGACTCAGTCAGAATTTGGCCAGGGATGGAAGAGCAGCCTGTGGCACTACTGGTAAAGAATCCACCTGCCAGTGCAAGAGACAGAGACGCAGTTTCGATCCCTGAGTTGGGAGGATCCCCTGGAGGAGGACACAGCAACCTACTCCAGTATTCTTGCCTGGAGAATTCAATGGACAGAGGAGCCTGGGGGCTATGGTCCATAGGGTCACAGAGATTCAGACATGGCTGAAGCAAAGCAGCACAGAAGAGTGGCCTTTTCTGGTCATTTTCCCCTTAATGGATGGAAAGGCTTGGGGAACCGGCAGCTGGGTAGGCCCCTTGCTCCACGTGTGCCCCTTTGGGGGCCACTGTGTGCTTAGTTTCTGTTCCTATACTCTCCACCTGGGGCAGTGGCCCACCTACCCCATCCACCGAACTTTCTAGTTACAGTCCTGCTGGGAGGTGGGTCTCGGGCTCCCTGTGGCCTGGACAGCAAACTGGCATCCTTGAAGAAATGGAATTCCCTCAGCCACTTGCTGCCCCCTACCTCCACCCCAGGCCCCGAATCAGAGGTGGGTTCTCCACTCCTTGGCCTGATCCTACCTGCCTCCCACCACCCCATCCATCCCTTAGTTCTGATGAGCTGCCTGGGGCCAGGTTACGTGTTCTGGACACCTAGCAGTGTCTGTCTCACCCCTCCTTTCTTCCTGGCCCCAACCCAAGCCTTTGCAGCTTCTTTCACATTTAGAATCCTCTGTGTTGTCAAGGCGTGGGCTCGGTTTGGCTTTATCCAGAAAGTCAGAACCTTCCCTATGAGAAGACAGCATCCCCCAGGCCAAGAGGAGAGCAGGCTGGCAGCTGGTTGCTCTCGAGGAAGTGGCGTCGGAGCGCGGAGCCTCCCCTGGAGTTGGATAAGAACAGCTCCAGCAGAGGGAAGGCCAGCCCGCAGCCCAGCACCCCCAGACAGCTCCCCCGAGTTTGGAATGTCAGGTGGGGGCAGCACCCATAGGAAGAGGTGGGTCTTATTTTCCTGGCATGGCTGGGGTGGCTGCTGAGGGGGGGTAGAGAAGAGCTAGCAATTTATTTCTCATGTTTAGTGACACAATTCAGACACGAGGGGAGTTTTCTTGAGTGACAGGTGTCACCACGAGTCCCAGTGTGGGCTGGCTTCATGCAGGGGTGTGTGTGCCTGGAAGGGCATCTCCCGTCCTACGCTCCCTTCCCCAGCTCCTTCCCTCACCTGTGGCTGCTTCTCCCAACTTGAGAACACACCAGCCTCTGGAGGCAGGTCCTTTCCAAGTAGATCCCTGCCCATCTTCTGAACAAAGAGTCTGAGGACTGCCCAGCGGGCGGATCAGCTCAAAATAGCTTCCAAGTGAGAACACAGTCTCAGCATCTTCATTGTCATTAGATAAGGAACAGTGGCCAGTGTACTCCAGGTCCTCTGAGCTGGCCGCTCAGGTTGTTAGCTTGTCCAGCCGCCAAGTAGTGTCTGACTCTTTGCAACCTTGTGGACTGCAACACGCCAGGCTTCCCTGTCCTTCACCATCTCCCGGAGTTTGCTCAAAGTCATGTCCACTGACTGTTAGATGGCCAGGGTTAATCTGTGAAGCACCGGCCAGCTGAAAAGCAGGAACCTTGTACGAGCGAGCGCTTGGTTGACATCCAACACTTTGGTTGGGTCTTGTCTCAAGGGTGATAGTCCCAAAACCCCAGGGTGTGTTTCAAGTTCAGCCATCGATCAGTCAGAATTCCGTAGGACATTCCGAGGCCATAGGTGCTCGGGACAGGGATCACAAGCATACAGAGAACCTCACAGTGAATGAGAAACTTGGATCAGAGTGGCAATTCCCTCGGGCTAGAGCAGGATCCTACAGCCAGCATGAGCCACCTGGCGGCCAGGAAGTATCCTGTAGACAGTGGAGACTGTCCCCCTGGATCTTAAGATCTGAGTCCCAGACAAGAATTCGGGAAGGGCGGGGTCCCTGTGGGAGCCACAGGGACAGATGACTCCTGGCTCCAGTCCGGCACCCCTCCTGCCTTCTGTGGTGCTGGGGTAACGGGCAGGAGCCACCCTGCTGTGGCCTCGAAGCAAGCCTCTGGCTGCATGTGAGTGGAGGTGAGGAAGGGTCACAGAGCCCTCCCGCTGCTGCCCTGGACCCACGTGTCTGCCTGCTTGACACAGACAGCCTCCAGACACTGGGCCCTTGCCAGGCACTGTGTGGTGCATTTTGATCTCCTGTGACCCTTACCGAGTGGTGGGGGAGGTGGGTTGTGGGGCGGTGAAATATCAGCATGCTGGGTTTTCAAATGTCAGAACTGAGGCACCAAGAGAGGAGGCCACGGGTCCCCCATCACATGCTCATGGCATGGAGCTGACTTCGGTGGCGAAGAGGGAGTCCTCGGCCGGGGGGTGGGTGGTGCCTGGCCCACCACCCTGCTGTCACCAACCCAAGCGGCCCTCAGACCCACACTCCTCATTGAAGGCAGGCCCAAAGGGCGCCCCGCATGGCAGTGTAAGAGAATGGTGGACCCGATGGGAGGGGCTGCCTCCTAACATGCAGAAGTTTTCTCCCTATTCAGCTTGCTTGAGTCCCTGGGCCTGAGCTGGGCAGATCCCCTTCTGGGAGGAGAGCAGGCGGTGGTGGGCTGCGGGCCCACCTCGGGATTTAATACACCAGCTGCTTTTATCGAGTTAGTGACATTGGCAAAGAAAGCCTCTTGCGCTGTGTAAACCGCTTGGGGATGTAGAATTTAGATGTGAATTCTCCAGTTGGTGCCTGCAGGAGCTGTTCACTGTTGTTATTCCTCCCCATTGCTGGTTGGTTTAGAGAATTTTCAACAGGCAGGCTGGAGGTGGCTGAGCCCTTTTTCCTATGTTTTTAAAATTTTATTTATTTTTAATTGAAGGATAATTGCTTTACAATATTGTGTTGGTTTCTGCCAAACATCAACATGAATAACCAGCCATAGGAATACCTATGTCCCCTCCCTCTTGAACCTTCTCCCACCACCCTCCCCATCCCAAGGTGGCAGAGCACTTTTAAAGGACCAGTCCCCACTCCCCAGAGACCATGACCTCCTCTCTGGGATGAGCAGTTTGAAGCAGTTGCTGCTCATTTGCTGACACATGCGCCTCCATGGAACCCAGCCTTTGTCTCCACGGGCTCCCTGTGCCAGCTTCCTGTAGTCCGGTGAGTAGGGGCACCCGTTTTGCTTTTGTGCATCAGCAAGCCCTCAGTGGGCACCAAATGGGCCAAGTAGGTCCTGAGCGTGGCTTTGGAGAAGCTGATCAAAGGTGCTGTCTTCCTGGTGAGCAGCATCCCAGGTGGGACGGCGAGGTGAGTGGAGGTCGGAGAGGGGAGATGCTCTCCAAGGCCTAGGGCTGAGCCTCCCACAGAGCTTGGCGTGTGCTAGAGGAGATAGGAAGCCAGGCTGTCAGCAGAAGGGAGGGCTGAGGTCAGCCTGAGTAGGTGGCGATGCTTGGGGGCCTGTATTTTTCATCATTTTTGTTCCCTTCAGATTCTTAGAACTTCAGAAAGTTCTTGAACTCACAGAGTGTGGAGGATTATGCTCAGATTCTCATAGATCCACCCCAAACCCCATGTGGAGAGAGGATGAGCCCGTCTGGTGATGGGTGGGGAAACCCCAAACCAAGGTGACCCCAAATGCCCCACAAGCTTGGAGAGGGTGAGTTCCACCCTCAGCACTGTCTCTCCTACTGCCTTGTGCCTCAGTTTAACCATCTGTAGCTTGGGTACAAGAAGGGGCTGGGCAACTGTTGTTCTTCCCATTTCTCTCAAAGCAAAGGGCTTGGAAGCTGAGCCTTGCTAGGTGAGGGACAGGGAGAGGGAGCAGCAGGCCCCATGGACTCTTCCTAGTAAAACCAAAATACTGCCTGCCCTCCCCCGCCCCAATTCCACTCTCCCTTCCCGATCCTGTCCAGGGCAGGGAACGAGAGGTTGATGACAGGGTCCCACTCATGTGTCCTGATTTCTGGTACAAGTTGTCTCTTGCCTTGGATCTAGCTGTGAAATCTCCATTCCCCACCCCCTCTTCATCCCTTCCTGGATTTGTCAAAATGCCAACCACCCAGGCTGGTTCAGACTCCACGGTCCACCTCCGTACCTGCACTTTCACCCTGGAGCGAGCAGAAGCACAGACATACGCACACCCCTGCCTGTGTACACACACACAGCTCCCTTCAGGCTGGGAGGAGGCAGGCCAGGGTCTGTCTGGAGACTCAGGGTTGGGAATTAATGTCTCCAGAGGAGCCCGGTGCCCCATACGGGAGCCATCTCCCTCCAGCATGGGCTCTGGCCGATGGCACATTTGTTCTCATCACCCCCGTCCTATGCCCAGATACCCACGCTATTTCTTCTTTCTCCAGGACCCCTGGTCTTGGATCTCTTCCTCCCAGGGTCCATGGGCTCAGCATCCCCACCCTACCAAACCCGGCTGTGCCCATCCTCGCACTCAGTTTGGCCTCCTGTGGGAGGGGTGGGGGCTCTGCTCAGAGAGGAGGAGACAATGGTCTCTTTCCCGGCTGTTGTAGGGGCTACATACAACCCTCTCTTTAAGGTCCTTTTCTGTTCCCACCTCCCCACTGCCGGCAGCCCAGGTACAGGAAACAGTAAGAAGAGAAGGGGGACAGAGGTCACATCTGCCCTCACTTTCTGGGTTAGCACTTGACCCCTGTTCCAAGCAGGCAGAAGGTGTTGGTTGTTGTAAGTGGCCTGGACACCCTGTGGGAGCATGTGGCTGCCCCCTTTCACAGGCTAAACCCCATATTGCTGTAATGGTACCATTTAAAAAAACAACATACATAGAAAAAAGACTGGTTCTGTGTGTCTCGGCAGAATTCACGTATGAATAAGTGTATTTGATTTATAATTTCTGATACCATGACTGGCTTTGTTTGGGTCTCTCTTCTTTATGTTAGATGAATCACCGTACATTTCTACTGTTCTCCAGCAAGACCCACTCTCTGATCTCCCAGGGCTTCTTGTCTCACTTCTGCCCAAACCACTGGGAGCCCACCCCACCACCACAGACTTCCCCTGGGATCCAGTGCTCCTATATTTTCCAGCCCACTTCAACGACTGCAGCCTTCCTCCCTTCTGAGAGAGGAAGAAAGCTTTGTCACAGACCTAGGGAAGTTTCCAGACTTACCTTGGCCCAAACCTTGCAGCCTGGGGCCCAGCCTTGCCTGCAACTTAGCTCCCCCATATCCTCATAACCTTACCCACCTCCCCCAACGCCCACCTTGGCGGACCTGCCTGACCTGGCTGAGTCTCCACAGCGCCCTCTAGGCACTCACTGAGGGGAGTTCCAATTTCTCCAGCCTTCTCCCGGTTTTAAATGCGTTCTTCAAGCACCATTACTGTACATGTATTGAAAAATACCATGTATGAGAATAAAAACTTGTGTACATATCTCCATGTACATATTTATATATTCCTATTATAAATATAGAAAGCATGGCATCTCTTTGACATTCCAAGTTTGTGGCTTTTTTTTTTAATCCCAGAACTATGGCTTTGGAAACCTTTTCTTCCTTTCCCTTCTTTTCTATGTAATAAACATTCATGTGACCTTTCTGTTGGCTTCTCACCTGCCTGTGTCCTCTCAAGCTCATAACTGGACAGATCTCTGGCCCCTGAGTGCCTCCCTCCTGTTCCCTTGGCAGTGTTTGCAGTTGGCGTCCTTCCTGCTGTAAAGGTTGCCCTTCTCCAAAATGAGTCTTGTGTTCCTTCAGACTTCTTCCTCAACCCCTTCTCCTGGGAGGCTTGGGCAAGTTAGTTCTCAAAGGCCCACAATGTTTGGTAATCTGATCCCTCTGAACCGCAAGTTGGTGAGTTAAATTGAGCATGGTGCCCAGACAGGGCTCACCAAGAATAGGGGCACAGATGAAACTCATTTCCTTCTCTTGATTGGAGACCGGTTGATGAGGGACATGTGTGTGGCACACTCATTTGTCCAAGTCTCCTATGTAAATAAGAAGCAGAGTAGGAGTGGTTAGGAGAACTTACAACTCACTGTTGAGCTGCAGCAAGGGACTGGTTGAACTGATGTTACT
This sequence comes from Nanger dama, assembly GCA_917880005.1. Taxonomy (NCBI): domain Eukaryota; kingdom Metazoa; phylum Chordata; class Mammalia; order Artiodactyla; family Bovidae; genus Nanger; species Nanger dama. The sequence goes on along the minus strand of CAKJTW010000097.1, from coordinate 1,131,137 downwards.
TACCTTGAAGGGAATTTCAGGGCATGGCCGTTGGCCCTGCCTATGTTCTCTGTAATAATTGGATGAAGACTTGCAGAGCTTATCAAATTTGTGGATGAAGGGAACTAAATCTATTAGACAAATCAGAATTCAAAAAGCTCTTGGCAGGCAGAGGCCATATAACAAGATGAAATCTAATAACGTTAAATGAGGAAGTCGTGCTTGGAATTAAGAAGGCTCCAGACTCTCCCTGGTGTCCAGGGAGGCATATGACAGGTGGCTCGACATTTAGGAGCACTGAGTGTGGATGATGGAAGAGACCGTCTGATTTCACATGCCTTAGGAGTAGCAGGCAGGGGTCCAGAGGCAGCCTGCGTCTGTAGTGCTGCATTCAGCCCTGGGGGGCACGGAAGGCGGGTCTCCAGGTCTCACCCCAGTACTCACACTCAAGGGCAAGGCCTTGCTTCTCACTGTTTCCTCGCATCACTCCAGGACCCCACGGGTCGCCAGTCTGGTCCCGGTCCTCCCGGCTGGGGGCTATTCTTGTGTGTCTACTGAGAGACGCTGCCATCTCAGGGCCTTGGTGATGCTGTTGCCCCAAAGAGTGAATCTGCCACAAAGTACAACCTTGCAGGGAGATGTCAGGCTCAACCTCAGGGGCCCTTCAAGGCCCCAGAAATGGCATCTGAGCCTAAGGGTTGACTTTTGTTTGTTGTTGTTTAGTCACTAAGTCATGTCCTTGCAACCCCTTGGACGGTAGCCCGCCAGGCTCCTCTGTCCGTGGGATTTTTCAGGCAAGAATACAGGAGCAGGTTATTATTTCCTTCTCCAGGGGAATCTTCTTGACCCAAGGATCGAATCCATATTTTCTGCATTGGTAGGCAGATTCTTTACCACTGAGTCACCTGGAAAGTCCAAGGGTTGACTTTGCTGCTGCTGCTGCTGCTGCTAAGTCGCTTCAGTCGTGTCTGACTCTGTGTGACCCCATAGATGGGGGCCCACCAGGCTCCCCTGTCCCTGGGATTCTCCAGGCAAGAACACTGGAGTGGGTTGCCATTTCCTTCTCCAATGCATGAAAGTGAAAAGTGAAAGTGAAGTCGCTCAGTCATGTCCGACTCTTCGCGACCCCATGGACTTCAGCCTACCAGGCTCCTCTGTCCATGGAATTTTCCAGGCAAGAGTACTGGAGTGGGGTGCCATTGCCTTCTCCAAGGGTTGACTTTAGTCGCTGCTAAAACCAGGATGCAAACCCCAAGACAACATAATAACCCAAGATATGTCACAGTCACCCAGACCCCGCCCAGGGAGCATTTCTTGACCATGTGCATCTTCCGGTACATGCTGTGCTCAGCTTACCCCAGGAATGCTCTTGGCCAGAGACTTCTTCCTGCAGAGGGTTCCGGCTTCAGATGGGCTGATGGGAAGGTGCAGTGGAGATGAAGCTAGCAGCACCCTCCAGCCCTGCTGCATCACAGGAAAGAACCCTCAGGGGCACCGAGATCTCTCCTCCCAGCCCCCATCTGCTCATGTTCAGGAGGGGTGACCTGGTTGAAGCCTCCAGCGCTTCTCCTAGAGGGTGAGGAAAGGGGTCCCCCACAGAGACAGTCCTCCGCAGACCCAGAAGGAAGGGGCTGTGACAAACACGAAGGCCCCAGAAATCTCCATATTCCCAGACCACAGGCTCTGAGACAGGTTTGTGGTTGCTGCGGTCAGTCCCAGCAGGGGATGTGGGAAGATGCTCTGGGGATGGGAGGCAGGGTGGGGTGGGAGGGCCGTGGCTGGGTTTGTAGACTGGGTTTTGGATCTATTCTGAAGATGCGTGGCCTATGGAGCTGGAAGGGAGCAGAAACCTAGGGCAGAGTGTCCTGGGAGCAAGGACTTGGCTAAGATTTATTATTACCAGTAAGAGGGACTCCACTTATATCGGTTTATGGGAAAGAAGAGTGGAGGGAGGGAGGGAGGGAGGGAGGGTAGAAAGCAGCAGGCCTGGGCAGCTCCTTGAGAAGGAAGGTGTGTCCTAAATACACGGCTCCTCTTTCAGTCCCCAGCTGGACAGTGGCCTGGGGTGCTGGAGGATGGCTGCCAGCTGGGTCACTGAGACCTTCTCACACAGCAGCATAAACTGGGAATTACTGGAATGGTCACTTGGCTGGTAGGAGGAGGAGAAGTGGGACCTTCCCTCCAAAAAAGGAGACAGAGCAATGTCTGGCCATGTGAGTGGGGTACTCTTTCAGAGTAGCCCCTTGTCCTGGGCTCAGGACACCTTGGGCACTTCTGGTGTCTACCCACTTCTTGGCTCCTCCAGGGCACAGCTGTGCAGCCGCTCCTGTGGCCTTGCAGCCCTGAGTGTCCTTATGGAAAGCCTGGAAACTTGAATGGGCCCTGGAGTAGTGTTCCCTCCAGCCACAAGTCTGAGTCCAGGCCCCTGATGGGCTCTGGCTAGCTCTGTGGAGGGTAATGGGGGTGGGAGGCTGTGCTCAGAGCAGGAGCCGGCAGCTGTCTCTCCAGTTAGCCTGGTGGATATTTATACTTTCATCAAAAATAGCTACGTTAAAAAAAAAAAAAAAGACTCTAGAAAGCAAAGAAACTTTTAAAACTGGGAATGTTGTCAGTGGAGGAAATAAGCACTTTCCAAATATTTAGAAGCTGTCTCCATCTCCTGAGGTTCCAGGCCAGGAGGGAACCCAGCAGTCAGGGGAAAGAGCATTCACCTCTGCTGTTGGTTTCAAGTTTCTGGGGAAACTTGACACATGTCCAGAATCTTTTGAAGGAGCTGACGTGGTGACATATGGATTTTATTCCTAAGAGATCGGTGCTGTGGCTTTAGACATGGCGGTGCCCCTAGAGTCTGCAGCCTGCTTCCTCTCCCTGAGCGGGAGGGCAGCCCTCCTCCCCTGTGAGTTCAAGTCCTCCCTGGCTCTCAGGGCCCAGCTCAGGAACCGCATCCATCGTGGTGAGGATGCAAGGCTGGGATCTTGTTTGCTCTGCTGTCTACCCGCCCTTCCCAGGGGTCAGCTCCTCCCCGCTTGGCCCATGGGATTCTGGGAAAGACATTCACTCACCAAATCCACCCCACCCCAGACAGACCTGTCCCGTGGGTTAGGGACAGGCTACGGTGGACTAATCCGCAGAGATCCAGGTCCTTCCTGCCCAGGGCCCTCGGCAGTGAAAGTGCGGAGTTCTAACTGTTAGGTAAAGATGACCAGGACCCCAGAAGAGTTTTTAACAGGCTTTACTGGGGAAGCACTCCCGGGCGGGGTTCCCAGACCCGAAGGAGGCAGGTCCAGGAAGTCCGCGCGCCTGACCGCACCGCGCTAGAAGTGTGTTTATATATGCACGCTGCGGGGGATGGCCAGGTTAGCAGAAGGTTTGGATAGGTTGCCGGTTTGCGGCGGTGAGGGCTGATAGGTCTTTCTATGCGCTGGGGCGAGGCGGCCTTGGCGGTGTAGTGTGCTGTCATTGGTCCCCGGGATCTGGAAGCCTCCCTCCGTTAGGGACGCCCCAGCCAGCGGGAGAGAGGAGGGCGGCTCCTCATGGCAACTGGCGAAGTGTGCTGTCATTGGGGACCTTCTCGCCAGCGGGAGGGGAGAGGAGGGGCGGCCCGTCATGGACCCCCGGGGTCGACCTTACACTAACCACTGGACTGCCGGGGAATCCCCCTGAGATCTTCCTAACTAGAGTACAGGAAAGCTTCTCCCTCTTTGGTCTTGAGGCAGTGGTTTGTCAGCCCAAAGCAACCAGTGGCCAAGGTCCCCCACCCGCCCCTCAACATGGAGTCAGGAGGATGAAGCAAGACGTCAGCAACAAGGGGAATAGCAGAGATGAGAGAGGGAGGGAGGGTGTCACCTCCATCACCCCCAGGCCGCAGCAGCCCCACCCACAGGACAGTTTAAGTGCGTGAGCCATCTGTGAGGTTATCACAGATGAGAAGGAGCGTGAGCTCCTCCTCCTTTCCCCTCCCCCACTCCTTGCATTTTCTCCCTTTATTCCTTTCCATAAACTGGTTCAAGTTGAGGTTCTCTAAAAAGAAAAAAAAAAAAACCTAAGTAAATATTTGTTCCCAAAGCCTCATGTGACTCATCCTGTCCTCACTGATCTTCCCACCCAGGAAGAGCCACCATCTACTGAACTTCTACAACGTGTCACACACAGACAAAATCTTTATGTACGTCACACGTTCACACACACACATGAGCCCACATCAGGCCTGGAGCGCACGTGTGGTTGCTTCCTACTTGTGACAAGCGATGCGTCTAGCTCTTACGTATTTCAGGTTTTCATCTCTTCCAGCCCTGTCCTCCCAGATTCCCACTCCCCCGACCCCACCTTATCTCAACAGTGACGGAGAACAGTCTTTATACGAAAATAATGTAGGTGTAAATATGCACATGATTTTAATGAAAACTTTTTCACTTCAGTGAAAACTTCCAGGGAATTCCCTGGTGGTCCAATGGTTAGGGCTTGGTGCTTTTACTACCAGGATTCAGGTTCAAGCCCTGGTCAGGGAACTAAGGTCCTGCAAAAATCGAGGTGCTGCCGAATCAATCAACCAATCAATAAACAAATAAAAATGAAAAGTTCCAGAAAAGGTTAACATACATGCAAAAAAACCCTTTTCTCTTCCCACCTAGGTAAGATTGTAAGTGTGGACCCTCCGGGTGGGTGCAGGGCCTTTGAGCATGTGACGAGGCACCAAAAGCATGGTGGGAGTTGCTATCTGGTTAGCAAGAGGCCAGTTAAGGAATAAGAAACTAAGGCTGAAGGCTCAGGGCTTAGGCCTAAGTTCCTCCTTATTAGCCCTTATGAAACCGGAACACAGAGGTTAGTTTTTCAAAGTCCCTGGGAATTCTCTGCGGTTGTAGAACCTCAGCCTATGTCCTGCCATCCAGCCCCACGAAATTCTCCACAAAGCAAAGCCAGTGGCCCAAGTCACTTCACAGCGGGAGCTAGGTTTCTCAGACATGACACTCTCCCCCAAATAGCACCAGCTCCAATAATATTTTTATTTCTCGCATGCCATCTCTGGCCCTGTTCCAGGGAAATTTCATTGCATTGGGAGGGTGGAATTAGAAGCAGCAAGTTGCTGACTGGCATGAAGCACACCTGCATATTGGCCCCCTCTTCCCACCTCCCACCTTCTAGCTAAAAAGGGAAATATTTGGTGCCAAAGATCCTCTCAGTACAGAAGCAAAGTTTGTGTCCATCGGCTTCCTGCCCATTTGGAGTGCTGGGTACTAGCCATGAAAATAAGAACAAACCAACAGGCCTTGGGGCTCAAAGAATTTCATTTGGACGGGAAAGAATCGAGACAGAAAGACAGTGACCATATGGAAGAAAGTCAACCGTCAAGTATCAGGAAGCGGTGGTGGCCTGACAAGGATTTCCAAAACGGCTCTCAACTTCAGAGAAAGCGTTACCTACAGGCTCTGTTCTCTCTCTGTCGCCAGACCCAAGAGGCATTGTTTGCTGTGGCCATCTGGCAGCCCTGAGTCGTGAGGCCCCAGGTCACCTGGAGGAGAATCTGGGAACTTCTAAGGGAGTCACACTTTGCACAGATGGGGGAGTGCTGCGTGTGCCAAGGACCACAGAAGAAGACCACTGGCCTCCCCTGCTGCTGTGGCCTTGCAGTCTCAGCCTGGGAACTGGTCTGGCCTGCCCTGAGGAGGAAGCCTGCCCTGAGCACCCAGTTGGAATGATCTAATTCTCTACTGACAGCAGTGTGGTTTGAGTGGTGAAAGTCAAGACCATCCCATTCAGTCTTCCCTGGTGGCACAGTGGATAAGAACCTGCCTGCCAATGCAAGGGACACAGGTTCAGTCCCTGGTCTGGGAAGATTCCACACGCCTCAGAGCAGCTAAGCCCATGAGCCACAACTACTTAGCCTGTGTTCTGCAGTTACTGAAGCTCACTCGCCTAGAGCCTGTGCTACATAACAAGAGAAGACAACCCAGTGAGAAGCCTGCGTACTGCAACAAAGAATATCCCCTGCTCACTACAGCTAGAGAGAGCCTGAGCAAAGTAATGAAGGCCAAGCACAACCAAAAAAATCAAAAAATAAAAATTAAAAAAAAAGACCATCCTATTCAAAATTCACCTCCCCAGATTGCTTTCCAGATTCACTTCCTGTCAGTCACTCCATTATCACATCCTCCCCTGGATCCACATAGCCCTATTGCTTTTGCAGGATTTGATGCATAAAATTTGAGCCTTTAAATATATCTTTTTCAGTATAAGGCAGGTAACATAAAAGCATATTTGTTAGTTGAAAACTATGAATGTCAACTCTTCATAAAATCTTAGAGTTGGGAGGGACCTTGGAGGTCATGGTGCCCAATCCCCTACCTTTTCTAAGAATTCCCGCCTCCCGTCTGCCAGATGATTGGTCAAGGGACTTTTATGTAAATTCCTCTAATGACCAGGGACTCTAGCTTGTTCCTCTGTGGGATGGAATGAGTTGGTTGAGTCATAACCTACTTCCCTGTAACTTCAGTCCCAGTGGTCCCTCCAGAACTAAAGAATGAGGATGAGATGGGATGCAGGAGGTCCTCTCCCTCTTAGATGAGACAGGCAGCCCCCCAGTCATTTGAGGGTGTCTCTCTTGTCTCTATCTCCCCTTCTCTTCTTTTCTGCAGAGTATATGCCTTTGGTCCTTTCAACCATCACCCATATGACCTGGATTTCTGGACATGCCCATGTTTTGAACAAGAAATCCTAGTTCCTCAAAAAATGTGTTTGGGGCTTCCCTGGTGGCTCAGTGGTAAAGAATTTGCCTGCCAAAAGTGCTTACAGTGCAGGTAAAAAAATAAATAAATAAAAATAAAAAGAATTTGCCCGCCAATGCAGGAGACAGGAGTTTGACCCCTGACCCAAGAAGATCCCACATGCCTTGGAGCAACTAAGCCCGAGGGCCACAACTTTCGAGCCTGTGCTCTAGAGCCCAGGAGCCGCAACTACTGAGCCCATGTGCCATAACTGCTGAAGCTTGCGTGTCCTAGAAACGGGGCTCCGCAACAAGAGAAGTCACTGCAGCCATAATTCTCCACTCTGAGACTAGAGAGTAGCTCCCGCTCGCCACAACTAGAGAAAAGCCCAAGCAGCAACGAAGACCCAGCACAGCTCCCCCAAAACAAACAAATACAATTGTTTTTTAAATGTGTTTTGATTGCTGTTGAGCGTGTGTGTGTATGTTTGTCGGTGTCTCACCAACACGGTTGCAAGTCCCAGTGCCCCACCACCCAGTGCCTGGGGATTAGAAAAGAGCCGGGGAACCCACAGCTCTGTCCTTAACAGCTCTCGCTTCACTGCCCAACACAGATTTAGCTACACCCATGAAATAATGAGTCCCTGGCACCCACCTTGGCCTCCCTTCCTGAGTGATCGCAACCCCAGTTCAAAGCAGGTGCAGGTCTAAGACCCCACACACCTCCCCCAACACCCACAGCTCTGAGGGGCCTGAGCCTGCAGATGCTAGAACTTTCAGACCTGCCATTTCCAGGACCTTCACTTTGTTCTCTCCTGAGTGAACTGGTCAAGAGAAGGAGTCTCTTCCACAGCCACTGTCGCCTGCTAGCGGTGGGTGAGAAAAGAGTGACAGTGGAGGAGGAGGAGGAGGAGGAGGATCGGGAGGCCCTGCTGCGGGAAAGCCCTCGGCTATTTCACCAGAGAAGGGGCTCTAGTCAATCTAGCGCAGGGGCAGCCAGACACTGGGTGGGGAGAAGAGAGGAAGAAGCTTAGGGCAAAGAAGGGGCCCCAGAGAGAGAATTCATGGCCAGGGATTTTGCAGAGGAAATAGGGTAGGAGGGAGGGAGGGAATGTCCAGGATCCTATTCCTTTCTTTTCTAAACTGAGAAGCAAGTCAAAATGTTCCTTTCTAATAATCTGAAAGAGAAGACAGGTTGGAGTGTGAATGAGGTGACAAATCTGGGACTAAACTTCCCTAAAATCAGATTGTTTCAACTTCATAGCAGAGAAATGTTAGTACCTCCTTACTGGCTCCAAGATAATTCTGATATTGAGGGGGGAAATTGATGTATTCAAATATGCCCAATTCTCAACTACAGAATTGTGTAGTATTTTAACAATTTAAATGCAATTCAATCAAACAAATAAAAGAAGGAGGCATATACAAAACAAACAAAACCCCCCAATGTTCTTCTCTCCTGTCTCTGATTGGGGTAACGCAGTGGGAAAGAGCAGGACCCCTGAGCTACTAACTCGCTGGGTAAGCCGATGCCTGTCTGTGATGTCTCTGAGTACTGGTGTATATTTCAGGCGTCCCAAGCAGAGAAGCAGAACCAGTGGGACACATAGGTAGCAAGGAACTGGTTCAGGCAATTGTGGCAAATCCTATCATTTCGGGGCAGGCCACCCAGAAGGGCAGGCTGGAACTCTTGGGCAGGAGCAGAAGTTGCCACAGGTGACGTTTCTTTTCCTGGAAGTCTCAGCTCTGTTCCTCCGGCCTGTCAACTGATTGAAACTGGCCCTCCCAGGTTATCCCTGGGGGAGCACATGGCAACTCACTCCAGGATTCTTGCCTGGAGAATCCCCGGCGACAGAAGAGACTGGTGGGCCACAGTCCGTGGGGTGACAGAGTCAGAAACTACTGAGGCAACTTAGCACACACCCAGGGCATCGAGGATAGTCTTCCTGACTTTAAAGCTCACTAATGATGGGCTTTAAACGCAGATATAAAATACCTTCACAGAAACGTGAGGTAGCCTCACAGAATTTGGTTTCTGTAATTAATAACTGTGTTTAAGGATAAATGAAATAACATGTGCATGATGCCTAGAACAGAGCTGATATAGAGCAGGCACAAAAAGAGATGTAGGAGTTGGTCCAAGACACTAACAGTGACGTGGGGTGACACTGGGTGATTTATTTGTTTCAGGTGTTTTTTATTCATCAGTTCAGTTCAGTCACTCAGTCGTGTCAGACTCTTTGCGACCCCATGAACCGCAGCACTCCAGGCCTCCCTGTCCATCACCAACTCCTGGAGTCCACCCAAACCATGTCCATTGTGTCGGTGATGCCATTCAGCCATCTCATCCTCTGTCGTCCCCTTCTCCTCCTGGCTTCAATCTTTCCCAGCATCAGGATCTTTTCAAATGAGTCAATAAGGGACATCAATTAATTTTCCATTCAGTTTTTTTGAGAAATAATTTCCATAACTCACCCTTTATAGCAAATAACTCTATATACAAGCCTATGCACAGTGTGTCAAACACATACAGCTGTACAGTTTTTACATTTCCAGGAAGTCTATCATGAGAGTCATGGGTGCCTGCTAAGGCACTTGTCATGTCTGATCCTTTGTGACCCCAAGGACTGTAGCTGCCAGGCTCCTCTATCCATGGGGATTCTCCAGGCAAGAACACTGGAGTGGGTTGCCATGCCCTCCTTCAGGGAGTCTTCCCAAACCAGGGATTGAACCCACATCTTTCATGTCTCCTGCATTGGCAGGTGCGTTCTTTACCACTAGGGCCACCTGGAAACTTCATATATAATTACAACTAGAACATGGTTGCTTTCACTTAGCATAATGCATTTCTTTTTTTTTTTAAAGTATTGATTCTGTTACAATATTGCTTCTGTTTTTGGGTTTTTTTTTTTTTTTGGCTTTTTCATCGTGAAGCGTGTAGGATCTTAGCTCCCCAACCAGAGAGCAAATCCACACCTCCTGCTGCTACTGCTGCTGCTAAGTCGTTTCAGTCGTGTCCGACTCTGTGCGACCCCATAGACAGCAGCCCACCAGGCTCCCCCGTCCCTGGGATTCTCCAGGCAAGAACGCTGGAGTGGGTTGCCATTTCCTTCTCCAGTGCATGAAAGTGAAAAGTGAACGTGAAGTCGCTCAGTCGTCACACCCCCTGCACTGGAAAGCACAGCCTTAGCCAGTGGACGGTCAGGGAAATCCCAGCGGAACGCATTTGCGCTTTATCCATGTCGTTGCCTTCACCAGTACTTTGCTCCTGGTCACCGCTGAGTAGTATACCACTGTAAGGAGAACCACACTTTTCACGTATTCACAGATTGAAGGAGATCTGCAGAGTTCCCAAGATAATGAATAAAGCTGTTATACACATTTGAGAATGTTTTTATGTGGACATAAAATATTCGTTCCTTGTGGGTAAATACCCAGGATTGTGGAATTGTTGGGCTGCGCAATAAGCATACGCTTCATTCATATGAAGTTGTCATGCTGATTTCTAGAGTTACCATGTTATTCTCTTCAGCAGTGAGTCAGAGTCCCCTTTGCTCTGTATCCTCACCAGCACTTGCTATCACAGGTGGGTTTTTTTAAGCCTATCATTCTAATAGGTGAGTAGTAGCAGCTCCCTGTGGTTTTAATTTGCATTTTCCTTATGACTAATGATGTTGAGTATCTTTTCTGTGCTTATTCCCTGTCTTATTTTGTGAGATGTCTGTTCAGATGTTTTGCCCATTTGGTGGAAGGTTGTGGGTTTCAAGAGTTTCTGACATCTATCAATGGATGAATGGACAAAGAAAAGATGGAATATACATGCAATGGAATAGTATTCAGTCTGAAAAAGTAGGAAATCCTGTCCTGTGCTATAACTTGAGTACATTTTGCTAAGTAAAATAAGCCAGCCACAGACTGACAGGTATTTCATGATTCCACTTACACATGGTATCTAAAGTAGTTGGACTCACAGAAGCAGAGCATAGAATGGTGGCTACAAAGGGCTACGTGGAGAAGGAAATGGGGAATTGTTTAATGAATATAGAGTTTCAGTCATATAGATGATTGAAAAAATTCTAGAGTTTGTTGTACAACAATGCATAGAGTTAACAGTATAATGTAACTTTTAAAATTTTGTTAAGAGGGTAGATTTCATGTTATGTGGCTCTTTTACCACAACTTAAAAAATACGTTTGGATATAGTAGTTGCATCCTTTGTCAGATATGTGTTTTGCAAATATTTTTTCTCAATTTGTGGCTTGTTTTTTTCATTTTCTTAACAAAGTTTTTAAAAGAGCAGAAGCTTTAAATTTTAATGAAGTCCAATTTATCTTATTTTTCTTTTATGGTGACATATCCAAGAAAATCTCTGCCTAACCTTAAATCACCAAGATGTTATCCCATATTTTCTTCTGGAAGTTTTATAATTTTAGGTTTTACTTGAGTTCAGTTTACATGAATTAATTTTTGTATGTGACGCAAAATTTAAGTCAAAGTTCATATGGATGTCCAATTGTTCTAGCACCTTTTGTTGAAAGCACTGTCCCTTCTTCATGGAGTTACTTTTGCTTTTTTTGTTGGAAAAGAATTCGTAACACATGTATGATCTCTTTCTGAACTCTCTCGTGTTCCTATTACTTTGCGACTATTCCTTTTTGTCTATTTTTAATTGAAGTATAGTTGATTTACAATGTTGCGTTAATTTCTGCTGTACAGCAAAATGATTCAGATATATATATCTGCAGGAGACATCAGAGATGCAGGAGACATCAGAGATGCAGGTTCTACTGCCAAGTCGGGAAGATCCCCTGGAGGAGGGCCTGGCAACCCACTCCAGTATTCTTGCCTGGAGTATCCCATGGACAGAGGAGCCTGGTGGGCTGCAGTCCACAGCGATGCAGAGTCAGACACTACTGATGCGAGTGTGTGTGTGTGTGTGTGTGTGTGTGTGTGTGTATATATATGCACAGTCTTTTAAAAATACTTTTCCATTCTGGTTTACCAGAGGATATTAAATATAGTTCCCTGTGCTGTGCAGTAGGACCTTGTTGTTTATCTATTTTAAACATGATAGTTTTCGTCTACTAATCCCAAATTCCCAGTTCATTCCCCTCCCACCCACCCCCCATCTCCGTGGCAGTCACAAGTCTGTTCTATATGTCTGTCTGTTTCTGTTTCATAGATATGTTCATTTGTGTCATATTTAACAGCTGCATTGGAAAGGGTTCATTTAGCCTGGCCCCACAATGACACGGAAGGCATTTGCAATCTTTGGTTGTCCTGGATTGAATTTTCCTGTGCCAATGTCATCGGATATATGGGCTATGGTATCTGTAAATAAGTACCTGGACAATTTTTCTCAGTCAGTGGATATGTACTTTAAAAAGCTGAGACTATTTACTGCCAAATCTTCCTCTATAAAAGTAGTGTTGCTTTTTATGAGCTCATTTATGAACTAATATATTATTCATTGCTGATCCTTATAATTAATATTAGCATTTCATGAGCATTTACAAATAGTTAAATTTTTCTCTTTATAAACAGACTTTGCCAAGGATTGAGAGCTCCATAAACAGCAAGCTCCTGTCCCCTGCCTAGCCTAAGATCCTGGCAAGGGCACTGTCAGGGGTCCGGGAGGCCCTCGGTCTTGCCTGGCCATCGGGTACATGCTTTGTGGTGGGCCTTCTAAGTTTCCTTTTTCCATTGAGGCAAGATTTCTCATGCTGCCTGTACATGCCAGGCTCTGGGCTGGAGCTGAGGACCCCAGGATGACGAGGACTCAGACTCTCCCACAGTGAACAAATGCAACAGTGTGTGAGAAGCACCCAAAGAGCAGGGCTTGGGGGCTCGGAAGGGAAGGTTGAAGACATTTTGGTTTCAGAGGTAATGACTATAAACAAAACACATTGCTGTTAATTCGCAAAGTCCTGTCCAATTCTTTGCGTACATATTTCTGATTATGAAAGCAAATTATGTCTGCTGGGAAATTTTTGATTAAACTGAAAACTGTAAGAAAGGAAATACAAAACACTCATGATCCCATCACTCAAAAAAAAAAGCACTGTGAATAATCTGAGGTTTTCCTTTTAACTCTAAAGCTTGGGCCAAATAGCACATACAATTCTGATTTCTGCTTTCGTCACTTACCGTGATATTGTGAACATCCTCCCTGCTCTGGCCTCCCTGGAGAAGCCCACAGTCTATTCCCATGACTCCAGAAGCCCGTTCCCCACCCAGGCCTGCTCTTGAACTCCAGCCCCACATGCCTAGCTGCCAGCAGACGTCTCCACCTGGATATGTCGCCCAGGCACCTCTACCTCAAGTCATCCAAACTAAACTCGCCGTCTCCCCTCCTTGCCCACCCCCAATCCTGCTTCTCCTCCTGCCTTCCCTTGCCCCAGGCTACCAGCTGGCCACCTTGGGCACCCAGGCCCAGCCCTCCCACAGCCACGGGTGGATGGGCACCCACACTGCGCCTCTCCCATTTCTCCAGTCCATGGTCTCCACCTCTTTTCAGGGCCCTCTGGCTTATCCTAATCTCCTAATGAATCCCCTCACTTCATCTGTCCCCTGCACTCACCCCCAAGGCACAGGCAGCCAGAGCCATCTACCGCTACCAATGTGATCTCATCACGCCCTGGCATAAAAGCCTCTGGTCGGTGGGAGAAAGTCCACACACAGCACCAAAGGTGTGCCTGGGCCCTGCCCTTCTCCCCGTCCCATCCCCACGTGTTCCCCGCCCCCACCCCGGGCTCCATACAGACCCTCTGCTCCTGCAGCCTGGAGTGACAGCTGACCCGTGTCCTCGTGTGGTCCTCTTGCCCCTCTCCTGGAGCAGGTACCCTCCCCTGTGTGCCTGTAGAGCCCCATGTACCCTTGCATGGCCCTCTCACACTGCATTGCACGCGCCTGCTTACCTGCCCACCTCCATGCCTCGCTTCATACCTGGCTCTGGTATTTTCTTGCAATCTAATCTTTTTTTTTCTTGCAATATAATCTTGTTCAAATTATCTAACTTCTCTTAGGCCTCAGTTTTCTAATTTAGACAACATGGGCAATAATACTAACAGTACCTCCCTCAGCTGCGTGTTGCAAGGATTAAGTGAGGCAATGTATAAACCATGCTCACCTTCATCCCCCACAACTGGCCGCAGCAAACCCTCTGTAATGGCCACTGGTGATTCCTTCAACACTACCACAGCCACTGTGTCCATATTAGTTAAAGACGTAACTAGGCTGGAAGAATAATGAAAACAGTGAGAGACTTTATTTTCTTGGGCTCCAAAATCACTTCAAATGGTGACTGCAGCCATGAAATTAAAAGATGCCTGCTCCTTGGAAGAAAAGCTATGATCAACCTAGACAGCATATTAAAAAGCAGAGACAATATTTTACCAACAAAGATCCATATAGTCAGAGCTATGGTTTTTCCAGCAGTCATGTATGGATGTGAGAGTTGGACCATAAAGAAAGCTGAGCATCGAAGAAATGATGCTTTTGAACTGTGGTGATGGAGAAGACTCTTGAGAATCCTTTGGACTGCAAGGAAATCCACCAGTCCATCCTCAAGGAGATCAGTCCTGGGTGTTCACTGGAAGGACTGATGTTGAAGCTGAAACTCCAATACTTTGGCCACCTAATGGGAAGAACTGACTCACTGGTAAAGACCAAGACCCTGATGCTGGGAAAGATTGAGGGCAGGAGGAGAAGGGGGCAACAGAGGATGAGATAGTTGGATGGCATCACTGACTCAATGGACATGAGTTTTGGTAAACTCCAGGAATTGCTGATGGACAGGGAGGCCTGGTGTGCTGCGATTCATGGGGTCGCAAAAACTCGGACACAAACCGAGTGACTGAACTGACTAACTGACCCATCTTCCATCATCTTCCATTTCTTCCTGTACATTGTAATGCACATATCTGTCCAGAAGGGGGCACCCTCCTCCGACTGCTCTCTACTTCAGCAGCCTCTGTAGGCTGCCGTCTTGATTTCACTCCAGCACGTGCTCTCTAAAGCATGACTAAACTTGGGCATTTTTTCCCATTGAAATAAAACAGGGCTGCTGTCAACAGCAAATTGCCTCAGTAAGATACTGCCTGTCCATGATTTGCAGAAACTATTTTTAAAATAACCCAAATACATGTTGCCACATTGAAACCACAGAAATTAGCGCTGCATGACCCATCCCTACCCTTCAAACTGCTTTATTCATTCAGGAGTTTGGAAGGTTCAGGACTGGAAGGTGGAGTTGGAAATAGCCCTAGATATTAAGTAGCACAGGGACTCTGTTATGGATTTTATGTATGAGTGTTCCCAACCCCCACACCTCCTCTCACAGCACCCCCACCCCACCCCATGTATATGCTGAAGCCCTAACCCCCAGTGTGACTGTATTTGGAAATGGGGCCTGTGAGGGCCTGATAAAGGTTATGTGAGGTCACAATGGTGGGACCTCATCAGATAGGGTTGGTGCCCTTAGAAGATGAGGAAGAGACCCAAGAGCTGACTCCTCCCCAACCGCTGCTCGGTGAGGACATAGAGAGAAGGCAGCTATCTGCAAGCCAGGAAGAGAGCTCACCCCAGAACCCAGTCCCCGCCAGACCTTCATCCAGGACTTCCAGAACTTGGATAAATTCCTGTTGTTGAAGCCGCCCAGTGTATGGCTTCGAGTTACGTTTTGAGACAGGCACCTACCCAGGGAAGCCCTTCCCTTTCTTAGGTTATTATTGTTGTTAGTATTATATCAAATTAGTTATTTTCTCATTAGAAAAAGAAAACCTTAAGCCCTCACCTTTTGCTAAAGAGTGAAAGCCTTCTCACTCAGCACTTTCCACTCCCTCCCTGACTTCTCTGCTGAATTTGTCATCTCAGGCCTCCGTGTGTCACGCTGAAGGCAGGAGCAGGCCAGCTCCATCACAGTAAAGAGAGAAAAATGACACATGAGCGGTTTCCTGGTGTTTTCAAAAGTTAGGATGCGTTTCCTGTTTTTCTGTGGCAAGGCCCCCCGTGAGCCAGCACGTGCACTCTGCACAGGCTGCTGGGGCGGGGCGAGCAGTGATGTCGCGGTGCTGTGCAGGCTGCACTTCCCTGAAGGGCCCCACAGAGTCTCGAACAAACAGTGCCTCGTCAGACAGCTCCTGATCCGGGGTCCCCCCCGCCCAACCCCCAAGGCTGGCTGCAGACCAGGTGCAGCCTCTTGGTCTTAGGGGGCTCTGCAGCTCAGCACCCACCCCTAGGAGAAGCCATGCTTGGGACGAACATCCCCAGGGCCTGGTCAGGTTTACAGTCACCGAAACCAGGACTCACGGCTTGACAACAAGCCATCTCAGCAATCCTGTGATGCAGCCAGTGTGAGGACAAACGTGGGAGGCTCGGTCATGCAGGGTCATGGAAAGATCTAGAGCTTGTGTTCAAAGACTGATTCAGCTGCGTGACCTTAGGTAAATTATTCACTCTCTCTGTGTCTCTTGTGTACACACAAAGCCCATTTTGTTAAGTTTTATAAGTTTTTATGCAGCCTTAAGTCACCTGATATGGTGCCAGGCAGGTGGCAATTTTCATCAGCGGGCACCGCAGGGGCTGGAGGGCGTTTTGGTGAAGGGCTGGATAGGAAAGATTTAGGTTTGGCAGCCGTTCAGTCTCTGGCAGCTGCTCAACTCTGCTGTTTAGTGCGAAAGCTGCCATATGTAGTGCATGAAGGAATGGGCGTGGCTGTTTCCCACAAAGCTCTGCTTAAAGACAGATGGACTGTGGTTCTAAGATGGTGCCTGTTTAGAAGGTTGCATGGTTAAGGGGGAGGATGGAAGGGGTGCAGAGGCCGGGCAAATCTCCCATGCACAGAGACGTCCTTGCAGTGAGGGGAGGGGTGCGGCACGTGTCCATCATGTATTGTTGGGAAGGGCAATTACAATCCAAGAGTTCTTAAGCCAGGGCCCATATACTATCTGGGAATTTTTCAAGGGGCTTTGTGGAGTGTCTAGAAGTCCCTGCATTCATATGTAAATTTGTCTGTGCGTATGCTCATGGATGTTTTTCTGAGAAGAGGGTTCATTGCTCCTTCTAGATTAGGGGTCCCCAGCCTCTGGGCCATAGACCCTCACCTCCTGTCAGATCAGTGGCGACACTGAGTTAAAGTGCTCAATAAATGCAACAGACTTGAATCATACTGAAACATACCCCCGCCCCAGTCCAGTCCCACCCCAAGTCCCTGGAAAAACTGTCTTCCGTGAAAACTGGTCCCTGGTGCCAGAAAGGTTAGGGACTACTGCTCTAGGTTATCTCAGGCATCTGTGACCCTCAAAAGGTGAAAAACCACTGTGTTAAGCCACACAATTCCCCTGATTTCAGTGACACTCTTGGGGAGATCTCGAGGCCATGTCAGATGTGGGAAGAGAGGTCCCTTGGCTAAGCAGGCCACACCTGCTTAGGGGGCAGGTAGGGGGCTCCCTGTGCCTTCCGCCCACACCCTCGAGAACTTCCCTAACCGCTGGGCCTCATACTATCTCAAGGAGGTTTCCTGCTGATCCCTGGGGCAGAGACAGCCTCCATGTTGTCCAGACAGCCGAAAACTCTCCAGCTGGCCCTCTGTAGACTCTCAGAGAGCTCTGTTCTTCTCAACCTCTCTCACCTCCCCAGACCTGGCACACCTGCAGGGCGGTTTGATGTGTCCAGCGTCCTGCCCAGTTGGGTGTGGGGGTAAGTCCCTCAGTCAGGGAAATGCAAGAGGCAGAAGAGAGGCATGTCAGATGGGAGCTGCCCTGTTGGTATAATTTATGGAAAAGAAGCTCCTCACCAGATTTAAATCCCACACCACCCCAGATACCAGAGCAACCCAGCAAAGCCCTGTGTGGCCCCCACAGTCCAGGAGCCACATCGTCCCCCTACCCCCACCCCCACCCAGCACTGACCCAGCACAGGCACCTGTGCTCAGGTTGTTGAAGAGCTAGAGTGTCACCCCAGAGATGCACCCAGATAACCAGTGGGAATGCCCATTCCTCCCTGGCCCGTAGGACCAACCCCTGACCCTAGCGTGAAGGCCTCTGTAAGCTTCCCTCCTATTCACGTTGCCCTCATCCCTGCCTCAATTACCCCAGCCCTCGCCTTGCCCCCAGCGACTGCTCTTGCCAATGAAGTGTTAGCCCATCAGCCTTTACCTTGGCGTCCACGTTTCAGGGAAGCCTGCCAAGGCAGCTGGTACAACAAGTGGTTCTGGGAAGTGGCAGGGTGACTGACCTTCCAGTTACCCACCACACAGGTCCTCGACAGCTTCACCCTTAGGAAGCAGAACCTCAGGGTGGGGTGGTGATATCAGCTTGCCCACCAGGCCATGTCTGTGCCCAGGGCTCTCCCGCTTTGTTCCGGTGGAGTGGAGTGCGGGTGGAAGGTGAGCAGGGGCAGGCCCCTGTGATTGGCTGAGGTACATGAGCTGACTTAGTTCTGGAAGGGTCTGCACTTACCTGCTGCGCCAAGGTCAAACCCTTCTGAGGCAGTGGAGCCGCACTGGAGTGATTCCGCCCCCTGCCCCGCTGCCCCGTCCTGTCTCCACCTGCGAAGTGTGTGGCCTGTAGGCAGCAGGGCCCCTGAGTTCCACTGGTTCACGTGCTGACTCTCCCTTCCCAGGGCAGGCAGGGTTTGACGGGCCACCTTGGGCTCTGCAGTTTGTCTGAAGCAGGCAGAAAGACCCAAGATCCCATGAACTAAGCCAGAGGATGGCTATTCCCCCTTCAGGGGCACGTGTGCCCTGGTGGGACCCATGCCCCTCTAAGAGTGTCCCCACGGCCTGGGGTCTGGTCCTTTCTCTGTGGCCCGAGCCTCTAGGGGACATGCATGGTCCGCTCCAGGTTAGCAGGATGAGCAGTGCGGAAGCTGAGAAGGCCTGGATGCTCCTGGTCCCCAGACTGCACAGCTGGAGAGGAGCCCTGGTCGAGTGCGTGGCCCAGGTCCCAGGCAGAGTGTAGAGATGGCACCTCCGGTGGGTTGTAGCGATGTCTCCATCAGTCTGTGCCAAAGACATAGGAGGCTGAGCAAGGAAACCAGGCAGACGTGAGGCCAGGATGTCACGGCCACAGGAGCTTCACATGGGTTGGGAGTGATCACAAAGTCTGGCGGGGGTAGGGGTGATGACGGTGAGGAGAGGGGGTGACACTCATCCACCCCAGAAAGCACTTGTCGTGAGCCTTCGTTGTTCTCTGTCATGTCTGACTCTTTGCGACCCCATGGACTAGAGCCAGCCAGGCTCCTCTGTCCATGGGACTTCCCAGGCAAGCATACTGGAGTATTCTCCATGAGTGCCTCTACTGGGCAACTACTGGCAATGGCAAGATCTAGAGAAAGACACTCAGAACGGACGGCTGAAAGAGGCACAGACATGAAGGCGGCAGAGGATGGAGGCCAGGTAATCCATGCCAGCTGGGAGCAGCTCTGCTCCTAAGGGGCATCTGTGTGCCCGAAAGCCACGGTCACTGGGGGTGCTCAGGGACCCCATCAACACTGCCTGAATGCCTACCCTGTGTCTGGCACTGCAAAATGTGGAAAACTGTAGTCAAAAGGTCGAGTCTCTGCTCTCGGAATGGAGGAGACAGACCCCAAGTCCTGTAGATGGTTTGGAACACTGAGCAGCATGTGGGAGATGAGTGTGGCTGGGGTGCGCTTGCTTTAGCCAGGGGTTCAGGGACTTTTCCAAGGAGTTAAGATGGGAGCCAAGAGCTAAAGGATGGTTATCTCTGCTGAGGTTCCCCAGGGAGCAAAGCCTGAGGAGGAGGCTTGCTTCCCGCTTGTCAGAATGAAGCCCCACGGGATCCTCCAACTTACAAAGATACCCTTGCCCCCGAGCCCAGACTCCCCTCAAGGACGGGGGGGTGGGAAGGACAGCATGCAGATGGCGCCCAGCACCGTCGTCTCCAGGGCCTTCATTCAGGAAGGTGCAGGGCATGTAGTTGTTTGACAGGCACGCTGCGGGGTAACAGCTCAGATTTCTCCAATGAAGCTTCTTCGTCAGAATGAAGACCAGCTGCTGGTCTGATCTGATAGGACCTTTGGGGAGCTGCATCCATCAGGGAGGTGGGTGTGTGGTGAAGGACCTAGTGACCTGTTCTTGTCTCCCATTGGGGAAAGGTTTGTACCACGGGGAGGGGGACTGTTAAATTCCCCAGACTTCAGGGTTACACAGGCACAGGCCTGGGCACGTGCCAGGGCTCTGGGCTGAGAGGAAAGGAAGGGCAGGAAGCAGTTGGGATGAACCTGGTTGGAGCCCACAGAGCTAGTGTGGAGCATGGACAGGAATGAGATACAGGCATGAGAATGAGCACAGTTACCACGGGATAACCTGGGGAGAGCAGTCCAGCCAGGAAGGACAGAGGTGCAAAGGCACTGTGGCTGTTTTGTGCTTTTGTCCTGTAATTTTTCAAAATGATAAGGATGAACCAGGCCCCTGGATACAGAACACTGGGTTCTGCAAATGAAGCCACCAGCAATCCAGAGCTGGGAGAGGCCTGAAGAGAAGGGCACCGCGAGTCCTTGATGTGCTGCTGGGGCGCCTGCTCTCCGTGGTCTTCCTCAGCCAACCCAGCCCCACAGGCGTTTATCAGCCCACCAAACCCTCACTGGGTGGCTGTTCCATGCCAGGCTTGGTGCTCGGTGCCTGGGATGCATGGCAAAGACAAGACAAGCTCTCTGCCCTCCAGACATCCTCCCAGGGAGGGAGAAGACAGAACTGGTTTTGAAAACAGGCAAATTCTGGATCTGAATCCCTGCTTCCCACTTATTACCCAGGACAAGGTGTTTGTTCTAAGCCTGTTTCCCCACCGGTAGACTATACAGCTTTACTCATGGAGCTGACACCGGGATCCAGGGGGACTAGCGACGTGAGCACCGAGCCAGGCTGCATAAACAAAGGCTGCTGGTAGCTCTGCCAGCTCCGGCGGGGAGCAGACTGTGGCTTCATCCTTGACCTACTATGTGAAGTTTTCATGGGAACAGTGGAAAAGAGTTTTGAAAAGTCTTTAAAATCCTTTGCTGATTAAAATATTACCCAATCTGACCCCCACACCTGGGAGTTGTCATAGCCCCACTGGATCCTCCAACTTACAAAGATATCCTTGCCCCCCACCCCCAGACACCCCTCAAGGTCGTGGGGTGAGAAGGACAGCACACAGATGGCGCCCAGCACCATGGTCTCCAGGGCCTTTATTCAGGAAGGTACAGGGCATGTAAAGTCTGTTTGACAGGCACGCTGCGGGGGTCTGTAACAGCTCAGTTTTCTCCAAAGGTGTGGCGAGGAGAGGGGTGCAGAGGAAAGGAGAACACCCGGGAGTCTTCTTCGCCAGAAAAAGGCACTGGCAGGGGGTGAGCACCTTGCTTCTTCCTAAGCAAGGGCCTGGGTTATATACACACGGGGGTTGACCAGACGCAGAGAAACTCAAAGCTAAATACAGCTAACGGTGGAGAGTCCATGGGGAGTGGGGGGGGAGTGGCCAAGGCTACATCCAGGCTTTCCACTGGGTGGGAAAAGACGTTCAGAAAGAAGGCAGAGCTTTAAAGGAGAAATAACATCCAGCCTCTCAGACTTAGTGTTTTGTGCAATTGAAAAACCCACAAAATAAATATAACTTAAAAACCTCTTACATGATACTGAAAGCACATTTGGGACAAGCAGTTGAGAACCACCCCCCCTCCACTGCTGAGCAGTGCTGAACCCCAGGAGCCCCAGGGCCCCAGCCACTCGTGTGCAGGTGTGCACACCTCGTCCCTCCCTCCTGACACCTGCAGGGCCAGGACCCAGGGGGTCCCCAGCTGGACCGGGCTGGTTGGGGGAGGTTTCCAGACTGCCTGAATCCCATTCCAGGATCCATCCATCCCGCTTGGACAACAGAGTGGGGGACAGCGGGGAGAATGGGGTGCGAGAGAGGTGGTGTGCAGGAGAAGTAGCATGGGAAATACAAATCCCTCAAACCCTTAAGGAATAGAACAACCCCACAGAGATACCGCTTTCTACTATTCACATATAAATTTGTCACCCAAAGCAAAGAACTGCCAAGAGGAGGCCCTCTGGGGCAACTTTAATGAACAAATCACTTGTATATTAGCACACTGTTTGCAAACAACTGGTGTCTGCGTAAAGTGCTTGGAAACTTTGTTCCCTTCAATTGGTCAAGCTGGCCCCCTGTAATTTCTGTTCATAGCATTATTTTGCCTTAGCAAACATTTTTCATAGACAGAATGAAGGTAACTCGGCCAGCCCCTAGTGGGGCTTTACATCTGAACTCATGATGTCCCAGACCCCTCCCAGACAGTTGCAGCACAGACCCCCGGGGTCCCTTCTAACCAAGCTGACCACAGCTCCCAGACCCCGAGCTGACTTTGGTGCTCCTGCCTTCTAGGGTCAGGTGGTGTCACGAGCTCTCTAGTGCTCAGCTGGGCGGGGGTGTGACCTTTAGCAAGTCAGCCCACATTGGAGCTCACTGCTGTTTTGAACCAGAGCCAGGAAGTTGAAAAGTGATTTCCTTTTTTAAAATCTGTACTTACAAATCCTCGTGTGTCCCACCCTCCGCCCCCACCAACTGTCACTCACCCAGGATGAAAAGGGAAACGTAAGTCACGTGGGCAAGTTGACAGTTCCCCCAGGGACCCTGGGGTGACAGGGGGCAGCCCAGGAAGCCCTCCCTGTGGACTGGTCCTCCAGGCACACACACCTGGCGACACACCCACTCCACGTGTCCCTGGAGCATCTACCCGCAGAGCAATGGGTCCAGCCTCCTGCAGCACAGGTGAGCACCTGGGCCACAGCACCAAACGGCCACAGAGCTGGAGTTTTGTTCTTTAAAAGTCATGTGAGATTTACATCCTTCTCAATATACAGACCTACTTGCTTTACAGCTAAAATAAGGATTACAAGTGGTTCCCTATGAATCTTCAAACAACCTAGTAACCCCAGGAAGAGATGCCTGGCACCTTCCACATATTCTGCAAGCTGCCCACACCACATTTGGGAAATGGGTCTAAGCCCTCCAGGCTGCTATTTCAGGGGGAAATGATGCCAGTGAGCCAACATCCTGCTTCCTCCTTGCTCAGTACTGGCCTGAGGCTCTGCCCCCGTAACTGCTGGACACGCTCGGTTTCATGAGAGCCCCGAGTGTGCATCAGGGGGACCAGCTGGCACCAGGAAGTGGGGAGGTGAGAGAACAGGAGAGGAGTGTCCTCTGCAGGTTCTGTCTTCCCTTGGGGCTGCCTGGGACCTGGCCTGCTGCCATCCAGCCCTCAGGACCTCTCAAAGTAAGGAGGGGAGTCGGAGGCACAGGTAGGAGGCACACGTGGAAGGCCCTGGGGGTCAGGGGACATCTCTGAAAGCTCGGGTTTGCAGAGTGTCCCCCTGAATCATGCCAAGACCACAGAAGGAAGAAGAAAGCTCCAGCCTGTGCCCTCCCAGGAAGCTCAGTGTCAAGGGCACAGTCAAGATGGACCTGGGACTTTTGGATCCCGGGTCTATTCCAGTGCTGGGGTGTTTCAATACCCAATGGGAGGGGTCCCTGCTTTGGCAGACCTACAAAGGCCACCAGGGCATCTCTGGGAGTCCCTCAGCTGATAAGCAGAGAGTCTTTCATTCACGGCCGACATTCTGTTCCCAGTGGTTTTGTGCCCCAAATACCAGAAAGTCTGGCAGCAGGCCACCACATCCAGAGCAACAGTGAGCCCATCCCCAAAGGGTAGGCAGAAGCAGGCCACACCTAACAGTGCCATCATCAGCACCAGCCACCAGGGGGCAGCAGGCCCTCACAGGTAACCTGCCCAGAGGCTGGGGTGCTCTTCTGTTAGGGTCCCCTCTGGAGCCAGGAACTCCATGGCTGCCTGAGCCTCCCCCAGCTCTAAACCCTACTGGCCTCCCAGCAGGTGGCCAAGCCTGGGTTTGGGCATTTCTCTGCTAGTAGGAGATCCTACTGACAAAGAAAGTGGAATCCCCAGATCCAAGCCCTTCAATTAGGGAAGTAACTAGAAAATCTCATCTCTTCTACAGTGTCTTGTAGTGCCAATTGATCAGGAGGGTCAGTTCTGGGGCTTGCACCCAGTGGGGGAGTGAAGGAAAAATTCAGAAGGAGAAGGAAAGCAAGGGCGAGAAGAGGCCAGGGCGGTGGTGAGGCGGGGGTGGGAGGATGGCCTCAGGCGAGTGGGGCACTGGGGCACATTTCCGTCAGGATGTCAATGAGGTTGTTCAGGCCCGAGAGGTAACCGTCCTCCCGGTTCCCTTCCTGCCACGGGATGTCGTGCTTCAGGGTCTGGCCCTCGGGGAGGGGCGTGGTTTTCCCAAAGTCGATCATCCACACCTTGGCCTGTTCCTTCTTGTCATGGATGAAGAGAAGGGAGCTGCCAATGACCTGGAGGGAGCAAGGAGATGAGGCCGGGAAGGGCCAGGCCCCGCCCTGACCTCACCCTGTGCAGACCAGGCTCGGGAAAGCCAGAGACCTCACTCAGGTGAGGCCCAGAGCCCTCAGCTCCATTCCCCAGTCTCTCCTGGGCAGCAGAGCCCAGGAGGGTGGCCATGCCGAGGACAGAGTACATGGGATCCAGAACAAGACCACCCACAGTGTGAACAGAGCCAGGGAGGAATATCCAGGATGGTAGACCCTGTATGTGTGTGGACGCTCACACGTGGGCCCGGGCTCCCCAGCAAGTCAGGGTCTTATGAACCCCTCCGGGTACTGCCGTCAATCCCCAAATCCTCTCTCTCTCACACTCCCTGCATGCTGCCCTCTGCCCGCAGAGGAAGGCAGGAGCCCTGCTCCAGAGTGGTACCCCAAGACCTGCCTGCCCTTCCTGAAGATCTTGGGGTGGTGATGGAAAGCTACCTGGCTACTCCAGCAGCTCAGAGATCCTCGGGTGTGGGAGACACAAGTCCTGCCACAGCCACTCAGAACAGAGGAGCCCCCGTGGTCAGGAGGGAGAGAGAGGAGAGGGCGATGGGACCATAGCTCACAGTCTCCGTGGCTGTCCCAGGGAGCCTGGCAGATGGCTGCAGTGTGGTTCCTGCGTGGAGTGAGGGGCCTGACCCGGCTTCAGTCAGCCTAAGGATGGCCCTTGGGCTTCGGGAGCAGGTCTGTTAGCATGGGGGGCAAGCCCACATCGCAGGCAGGCGCGCCCGAGGTCATGGCCCACCACACAGAGCACAGGTCTCCGGCCCTGAGGACAAATGCCTGACACCTACCTCGTGGCACTTGAAGAAAGGAGAGATTTCCAGGGTGGCCCGGATGTCCTTCAGCCTGTCCCGGTAGGCAATCTGGGAACACAAAGATGCCCAGATTTTTAAATATATTGGGGGGTTAGGTGTCATTTAACCTGTTAAGAGTCATTGACTGTCAGAGTGAGAGGGTCCTCACACTCTGATTATTTCAAGCTCCTCATCTAGAAATGAAGAAACTGAGGCCCCATGAAGGCAGGGCAGCTGGGGCCCTGCTCCCACGCTCCCTTCACTCCACACTGCTTCGTGACAGGAGGTGCTGGGGTGGAGGGGAGTCAGTTCCAGGAGCCCTCACACAGGGGTTAAGTCTATTCTGGAATGCCAGCAGTGTGGAGGCAGCACCCAGGAGCCCGGTTGCCATGGTGCGAACTTCCTGACACAAACTTCAGTGCCCTGAACTTTTGAAAAGAACAGCATAAAAGAGCCAAAGCCACAAATCTCTCTGCCAGTGGCTTCTCCGCAGAGCTGTGCTAGCCCTGGGGTGTCCACCCTCCCAGGGGGCTGCAAGGAGGGAAGCCCGTTGCATACAAGCGCATAGGGTCCCCTCGACGTCCATGTGCAACAGCGCCAGCCTGGGGCTCAGTGCCAGGAATAAACCCCTCTTGTCCAGGTGCGGACATCGTGCACTCTGCAGCAGCTCTGCTGAGCTGGGGCACCTGTCCCATGACTGAAGCCTCAGCTATTACCACAGGCCAAAGTCTCTCGGCTGGAAAAGGCAGGAGGGAGACTGCCCAGTACCAGCCGGGCGCTGAGTCTCCTTGGAGAAGGGCTGTCTGGGTCCAGCCCTCTTGCTCAGCAGTCCTGGTGAGCCCGTGCAGGAGAAGGTGCTTCTCAGGAGGGCTCCAGGGCCCACCTCCCTGGTGTAGTCAAGTCCCTGATCATCACAGGGTGCCCTGTCCTTGGGGTGTGGGGGCTCAACACGCCCTACCTCACATGATCCCAGTGCTCAGAGCATCTGTCCAGCCTGCCTACAGCAAATGAAGTCATCTGTCACGAACCTCTGCCACCCACACCTCCAGGCTCAGAGAGCCCGTCAGTTCCCACTGGGGAGGGTGATGTGACATCTCACCCCCCGTCCCCTGCACACTTCCCTCCCTCGGTCTCAGCCTGGTGGAGCGCTAGCCAGGCCTAGAAGTGCAGGGACCAGCAGGCTGCCAGCCCCTGGGTGTGAGCCCCAGTTTCCCTTCTTTCCTTGCTGTGTGCCCTTGACCACTCAGTTTCCTCATCTGTAAAATGGGGACAAGGATGCCGAGCTGCTGCAGGCAGCTGCTCTGAGGGTCTAGTGAGCACTTGGTGTAATACTTGGCAGGCAGTTGGCGGGGTGCAGTGGGGGGCGGTGTTAGCTAGAGTAATACAGCCTTGGAAAGGACTGCTCTGAAGGGCATGGAGGCGTTCTGGGGAGCTGAGTTTCTGGCGAAGAGAAAAAAAAACAAGTGCATGTTCACCCGCCAACAGGCTGACAACCACACCATCTCCCTCTCCACCTTCCAAGCAGAAGTTTGGGGCCAGGGTTTTCTGCATGGGTACCACGGCTCAGTCTGGACCTGGGCAAGAACCCCCAGAAAGGGCCCAGCCCCCTTTGTTGGGGGGACCCGACTCACCAGGATGTTTGGGTTTCCTTTAGTGAATTCTGTGAAGGCCTCAATCACCTGCTCCCTCGTTTTGGTCTTCTTGAAGTCCCGATTCACAGAGCCATCTTCTTTCTGAAAAGAATGACACCCACCCGGGAGGCAGTTCAGCAGACAGCCCGCAGGTGGGCACTGCACTCATTCCCCCACCCCGTGCTTCAGAGCCAGGAGCCCCACACTGACCCCCAGGCAGTGAGGTGCCCGCATGCAGCACCAGGAGGCAGGCGCTGGACTGACCAGGCACGGGGCGGTTAGTGGGACAGCACAGCAGAGGGGGCGCCCGACCTGGGCCCTGGCTGAGGAGAGGGAGCGGCTGGCACCAGTGTCTCAGTGAGAGGAAGAGCATCAGGGAGGCCTGGAGGCCTGAGGGGCGCCTGGGCCAAGATGCGGCAGCAGAGGCCGTGAGAGCTGCCCATCCTGAGGGTCCCAAGTGTGAGCAGCGGGGCTCTGGGGGAGCTGCACGGGCCTCTGCTGCCCCTAGAGGCCCGGGGTGCCAGCACCATGGAACCTGGGTGCCGGAAGGTCCCTGCTGCCCAGGGACACCCTTGCTCCCCACAGGAGAGAGAAGCCCCTTGTCCCACGTTCAGATTCCCTTTGTAATTACAGGTCTCTGACTTAGGTTCCCTGAAAGCCGAGGTTTAATAGCCTACCCAGCTCCCAGCCCCGCCCAGCACACAAAATGGGTCCATTTCCTGAGCCTGGTGCTATGTCTGTTCCAAGCAGAGCAGGCAACACGTGAGGGTTAATTAGCACCTCTGTGAGGAAATCTGTTCTTTAAGATCAAAGAGTGAGAAAGGATGTTTCCCCTAGGAGCCCCCAGACATGGGTCTGTGCACCCCAGGAGCTGAGCTTAAGGCACTGTGGCTGCCTCTGCAAGAAGGGGCAGGACCCTGGGCAGAGGGAGAGAGCGGTGGGCTGGGCCTTCCCCACCCCACAGAGGGTCTCTGCAGGGGGACTAAGGGAGGGGAGAGGCTGATGGAGAGCTGGTGAAGGCAGCTGGCTTCTCTAAGAGCCCGAGAAGATGGGCTGTGGGCTGCTCCCACACAGCTGGACATCAGACAGACCAGAAGATCCAGCTTGAGATGGAGAGAGAGGTAAGGGGGCAAGCAGACTGCTTCAGACAGATCCAGAAAGGAAAAGGAGCGCTGAGAGGAAGAGGATGTGCATATAACAACACTGGATGCAAAAACAGCAAAAGCTGACTTCAGAAGACAGGGGAGGGGCAAGCGGCTTTCTCAGCTCATAAAGCAGCCGTCCCAGGGGCCACTGCCCAGCAGAAACTTCCACCCAATGCCATCTGCAGGGAGGCCGCCCCGGCTTCACTCGCTCGGGAGTCGTGCCCTACTCTGGGCATGGGCCGGCCAACACGAGCCAAGAATGGACAGAGAAGAGAAACCCAAGAACGCTCAGGGACTGTCCTCCTCTGACAGGGATGGCTGCCTGAGACCAAGGGGCCAGCACCTCACACCATGCTGCTTGGGGTGAAACGCACGTCTGAGCAGACGTCCAGATCCAACAGCAAGGGCAGTGTCTGGGAGCCTGGCTCTGGGGAGAGCATTCTCAGGCCCTACTCAGATGAGTGAAGGGGAAAGAAAGGAGGATGAGGTGACCCGTAAGCTGGGGGGTGGCCTCGGTGCAGGCTCCCCAGAGGTGTTTGGTGACCCCGACAGAGCAGTGCCTAGTCCTGCCCGCCTGGGAAGACGACTCGGATGTCAAAGCAGCTAGCAAGCTCCCCCCTTTGCCTGCATCTCACTGAAAGTCCTCATTTTGGGACCCTGGGCAGAATGAGCCAGCTCCCAGCCCTGGCATCCAGGCAGGGCCCTGCTGGGTGAGTACTCAATGCGGGGCATGGTCTGGACTGAAGGCAGGGTCATTGGGAGAGTGCTTACTGCTGGGCAGGGCTAGAAGGCACCCTTGCTCCAAGGCCCCAGCCCCTCCAAGGCCATCCCACCTCAGACTAAGAAGGCCCATTTCCCCAAACATCTGTCCCTGGGGCTGGCTGCCCATGCTCTGGCTCTGGGAGGAATCTTACAGCCTCTGAAGGACCCCTGGGGTGAATGTTGGTGGAATCCAAGGACCCAGTCCTTTCCCATCCAGGAGCTGGGTGGCTCAGGCAGCTTCAGGCCCCACCTGGCCATCCTCACCTTGATGCCCTCAATCCTGAACCCGAGAGTGGCCGTAGAACTGATGGTTTCCCTCCACTGCATGTACCGCGGCTTGGTCACAGCCCGCTGGGCCTTCTCCTCCTCGGTTGGGGCCTCTGGGTCCACCTCAATCATCTTCTGGTACATGTCCTTCCGGAGGCTGGGCTTCTTCCGGGCCTTGGTGAGCTCCTCTTCCAGGTAGGTCCTGCGAGGGAAAGGAGGCCACATGAGGGCTGCTGGCTGGACTGAGGCCCACTGGCGCTTTGCCCGAGGGCTGCAGTCAGCTTGGCCAAGCCAGGCTCATGCAGGGCGGGCACACGTTGGGTCGGGCTGGGCCTGGATCTTGACAGAGACCGAGGCAGCCTTGCGTAACAGGGGCAACTTCATTCCGGGACCACTGGGAAGGCCTGACAAAGCCCAAGGAGCTCTTCCTTCTCCAGGAAGCCCACAGGACCAGCAGGGGAGGAGGAAGCAGGGCAGCTTAGGAGCTCGTCCTGCTGGGGTGAGGATGGGGAGGAGGCTGAAGGCAGGTCCATTCAGGGCCCAGCTTCCCCACCCCCAGTGTCTGCCTGGGACCCTCCCAAGAAGCGAGGGCTTCGGAAGCCAGCACCTGTGTGGGTCTGGGAGCATGTTCTCTCCCTCTACCCTGCCCATCTCCCTGGTGCTCCTGAGGGGCGCTCTCTGTAGAGGGAACACCTTCTTGAGTAAAAAGGCCAGGCCAGAAGGCAGTCCCTGAAGGAGCCACAGTGCTGGAGGGAGAAGCATGACAGCGGGGAGGAGAGGGGAGCCTCAGGGCTCCCTTTGCTACAGAAGAGACATGCTGGGCTTTTTCTGCCTCTCGGACACCAGGCCTTGAGAAGACACAGTTAAGCAAACTGTTTCACCAAAGCACTCCCTGCACAGATGTCAGGGGCGGGGCAGGAGGGAAGCCTGCAGGCCCAACTGGCAGGGGTCCCCTAGAAACCAGCGGACGTAACAGAAGCGGGACGGTACAGACTCTCTGGGCAGCCTGGCACTGAATTCCTGGCCCCAGGCCACTTCCCTGACCCCCAGGGCCAACGAGGCAAGTCAACTCCCCTGCTGCACACCCCCGGGCCAACGGGGTGAGTCACCCCCTGCTGCACATCAGACGCCCACCCTCCTCCCTGCTCCTATTTCAAACTCCCTGTCACCCCCACAATGAGCTCAGCTGCTGTCTGTGACCCTTCCTGAGACAGAAATCTACAGTGTCAGTTGAGTAGAGGGACGTTTTCTCCCCGGGCCAGTGTGGGTGGACACTGCCCACGTGGTGGCCTGTGACAACCAGCCTGGCCTCCACTCACCATCTGTCCCGGGGGGCCTTGCTCCACGGCCACCCACCTCTAACCTGCCAGTGCGGGACCCAGAACACACTAGTCAAATCTAAATCTATTAAAAAGTTTCCAGAATCACTGGACCAACTCTTTAACAAGAAAGAAGCAAATCTTTGGGTGTGAACTTGGGCCTGGTCATTTAGGGCCTTCCAGAGAGTGATGAGGGCTTCCTGGGTAGCTCAGCTGGTAAAGAATCTGCCTGCAATGCAGGAGAGCCCGGTTTGGTTCTCGGGTCAGGAAGTTCCTCTGGAGAAGGGATATGCTACCCACTCTAGTATTCTTGGGCTTCCCTGGTGCCTCAGACGGTAAAGAATCCACTGCAATGCGGAAGACTTGGGTTTGATCCCTGGACTGGGAAGATCCCCTGGAGGAGGGCATGGCAACCCACTCCAGAATTCTTGCCTGGAGAATCCCATGGACAGAGGAGCCTGGCGGGCTACAGTCCATGGGGTCGCAAAGAGTGGGACATGACTGAGTGACTAAGCACAGCACAGCACAGGGAATGATGAAGACCAAAAGGAGGTGGTCTGCCTTGGTTGTGCCCTCTACACACACACACACACACACACACCACTATACGTACACCCATGCACACAAACACTACTGTGTACAGAGCCAGGTCAGTGATGATGAGAGTTTCAGGGCAGAGGCTGAGAGCAGAAGGCCTCTTGTGTGGACTTGTGTCGTGCTGGCCCGTGTGTGTATTTGTGTGTATTTGTGTGTGTGGTGTGGAAGGGGCTGCCATCCCAATGCTTCTGAGTGCACTGCGGGGCCTGCAGGGCGGGTGGATAGGTGCACTTCTGCAAAGATTTCTCAGTAGCTCCTTAAACAGGAAGCAAGCCTCTATGTCAAATCCCTTTCCACACAGGGCTTTCTTCAAAGGGACCCGCCCAGCTCTATCTGGGCAGAGTTGCTCACCTTCCGGGGAGGAAAGGGGCTGGGCAAATGCCCACAAGGGTCATGAGCCAGGTGGTGGGGGTCAGGGGTCCACTGAGGGTGTCCTGACACTGGCCCAGCCCACCTCGCCCACCCCCACAGGAAGGTCATGCCTCCATGTCATGTGGAGGAGCAGAGGCCAAGAGGAGAAGCCACAAAATGAAGCAGGGGGAGGGCTCCTCTCAGGAAGGCAGCCAGCCCATGGGGAGCCAACAGGTGACACACCAAAGCCACCCATTCCCACCACCCTCTCCAACCTGCTTCCACAAGGGCAGAGATGCTACAGGCAGCTCGGTCTCTGCCTGCCAGTCCCCGGCCCGAACATCTGGGAGACACTCCTGATTCTCCAGACAGAGTTACAAGTTAAATCGAAGAAAACTCCCTAGAGCAAAGCAGGCCGATGTCCTTGTGGAACCAGGGTCCCAAGAACGGCCCTCGTTAGGACACCACAGTTGCCTCTCTCGCCCTTTCCTCAGGCTCCACCACGGCTGAGGCCCAATCTGCTGATCAGTCCTTCCACCATGTGACAAGTCTGTGATGAGTCTGAGCCCCTCCTGCTGGGGACGCAGGGTCTGTGGTGGCCCCGGCTCCACCCTCCTCCCTTTGACAACCACAGAACCCCTGGGCAGGGCCAAGCTACAGCCCAGGCTAGACTGGCAGTCAGAGGCCTGCTACAGAGGTAGGCAGTGTGTCTATCTGGCTGCGTGGCCCTGACGAGTCCCTTAGACTCTGCTGGCAAAGGCCGCCTGCCCCAGACTGGCCTGAGGCCCATCTGCCAGGATGGCTGTAAGAGGTCCTCAAGACTCGGAGCACAGAAGGGTGTGGGGCCCTAAATGGGAAACCTTGGGGGAAAAAAAGGGCTAGCTTTGCGGTGGGAAACTAAGATGGCGTCTGGCAGAAGTAATGGGGGCGTGGTCTATGTCAAAGTTTTTGATTGGCTCTCTTGGTTTCCGTGGCACGTGGACAGCACGTAATCACCATAGACTCCTGTTATACTGAAGGTACATGACGATTTGACCTTTAACGTGATTGGTACAACTGAAGGCACATGACGATTTGACCTTTAACATGATTGGTGCAACTATGGACCGTCCCTCACAACCCCTCCCCCCCTCCGCTTGCCTATATAAGCTGGGAGCTTGCGATAATAAAGCGAAACAGTTTAGACGGAACTCGTGTCGCCTGTGATTGTCTCTCGATCGCCGAGGGGCTGGGTTGGCGGACAGCAGGCTCATCTCTTCTCCGGACCCTCGGCTTTGCTGAGGGAAGCTCCACTGCTTCTCTTTCTGCGGAGCACTCCCCGCAGAAGGGCCCTCCACACTCAGGACCAGGAGACAAGGCAGGTGGGGCTGGAGGGGGACTGGTTTGGAGGAGGCCTTTCCCTCCACACGGGCCCTCACTTGCCCACACTCTCTCTCCAAGCTCTGCCCGGGATTGAGCTAACTGTGCCCCAGCCCTGCCCCAGCCCTGCTGGTGGCTCCCGAGAGCCCTGAGTGCAATGGGACAGGTGGCAGAGGGAGGGGCAGCCCTGGTGAGAAGGGGGCGGCTCCTGTGCCCCACAGCCTGCCAGGGAGCAGACGGACACACCGGCAGCCTTTTGGGACTGACTGGCCACACGTTCTTCCCACGGAGTGTACTTTTTTGGCTGTGGTCTGGCTGTACAGCCATCAGAATTATGTCTCCCCTTGAGAGGATGCTTCCTAGTGCATCACACGAGTGCCTTCCCGGCACAGAAATTAAGACTCAGGAGAAGAGCGGTGGCCAAGAGGTGGCTGGAGGGATGTTCTGTCTCCTCCCGGTGGGCTGGAGATGGTGAGACCCCTGGATGGAGGGAGGAGAAGGCTGGGAGGTTGGGGGGCAGTGCCAGAGCAAAGACTGGGACCTATACTTACCCACCCCTTCGTCCCCGTCCTCCGGGCAATGCCAAGGGGACACAGTGGGCCAGCCTGCAGGGTCTGATTTTATGACACAACTCCCAGGAGGAATGAAGAGGGAAAGAAAACTGGCCAGCTTGCCTGCTTCTCTCCTGCACGCGCTCATGCATGCACACACACACTCGCACACACTCCTCTTTCTCAATCTCCTCTTTAAGAACTAAAACTGCTTAAACCATCCAAAGCAAACACAGGCTCCAGCTGTGAGCTCTGCGGCTGGGAGCCTGGTCTCCCCAGCGAGCAGCGGGCGGGATGGAGGAGCCGGCGTCTGGCCGCCTCCTCTCGGCACCTGCAGCTGGGCGGCTCTCTGAGGCCTGCAGGGGACTTCCCCACCCGCTGCCCTGCTGGGGAGAAGGAGCTACTCTATGACTCCTGAGAAGAGATGGTCAGAGTGTGAGAGATGAGGAAACCCGACCAGCAAAGAAGGGCTGGCAGCCAGGTCTCAGGGCCACCCTGTCTCCTCCAGCCCACTCCTCCTGTCTCCTTCCCTCCTGGGTCCTGTCTGGGCAGGGTCTTGGGTGGGGTGGGGTGGGGTGGGGGTGACCTAGTTCCACATACAGGCTGCCCACGTACCCATCTGGCCATGTGTCCTGCTCCTGACACGGGAACACGCAGCTGCCAGGCTGGGGCCACCACCAGCCCCAGTCCAGAAGGCAGCAAGCTGGTGCCTATTGTCAGGGCCTCTCGTGCCCCTGGACTTCCTTCTCCATTGCTCCTTTATAGCAGGCTCGAGTCTTTTGGCAAATCAACAGGATCTACTGGCCAGTTCCTTCTTCCCACTCACCGGCATGGGAGCAGGCGGCAGGAGTGGGAGAATGGGATAAGAGAGCCTCTCCTCCAGCTGCCCCCCTCGTGACCCATGTAACAGGAAGCCGCCCCGCTGCTTGCCCCAGCAATCCCGCCTGACCAAATGGGCACCCTTCTCCGTGGGGAGGCTTCGCACTCTTCCAGGTCCCCTGGGTCCCTGGCTCACCGGAGAAGGAAAGAGGTCATCCTGGGCAGAGCCAGTCTCCCGGTCCCCTCCGCACATATACAAGATGACTGGGTGGGGTCCACCCGGACCCCTGGCCTGTCCTCGCACACACAAGGCCTCAGACAGCCCAGAAAGCCCTTGCATCATGGGATCCCTGAGCACCGTCCTGCCCAGTATCTGCTGCCCGGCCAGCTGAGTGCGAGGAGTGGGCAGCCCCGCCCCAGAAGCCTGGCTCACCTGACGCCCATCTTGCAGTCCATCACGCACGGCGAGTCGAAGTCAGCCAGCAGGTCGTCCATCTGGTTGTAGCGCTCCCCATCCTTGACCACGTCCCCGTGGTAGGCAGGCACGAAGGGCTTCAGCATCGTCGGCCATCAGCCTGTCCAGGCAGCGCTGCTCCGACTCACAGTGCTTCTTCAGGATCCTGCCGTTGGCAGCCGCCTTGAAGCTCCCTGCGGAGCAAGGTGGGAGGAGACCCTGGGTCTCTGGCCCGGGCCGTCCCTGCCCTGACCTCCAACCCTGCACACATGCTGCGGGGTTGGCTAAGCACAGGGCTCAGGGCGTGCCCAGGTCCCTGCTGGTGGAATGAGCCCTTTAAGGGGAGTGGGGGCAAGTCCCAGTCTCCCCCACATCCAGACGGCAACTCTGGGCTGGTTCCCTGATTTCCCAGACCCTAAGCTCCTCCTCTGAAGTTGGAAGCAGAGCAGTGCTCACAGCTGGAGGGTGAGCAAGGCTAGTAGAGATCCGGGCAGGACCTACACACTCCCTCTATGTGATTTCTACCTCACACCCCACCACTGACCCTTCCTAGCCACGAAGGTGTCTCCTTCTCAGTGGAGAAGCCCTGATAGGATGGGACTTAGTGCCAGGACAGGGAGACAGGCAGAGAAGTGGGGACCCCACACTTCTGAGCCATACCCTCGGGCAAGTATTGAGGAAGGGGTGTCCATCGGCCTGCCTTGAGCTAAGCCGACGTGGTGGAGGATATAAAAGTCAGACCTTGTGCTGCCCTGAAGTCCACAGGCAGCCACTGAAAACCCCCTGATGATGGATGGATCATTACAAAGGACGATGCATGAAAAAGGGCTACGGCTAGTGGGCTAGACAGCTCTAGACATCCTCCCCATCACTGAGGGCCACCTGGAGACCTCAAGGCTAGCCCAGGGCCTGACTACTGCAGCCAGCACTCCACACCATCTTAACACTCGTGGAGTGACCTGCCCGTCTCTCCCACCAGCTACAAGTCTCCTCTGGGGCAGACACTGTATCTGCATTTGTGGTGATACCCGAGGAGCACGGTGAGGTGAGCATACAACAGGTACTTGGGGAAGCAGTTAGCTTTGTCTCTTTGTCCAGCGTGACAAATGGCAGGCGAGCTAAAAAAAGACGGATGATTTTATTTTATTGAGTTGAAAGATTGAAAGAAAGAGATTCAAAGAGACAGAGGCTGAAGGAGAAGGTGTGTGATCTGTGAAGGGGTGAGGCAGACTATGGACAGGGTGACTGTCATGTGCATTTTCAAGGCAGTGTTAGGGCCCTTCTCTTGGAGAGCATCTCTGTTCGGAACCCTGAACTCCCGGAATATCCAGGGCTGCCCCCGACACGTGCTGGTAGCCTCCCCAGAGAGCCAGACGTCCCGGGAGAGCTGCAGCTACCTGCGTGTCCTGCCAGCTGGATCCAGGGGTACTTCTTCTTGAAGGACATGACAAAGGGAGACCAGTGCACCATGTTTTTTATTTTCCTCCATGATTTGCTCTAGAAACAACCAAACAAAAAACTCAATGTTAGAAGCAGAACTACTACTTTCTGGTTAGGATGACTTCAAAGCCAGGTAAGCTCTGGCCACAGGACGAGAGATGAGTGCCACGCCCACAAAGCAGGCGGCTCTGAGGACCTTGCCTCCAACATCTATGTGGCATGTATCTAGGGGGCTTTGCCCCTTGTACAAACGGGCTGAGCAAAACACCCCGAGTCAAGGGGACAGGCTCCGACACACTCCAAGAACAAAGGGCAGGGCAGGCAGAGGTTCTCTATCCAAGGCTGACCCCATCCCATGCCATGCTCCTGTCAGGGGACGGCTAAACCCACACTGCCCTTCTTCGTGCCCCTCTCGAGGCTTCAGTTTCTTCATCTGTCTAGGGAGGGTTTAGTTGGTCGCCATGCTCTTTGGATCGGCGGACACTCTAGGACTCTGGAAAATGACCTCTCATCCCAACAGCAAGGGCTCGTAAGGGGGAAGACCAGAGAGGTTATAGTTGCCCCGCAGCAGCATGCCATCTCTCTCTACACTGGCACAGGCGGTGGCAGCAGAGGCAGCTCTTGCCTATGAGAGGTGTGAGGAGACTAAAGGGAATTCCCTGGGGACTGCAGTGCCACCAAGGCTTTGGTGCCCACAGGAGTGAGCAAGCCCATGAGACTCCCTCTCCACCGTACTTCTCAGGATGTTTCTTAAATAAAAACTGTGTGTGTGTGTATAGGAGGGGCTCCTTGGGCAGAAAAGAGAACTAACCTTTATTGAGCACCTTACTTTATTTCTCAGCAGCATGGTAATCATTGTCCTTTCGATTTGCAGAACCCCAGACTCAGACAAGTAACATAGTAGCATTTAAACCCTCACCTACATGACTACTTTTTAAAAAAATTCCTTTTATCCCCAGCAATAAACACTTCTCTGTATAAAAATATCCCTAAGTGAACCTTGATAAGAATGGGTTGTAGATGTGAAGATCAAGTGTTTTGAGCCCCTGAATGGGCTGATGAGAAATGAACTGAGAAGCATTTCAAGTTCCTGAGAAGTGGATCCCTGAAGCAGCAAAACCACAGACTCTGTGCTGGGAAGGGGAAGCTGGGAATTCTGCAGAAGAGGGGGTCCTGCTTGGACAGGGCACCCTGGAGAGGCAGTTCCTCCTGTCCTGCACCATCTGCCAGCAGCCACCCAGAGGACGCTGAATGGACTCCCCAAGGGTAAATCAAGGTTAAATTAGTCTCCTTTGTTTTTCTCCATGGTGAGACTCAGCTACTTCTGTCATCAAGTTTTCAAGTTAAAATCTGTTTAAGGAGAAAAATTCTTCCCTACGTGAACCTGGCAATATTTGCCCCATCCCAGAAACCCTCGCTCTACCGTCAAGACCTATTCTATCCTTAAGTGAGGACAGTGCTCTGCCAGGCCACATGACAAAGGGCTGGCCTCATTGACAAGGGTGTTTTTCCCAGGTCCTTCTGATGGAAATCACCAAAGAAGGCTAAGGAAAGCCAGTGTTTCTTATCTAAGCATCCAGAAGGCTGCATAAGTACTCAGGGCAGACAATGCATGAGGGCAGCAATGGGAAAATCTAGTTACATGAGACAGCAAATCCAGTGATGGTCTGTTCGACCCAGGGGGGAAGACGTTTAGGCGGGTTCAAAAGAAAAGTGCATAGTGGTCATCATCTTCTGATCACACTCCTGCAACAGAGCTCAGAGGGGCCGACAGATTCAGAGCTGGGTCGGAGGCGGGGCAAAGTACAGTGTTCTCCAACCAGGGCTAAGCTGACCCCATCCTATGCCACTCCCCCGTAAGAGGTAGACTAAACCCACACTGACCTTTTTATTTTTTTGGCCTTGCAGGCTTAGTTGCTCCATGGCATGTGGGATCTTAGTTCCCTGACCAGGAATTGAACCTGCATCTCTCATACTGAGAGTTGGGTTCTTAACCACTGGACCACCAGGGAAGTCCCCCACATTGCCCTCCTTCATAAACCCTCTTGGGGCCTCAGTTTTCTTATCTGTCTAGGGAGAGATGGACAACTGGTCCCCCATGCTCTTGGTCCTGTGGACACTCTGCTGCTGCTGCTAAGTCGCTTCAGTCGTGTTCGACTCTGTGCGACCAGCCCCATAGATGGCAGCCCACCAGGCTCCCCCGTCCCTGGGATTCTCCAGGCAAGAACACTAGAGTGGGTTGCCATTTCCTTCTCAATGCATGAAAGTGAAAAGTGAAAGTGAGGTTGCTCAGTCTCGCGACCCCATGGACTGCAGCCTACCAGGCTCCTCCATCCATGGGATTTTCCAGGTAAGAGTAATGGAGTGGGGTACCATCGCCTTCTCCATGTGGACACTCTAGAACTCTGAAAACCACCCTTCTCACATCCCAAGACGAAGGGCCCTCAGGGAAAGACGAGAGACCCCGATTTGCAGATGTAGTGACAGCAGAGAACCCAGGGAGGAGTGTCAGCTGCTGGGGTGGGGCTGGGGGTGGGCTGATGCAAAGACTGAGGCCTGCTGAGAAGGAAAGCTGACCCCAGAGGTGTGATCTAAGGGCCGACTTGAGGGGGCAGAAGATTCCTGAAGGGAGCGGGGCCTGTGAGAACAGAGGCTCAGGACCGGGGTTTAGGAGGAACTGGGCCATGTGTGCTGGGAACGTGAGCTGGAAGCAGTGGTTGATAAGGGCAAGTACCAAGACCTGCTCTGGATGCCGGGCTGAGATGGTTGGACTCAGGGGACTGTGGTGTGGGGGAGACCTGGCTCCATCCACTCCTCACTGACCTGGGACATGTTCCGGACCCTTCCTGACGCCCTATTATCTTACCTGTAAAATGGGAATAACACATAGCTTCCTTTGGTCCCAGGAGGTAAAGCCATTAGGAGCTCACAGGCACAGAGGTGTTTGTGGAAGAGTCTTAGTGGTCTGAGTTCAAGGAAGAGTGTCCTTGAAGTCACCCCAGGAATAGTCAGTCTGGAGATAAGTTTACTAAAGAATAAAGACCATGGAGCTGGGGCTGGGCCAGACCCACCCAGTTGGGATGCAGCTCTTTGGGGACCCACC
The DNA here is from genome assembly GCA_917880005.1 of Nanger dama. NCBI lineage: Eukaryota > Metazoa > Chordata > Mammalia > Artiodactyla > Bovidae > Nanger > Nanger dama. The sequence continues at coordinate 1,092,461 of CAKJTW010000097.1, read as the reverse complement.
GGGACCCACTGGGCAGTGGGCCTGGGATGCAGGAGGCAGGAGGGAACTGATGCTGGCTGAGAAAACCAGGCTCCGGCCCAGCAGGGGCATCTGAGCTGTGAAACCTCTATAGGGTCCAGGGGTCTAAAAAGGAGAAGGATGCTCCAGGGAAGGGGTCCTCTGATGGCTTATGGGGCCCAAGAGCCTCCCAGCATGGCCGAGCTCTAAGTAAACGGGACCTTTTTGGGTAGCTTCCCTTTTCCCCCACCTCCTCCACAAGGAAGCAATTCTTCAACGTGAAAATGGGCCCCACGTGGCCAAGGCCAGAGAGCCCGCCCCTTCCAAGGTGGAATATTCCACTGGGCCGGGTGTGCACACCAGGGATTTCTCAACTGCGCTGGCAGCAGCACGCAGGGGATTTTCCTGTGGTTTTAAATAGCAGCACCCAGGCCGTGCCTAAGGTCGCTGCCAAACATTAAACAGAAAAGCAGATCCTGGTCCAGGCCCAGGAAAGCAGGCTGCAGGGTAATCATGGTCCCCCCACCCCCAGCCCATAGGAGCAGAGAGAAACAGAAAGGTGGGAGGTCGCAGAGAATCGATTCCCTACGATGATGCTGGAGACCCCAGCACCTATCCAGGGACCACCTGCTCCAGGTAGAAGCCATGTCCCAGACAGCCGGTTTCAGAAGGCAGGCAGGGGCTAGCAGTCTCCCTCTGAGCCCCCTCTGGAGGAAGCCACAGTTCTCAGAAGTGGAGGCCAGGCCTCTCCCCCCACCCAAGACAGGAGGCCAGCAAGACAGGAGAACAGCCCGACAATCTGGAAGAATTCCATCTTGAGGAGTTGATCATCTTCTCTCTCCAGGGAAGCCTCAGGAGCATCAGTCACTGGTATCAGACCACAGCCCTAGGTCTTGAGCGTCTTGAGCCTAGCTATGTCAGACACACAGGCAGCCCTCACAGGCTTGAAGGTGGTGTGGCCGAGGGTGCCTGGTCCCTGCTCCAGGGCAGCGCTGGCTGCCTGCTGATCTCGCTGGCTCCGGTCCTCCATCACCTCCCAGTCACCAGGGCTCTCTGGACACCCTCCGCTGACCCTCCCTGGAATGCCCCCCGAAGCTCCACCTGCCTGACACGCCCCCTGACCTCTCTGGGCAGCAGGCTCCTCACATGTCAATCTGAGAAGTCGGCTAGCTGAGTCAGGCAAGCTCAGCTCTGATGCACTCCTTACGCACACGCATATCTGGAACCAGCTTAACTAAATGGATAAGCTGGGGTGTTCCCCTCCAGTCTGCTGAGCATGACAGAGCAAAGGGGATGGCTCTCAGAAAGTGCTTGCAAGCTGGCATCGTCTGTCATCTCACCAGGAGGGCTCATTTTCCTAGACGTGCAACAGGATGGGCGCCAGCCTCCTCCAGCACTGACTCATTGCTTATAGGCTCTCACTATGTGACAGGAGCTGGGCCGGGCACTTTACGGCCTCATTTTTCATCTTCAAACAGCCCCATGGTGGACAGGAGTCCACCTCTGGAAGATGAAGAATCTTACTAGTTGAATTGTTTCCCAGTCATTCCACTCTCCTCCCAGCCCCAGGTGCCAGTTCATCCTGGGAGCCCCACACCAAGCTACCAACAGCAGTGTCTAGCCACAAGCAGGGCCCCTCCCAGCCCAGAGCATGCTGGATGAGGTGACGGGGACAGAAAACTGGGCAGGAAGGATGAGATTTCTTCACGGTGGTTCTCGTGGGCAGCCAGGGCACGAGGCTGCTCAAGGGGAGGGGATGTTCAGGCTGCTTCTTCAGCAGAGGGGCCCAGAGTCTTTGGGAGATGCTCCACGACTGACCACTAAAACCCCAGACAGGTCTCACTCTGAGCTGGGCAGGGACCGCTTCCAGCTTAGCCACAGGTGACACTGGGCTCACCCATGAGTCAGATCAGACCAGACAATCGTTCCTAGACTGTGGCTGGGATCCTGCACTTGGGATGTTCTTGGGCGGCATTCCAAGGGGGAAAGCAAGCCCCACAAAAAGCTGATGGCCTGTCAAGCAGGATGGCAGGTAGGCGGGGGGGCGGAGGCGCACATCTCTCACTTTGATTCTGTGCTGGACATAAGTCAACTGCAGACCAGAAATAAGGTTTTTCATGGGCTTGGACAACCTGGCTCCACAAATCCCTAGATGACTGCCTGCACACCTGGGCTAAATAAGTACTGGTCTGGGTTTTGCTCTGTTTTCTTACCTGCATGCAGGGCAGGACGGCCTTCTGCTGACGTTTGCTACAGCCCTGACCTTGCTCTGTGAGAGGTGGGGTCTTGTTCTCTACTCTGGCTGCACAGGAAAAGGCGCGGAACCCTGATGCACTCAGAGAAGTTCAGGAGGATCAGAAAACAGCCGGCCCCCCGCGGGCAGAAGCGGGTCCTTTAAGACTCAGGAGATGAGTGGTGCTCTGATACTGCTCTGGCCGGTTCCCTCCCTTCATACCTGACTTGACGGGAGCTCAAATATTCAGAGAATGTGGAGAGGGATTTGCAGCGGGAGAAAAAAAAAAACCACCAACAACAAAACCCCAGCCCTCTTCAAGCTTGAGGTGACATAAGTCACCTGGAAAGGGAGTTTCAGAACCTGGCGCCTCTCCAGCCTCTAGGTGCCTTTGGAAAGCTCAGGGCCTAACACATCCTGTCTCACTTTTCCCTCCGCATCTCTGCCCGAAGATTCCAGGCCTCAGGGCAGATGTGAGTTTACTCCCTATAGGCGACCCCTCCACCCAGCACATGGAGCCTCAGAGTGCCCGGGGCAGCCCTGGCCAGGAAAGCTGCTCCTCATCCCCACTCTGGCCTAGAATCCAATCACCCGGAGCCCTTGAGAGCCCAACACGGAAACGATCCACTGGCCGGTGGGGCTGCTGGGGCCCCAGGGAGGAAGCCTGGGCAGCGTCTCTGATTCTCTGTTTATCTTAACCAGACTCCAAGCTTCCCAATGATGCTAATGGCTCCTGGGCAAACGCCGCCTTCCGGATGGTTCCCCCAGCCAGTTATCTGCCTCGTGCTGCATGGAACATTGCCTTAAGACAAATAAAAGGGCTAAATAGGATGACCTCAAAGCCGGGCCATCAAACAGGCAAAAAGGACTTGTGGAGATGAGGAGGAGAAAGATGAAGGCGGGAAAGCAGGGACCCAGAGCCAAGGCTAGGGGATGAGGGCCTGCGGCCACCCTACCCACAGGATGCTTCAGCTGCTGTCAGGATTGGCTCCATGATACACAGGGCCCAGTGCAAAGCAAAATTCAGGCCCTGGGTCCAGAACTTGTTAAGAATATCAGGATGAGGAGGCATGGCATGCACCAAACGTGAGGCCCCTTTGAGGGCCCTCGGGGATGGCATGCTCACTTCCCTGGGAGGCCAGCCCTGCCTCCTGGGGTGGAAACAGCCCTGCTGTTAGGTAGCAACAGGTGACTTGGGGCTTGCAAAGCCTTCTGGCTCCTGACCTGCTCCCTCTCTGCCGATGGCCACAGACTGCTGGGAGGGGAGGGCTGGAGATTGAAGGTGCTTAAGGTTCTCCTTGGGGGGCTCCCAGCAGTACACCCCAAAAATCGCAGAAGGGGAATGATGTCTTCAGCTCCCCCTCATTCACCCTCTGCACATTCCTCAGGGCCTGGCCTTGCTCTCCGCTGGCTCATGACCTCTTTCTCATCCACTGAGTAGGGAATGGAGCCGGCAGTGGTGTTGGAGCCAAGTACCAACCCAGCCCCCACAACAGGAGGGCGGGCTGCCCAGGGTCAACACCATCTTCTCCTCAGCTCAGCCCACACTGCCCTCTGGGGCCTGCTTCCTGTCTCCTTTTGAGCCACTGCCTGCCCCTCCAAACCAACGCTGTGTCTCTCCACAGAAGTTGCGATGGGTGGAGAAAAAGGGGGTAGTGACCTGGGGGAGCAGATGCCCCTTGCTAGAGGACTGCCTCACTCGTAGTAGGAGGTTTCCAGGCCTGGTGCCCCTCCCCACCTTCAGGCTTTGCTGGTGGCTCAGACGGTAAATAATCCTCCTGCAATGCAGGAGACCTGGATTCGATCCCTGGGTTGGGAAGATCCCCTGGAGAAGGGATGGCAACCCACTCCAGTTACCTGAAGAATCCCATGGACAGAGGAGCCTGGAGGGCTACAGTCATAGGGTCACAAAGAGTCAGACACGTCTGAGCCACTAAGCATACACGCACACAAACACAACTTCCTTCAGGACTGAGATTCCACTGGCAATTCCTGGCTCCATAAACCCCTCCCCACCCGCCCCTCAACACTCAGCCACTAGGGATTTTTCACAAGCATGGGTACAGAGGCAAAGGACTTTGCGAACCCCTAGGCAGCTCAGAGACCCCTTTCCCCCAGAAGCCCTTCCTCTGTTTGAGCGGGGTGCTCCCAAGATGCCCTGGGTACACCTGCTCTCCACTTTTCCTCTGGGTGAGTGTAACCCTCCAGATACCCAGGAGTCCCTGCACCTGGCCCCACCAGATACACAGCCAGTGCTTGCTGAGAGGGTCCCCGGGAGACGCTACCATCAGCTAGGCCTGCAGCTGTGAGAGGTCCCCCATGGCTCAGCAGGAGGGCGACCACATCCAACGTCACCCATCAGGAACCTGGTCAAAATCGCTCGAAGCAAGATGAAGTTGCAGGCCTCTGTGGGCTCTGCTCCCCTCCTAACAGCCCCAGCAGAGTCTGGACTGTCTCAGACAAGCAGGCCTCTTGAAGACAGCTCCTCACAACCCCACTTCATCCACGGCAGCCGGCCTTCCTGCAGCTTCCCTTCCCGCTGGCCCTGCCAGGCCTGCCGCTGTTTCCGCCCTGCAGATTCTCTGTACTCTTCCCCTCCACCTCGAGCCTGTCCAAAGTTCTCTACCTCTGAGGCAGGCCACAGAATTGGATTTTGTTTCCAGAAGGCACACGACCTAGGTTTTGGAACTAGAATGATCCCTTGCTCTGCTGCTTCCCAGCTGCAGCTGTGAGCAAGTCTTCGAACCTCTCCTGCCTCAGTGTTCTCATCTGTAAAATGGGCATAACTTCCCACTGGCCACCCCACCAGGTTAGAGAGAGAACTGAAGAAGCTGTAACACATATACATGGGTGCTCTGTATACTGTCATGGAACAGGTGAACTTTAGATGTTCACTTTGTTTGTACTTCTGTGTACAAGCTTTTATCTTTCTTTCCTTTTTTTACAAAATTGAATGGTTTTCTCCTCTGAGGCATAAGAGACTGGCAAAAATCCACTGGGCACTTTTAGAGGGCCGGTGGCAAGAAGATGAGCTAATTGTGTGATTAACTGCTTACAACGCTTCCCTTTGGATGTTCGAGGTAGCTGGGAACCCGCAGGGTGGCTCCCAGGGCCTCCGAGCTCCATGACTCAGGGACAGCAGAGGCGGCCAGTACCCAAGTGTCTTGACACCAGTTTCTGGTTCAGAAAGTCAGTAACATGGCCAGAAAGAGAAAGAAGAGCTTCCCAAAGAACCCATTTCACACATGTGTAACTCTGCTAGGCTCCAGTGAAGAAAATAATAAACAGTGAGACTGCTGAACGGATTTCATTTTATACTGGGGTTTACACACTCTTCTTAACCCCTTTCTCACCTGAGTTGTTCCCTCAATATTCTACTCTCTCCAGCATTTCCCTTTCACTTAGGTAGATCACCTGGCTAATTTTTATTTTCAGATAATTATAGAGTATCTTTATTTTTTTTCTGAGTGAAATAGATGAAGGAAAACCTCTAAAATATCAGAAAAGGGAAATTATCTCTGTACCCCATGACTCTCCAAAGCAATACAGCCATAATCCTTTGCCTTGCTGCACACATGTGCATGCAAGCATGCCTGTGCATATGTGTGTTGCTCAGTGATGATAACCTGGCTTGTCTGGGAAAAGAGGCAGAGAAATCACCTATTAAATGCCTAACATGTCACTAGGTACCATGCTAATATTTTATGTAATCCTCACTCACTGCATGCATCCAGTTATCTCCATTCTGCAAATGGTGAAACATGTTCAGAGAGGTTAAGTAACTTGCAAGGTCACACAGCTTCCTGGTGTGCTCCAAGGATCTTGTTTTGTTTCAGCCAACAGGATAACTGGGCCCCCATCGTCTCTCCTCCGATTAAAAATAGTCTCGGATAAACAGCAAGCACTTTATCAGAAGAGTGACTTTTCAGATGGAGCAGGTCTGAATAAAGACCTGCCTTGCCCTCCTTTCCAAGCTGTTCCCAGAACAGCCTCCCTGACACACACTGCGGGAAGGCACAGTGACAAAGCACTGAAAGTGGGTGAAGACGCCCCTGCCCCGGGAGGTTCGTTCTGTGTCAGTGCCTTTGTTCTGCTCTTGCAGAAGTCTGAGCGAAATGCATTGAGTTGTCCATGTTTGGAAAAAATGCGTTTTTCTTCTTTCTTTTCTTCTTTTGGTCTTTCTAAAAAAGCAGCTTGGGTTTCCCTAGTGATCATTCTTTCCTCCACTGGGGAAAAGCCTGTGCTTCTCCCAGGCGGCAGAGCTGAGGCCAGCCAACTTTGTTCATTGTATTCGCCCTGGCAGAGCCCGCCTGCGACGGCAGCTGGGTGCAGGCCCAGGCAGGTAGGGGCCCCTGGCTCAATAGCTCCATCCAGAAGCCCTGCTTAGAAACCTGGCTGGGGCCAAAGAGAAACCCGCCCCTGCCAAAGGGAGCTGGGAGCCTGGAGGGAAGGAGGGAAGGCCTTTCAAAACCTAGACACCAAGGATCGGAAAAATGAAGCCCAAGGACTTGGCAGGGCAGGTAGCTTGGGCTAAAAATAAGGATCTGGATTTGAAGACTAACCGTCTTCCTCCTTTAACAAACAGAAAACTCCCCTAAATGCCAAATGCAAAAACACTTTTTGAGAAAGATCCAAGTAGTGTTGAGTTTAACCTGTACCCCTCTCCTGCCCCTACATGATGTTCCCACAAGCTGGGTGGTTCAGAACACCTTTCACAGAGTCTACGCCTGGCATGTTATTTCCTCACCTGTCCTGCGTAAAACCCACAGCAGAGGGTGAGAATCACGCTGAGGGGTGGGGTGGGTGGAGCACCTCCCCCAGAACCAACGGCTGCTCTAGGGCAGGAGAATGAGAACAGCCAGTCCTCGCCAGCCTCGGCAGGCTCGGACCCCCTGGCTCCTGCGCGCCCGAGAGGCGGGCTCTGGCTCTGTGTTCTCAGAGGGGTGCTCTGCCCTGGTCCGACTCAAGGGCTGCTCTGCTCCAGGTCTGGAGGGCAGGTCCTACTCAGGACCCAGAGCTCCCAACAGGAGTGTGCAGCTCAGCCTGGCCCTCCCTGGAGGGATGTCCACCTCAGTTGGTCAACTCCTAGTGGTACGTTCTGGCCAAAGCCAGGAAAACCCTGAGCAGTGGCCCAGCTGTTCTCTCCTGAGCAACAGCCTTTGTCTTGTTGCAACCGGAAGCCCAGACTCGGGACCAGGGTAGCACCTGGTGTGGCACACAGGGGTCGGCCCTCACGGCCACTTTCCCTCCTCGACCATCACCCAGAGTCCCTGCCCGACAAGGCTGCCCAGGCCCAGCTGGCCAGGGCAGGTCCCACTGAGCACTCGCTGAACACCTGCAGGCAGGGTCAGGCCCCACAGGCACAGGCGGCCGCCCCAGACACCTGTGTGCCCTCCTTGCCCACACTCAGGCTCGTCACCGCCCTCTCTGATTCCCCCAAGGCCATCTTCTCGTCCCATGACTGCTCCAGCCCCAAGGTCCTCGCTCATGCAGGTGCTGTGGCCACAAAGCTATCATTCTTTCCTTGATCCACATTTGACCTGTGGCTCCAGCCGACAGTCCTAGAATCTGTAAGCCAGCCCTATCTTCTCCATAAAGCTTCTTAGACCAGCGACACACCATTCCAGGAAGCCTCCTCCTAGCAGGATAGGTTTTGAGAGCTTTCAGATTCTTTTGGGCTGTACTGTGTCTCCCATCAGAGGGTACGCTTCTGGAGAAACCGGGAGTGCGTCTTCACACTGCTAGATGGCCCCCAGGCTGGACAGAGCACGATACAACCAGCCATGTGACCGATGAGAAAAGTTCACAGACCCAGCCACACGGCAAGGGCTGAGGCTCTGCTACATCCCACCTCCTAGGAACTACACACACGCATGCTAAGTCGCTTCAGTCGTGTCCGATTCTTTGCAGCCCTATGGACTGTAATCCGCCAGGCTCCTCTGTCCATGGGATACTCCAGGCAAGAATACCAGAGTGGGTTGCAGTGCCCTCCTCCACAGGATCTTCCAGACCCAGGGATCGAACCTGCATCTCCTGTGTCTCCTGCATTGAAGGCAGATTCTTTACCACTGAGCCACTGGGGAAGTCTCGTAGGGACTGAAACAGACCTAAACCAGCTCCTACCTCTTTACACTCATGTGCTTGAGCTTGGATCTTTCTAGAGACATCTCCAGGGGGCATACTTGTGGAGATTTCCTGTCCAATCCGCCTGGGGTTCACTACACACCACCAGGCTCCAGCAACAACGGACCGGCCCCAAGGGCCTTTTCATATGCATTCATCAAGGTCTGCAGGATGTTCTTTCATTGTGGTTCGTGAAGAAAGCACTTCTACCAATAATTCTTTCAGATCCACCCTCCTCCCCGCTTCCTAACTTTACAGGAGCTGGCAATCAAGTGGCTCACAATCTTGCCAAATCACCCTTTGTTGTTGTTGTTGTTGTTACCCAGGAATGGAGGTATCCTTCACCCAAAATGGAAATGCTCTGAACACTCCCTACCAGGCAGCCCCAGCAAATGCTCCATCTCTGATTGAGAAGGTCACGGGCTTGGCTCCTCTTTCCTCCTCCCTCCTGGACTTCATCCTCTTAAGAACTAAAAATAATGGAGCGCTAGAGGAAAGAGGCAAGACGGGGGGAAGCAGCTGAAAGCATAGGAAATGCTTTGGTGCGCAGGGGCCTAGCCCACCTCTCCCACCAGGAGCCTGCTGGGGCCGCAGAAGCAGAGGCTGGGGGGAGCCAACAATTGCAGGAAGCAGGGAGTGCTCAGGGGGCCGGGGAAGAGCCCTGGGGGTGGGGGTAGCAGCTTCCAGCAGCTGACTTCCTAATGGACAAAGCTCACAGGACAGAAAGGTTCAGCCTTTCCTCTGGGAAAGGGCACCCGGGGCCCTGCCCAGCTGGTGGGGGGCTGCCCTGAAACACACAGGTCCCTTCCCACCCGTCCCTCCCATCGCCTCGTCCACCCCTCCCCAGGGATTTTATTTTTACTTTGGTTAAAATGCAAAAAACAAGGCCAAGTTGCAGAGGGTGGAAATTTACTGAGGTCTTTACTGGTCAACAGACAATTGGCACTGAAGGCTGAGCACCCCCAGTGCCCCTCCCAGAGCCACTTCCTCATAGGGACCAGTCAGGACAACCACAGCTCCAACACCCCTCCTTCAGCCCAGTCCCTCCTTCTCAGCTTCTGGGATGCAAGGTTGGGCAGGCAGTGGGTGGAGCCAAGAGCACACATAAATACATAATATGTCTCTAGTGTTTAGGCTTCCCAGATGCTTCAGTGGTAAAAGAATCCTCCTGCCAATGCGGGAGACACAGGAGATGCTAGTTCGATCCCTGGATGGAGAAGATCCCCTGGAGGAGGAAATGGCAACCCACTCCATTACTCTTCCCCAGAAAATCCCATAGACAGAGGAGGCTGGGGGCTACAGTCCCTGGGGTAGCAAAGAGTTAGATATGACTGAGCATGCATGCAGGCATGCTCGAGTGTTTACTACAGCTAGACACAATGCTAAGTGCTTTGTAAGTATTATGTATACATAATACAAGTATCTCAACCTGTCACCTAGGTCATTTCATTAGCCCATTTCACAGATGGGGAAACTGAAAAACAGAGATTAAGCAACTTGCCCAAGAATGCAACTTGCCCAATTACAAATGGTAACTGACAAAGCTAAGATTTGAACCCAGGCAGTCTGGCTTCAGGGTCCAAGCTGTCCATCCTTCTGCTAGGCTGCCTCATTGGTCCTCTGTAACATGTACTGTTATAGCCAGATAAACCCAGGTTTAGATCCTGTTATTCCTGGCTGGTGGTATTAAGGAAGCTACCAAACCTCTCTGAGCTTCAGTTTCCTCCTTATTTTTAAAATGGGAATACCACCTACCCGGCAGGGTTATTTTCTGCATTAAAAGTCTCTCTGCACAGTGCCTGCTACAGAAGAAGCCCTCAGTAGAGATGAGTAGTGCAAACCTCTCGTGTGTCCAGTCTGGTCTGTAAGCCTCCTGAGGACAGAAGCCCATCCATGGGATGAAGCACATGGAAGGGGGTTCTGCACTGGCTCAGCAGGGTCTGATCACCCCCTTCTCCACCCCATCCCTGGCCTTCGGAGGCCACCTTTCCAAGAGCAAAGTGCAGAGGGTGAAGGCCACAGACATCAGGCAGTGGGTCCCCAGGAACAAGTCGAGTCTTTCCTTAGCAGAGACTTCCTGGAAGTCCAGAACTCCCAGGAGCCCTTCTAGGACGGGTATGAGAGGCAGCCTTGCCCAGCAACCACCAGCAGTTCCTCTATTTACTGCCGACCCTCCCCTCTCACCACCCCAGTCTTCCCCCAGGGACCCAAGGTGTGAAAGAAGTCACTCTGTCTGTTCCCAGGCACCAGGCCCCAGGCAGCTCCGACAGGTGGCCCACGTGGAAACAGACTTCTTCACCCCATGCTTTGCTGTTGTTCAGTTGTGATGTTGTGTTTGACTCTTTGCAACCCATGGACTAAAGCACGCCAGGCTCCCCTGTTCTTCACTGTCTCCTGGAGTTTGCTCAGATTCATGTCCACTGAGTCAATGATGCCATCTAACCATCTCATCCTCTGTTGCCCCTTCTCTTTTGGCGTGCTAAGTCGCTTCAGTCATGTCTGACTCTGTGTGACCCTGTGGACTGTAGCCTATCAGGCTCCTCTGTCCATGGGATTTATCCAGGCAAAAACACTGAAGTGGATTGCCATGCCCTCCTTCAGGGCATCTTCCCAATCCAGGGATCGCACTTGAGTCTGACGTCTGTCTTCTGCATTGCCAAGAGGGTTCTTTACCACTAGCGCCACCTGGGAAGCCCCTTCTCCTTTCTAGAAGATGACTTTAAAAAGGCCAGGAATTGGAAAGGAAGTTTTCTGCAAAATGTGGAAGAATGGAAAATGTCCTCTTTTCTACCTCCAGTGCTCACAAGCATAACAGTGCTGCTTATGGAAACAAGCTTCTCCTGCATTAGCTTCTCCCTGTATTTTCTCAAAGATGCTCTGAGACTGAAATCTTCTGGTTATAAACTTAAGAACCTGAGGATCCTACTGTGTACATAGTACTACTAGAAGAGACAAGAACTCCTCACTCCTCAGCTTGATAAAAGTTTTCTTCTCTAGGGAAGAACATTCACAAATTAAAAACTACCGTTTAAGTAGTTTCTGAGACCCCAGAAAGCACTTGTAAAGTTGTTGGTCAAAAGGGATACTCTGGACTGACTCCAAAGTCAGATTTTGGGGGAACTCCCACCGAAGGCATTTCTAACAAGGAAACTTTTCAGGAAGAGCGTGAATACCACAGGAGAACAAATCATGTGCAGTATCAAATATTTAGCTATATTTAGAAAATATTTCCAAGCAAGACACACGGGTTCAATTCATGTTTCTGACAGATGACACTGATTTGCCTGTGGCTAAGCGGAGCTCAGCAAATAGGAAGGCAGGCTTGCAGAGGCTCGGAACCCAACTGCAGCGGCCCTGCCCAACAGAGCTGAGGCAGAGCTCTGAGTCACCCAGCCTCCCTCTCCCAACCAGGGCTGCTCTGGGTAGAGGCCTGTCTCAGTGAGGCAGTCATGCATCTGTTCACGTGCAGACTGCTGGAGGCACAGGAAATGGGTTGCCAGAAAGACACACCAGTGAACCCCCAAGTATGAGCAAGACTTGTCAGCTATCAGAGTGCAGCTGTCCCCCGGGTCATCCTGACGTCTGTCGGTATGTGTGATTTTCATAAACAGATTGACTCATCGCCCTTCCCCATGCCTCTCTGTCAACTGGAGCCCTGAGTGCTTACTTAGCACTTTACTGCATAGCAGGAGCCTCCCCAGGGCACCTCTCACTCCCTGAGCAGCCCCCAGGGGCCAAGGGGTTCAGCCAGGCTCGGATCCCAATCAGGGGACAGACCTGGGGCTCCTACCCCAACTCCCATCCCTGGCAGCCCTTGCATCCCTCACGTGCCCAACTTTAGGGGGTCTCCAACACACCCCACAATTGTTTCCTTCACTTTTCTGCTTTAGGCTACAATGCATTAGCACACTGAAGTATTTAACAGCAGCTCTTGGGATAATTAAGTTACACAGGGAACGGATCCTAACACCGCCTTGGGGATCTCCTGTGTGAAGACATGGGCAGTTGGTAATGGACAGGGAAACCTGGTGTGCTGGAGTCCGTGGGGGTACCAAAGAGTCAGGCATAACTGAGCGACTGAACTGAACTGAAAGCCAGCTTCTGCCAGTCTCTCCCAGCTTCTCCTTCATATGTACAGAGGAGCTAACCCACAACCCAGCATCAGCACCTGCATATGGATGGTAAAGGGTTTTCTATATAAGGGACACGCCACCCTCTGCCTCAAAGCTTGAGCTACAGAAGTGCCCCTTCTTGCTGACGCGGCTTAACAGAATGCTTCTGATTCCCTTAGACGTGTTTCTAGCCCCTTCCAACTAAGCCGGGGGAAGTGAAACGTTATTGAGAGATGCAAGTGGGTTGTCTGGAAAACGTATTCTCAGATGGCAGACACTGAGAAACAGGCTTAATGACCGAGGGTCCTTCCAGCCAGCAGGCCTGAGCCAAAGCAACCAGAAAGACCCTTGGAAGACTGGCTGCTCCAGACAGACTGGGCTTAGGTCTCGCCAAGTTCCAAGCCTCTGGGCACAGGGAAAAGACAGGAGTTGAGAAAGCGCTTTGTCTGCCAATCCAAGCCAAGCGCAAACCTCCTTTGCACTGTCCACCTGCCGTGTGCTGGGAGCCCAGCAGCTGAGCTGGGAGGCCGGACTAGGCGTGAGAGCCTCAACACAGCCGCAGGGACTCTGTCCCAGAGAGGAGGCACTCCGGAGTCTCATGGTGACCCCGGCCCTGTCACAGGCTCTGCCTCCACCCCAGGTCCCTGGGGACAGCCCACATTTGGGAACTGTAACATAACTTCTAGGGAGGGAACAGAACCAGCTGGCTCATCTATCCCCCCTCAATTTTCGATGCTATTATTAGGGCACATCTGTCTCCGAGTGAGGTCACCAAGGAAAAACCCAAATGGAGAAAATATTTTCAAGCCACCGTCATTTCAATCTTTGGAAAAGGAAGCGAGGCAATAAACTGCCAGAGAACCCCAGAATTCACGGTGACCCAAGAGGAAAATGGAAAGTATTTGCCCTGGGAATGCAAGCACATGAGCTATTTACAGGGTGCTTGGCCAGCAGGGCGTGGATGGACCGGCAGCTCCTGGGATAGTTTCCTCTTCCCCAACTTCCCAAACCCTTGGCTGGGGAAGTCAGGCGGCGGAGCTCCCCTCAGCCCCAAACCAGACCCAGAGGAAAGCCACTGAGCGGCCAGAGGACGCAGGACCGAGCTCCCAGCCAGTGGCCAGCAGACTCGCTTTCTTTGCCAACAATTTGTCTTGTTTGAAACTAGTTGCCAACATTTAAAAATCAGGACATTTCACACAAACATCCAGATTTCCAGCTTTCTTTGAAATACTGTGCTTCACACCGCGACCCCCCTCCCACCCCCCGCCCCATTTGGGGTGATGACCGTTGTGGGCTGGAGCTAAACTCCACACCTGGAGATGGGCCTTCTGTCACCTGTCACCGGGTATTCACTGCATTACCTGCCTGGCCTCCGACAGCATTCAAGTTGAGCTTCTGGATGACAGAAGAAGGGGATCAGGCTCCAAGGATGCCTCAGGACCTCAGCTGGTTGTAAGAGGACTACTCGCTGCCATGCAACACGGTCAAGTCACCTATCCCCTGAGTTTCTATTTCTCCATATGCAGACAGTGTACAGCACCACCTTGCCTCTCGGACTGTAGGGCAGATGATGTGGGAGAACAAGGGGAATGCTTTGAACACTGCCTACCCCACAGGCAAGGTGAGACACGGCCATTTAGGTCTAAAGGATAAAATGAGACACTCGAAGAAAGGTGCCCTCTCTGATTAGGTTAGTAGCCAGGGAGAGGGAGGCAAGAGGTGCCTCAGTGGTTGCTTAGGGAAGCTGAAGGAGAACCCAGGACTTCTGAGCCACACAACCAGGCCCAGCCTCCTCAATCAGAGAGGTGGGACACCACTGGGCCATGGCTGAACAGAACAGGCTCTGATGGGCTTCAAATCAGAGCAGAATTTAGAGCTAGGGGTGCCTGGCACTTGGGACCATCAGTTGTGGCCCAGCCTTGGGGAGGAGACGCTCACCATGGCATCACCACAGTGGGTCAGGAGGAACCGTAATGTCTTAGCCACAAAACCTAACACTCAAAATGCTAGAGGAATCCAAAAAAATGGGGATGGATATATGTATAGCTGATTCACTTTACTGTACAGTAGAAACCAATACAACTTTGTTAAGCTTTTGAACTGTGGTGCTGGAGAAGACTCTTGAGAATCCCTTGGACTGCAAGGAGATCCAACCAGTCAATCCTAAAGGAAATCAGTCCTGAATATTCATTGGAAGGGCTGATGCTGAAGCTGAAACTCCAATACTTTGACCAGTTGATGCAAAGAACTGATTCATTGGAAAAGACCCTGATGCTGGGAAAGATTGAAGGTGGAAGGAGAAGGGGATGACAGCGGATGAGATGGTTGGATGGTATCACCGACTCAATGGACATGAGTTTGAGTCAGCTCCGAGAACTGGTGATGGACAGGGAAGCCTGGAGTGCTGCAGTCTGTGGGGTCACAAAGAGTTGGACTGAACTGAAATGAAAGCAACTATATTCCAGTTAAGTATGGGCTTCCCTGGTGGCTCAGATGGTAAAGAATTCACTTGCAGTGCAGGAGATCTGGGTTTAATTCCTGGGTTGGGAAGATCCCCTGGAGAAAGAAATGGCTACCCACTCCAGTATTTTTGCCTAAAGAATCCATGGACAGAGAGCCTGGTGGGCTACAGTCCATGGGGTCACAAAAAGTCAGACATGACTCAACAACTCACACACACATAGATACTCCGATAAAAATTTTTTAAAAGAATGCTAGGAGAAACCAGAGGGTCCCATGGCCTCTGCGTATTTCCCAGGGCAGTGCCAGCCACACTTTTAGGTACAGGCCCACACCAGAGCCAAAGCTCCTGCCCAACCTCCCTCTTCCCCTAAATCTGGTGAAAATGAGAATAAAATGATAAACTGGATGGTAGAGGGCCAGCCACCAAGGGGCTTCTCCTGGATAAGGAGAGGTGTGAGCGATAAATGCCTTGGTCTCATGTACACCCTGCAGTCCTCCCAAAGGCGACACATGAAGCACAGGCTATCTGCAGGGAAGGCTGGGGAGAGACCGGCTATGGAACGAGAAGAGCAGAGACCACCGGATGGGATCCTGTGGCCAGAGTGCCTGTGGCTGGGGGCTGGGGACGCCGAGGTGACCAAGCCACCCCATCAGGGTGTCTCCTCCAAAGCCAGAGGCTCTCAGACTCCAGAGCCCCATTGCTCACTGCTCCCAAGACAACCAGGTCCTTCAGAGAGCATCAGGAAGACAGGAGTCCCACTGTTTGCCCATGTATCTCACTGGTTTCCTGGTGGCTGGGGACTTAAGGGGCTTTGGGCAGAGTCCTGCCCTGACACCCATTCAGCAGGCCCGACAGGAACTGAGGATTACAAACTATGTGGGAGACCTGGGGATCTCCCCTCAGAGGAGCTAAGGAGACTCTGGCGCAGGTGGTCCAAGGCCCCCGATTTTATCTCCCTGACAGCTCTCTGATCCTCATCTGCAGCACCCATCTCCCATCTCTCCTGGATTAGACGGCCTTCCCTCTCTCCAGGTGTGCCTTCCTCCAATTCCCCCTCTGCATCTCTTACAATGTAAAGCTCATCGCGCCAATTTCAGCAGACCCCTGCCTGCTTTAAACCCTTAACAGCTTCCTCAAAGTCTTGAGAACAGAGACCAAACTCCTTCAGAGGGGCTCTTGAGAGCCCTGGCCTGGCCACGCCCCTTCACCCCCTGTGCTGAAGAAGAAAATCTGACCTTTCCACCAAGACACATCATGTGGCTTCATGCTTCTGAGCCTGTCATGCTGCTCCCTCTCTAGCGGGAGAGCCACCCTCCTGACTTGCCCAGAGAGCTGGTCTCCATTCTCTCAAACCCTGCTCACTTATCACCTCCTCTCTGCCCTTCCCCAGCCCACACGTCCCCTTGCCCAACACATAAAGAAGCTCATCGCTTCCTTCCCTGGAGAACTGCTCCTCCACACCCTGCATATTCATTTGCGGCTCCCTTTAGAGTAAAATCAAATTATCTGGTTGTACCATGGGTGTCACTCAAACTACAGCGAACAATCTATAAGGTCAGCGAACAGCTGAAACCCTAGGCCCTAGCGCATGACTTTCCCAGAGTCAAGAAGCAATCAGTGCCCGTTACACTAAAGGGCTAGTGCCCTCCTGGACTCAGAGGCTGCTTGGAAAGGCAACAGGGGGACTCCTCCAGAAGCCCCAGTCCTCACTGTGGAGTCTGGCTGAAAGCTGTGATTCCTGAAGCAGGAGGAGCCTCACACACACCCAGAAGTCAAGAACCAGAGGCAGCAGTCTCTGAGGCCTTCGTGAGGTCCCACCGCCAGGGCCAGCCCCTCAGGGAGCACCCCAGACCCAGGACCCAGACAGGTCACCTTAAGCAGGCTCCCTGGCCTTTCCCATCCCCATCAGAGAGAGGCTGGTCCAGGCTGTACACAACTCCCAGAAGGGGTTGGCTTCCTCCCACAGACCCAGGGCACCACTGGCCAGGGACTTGGACACAAAAGGAAGGCGGAGCCCCTAAAGGCACCTTGTGTGAACCCTAAATGCTTTAGGAGCCCCTAAAGGCACCTAAAGCTCACCTTGTGAACGCTGGAGCAAGAAGCAGCTGGAGTTCAGGCCACTCTGTGCAGGTCCCTCGCTGCAAAGAATGCCCAGAGGGAAGGGACCTGCCCAGATCACAAGCTCAACAGAGAAGAATCCAGGTTTCTACAAACCCAGGCCAAAGCTGGTTCCACAAGTATGCCACCTCCCTTTGTTGGGTGTCCTCTCCAGAAGCTTCTGTCCTGACTGAGAGCAAACAGTCGAGCTCTGCTCTCTCCTTGGCCCTGTCCCGACAAAAACAACCTCCACTCACCTCCCCTGCTTGTGAAATCCAAAATCCCGTGATACCTCCTGCCTATTTCTCCTCGTTTTGCCCTCTACCATCCAGGACAGTTTGTACCCATTCCAATTCAGCAAAGTACACCAATCATTAAATACTACGTCCTAGGTTCAGTGCTGAGTCCTTTATGGGGGATAAAAACTACACTAGAGGGTAGAAAATGTTGGCGATTTTATAGAGATGCAGATAGGGGCTATAGGAAGTTAGCTTAGTTGGGAATCAGGGGAAATACATTAACAAAGCTCTACAGGAAAGGCGGCATTTAAGCTACATCCTGGAAGATGAGGATGGTGCAGAAGGTATGTGTGTGTTTCAGGTAAGATTTCAGCCCTGGGAAAACCATAAGCAAAACAGAGAAATAAAAGCACAAACAGAACAGCAAGCAGCTTAGCTCAGCATCAAGCCGTGGCAAAGGGGGGGCAGTTTGCCTCAGAGGCAAGTAATTAAGAGGGTTAACCGTCTGCTGGGAATTTACAACAATAATAAAACTGATCAGCTGTTTATTATCACCACAAGCTGGCAATTCTGATTGAACATATTCCTAACCTAACATTCTGTCTAATTCCTCCAAGCCTCTTATCTAACTCTAAACAATTGAGCTTCAAATTCACAGATTTATTACTTATCCTTTACTCTCAGAGCCCAAGCAAGCCCCAAGAGTACTAGAGTGGGTAGCCATTCCCTTCTCCAGGGGATCGTCCTGACCTAGGGGATCGAACCTGGGTCTTCCACACTGCAGGCAGATTCTTTACGGTCTGAGCCACCAGGGAAGCCCATTACTTATCTTTTAATAAATTTATTGTACTCTACACAGAAGTTGGCTTCCCTGACATTCTGTTAAGACCACTTGTAGAGGTTTTTTTTTTTTTAATGTTTAAATTTTTTCAAAAGCAGAGACATACAATCAATCAACCCCAAAGAAAGACAGATAAGGACAGTGTTACAGTTTCTGGATTTACTGTGAAATGGGAAACTGGTGAATTTCTGCCAACCATGCCTTTATGTTTAAGATTTTTTTCTCCTTGTATACCTGACGTTTAAATTGAAAAAACTTTCAAAATTAAGATGAATAAAAATTCTCTACAACCAACTACAAGCGAAGACAGATGGAGAAATCTAGCTCTGTCTACCTAACATGAATATGCAAAGGAGGGTCAGTTTTTATGAAGTCTGACAAACTTATACAAGCCTCAGAAATAGAAGACTTCCCTGGTGGCTCAGCGGTAAAAATCCACCCACCAGTACAGGAGATGAGGGTTCAATCCCTGGATTGGGAAGATCCCTTGAAGAAGGAAATGGCAGTCCACTCTAGTATTCTTGCCTGGGAAATCCCATGGACAGAGGAGCCTGGCAGGCTACAGTCCATGAGGTCGCAGAGAGTCAGACATGACTTAGCAACTAAACAACAATAGCAACAGAAATAGGAGCTATAATGTTATTCGTCATTAGAGCTACAGACCAATATGTAAGTGCAAATTGTCCCCATTTCCCAAAGGATGCATTACTGTCTTTAGGATGTATTAAAGCCACTATTCATCTCTGTCTCTACCCCCCGACCCCCAACCACCAGCACCACCACAGAGTTTTTATTGACTGGCATGATCATATGTATAAAATTCAATAGTAGAAAAGTTTTATTGTCTGCAAATCTTTCCAGGCCATTTTTATTATTTATTTCTTTATTATCACTGAAAATACAGTGAGTGTTAAAAATACAGAAGAGTGTTAAAAAAAAAATCCATGCCACATGCCAAATATGCTAGATTAGCCACTGGTTCAGCTTTCTGACAAGATGGTTTCAAGAGAAGAGAAGGTGAGGCTTTGGGAGAGGAGGAACCAAGCCAAGATCACTAAGACCTGGACTGCCGGGCTAATGAACTTGGGCTATAGTCTCTAGGGAAATGGGTAGAAATGACAGCGGAAATTAACAGATCTTTGACTATCCCAAATGTAAGACTTCCAAGTATTAAGAGCAAAGCAACCCCCAATATAAGTACAAGTCAAACTGGAAATAAACATTTTACAGAATACATTATGATGGAAGGGTTAACACATTCTGTACATAAAGAACTCACAGAAATAGGTGAGAAAAACCTCTAAGATGCCAATAGATCACTTGGCAACATAAATTCAACCAATACATAATGAAAAAACAATATAAGATTTCCCCATTAAGTTAGCAAAAAACAGAGACGTAATCAATACAAGTGCTTGTGAGGAGCAGTGCACAGTGGAAGGCTGCTGAGAGACACCCCAAGTGTATAGGACCTTAAAGGAAATCAGTTCACGAATACGTTTTAAAGGCCATAAAAATGTCTGAAGCTTTCATTAGTTATTTTACCTCTGGAAATCTACTTAAGGAAATACTCTAAAATATGGAAAAACTTACAAGCACAAAGATGTTAATTAGGCCATTGTTTATTTAACAATAGCATTGAAAATAACCCAAGATCTAACAATAGAGGAATGATTAAATAAATTAGGGGTAGTCCTTGGGATTCATCATTCGGTGTTGAACAATAACAGTTAGAGGGTAACTTGGAAAATTTGGTATAGTGTTAAGTGGTGGCAGGGGGAAAGCAGAATAGTCTACGAAGAATGTGCATAATTAAAAGGCCAGGAGGAAATACATGAATTTATATGAATAGTTACATTAATATGCATTTCTGCATATTAAGTTTATATTGACTTCCATAAACCTATTTAAGCGTTAGTTCTGATTTCTTAGTTATTTATTATATTCTATTGTACTACATATAAGCTTGTAAGCATTCTCAAACCTCTTCGAATTAAAATGAAATACAGGGACTTGCCTGTTGATCCAGTGGTTAAGAATCCACCTTGCCGTGCAGGGAACACTGGTTCGATCCCCGGACAGGGAACTAAGATCCCATATACCTTGGGGCCTGAGCAGGGAACTAAGATCCCATATACCTTGGGGCAGCTAAGCCCACATGCTAAGTTGCCCCCAAGGCAAGCCCCAACTAGACCTGATGCAGCTAAATAAATAAATTTTTTAAAAGAAGATGGAATATAAATTAAACAGTTAATTAATAATCAACAAATCAATAGACTTGGTTAAAATTTTAGGGTCATGATGATAGTTGGGTTATAGGTTCTTTTACTTTATTTCTAAAATGTCTGTGATACAGTTAGTTGGCTTTTACAATTCTAAAAATGTAGAGATCACAAGCAAGCTAAGTCGTGTCTGACTCTGCACCCTCTTTCCATAGGATTCTCCAGGCAAGAATACTAGAGTAGGTTGCCATGCCCTTCTCCAGGGGATCTTCCCTATCCAGGGATCAAACCCGAGTCTCACCTCTCCTGCACTGGCAGGCAGGTTCTTTACCACTGGCACCACTTGGGGAAGCCCAGAGCTCTCTCTCTCTCTCTCTCTCTCTCTCTCTCTCTCTCTCTCTCTCTCTCTCTCACACACACACACACACACACACACGTGTGACATGCATTTCCTGCTGTTCTGTCTCCTCCAGCACCTTCAGTGCTTCTCCTTGCATTTGATCCAACAACACAGCCACCTCCAAAAGGCCCCTTCATCTGAGGGAGAAGCAGCCTTCCTTCCCCTCTGGGCAGGCTCCTCAAGATCCAGACTGGACACTGTTCCCTGAATGGGGCCCCAGGGAACTCTGGAAGCCCAGGGACATTAGAGGAGGATAACAACAGCTAGGATAACAGGGTGAGCGGCCTTTCCAGTACTCAGAAAGAGCAGGTAGGAACATAGTGAGGGACAGAGTTATGTGTGACTCCCTCCCACAGAGATGAGCAAGATGGTGCGAGCAGGACCGTGAGAGCCATCTTTGTACCCCTTGCTACAAACACGGTGCTCAATCAAGAGCTCAATAAATGCTGCTGCTGGTGGGTTCATTTCTCTGCTGGCCTTTGGACAAACATTTATAGAGTATCTGCCACATGCTGGGTCCGAGGCACAGCGGCCACAGTAGTGAACACAGAAAAGCCCCTCCCTTCCTAGTGGAAAAAGGCATAAATATATAAATGGTACATCATATAAATAAATACCGGGTACATCGGGTGGCAGTGAGTGTTTTGAAGAAAGATAAAGGGAGGCAGAGGAAAGGGTGTGGCTCAGGGCAGGGGGAGGGTTTGCTATCTGGGCCGGGCGCTCAGGGAAGGCCTTCCTGCAGGAAGTGAGGAGCTGAGCCCTGCACACGGCCTGGTCCTGGCCAAGGTCAAGAGAGCAGCCCAGTTCAGGGGCCTGAGACACAGTGTGCTAGGCAGGATCAAAGGTCAGCAAGAGATCCAAGCAGCCGAATGGAACGAGCAAAGGGGGTTGGGGAAAAGAAACCAGGTCCATTCGGGCAGCACTCCTTAGCCTGCCTTGAGGATCTGGGCTTCTACTTGAGAGATATGAGAAGGCAATGGGGGTTCTGGGAGAGGAGCGTTGTGATCAGCTTTGGGTTTTAAAGATCTCATTTAGCCTGTGTGAAGAGCAGACCTGGGGAAGAGAAAGCAGGGCAGAGAGATCAGTTTTGAGGCTGTGTGATTGTCCAGGTAAGAAAGGAGGATGGATTAAAAAAAAAAAAAAACACACCCAACAGCTCTCTGCTTTGGACCATGACTGTTTTATCTCTGGGTGTGAGAGCAGGACTCTTTCACATGCCCACGCCAGCCTGGAGGCGAGATCCCTGTGCACAGGAGGTGCTTGCAAAGGCCTTGGGATCCTGACAACATGGAAACAGGAAGGAATTCTGGACCAGAGATAAGAACCTGTCTGTGGGCTGCCCTGGGTGTGCCTCTGTGGGAAGCGAAAGGAATTTCAGGTTTGATGAAGCGGTGTAGATATTCCTGGTGGCTCAGACAGTAAAGCGTCTGTCTACAATGTAGGAGACCCGGGTTCAAACCCTAGGTCGGGAAGATCTCCTAGACAAGGAAAGGGGAACTCACTCCAGTATTCTTGCCTGGAAAAATCCTATGGACGGAGGAGCCTGGTAGGCTACAGTCCATGGGGGGTCAGAAAGAGTCAGACACGACTGAGCGACTTCACTTTCACTTTGTAGATATCTCGCTCCAGACTGCAGCTCCTAATGAGAGGTGTGAACTCAGGCAGACAAACAGGAAGACAGTCTAGGGGACAGAGCTTGCACTTGGTTTCTGTCCCCCAATTCCAGTGATCAGAAATACGCACTACCCTAAGAACACTGGTCCTTCCTAACCAGAAACCTGCTTCTGACAAGTGGAGAACATGGAGAACGTGCTTTAAATTGTGCCAAGCGTATGGCAAGAATGTTTTTCTAGATATTCCTGTTTTTAAAAAGGGAAGTAGTGGAGCAATTGTGAAAACACCTTCAGTCTTGCTGAGGAGTAGGGATGACATGAAGAAGACCAACACAGAGACCTTGGCAATCTAAACACAGTCACAGGAACTGTGACTCCAGCCAACTCACAACCTGTAGCCAGAGTCTCAACTCTTACCTATCAAGGGATTTTTCTAACTTCTCAAGATGTATGATCTTTGGCACCTATAGAGTACAGAATATAGCACAGCATAGATTGATAAATAATGCACATCATATACATGAAATGTATGTCATTTATTTCTATTTCTTGGACTTTCGGCTTTTTTATCTATCTGCACAGAGTGGGAAATGTTACAAGCCTATGTGCAATTTAAGTTTCTATATCTGGATTGTCCTGCAAACCCGTCAGAGTTGCAGGAAGCTCCCGCTTGTTCTGCAGAGATCTCTCTTCCAGATAGGCTCAGAGACCTGCTCTTTTATTGTTCTGTTTAATAATGCATAAAGATTAAGCACAAATTCACAAAGAGTGGTTTTACTTTTTCCCCTTCTTTGGCTCAGTCACTGCATAATTGGAGGACAGAGTCAGGAGGTTTTATGGTTCACACATGCCTCAAGCTCACCCACATGCTGCTCCACCTCAGCTGCCGCCCTTCAAAGTCTCCGCGATCAGCTCTACATCACAAGCACAAGCATTTTCTAGGGGTGGGATTCCATGGTCTTCAAGGCTCTACGAAGGACTGGGGTGGATTCAGAAGTTCTTGTACCAAGTGTATGGCAAACCAGCAATTATAAATATATTTTTTTAAGTATTAGTTTTAAAATATCTAAAATCAACAGCCCGTCTTCAAACATCTTACTCATTCTTTACTGATCCTTTCCTTATATCCCCCACACTCTTTTCTCATTTTTCTAGAATTTCTATTTGCTTCCTTTTCATCATGACCTAACCACCAAGTTCTGCTCTGCTCCCTTGAATGTCTTCAAAAAAACCCTGCAGGGTCTGTTCCTTTTCATTCCTAGCAACTTGATGCAGTGTGCTCCCCCAACTCCTGAGAATTAACGGCTCCATATTCCTACTAGGTGGAACGCCAACCCAGTTTCCTCCAAAATGAAGCAGGATGACAAAGCACCTAGGGAGACCTGCAGTTGACCTGCATGTGGGTTTTCTGTACTCCCT
Organism: Nanger dama; assembly: GCA_917880005.1. Lineage (NCBI taxonomy): Eukaryota > Metazoa > Chordata > Mammalia > Artiodactyla > Bovidae > Nanger > Nanger dama. The sequence goes on along the minus strand of CAKJTW010000097.1, from coordinate 1,068,701 downwards.
AAGCTCTATATCAGAGGGGAAGGAGATTTATCCTTCAGACCCTGTGTGTATTTCAGGACAAGAGGAAAAAAAGGAAACCTGCTCTCAGAAGGGAATACTCTGCTGTAACTGGTGTTTACCACGTTCCACTGGGTGCTGAGGAGGAAGTGGTTACTATAACCCCAAGGGGGAAATGCTCGCTTGAAACAGGAAAATGGAACTCTTACTACTTTCCACTAGCAGTGTGCAAGAAGCCCGGCCACACTTGGAAATGCTTGCACAGCACTCTCCAGAGCAGACTGTCTAAGGCTCAGGCCCATTACCCCCAAAAGCACAGATCAGGATCCAGATACAGGTCTACTCTTTTCCAGAAACATCTCAGCATTGGAAAACTCACTATTGCTTCCCTTACCTCTAAGCAGACAGATAGATGGTCAGGAGCCCCTGGGCAGCTGAGGGGAGGAAGAGGGGGAAGAAGGCTGGATGGTAGATTGGAAAGAATACTCAACTGAGCAAGGGTCAGACAACCGGGGCTCTGGGCCCAGTACTAGCTGTGGAACCTTGGGCAAATTACTCAACCTTCCTGCTTCTCGGTTTCTACTTCCCCTATAAAACGGGGATATTATTAACTGCTCTGCTCACATCTCTGGCTGTGAGAGTGATATGGAACAAGGCATAAAGGTGAAGGTTCTCAGGACACTCCAAAACACTATGCAAAGGCAGCCTTTTACCATCAACAAGAATCAAGTCCTTACAAAGCTTTCTTGAGCGCTGAACTCTGGCTCCTCCAGTTTATCCCCTCAGCTACATTTCCACTTGAGTACTTCCCCAACTCATCCTTCTGAGCCTTGTTTATTATTACTGCCCACAGTTCTGCAGAATTTTGGTAGAATATTCTGTAAAGTCTGCCCAGAGGAATCTAAGCAAGACCAAACAGAAGAAGTGGGGAGAAATAAACAAAACTACCTGACCCTGGGCCCCTTGCTCCCACATCCTCTACAATGAATCCAAAGACAAAGACTTTACCCTCAAGGGCTAATTTGCCTGCCTGGAGGGTCAGAGTGGCCCCAGTTCTGAGTCATATTTTCCATTTATTAAAATGAACATCTGGCTGCTGCCTGATGCCTTTGTGTACCATCTTTTAACTCATGATTACCTGCTGGGCAATTTTGATGTGTAAAACAATGCAGAGAGTCATGGACACGCCCATGCTAATTCATGCCACTGTGCACGGACACAAAGTCAGCCATCTTGGCTTACCTGCAAATTCTAATGAAGCAAAAAAGTAGCCACAACCAGCGAGTCCACACACTCATAAAGAAGAACTATGAATTAATTTAATCTAAGAACATTCCCTCTAACTCCATCCCCCACAACCCAGATCTTGGGTCCCAGGAACCATCCTGCTATTCCATCTCAGTGGGAAGCAGGCCAATTAAGAGAATTATGAGCTTTAGGGCCCTCTCCAACCCCGTGTGACCTTGAGCAGGCCACTCAACCTTCCAAAACCATGGCTTCCTCATCTGTGAAGCAAGGATAATAACAAGACATGCCCTGCCTGGTTCCCAAGGTTATTGTGACAACTAAGTGAGAAAACAGATGTGAAAGTGCTTTGCAAACCACAAAACATCATCCAAGTGCAAGGTATCTAGCAAAAGTGCCTGGAGAATAACCCCCAAGTCTGGAAGTGTTTCATTTAATCCATTAATGGACGGATATCCTACCTTGAAATTTAAAAAGAATTTAAGGTAGCTGCCCAGAGGGGTGCTGAAACAATTTCTAAAGAAGTTTATATAAGCAAGCTACAAGAACTATCTACTGCATTGGGTAGGCAGGCTTTGGGGATTCTTTTTTTTTTTTTAATAGGAAAACTGTAGATCTTTTGTTTTTCTTTTTTCACTCTGATTTCTGCTTTAGGGCCTCGAAAAGGACTAACATAAACATATCGTGTTGCCTTTTAGGTAGATCTATGAAGAGTAGCCGTCTTGCAGTGTCCCTTCCCAGCGCCCAGATGGCCTGGAAATCTAGGGCTCTTGGAATCCAGGTTTCCCTAAGATTTCCAGGGCAAAGGCATCCGCATCACCCTTCCAGGAGGGTGCTGCCCTCAGGGAGGGACAGCAGGAGTTTCTAAGACACACAAAGGCTTATTCTGCTCTCAAGGGCTATTTACCAAGTCAGCCCTGCCCGTTTGCCAGGATCACGGTGAAAGAGCAGAGCTGGGACAGCCTCCTGAATGCACTGCCTGGCAGATTTTCTCCTGTCTATTATTAGCACCCAGGCAAGATGCCACCTGGCTGGGGAGAGACCTGTGCATCCATCCAGGTAGGGAAGGCAGGAAGAGGTGCATATGCAGGAGAGAAGCACAGGGAGCTGTCTGAGGTTTGAGGGGGAGGGAGGGGGCAGTTAAGGCAGGCTCTCCTTCCTCTTCAGTCCTCTAACTTCATTTGAATCTCACACAAGCCCAGTCCCAGGATCAGAAGGCCTGGAATTCAGACCCAGACTCACTCTGACTACTGCTCGTGGCTGGGGAAGAGAGCTCCACCTGCCTTCTGGGTCTGGCTAGGCGTTCCCAGGAGCAGCTGCCCACTCCTGAGCTTTGGGTTCTGCCACAGGCTGCAAGACAGAAGAGACTGGAGAAACTGAGCGAGCAGGAAAGATGATGAACCCTTCTTTCCATGGCAAAAATGCAACTTACTGCAACCCAAATGGATATATGTTCCCAACACATAACTACCATTTTATTTGCTTATGTCATTGAAATATAGTTGACTTACAATGTTTCAGGTGCACAGCAAAGTGATTCAGTTACACACACAAACACACACACACATATATACATAATTTCCTTTTCACACTCTTTTCCATTATAGGTTATTACAAGATATTGATTATAATTCCCTGAGCTACACAATAGGTCCTTGCTATCTATTTTATATATAGTAGTGTGTATCTGCTAATCCCAAACTCCTAATTTATCCCCCTTACCCCTACTTCCACCCCACTTTTCAATGTGTATTAGTCATTCAGTCGTGTCCAACTCTTTACTACCCTATGGACTGTAGACCACTAGACTTCTCTGTCCATAGAATTCTCCAGGCAAGAGTACTGGAGTGGGTTTCCATTTCCTTCTCCAGGGGATCTTCCCTACCCAGGAATCGAACCTAGGTCTCCTTCATTGCAGGCAGATTCTTTACTGTCTGTGACACCAGGGAAGCCTGTTTTCCCCTGGGGTAATCATAAATTTGTTTTCTATGTTTGTGAGTCTATTTCTGTTTTGTAAATAAGTTCCTTTGTATCATTCTTTTAGGTTCCACAAACAACTACCATTTAAAGAGAACCTTCCACATAAATTATGCTCAGTCCTTCACAAAGTGGAGCATCATCCTTGTATTACTGACAAGAAAACAAGCTTGGAGAGGCTATGTAAACTGCCCAGTAGAAGAAAGTATCTAACACTGATTAAGAGGGACAGAGCTGAAGGGGAGATGCCCAATTTCACTTCTCTACATCTTGTATTATCCCGCCTGTATGGGTATTTCTCTTATTTCACATGATATATCAAGCTTGTATAAGCACTACTGGAACAGTTTGAAAAACATCAAACGAAGGAATTTTTAAAAAAGATATGTTGCTGGTCACTGGTAGGATTTGTATTTAAACAGATCTGCCCAATCCCATATACGCTCTCTCTCTGGTCACACATTTGCACTTGTCCAAATCCAAACTAGCACATGGAAGCTAATGAAGATTATTTTTCTAACATTACTAATATGAAAAGTTTTACAAAAGTTACTCAGTGACAAATTAGTTCTTAAACTTGACAAAAAACATCCTATGGAAAAGAAAACAAAATGACACAAAATGAAAACTGGCTGCCACGTAAACTGAGGACAGGGCATCAGAACAAAGGCTTCTAACTTAGTGTTTGAAAGACACCAGAATCTGGCTCAGGAAAGAAGCAAAGAAAATCCCTGTGCAGCTGGCGGAGGCCTCTTCTAGCATACTGCCCCTTGGGGAAAGGGCTGAGCCCATAAAGGAAATCAATTCGCCTAGTCTAGTGGTTAGAAATACCATCTCTGGAGCCAGCCGTGTGAACTCCGGCTCTGCCATTCACTAGCTCCATGACTTCAGGTAAGCTGGTCTGTGCCTCACCCATCGCTTTATCTGTGAAATGAGCTTGGGGCATGGTGAGATAGCATTAGACGCTCTCTAGGTGTTGTAGGAAAAACAAGGCATGAGACGATGGTCACGTCCCAGGTCTCACATGAGTCCTCGGCACGGGACTCCAAGTGCAGTCTCTTTGGCTTCGTGCAGGAACAAATTTAAGAGTGAGCCACAGTAAAGGGAAAACAGTCTTACTGAGTGAGATACCCACTCCGTAGAGAGAGAATGGGCCACCACAGAAGGCAAGAGCTATAGCCCCAGGATAGTGGGTCCAGGCCTCTCAAAAGGCACTGGGAGAAACACATTCCATAGAAGCAATGCTGCTGTCTGGTCGGTCTTAAAAGGCCCCTCGACCTGTGGGGGGTGGTAAGTTTTTATGGGCTGGGTAATTTCACAGGCTCATGAGTGGGAGGAATATTCTGGTGAGTCATTTAGTATATGCTAATGTACTATAGTGAGCGTACAATGAGGCTCAAGGTCCACTGGAAAGCGAATCTTCCACCGTCTTGGGCCTACGGGGTTCTAACCAGTTTTTGTGGTATTCTGTTCTTCTTCATGGTTGTGTCATTCTTTTTAATCCTTGTGCCTTGCCCCCTTCCTTCCTGTCTCTTAGGTGTTCACTTGTATTATCATTACAGTCCCAGTCAGACTGTAAAAGAGTGAATTATCTGTTCCAAAAAGAGCAACGTTGGGCTTTGGTCAGGTTTTCACATGGTCTTGACAACCCTACTCACAATAGGCTTACTTTAGGCTGCTGTCAGGAAAGAGGTTCCAGTGTGAAGAAGGCGGCCTCCCAGGAAGTGATGAGGAGTCGACAATTAACACTCCTAGCAGGAGAGACGGGGCAGGCCCCAGGGTGGTTGCTGAGGAGCAGTCCCGGTGGAGGTGCTAATAACGGAGGAAGGAAGAGTGGCGGCTGCCCAGCAGAAAGCACTCTCAGGACTTACAGAACAGACTCTCGGACTCTGGGAGGAGAGGGTGGGATGATCTGAGAGAACAGCACTGAAACATATACATTACCGTATGTAAAATAGATAATCGGTGCCAGTTTGATGCATGAAGCGGGGCACCCACAGCCAGTGCTCTTTGCCAACCTGGAGGGATGGGGTGAGGAAGAAGGTAGGAGGGGAGTTCAGGAGGGAGGAGACACACGTATACCTATGGTTGATTCATACCGGTATACAGCAAAAACCATCACAATATTGTAAAGTAATTATCCTCCAATTAAATTTTTTTAAAAAGTCTTAGGCTAGAGGAGTTTGGGACTGACTTCCTCATAGATTGGTCCATGTATCCCAAAGAAACGCATGCCTCTCTAAGACAGTACCCTCTGCCTCTCTATGTATCTGTCTCCTTGTTTTCTCCCATGGGGGTAGAATGTCTATAAATATTTAGAATTTTAGAATATGTCACTTTAGCTCCATTTGTTGGGAAAAAAAAAAAGATACATCAAAATTCCAAAGAAAACTGTCCCTTTCTAATGTGACTACCTACCTCCCCTCTACCCTTCTCAGGTTTTCTTTTTAAAATCTCCAACCTGAAAATGAGTTGCCCTATTCTGTGCTCTTAAGAGTCTAGGGAGCTAATTTGGCAACCCCAAGCAAGTCATGTCACTTGAGCCCCTCAGTCCACAAAACAGACGAATTCATCACATAAACTCAAAAATAACAGCTGGCTCTGAAATTCCGTGGTCTTGGGATACTCTCAAAAAGGCTGAATTGTGGTTACTGATCTGCATTAATATTCTGCTTCCCTTTTAAAAGTGGTTTTTAAGGGAGAAAGCAGATAAGAGAATGGAAATTTTCTACTTTATCAGAGTAACCCGAAGCATATACTTTAAACTGTATTTTGACAGTATGAAAGCAGTTTTTCAAAAACGCTTTAAAGTGTTTAGCAAGATGAGTATAAGTGATTTTTATTTCTTTATAGTTTTCTGGATTTATGCAATTATCTACAATAGACGTATAACGTTTTACGTTACTAAGCGCCGGAGACAGGGTTAAGAAAGAATCTGATTTAAGAAATCCCCCTCTTCACCAGCATAAGCTGCTGTCACTCGGCGCAACAAGGCAGAAATCGGAGAATTAAAGTGATGCCAGACGTGGGAAAAAGGGAAATGCGAAAAGTACCCCCCAAATCTGTTTTCCTATTGTTATGGACACCCTGGCCCCACGTCTGCGCTTCTAACCTGCCTATAGAGACCACCTCCAAGCCTAAGACAGATCTCAGAGGCGCTGGTCAACTCTCGGCCTCCCTAGATCCGGCAAAGGGGCTGAAATTTAACCCAGAAGCCAGAGGGCGGGGCCTCTAGGCCTCGGAACAACCACTTGAGCGCGGCTCCGCACCCCCCCTTTTGGAGCCGTGGCCCTGGAGGCCCCGGCAGAGCGCGAGAGGGCGTGGTGAGGCGAGGCGGGGGAGGGCGGGGCGAGGCGGGGGAGCGGGGCTGGAGTGCAACTAGCTGCCCCAAACTGCGTGACCCCGAAAGAACCCCCCAGCTGCTGCAAATTTAATTCTCATTCCTTTGAGGTTTGAAAGGCAGCATCGAGGTTCTCAGTCTCTTTTGGCCGCGAGGCGTAAGGCAGGAAATCCCGAAGGCAGCTGAGTACCCAGAGGAGGAACAGAAATTCGTCCTCTAAGGAGATAAGGCTGAATGTGTCAGGGTCCTTGTCTAAGAACAGCAGGTGGAAGAGAGTTCCTGGACAGTGACTTCACCGTGATCAACTGTACTAAGTTATCCACGATTTTTATTGAAAAGGAAAGCCAAGTCTCACAATTTGCAGAGGAAGCAAAAGGGGGACCCAGGCTTTTCAGCTGAGTTGGGATGCAACTCAAACTAAAGAAGTCAGAGAGCAAGGGCACTAAGCCAGGAGTGAGTGCCCTGTTGTCCGGGATACATTTTAATGTGTCTTCTCTCAGCACAGGGACTTATGCTGCCCTCTTGCCTCGAAGCCCACTGGACACAAGACAGCTAGCCTGTCCCTGCAATTAACAGGGGAGAATGTTCCACCTCATGCTGGGTAAATGCTAGACCATACCCCTACCCCACCGCGCACACATACCTTATAGATAAGCTAGGTCTGTGTGAGTGTTTCTTCCTAAGCTGAGACAAAGTCCCCACGTAGGAAATGGTCAGCCTGTGAGGTGACGTCATTGTGCCTGAGGGTGCCTTTGAGAGGCACTGTGCTCTGAAACCAAAATTCACCAGGGATGGCAAAATTATTAGTGCCACTTCTGGTGGCCTTTCAGCTGAGCACCTTGGTCAGGAAATTAACCATCTGCTTCCTTTTACCAAGTTAGACCTGGTGGTCTTGAGAGAAGATCGAACACCAGGTGGTGGTGGGCTGTTGGCACCTTTCTTCCCAGCCTGTGGATCCTGTCTAGACCAGCCCTTCTGCTCTTGAGGGGTCTTACTTCACTTACCATCAGGTTGACCAGCAGGTTTACTGTTGTAGAATAGTGAACCTCCTCATCTTTACAATGGGGCAGAGAAAGAAAGGGAAAGAATTCATGTGTTGGGTGTGCACTCTGTGCCTGGCACTGTGCAAAAGGGACTGTGTCTGTTCCCTCAGTCTTATCAGCCACTGTGGCAAGGGCACAGGGTGGGTTAAGTGCAGAAATTTTGATAAATCCAGAGTCGAGGTCTAACCCAGGTCTGCTAGATGTCAGCTTGCCTTCCTTCAATTGCCTGGAACACCTACATCAAGGCAGATTTGATTTAAAAATTAGTCTTTTATTTTAAAACCCAATTTGCATATCTTTGCATTGTACAGATTTGGATCTGTGCTTACCCTTTCCCACCTGCAATGACATTTACATGCCTCAACCTGAGTGCTGAAAAAGGGAGTGAACGCAGGTCTACTGGCAGCCCTGCAGGACACCGCTCTCCTGGACAAGGCTGTACCTCCCCCCTTCCAAACAAATACCTGCACTCCTGCATCTGTCTTGAGAGGCCCAAGCTGGGAGTTCCAGATGTTGCTTAGAAAGTTTATAGGCTGACTGACACCATTAAATAAAAAGGCAGTGGCAGAGCTATCTAGAAAGAGTGGAGCTGCCATGGAGGTGAGTCACCTAAAGGGCTGAAGAATTTCTCAGCCTCCTGAAGGATCCCAGTCACCTTTCACCTCGATTACTCAAAGGAGCACCAGCAGCTCGAGGCCTTGTGGACAAGTGCAACATTCCTTATCCTTGGCTGCACAATATCACCTGGGAGCAATATTGCCTGGGTCCCCCTCCCAGAGATGCTGACTTACTCGGTTTGGACCGTGGTTGGCATCAGGATTGGTTTATGCTCCCACATTTCCAGTGTGCAGCCTGGGGAAGAACTTTGTGGCTAGTGTTTGGTCATAGTGGCCCCAAAGAGCTGGGAAAATGGAAGGAACATTCATGAAGCAAGCCATTCAGGGTTCTTGAGGACTTCTGCTGACCGGCAGTGAAGGCGTGTAGAAGGTAGGTTTTTGGAGCCAAGCAAGAAGAAATCTGAACCCTAACTCCAGCATTTGGCCCACTGTGTGACCTAGGCCAAGCCACTTCATGGTTCTGAGCCTTAGTTTCCGTGTCTATAAAATGGGAGTGATATTAATACCTCCCTCACAGGACTGTGTCAAGAACTAGCTGTACTAGGACATTGCCTGGCACGTACGAGGTCCTCGGTAGGTGACTCCTGTGACTGTTAACAAACTACCTGGGATTAACTCATGGTTGGCATGAAGAGAAGGGATGTGCTGGGCAGACAGTACCCTTCTGAGAGGCCCTCTTGAGTGAGTGAGAGCCATACTTTGGGGAGGAGCCCCATGAAACTGAAAGTGGCGTGGGAGACAGGCAGGACAACCTTCCAAGCCTCCAGGACACGTCCCACTCTGGTTGCCCATGTCCAGTCCCCTTTTCACTTCCAAGTTCAGCTTTAAAGGGAGGTGGCAACTTAGGGAGAGAGTCCAAAAGCATCTAGCTACAGCTCTACCTCCCAAAGTGGGTGGCCATCAGACTGGATTATGTCACCCTCGGTTATGTCACCCACGCATGGCAGCTCTGCCCAGGACAGGTGTGTCCGCCCAAGGACCCACACCTCCTCCCTCCCTCCTACTTTAGGCTATTATGCCATGATGCTCTGAGGAAAGCCAGGTCCCAGGGGGCGGCCAAACCACTGCAACCCAGCCCCTGTTCTGTACAAATGTGGGCTCACCTGGGTGGAGGAGACAGAGCTTGGTGATCTGTGTCAGGTGTCCCAAGGCAGAGACAAGGGGGAATCTCAACTCTGGAACAACAGTTGCTAATTCATGCTCTGAGCAGCCCAGCATAAAAGATCCTGCTTCCAACATAATAATTTCTCCTTTCCTCTCCTCTCCCTCCTCCTCCGCAGAGTTGATGGGGCTTTTTGCATATATTATATCCTATGATGCTCAAAACAGCTGTGGGAGGCAAGAGATGCAGGGACTAAATTACCCCCACTCACTGATAAGAAAGTAGAAGCTCAGCAGATCCCATGATTTGCTCAAGTTCACAGAACTTATCAGGGGCAGAGCCAGGACTTGAATCCATGTCTGTGTACTGAGAACCCATTTCTCTCTGCCATGCTATGTCCCCTTGCACCTACCCATTTCAACAGCCCTCCCACTTGCTGTGCAGTATAAGTCAATTGTGAAATGGTGGGGAGAGGAGGGTGAGGAGAGGTAGCTGGTTTGATTTTCAATTCCAAAATTGTAAGTTTAAGCAACACATCATTCCCTCTCTCCTATCCTCATCTGAGATATGGCAAGGCTACCAATGCAAAGATTAAAGGAACTCTTAAAAAACCAACCTCCAAGCCCCTTACAAGGTCTATGCCCCCAGAAGACAGCTTTAATCTTACCAAACTTCATTTTAAAAAATTAAGGAAATGAGAGACTTCCCGAGCTGTCCAGTGGTTAAGACTCTGCATTTCCAGTGCAGGGGGCACAGATTCAATCCCTGGTTGGGAAACTAAGAGCATACATGCCGTGCAGCACAGTCAAAAAAGAACAAACAAACAAAAAAGCTAAGGAAATGAGGATAGTGCAAGGTATTTTGCAAAGACATTTTATTAGTTGCTGGCTCAAAGCGGGAAATGTTAAGTTCCAGCTGCAGAAGGCACAGATATCCGGCTAATTCCCAAGGCATGCTCTGTATTGACAAACCATCTGGCTTTCCGGGTCTCAGGGAAATGTCCAATACAAAGAGAAAATGAACTTAAACTAGTAGAAAAATAGCTCCTGTACAGCACCCAAGTCTCATCAATGGGACTCTCACCCTTAGCATCAAGGATGGACATTGGGCTATTAGGAACAAAATCAAGGGGGAAGAAATGGAACCAGCACAAGCATTAGCAGCAGGAAATGAAGGAAAACAGCAGACTCACCCCCAAATAACTTAGGGCAGGAGAAATTTCTGCTTGTCTGTTACCAGTTCCTCTCCAACCCGCCCTCCTGGCACAAGGCTTCCAGGAGATGTGCACCAGCCAGGAAGCCAATCTCTTGAAACCCTGTCTGGAATGTCTACATTTGTGTTCACAGAGTCTGTCAATGAGGGGGCAAGAGTGGAAAAAAGGTAGCATCTTTTTTTCCTTAAACCAAAAAGGGAGACCCATAGGTACAGTCCACACAAACCCGAAATGATACTTGGCCTAGAACTGGAGTCTCTAAGAGCCCTTCTCCTGGGGCTGAATGTTCTTTCCACAATGAAGGAAGCCGGTGTAAGCCCTTGGGAGGGCCAGTACACGGCTGCAAATGAACACGTTTGGGGGTATCATCTGCTGTTTAGGGAGAATCCAGAAAGAAGGCAGTCATTCACATCCTCAAAGAAGAAAACCAAGGCACAGGGGCCAAAACAACTTGTCCAGAAGGACACACAGTTGGGTTCAGAGGCCATGAGCTGGCCTCTCCATCCTGGCACCTGCCTCCTGCCCTCTGCCTCTCATGCCCATGGGTCAGCATTCCCAGGGCAAGAGAATACAAAACTCAGAATCAGACTGATTCCTGGTCCGTCAAAGTCAAGGTGAGGTTCCCACATACCACGAGGAAACAGTCTTCTATAGAACAACACAAGAGTGGCCTCTCTGTACTCAGATATATTGATGATGTTCCCCAAACTTGACGTGTTGTCTTATCACCCCCAGGATATCTTACTCTCCTAAGAGTGCAGCCTGCCAAAGTGCAACTCCTGAGCAGCTTAGTATTCAGTACACCTGGTACAGCAGTACAGATACTCCAGCTGCTCCCCAGCCCTGCCCCTCAGTCCTAGGATACTCACTCACTCACCATTTCCCGGTCCCGCCACATTCTCTCAACTTTCTTGGCTGTTGGATCTTTTGACGTGGAATCCGACTTCCCTCCTTTGTTCAGGCACTGATGTCCAGCTCACCACCGAAGACGTGGCTCCACAGTCACCACGTCCAGGGAGCCTTCGGGATGGCTCTGGGCTGGAGGTTTCCCAGCATGCCCCACAGCCCTGCCCTGCCGCCTCCCAGGCTCCTGATCTGATTGGACCTGAGATCAGCTACATCTCCAGTTCCTCCAGGGCCTCACTCAGTTGGAATGTTTAGCATGTAACAGGTGTTTAGTTCAGTGTTTATAAAATGAACTAATGAAAAGTCCAAACACACTGTAGAGGGGGAAAATCCCCTTTCTTGATTACAAAGCTCTAGACCTGGGGAAGTGAAGTGGCTTCTTCTGGGTGCCAGAAGGGCAGGGGCCTGACGAGTGGTCTTTAGGAAGAGACTTTCCATGAGCAGGTAAATGCAGAGCAACATGGGAGCTGATGACAGCTCTGTGGAAGCTGGGCAAAGAGTCGGGGGAGGATAAAGATATCCACCCCTGATGAACAGGACCAGCTGCCACTGGAAAGCAAAGAGCTCCTCCAGCATGGTAGATAAGGCCCATGCCCACAGGGAACTTCAGGAGAGTCCATGGGAAAGCCATGTGGGCCAGCAGGCTTTTGAACCGGTTTTGTCTGCTATAACGAGGCAGTGGAGGTAGGTGAGCAGGGGGCAGGTCACAGAACCATCTGCCCTTAGACACGCCGTGAGGCTCCAGTGGCTGGAGAATATCTCTAATTCTTTAGCCACCCACTGGATCTAATTTCACCTCTGGTCATGCTTGGTACTGATGGAAGAAGAGGTCATGTTTAGTTACTAACGGACATGGAAAAAGTCCCTCAGCTTCACAGGGATAGCACTACTGGGCTCAGGTCCTCGCCAGCATTTTGCAGTCCAGAGCTGGGGATCCACCTTGGGTTCTGGGATAAGTGAAGAGTGAAAGTGTTAGTTGCTCAGCCTTCTCCGACTCTTCATGACCCCATGGACTGTAGCTCACCAGGCTCCTCAGTCCACGGCTAGAATACTGGAGTGGGGAGCCATTTTCTTCTCCAGGGAATCTTCCCAACACAGAGATTGAATCCATCCTGGTCCTCTGCATTCCAGGCAGATTCTTTACCATCTGAGCCACCAAAGAAGCCCCAGGCTTTGGGAAAAATGGGAGAAATTTTAAAAGATCAGCCCATTCAAGTTTCCTTACACCCAGCCCCTCCCCAACCTCTGAGAGAGCCCAGTCTCCTCCAGCCTGAGCTGTGAGTGCCCTTCACCTGATACAGACCAACCCAGTGTTAAACATCCCTCCTGCCTACCTATGATTTCCTTCTGAAATATAGTATTAACTGCGTACGATGTTGGAAAAGGGCACTCAAAGGGTTTGGGTGTACATCCAGTCTTTCTAAGGGCTCTTCTGTATGGCAAGTATGAACTGGCCACTGTACCCAGGGGGCCGCTTGTGGTTGGTGTATGGTGATGGGAGGGGCTGAAGCAGAGCAGAGGTGCAGAAGGACACGTGGGGAGAAAGTGCTGGTCGGCAGGACCCAACTGTATAACAACAAACGGCCCCGGAGGGCTCGCGGGATTGGATGCACCCAGGGAGCACTGTGGCCCTGGACCAACTCCTGCCTCACTGATGCGGCTCAAGTTTTGCATTTCTAGTTCTACAGTCAGTGAGCAAGAAGGAATACCTTAAAAAGGAATCTTCCTTTAAGGAATCTTCCTATAGTGTAATTTACACGTGGACTGAAGTAAGTTCAGGGTGGAGCAACGTAAACTCTGGTTAAGAGGAGAAGGCAGAAACAGCGCAGAGGAACAGGAAACAGGAATGCCACCAAATAGACCATGAGATACAGGACCATAAGTTACCTGCAAAGAGAGCTCTTTCGCAGTCAAGAGTCTGCAGCTCCCATGCTGGGATGGAAACTAAAACCTTGCCCACTGCCCACACCGAGCTGCCAGAAGTGGGCTGAAAAATGGGTCACGTGAGGGTCTCAGCTGCCACCTGCCGTGGCCTGTATCCCTCGCAGCTCCCTGGTTTTTGTTCTCCAGCTCAGGGGTCAGCCCAGGAAACAGCTTCCTGGACTGAAAAGGAACATGAGCAAGCTCTGACACAAAGCCTGCTCCTGAACCTGCCGACGTGAAGCCAGTGAAACCCAAGAGATCCCTGAAATCTTGCCCTGGCAGCTCCCCTCACCCAGAGACTTGCGGCTCGGCCTGGAGTAGACACAGCGAGCCAGGGCCAGCGGGGGCCTGCACAGCTCTGGGATCGCTCCTCGGTTTCCAGGTCCCCTTACACATGGCCCTCAGTGAGGCAACGGAGGCTGAGCTCAAAAGACACCATCACCCCACCTCTCTGAAGAGCTCACCAGCTCCCCTGGGCATCTAGGGAGAGGGAAGAGCTGCTCCCAAGAACAAGGACCAGTCAAGGGTCTGCAACCAGACCAGTCTGCAACAACCACCTCCCCCACCCTTTTTCTAAATAAGAAACAAGAGAAAGCACCAATCTCCATAAATTTCCCTGAGGATAAGGAAAAGTGGAGGCTTATACACTAACCCGCCCCCAAATCCAAAGCAAGGAAAAAAACAAACAAACTGGACATAACCCATTAAATGGTAGCACCGATTCTGAGTCCCTCTGAAATGACAAATCGGACTAGTGATATCACTGTAAAGAAGATCCTTACAGCCCTAAGGTCTCAGAAAAGAAGTATTATTAGTGCGTTAAGTCATTCAGTCTTATCTGACGTCTGACTCTTTGTGACCTCCATGGACTGCAGTCCATCAGGCACCTCTGCCCATGGGATTCTCCAGGCAAGAATACTGGAGTGGGTTTGCCATTTCCTTCTCCAGGAGATCTTCCCGACCCAAGTACAGAACCTGAGTCTCCTGCATTGCACACAAATTCTTTACCATCTGAGACACCAGGGAGAGAAAAGAAGAGCTCTCCTTTAATCAGTCCTATAGGGGACAGGTGCTGTGCTGTGCAGAGCTGCTCCCAGAGACCCAGCATGCAAACCCCCGGCACTGCAGGATGGTCCCATCTGTTTAGGGTCTTCCGTAAGAGAAAGAGAAGAGCCATCCTATCCTACTACATCTGGCATTACATGAAGGCCACGAGGAGAAAGGAGGAAGAGAAGCCTTGTCACCAAAGCAACCCTGACGGCAGAGATGCTGCTGATGCTAATGAGGACCATCGCCAGGAGCAGATGGCTAAGAGCCACCAGACGGATCTCAGAGCTAGTACAACATTCCCATGAGTGGGAGCAGCCTGTCCAGTGCAGGACAGAGCTTTTGTGCTAGAACTTTCTCCTCTGCCTTCTACCTGGCTCCTGGAACACCCCCACCAACAACCCTTGCATCCTCCTCTCTGCCCAAGCCGCAAACTGTCCACGGAGACTGGTATGATGCATTGGACGCCCTTAGTGAGGGTGGGGTGAGGGTGGTGGTCTGGAAAGAATGATTGGAACCCCTACTGTTCCCATCACCAATCCATCCATCCTCACCCCCAACACACAAGCCCTCCCAGCTTGACTGACCTTCAGATTCCATGCCACTAGCTGGGGAGGGGTTGAATTTGTTCTCTGACCTCCTCAGAGTATTTAGTGACTTTTCATCAAAACAGCTCTCTCCAAGGAGAGATGTTTAGCTTTATGAAAATACCTAAAGCTATTGGGATATGTTTTCTTGCCAAGACATCTGACAACTGGCCTATTTTTAAAATCCTAACTAATAATCTTCGAGAAGTGCTCTACACACAGACAAGGAGGCGACGACCAAATAAGTAACAAGACCAATATCAGGTTTTGGGTTTTAATCCAGCCAGAATCTACCCATCCAAATAATATTTCTTCAAAGTGTTCTCCTCAGGAGGCCCTGCCCTCATTCCACTGGTGCCGTGTTTGTTCAGAACACTTTTGGAAAGCCTGGTTGTAGCAGAGCCTTTGTTTTGCATACAGTCCAGCATATTATTAGTAAGCACTCAACTAGCCACAGCTGCGGTGAGCTCTGCGCTGTTTAGGCCCCGAGGCTAAACAGGTAAGTAAAAAGGCCTGTCCTAGCCAAGTGCACACTACCTGGTAGAAAAGGGAGGAGAAAGGGAACCAAGATTTTTTGGACACTGTATACCATAAGCCACATTCTGTGCTAACAGCTTCTGATACTTGCCTTTAATACGCACAACAGGGGGAAAAAAGTCTTCTTAAATGCAAAGACTGAGACTGAGCGAGGTTCAGTGATTTAGCCAATGTCACACAACCCAGGGACCGCAGGACTGTGCTGGCCCCAGGCTGTCAGGCTCCCAGCTAGGATTTCCCACCCCAGCAACATGCAACCCAGCAGTATACAGGCCATCATGAGGCTTCCAAGGTGGCGCTAGTGGTTACAGAACTAACCTGCCAGTGCAGGTAGACATAAGAGACGCAGGTTCGATCCCTGGATCAGGAAGATCCCCTAGACTAAGAAATGGCAACGCACTCCAGTATCCTTGCCTGGAAAATTCCACAGACAGAGGAGCCTTGTGGGCTACAGTCCACAGGGGTTGCACAGAGTCGGACATGACTGAGCATGTGTGCACTAGAAAGTAAAGGAGAGAAAATGGGATGAGGCAGGTCGGGAGAGACTGCTGCTCAGAGCAGGGAAACTTGGTCCGGGCACCCAGGACCTGAGGGAGGAGCTTGTCATGTATGTCTCCTCTTGCATCAGGAGCTGGCCTCGCATGTGTCTACTGTTCACCCTTTCATAAAGGGTCTTAGACAAGTCAGGTGGGCAGAAAGAGTTTTTCCAGATATAAAACAAGACATGTTGTTGTTTAGTCGCTAAGTCACGTCTGACTCTTTGCAACCCCATGGACTGTAGTCCATCAGGTTCCTCTGTCCATGGGATTTCCCAGGCAAGAATACTGGAGAGGGTTGCCATTTCCTTTTCCAGGGATCTTCCTGACCCAGGGATGGAGCCCACATCTCCTGCACTGCAGGCAGATTCTCCACTCAGCCAGGACGTTTATCTCCTATTTACGTAAACATAGACAGACTTCCAAACACATCCAGACGTGTCTCTCTCACTCACACAGAGTATTGTCCATGCAACCTGTCAACCTCACAAGGAGGCAAGGAAAGCAGGCCTTCATCCCAACACATCAAAACTGGTATCTTACAATAGCCAAAAGGTGGAAACCACCCAAGTGTCCACCGATGGATGAATGCATGAATGAAATGTATTCTACACATATAAGAGAATATTATTCAGCCCTAAACAGGAAGAGAATTCTGAAACATGGAAGAACCTTGAAGACATTATGCTAAGTGAAATAAGCCAGTCACAAAAAGACAAATACTAAATGATTCCACTAGTGTGAGGGATCTAGAGCGGTCCAATTCATAGAGACAGAAAGTAGAATGGTGGTTGCCAGGGGCTAGGAGGAAGGATGGGGAGTTAGTATTTAATGGGTACAGAGTTTGAGTTTGGGAAGATGAATATGGGTGGTTCTGGTCTTGGTTACACAGCAATGTGAATGTAGTTAATGCCACAGAAATGCATACTTTAAAACGGTTAAGATGGTAAATTTTATGCTGAAGAGGATGTGGAGAAAAGAGAACCCTCCTACACTTTTGGTGGGAATGTAAACTGATATAGTCACTCTGAAAAACAGTATGGAGGTGCCTCAAAAAACTAAAAATAGTTATCATATGATCTAGTAATCCCACTCCCGGGCCTATACCCAAGGAAAACTCTAAATCAAAAGGAAACATGCACACCAATGTTCACAGCAGCACTATTTACAATAGCCAAGGCATAGAAGCAACCTAAATATCTATTGACATATGAACGGATAAAGGGGTGGTGCATATACACAATGGACTATTACTCAGCCATAAAAAGAATGAAAGAAAGAATGCCATTTGTAGCAACATGGCTGGACATAGAGATTATCATTATAAGTGAAGTCAGAGAAACACAAATATATGATATCACATAAACATGGAACCTACAACGTGATACAAGTGGACTTGTTTACAAAACAGAAATAGACTTGCAGGCATGGAAAACAAATTTATGGTTACCACAGGGGAAAGGCAGTGGGGGAGGGATACATTAGGAGTCTGAGATTAACAGATACAAACTATTATATATAGACTAGAAACCAACAAGGATCTACTGTATAGTACAGGGAACTATATTCAATTTCTTACAATAACCGATAATAGAATATATAATGTGTGTATATGTGTCTATATACAGTGTATAACTATATAGCTATTTATACAGTTATAAACTGTTCATAAGATCAGTTTCTTCTATTCTCTTCCCAACCTCAGGCCATAAGGCTTCCAGTAACAGCAGTGGGAGACTGGCGGTGGCCAAATGTGACTGTACAGTCATCAGACAGTCTAAAATCAGCCCCAGAAAAATCCCCCAAATATATATAAATGCCTTAGCCCAAGCCTGAATCAACAGGAGGAAAGGGAGGACCTAAAATTAGCAGACATACACTCCTTCCCAATTTGCAAAGCAGTACTTTGGCTTGTATATTTGGCCCAGTAGAGAGCACAGCAAATAATTTCAACACAGGAACAATGAAAAGAGACTTCTGGTATTAAGACTGATATGTTAAGGAAACCTTTGTTCTCTGACCAAGTTCAACTTTCCCTAATAAATAATAATGCCTTAATGCCCAGAAGCCTGCCCTGTCACTGCAGCAGCCGTGCGCTCTGCTTCCAAACGGTCCTGTGTTGCTTCCATCTCTCCCCATCGAGTCTTTGTACATGATGGGTTCAATTTTAAATGAGCCCCAAAAGAAAAATAAACACAGAAGGGCTCTGGGAGCAGCACTAGGTTGTACCAGCTCTAATCCTGAAGGCAGGTTTCAGTGGGTCCCAGGAGGCCTAACCAGGACCCACCCAAGTCCAGAGTGGGTACTCTCTGTCCTGGGCTCCCAGGTACGGCTGGAGCCCAAATGAGCGACCTATGATGGGCCAATAGTAAAACATAACCACTCTGGAAAAACAAGGATAAAAGTCCTTGGAGGGAATCAATATTTATCAAGAGCCTACTATGTGCAAGGGGCTAGGCCTTTATTTTTCATGAGCCATCACAGCCCTGTAATTGTCCAGTTTAATGAAAGGGAAGAAATTCTGCAGTCTGCCCAAGGAGCAGAGCTAGAACTCAATTCCAAGTCATCTGACTCCAGGGTTTACACTCTTTCCATTACGCTCAGCTTCCTTTCAGAATGACTTTTATTTTATTTTTTTAAAATCTCACTTGACTGGCTGCTCTGCTTTCCCAAGTTTTCTGTAGGCCCCAACCCAGTCCAACTTTCCATTTGGGTAAAAAGAACATCATCCCAGCTGCTGTGTCCCAAGTCACATGAAATGGCGGGAAGAGATTTTATAAACACAAGTCCAAAAGCCTCTTTAAATAAATAGGAAAGTGGAAATTATTTTTAAAGGGGTAAGCTTCTAAAGAAAGCACTTCCCTCCCTGGGATTCCAGGGCTGATCTTCACCCTACCCACCCGCAGAGGCTGAACTTGGCCTCCAGAGAGCCTGGGGGTCTGGGCCATGGTGGCTAATTCTGAGCCACCACTTTAAGAAAAAGCCACGTCACACCAGCACCTAGCTTATTCCCCCAAAAAGAGCTGGTGGGCATGTGGCATTCTAGAGACAGCCTTCACCTGCAAAACTGTTAATGCCCAGAATATAAGTATTCAGGTTTGAGGAAGGTGCCAACTCCTTAAAAAATGGAAAGAAAGAAAGAAAAGACCAGCATACCAAGTGACACTGCTCTGTAGAAATACTTTTGCCAATGCAAACGCTGTCTCTCATTTCTCCTTCTCTTCTTCTCCTCACATGTACCAACAATCAGCAGACAATATACTCTGGCCCTAAGTCCATGGCTTTAGTCTCCTGACCCTGGAACTGCTTCAGACCCGAGTAGAACAGAGCTCGCTGGTCACAGTACAAAGCAGGCATTTCGATCCTGTCTGCTTCTTTAATCTGGAAACCAAAGAGCCCTTCAAGGCAACTGTTCCAATAAATCCTCCAGTCAACTGCTAGGAGCAGACAGTGCAGAGCCTTACTTTTCCAAAAGCTGAACTCAAGTTCTATTGGGACAGGGAGGCCCAGGAGCCCAAGAGCAGAAGAGCACAGACTTCTCGATGGGAGTAAGGCCCCTCCGTCACCCTCTTCCTCCTCTCCTGCCTCTTCCTCACAGACAACCATCAAGCAATGCTGAGACTCTCTTTACACAAAGAGATCAGGGAAACCCTTGTCTAAGAGTTACGGTTTTAGAATTTAATTTCTAGACTTTAGTACCACTTCCTATGTGGGTCTAGAGACCACTGCCTGCTGCTTGGCCAAACTTTTCATTGTGACCCTTTTGGGGCAATCAAATTTACAGCATGCCCCAATACATCCTTCACATACACACAGACACAAACTAGAAAACAGACATTTCACAAAACACACACACACCTGAAAACTGACATTTCGTAAAACACACTTACCACTGCTTTGTGAGATGCTTTTCTGACATCTCTATTCGACTCTATTCATTAAAACATGTTGGTTGCGACCATCTATGCCAACCCCCACGGAGGTCATGCTCTGTAGTTCTAAAACCGCTGTGGTTCATAGGAGGCAGACCTCACATTCTGACACCGTGGGTCAGATGGAAGGTCTACATCAGGGGGCTCATCTGTACCTTATTCCTCTTTCCTGGATAACTCCAATTTCCCCACAAAGCCTCACGCCGGTGCTTTTAAGAGAATTCAAGTTATCCAAGGGCCCCAGTCACGGGAATATCCCAGCACACATTGCTGACTATCCTTGTCTTCTGGGACAGCCCCAAAGAACTCAACTACGTGTTCACAAAACCGTTGCTAGTCACCTTTAAGACAGCACAGAGAATAGGAAAAGGGTCAGAGGACTAAAGACAGGTCAATATTTGCCTACTGTTCTGCCAAACTGGATTCTGGAAGCTTCCGACTGGCAAACATAGGGCTGGTTTATAGAACAAGTGAGTTGTAAGCATTTACAGAGAGAAGTAGACATCACTACCAGTCTAATGGGTTCAGCAAGAAAAAAAAAATCTCAGCAAAGCACTCTCTTCTTTGGATGCAGGCTACAAAATCAGGAAGAATACTACAGAGAATGAGCTTATATCTCATCAAGTTGCATGAAAAAACAGAGAAATAAAATCTGTACTAGAAAGTGGGTAATTAGTTCTGAAGCTGTTTAAATTATATCCCAGGGGCTACTGACAGCAGAAATTTAACCTCCAGGAATGCTTCTGTTAAGGCCCCAGAGGATTCCTTCCTAAGTCGAAATCTAGGCAACCTTTTCTAATTTTTATTTATTTACTTATTATTTATTTTTGGTTGTCGGGTGTTCACTGCTGCACACAGACTTTCTCCAGTTGCAGCAAGCCGGGGAGACTATTCATTGCAGAGCACTGGCTCCAGGTGCTTGGACTCAGTAGTTGCGGCACACGGGCTTAGTTGCTCTGCGACTTGTGGGATCCTCCCAGACCAGGAATCAAACCCGTGTCCCCTGCAGTGGCAGCAGGTTCTTAACAACTAGACCACCAGGAAGTCCCAGGCAAGCTGTTGATCAATGACTTCTTTAACTGGTAAATACAGCAGAACTAACTGGTCTGGAGCGGCCTCAATCATAATCGATAAATGAATGAACTGGACACCTATGTTGCACTTGACAGTTTATCAAGTACTTTTACATATTTTATCTCATTTGAGCCACCCCCACCCCCAAGTGAGGGAGCCTGGGACCATGATGTTAATTTTGCAGTTTAAGAAGCTCAGACTCAGCCACCAGGGTTTCTCCACCTCTGCCACATTCACAGCTCAGATGGAGTAATTCATGGCTTTGATGTGCACTGCAGGGTGTCACGCAGCATCCCTGACCTCCACCCACACAACAGCAGTGGCACCTCCTCCCTTCAAGTTGTGATAGACAAAAATATCTGTAGGTCTTCTTCTTACCCTCCCAAAAGCTGGGATGGATAGTGAGTATGATAAAACACAAAAATCAGGAGTCAGAATTATCTTGAGCAAAATGCTAGGCAAAAACCAATAATAAAAGAAAATGGAGGTTCTACATTTTGGTGTTGAAGATACTCCCTATATAGTGAGGTGGGTGCTGGTTTCACAGCTGTTACATATGGTGGACCCGGGGGCCAAGTGTGTGAACAGCAGTGCAGGTGTCTCCCCTACTCCCCGCCCCCACAGCCCCAGCACTGCCCTACGGTCCCCTCTCCCCTTCCCACCCACCACAGCGGACCCCAAGACATTGCAGAGAGCACACCGCCCTGAACTTGCCGCCTCCCCATCCGCACCCTGCCCTTCCTAGGAGTCTGGAGTGCAATGAAACCAGCAGACAGATTGCAAGAAGGAAGAGAGGGGAAAGGTGGGGGAAAGGGCTGGGAGAAGAGGAAGCAGGGCACAGAGAAACCATGGCGAGGCCAGCACCACCACAGTGAGCCGCCGAGGCGGGGGGCATCGCAGGAGGGTGAGGGTGAGGAGAGGGGAGGGGCTGAGGGCAGACCCCTAAGTCTAGGACCAGGAAGAAAAGAGAATAAGGTGGAACATGTACCCCAGGTCTCCTCCTCAGCCCTCCATCATTCCCACTTTCATCATCTTCCCTTGTCCCCCAGCCTCTGCCTGGCCCCTTACCCAGCTGGGACACCCAGCTTCACCCACTACCCACTCATAATGCCCCTACCTGGGAGTTTCTGGAATTCAACACAATTGGTTAAAATCCTGGCTTTACCAATTACTAGCCTCTCTCTTAGTTTCTGTATCTGTGAAATGGGGATAATAGCTTTGCTCTAGGATTAAATGAGAACTAAGCTGGCACACAGAAAGTGCTCCCTGTAGCTAGAATGAGATGTAATGGATACCCTTCGCAGGTAAAGAGTAACCTTATTCTACGGCCCCAAAGGCCAGCTCCCACCTCTGATGAGGCCACAGCTAAGAGATGAAACAGGGGCGGTCCAGGCCCTACACTTTCTCCTCTGTTTCCTGAGGCCATTGTCTTCTTGTTGGAGCATTAGCTGCTCCTACTTCTCAGGGTCCCTTCAGAGACAAAATGCCCACTAAGGTGACTGATTTTCTCCAAAAGTGACTGTTGCTATTAGCAATGAGAAAAACGACACGCCATGCCTTGATATCCAGTGAGGGCTTTGAAGTTTCTAAGTGCTTCATCACACTTACTAAAGTCACAGAATCTTAGAGCTGAGACACTGCAGAAGTGACATGGTCCCAGACTCCCCCTCACGTGTGAGTACCCCCCTACCCTCATAGGGACTGCAGGGGGCTCAGCACAACCGGTCCCTACTCCCAGGAAACACACCCACCACAGATCACACTTGGGGATACCAACTTCCTACATAAGGACAGAGAGAGTGTCCTTAATTAAAAAGAGGACACACCCTGATGTTCGTTCACCTGGCCTTCTTGGGAACAAATCATATCAGAAACCACTAAACAAACTGGTTCACTTGAATCTGGAGGTGTCACTATCTGAGACTAATGCCACATAGTTCACTGAACCAGAAAACACGGGCAAGCATCAACTACCAGCTGGAGGTCCAGGAAGAGATCCACTGATTAAAGAGATGTGCCCGTGACCGGGTGGTTAACCTTTCTGCATCTGTTTCCTTGGCTGAGAGATGGCAGAAATAATCATCATGGGGCATGATGAAGGCATGACGCATTTAAGGGCACCGTGAAGTGTTTAGCAAATATTCAACAGAGGTTAAGTTTCTTTCCCCTTTCTTCACAAATAGGCAAATCTGAAAGTTCACAAACACACAGTACAGCAAACACAAGGAATAGAATCCTTGCCTTAGAGACAAGTGAGCATGGCAGATGGAGCCCTAGCACGGGCCAGCGAGGGCGCTGGTTCCTCTTCCCGGCACCCTCACTGTGTGGCCCTCAGGTAGGGGTTCCCTTCGCTCTGGATGTCTGCAAATGACGTCAGGCAGCTTCCATGCTGAGGAAGAAGCACCGAAATGCAGAGACTCTCTTGTGAGGAGGGTCTGCGTGCGGTTCCCTGCACTCACTTCTCCACATGACCGTGGGGGCTGGAGGTGGGGGTGACTACAGGAGAAGACACTGGCACCTCACTCTGGGCAGTGAGAGAGAGAGACAGCTCTCAGCATCTCTGCACAGAACCCTGAGTTCTCCAGGTGAGGGCTGCCCCTGCAAGACCACGGTTCTCTGTCCTCTCCTGGCACCCTGGGCCCCAGCCATGCCCCAGGCCAGGGCCCTTAGCTAGGAGTTGGTGGTGTCTCCTGGGAGACCTCACCAAAGTGAGTGCAGGCCTGAGGGGCGACGAGCTCCCAAGCCTGCCTTTCCCAAGCCAAGCCCTCAAGGGGAAAATATAATTACCAAAACTGAACTCTAAAGGGACTGCAGACTGTGGTGATGCGTCCAGTCCTCTGCTGCACATTATCCCTGAGAAGTGCCTGTCCTTGTGCATGAAGGCTAAACCATCTTCTCAGAGATGGTTCCAAGGAAGGGTCCTGTCAGAATGAGAAACAACAGCCAGCCACACAGGTGCCTTTACATCTGCATGTAAAGGGCCCCATAAAGGAACGAATGGCCTCCTGGGGAAGTGCCAGTCACGCTGCCCTCTCCAGACAGATGGGGCGCAGGGGCACTGCCCCATGGCAGGATGGCACCACAGGCTGAAAGGCAGCTTGGGGTTTGTCTGCACATCCAGATCAAATCTCATTTCTGTTCCCTAAATGTCATGAGCATGACTGTCAAAGGCCAAGAGGACCCACAATGGATTGTTTCCTAAGGGCAGAAGTTGTGTTGAATTTCTGTTTCTACAGCACCTACCAGGGTGCCTGGAAAACAGGGTAGATGTTCAGGAAATCTCTGTTGATGTGCAAGACGAGAAAGGTCACTGAGTTGTTAAGGCCTCTAATATGGCAGTTACAGCTCATTTCTGGACTGAACAGGGCTGACCTCAGGGCAAAGGGGCAGGGCTAGGAATGCTGAGCCCATGGGTGATGAGAAACCGCTCTTAACTGAGACACGGATGCTCTGAGCTAATGAGAGGAGAGCTTTTCAGGATTGTAAGGCTGAAGAGTGCGTGCCTTCTCGTTTTATTTTGCCTCTTTCCAGACTCAGAGCAAGGCCCACCTAAACCACACCTGGAAAGACAGAGGCTAGGGTACAGGTATGGTTCACTCACGTTTGAATGGGTCGTAATTCTGTCACTCCAGCAGCTGGAGACAAACGGAAAAGACATGCTCCTCCTGCAGGTGGCTGATCCCAAAGCCAGGGAGCCCCTGGCCAAGATCAGGACATCAGGAAGAGGAGAGGCATCATCTGCAGAAGGTTCTGGAAGGCTGCACCCCAATGGGGCAACCCTCTCCTCGTCAGACCATGGAGCTGGAGCCCAGCTCTGCACCTGGCCTCTCCTCCAGTCCTGGTGACTCAGCACTCGCAGGCCTGCCGCTGGGCTCTAGAAAGAGCACCCGGCAACACCAGCTCTGTTACTCTGGTCATGGTGCAGGCTGGGGCCCTCTCCAAACTGCTGCACTTACTTGCTTAAAATGAAGAAGGCTGAGCCTGGCAGCTCAAGAAAGAGCTGGAAAACTAGTATCAAACCAAGGTCATCTGGAAACTCAAACACACTGCTGGGGAGGACCCAGGGAGGAGCTGATGGGCAAGGAACAATGCCTTAAGTTTTCCTCCGGTTCCTTGAACTCTCCATGGCCCTGTGGCCTCCATTCCCCCCCGCCCCACCACCATCTCTCATAAAGAGCAGCCTTGACTTTCTAACACACTGATAATAAAGACCTGTCAGGCCAAGAGAGAGGGAAAGGTCTCAGCCCAAAGCGGAGTATTCAGTGGGCTGTTTGCTCAATAGGAAGGCTGAATAAGCAGCCTTCTGGTCACAGTGGCTGTGTGACAGAGAAAGCAAAGGTGCAAGGGGCGGGATGCCTAGGGGATGACCTCTGAGGTCTCAGCACCACCAGGCACCCACTGGCTCTGACAACACTGATTCCCTAGTCTACAGTCTGCACTGAGAGGTGGGGGAGAGCAGAACAGTTCTGACCCCAGACTCCAAAGCCAGGCTACCTATGTCACATACTAGAACTTTCCCTGACACTTGAGAAGTTACTTAACCTGTGTCTCAGTTTCATCATCTCCAAAACAGATATATTAACAGCCTGATCTCACAGGCCCATTATGAGGATTCAACAAGCCAGGATATTGAAAGCACCGAGAACAATGCCTGACATATATTAAGCCCACAAGAGTTAACTACCAGCATCTTTATTAACAACTTTCTGAGAGCAGTCTTTACTCAGATATCTTCCACAGCACCCAGTATGGCCTCATCAGTGTGAAACAAAAACAATTAGTACCATTTACCATGTATGCATCATGGGGATTTACATCATTCAGTCCCCACATAAACCCAATGCAGGAAGTATTTTGACAGACGATAACTATCTTGCCTAAGATGATACTAGTAATTAGCCACCTGGGATTGAAACTCAGCCTCGGACTCCAGAGCCACAGGCTACACTGCCTGACTGCTGACTACCACCTGCTCAGCACAGAGCAAGATGGCAGCAGAAGCCCTTTAAACAGCAGTCAAATAAGAGAGGACAAGAATACAAAAAGATGCTGTAGACTTCAGAAGAAATTCACTATCTTATAAAAGCTTGTGTCCTTCTCTGGACCTAAGTTTGTCATCATCTGCTGCTTTCCCTTTGACTCTGGAATTCCAACTGCACAGGGTACTGCTCACGGCACCTTCGAGTCTTCGTGTGAACACACTTCCAAGAACTTCAAATGCTCTTGGCATTCTGATCAGAAGCCAGCCACACAGGATCAGTGGGAGCTGCAGGCAAGGCTCCCTGCTATATTAGCCAGGAACTTCCTGCTTTTGGAAGAAGTACCATTTCTACAGAACAGAGGTACAATCCCCAAAGGAGAATTCCTCTAAGGCTCTGAGGGTTCTAACATCTGACAATGGCCGTACTTCAAAAACTTGACCTTCCCCGTTTTCTCTAAGGACCTCATCTCTTAAGTGCGGCAGATACATGAAGACTTGCTCAGTGAGCTGTCAGCATGGCAGGGAGTAAGAGAGTTGGTGAGTCCTCCCACTGTTCACCAGGCCTGGAATGAGAATACTTTAGGGACACTCACTAACCCAGCTGCTTGTGACGGGAAGTCGCCTCCTTCCTTATGCACTGAATGCTTCTCACTGACCTCACACAGCATCAGCACCATAAACATCCCTACTTCTGCAGAACAACCAGTACCAAATAGCCATTTCCTGCTCACCAATTGCTCCCTTATCAGAAAGCTTCCTCCTTCTTCCTCCTCTAACACCCGTGTGCACACACACACACACTGAGAGGATCAGAAAAGGCAGGAAATGCTTGCCTAAGACCGGAGAAAATATCAGAGAACAGAAAGAGACAAAAAAAAAAAAAAAAATCACCAGCTATTTGTCTAGCAGGGCAACTGTTTCCCCAACAGAAAAATCAACTTGAGACTCCCCCTTGATCTCAACACAATGAACCACCAAGAAGGAATTACTAACCTTCTGCTGGGCTGCCTATGTTCTTCTAGGGCTTCACTGTATCTCTGTTAAAAGGCAGGACACAGCAGGCACCACGCCTAGAGAGAGATGAACTGAGCTGACTACACTTGCAGGGTAAGAGTGTAGATTTAAGTCAAATCATTTGGCCCTGAGAAACCCATGGAACAACTTCTCACTGTTTCTTTACTGGGCAGGTGTTAACGCGGTTTCATTAACAGGACACTTCGCTACTTCATCCCTCTAAAATTCAAGTCTTAGAGTGGAGTCAGAACCGGGAAACCTAGAACCAGGGAACCTCCGTTCATGTGCTAAGAGCAAGAAAGAGAATTTAAAGGAGGGTCATCACCAGGAACCAACATTTCAAAGGGCTTTCTTTAAGTCCCTGGTGTGTTTTGTACTGATCTATAGAACTGTTCCTTGCCCCAGCTCCCTGCAATATCAAGGAACCAGGAGTTAGAATAATTTCATTCCTTCCTAATTAAACATTTTTTCCTCCAGTAGATAATCTACATTGACCCCATCGAGGAAAAAATCTGAGCTGGTGTAACTGCAGGAGGTGGTTTATTTTCACAACAGTAAAATATCTAAACCAAATATGCCCTGTGTTTTAGCAGCTTAAACATTGAGGTCTGACAAGGACCCAAGATTCCACTTCGCTTGCCAAGGGCTAAGTGTGTATGTTTAAGTAGGAGAAAGTGATTATGAAGGAAAATGGGAATGTCTGAGTAGGTGAAGAGGAAAGGGGTGCAGATAGTGCTAGAAAAATGAGAATGCACTCTAAAGTCCCATCGCCTAAGCATGAGAAAAAGGGAGGGGTCAGTACCCCTGGGTGTCTAGGGCTGAGCCTCCCCTGAAACCAACGAAGCCTACACCGGGGACCCAGGAGACCCGGCCTGACTTCATTTCCCACTCGAGCTGTTTACAATTAACCGACAGAGCGGCAGGCCTTCCGGCCTCCGTTCGGGTTCGCCCCGCCAGAGAGGTCTGGGGAGGGTCTGCTCTCGGAGGGGCTCACCGCCTCGCGGTTCCTCCGGGCTCCCAGCCCCAACCCCCAGCGCGGGCTCCTCCCGGGCGCCCCGCCTGCCGCCCACGCGCGGAAGCCTGCGGCAGGGGGGGGGCGCCGCCTCCCGGCATGCTCGGCGGCGGGGCGCGCGCCCGTAGTGGTCACGTGATGGTAGGGGCGGGCCCGCGCGTCTGCACGCGGCGCCAGCGGCGGGGTGAATGGAGCCGGAGACGCTATTCTGCTCATTGGCTTGCTTCCTCGGCGGTGGCAAAGACCTGGGGGCCTCCACCGCACGGTTTCGGAAGGAATCCCTCGCCGCTCTTTGCCAGCTCCGCGGTCTTTTCGAGAACTTATAAAAGTCTCAGTTTACGCATTTGTAAAAATGGGTACAGTAGCTCTTTGTCGGGATTTTGTGAAAAACGAAAGGGATAGTCTAGGTGTGCTGACCTACTTTACTGAGTTAGCAATAACTTGTGATAGATATTTTATGGCACACTAAACGGGTTTATTCTGGGGTATTTGTACTGTTAAATACCACTCATTAGTTGAGCAGCCTCTGTTTTTCATATCGCCGAGTATGTTGAATTCCCGAAATTATCAGCTCTTATGTTTTCGCTGGTGGCACAGTTGGTGAAGAGTCTGCTTGCAGTGCAGGAGACTTGTGTTCAATCCCTGGATCAGGAAGATGCCCTAGAGAAGGAAATGGCAACCCACTCTAGTATTTTTCCCTGGAGAATTTCATTGACTACAGTCAGCTACGGTCCATGGGGTCACAAAGACTCGGACACGATTGGGTGACTGACTATGTCTTCTCCCATCCCTCTTAACCCCCAGGAGCTTTTGGTCTCACTGTTTGTTAACTTTGTGTAAGACTGATACTCAAAAAAATGCCACAAGTCAACAGAAACATTTATTTCTTCAAAAAACAGTGTGCCCAACTCCTCGGATACCTTGTGAAAGATAGCGACCAGTTCTGCATCCAAATCCAGCAGACTTAAGCTTCCCAAGACCTCAGACACTGAGAGGGTCAGGCCCTAGTACTATTTGTTCACAGCCCAGAGAAATTTGAATAATTCAGTCTTAGGCTGAATTCAATATACTTTGGGTATGAAAAAACAGAGGCTGCTAAAATCAGAATTTAGAGTAGAATAAACATTAACAGTATAAGCACTTAAGAAAAGTCTATTTAGCATGCTATAAAATATCAGTTACAAATTATAAACTTATTAAATTAGATCCCCAGTGTAGTTGTACGTGACTAAGAAAGTAATAAAACAACTTATCTTTTTAAAAATCACTGTATAATTTAGGCTAGCCACCCCCCCACCCCAAACAAATACAATTGATCAAAGTTGAGAGAATTCCCTGTATAAAGCTTGTGTGTGCTGATGAAAATGTATAAGGGGAGGGTGGGGGGAGACCCATCTAGTTTCTTTCCTGGGTCCTTATGAAGAATTGAATGAGCAGACAACACTGAAAACTGTCTTTCTGAGGAATGCAACATTTTCTCATTCTAGGGAAACAAATAGAAAGACCTAGACAAAAGCACTGGAGATAAAAATGACTGTGGGGAAAGAGTTTACAGTGGCTTGAAACAAAGCAGTGCATCATTTTGGCAAGTTTACAGCCAGGCTTTTTCAGGGATCACTGGCTACTTAAACAGTAATAGAAGTTCAACAATGCAGTGCCCAGTCTAGGAAGAAGAGGCTTTCGGCTCCACAGCTGATACAGGAAAACCTGTGACTTCACATAACTTCAACTTTTGAATTCTTGAGCTGGACTGAATTTTGAAGGCAATGGCACCCCACTCCAGTACTCTTGCCTGGAAAATCCCATGGACGGAGGAGCCTGGTGGGCTGCAGTACATGGGGTCGCTAAGGGTCAGACACGACTGAGGGACTTCACTTTCACTTTTCACTTTCTTACATTGGAGAAGGAAATGGCAGCCCACTCCAGTGTTCTTGCCTAGAGAATCCCAGGGACAGGGGAGCCTGGTGGGCTGCCGTATATGGGGTCACATAGAGTCAGACACGACTGAAGTGACTTAGCAGCAGTAGCAGTAGGCTCCTTTACACTGTGAAAAAAACGTCTCAAAGTTTAGAACTGGGAAGGACAACTACTGGCAAACTTGTTGGTGTGCTTTTAGGAGAATTACTGCATTGCTCTTGCTTGGTTAGAGGTGCTAAATGTTCAGAGATGAGTTCTAGAAGAGGCAGGAAACAAGAACAGCATCAGATCCATAGGTTCCCCACACTCAGGCCACTGTCCTACACAGTGAAATCATCCTAATATTTAGGGGCTAAATATTCATCCTGTAAAATATTTAGGGGCTAATGCCTTTATCACTTGCCCTCCAATTTACAGAAATGTTCCAATGGCCAGAGGGAAAGAAGAGATCCTAGAAACACAAAATCGTGGTTGAAGACTCTGATTCTCGCCCTCTGCCCCAACTCTTGTTGACTTCCTGGGTCAAATCCAAGTATTGAGAAGCAGCGGTGCGCACATATAGGCACACATGCCTTTAACCTCCCACCAGGAAGATTTGTGACTGTCTCCACCCCATTGCAAGAGGCTGAGCTGGCCTGGATGGCTGGAGGCTCAGTTGGGGACCATGGGCATCTTCCCTCCAGCTAACACCAAATGATACTAGGACTTTTCTCCTGACTCCTGAAGACACATTTTGAGGCCCGAGTCATTCCTTTCGGCTCCCTCTCAGGCAGGTCACATGAGGAATTAGAAAAGTCCCTGGGAACTGAAGCAAAGCTTCTTAACCAAGTAAGCCCAGAGGTGCTGAGAAAGCACTCTGATCAACCAGAAGAAAATTTCCTCCCTCTCTTCCAGCTCCCAAGGACCCATCTCTCTGTTCACAGAAACAATGCAACCAGCCCATTCTCTCATGTCCCAGGCTTTTAAAGGCGAAGGGTCAGCAGGCAAGGCTAAGGGCTGCTGGGAGCTGCCAGGGACATCTGGGCAGATGTTCCCCTCCACACCACATACACATGAAAGATTTCAATGGTTTTGGGGGCAGTACAAAATTGTCAAAGAATAAGATACAGGGAAAGAACATGGTATCACAGGAAAAAAAACAACACAAAACCAACCAACCAAAAAACCAGATAGTAAAACTCTGGGCTGGATGGATGCTTTCTCCAAGGAAATATAAGAGGCTCCCTTTTGTCCACTTTCAACCCCAGGTTCCTTGACCAGAAACTTTCTAGAACTTTGGCTTTCTGAGTTAAAAGGATCAACAGATCTTTGGGTTCTAAACCTGCAGAACTGTGGACTTAAGAGGAGATGGGCTTCTAGCTATAAATGTCCTGGAAGAGCATGAACAATGATTTGTGAAATGTGCACTTTCCAGGGAAAGGACGCACTACTTTCAACCCCTTTCCAAAACACAAGGTCCAAAATGGGGTTAAAAACCATCAATCTAGTCCAACTCTGGGGCTTCAGAGATAAGGCTCAGAAACTCAACTGAGTGCTCCAGGTGACAGAGCAAATTACATGCCACCTTCCAAAGCTGGTTGGGCCCGTGGGAGGGGAGGACACCACATACACTAACAGGCTCTTTCCCATTCTAATTACAAGGATTCCATGAAGTCTCCAGCCGCCACTCTGTCTGGCTTTCTGGGTCTGGGTGTGTCGGTCACCACTTGGTTGCCAAGGTGTACAGATGGCCAGGGGACTGGGGGTGGCTGGATGTGGCCAGCTGCCAGCTAGCTAGCACCCGGGCACCAGCTTACATCACACTGCTCCTGGAAGCTCAAAAGTAGGTCTTCAAAAACCCATTTTCACAGGGTGAGGCACAGTTGAGTCCTCTAAGGACCCATCACAAAGGTTGGTTGCATAAGCAAAATCAGTAAAAACCACTGCCCTTGAGTACCAGGTGGTCCCTATTTCCAGGCCAAGACAATTAACAATTTCACAAGGGGGAAAACAGAGATTGATTAGAATAAATTGGAATGAAATACTTTCTCTTTTTTCAGAGAAAATCATGGAATAGAAATACATTTGTAATAACCGAACTAATAGCTTCAAGTGCTATCAACATGGGCCATGAACACCGCTGTCTAATTACATGGTTGCTCAATGGGGATAGACAGGCGGTTTGCACATGAGTAATTAAAGGCCATCATCACAAGGAAACGTGTAGAGTCTCAAAGAATTATAAATTAAAACTAAGGGAAAAAAGATTCAAGGATAATTAGACAATACCAGACTAGAAAGAAAACCCAGTGGTGGTAGGGAAGCCAGAGCATTTAGACCTTGCAGATGACCCTGAATTGGTTCAGTTTTTCTAGAGGTAAGGTGGGACAACGACACAGTCATAAGTTCTTCTTCGGCTCTGACAAACAATGCCACTAAGAAGACCATTTCCCAAGTTAGTAACTAAGAGAAGTAGAGAAAAGGTAATTTTTAAGAAAATGCTCATTGCCGCATATAGCAACAGCTACATCCAACCAGTCCATCCTAAAGGAGATCAGTCCTGGGTGTTCATTGGAGGGACCGATGTTGAAGCTGAAACTCCAATACCTTGGCCACCTGATGCGAAGAGCTGACTCATTTCAAAAGACCCTGATGCTGGGAAAGATTGAGGGCAGGAGCAGAAGGGGACGACAGAGGATGAGATGGTTGGATGGCATCATCGACTGAGTGGACATGGGTTTGGGTGGACTCCAGGAGTTGGTGATGGACAGGGAGGCCTGGCGTGCTGCGGTTCATGGGGTCACAAAGAGTCGGACACGACTGAGCGACTGAACTGAACTGAACTGAACAGTAAAGGCATGACCATGTAAATTATGTAGTGGTTCAAAGCTGAGGCTCAAGACTCAGGCTGTAGTCCCTTTCTAGATAGACTGTGCCTCCCTTTCCTCCTCTGAAAATGGGTTGCTATGAGGATTAAGTAAAATAATCCATGGAAAACACTTAAGACAGTGCCTGTTCTACAGTAAGTGCTTGATAAAAGTTAGGTGCTATTATTATTATATATCAGCTTAGAAAGAGGACTTCCTTGGTGGTCCGGTGGCTAAGACTCCATGTTCCCAGTGCAAGGGGCCTGGGGTCAATCCCTGGTCAGGGAACTAGATCCCACATGCCATGACTAAAGATCCCACAGGCTGCAACTAAGACCTGGTGCAGTCAAATAAATTTTAAATTTTTCTTTTAAATATTCACTTAAAATGACAAGCAGATGACCCCATGTCTGTTCCTGAAAACAGGATGACATTCAAATGATAAGGTCAAAAGATAAAACTACTACAATCGGATTACAAGTATGTAAAACAAAGTTATGCAGCTTATCAAAGTCCACTGAGAATAAAAAGTTAAATTGCTTGTTATTGTTAGACTCTCTGTGTAATGTTAAAAATCGAAAAGAATAAAGAAGATAATCAACACTGCCTCAAACCTTTGGCAGGATGAGGCAGGGAACAGAAAATAGGGACCTGGTACTCTTTGGGTGTCTGCACTGCGCCAGGGAACCCAGCAGCAAGTGTGCTGGGTGGAGCTCCCCAGGAGTAACCGC
This sequence comes from Nanger dama, assembly GCA_917880005.1. NCBI lineage: Eukaryota > Metazoa > Chordata > Mammalia > Artiodactyla > Bovidae > Nanger > Nanger dama. Next base: position 1,035,124 of record CAKJTW010000097.1, on the reverse strand, counting down.
GTACTAATTAAGTTCCTCTCACACCAGAGGCGGACTTGGGCGACACATTCTGGTCAGTGAGACACTGGGGATATCTGCTGGCGCCTCTGAGAAAGATGCCTCAGACACAGAGAAGAAGCACCTCCTTTCCCCTCCACCCGGGATGCCTGGATCTGCAGCAGCTGCCCCGTCATCCCAGAGAAGAGGGGCATCAGCACGCTCCAGGGATGCGGCAGACTGATGCAAAGGACAGGGTGACCCTGCTGCTCTAAGGAACTACCCAAGGCCACAGCTGCCTATGCTGGGGCCTGTGAATTAAGGTGAAATAACACCTTTTCCTTAGGACTTCCCTGGTGGCTCAGACGGTAAAGCATCTGTCTACAATGCGGGAGACACCGGGTTCGATCCCTGGGTCGGGAAGATCCCCTGGAGAAGGAAATGGCACCCCACTCCAGTACTATTGCCTGGAAAATCCCATGGACAGAGGAGCCTGGTAGGCTGCAGTCCATGGGGTCGCAAAGAGTCGGACACGACTGAGCAACTTCAGTGACCAGTGAGTAACACCTTTTCCTTATGGTCTTCCCAGGTGGATCAGTGGTAAAGAATCCGCCTGCCTCGCAGGAGACACAGGTTCAATCTCTGGGTCAGGAAGATCCCCTGAAGAAGGAAATGGCAACCCACTCCAGTATTCCTGCCTGGGAAATCCCGTGGACAGAGGAGCCTGGTGGGCTACAGACCACAGGGTCACAAAAGAGTCGGACATGACTTAGCGAGTATACCACAACAGCAACAAAATACATTTTCCTTATTTCTGTTACTTGCAGCGAGAGCATCTTCACTGATGGGGCAGGGAGCATGAAGAGCCTTCTGACGGAGGCCTGGCAGCCCCTCAAAGCCCTGCGCCCCGTGGATTCTGCAGGAGGCCTCGCTGGAGCCCATCCTGGGCGCGCTCAGGGTGGAAGGAGAAAAGGCAGTGGCTTTTCTATCTCCATCCTACAGAAGACCTAAGGACAACTTAGGCTTTTACCCAGCCTAAGGACATCCTATCCTGGCCTAAGGACAACTCCAGACGGTGCAGCAAGCAGGTTACAGCACAAGGCAGCTGAGCTCCCGACGTCTGGTCCCTTAAGAGGGGACCAGCAGAGGCCTCCTGGACTCCAGTGTTCATTTCTGGATTCACATGTTTCACAAAGCCTGTGACAAAACTGCCCTGTGGAGTAGGGCTGCCAGGAAGTGCACAGGACACCCAGTTAAGTCTGGAGTCAGATAAAGAACAGTAACTTTTACTAAGTATATCCCACATGTGAGGCTTGCATGCCTCTGCTCCAGTTCTCCCCCTCTCTGCCAGGTGCCAGACTCAGGACACAGGCCTCCGCCTGCACACTGGACATGGAGATGACCTCCCTGCCCCTGCTCATCATCTGGGCATCCCTCAGTGTGTCTTGCCCAGAGGCAGGAGGATGGCTGACGTCTGGCCTCACGAGGTCTCCGATGAGTCTAGGAAGGTCTGGTTCACATGTTTAGAGGCACAGACAAGAAGGGGCTGATGCTTAAAAGGCAGGGGTGGGGCAGGCATTGCTCTGGTCTCGGGAGGTGGGCAGCTGGGCAGCAGGTGATGGAGGACTTGGGGAGCACAGTGGCTCCTGACTTTCAACTTCCCCCATAAGAACTTCATTGATGACGCAGAAGAGATGTTTCCCCCAGCCTGCTCTGTCTGAATGTGCGTCCCCTGACTCTGGTCCACTGTCTCTAGACTCACCTCATCTGTGGTCACGATGGCAGCGTGGTCTCGTCCAGCAGGTCATGTCTTGCGGCACCGTCCAAGGACAAGGACAAGGTGTGTGGAATTTGCTTGGTGTGACACTGTCTACACCTGCTCACAAACGATCCCTTAATATAGCTGGCCCATGAGAGCAGAGCCTCATTTCCTGGAACCTGGCTTTATGGTTCCTGTCTGGTATCCCTCCAGTGTCCTGCCCAGGCCAGCACTGGCGCACAGTAAGTGCCTGTGAAAAAACATCTCGCAGAGTAAGGAAGATCTGACCAAAAACTCCAGCCATGTTTTAGTGACACGACAGATTTCCCTTCCCCAGCCCCTCTCTCTCCTCGTCCCAGTTTGCTGCCTCTTGTAGAAGGGGCTGTGCCAACAAGGTATCTTCGGAAAAGTTTGGAGCTGGTGACCACGAACTTTAGAAGGACAGAGGGAAGAAACGAATGGAATCTCTTGCATTCCCAGTGGCCCCCTTTTTTCTTCCCAGAAACAGGAAGGAGAACTAAGCAGAAATGGCAGGTAAAATGCTGTATTATTTGCAAGACTCAGTGCAAAGTAAAAACAGCTGCACCTTGTATTCAAAAAGTGGGGAATAGGGCCAGGAATGGCAGTTAAAATAGAAAATTTTTTTCCTCTCTTCCACAGTCTCTCTTTCTCTACCTGATACAGTGTCCATCTCTGCTGTCTAAACATCTCTAGGCCCGGGCAGACCCTCAGGGGACCCAGCAGCCTCGCCCTGTGACTCTGGCCACTCACGGGGCTGCTGGGTCCCCTCCTGTCATCCATCAGGTCAGGAGGTCTTCTCTCCCCACAGGCCTCCCCCAGGATAGGAGCATCCACAGGATCAGAACCTCCCCGTGGGACACACTTGGCACCTGGGTGGAGAATGAGTGGGAGACTCGACCCCACTGAGTCATCCCTTTGTGGCGCTGCCAGCCCTCGGGTGGGATGGCTGCCACGCCCCACCAGTGGCACAGACGCTGGCCCTCCCTGGGCTCTCCCCAGGCCCCGCTGGGACATCATCAGTTGCTGGGGTGTGGGGTGGGGAGAGGAGGCAGATGGAGCCCCAGTCCAGGGGACCCAATCTCCCCACACTTCATTTACAAAACACAACTCAAAGACAGAATTATTAAGAATTTCAAGATGGTGACTGCAGAGCATTAAGCCCAAGGGTGGGAGAGGGAGCAGGGGGCCCTGTGTGATTGCACTGGTCATGCACTCAAGAAGCTGGCCCTGAAGTCACAGTGCAGATTAAGAGAGGATGCAATGAAACAAAAGAAAACAGACACAAAAGATCCTCCAGCTAACAGAGGGTGCCCAGTGCTCATAAACAGGATGAAAAATTAAACTTGATCACTTCCAAAAAAAATTAGGCCCATACCTGGCCCAAGGTAACGACATTTCTCAGCCTAACACCCGACCCGTCTCCTCCCCACTGCCCCTAAAATTCTCTGGCTCCATTTGATATCCTCCTGAGATGCTGCCCAAGTAAATAATCCCTGGTTAGGAACAGTGGTTCCTAACCAGCAGCAGTACCTGGCTGGGCCCAGTGGATGTCTGGAAGAGAGGTGCACAGTGGACAAGGGGTTCACTACAGGCAAAGGGGCGGAAGGCATTAGATGGCCGGTGGCATGCCGGGCAGTCCCAAGCCACGAGGCAGGCCCCCCGGCACAGCAGCGACAGCCACTTAGAAAAACCACACAGGGAATTTCAAGTCACCGAAGCTTCGGTGGAAACCTGCCCGTCAGGGCCGCCGCCTCTCCTTTGTCGTGGAGGCGACAACAGAAATCCCTCTGGAGCCCTGCCCATTGTTCCCTCGAGTTCTGAGCTGAACCTGCTGGGGCGTCTGCCGGTACTGAGCACCCCTCACCCACCGCGCCCATCCCTGGCCCCGAGGCCCCACCTTAAAGGCAAGACAGAGAAGAAAGAGGAGTTTCACTGTAGGCCGGGACCATGCCGGAGCTGGGTGTGAGGCTGGTGGTTTTTCTAGCTGCCCTTCATTGCCCTCCTCTCTTCTCCTCCTCCAAAGCAAGCCCTACTAGAGCCGCCCTGGGAGGGGTGGGGGGGAGGGTCCCACGGACGCCCAGGGCTGGGAGGAGGGCTTCAGGAAATCTCCTTGCGGTGGCTGCTGTGAGCCACCAGGGTGGAAAACTTAGCAAGCGTGAGATAATCGCCCAGTTTATATATAGCACCTGTGTCTTCCGGAGACCTCAGAGCGAGGAAGGGCAGGTTTAACCACCTCGCGCCTCCCCAGAGGTGGGCAGGGCCCACTGGGAAGCAGACCTATCTTCTCGGAGCCCTGCTGGGAAGGGTCAGGCCCTTGGGAGGGGCACAGAGCCTGGATCCCCTGCTCTCCTGGCCACTGCGGGCACAGGGCCAGTCTGAGGATGAGTGATGGGTGAGCAAGACTCCCCACACTACATGGGCAACTGAGAAAGATGGCGAGGGGCAGCTGGGCTATCGGCCTCTTCTGCCTGAACAGATCCCTGGAGCCCATGTACTTGCACAGTTTCTGCTCAGCTGTCTGCCACGTGCCCACTTTACAGCTGAGAAAAAGGTGTTGAAAGGACAGTGGTCCTGGTGGGGGGAGCATGGCCTGGGAGGAGAGAGGGCTGGCTGGGCCCTAGCCCTGCGCTCAGCAGGCCCCACCTGTCTGTTCCCGTCTGGTCCTGCATAACCTGCTTAAGGGCACCACAGACCTTGATGCTCCCGAGAGAGGAAGAGGCTGGGGCTGTGAAAATGCTAGGGAGCCCTGGTGCATCGTGGAGCACCCTGGGGTACCTGACTACAGCAGAGGAAGGAAGCTAATACAGCCCAGGTTAGGCAGCTAGCTGTCAGCAAACCACAGGCTGGTCTGGAGTGCCCCCCACTGCACACCTGGCGTGGCGCCCCTCCCTCGGGCACAGGCCCCCACGTGCACGCCTACAGCCATGCAGCGAGAAGCTCCACCAAGACCCCAGAGGTGAAGAGACTCTGGACCTAGCTGGCTATTCTCCACTCTTCTGGTCTCTGGAGGCCCCCTCCACCGAGTTCCCAGACTGTGACTAATCCTGTCTCCCCCGTGAGTCGATGCCTTTGAGTCCCCCCACCCCACCTCCCTCCTTTCTCTCCACTTCTCTTGCCCTGGCTCCCTACACACACCACGGTGAGAAATAGCTCGGAAACAGAGGGAAACCAGGTTTGGAAAGAGCGCTTCACTGGGGAGGGAAGTGGCCAACAACTGCTATATTTATTTCTATTTTTCTAAGACCTCTGTGCCCCCTCTGCCTAGGGGTGACAAGGACTGCATCCTCCCCGCAGATTTCCGGTCTTTTCCCATTTTAGATCCACAGCAGCCCGTCTCTATGTCTATCTCCTCGCCCCAGGGCCCAGGACAGAGGCACGGTCTGAGTGAGTTTCCAACAAGGAAAATTTCTCCTGGGTTATTTATAAGGCACCGGTGGAGACTTTCTAAAATCATCCCAAATGCTCCTGGTGGCTCCTGCTCTCATTCAGTGCTTCCTTGTATCTCAGAACAGCCCACTAAGGAGACCATCTTTCTACTTAGCTCAGGCTTGAAAGCTCTTCTACTTACTTACAATAGGGACAGCCAGCATCCTGAATGTTACAAAGACAACTACCTGTGTGTGTCCTGAACACCTACACCCAAGTTCCATAAAACAACCTATCGCATCCAGGCCGTATTTACTGGAATCCTTTCTCCCACTCTCACCCTTCGACGTCCTAACTCTAAAATGGGGGCCTGTGACTTGGTCCTAACCCACAGAGACCTCTCTGACTTATTCAGAGAATTAAAATTTTTGGACTCTTGATTGTCTATTTTCTCTTTTTGCTTGGCTATTTCACAGTGGCTTTGGCAACAGGCCATCGTTGAAAGCCAAGCAGGAGGCCCTCGGAGAGAGGATGAGGTGTCCATGCTCACACATCCCAGGTGTGGGCCTTTGACATCTGTGGGAGACGTGGATGCTATCTCCAGCACATTTCCAGTTCTTTTCCTGGGCACGTGGTAGGTCTTGAATCCTCTGTCCCCTTAAAGTTAGGTGAGGGTGTGAGACTTTCTTGGCCAATTGCATATAAACACAAGTGGCAGGTGCTACTTCTGGGCTGAAGCTTTACAAGCCAAGACAGGATTCGCCACATTCTCATTCGTTCTGTCCTGGTATCCAGCGGAGCTCCAGACAGTGGCAGCACCACCAGCCTGGGTCACGAGGTAAGCATAACAAGCAGCAGAACCCACAGCTGACCCAGGTCAGGTAGGCAGCATGAGCAAGAAACACACCTTTGTTGGTTTAGGGGCTATTTGTTATGCAGTAAAACCTAGCTCATCCTGACTAATACAACACCTTTGATTGAAAGTAAAAATTATATGGCTGCTGTGAACCAAGCTTGCTGCTAAGATAAGAAAACAGAAACAGAGAGGGAAGTGAAGGGTCCAGAGGGAATTATCTGTCTCCCTTAGGCCAGATTTGTTTTCTCACGTTTCATGCTTTTGTGCAAGGGGGTCCTTCTACTCCAAATATCCTTCCCCTTTTTCTGCCTAAGTGAATGCCTCCAAAATTTAACTCAAACAGCACCATCTCGGAGATTTCTCTTCCCAGCAATCCCAGATGGAGTGGCATCTGTCCTCTGCTTCCAGGACTCCAAATGGACTTACCATTCTAAACACACAGATACTGTGCTGAACACCATTACCAGGGCAGGCAGTATGGCGCCATGGTTACTAGGACAAGCTCTCGGCGGTGACCCAACCAGAGGTGATCTGCCCCTCAGGGGACATTTGGCAACACCTGAACATAGTTTTGGTTGTCATAACCTGAGGAAGGTGCAACTGGTCAGGGATGTTATTAAGCCCCCTACAGTGCACAGAACAGCCCCCCAAACAAATATATATATTATGGCCCCAAATGTCAATAGTGTCAAAGTTGAGAAAACCTATTCTAGAGTAAGAATGTCTGAATTCATATTCATATTCTGACTCTTCTATTACTGTGATTTTAGGCAGATTAACTCCTTATTCAATGCTGACTACGTAATAAAAGCATAGTTCAGACTTCCCTGGCGGTCCAGTGGTTAAGACTCTGTTTCTCCACTACAGGGACTGTGGGTTCAATCCTGGTCAGAGAACTAAGCTCACAAGTCATGAGTGTGAGGGGAAAAAAAAAGGACTGAAATAAATCATTGCATAATAGGTGTTGGGTATTGTCATTTGCATCCTTGATTGAACTGAAAATTCCTAGAGGGTAGGAACTAAGGTTCACGAATACACAGATCCACATCTGCCAGGACAACCTGGATGCAGATAGCACACAGTAAATATTGTGGGCTGTATGAATAAAGAGTTATTAAGAGTTCACCCTTCCCTGAAAGTTAGCAAGTTGTACACAGTAGATAAAACCCTTCACCTGGTCCCAAGAAGACAAAGTCTGTGCATTTAGCAAAACCTCTGCTGGTTTTTGTGCCAAGTATTTTATTACTTCTAGTTCACTGCAGAGTATTATTGCAAGTATAGTAACTCTCATTAACCAGAATATTTAAGAAATGAGATCAACACACACACCATCCTGGAAGAATGCAAGTTCATGGGAAATGAGTTTTATAACAGTGATGCTATCTGGAGAAGTGACTTGAATCAAAATTAACTTCTCACCAATAGCCATAATACTTTTATTTATTCAAACTCAAACCAAGGGCAAATATAAAATTTTAATTTGAACCAGGAATGTAACAAGAGGGGTTTTTCCTTTAACTCAACTGAACAAGTTCAAATCAGACATAAACCTAGGTTTTCAAAAAGTACCAAATCAGAAAAACATTTTGGACCAAACCACCATGTGATTCAGCTCCATCTTTGATCTCAGGCCCAATCAAATGACCCACTGAAATGTGCTGGAATATTCTAATGGGCCACGGTGACTCTGTGAAAAGCCTGAGACCGTCCACTATCTTCACTGCCTGGGTTGGGCTCAAGGGACACGTGTAAAAATCCTCTGTTCATTTTCCAAAACTCCTCTAAGGCCACGTAGAAAACAATTCCTTCTTTGTGATAGATTGTTTGTGCACATTCACCAAAGGAGATTTTGCAAATATTATACTTCATTAGACCGAGGGAGAAACAACCATGTCCTTTCATTTCTTATGACTCACTGACGTGAAGATTAAGGATGCTTATTTCACGCGCTGTGAAGTCCCATATACACCATTATGCAGAAACACAAAAATAAATGCATTCTTCAGTCATCTACCCTGCCTCCCAGGGGAGACCAAACACCCCTGCGGGTCCTCAAACCAGCAGCAATCCCATCAACACCCAGGACCACTTCCTGCCACCACCCCCACCCCCAGGAGGCAAAAGACAAAACATCAACAACACTTCCAAGCAACTAAGGGTGAGAGGATGCCATTCAGGGCCCCCTGAAAAATGACTGCGGTCACCACTGTCTTCAACGGTTTTAAATGATACACACACTTTTCTCTGTTTGTTTAATTAATATAAAAAGGAAGCATATCTGGGACCTTCAGGATGACCATGGTGCAAGACTCAACTGCACAGTACAGGCGCCACTGAAGAGACGAAGACGGAAGGAGCGTCTGGAGGGGGTGGGGGGGTGCCTGCCGGCTGCAGCCTTCTAGGAGGCCCACAGGAGGCCAGGGAGGCGGCATGGAGACACTGGGCAGTTCTTCCTTTGTTTTTCTTTGTATTTCCAGGCCCGACAACACCTTTCCCTAAATACAGCACCCGTTGAGTCAGCTTGGGTGGGATCCTGAGGAGACAGAGCTGGGGGGTGGCAGCGTGTGGGTGGGGGCGCCCTGGGTCTCCTGCACACAGCCGTCCCGCCGTGGGGCGGCTGCTCCAGGTCACCACACTTTTTTTTGGAATCAAGAGATGGTTGGGGCAGGAAGGGACCTCAGAGATGACCAAGCACCCACCCCCACCCCCAACCAAAGTCCTGAGAGAGGAAGCTTACGCCAGGGTGGGGGACCAGTGCCCAGGGTTTTGACTCTTGTTTGACAGCCTCTCTGTGGAATTTTCGTTCAAAGCCAGATCGTTTCAGCGAAGAGAATATACAGATGGCAACTAAGTACATGGCAAGATGTTCAACACCATTTGTTGTTTGGTCGCTAAGTCGTGTCTGACTCTTTTGCAGTCTGACTCTTTCGCAGCCCCATGGACTGTAGCTCGCCAGGTTCCTCGGTCCACTGGATTTCCCAGGCAAGAATACTGGAGTGGGTTGCTATTTCCTTCTCCAGGGGATCTCCCTGACCCAGGGATCGAACCCCTGTCCCCTGCACTGACAGCTAGGTTGTTTACCACTGTGCCACCTGAGCCGCCCACCATTAGGGAAAAACAAAACCACCATGAGACAGCCCTGCCTGGCTATCAGAGTGGCTAGAAAAACAGCAACACCACCACGCGCTGGTGAGGATGCAGAGAAACTGGCTCACTGCTGGTAGGAACACACAAGGGTGAGGGCATGCTGGAAACAGTTTGGCAGTTTCTTAATAAATAGGCAACAGCCTATGCCCCAGCAACTGCATTCCTGGACATTCGGTGCAGAGAAATGAAAGCTTAAGGCTGTACATAATAACCTGCACATGAAGGTTCAGGTCAGCTCTACTTAAATTGCCAAATAATGGAAACCACCCAGATGTCTCCTCCTAAAAGTGAGAGTTCCTTCAGAGTCTCAGAAGCCACGCTGATGGTGAGAATTCCAACTGAGAAGCTAAGGGAGCCCTGAGAGTGTGGCGCTCACGCCGGCCCACGCCTTTGCCCCGTGGCAGCCGCTCATCGCCCCCATGTGGCCCCTACACAGTGCTCATCAGAAGCCGCCTTCACTGGTGGCAGTGCTCTGCTCCTCTCTAAGAAGCGCTCCGAGCTCACGCCCTGTGGTCTTGGCTCTGCCCACTGAGGCTGCCAACAAAGAGGTCCCTTCCTGCAGGTCAGTAACCCCGAGACAAGCATCTGTGGGAAGCTGGGGCCTCCTGGCCAGCTGCCCCTTTGGAATAAACTTTCTCCCTCTGCTCATCTGGTGTCTCCTAATTCAACTGAAGTCTGTAGGCAGCTGATGCAACCTGACGCTACGCACTTCCAGTTGAGGTGCTTATGTTATGTTTGAAACATGAACCCCGGACAGGCTTTTGCCTGTGCCGTTTGAAAGGGGCCAGAGAGCCTGGGGCTGTGCAGTGTAATCAGTCCAGGAACCTGTGAAATGGAGAGGCCCGTGACACCAGCGCTGGGTGGCCTGGGGAACCGGGACACTAGAGACCAGAGCTCTGTACCTGCAGGACCCCTGCTCTTCGGCAGCAGTGCCCTCTCTCTCTGATGGGAGGAGGCAGGAGAGATCCCAGGCTGCAAGAACCAAGGCCTGAAGCCCTCCCCTGCTGCCACCGTCAGAGGTTCACCAGCTGAGGAGTGAGCAGCTGTTTCACTTTTTATTGTCCTTGTGGGTTAGGAGTGCTTCACTTTACCCCTCCCTCAGGCCAGGGGCCGAGAGACGGCTCCAGAAGCTCACTTCTGCTACAGTTCCATCGACTCATCTGTTTCTGCACAAAAGCCTATTCATTAGAAGTAAAAGAATACTCTCTTAGTTCCACCTCTGTGAACAGAAAACTTATCTCGAGCAGACTAAAGCACTACTCCAAGGCACCTCTGTGAAGACAACTCTCTTGCCCCTCAGGTGGAATAAGTTCAAGGCAGCAAGCAACTCTCAGAGAAGGCAATGGCACCCCACTCCAGTACTCTTGCCTGGAAAATCCCATGGGCGGCGGAGCCTGGTAGGCTGCAGTCCATGGGGTCGCTAAGAGTTGGAAACGGCTGAGCGACTTCACTTTCACTTTTCACTTTCATGCATTGGAGAAGAAATGGCAACCCACTCCAGTACTCTTGCCTGGAGAATCCCAGGGATGGAGGAGCCTGGTTGGCTTCCATCTATGGGGTCGCACAGAGTCGGACACGACAGAAGCAACTTAGCAGCAGTAGCAGCAGCAGCAAGCAACTCTAGTTCCCTCCACCTGTGGTTCAAACCTGTGGTTCAAACCTCTCATCAGCCCAGCATCTGCTCTGCTTTGATGTTTGGTAACTAGGTCCAACTCTTTGCAACCCCATGACAATAGCTGCTCTGTCCATGGGATTTCCCAGGCAAGAATACTGGAGTGGGTAGCCATTTCCTTCTCCAGGGGATCTTCCCAACCCAGGGATCGAACTTGTGTCTCCTGTATTGCAGGCTGATACTTTACCAATAAGCCATAGGGGAAACCCATCTTCCTCTGCATCCAGTACAGTTAGTCCTCATCTTCCAAAAGCACAAGGCCTGGAGCTAAGCTCAGCACCCCCTCTGCATGGAGCTCCACCCACTTCGTCTCTTCTCCAGGTAACATACAACGGAAGGAGCCGGGACCTGGGAGACACTGATAGGTTCAAATCCCAGCCCTGCCACTGACCAGCTATGCCCTTGGAACTGGCAACCTCATCTGCCTGATCCCCAGTCTGCTCACTGTAAAAGAGGAAACTAACAGACGCCTTGGAGAAATTAAATGAAGTAACTTATGGAACATGCCTGGTACATAACACATACTTTAGAAATCACAGCTGCTGCTACTTCATCAGTACTGTGTAGCCTAAGACTGCATTTGTAACAGACGTGCCACCAACTAGTGCATGCTGAATGACTGTTAACATTATAACTCCCAGTGAGTACCAAAAGAAAAATTTCTGAGCCACGCCCCTGCCATCCTATCCTTCATGCAGTTTGTAAAACGTTTATTCAGGACTTACATTCTTTTGTTTTTAGAATTTTATTTATTCATTAATTATTTTTGGCTATGCTGGGTCTTCACCGGTGTGTGGGCTTTTCTCTAGCTTGGAGAGCAGGGGCTACTCTCGAGGTGCGGTACGTGGGCTTCTCATTGCAGTGGCTTCTCTTGTTGCAGAGCACCGGCTCTAGGGCATGGGGGTTTCAGTTGCTGTGGTTCCCAGGCTCACAGGCACAGACTCAGTAGTTGTGGTGCACAGGCTTAATTGTGCCGCAGCATGTGGGATCTTCTCGGACCAGGATCGAACCAGTGTCACCTGCACTGGCAGCCAGATTTTCTTTACCACTGAGCTACCAAAGACGTTACATTCCCTTTTACAATACCTGGTCATGGAGTCATACTGAACTAATTTCTGAAGTTCTTGAAATCTTCTTTCTAAGGTCACATGTCATATGTCTGCAAGCCACAGTCAGAAGCCCCAGACTAATAATCCCCAGCAATGTGCCACCTGGGACATTCAGGGCACTTCCCGCCAGGCTAACCCACGCTGACCTTTAGGGCCAGCTCCCTTCCTCTGCCTTCCTCTGGGGATGTGGTATTTGAGGCCAATGGTGACAGACCAGAAAATCTAGGCCAGTCCAAAATGCCAAAGAAAGAGTGCCAGGAAGAACCTCTGACCTGCAAAAGTTGGTTCAGTTTCTCGGCATGAACCAGCAGCCCGCAGTGAGGTGGAAGGCGGTTCCCTGGAGGGAGCGGGCTGATGCTTAATGTACAGTGTGATACCGCAAGGTAAACAGCGTCCCAGACACTGCTCCATATGGCCTTAGCCTGGGACGGAAACTAATTACCATCCTGTGTATATTTCCAGGTTGGAGCAATAAGGAGCTACTGTCCAGTGCATTCACCATCCAGACCGCCTCTGAGGTCAAGGCTGCCACATGCTAACAAGTTCTTTTCGTGGTTTCATTCCTCCCAGACGTCAGCCCCTCCATCGTGTAAAGAGCAGAAGGAGACTGGGGCTCAGGGGATGTTATCATAGGCCCGCCCTGAGACCCTCTCTCCAGGAAGGGTATGTGGTCCAGTAACGTCATGGGAAGGACTCAACAGTTCAGGGACTAGAAACTCTGCCCAGACATCGAGTGGCCGACTTGGGGGTGGGAAGGTGAGTGTGGACCAGAGGCAGGCAGGAAAGATGTGAACCCCAAGGAATCACACCATAGGCTGTCGCCCCATATTATAGTCAAGAAGGAAAGGGGATTTTCACATTGGCAGTACAGCAGAGGAGAGGCCCGTGTTTGGCAGGCAGGGTGCCCAAGACGGTGGTGATGGGTGGCCCAGAACAGTCTGTGTTGCTCAGTGGGTTGGGAGGGGACCCACCTGTGGCCACACAGCCCCAGCTCCTGGCAGAGTCTACACAGGCTCCTATAGTCCCTCCTGCAACGCTGAAGTGTGCTGGTGTGCCCTGGGCGGTCCCGCTCAGCCCTGAGTCCAGGCCACCTGACTGTGCACTCCCACCACACCACCCTCCGCCCTCCCGGCCCTAAGAGCAGCTCAGCAGGCCCAGGGTCTGCTGAGCCAGGACAATGGCAAAAAGCAGCTGTGGGGCTGGGAAATGCTGGGCAAGCTCTCCTGTGATCACTGTCCTTTGGGGTGTGCAAAGCGGGCTGCAGAGACCCAGCCTGGGCCTCAAGGCCTCCGTTGGGTCTGCAGTGGAAGAAAGCATCTCTTAAATCTAAGAAAAAGTGGGAAAAGTGCAAGTGTTATTCTCTCAGTTGTGTCTAACTCTTTGCGACACCATGGACTGTGGCCTCTGTCCATGGAATTCTCCAGCTAAGAATACTGGAGTAGGTTGCCACTTCCTCCTCCAGGGGATCTTCCCAACCCCCAGACGGAACCTGGGTCCCCTGCATTACAGATTCTTTACCCTCTGAGCCACCTAAGAAAGATCCTGCCTTCTCTTTTTTAAAGTCTTTATTGAATGTGTTACGATACTGTTTCTATTTTATGTTTCAGTTTTTTGGCTGTGAGGCATCTTAGCTCTCCCAGGGGTCGAACCTCACACCCTCTGCAATGAAAGGTGAAGTCTTCACTACTGGACTGGCAGGGAAACCGTAAGAAAGATCCTGTCTTAATAAGCGTGTGCCCAGCCCACCAGCAGACATGGTACAGGGAAACAATGAAGGCCAACCAAACCACATACAAGTTCAAAGACCTCCCTGGTGGGAAGAGCCACAGCTAGACAAAGTGGTGGTGTTTCTTACACACACACACTCCATCCTCTCTCTTATGCATGATGGTGACTCTAAGAAATGCAGCGAGAAAGCAGAGGAGTGAGGGGAGGGAGAGAAGAGATGGAGGGTTCCTCACCCCCAGAAGGCTGGGCCTCCCTGCCTGGGTGACCTGTCAGTTTCCACCTCCCAAACAGAAGGACAAGAGGCAGGTCCCAAGTGAGTAACCTGACACCTCTTGCCCAGCAGCTGTATCTAAAGGATTGTTTTCTACACTTGAAGCTCTGAGCCCTGGTGACAAAGTGAGGCCTCTCCTACAACGGAGAAACATTCTTGGAAAAATAAATCCTGCCACCCATTTTGTCACCATACTTCACAACTAACGGCACTTTGGGGTGAGGTGGCTGGGGCCACTCCGCAAAGGCAAGTTAGGGTCCTGGTTGGGGACGAGGGGCCAGAGACGGGCTGCCTCTATCCCTGCCTGTTCTGTGTCAGGACCCTGAGACACACAATCTCAGCTCATCAGCACCAGAGCCCACGAGGAAGGGTGGTCATCCTCATTTGGCAGATGAGGAAACAGGCTCAGAGAGGTGAAGGTCTTGCCAAGCTCTGGGACAGAGTAAGGGTGTGACTTCACCTGTGGCTGGCTGGAGCCCTCTTCTCCAGCAGACCCCCTTAACTTCTTCCCTACACCTCCCACGAAACTCAGCATCCAAGAGACCTCAGGCCCCACTTTTTCTCCTAGGAGAAGAAGGGCACCAGCAGGCAATATTCCCTTGGGTACCCTCAGCACTTTCATCTAAACAAAGAGAATGGTGGACATTGCAAGTTCCTCTTCATATGCTCAGGAACGAGAGCGGGGCTCCCTCTAAGTCCCCCCACCTTGCTGTCTGTTGAGTATTTCATACGTCCAGACACGGTGCCAGGCACTTCACACATGGCCTCATTTAAGGCTCACCATCTTAGGCTGGTATTATCAGCCCCACTGCACAGATGTTGAAACCGAGGAACAGAAAAGTAAGAGTCTACACAGCCCCTACCCCAGCCAGCCTCCCCAGAACTCTTCCAAAGATTCAGTCTCAAGCTTCTCTGGTAGCTCAAATAGTAATGAATCTGCCTGTAATGCAGGAGATATGGGTTCAATCCCTGGATTGGGAAGCTCCTTGGAGAAGGGCATGGCAGCTCACTACAGTACTCTTGCCTGGAGAATCCCCATGGACAGAGAAGCTACAGTGCATGGATCGCAAAAGTCAGACATGACTGAGCAACTAAGCACAGCACTGATACTACGTAGAAGCCCCTCCCAAGTTTTCCTGACCATGTGCCTCTGGTCGACTGGGGTGAGGATGGAGGGGTCCCCCAAGACCCCATCTTAGCCTCACAAGAGCATATTTACAGCACAGTCATTTAAGCATTGCATTAAGGTGGGTGCCCCCCATCTCCAACCTCCAAGAGCCTTTGGATCCAGAATAGTGTCTTTGCTCGACCATTTCTAACAGAGATAGCAAACCCTTCAAGGCCTTGACTGTCTTCAGTGGCTGCTGCCCAGATTCAATTCCTCTATTCCTTGTCCCACGACACGCACTGAAGCTTCCTGCATTTTCCATGCCAATACCAAGTCATTATTTATTAACTCATATTTAATGACTGTGCTTGTTTAATGGTTAGACAACTTGTTCTTGCATTTTGCAGATCTCAAGTATGTCTGTTGGCATCCACTTCGCCCTAGAGGACACATCCCCAAGGACAGGAATCGCATCAATTAAGCCATTCTCAGCAGAGGTAACTGCAGACAGAGATGGTAGACCAATGCCTGTTGATTGGGCAGCCATGGGGGTGCCACCTCCACCTCTCAACATGAGCAGTCACCAGATAGGAGGTCCAGCTCTGGGCATGGGTTTCAGGATCTAGCCAGGGCCCAGCCATACTTCAGAAGTGCCCAGCATCTAACTGCCAAATGAAATGTCTGCTTTAAAAACTCAAGATTTTGCTGAATTCTTCTCTTTCACTTCCTAGGACACAAGAGAAACCACTACACGGTACTGGAAAAATAAATGCTCCCATTACAGACGGAGTTGTGGTCTGGTCTCAATTATTCAGGAGCTGACAGCCCTGCTCCAGGTACATCAGACCCCTGCTCCGCACCCGCTCCTCGCTCCCGCCAGCCGTTCCACGTGTCCATTGCATTCGCAGGGTTAGCAAACCACAGAAGCATCAAGTGCACTGGCTGCAATGGTCACTCAGGCAGGGAAGAGGCGCTGCTGAGCAGCTGGAGTGGAACCAGGATGCAATTCCGACTGTCTGCTCATCCCTGCCCCCCAGCCCCACCGTCATGCCCACGTCAGAACTGGCTCTGCTATGGACATAAAGGCTGTCTCTGACATACTCCTTAGCAATTTCTCCTCCAGCCACACAGAAGTGGGTGTATCTTGCATTGGTACAGTGCTTGCCCTCATCCATCCACTTTTGGAAAGATTTTAAAAACAACATCATATTTGTACACCTGAAAGTAATATGATACTGCAAGGTAACTATATGTCAATTAAAAAAAAACATAGATCATTGTTTATTAAAAAAACAAGTATAGGTACAAGTATGCATGACAGAAATAAACAAATGAGTACTGGAGAAATAAAGAGAAAACTTTGGGGAAAAAAGCAACATCATAGAATTCATAATAAAAAAAAACTTAGGCGGGAAAGCATATACTCTCAAAATGACTCTACAAACACAACGTCATTTGAGACTCACAAAAGACCACACGAGATCAGAAGATGATCGATACACCCATTTACAAATGACGTCACCAAAACCCAAAGAAGCCAAGGACCGAATGTGAGAGTCCTAGTCTTTCCAGCACACTGCACTCCTGGAGCAAGACCTTTTCAGAGAATGTCTTGCGTGTCCTAAATCACTGGGATTAGCTAAATGCTGAATACTAATGAGTACTTAATGCTGTGGCAAAGATGATGACAATGGTGAAGAGGAGAAAAAAGGTTTCAATGGTCTCACACAGACTAAAATATCCAGTTATAGCGCATTCAGAATGTCCCGTACGCCAGCACATTTTTCTATCTGTAAGGATTTTCCAGAAGTCTATCAAACCAGTGTCTTCCCAACCTCCCAGCTTGAACACACAGCGACCCATTTTCCTATGCTTGGCTCAGCAACCTGGGTCTCAGGATCTGCTGTCCCAACAAAACCTCCTAGCCATTTCTTAAGAGCCATTTCTTAAGCTACTGGCTGCGGTTGGATTTTCCACTTGACATTGTTAACAGATTAAACTGTTTATCTCATTGTCATACACAAGCCTTTTCAGTTTCCTGCTAATAGATTCAGGTTAGATAAGGATTACAGAAGTGATACTCCCTGAGTTCCTCTCTGTACCCCAGCCGGTATCCTTTCCCCATAGTTATGAGGTGTATTTTCTTAAACCTACTCTTCAGATAGCTAACTTGCAAAAAGAAAACCTTACACACCCATGCATAGCAGAGGACTAGCCAAACACCAGCTCCTACACAACTGTGGAAGAAGCACTTAACACGAGATCCTGCTGAATTATACATTTTACGACTCAGTCATCAATTGCCATAGAGAAGAAGAAAACAAATTGAGCTGAGCCTGGAAAGAATGTCAGCGAAATTGGAAAAACACTCGCTGGGAACCGCCTGGGGGTGCAGGGACCTCCCCAGTAACTGCCAGGGTCCCACAAACTCACAGCATACCAAGAGAGATTGCGGGGTGAGCTGGTCACTGGGGAATCAAATCCCTCCATTCTGAGGCACTCTGAAGACTCCCCATAGTGAATGAAAATATTAAGCATTGTTAATATAAAATGTATTACAGATTCTTCTTGGGAAACAGTACAATCAGTTTATTCATGCTGATTAAATGGATGGTTGGGGGAGTAGGAAGCAAAGGACCCACTGAGACGGGTAAAGAAAGAAAACTGCTGTCACAGTTCCCAAAGCCCAAAGCAAAAGTACCTCGTTCCTGCCTTCTGGACGCATTAAGATCAGTTTTATAAACGTGAGCAAATAGACCAGGTTCTGCTTGGCCAAGGAAAGGGCTTACCCTGCATCATAAGACTTATATCATCTCTAGGTTGTTGTTGTTTAGTTGCTAAGTCGTGTCTGCCTCTTTTGTGACACCATGGACTGTAGCCACCAGGCACCTGTGCCCATGGGATTTCCCAGTCAAGAATACTAGAGTGAGTTGCCATTTCCTTCTCCAGGGGATCTTTCTGATCCAGGGATGGAACCCGTGTCTCCTGCATTGGCAGGCAGATTCTTTACCACTGAGCCACCAGGGAAGCCCCATCTCTGGGTTAGGCAAACCCTAATCTTAGTCACCAGGTCAATGGAAATTGTCTCAATGCCTTTGTTTGAGATTCTGCATCATTTTATTTTCCCTTTCCACCCAGAATCTTACCACAAAGGTAAAAAGTAAGACTAACAGAACAATAGTGACCTTCAAGAGGGTGGGATCTCTTCAGTCCAATATTTGTCACCACCAGATCAAATGAGGAGTTTTTTTCCTACTTATCCTACAATGGGAAAATAAAAATGTATCCTCCCCCTCCATGTCCCACCCCCGCCTCTTTAAATCCTACATAAATATGAACTGCAAAGGTTCATTCTGCTTGCTTACTGTCAGTACCTCCTTCTTTTTGGTTGCTTATAAAACTTAACAGCTGGTTTGGAGCAAAACAGAAGTAAAATTATCAGCAAATTAAACATGTAGTACTGACCAGTGGCCTGAAGAGATATCTTTTGTTGAATGGGTTTCCATTAAGTAATATCAAGTCAGTAAAACGCCCAAGTAAAACTCAACAGAGGGGAAAGATCAGATCTCTAAGAGTGAATTCTTAATGAAACTGTTTTAGAAACACTCCAGACAAGTTAGTCAAAAGCTTGAGTGTTGGCTTACCAGTGAAATGACGATCACATGTCAGAGAAAGCCTGGAGGGCCCTGCCTTCCCATGGGAATCATCAGAGTGGTCTTCCCTGCTCAGACACTCCGGGAGATCTTGTTCCCTGAGGCCTGTGCTGGTCTTTGATCCCCAACTCCATGACTGAATCAAAGGAAACTACACTAGGAGACAGAGACAGAAGGTAAGACCAGCCTTCTCACTGTTTTATGAACTGTACTTCAAGAAGCTGCTGTGGTCCCACAGTAGCATGTGAATTCACACAGCGAGAGTGAAGTCGTTCAGTCGTGTCCAACTCTTTGCCATCCCATGGACTGTAGCCTACCAGGCTCCTCCGTCCATGGAATTTTCCAGGCAAGAGTACTGGAGTGGGTTGCCATTTCCTTCTTCAGGGAATCTTCCCAACCCAGGGATCAAAACCAGGTCTCCTGCATTGCAGGCAGACACTGCTGTCTGAGCAGCCAGGGAAGCCTGGTGAATTCACAAGTAGACTGTAAACACTGGGTTTTGAGAAACTGATTTCATTCTAGCCTTATTAGGTGAAGCAGAATCATTTTCTAGAATTGTACTGGGTGAATGTAGTACCTAAACAAAATCTTAAGCTGCTACCAAGTATTTCTTCCAAGAGGTCCAGTGGATTTTCCAGACATTACTACACAAGATGTCGCCTAACTCCACCTCCACTAACGTTAACTGAGCCTCTACTACATTCTGGGAATCATCTAAGGCACTTTTTAAACACGGCACTGCTGAACTCTCACCCCCTACTCTGCAAAGTCATGCCTCCGCTCCTCATTTTTCAGAGTTTGCAGGCACGTGTGGTCTTGAATTTCACCCAGTTCTCAGAAATCTCAGTCAGGTACCCCTAGTCCTGTGGCGAAAGGTCTCGGGAATGAACAACAAGCTTGTCTTCATTGTTCTTTCCCCCTCTCTTTGTCCCTCCTCTTGCAGATGACTCCACAGTTCTTCTACAGGAAGACAATGCAGCAGAGCTACTGCCTGTTACTCATGCATTCACCCATTCCATTAACCAACATTTCAAAAGCATGTCCTATGCTGAAAGCCAAGATGGATCTTCCCAGGTGAGTAAGGAGTTTATCCACTAATGAAGTTTTATAAGTGAAAAGAAAAATGTAAAACATGACTATATTGAATGCTCTCTGGCCTCACTTTCCTCATCTGTAAAACGTGGATATTGGAGGAAAGGAGCTCTAAAGCCTCTCCCAGACTCAGATTTATATTATTGATAATTATGCAGGTCGTAGAAAAAATTTTATTTTTTTTTAATTCTAAGAACAGAGGCCTACCTTCCTAATAAGATCATATTTATATCTATATTGTCTTTTAGCCCAGGAGACCTGAAATGTCTTTAAAATAATAATTCACCTCTGGAAAAATGAATGCCCAGGTATCTGGTGGGACCACAATGAAAGAGTTGAGGGCACAACTACAGCAAGCTGAGTTTGACTACAGGGTCACAGGGCCGGGTTGGCAGATTCTTCCAGCCCCGCCGGGGGCCTCCACAGCCAAGCAGACTGGACCCACTGGTCTGAGGGAATGCTGTAAAGCTGAGTGTTTCTATGTTGTTAGGTCACCTACAGTGCCACAATCCTTAGTTAACTAAGTTAACAGTATGCAACCACGGAATGGCACACAATCTCAGGAGAACTAGGCTTACAAAACCCCAAATATTCCAATGAGGCAATGGCCACTGGCACTCTAAATGGCTTTTCATGTTACCAACAAGTTCACAGTTGGGTTTCCTGTGATTTTGTAAACAATGAGCTCCCGATACATGAAAAATAAATCATTCACAATGTCAATTCCACCTAGTCAGGAAAGAAATAATTGCAAGACACATTTGTCACGGACTGGCAGGCACGACACACATAACCTACAATGCCAGTATTTCGTCTCTTAACAAAACCCATAGACGAGAGTTCCCTGACAGCCCCATGGTTAAGACTTTGCCTTCCAATGCAGGGGATGCGGGTTTGATCCCTAGTCGAAGAGCTAAGATCCCACAAGGCTTCCAGCCAAAAAACCAAAACATAAATCAGAAGCAACATTGTAACAAATTCAATAAAGATTTTAAAAAAAATCTATAGACCCTTCCATGAGGAGGGCATGCCCACAACACAATATAGAAGAGTTCATGAGTTGCGACTTTCCTTTCACTTTTCACTTTTATGTATTGGAGAAGGAAATGGCAACCCACTCCAGTGTTCTTGCCTGGAGAATCCCAGGGACGGGGAGCCTGGTGGGCTGCCGTCTATGGGGGTCACACAGAGTCGGACACGACTGAAGTGACTTAGCAGCAGCAGCAGCAGCAGCATGAGTTAATCCCAAATCTCTGATTACCTGAAGTCTACAAAGATTGTTCAACCAGGACATAAAATTATTTCCATTAACTGCTTTAAATTCTACCTTTAGATAACTAAATTGAAACCTCACAAAATAAAACAAGCCTAAACAATGTTATCAATGCTCCTAGGAATATAAATAAACTACAGAGGATTAATCTAATCTGTAACTACATTTACCTGGTATGTGCCAACAAAAATCAGAAAAGGGACTCGGTAGCAACTCAGCGCTAAAAACAAAAGTTCTGAAAATGCTTTATGTAACACCTGAAATACATTTCTCTAAAAGCAGAAACTGTCCAGTTTAATGTTGGTTTTGTTGTTGTATTAAACCTAAAAGCCTGGTAAATCTTGAGATATGTTTTTGTGATGCCTAAATACCCATCTCTGTTTTTCTCTGTCTCACCTTTACTTGAAGGATTTTAAACTGGATGAATTATACTTTCATCTTTGATAAAAATGAATTCTTTGAAGTGATGTTTTGGCTCTGCACAGGCAAAACCTCAATTTCCAAACTTAAATATCTGAGGAGGCCAAAGCCCTCAGATAACGGAATGTATTTTTCACTTTTCAGGTTAGCATGCTGGCATCCTACCAGCACAGCCTCTAATATCAGTCTAACCATTAACGAGAATCTTGGGTATAGTACTGATTTATTTTGATGATGCTTTTTCAATGTGGAATTATAAAGAACCATTCTTTCAGGCAAGAGAAACAAGAGAAACAGGTCAATGAATGGGTCTGAGAGAAAACACACCATTAAATGTGCCCCGTTTTAGACTCAACTGCCTGAGATCCACACCACAGAAATCTTGTCACTTTTCCAGACACTCTGATACCTATGTTTCATATACAGCAGGTTTTGAATCCAGTCTCTAGAACTACATAGTCACACAGAGTTACAACTCTATAGGTCCCCGTGAGATCATTCTCAAGCAGAGTGCATATTTTAAAAGGAGGAATCCGAGCCAGAGCTGCAGTCTTTAGGTTCCTTTGCCTCTCTGAATCTTGGTCTCCTCCCCTAAACACATCAGGGTAACATTCAGAACCTCACATAAATGACTTGGGGTTCTCTCAGATTTGAAAGGGTCCTAAGCCCTTTCCAGAAAGACCCTCGCCACATACCTGAGGTGGAAGGGTGCCCCACCTTAGAAAAACAACATATGCAACTCTTTACCCCATAAATCTGGGCCTTCAATATTCTCTTCCAGAATTTTCCACTTAAAAGAACTTACCACTAGATTCATTTTCCCTTCAAAGATCCCTCTAAGACTTCTAAATTTTAATTGGAAAAATTTCACACTTTTAAAAACCACATAAAACCATTTAAAAATGTTCAAATTTTTTACCATGTGTATTAGTTTGCTTTTTGAACCTGAAAAAAAGACAACAAAACTAGTTAACACAAAAAAGTAAAGGAAACAAAATTTCAAAGGCCCTGAAAAAGTCGTAAGCACCAAGAAGGCAAAGATTTTGTATTATACTTCTTTATATGCCCCTCAGATAATCAGACCAACATTTTGTTTTCGTTATTGTACAAATGACTGATAGTACAATTTTGGAAGAAATCAGTAAAAACCTATTTTTAAAGTAAAAAGCATGCTTTTCTTAATTTAGTGCTTTAAACCTGGCATTTCAATGGCCCACTTACTTTTAAATGGATTAACAGAAGGAAGTCAAGAACTGTTGATTAATTTCTAGTTGCCTTAAAGAACAAGCGAGAACACCATTCTTCCTCAGGGCAATTCACTTCTGTTCGGATCTTAGAAAAGAGTAAATGTGAACACGCCTGAATTTAAGCCATTGAACCCAAGGCACGTACGACAACTACTTCTGAGCAAATTTCAAGCGTCTGATCCTTTATAAACAGACACACAGGTGCAAAAATTTGGAACATTCTATTTCCGAGACAAGTGTATCTGTCAGGCTCCTCTGAAGCCTGAAGCCCAGGAAAGGCCTCAAGCACTTTGCATGTTTCTGAGGGTGTCTTTACAGCTCCTACCCAGGGAAGCAAATGAGCAGAGAAGGTTCTCACCACACACCCGTTCAGTAAAAAGGCCTCTGCTCATTTGCATCATCTAAATGGCTAATGAAGTTTCAGAGTGTGCTTCCAAACGACTTTTCACTTTGTTTTTAAGTACAAGGACGTCTTCGAATCCCCCTGCACCGAAAGCTGGGGCTTCTCACAGGTAGCGGGCAGGCAGAGAAACCAGAGAACAGGAGACCAGGCTTCAGGCTTTGCGGGGCTGTCACCTCCACCAGCAGACATGTCACACACAGTCACTCCTCACACACAACGTCACACACAGTCACCCCTCCACAAGAGCACGAGAAGGTTTAACTCTGTGGAAAGACAGGGTGGCACATAAAAAAAAATGTCCTCAGCACGGGTGTGAGGGTCAGGGGTTGGTTCTGTGACTACCAGGCTGAACACTCAGGTTTCTAACCTGTGTGTCCCAGTGGGGTGTTGGGAGTGTGTGGGGGCATGTGTGTGCCCCTGAGTGCAGGGCAGTGTAGACAGAAGCAGCACAGCCCAGAGAAGGGGACAAAGTGTTGACTGAACCTCAAAAGAGGCAGCTCGGGTTTTATCTGTCAAACACTGAACAGCCCAGCCGAAAGGCCCAGTCAATCAAGTTGTCTGGCCTTCTGTAGACAAAATATCCATCTCGGGTAATCAAGTGATTTTTGACCCAAGGAACAGATGTTGCGGTGTCACTGATAAGGCTCCACCATAACAATCTGGTACAAAAAAGAAAACTGAGTTTATCACTCAACCAAAAACTCAAAAGTCCCTAGGATCCCATAATTTCCAGTTGGCTACCCACCCTTCCCTCCCTCCACCCTCCTTCAACTCGCCCTTGGCCTCATGTGATTCAGAAAACAAGGCTGGCGGGGGACTTTTTTCCCTGGCCCTATTCTGTAGGTGTCTGAAATCTTATTTAAAGGAGGGAGGTAAGCTGGACAGCCATTAGGCCTCATTTCCACCTCTGGCGCTGTTTGCTAACTTGATACCACTCAACTCTCTGGTTTCTCAGCTGGCATCCCTCTGGCAAATGAAAAAAAAATTATCACCTGTCATTATTTATCTCCCCTTTAACTCACTTCCAGACAAGAGCCCTTTTCAAACATCAGGACACACAAAATACTTTGAGAGCCAGCCAATAGGAGCTGCTAATCCACCACTACAAAGGGCAAATGGAAAGTTGGAGAACAAGTGAAAAAAAACTTGGCTGTGCTGGCTATGCTCCAGGGTTTAAAAAGGCAAAGGGAGGAGAGGAACAGAGGACCATCTCATGGGCTTTTAATTGTGGACAAAAGGCAGAGAAATCTGGGCCATACCTTCAGTGAGAAGCATATTCCACCTTCCCTTTACCACCATCCCCTTCCGGGTGGACCAGAGGTGTCCATGTCAGATGCCTTGTGCTGGCCACAAAATGCCAGGGTGATGGGGACCACATTTTGCATATACATGAAAATGTATACATCAGCAGAAAGCAGAGTCTCATGAAAAGAAACGCTTGGTCTTCTAAGATTCAGACTGTGATTTCTGAAGTGGAAGTGTGATAGAAATATGCTTTGGAGTCCAAAATACCTTAGTGAAGAATGTAGCATAGAAATATAAAGTTCTCAGCTGCTGTGGCTTAACACATTGAGTGTATAGTACGTGATATTCAAGATTAAATCAGAAGACTACCTACTACAATAAAAATGCAGACTTTCCCCCAAGGTAACACAAGAACCCCCTCACATACAGAACTAGGAAATTCCCCAGACTCTGGAAAAGCTTAGAGAAAGTCCAGACCTTTTCAGAAGCGCTAGCTTCAACTCTTATGTCTTCCGTCTGATGCTCTGATCCTCCTAAGAGTTAAAACAGCCTAGCACTGAGATAAAGCGTGTACAGAAATAAACCCATCTACTGCCATAGCCAGAACAACATGTCAGCGTGCTGAATCACAACAGATGCACTTGGAAATGTACTTGAAATGTACCTGTACCAGACAATAAGTATGTCCATGAAGAGGTATATACCCTAAGGGTATTACCCAGGTGCTTATCTCAGGCAATTCAACCTATTGTAATATTCTGTCATTAAAGAAACTGTCTCCTTATCTCAAAGCATGGTTTTCATTTTAAATCATACAGCAAACTGTATCTTACTTCTGTTGGCCCCACAAATATTGCAACATCCTGACAATTTACGGAGGTAAGGTGGTTCTTCACCCAGCAGACACAGCCATTATCTACAGGTTTCAGGGACCTGTCACAGAATCATATCACTCATTTTCCTGACCTATTAGTACAGGCTGAGTTAATTTGCTGACATCCTTGTCAGTTTCCCCTCTGCCTAAATGAATCACAGAATTAAAGTGTTTCACCTGATCAGACAAAAGCTACAGCTCTGTTCTCCATCTCTGGAGATTAATCAGGAAGCCTTTGGTAACACTCATGAATATGATCTTCCCAAGAAGCGAGTGGTGACCTACCAGAGGTATCTTTAAAGATATACATGGAAATAGTAACAGAAGTGACTCCAATTTGCTGTCCAAGCTACAAAGCGCAGGACCAGGGCCTAGGTGCCTCCCCAGGAAACACACCTGGAGAGAATTGCAGGTTGTGACTGCCCCAGGGCCCTGGTCAGGGTCTTCCCGACTCAGTAGAAAGAAAAAGGGACACATGGGCATGAAAGCAGCATAAGTTCTAGAAAAATCTCAAGGCAAGACATACCACTCTGGGCTTCTGCTGGTCCAGGGTATGCAGGAAGGCAGAGTTGGGGTCCAGGCAGCGCTCAGGGTCACTGGAGATGTCCTCCTCCGAGTCCTCATAGGAGGAGGAGAAGCCAGTGGATGAGGCAGAGGAAGACGACAGTTTCCTTGGCGGCAGGCTGCCTCTGGGGCTTCCCTGCGCCTCCTCCAAGGCCCTGTCCTCCTGGGCATCCTCGTCTGTACCCATGTCTGTGATGATGACAGCGGGGATGCTGTTTCGGCCGCAGGCCTCTCCCAGGGAAGGCTTGTCCTTCTGTGCTGGGGAGAGCCGGTCTGGGCTGAGGTGGGCGTCTCTGCCCTGTGGCTGGCCTCCCCAAGTCCCCTTGGGTTGCACTGCTGTGCCACACGTCCAGGCCAGACAGGCTTCTTCCATGGGGCCCAGCCAAACCCTGGAGGTCCCAGGCTGCACGCCCACCCTGTCCCCAGGAAAGTACTGGGGTTCTTTCAGTTCTTTCGCTGCTTCCCAGCAGGGCAAAGGCTCCAGCATTCCGCCAGAGGGAACTCCTGCCTCCACCTCCGGGGCCCCTGGTTGCGCTGAGCTGCTGCCCCCAAGCAAGCCCAGCGTCGCGGACCCTTCATCCACTCTGTCACAGGACGTCGGTGCCTCCCCTGACCACTAGGGCCACACTCTGTGACCCCGCAGAGCCTCTGGAACCCTGCCTGAACCAGGACGGAGCCTCAGGGAGCTCCGCCGCACTGTGCACGCTCCCAGTCCTCTCCTCTGGCCTTCCGTCAGCCCCAGGCGCCTGGGATCCCAGCGTTCCCGGCGTGCCACCGGACAGGGTTCCTCTCCCCACCTTCCCAGGGGGCTCTCCGCTGCGGGGTCCGCCCCACTCTGGGGCCGGGCTTGTCTCACTGACAAGAGACTGCCCCTGACTCTTGGCCAGGGCCTGCAGGGGGTGCGTACCCCCAAGTTCATGGGCCCTCTTAGACGGCTCAATGAAGGCAGGGTCATGTGGATGGTGTGGAACGGTGGATGTGGCTCGGGCTGCCACTGCTGTGTCCACGGTTAAGTTCACTCTGACCAGTCCCAACGAGGGAGCCTGGGAGTTCTGAGTTCCCAACGGAGGAGACCCCCTCTTGTCAACTTCCAGAGCGGTGGGTGAGCCACAGTAGGGTCTGGCGGGGAGCGCCTTCTCCATTCTCTCCGAAGCGCTGGGACCCTGGGCCCCTGATCCTGAAGGGGCCGCAGGACGGAGAAAGGTGCCACTACTCCCTCCTTGTCCTTGGAGAGGCGGACGCTGGGCGAGCCTCCTCTTCTCCCGGATTCGACCTCGGAAGTCTCCGGACATTGTTCCCCCAGGACTTGGTCCTCCGCTCCTCGCTCTGAACTGGGACCCTTCCTGGGGGCTGACTGACGCTGCGCAAGGGGCACGGGGAGGGGCGAACGAGCCCTGCCCAGACGCGGGCTGCGGGGCGGCTGCGTGGCGGAGCTTTGCTCCTGGATGTGAGCCTCGAACATGCCCACTTTCTGGTTCACCTGCACGTTCTGCAGCTCACGCTGCAGGATTCGAAGCTTCCTCTTGGCCTCCTCAGGCCCAGGAGGGGAGAGGGTACCGGCGGTCACCACCTGCTGCCCTTTCCCTCTTAGACGACCGGCCCAGCTCGGGCTACCCACGCTGCTGCCGCTGCCGCTGCTGCTATTCAGCCTGCGCCGGCCACTCCGCCAGCCCAGGGGGCTCCCGGGGTCCTCCGGTGACAACGACTCAGCGGGGGGAAGAGGAAAGAGGAGCCACTCCCGGGGCTGAAAACGCTGCCGGGGCTCAACACGGCCCTCCCTGGCGGCGGGGTCGTCTCGTTGCTGCTGGACCGAGGGCCGCCGCCGCTCTTCACCTGGTTGGCGCTATTCATGATCACCAGGCTGTTGAGGGCATAGCAGTACATGGCCATAGTACTGGGTCCTGCGCGCTGCCCGCCGCCGCCGCTCCCGTTCCGGCTCTGCCGCCGGCGTCTCCTCCTCCCGCGGCTCTCGGCTCCCGGCTCAGCCGCGGAGGCCCGGCGGCAGCGGCTCCGCGCGCAGATGGGGCAGCATGGCCTGGGCGGCGGGCGGGGGCAAGACAGCAGGCTCAGCCCCCGCCCAGAGGTCCATAAACAACAGCGCCGCTGTGAAGACACAAGGAAACAAGTCAGGACCCCAGAGAGAGGGTGTGGGGGGCCGGCTAGGGGATTAAGACGGGCCCCGGCCCACGGAACCCCAATCTGTCGGGGATCTGGTGCCACTAAACGTCTTATTTACAGGGGCAGTGCGGCACGGCGAGGACATAAACCTGCCCCCCTCCCCCTCGGTCGCCAGCGCGGTGGTGATGTGATGCGCTGTGTGACACGCTTGAAGGTTCCTTCCAATTTCAAACGCTAAGAGTTGTCTCCAAAGCCACGCGGGACGGGCGGGGAACGATATACAACTACTTGAATCCTATGTGCGGGGCGCGGCAGATTCTGAGCTTTCTGAGAGCGAGGACACCCTCTCCACCGTCTCGGGGTCGCCTCGGCTTTGTAAACACTGGCTATACCGGGTATAACGGGACAGCTTTTCGCCTCCTCCCTCCCCCCCCTCCCCATCTTGGGCTTCAGGATGTCCTCTCTCCACGTTCCCTTGACCATCAGGGACCGACTAGGAGGAAAGCTGATGTGAACCTGCTTTTCCCGGCCGCTGTCTGCGCCCGGGTCTGGGGCGACCCCTGCTTGCCTGCCGTTTACCTTCCTGACCCTGGCCTTGATGCTGTGTCCCTCGGCCTACGACGGCCTGGGCGCGCGGCAGGGTGGCAGCCTAGGCATTTTAAGCACTGGCTTTGTCGCCAGTCCCCAAACAAGTGTGTTTTGTGAGTGTGGGCGCGTCTGCGCGCGCCCGGTGTCGAGGCGCTGCGCGTCCCCTGTACCGGAACCAATACTTGCCGCCCCCCACCCCCACCCCGCCGTCGCCCCAGTGGAGGGGCGTGTAGGTGTATTTTGTGTGTGTGTGTACGCGCGCGCGCGCACGCGTGGGGACAACGAGTCCGCGCTCCACACACCCCGTGTCCGAGGACGCGGCTGTCTCTGTGGGCTTCGGGACTCGCGCCCACACCGATAGGTGTGCGTTGCTGCAGCAGGGCTGGAGCCCCGGCTCTGCAAACCTCCCGGGGTCCCGCTCTAAGCCCCGAGGCAGCGCGGCCGAGTGCAGGGCTTCTCCGCATCCAGGGCACCCTCGCCCGGCGCCAAGCCGGCCGCCCGGCGGCCCGAGCCCGCGAATGCCTGCAGCGCGCCGGGGTAGGCGGCGGAGAGCCAGCGGTCCGGAAGAGCAGAAGAGACGGCGAAAACTCGCCTGTGCTCCTCTGCACGCCGCCCTCCCCTTGCCCGTCTCCCCGGCCCACCTCTCCGCGCTTTTTCGGATCCCAGATTCCTCAGATTCGCTCCAGAACAGACAGTGAGGGGAAAAGAGGGTTTGGAGGCGAAAGCCATTAAAAAGTCGCCAAGCTTACCTGCAGTTTCTCAGATTCCCGGGTCCTGTGCAGACTACATGACCCAGGGACGCAGATCTCGTAGGTGAAAGATGACTTTAAAAAGCTCAGAAACGATTTCCTCACTTCGTTTGGAAGACAAAAAAAGGAGGAGTGGGAAAAAGAGAAACCGGTCGGCAGGGGCGGGAGATCCGGGCAGTGGCGACGCCGGCCGGCCCTGCACGCCCTTCTGGGCCGTGGAGATAC
The DNA here is from genome assembly GCA_917880005.1 of Nanger dama. Taxonomy (NCBI): domain Eukaryota; kingdom Metazoa; phylum Chordata; class Mammalia; order Artiodactyla; family Bovidae; genus Nanger; species Nanger dama. Next base: position 1,005,660 of record CAKJTW010000097.1, on the reverse strand, counting down.
TACCCTGTCAGTGTCTGCTCCCGGCTACTTCAGTGTTTGTTCAATGTGCGATTAAAAAAAAGTTGGGGCGGGGGAGTGGGGGATTGGGGGTGGAGGAGGGAGGAGGGAGTAAGGCGGGGGCTTGGGGGAGGAAAGCAGGAAGGAAGTTGTGAGCCTGTCTGGGGTTGAACTCAGCGGAACAAGTTTTTCTTTTCTTCTTTTTTTTTTTTCTATTGCTTGGCAAGACCGAGGGAGGGAAACACTTAAAAAAAAAAAGTTTCCATTGTTAGCTAACAACAAAAAAAACCTTTAACTTCTGCGGGTTAAAGATATACGATCCATTTTCCACCCCCTATATCGAGCCTCGCTGATGGCTAGCTTTATGAAACTTTCTTTTTGAAAAATGTTTTTAATAAAGTTTGAGTGTGCATTTTAAGCAGAGCAAATCATGGGGACCTTTTAAGCATTTTAAAAGGGCTAAAGCCTCACGTAAACGGTTTGTGTTCTTGTACACAAATATGCAAATTCGAAGAAGGTACTGTGTGGGCACCTCGTTGCAGAACTGCAGATTTTAAATGCATCACAGTTGTATTTTGGAAGACTGGTTGGGCTGTGAGCTGTTAATGGGTTTGCAGTGCAATTGCTAGTTGTATAAACACGCCTTTGCAGTGCACATTTTTCTGTTATTAAATGCATTCAGCAAATGTGACATTGGCATTTTTTTGCACTTCATTCTCAAACTTATTTTAAGAAGGATAGTCCTGGAACTAAGAAGGCCTGGGACCCCTTGCTCAGTCTCCTGCAACTGGATCACTTTCCAGAGACATTTTCCCCCACCATCAGCAAATACTACCCGGCAGGGATATTACCCATTTAAGCTCTGGTGCTGCAAGTGTGTTTTGCATAATTCCCTAAATCCTAAACTATAGCATTTAGTGAAAAGAGGAAAAACCCAGCTGCCAGGCTCAGGAAATGTAAAATATTAAAGCCTGAATCAGTCCTAATATTCCTATTAGTTATAATTTAGACAGAAATTTTAACGTTGCTTGTGGTAAAACTGTCACTTGATTGTTTATGTAACAATACTGTTTAAGTGACAAAAGCAGCCTGCTGCTCCATCAGGAAAAGACTCATCTTAAATCTGAAACCAAGAGATATTCTAGCTAAGAATTCCCAGGAATGAGACAATGTTGAGTCCTACTTGTTTTGGGTTAAATTTATTGATTTATTTCATTTTTGCTGTGCTGGGTCTTAGTAGCTACGAGCAGGCTTTCTCCAGTTGCAGCGTGTGGTGTTCTTATTGCAGTGACTTCTCTTGCTGCAGAGTGTGGTCTCCAGAGCGAGTGAGCTTCAATAATTGCGGCATAGGGGCTTAGGTGCCCAGGGGCATGTAAAATCTTCCCAGACCAGGGAATGAACTTGTGTCACCTGCACTGGAAGGCAGATTCTTAACCACTAGACCACCAGGGACGTCTGAGTCACTTGTTTTTTAATGTGCCATGTTGGGAAGACTGAGCCTGAATCCACTCTCATTCCCTATGTCAAGCGAAGTGAAGTGAAAGTCACTCAATCCTGTCTGACTCTTTGCGACCCCAAGAACTATACAGTCCATGGAATTCTCTAGGCCAGAATACTGGAGTGGGTAGCCATTTCCTTCTCCAGGTCCCATCCTCTATAGAAGTAAGAAGTAAAGTCGCTCAGTCATTTCTGACTCTTTGCGACCCCATGGACTGTGACCTACCAGGCTCCTCAGTCCATGGAATTTTCCAGGCAAGAATACTGGAGTGGGTTGCCATTTCCTTCTCCAGGGGATCTTCCCAACCCAGGGATTGAACCCGGGTCTCCCACTTTGCAGGCAGACACTTTACCATCTGAGCCACCAGGGGAGCCCACATCCCCTGTGGGGCGAAATAAAAAGATCCTAGAGTTTATTCAGGTGTTGACTCAGGACTTGGGCAGTTGCTAAGGCATAGAAGTCAGCCCTACCCTTGTCCCTAATTCACTTCCCCAGTGGCAAGAAACAGGAGCTGCCAGTTCTCAGAAGACCCACTCCATGGAGTTTATTTCTATCATAGGAGATGCAAACACCCATGTCAGTCAGATGTTACAGTGGAAACAGCTGCAGGACCTAACAATGCATACAGTGAACACAGAACCTTAGCTTTCCAGCCTCTGGGAACTCTCACTGTCACCTCACACACCAGATATCATTGACCTTCCCTAGAAATGAGAAATCCGAGCTTCCTGAGTGTTCAGTGAGCCTGAAAAGTTCTTGCTTAAAAACGCAGCCAGCAACTGGTTAGGTGTGGCATGCTGAAGAAATTTCTGCCTTGGACTGGCAGTAGAACTAAATGATAGTGCTACCAGTCTGAAATTCTAACTGCTACTAAGAATGACAGAGATTAGGGGAAAGATGGAGCAAAACCCGTATCTGGAAGCCAGCATGGTTGGCTTGCATCTTGAAGCAGAATCTAGTAGCCTCCCTTGATTTTACATGAACAAAGAAAAAAAGTTATATAGCACTTAGTACTTATTATTATCCAGGCACTGTTTTAAGCACATTATATATATTTATACATTTCAATCCTTATAACAATCCTATGAGATACATACTATTATTACCCTCATTTTATGTATGAAGAAATTGAAGCACAAAGTGGTAAGCAATTTGCCACATCTATTCAATATTGTACTGGAGGCGCTAGTCAGCGCAATTATATGAGAAAAAGAAGTAAAAGGCATCCAGATTTGAAAGAAAGGAGTAAAACTGTATTGACTGAAAATATGATTGCCTATGTAGACTATGGAGAAGACAATGGCACCCCCACTCCAGTACTCTTGCCTGGAAAATCCCATGGCCGGAGGAGCCTGGTAGCCTGCAGTCTATGGGGTCGCTAAGAGTTGGACACAACTGAGCGACTTCTTCACTTTCACTTTTCACTTTCATGCATTGGAGAAGGAAATGGCAACACACTCCAGTGTTCTTGCCTGGAGAATCCCAGGGACGGGGGAGCCTGGTGGGCTGCCATCTATGGGGTCGCATAGAATTGGACATGACTGAAGCGACTTAGCAGCAGCAGCATGTGTAGACTAGCCTATGGAGGCTACAAAGAAGCTACTAGAACTAATAAATGAGTTTAACTTTTTAGTGTATTCATTGCTAGGACTGTTGTAACAAAGTGCCATAGATTGAGTGGCTTAGACAATAGAAATTTATTTTCTCATAATTCAAGAGGCAAGAAGTCCAAGATCAAAGTGTTAGTAGGCTTGGTTTCTTATAAGGCCTCTCTCCTTGGCTTTTAGATGGCTATTTTCCCATATGCCTTCATGTGGTCTCTCTGTGTGTCTGTGTTCTAATTTCCTCCTCTTGTAAAAACATCAGTCATATTGGATTAGGACCCACCTAGTTTTAACTAAATTATCTCTTTAATTATCTCTTTAACTAAATTATCTCTAAATTATCTCTATCTCAAAATATGGTCATTCTGAGGTACTAAGAATTAAGACTTCAACATGTAAATTTTAACTAAATTGTCTCTTTAATTATCTCTTTAACTAAATTATCTCTAAATTATCTCTATCTCAAAATACGGTCATTCTGAGGTACTAAGAATTAAGACTTCAACATGTAAATTTTGGGGTACACAATTCAGCCGTAACAAGATTGCTGGATACCAGTATACCATAGTCAATTGAGTTTTTACATATTAGCAACGAATAGTCAGAAATCAAAACTTAAAAAATAACATTTTAAAATTTTATTTACTTTTAATCGAAAGATAATTGCTTTACAGTATTGTGTTTGTTTCTTCCAGGCATCAACATGAATCAGCCATAGGTATACCTATGCCCCATCCTTCTTGAACATCCCTCCCACCACCCTCCCCTATCCCACCTCTCTAGGTGGTTACAGAGCCCTGGTTTGAGTTCCCTAAGTCATACAGAACGTTTTAATAGCATCAAAAACTATGAAATACATAAGAATAAACACAACAAAAGATGTATACAATCATAGAATAAAAACTACAAAACAAGAAAAATTAAAGAAGATCTAAATAAATTGAGAGATATACCATGTTCATGAATTGGAGGACTCAATATTGTTAAGATGTCAATTCTCCCCAGATTTATCTGTAGAGCCAATTTAATCAAAATCAATATCGAAGCAAGTTATCATTTTTTATAGAAGTTGACAAGCTGATTCTCAATTCGCTCGAAACTACAAAGGATCTAGAAATACCAAAACAGCTTTGAAAAAGAACAAATTGAAAGGACTGACACTATCTGATTTCAAGATAAATCTTTATCATAAAGCTATCATAATCAAGAATGTGTGGTATAGTATAAAGTTAGATGAATAGATCCATTATATACATGTGGATATTTGATTTTGATACAGGTGCAGAAAAGTGGAGAAAGGAATGTTTTTGACAAATAGTCCTGTAACAATTGGATATCCATATTAAAAAGAATTTCAATCCATATCTTATACCGTATATAAAAAACTAACTCATTCTGGCTCATAGATCTAATTGTAGAAGCTAAAACCATAAAACTTTTATACAAAAACATAAGAGAAAATCTTTGGGGCCTTTGGTTAAGCAGCAAAGTATTGTTTCTATTTCTTAGACACAATACTGAAAGCACGATCCACAAAAATTTTGACAAATTGAACTGTATTAAAATTTAAAACTTCTGCTCTTCTGAAAAGCATAAAAAGACAAGTTACAGACTAGAAAAAATGCTTGCAAAGTGTAAATTTTATTAAGGACTTGTATCTAGAAGAGATAAAGAGCTCTTAAATTTCAACTGGGAAGCCCTGGTGGCTCAGAGGTTAAAGCTTCTGCCTGCAACGTGGGAGACCTGGGTTCGATCCCTGGGTCAGGAAGATCCCCTGGAGAAGGAAATGGCAACCCACTCCAGTATTCTTGCCTGGAGAATCCCATGGATGGAGGAGCCTAGAGGGCTACAGTCCATGGGGTCACAAAGAGTCAGACATGACTGAGCAACTTTACTTTCACTTAATGTCAATAATAAAAGAACAACTTAATAAAAAATGGCATTGAAAGAGGTATTAGTGACAAATATGCATATGAAAAGATGTTCAACATCATTCATCAGTAGGGAAGTACAAATTAAATACCATTAAACACCTATTAGAATGGTTACAAATATAAAAACTTACTTGATAAAATTGTTGGGGAACCAAGCTCTCATACACTGCTAGTAGAAATGTAAAATGATATAACCACTTTGGAAAACAGTTTGACAGTTTCTTAAAAAGTTAAACATACAAATCGTATGACCCAAGCAGTCCATTCCTAGGTATTTACCCTAGAGGAATAAAAGCATATGTCTATACAATATACATACACTAGTGTCCACAGCAGCATTATTTGAATTAGCCATAAATGGCAAACAACTGAAATGTTCATCAACATATGAATGAATAAGCAAATTGTGATATGTCTATACAATTGAACACTATTCATCAACAAAAAAATGAACTCTTGATATACATACAACATGGATGAGTCTCAGCGTAATCATGCTGAGTGAAAGAAGCTAGACTGAAAAGAATATTTACTGTACAATTCCTTTTCCATAAAATTCTAGGAAACACAACTTCATCTATAATACCAAAAAGCAGATTGGTTGCTGCCTAAAAATGAGGGGAGAAGGCAATGACACCCCACTCCACCACTCTTGCCTGGAGAATCCCATGGACAGAGGGAGCCTGGTGGGCTACAGTCCATGGGGTCCCTAAGAGTTGGACACGACTGAGCGACTTCACTTTCACTTTTCACTTTCCTGCATTGGAGGAGGAAATGGCAACCTACTCCAGTGTTCTTGCCTGGAGAATCCCAGGGACGGGGGAGCTTGATGGGCTGCCGTCTATGGGGTCGCACAGAGTTGGACACGACTGAAGCAATTTAGCAGCAGCAGAGGCAAAAACGGGGAGCTATGGGGAGGTATGAGAGACAGGGAAGACAAAGAGTCATGAGGTAATTTTTGAAGGTAATATATATTTTCACTGTCTTGATTGTAAGGAAATGTTTACATCAATGAAAATTTATCAAACTATAAATTGTTACATATGTGCACTCTCAGTTCAGTTCAGTCACTCAGTCGTGTCCGACTCTTTGTGACCCTATGAATCGCAGCACGCCAGGCCTCCCTGTTCATCACCAACTCCCGGAGTTCACTCAAACTCAACGTCCATCGAGTCGGTGATGCCATCCAGCCATCTCATCCTCTGTTGGCCCCTTCTCCTCCTGCCTCCAATCCCTCCCAGCATCAGAGTCTTTTCCAATGAGTCAACTCTTCGCATGAGGTGGCCAAAGTACTGGAGTTTCAGCTTTAGCATCATTCCTTCCAAAGAACACCCAGGGCCAGTCTCCTTTAGAATGAACTGGTTGGATCTCCTTGCAGTCCAAGTGACTCTCAAGAGTCTTCTCCAACACCACAGTTCAAAAGTATCAATTCTTTGGTGCTCAGCTTTCTTCATAGTCCAACTCTCACATCCATACATAACCACTGGAACTTTAGTGGACTGTATATCAATTATAACTTAATAAACAATTTTTAAAAAATAGCTATGGATAGATACAGCTTTTGACAAGGCTGTTGTGGGCCCTCATCCTAGTACCAGGCACAATGCCTGACATATAATATCATCTCTGGGTAAAATCTGAAGTCATTCATTAGGTAATTCACTCAGGAACTTCATGGAATAACTCTGTGCCCCCTTCCCCCATCATATATACCTCTTGTTAAGTTATTGGCTACACTGTAAAAATCTTCAGCCTTCCCTTCTTTGTTCTCTACCAGACAGTGAGCTCTTCAAGGAAGTGAAAGTCACTCAGCTGTGTCCGACTCTTTGAGACCCCATGGACTAAGCAGTCCATGAAATTCTTCCAGCCAGAACACTGGAGTGGGTAGCTGTTCCCTTCTCCAGGGATTTTCCCAACCCAGGTTTCCCACTTTGCAGGCAGGTTCTTTACCAGCTGAGCCACCAGGGAAGCCCCTTCAAGGAAAAGACCCTGATTTATTTATTTTCTTAGCCTTACACAGAATGGATCTTTACGTTTTTATTTATTTATTTTTAATTTTTTTTTAACTCAAGTATAGTTGACTTGCAATGTTGTGCCAGTTTTATGTTTTTAAACAAAAACAAAAAATAGAGGCATTAAGCAATCAAATCACTATGCAAAAGGGCCAAGGAATCAGCACATCAGGAAAGCTGCCTGCTTTTATTTCCCAGACAGTAGGAAGTGCTTCCCACTGCTATACTTGGCTGCTGCGAGCAGGCAATAGAGGGGGTGGTGATGGAGGTCTCCATCAGTTTTTCCCTCCTCCTACACTCCTTCCTTGAAATCTTAGTTATAAAGTTTCCAAAACACCATTAGCCCAAGGCATGGCTGAGGCTCCTCTCCTGTGCAGCGCAGAGCAAGGCCACGAAGAAGCAGCTTCCTACTGCCTTTCACCTCTACCCCGGACTCTCTGGCCCTTTCTTCATTGGTTTCCTTCACCTTCTCTAATCTGGATAAGGCAGTAGATAACTCACTCTTTCCTTCAGGTATTGAACAACTGAGTGAGGACTTGTGCATCAAGCCTGCAGCAGCTACTAGACACAAGATGATGTAGATAAGCCCTGCGACTGAGTCTAGGGAAAGACCAGCAAGGCATCCAGAACAGGCTCTGCGCTTCTTTCAGCTGCTGCCAAGGAGGGTAGGAGGGAGACACAACTTAGATTTGAGGTTCTTACAGGTGCCTTCGTTGACCATGGCTGTGTGTCCTTAGACAAGTAACTGAAACTCTCTGAACCTCAGTTTTGAGAAAGCAGAAAGCATTATAATACCCTCCTCCATGGTGTTCTTATAAAGATTTACTAGATAATGCACAGAGAAACACTCCAAAAGATATGCCATCTTACAAAGTACCTCTCAATCCTTTAGCCCATCACATCAGAAAGATCCATGACTTAGTGGATCTAAGAATCTGCCGTATACAAGGCAGGTACTCGATAATAAATAGTTGTTTCTAGTATAAGATTCTTCAGGACCCAGAGACCCTTCCTTCCTATGGTCCACTACTCTAATCATACTCCTGGCGACAGCACTAAGGGTGGAGAGGTTGGGGCGGTTTCTCTTTGCTCTATTTTGAGAAATTCTGAGGTCTAATGACATCTAGCTGCCTATGCTCACATTCAGGCACATGAAACTACATGAGAGATGCCTGTTCCCAGGCCACATCCCCTTCTAAGTGAATCTGGCTGCCTGATCCTGCTTAGAAATGCTGGGTTATCAAAGGGCCACACTGGACCCACAGCTAATTAGACTGAGATGGACAAAGCTCCCAAAGACAGCTAATCCACAGGCTGCCTAATGATCTGGCATGAAAATAGGAAGCAGTCAGTCGGATTGCTCTCACAGGACTTTGGAATCCTTATTACAGGAACGAGCAGAAGGACCATGTGGTAAACTTGGGGCTAGTGTAGCACATACAAGAGCTGTAGGCAAGAAACCAGGAATGAGGGAAGGGTTCCTGGGTGGGTGGGGGAGTGCAGAACAGGTACAGAGACAAGAGAAACCACAGCACCTGATGAAAGACAGGGAGAGAGAAAGGCAGGGAGTTGGCTTACCTGCTGGCAGCATGGCAAGAGGCTGGCACATTGTCTGCCCCTTAGATTTGTGAACAGCTGTGGCATTTCTATGAATGACCCCTCCCTCTCCCAGACACCTAATACCTTACCTTACACATAAATATTTATTCATGATTAATTCCTCAGCCTAAAAAAAAACAAAGCTATTAAAAAACACACACACACACAGTCTTGCTGCCCTCTGCCACTAGCAGTAGGTGATAGAATCTGGAGGAGAAAAGTGCAAATTGTGCATGTTGTGATTCTAGGTTGAGATGAAGAAGAAAAATTTCCTCTTGACCCTCCCCCATAAGGCCCCTTGTCTTCCTGGGTCCAGACCTCAGCATCAGTTCTTCCTTGTGTTATGAGAGCTTACTCTTCATTTCTTCCAGTCATTCGTCAATCATTTACTAAACACCCCTCACTACACATCCATTGTAATCAGCTCCCTTTGTCTCTTCTTTGAGACAGGAAATTGTAATGCTTCATTCCATCAACACCTGCAGGACCTGATGGAGAAAATTTCTTGATCAATGTTTGTTGCATGATCGGTATCTCTACCCCAGGTATGGCAAGAAACAGAAGGATTTTTCGACCTTCCGTTTTGAGGTGGTGCTGGAAAGGAAAAACAAAGCTGGTTGGATCTATTCCTGCAGCAAAGCATCCATAGGTAGACCTTATTTACATGGGAAACACTTATCTCATTTCAAATACACTTTTTGCCCACCTGAAAAGCAGATTTCTGCACAGTTGCATTGGCTGTGTTGCACATCTGATTCAGGCACAGACATGCCAAAGCCATGGATCTGCCATGATCTAAGCCAGTGGTTTATATATACAAATTCATTTTCTTCATTGTCTGCAAGCAACCGTGACCTGATAAGAGATGGATTGAAAAGATGGGCTCCTGCTTTCCGTACCTAATTAGCCAACTTAATGAATGTTGAACTTAGCCAACTTAAACATTCAGGTTGAAATGTAGTGCCAAGACTTCGCTCAAATTTCAACCAAGTCGTTTGTTATCAGTTTAAGATACTGGCTCTATGGTTTTGTGCCACAAACACCCCCTCTCCAGGCATCCCCTGCCATCACCGGGCCTGTTTGTCACTGAAGAGGCTGCTCTTAAGGTAAAGTTTAAAAAGTGAAGGAATGAGGAGCAGCCTCAGCATCTACATGACAACTTCTGTAGATAACTGGATTTGTGTGATATCTGTGGAACCCCCAGGACAAAAAGAAGTGATGAGAGAAGAGCATGGAGGACATGTAAGTTACATGACATTTATAAGACATTTTCTTTGAAGTTATGATATAGTCTACCTTGGGCTTAAGTGGTCTCAACAGGCAAACCCAAGAGGGCCAGAGAGGGCCTTTGAGTCAAACCTGTCCCCTTAACTAATATTTTACGAAGAGGAAGGAAGTGTAAAGTTTACACGCAGAGTCTTTAAGGACAGAGTTTCAGAAAAGGTCACTGTGTAAGGTTCTAATACAAAATAGACAACTATCTCCAGAAAAAGAGGAAGTTGCTTAGGCCTCCCTTTTCTCCTGACCCTCACAATAAAGGAACAGTATTAGCAACATGAGATCATATCTCTAGTGCTTGCAAACCACCATCCATCAACACTGGAGGTGTCTAGAGCTTCCCCTGTAGACCCATGAACACAGCCTGTTTAGCTCTTGTTTGACTCAGGGGCACCTTGTTCCAGCCTTGGGTATTATTTTATTCATATTAAAGCCATTTGTTCACTCATCAAACCATTCTCAAGTTTTCCAGGCCAGAGTTTGGGGGCAGGGCAGGGGAAGAGAAGGACAGGAAGAGGTACTTGAAGAAGACTAGAAGTCTAGGAAGTTCTTCAGAGAACTCACAGACTAGAAGGGGATTTGAGCTTGAAAACAATGATGACTCCTTGCCATGTGTGTTATAACAGCATTCAGGGACTTCCCTGGGTGTCTGCCGGTTAAGACTCTGCTCTTCCAATGCAGGCTCAGGTTCGATCCCATGGTCAGGAAGTAAGATTCCATGTGTTGCATGGTGCAGCCAAAAGCAAAAACAAAAATCCCAGCAATCAAAGTACCTGGAGAGCACAGTGGGAGGCTGCCCTTGGGCTAGGGGAGGACGTGGAAAGATTCTAGAAAAGGGCACTGTTTGAACTGGATCATAAAGACTAAGTATGGTGGGCTTCCCTGGTAGCTCAGCTGGTAAAGAAACCAACTGCAATGCAGGAGACCGGGGTTCAATTCCTGGGTCGGGAAGGTCCCCTGGAGAAGAGATAGGCTACCCACTTCAGTATCCTTGGGCTTCCCTGGTGGCTCAGACAGTAAAGAATCCTCCTGCAATGAGAGAGACCTGGGTTTGATCCCTAGGTTGTGAAGATTCCCTGGAGAAGGGAATGGCAACACACTCCAGTACTCTTGCCTGGAGAATCCCATGGACAGAAGACCCTGGTGGGCTATATGGTCCATGGAGTAGCAAAGAGTCAGACACGACTGAGCGACTAAGCACAGCACAGAAACTCACTGGGCAAAGAAGAAAGAGTGTTGTAGGTAGAGGCCCAGCGTACATAAGGGCTCTGGGCTGTTGAGGAGCAGTTGAAAGAGTGGTAAGTAGGTGTGGCTGGAGCATAGTGTGGAAGAGGTTCAATAGTGGGGGAGAAGAACCTGGAACAGCACTTTGGAGACATGCAGTGAAGTTCCCTGTTTGCTATGCTAACAGTTTGGAATTTTATTAAAAATAGTAAGGGGCTATGAGGAGTTTGAAGCAGAAAGTGACACAATTACATTAGCATTTTAGAACCATCTCCTTGAGGCAATGTAGAGGGGATATATTAGAGGGGAGGCAGAGGCCAGTGCAGTGGGGCCATGTTCTTAGAGCACCTATGCTGGGTGCTAGGACTTCAAAGATTAATAGAATGACATCCCTGACTTTCAGGAGCTTGCAAGTGAGGGCCTATACCAATTATCTACCACCATAAATATTACTAGAAATGAGGACTTCCCTGGTGGTTCAGTGGTAAAGAATCAGCATTCCAATGCAGGGGACATGGGTTCGATCCCCAGTTGGGGGAACGAAGATCCTACATTCCAAGGAGCAACTAAGCCTGCTTATCACAGCTAGAAAGTCCATGTACCACAACAAAAGATCCTTCATGATGCAAGGAAGATCCTGTGTGCCACAGTTAAAACATGACACAGCCAAATAAACATTTTAAAAAATATTACTAGAAACATATTGCCTTAAAACAACACAAATTTTTCATTTTATTTTTTGAAATTTATTTATTTTTAATTGAAGGATAATTGCTTTATAGTTATTGTAACACATATTTATTATCCCAGAGTATGTGAGATGCAGTATGGCTTACCTGGGTCTTCTGCTTCAGGCCATGGGTAAGGTGTTGGTCAGGGCTGAGGTGTCATCTGAGGCTCAACTGAGGAAGGACCTGCTTCCAAGCTTACGTTGCCGATGGTAGGATTCAGCTGCTTTCTGATTTGGTCAGAGGCAGCCCTCAGTTATTTGCTATGTGGACCCCCTCAGCGTGGCCACTGGCTTCATCAAAACACATGATCTGAGAAGGCAATAGAGAGAGTCTGCTAGCAAGACAGAAGTGGTGATCTTAAGATAATCACAGAAGTTACAGCTCATCATCGTCTCCATGTTCTATTGCTTAGAAGCAAGTTCCAGATCCCACCCACACTCAGGGGAGGGGGATTACACAAGGGCATGAACACTGATAGGCAGAAATACTTTGAGGTCATTTTAGAGTCTATTTCTAGGGAGGGAGACAGACCTTAAGCTATTTCAGAACATTCAGGAGAAAATATCCTGGAAATAGGGCTCTAGAAGAATATCCCCCAGAGGAGTCCTGGAGCATGAATGTTTGGGTTGAAAGCTTCCCATCCAAATTCCGTCTCCATGTGGTGCAATTGCCACCAAGTTGGACAGTTCACATCATGTGCTGCTGCTGCTGCTGCTAAGACACTTCAGTTGTGTCCAACTCTGTGCAACCCCATAGACAGTAGCCCACGAGGTTCCCCTACCCCTGGGATTCTCCAGGCAAGAACACTAGAGTGGGTTGCCATTTCCTTCTCCAATGCATGAAAGTGAAAAGTGAAAGTGAAGTTGCTTAGTCGTGTCCGACTCTTAGCGACCCCATGGACTGCAGCCCACCAGGCTCCTCTGTCCATGGGATTTTCCAGCCAAGAGTACTGGAGTGGGGTGCCATTGCTTTCTCTGCATATCATATGCAGGAAATCCATATGAAGACTTCAGAATGCCTAGATGCATAAGAACTTCAAATATAGATATCTGTTCCAAAGACCACAGACACTCTGAAAAAGGATAGAGGTGGACTGTGAGATGCAAAGAATACTAAATTGCTCACATTTTGGGAAGGTAGATTGTGAGACGTTAGGAAAGCTTGTACAAGGCTACTGCTTTTCCAGTGTCCCTCCAATCTCAGGGGTCACTGAACGTCCCCACCCTCTGTTGGTACAGGTACTTATTTTGTATGGAGTATCACAGGGCAGAGACCCGTAGTAGTCAGAGTTCTTAATGGCAAGCAACAGAAATTTGAGTTTAACCTTTATAAGCAGAAGATAAATTTGTAGTAAAGGATATTGGGGAGCTCATAAAGTCACTAAGAATGCTGGAAAATCAGGCTTAGGAGGTGGGGCAGGAAAGGGGGCGGTGCTGAGTCCAAGAACTAGTCCAGCGCCAGGCACGACCGTGTCTACGCAGCTCATGGGGCACTGGGTTCCTCCTGGGTGCAGCCACCACGGCTGCCCCATCACCACCATCATGGCTCTGCCAGGCCCCTGCTTCTCTGTGTCCAAATCTGGTGGGTGTGTCTGATAGGCTGAGCCTGGTCAAGATCTGTGCCCACTGCAGGGAGGCTGGAATGTGGGGCTCAGAGGCTGGGCAGCTAAAAATGGTCCATGTCCACTGGGGTTTATTTCGGGTCTCTTAAAACCTTCTCTCTTTAAATAATTAAAAAGCAGTTACCTGTAAAACAGGAAGACAAGTTTATTCCTAACCATGTTGTTGAGCAGGCAGATTCTAGACTGTGAGGATACAACAGATGCAATCCCTGACCTTGGAAAGATGACACTTCTGTCAGAAACAAGTGTAACAAGCACGTATTGAGTGTGTGACTGTGTTTGTGGTCTTGCAGAGTACTTCGGAGAACAAGAGTGGTAAGAGGGGCATAGAGTGTCAGAGGTATTGCTTTCTGAACTGATCAGAAAAGCACGTGTTTGTCCTCAGTCACTCAGTCATGTCTGACTCTTTGTGACCCCATGGGCTGTAACCCACCAGGTTCATCTGTCCATGAGATTTTCCAGGCAATAATACTGGAGTGGGTTGCCATTTCTGACTCCAGATCAGGGAAGACTGCCCTGCTAAGGTGACAAAGAGCTGCAGGGAGTGAAGGGGGAGAATCAGGAGGCTCCCTGCGGGGGAGACAGGTTGAGCAGAAGACAAGTTGAGCAAAGGGCTTGACGCAGGAGCACAGATGAGTGTTCAAGGAACAACAGCTAAGAATTAATTAGCACATTCTCCCAGTTCTTTGGACTTCCCTGGTGGCTCAGTGGTAAAGAATTCACCTGCAATGCAGGAGACACAGTTTTGATCCCTGGATTGGAAAGATCCCTTGGAGAAGGAGATAGCAACACATTCCAGTATTCTTGCCTGGGAAATCCAAGAGGAGCCAGGCAGGCTACAGTCCATCTACAGTCCCAAGAGTTGGACATGATTTAATCACTAAACAATCCAACTCCTTGCCACCAGGAGATAATAATCATAATGATATTTAAATTGTTTGAGTGCTTACTATGTTCCAGGCACTGTTCTAAGGACCTTGCATACGTCATTGACATGTATTAGTCATCTCATTCTCACAGCTATAGCATAAGGTAAATAAGATAATTATTTAAAAGCACTTTAAAAGCTCTTTAAAAGCACTGAAATTGAATAACAGAAAGATTAAATAAGTTACATAAGGACCAGTTATAAAGAAATAAAGTTGTCCCTGTAGTGAAACATGGAATAATTATTAAGTGAACAAGTAAGCATATACATTCCTCATTGCGGCTCAAGTACTTATAAAATGTAAAAAAATACTGTAAAATGAGGGTATTGGGAGGAATAATGGCTAAATCCTTAGCTGTGAACATCCATGAATTCTTCATTACTAACAAAGAAAACATTGTCCCATTTGCTTGTTTTGCATTATAAACATTAAAAAAGTAGTTCATGTTTTCTCAGTGTCTGCAATGAACATGTAAGGAGTACCTTGATTTCAAGTATTTGTTATTGCTTAAAAACTGTCACTAATAATAATTAGTTCGATGAATAATATGTCTTTATTTAGAAAAATTGTACCTTTCACATATGCAGAGCCAAATATTTTCCTACACAGATGAAAAGTCAACCAAGAGCTAGAGTTCAATTGACAGCAACTTGTGGCACCCCAAACCATCTCATTCACCTCTCCATCTGTTCATTCATGTGAAAAGTATGTATTGAGCTCCCATTATATGCTGAATTGTTCATTGTAAGTTAAGATGTTGCAACATATTCAATGTTGGAGGGTGTAAAAGAGTATGCCGTTTGGAATCAGGTTGCCTGGTTTCAAAAACTGGCTCAGCAATTACAGTGTAATTTGGGCAAAGAAGTAAAAACTTCTCCGAGCTTCAAATTCCTCATCTGTGCAATAGTGATAATAATATCTACCTTCTCGTGTTATCGTAAATATTTGATGTTGCATATGTAGAGCCCATGGAATCCATGCTTGGCTTGGAGTAAATGCAATAAATTATGTCTCTTGGGGTCCTCTCTCCTGGACAGCACTTCAGTCCTTCAGATTTTCTGAACTCCAGGGCCCAACGTCCCCATACGCTCCTAAAGGGCTCCCAACCTTCCTCCATTATTCATCATCAAAAGTGCAGTGAAAGGCCCCTTCAGGCGAGCTCCCACCACAGAGAATGCCTGGTAGAATTCCAGAACAGAGTGGGGCTGGGAGCGAGAGGAAGGAATGAAATCAAGAGGAAAGGATAGACGAGCCGGAGAACCTGCTCTCTGTCAAAACTCACCTTTTGGGTCTCTATTTTCCCAGCATACAGTTTAATGTTAAACTTTATTGAAAGGAGGAAGAAATGAAGATTAAATTCGTAGTATTACTTCCTTTTTTAAACACTGATGAGGATAGTAGGACTCAGAAAGGTTAATCGACTCGCCCAAGATCACAGCCACACAGATGGATTTGAACTCAGCTTGTCTGAAACAAAAGCCCGTGCTCATTTATTGGTGGGGTCACCAGACAGAGCCTGAGACACGAGGCTCTGTCACTTTTATTTTGAAGTGCTCACGAAGGAAGGGCGGGTGAGGACAGGGAAGGATTTAAAAGGAAGGATGTAGTCTTAGCTGAGGCTGGGTAGTTTTTCCCCTGGTGGCTTAGATGGTAAAGAATCTGCCTGCAATGCAGGAGACCTGGGTTTGATCCCTGGGTGGGGAAGATCCCCTGGGGAAGGGAATGGCAACCCACTCCAGTATTCTTGCCTGGAGAATTCCACGGACAGAGGAGCCTGGTAGGCTCCAGTTGTTGGAGTCACAAAGAGTCGGACACGACTGAGTGGCTAACATACACAGGTAGTTTCTTAGCCTACTTGCATCAGGAGCTCTAGAGAATGAATGACACCACAGAGTAATTTGTCCAACTTGAGCCAAGAAGGCAACCAACTTTTTGTTCTTCTGGTGCCGGTGAGTCATTGGCTATGGGCTGCAGAAGAGAGAGCAGACCTTCCCAGGTGAAGCGTCTCCCTTTCGGTCAACGGCAATTCTGAGAGGCATCAGCAGCCAATGGACACAGCTACTGGGGACTGGCCCACCCGCCCAGTGAAGGGATATGGGCAAGCTATCAACAGCATTTGTTACACTCACGTTGCATCCCTAACCATTGGCTGAACGAATAAATGAGTGAATGTGTTTCCTCAGTAATAAAAAAAATTAATATCATTTATTGTAGCTAATAATTATTATCATTTATTATGGACTAAAAATGGTAGACTAATTAACTTATACACATAAGCTCATCTATACGTATTTTAGGAGTCGTTAGAAAGCGTGGATGAGCACCAATAATGTGTATTTTTTTCAGGAGTCGTTAGAAAGCGTAGATGAGCTTATGTGTATAAGTTAGTCTACCATTTTTAGTCCATAATAAATGAGAATAATTATTAGTTACAATAAATTATATTAATTTAGCAATAACTAGCCAATTCTATTACTAATGATTATGATTTAATTTTTGTGACAATTGGCAATAAACCCTACTCTGAAGTCTCAGCTACTTGATGGAAAAAGATGAAAACTTGCAAAACAGGAACTCCTGTCTACCTGACAGAGCAATGCCATCTGGCTCAGATCTGTAAATGGCAATTCAGTAACTAAAGCCCTGGGAGGACAGGGAGACTCCACTTCAACCCACATGCCCAGCGTCCAATTTTTGTGATCGTCAGGAATGACACTGCTCAGGATGGCCTTGGGCGTAGCTCACAGAGATTGGGCTCATCGCCCCAGCCCTAAATACACTATGGGATAAAGGAGGTGGGGACAGGGGAGATGAGGTAGGCTAGGAGATGATGGGAAGTATCCCCAGCCTTGGGTCCTCGACCCAAGCCAGAGGCAAGCTGGAGCCATCACAGCACTGCTATTTGTGCTGAGGTCACTGTTTCCAGACCCAGAGGCATCACCAAAGGTAAACCTTCTTGGGATCTTCCCTGCTGTGACCTTCAACACCTCCTGTCTGATGCTTGTCTACCCCCATTCCCCTTTACCCTACTGATTAAACTATTAAAACACCCAGTTTCTGTTGAATTTTCAGAATCTCAAATGCATCATACCATGCACTTTAGCTAATGCAAAAAGAAGCAAACCATTCCTATTCCAAATGTAGTGATTTCACTCTTGTTGAGATTATATAAATCTACATCTTCTTTTTGTACCCTGGAAACACTTGATGGAGGCAGAAGGATGGTAGAATGGGGGAGAAGGCAGACCCTGGAGGAAGTCAGATTGGGCACAAATGTGATATACATCTGCATAATCATTTTTCTATTTCTAGAAACATTGTCTGGTATCTGGAGCTTAATACATTGGATTTCTTTGCCACTCATCCCTCCCCGACCTTAAATACAGATAAGTTGTTCCCTCCTCTGCCCTTCTCTTCTCTAACTCACACCTCAGACTGCCCAGCCGTGTGTTCTCCCCAAATCAGCCTCGTATCTAAAGCACCCAGATGGAATCAAACTCACAGTGAGCCAGTATCTTCTGCTCCTTTGGTTCTTCTTCTCTCAGTTCAGGACCTAATGATATCACCATCTAAGCTAGAAACCCTAGAGTCTTCAGTTTACCTTAAGGGAGTGACAGGGCTTCTTACTCACTGCCCCTCATCTCACCTGAGTTATCAAACTCAATTCTACTCCAACTTGTGACTCAAATCCACCGCTTCCACTTCATGTCTGCCTCCACTGCTCAGGCACGCATCACCCTGCATGAAACTAAGGTGGTAGCCTTCTGGTTGATTTGTTTCTCCATCCCTCCATCCGTCCATTAGTCTGTCCATTCTGCACATAAATTTTTACTGATCCTCTACTATAAGACAAGCACTGTTTTGGACCTGGGAACGCAAGGATAAACCTAACAAAATCCCTGTCCTTATGGAATTTACATTCCAATGGGGTCACTGGATAACACACAACAAATAAAGGACTTCTGGACTAAGATGGCAGATTGAAACTTTCTCAAAGTTTTGTTCTGCCAATACCTCAAAAATAGCCAAAAGAATAAAGAAATAGAAACAGAATAGGGACTTTCCTGGTGGTCCAGGGATCAAGACTTCACCTTTCAATAAAGGGGTGTCGGTTTGATCCCTGGTGGGGAGCTAAGGTCCCATACATTTTGTGGCCAAAGGGAAAAAAAACACATAAAACAGAAGTAATATTTTAGCAGTTCAATAAAGACTTTAAAAATGGTCCATATAAAAATAAACAGAAGAAATTCACCAAAAACAAATAAGGAAAGAGGCACGCCCAAACAATAAACTTCAAAAACCATTAACCAAGAAAACAAGATACTGGGGTAGAGTAGAGAAGGCCAGCAGGGCTTGACTCTTAACCTGGTCCCTGGGGCTCTGGGAGCTGCAGTGGAGAATCTGCCAAGTCCTGGGAATTCTCACTAATATCCCCAAAGCATGTAGGTATCCACTTCCATTTCCTCCTCTGACTGAAAAGCAGTAGAAACCACCATTGGGGAGAAATGGGTAAAATAGGGGGAGTGAAGAATGGGACTGATTCTGACCTCAGTAAAGGCTTCAGGGCAGCAAACCGAATTTGTGCAACAGTGGAATCTGGAGGTTCTACCCCCTCAAGAAATGGTGTGTACTATCCAATGCCAACCCTGAGGATTAAATCCTGGTACTGTTGCAAAATCACAGCAAAGAGAGCAAGGCTCAGGAATTCCAACCACCAACACTCTGTCCACTGAGCTTCCTTGCTGGCGCCACCACCCCACAGATGTCTCCATCCTCACAATGAAACAGTGATTTCAGATCAACTCATCTCAGATGCAACAGGGAGGGTCCACAAGCCTCCCACGCGCTATCAGAGCAAATAAACCAAATAGACATCATTCTCTATGCGTGAGCAAAATGAAAGCACAAGCATGAGAACTATAAAACCATACTGCAGAGCAAGGGATGGGGAGAAGCAACAGGTGAACAAGAAAAAATCTTAAGCAACAGAAGGACATTCCTCCCAATTTCACGTTATATGGCTTAATTAGAGCACGAATCTGGTGAAAGAACTCAAAGGCAAGATGGTAAAACCACAGAAATGAGAAGAAAAGGAAGATTTCAGATTTAAGGAAACAGAGGGCAATATTATTATAGAACGAAAATATAGATTAGAAATAAGAACAAAATAAAAAACTCAATCAGTTCAGTTCAGTTGCTCAGTCGTGTCCGACCCTTTGGGACCCCATGAATCGCAGCATGCCAGGCCTCCCTGTCCATCACCAACTCCCGGAGTTCACTCAGACTCACGCCCATCGAGTCAGTGATGCCATCCAGCCATCTCATCCTCGGTCATCCCCTTCTCCTCCTGCCCCCAATCCCTCCCAGCATCAGAGTCTTTTCCAATGAGTTAACTCTTTGCATGAGGTGGCCAAAGTACTGGAGTTTCAGCTTTAGCATCATTCCTTCCAAAGAACACCCAGGGCCAATCTCAGAAAGGGCTGGTTGGACCTCCTTGCAGTCCAAGTGACTCTCAAGAGTCTTCTCCAACACCACAGTTCAAAAGCATCAATTCTTCAGTGCTCAGCCTTCTTCACAGTCCAACTCACATCCATATATGACTACTGGAAAAACCATAGCTTTGACGGGACGGACTTTAGTTGGCAAAGTAATGTCTCTGCTTTTGAATATGTTATCTAGGCTGGTCATAACTTTTCTTCCAAGGAGTAAGCGTCTTTTAATTTCATGGCTGCAATCACCATCTGCAGTGATTTTGGAACCCCCAAAATAAAGTCTGACACTGTTTCCACTGTTTCCCTATTTCCCATGAAATGATGGGACCAGATGCCATGATCTTCGTTTTCTGAATGTTGAGCTTTAAGCTAACTTTTTCACTCTCTTCTTTTACTTTCATCAAGAGGCTTTGTAGTTCCTCTTCACTTTCTGCCATAAGGGTGGTATCATCTGCATATCTGAGGTTATTGATATTTCTCCCGGCAAGTTTGATTCCAGCTTGTGTTTCTTCCAGTCCAGCATTTCTCATGATGTACTCTGCATATAAGTTAAATAAGCAGGGTGACAGTATACAGCTTTCACGTATACTATTTCCTATTTGGAACCAGTCTGTTGTTCTATGTCCAGTTCTAACTGTTGCTTCCTGACCTGCATACAGATTTCTCAGGAGGCAGGTGAAGTGGTCTGGTATTCCCATCTCTTGAAGAATTTTCCACAGTTGATTGTGATCCACACAGTCAAAGGCTTTGGCATAGTCAATAAAGCAGAAGTAGATGTTTTTCTGGAACTCTCTTGCTTTTTCGATGATCCAGTGGATGTTGGCAATTTGATCTCTGGTTCTTCTGCCTTTTCTAAAACCAGCTTGAACATCAGGGAGTTCACGGTTCATGTATTGCTGAAGCCTGGCTTGGAGAATTTTGAGCATTACTTTACTAGCATGTGAGATGAGTGCAATTGTGCAGTAGTTTGAGCATTCTTTGGCATTGCCTTTCTTTGGGATTGGAATGAAAATTGACCTTTTCCAGTCCTGTGGCCACTGCTGAGTTTTCCAAATTTGCTGGCATATTGAGTGCAGCACTTTCACAGCATCATCTTTCAGGATTTGAAACAGCTCCACTGGAATTCCATCACCTCCCCTAGCTTTGTTCGTAGTGATGCTTTCTAAGGCCCACTTGACTTCACATTCCAGGATGTCTGGCTCTAGATGAGTGATCACACCGTCATGATTATCCGGGTCGTGAAGATCCTTTTTGTACAGTTCTTCTGTGTATTCTTACCACCTCTTCTTAATATCTTCTGCTTCTGTTAGGTCCAGACCATTTCTGTCCTTTATTGAGCCCATCTTTGCATGAAATGTTCCCTTGGTATCTCTAATTTTCTTGAAGAGATCTCTAGTCTTTCCCATTCTATTGTTTTCCTCTATTTCTTTGCATTGACTGCTGAGGAAGGCTTTCTTATCTCTTCTTGCTATTCTTTGGAACTCTGCATTCAGATGCTTGTATCTTTCCTTTTCTCCTTTGCTTTTGCTTCTCTTCTTTTCAGAGCTATTTGTAAGGCCTCTCCAGAGAGCCATTTTGCTTTTTTGCATTTCTTTTCCATGGGGATGGTCTTGATCCCTGTCTCCTGTACAATGTCACGAACCTCATTCCATAGTTCATCAGGCACTCTATCTATCAGATCTAGGCCCTTAAATCTATTTCTCACTTCCACTGTATAATCATAAGGGATTTGATTTAGGTCATACCTGAATGGTCTAGCGGTTTTCCCTACTTGTTTCAATTTAAGTCTGAATTTGGTAATAAGGAGTTCATGATCTGAACTGTTGAAATTTGAATTATGATGCAGGAGAAAAACTTAAGATAGTCATGTGAATGTAAATGAGAAAGAAATAGGTATGGAAGAGACAGATTGGGAAATAGAAAAAGTAATGATTGAATATAAAGATTACTCAAAGCCCTTAGGTAGAGGGCCCAACTATCTTCCCCAGTGGCTCAGCGATAAAGAATCCGCTTGCTGATGCAGGAGATGTGGGTTCAATCCCTGGGTGGAGAAGATTCCCTGGAGGAGGGCATGGC
Organism: Nanger dama; assembly: GCA_917880005.1. Lineage (NCBI taxonomy): Eukaryota > Metazoa > Chordata > Mammalia > Artiodactyla > Bovidae > Nanger > Nanger dama. The sequence continues at coordinate 983,665 of CAKJTW010000097.1, read as the reverse complement.
AACCCACTCCAGTATTCCTGCCTGGAGAATCCCATGGACAGAGGACCCTGGCTAGCTAGAGTCCAAAGCATCGCAAAGAGTCAAACATGACTGAAGCGTATAAATAAGAGTATACACTATGTTCCAAGAAAACATGATGTGTACATACCAACATATAGTCTAATTAAACTAGTGAACTTTGATGATAAAAATTCTTCAGGCATCTTGACAGAAAAAGCAAATCATTAGAGGAGCAAAAACCAGCAAGATTCAGTCCTCTTCACAAGCGACATTCAAGGCCAGGAGAGAGTGGAGACAAACCACCAACCAAAGACAACACCAGCCCCTTACAGTGGGCATAGATATTTGTTTAACTGTTCTATTTGGCATTAGATTGTAAAGCTGAAAATGTATATCTATAATCACACCCATTCCACCCTTGAAAATATATCCTACAAAAATTATTGTAAATATTCTAGGAGACAAGCACAAGAATGTTCATAACAGTATTGCTCATAATAGAAAAAAAAAAAGCTAGAAACAATCAGTCAATTGACAAGAGAATAGATACCTTGTCAGTCAGTCAGTCAGTTCAGTCACTCAGTCGTGTCCGACTCTTTGTGACCCCATGAATCTCAGCACGCCAGGCTTCCCTGTCTACCACCAACTCCAGGAGTTTACCCAAACTCATGTCCATTGAGTCAGTGATGCCATCCAGCCATCTCATCCTCTGTCGTCCCCTTCTCCTCTTGCCCCCAATCTCTCCCAGCATCAGGATCTTTTCAGATGAGTCAGTTCTTCACATCACGTGGCCAAAGTATTGGAGTTTCAGCTTTAGCATCAGTCCTTCCAATGAATAGTCAGGGCTGATCTCCTTTAGGATGGACTGGTTGGACCTCCTTGCAGTCCAAGGGACTCTCAAGAGTCTTCTCCAACACCACAGTTCAAAAGTATCAATTCTTCGGCACTCAGCCTTCTTCACAGTTCAACTCTCACATCCATACATGACCACAGGAAAAACCATAGCCTTGACTAGACTGACCTTTGTTGGCAAAGTAATGTCTCTGCTTTTTAATATGCTGTCTAGGTTGGTCATAGCTTTCCTTCCAAGGAGCAAGTGTCTTTTAATTTCATGGTTGCAATCACCATCTGCAGTGATTTTGGAGCCCCCAAAATAAAGTCTGACACTGTTTCCATTGTTTCCTTGTAGCATATTCATAAAATTGAATACTTTCCTACAGTGATAATAAACAAACTTAAGCTACACATGTTAATGTAAATGTGACCAAATCTTAAGAAACATACTGCACACTATTTACAATAGCCAAGATGTGGAAACAACCTGTGTCCATCCGCAAACGAATGGATAATGAAGATGTGGTGTATACATACAACAGACTGTTCAGTTCACTTCAGTTACACAGTCATGTCCGACTCTTTGCAATCCCATGGACTGAAGCACGCCAGGCTTCCCTGTCCATTACCAATTTCCAGAGCTTGCTCAAGCTCATGTCCATCAAGTTAGTGATGACATCCAACCATCTCATCCTCTGTCATCCCCTTCTCCTCCTGCCTTCAATCTTTCCCAGCATCAGGGTCTTTTCCAATGAGTCAGTTCTTTGCATCAAGTGGCCAAAGTATTGGAGTTCGGGAGGGCTTCAGCATCAGTCCTTCCAATGACTATTCAGGGTTGATTTCCTTTAGGACTGACTGGTTTGATCTCCTGTCATAAAAAGGAATGAGAATGGGTCACTTGCAGGGATATGGATGGACCTAGAGTCTGTTGTCCAGAGTGAAGTAAGTTCAAAAGAGAAAAAGAAATACATTAACATATATGTGGAATTTAGAAAAATGGTACAGATGAACCTATTGCAAAACAGAAATAGAGACACAGATGTACAGCACAATCATATGGACACAGAGGAGAGAAAGGGAAGGTGGGATGAATTTGTGAGAGTAGCTTTAACTTATAAACATTACCATGTGTAAGCAGATTGCTAGTGGGAAGTTGCTGTATAGCACAGGGAGCTCAGCTCAGCCCTCTGTGATGGCCTAGAGAGGTGAGATTGTGGGTAGGGGTAGGAGGGAAACTCCAGAGAGAGGGGACATATGTACACAGCTGTGGCTTTGTTGTAGAGCAGAAACTAAAAGACTGTAAAGCAACTTCTTTTTGGTTTAGTCACTAAGTTGCATCCAACTCTTTTGAAACCCCATGAACTACTGCCCCAATAAAAAATAAAGAGACTGCACATTTCATGTTTAAAAAAAAAAATATTACTTAAGGACATTTTCCTAAGTTTTATAGAAAATTTAGGATTACGACTTCCTCTAAGGATCGTTGTCCAACCAGATGTTCAAGTTGGATTTAGAAAAGGCAGAGGAACCAGAGATTAAATTGCCAACATCTGTTGGATCATTGAAAAAGCCAGAGAGTTGAAAAAACATTTACTTCTGCTTTATTGACTATGCCAAAGCCTTTGACTGTGTGGATCACAACAAACTGTGGAAAATTCTTCAAGAGATGGGAATACCAGACCACCTCACCTGCCTCCTGAGAGATCTGTATGTAAGTCAAGAAGCAACAGTTAGAACTGAACATGGAACAACAGACTGGTTCCAAATCGGGAAAGGAATATATCAAGGCTGTATATTGTCACCCTACTTATTTAACTTATATGCAGAGCACATCATGAGAAACGCTGGGCTAGATGAAGCACAAGCTGGAATCAAGATTGCTGGGAGAAATATCAATAACCTCAGATATGCAGATGACACCACCCTTATGGCAGAAAGCAAAGAAGAACTAAAGAGCCTCTTGATGAAAGTGAAAGAGGAGAGAGAAAAAAGTTGGCTTAAAGCTCAACATTCAGAAAATGAAGATCATGGCATCTGGTCCCATCACTTCAAGGCAAATAGATGGGGAAGCAATGGAAACAGTGAGAGTCTTTATTATTTTGGGCTCCAAAATCACTGCAGATGGTGACTGCAGCCGTGAAATTAAAAGATGCTTGCTCCTTGGAAGAAAAGTTATGACCAACCTTGATAGCATATTAAAAAGCAGAGACATTTCTGACAAAGGTCCGTCTAGTCAAAGCTATGGTTTTTCCAGTAGTTATATATGAATGTGAGAGTTGGACTATAAAGAAAGCTGAGTGCTGAAGAATTGATACTTTTGAACTGTGGTGTTGTCGAAGACTCTTGAGAGTTCCTTGGACAGCAAGGAGATCCAACAAGTCCATCCTAAAGGAAATCAGTCCTGAATATTCATTGGAAGGACTGATGCTAAAGCTGAAACTCCAATACTTTGGCCACATGATGTGAAGAACTGACTCATCTGAAAAGACCCTGAGGCTGGGAATAACTGAAGGTGGGAGGAGAAGGGGACGACAGAGGATAAGATGGTTGGATGGCATCATCAACGCTATGGACATGAGTTTGAGTAAGCTCCAGGAGTTGGTGATGGACAGGGAAGGCTGGCGTACTGCAGTCCATGGGGTTGCAAAGAGTCGGACATGACTGAGCAACTGAACTGAACTGAGGGGTTGTGGGAGGAGCTCAGTGTGGGGAGGTGCCTAAAAGGAAGCTTTTCCAGTAGCAATAATGTACCCATTAGGAGGTTAGCTGATGAATTCATACATGTTCATTTTATGATGATGGTTTCTGATATATATAGTTTATAAACGGTAGGTATTGAGCTTCTCTGGTAACTCAGTCAGTAAAGAATCTGCCTGCAGTACAGGGGACCTGGGTTCAATCCCTAGGTCGGGAAAATCCCCTGGAGAAGAAAATGGCAGCCCACTCCAGTATTCTTGCCTGGAGAAGTTCATGGACAGAGGAGCCTGGCGGGCTACAGTCCATGGGGTCGCAAGAGTCTGACACAACTTACAAACTAAACCACCACCACGGTAGGTATCAGTATTTCATAAGTAAAAAAGAAACAAAATTCTAGTCATTAAAAATTAATTAATGTAATTAATTTATATTATACTTCATTAAAGATTATAACAAGATAATGGATAATTCCTTGTACTGTCTGATATATCCTTGTTGGCTTATCTATTTTGTACATAGCAGTTTGTACCTCTTAACTCTCTACCCCTAATCTGTCTCTCCCCCTTTCTGTCTTCCCTTTGTTAACCACTAGCTTATTTTCTGTATCTGTGAATCTGTTTCTATTTTTCACATACATACATATAGGTAAATAGATAGATATACAACATCTTTATCCATTCTTCTGTTGATGGGCACTTGGGTTGCTTTCACATTTTTATATTAATAAATAGTGCTGTTATGAACCCTGGGCTGCATGTACCTTTTTAGAATCAGTGTTTTCAATTTTTTCCCAGCTATATACCCAGGAGTAGGATTGTTGGATCATATGGTAGCTCTATTTTTAGCTTTTCTTCATACTGATTTCCATAGTAGCTACACCAATCTACATTCCCATCAACAATGTGCAAGGGTTCCCTTTTTTCCACATCCTCACCAACATTTGTTATCTGTAGGCTTCTTGATGATAGCCACTCTCACAATTGTGGGATGATATCTCATTGTTGTCTGACATTTTTAAAGTCCTTTTTAGTCACTAGGAAAATAATTAAGGAAGAAAATAGACTACTATAATATGTAGCACTATAGAGAAAGCATCTGGGAAAATGATGCCCAGATAAGATGCTGCTACTGCTGCTAAGTCACTTCAGTCGTGTCTAACTCTGTGCGACCCCATGGACTCCACCAGGCTCTCCCATCCCTGGGAGTCTCCAGGCAAGAACACGAGTGGGTTGCCATTTCCTTCTCCAATGCACGAAAGTGAAAAGTGAAAGTGAAGTCGCTCAGTCATGTCTGACTCTTAGGGACCCCATCAACTGCAGCCTACCAGGCTCCTCCATCTATGGGATTTTCCAGGCAAAAGTGCTGGAGTGGGGTGCCATCGCCTTCCCCAGATAAGATGATGTTTCATTATAAAGACAAAAAGCAGACATTCCCAAACTTGAAAGAGCTCAGGAATGTAGCACCTGTAAGTCTTTTTGGAGCAAAAAAACACAAAACACCTATTTTGTTTTAAAATCAAAACTTTAGGGGAATGAATCAAATAAAACACTCAAGAATTGAAAGATAATTATAAAAATTACACTAGGGAATTAGAATATTGGATATATTTAAGGATAGTATTATTGCTAAAAAGAAAAGAAAGGAGTGGAATTATGGCCACAAAACCAGAACAGACATGCTATAAACTTGGATGATATAATAATAATCATAAGCGTAGTCACAATATTCTTTTGAAAATCAGGGGTGAGCTTTCATTTCTGACCACATTGGAGTAACTGATACTGGATATACTCATCTGCTAAAATGATTAGAAAAATGAGCAAAATAGATGAGACAACTGTTTCCAGGAACTAGACTGTGAGTAACTCAGGGCTGTGACCCTTCAAACCTGAGATACACATGGACGGCCCCACATCCATGCCAGCTTCCTGCTCCAGGGGGCATTCTCTGAACAACAGCAAGGTGATGCAGAAAGAGGTAGGTAGTCTTGCTGAAGCCCCTGAAATTTGTGGGGAGGTTAAACAGAGAGAAGGGAGCCCAGGGCTCTGAGTGTGGTGGTCCTTGGCCAAGGACTGGACAAAGGGCTGAAAGCTATCTGGAGACCCAGAAGCCAAGCAGTACCACCAGCAGCTGGCCTTCTCCAGAGCCAGAATAGACGAACCCTGCTGAGTAGCTGGGGGTACCCAGCTAGAAAAGAAAAACGCCATGAGAAGATGATGGGGCCCCTCCAACACAAAGACAGGCACAGCCTAAAGTCTGCACTAGCAAAAGAGATGCTTATTCTAAAGACAAAATCATAATCAGGATGGGGAGACAAAATGTTTTCCTCATTACCTAGGAAATGAGTTTACATGAAGCAGCACGGACTCTCCAGCCTAACTTGAAGATGGTTTTGGATGCATTCTCAACAGTTCAACCTGTGTCGACACAAAATGAAAGGTCTTTTTCTATCTGGAATATTTGTCATGAAACAAAGATCAAGACCTTTGTTCAGGGCAACTGATGCTCTTTGTGTTTAAACACTTCATTTTAAGAACAATAACTTTCAGTATTTGTGATAATATATTTCAATTTTAATGACTTCGCTATTTATTTTGGTATAATTTTTCATGTTTTATACTCTCAAATGTCTATATCAGGTGGAGATTATTTGTGTTACTGAAATATACAATGTACAAGCACTATATATTTCCTCATAAAATAGTAAATTATGCATTTATTATTATACCTTTTTAAAAATGTAAAACCTCTGAAATGCTTATTATAACCCTACTGCAGAAACATGATTCATAATTTATTACTGTTGTCACCTATTATTATTTGAAAAGAACTACATAAAATATTATAAAAATATAGAATAATTTATCATTTGGGGGAAAAAATCTCAAGAATTCCTGGGAATTATGATTTGTTACTGAATCCCCAAAACTAATATCACTTTTTTGCCTGATGAACTCCTACATGATTTTTAAATTCAGCTCATATATCCCCTCTTCTTTAAACTTCCGCTATCTGGAGAAAAAGACACCTTTCTGTATTAGCTCAGGCTGATGATTTTAAATATCAAATCCAATACACTTAGGCAAAAGGGCACTTTACTAGTTCATGGAGTAGCTTCAGGCTCAACTGGATCTCGAGGTTCAAAATGCCATGATTGCTCTCATACCCTGTCTCTCTCTCCCACTCTCTGAGCTTTTCCTCTGACTTAGGTTCAGTTTCTCTCCACGTGTGCGAGCTACATTGCTTTCAGTTGCGTTCAACTCTTTGAGACCCCATGGACTGTATCTCACCAGGCTCCTCTGTCCATGGGATTCTCCAGGCAAGAATACTGGAGTGGGTTGCCATCCCCTTTTCCACGGGATCTTCCCCACCGAGGGATGGAACCCACCTTTCCTGCATTGCAGGCAGATTCTCGTCCACTGAGTCACCTGGGGAAGCCCCTCAGTTTCTCTCCATCTGAAGTTAAAGATGGTCACTGAGAACTCCAGGCAGGCACGCATTATCCCTAAGCACAGGATCCCAGACAAAGAGAGAATGAAAGTTTTCTAATAGGTTTGGTGAAAGTCCTCAGTAGTTGATTGTCCCTGCATGTGCCACACGCTCATCCTTGAACAAGGACTGTCATCAGCGGGACTGATATTCTGATTGGCCCTTCTTGGGTCACCTGCCCTCATCATCCTACCTGATTACATGGAATGCATTCCCCATGAGTAAGATAGGTTTCTCCTATCTGAGGAAGGGAGGGATGTGATGCTGGGTATACAGAAGCCATCCTTCCTTTCTTTTTTTCTGCCCCAGAAAGAATGAGTCCTCCCTGTCTATACTCCCATAACTTTTATTTCTTCCTGTTGCGTTACTTCTCACCATGTGTTCTTGTTCTGCTCATGTCCATTTCCGCTGTGCCCACCTCCAGGAGCTGGTGTCATTCCCCTTGGCATTCCAACGCCTAGCTCATGCCAGGCATGCAGTAGATACTCAATAGCTAATGTTTACTAAAGTGTATTACGTGTTAAGCACTGTCCAACATTCTATATGAGTTTGTTTACTCTCTGCAGTAACAGTATGAGGTACATATTATTACTCCCCAAATCAATATTCATTGAATAAGATAATAAAGATAAGTTATGGTTTAAAGAAGTTACAAATTGAACCCCGTTAGAGAGCTTAAGGACTGTCTCTCACAATTGAAAAGACATGGAGCTGCCAAAGGGATCTATTGTCAGGGTACTTCCCTGAATATAGCCAGTCTGACTGCATAACAGGGTGGGATGACCTCCACCAAAGAGGCTGGGCCTGTGCCAATGACCGGGGCCCTGCGGCAGAGGGAAACACGCCAGTCACTCACTGCCACCCCCGCTCCCCCATAACGTCATAAAATATCTGGGTTCCCCCTGAGGACAGCAAACAAAAGAACAACTGCCTTTTGGAATAAGTAATCCTGATACTGGACGTCATCCAAGATACACAGGACTCCCTCTGGCAGAGAAATCCTGGCATGGCAAAGCAAGAGGAACCTTAAAAGTCAGCTAAGATTGTGCTTTTGTTTTCAAGATGAGGAAACAGTCCTGCTGAGGTTAAAGAAGTTGCCCAAGGTCGCACAGATACTTAGTACCGAAACTAGAAACTGGAAGTAGAGCCCAGGTCACTTTCTGTGTCCCCCTAAAATTTCGCATATGCTGAACTTTCCCTCAGATGATTTACAGCCCCAACTGTAAGAAGGTGATATCTTTAACCTGGGCAGATGGCATTTTTTCTTTAGTATCTTATAAATGTGCTCTGAAGGAGTCTTGGTTTGGGGCTAATCTGAGGTGGGAGCCCCAGCACACAATTCTGTTGTCTGGAACCTTCCATGCTGTGGCTGGACCAGATCTTGGTCCCATTGGAGAAGTCCTCCAGGGCCAGACAGTGACGTCATTGATTGCTTGTTCCAATCAGCAGAAGTAACAACCCTCTGAGGGTCCTGCTGTGACCGTTTTGACTGCATTTTCTGACCCCTTCTACTTCCAGCTTCGAGGCTTCCAGGGTGGACTTTTTCAACCCTGGGACAATGTTTAGTGCTATTATTAGGGAGCTTCTAGCCTGATTTGATGCTGTTGCTGTCTCTTGTTCTGATATTCCAGGTGAAGCCTGATCAGAACATCAGAATATTTGCTAGGCGGAGCTGCTGCTCCTCTTGCATGCAGATTCCTAAACACCCCTAACCCCATCAATCTCCACTGAAACAGGCCCACCTTAGTGTGAGCAGGCTACAGGGCAAGAGTATAGAGCTCCACATACACTGTCTACATAGTAAGAAGCAATAAAGCAAACCCCTAAACTATTAAAACATGTTCCATCCTCCTACCTTGATAAACTTATTTTTCTAACAACAAAATTTAAAAATATGTGTAAAGTTATGACTTTTATATGATTGCAAGTCAACAAAATATCAAAGAAATCTAAATTTTATTATAAATATGTTTATACTAGAAGAAACACAAACTGGAATCAAGATTGCCGGGAGAAATATCAATAACCTCAGATATGCAGATAACACCACCCTTATGGCAGAAAGTGAAGAGGAACTAAAAAGCCTCTTGATGAAAGTGAAAGAGGAGAGTGAAAAAGTTGGCTTAAAGCTCAACATTCAGAAAACAAAGATCATGGCATCCGGTCCCATCATTTCATGAGAAATAGATGGGGAAACAGTGGAAACAGTGTCAGACTTGATTTTGGGGGCTCCAAAATCACTGCAGATGGTGACTGTAGCCATGAAATCGAAAGATGCTTGCTCCTTGGAAGAAAAGCTATGACCAACCTAGACAGGATATTAAAAAGCAGAGACGTTACTTTACCAACAAAAGTCCATCTAGTCAAAGCTATGGTTTTTCCAGTAGTCATGTATGGGTATGAGAGGTGGACTATAAAGAAAGCTGAGTGCTGAAGAAGTGATGCTTTTGAACTGTGGTATTGGAGAAGACTCTAGAGAGTCCCTTGGACTGCAAGGAGATCCAACCAGTCCATCCTAAAGGAAATCAGTCCTGAATATTCATTGGAAGGACTGATGCTGAAGCTGAAACTCCAATACTTTGGCCACCTGATGTGAAAAACTGGCTCATTTGAAAAGACCCTAATGCTGGGAATGACTGAAGGTGGAAGGAGAAGGGGACGACAAAGTATAAGATGGTTGTATGGCATCACTGACTGGATGGACATGAGTTTGAGCAAACTTCCGGAAATGGTAAAGGACAGGGAAGTCTGGCATGCTGCAGTCCAAGAGATTGCTGCAAAGAGTTGGACATGACTTAGTGACTGAACTGATTATTATATATAATTGTAAACTTATTGATAGGATATGTGTGATCTCCAGTTGACAGATATTTGTAATATCTTGATGAGTAACAAAATAAAAGACATACATAATTCACATATTATCATATTATTTACTCCATAACATTATTTTGTCTTATCTTTGTTTTAGAAACACTGTTAACTATGTTATTGTTAGAAAGATATTTGGATAATTTGCTTTCCTTTAACAGTAATCATCTAAATAATTAACTAATAAAAGCAACCATATTCGAAGTAGGTTTCAAAATGTTTTCACAAAAATATAAAGAAAATGTAACCAATTAAAATTATGCTTTCTTGGAGGTTTTCTTTAAAAATATTTTAGCTTATCTAGTATAAGTAAAAGTCAAATTGTAAATTATACTGAATGAATATGAATATTTTGACCAAAATTATTTAAATAAAGATGAAATTTTAAATTTACTTTATTGACGGTTTCACTAAATCTTTTTATATATCCTTTTATAAAAATAACAGTGCCTGTATTTTGGCATTCCATGCCTAACCAGCTAATATAATATAAAAAATTAGTATCTTAATTCATATAGGTTGTAGCTAGATCACATAAGAGTTGTCTCTCTTTATGCATGGATTCTGTATTAAAGAATTCACCTACTTGCTAAAATTTACTTATAACCCTCAAATCAATCTTTCCAAGACTTCTAAGATAATCTGAGTACCATGTTGAAAAATTTGAGCCATGTGACACATATGTTTCCAGCTGAGGTGGAACAAGCTGCACCCTGTCTTCTTGTTTCATACTGTAAATAAGTGTCCATTTTTGCAGTCTATTTGGAGCCATACCTTTTGAATTTTTGGAGGTCTCTGGGGTGACTTTGATTTTCAGAATGGCCCCCTGAATACTGTTACGGTGCTGTCTGGTGTCCTAAATCCGAGAAACTGTGCTGGGCCTATGAAGGAGAGATGTATGTTATGTAAGTTTCATTTGGGCATGAGTTACAGCACTGGTGATTATGAGTTCAATGTGAATGAATCAGCAGTATTTTTAAGTAAGGTGTCTTTAAACAGAAACACACATAAAGCAAGGTTATGTGTAAACCAACTGACAAAAACGTTGTGACCAGAGATTCATAGGAGCCTGATCCTATATTTCTCATAGGAACAGTGGTTCAGTATTCATTAAATCAGTGTTTGTGATAATTTTATAGAACATTACTTCAAATAAGAATTGACTATATATATCCAAATCTAAGAGTGATGTTTAATATTGCAAATATTCCAAGGATGGCCCATCTACTGTGACAGGCACGGCACTACTGAAGGCCTCCAGGACCACAAGTGAGAATCCAATGATAGGTAAGACAATACGGGTTTGACTCCACTGAGAAATGGTGATTCATTGCACAAGAATCCATTGCATTAGTGCTGAGGACTTAAACTCGTAGATTAATTTGTCTTTTATCTAAATTCTTCCACTGCTCCAACCATTCCACACTCCAAAGACAGTGTCCATCTCCAATATTGGCAGTGATACAACCCACAGACCTCACTGCATTGAGAAGTGGTCACTTTCTGTTTTGAAAATATGAGGCAAGAGATGTAGAGAAGCGTTTTTCTAAGGCCTGATGGTGTTAGTTCATAGAGTGGGAGTTTAGGGTTACTAACCTTGCTGTACTCACATTGAGCACCAGATCCCAGTGACAAAGCCATCTGTATGTGATTTGACACGTTTATTTCTGGTGCTCCTGTGTGATATGCAGAGTGTTGAAAGCCCAGACCAGGGGCAGGACAAAGCCCTTGTGGAAGGATTACAGAGGCAACCTGAGTTTTGCCTTGGAGACATCCAAACCAAACACAGAAAGGATGTAGATCTTCAGCCACTTCTTCTTCTTCTTCTTTTTTTTTTTTAAAATCACAATCCAACTCTATAAGCACCAAAGTTCTAGTAGGATCAGTTCAGTTCAGTCTCTAAGTCATGTCTGACTCTTTGTGACCTCATGGACTGCAGCACACCAGGCTTCCCTCTCCATCACCAACTCCCGGAGCTTACTCAAACTCATGTCCAAAGAGTCAGTGATGGCATACAACCATCTCATCCTCTGTCATCCCCTTCTCCTTCCACCTTCAGTCATTCCCAGCATCAGGGTCTCTTCAAATGAGTCAGTTCTTCCATCAGGTGGCCAAAGTATTGAAGTTTCAGCTTTAGCATCAGTCCTTTCAATGAATAGTCAGGACTGATTTCCTTTAGGATAAACTAGTTGGGTGTCCTTGCAGTCCAAGGGACTTTCAAGAGTCTTCTCTAATATCACAGCTCAAAAGCATCAATTCTTTGGTACTCAGTTTTCTTTATAGTCCAACTTTCACATCCATACATGACTACTGGAAAAACCATAGCTTTGACTAGACGGACCTTTGTCAGAAAAGTAATCTCTCTGCTATTTCATATGCTGTCTAGGTTGGTGATATTTTTTCTTCCAAGGAGCAAGCATCTTTTAATTTCACGGCTGCAGTCACCATCTGCAGTGATTTTGGAGCCCAAAATAATAAAGACTCTCACTGTTTCCATTGTTTCCCCATCTATTTGCCATGAAGTGATGGGGTCAAATGCCATGATCTTCGTTTTCTGAATGTTGAGCTTTAAGCCAATTTTTTCACTTTTCTCTTTCATTTTCATCAAGAGGCTCTTTAGTTCTTCTTTGCTTTCTGCCATAAGGGTGGTGTCATCTGCATATCTGAGGTTATTGATATTTCTCCCAGCAATCTTGATTCCAGCTTGTGCTTCATCCAGCCCAGCATTTCTCATGATGTGCTCTGCATATAAGTTAAATAAGTAGGGTGACAATATACAGCCTTGATACATTCCTTTCCCAATTTGGAACCAGTCTGTTGTTCCATGTCCAGTTCTAACTGTTGCTTCTTGGCTAACATACAGATTTCTCAAGAGGCAGGTGAAGTGGTCTGGTATTCCCATCTCTTGAAGAATTTTCCACAGTTTGTTGTGATCCACACAGTTAAAGGCTTTGACATAGTCAATAAAGCAGAAACAGGATAGTGGAATATTGTATGTGAATTGCTCCAGAATAATGCATTTATGTAAAATTGTCATTCTTATTTGCTTTCATAAGAGGAATTTTCTTTATTCTTTTGGGGAAGAGAAAACAGAGAATTCTCTTCAGTCACTCAGTCAATGTATTTAAAACTCTAGCATTTTTAAAAAGATTTATTTATGTATGTATTTGGCTGTGCCAGGTCTTAGCTGCAGCACATATCTTTGTTGTATCATTTGGAGTCTTTGTTGTGGCTCATAGGCGTCACTGTTCCACAGCCAATAGGATATTAGTTCCCTGACCAGGGATCGAACCTGCATCCCTTGCGTTGCAAGGTGGATTCTTAACCCCCGGACTACCAGGGAAGACCCTCCAGCATATTTTTTTTAAATAAAATTTGCCTTTAGTACCAAAAGGTTGGTACACAACCCTTTGTGTTAGTTATTTGCCCAAGATTATTCTAGAAGATCACAATTTCCAGGAAGTGTTATTCTGCCACTCTATAACATTTCCCTCATTCTTTCTTCATTCTACTTTTTCCTTCTGTCCTTCAGGGTTTAGCATCTAAGACTGTCTGTCACCAGCTGTGTGAGCTTCAGATCAGATCAGATCAGTTGCTCAGTCGTGTCCGACTCTTTGCAACCCCATGAATTGCAGCACCCCAGGCCTCCCTGTTCATCACCAACTCCCGGAGTCCATCAAGTCCGTGATGCCATCCAGACATCTCATCCTCTGTTGTCCCCTTCTCCTCCTGCCCCCAATCCCTCCCAGCATCAGAGTCTTTTCCAGTGAGTCAACTCTTCACATGAGGTGGCCAAAGTACTGGAATTTCAGCTTAGGAAAGCCCTATTAGAGAAGAGTTGATCAAAATTGCCTGCCTTGGTCAGGCATGAGAACTATTTGCCTGAGTTGTCTCACAATGCTGCTGCTGCTGCTAAGTCACTTCAGTCGTGTCCGATTCTGTGCAACCCCAGAGATGGCAGCCCACCAAGCTCCCCCATCCCTGGGATTCTCCAGGCAAGAACACTGGAGTGGGTTGCCATTTCCTTCTCCAGTGCATGAAAGTCAAAAGTGAAAGTGAAGTCGCTCAGTCGTGTCCGACTCTCAGCGACCCCATGGACTGCAGCCCACCAGGGGCCTCAGTCCATGGGATTTTCCAGGCAAGAGTACTGGAGTGGGGTGCCATTGCCTTAATAGGAGGTCCCAATAAAGAATGTGGTGCTGCCAACAAAAGCTAACCAGGAGAATCTGAGAGGGGCCAAAAGGACATCCTACCAACCACCCAGCATCCTTTGCATTGGAGTCCATCTTGGCTAAGAGATGCGCTTGCCACCAGGAGGGACCTGAGTCAGACCAAATATGTGCCAAGCAAGATAATCAGCCAGAGACAACCCAGAAACTAACCCCATCACCATATAACCTGAGACTATAAGGCATGTGGCAGAGCAGTGCTCCTGGGTTTCCTTGCCCTGCTGCTCTCTGCCCGGGCGCCCCTTCCCAATAAGATCTTTGCTTTGTCCGCCCGTGTGTCTCTCAGATGATTCGTTTCTGAGAGTTAGGCAAGAGCTTACCCAAGGATGCTGGAAGGGGTCCTCCGTGTCTGCCACAGTCCCTCTGCGCTTGCATTTCCTCACTGACAGAGAGTGAGTGCTTGTGCCCACCACAAGCATGGAATTGCTGTCACACTGAGTGACATGCTCTCTGCCACGTGTTGAGGGCTGTGCCAAGCAGAATACTTGATCAGGACACTTTCACAGTCTTCATTCTTCTTATTGTGACAGGAGGATTTGACTAATCCCTTCACACCCCTCCATCATAAAAATTTCATTGAACTTGGAGCCTTTCCCAGGGTAACAGAGTGAGGCATCATTAGAGATTAATGTTGCTCATTTATGACCCAGGTAGGCCCCTGGGTGGAGCAAGAAGAAACCAAAGTTCCTTGTGACACAGTTTCATTGACGAGGAGGGCTGGTCGGGCACCTTCTGAACTAAGAAAATAGTTTGTCTTAAATATGGTGTCAGACAATGAGAATGAACCATATGAAAAACCATATGTGAACCATATGTGAAAAAGTGAACATGAGTTTCCATTAAGGAGCTTTTGTAGACTTTGGCTCCACCTCTCATATGTGGGAATTCCAACAGGAAAATTCCAACTGGAGCACCACGTCCTTGCTCACCTGGGTCCGGACCTCTGGCCTCAGTACTTTCCTCGAGAGCGAGGGCAGCATCCCTGTGCAGCCACAGAGCTTGGAGGGACAGGGGGCCAAGATCTGAGGTGTGTTAGGGGCAGCATGGGGAAGCACCCAGGGAACCAGATGGATTTCACTCAGGGGTGGGGCAGGCTGGAGGGTGAGGTTGAAGATTTGGTGAGAGACATAAGAATAAAGAAGCTGTGCAGAAAGGAGCAGGAATCTGGGACAAGGGTGAGAATAGGGGTCTCTAGGAACTCACATAATTGACAGGGAGCTGGAGAACCAGGCTCAGACAGGTCCAAACAAGACAGGGCTTAGTCAGGACCTCCCAGGAGCCATCTGTTTAGACCACCACTGCCCTCATCACCGTCGTGCACTTGCTCAGTTGTTCAGTCCTGTTTGACTCTTGCAACCCCATGGTCTGTAGCCCACCAGGCTCCTCTGACCATGGGATTTTCCAGACAAGAATACCGGAGTGGGTTGCCATTTCCTTCTCCAGGGGATTTTCCTGACCCAGGGATTGAACACAGGTCTCTTGCATCTCTTGCACTGCAGGAGGATTCTTTACTGCTGAGCCACCAGGGGAGCCCCCTCATCACCATGTAGATTTGTTATCATTCCTCTAAACCCCAGACACTCACCAGCATCCAATCAGATGCTGCAGCTCTGCAATCACCCACCTACACTGCCCTGGGATCCCCCTCATCCCTGCTTCGAGCCCCTCACCCTTGCTCTGGGCTGTAGGGTCCACCACAGCTGTGCTGATGGCTCTGACTGACTCTGTGTTAGGGTCCTTCCATCTCCATCAAGAGTCTGCTGCTACTGCTAAGTCGCTTCAGTCGTGTCTGACTCTGTGCGACCCAATAGACAGCAGCCCACCAGGCTCCGCTGTCCCTGGGATTAATGCTGCATAAGAGCACCTTCCTGATCCCATCTCGGCCTCGTGCCTGCCTTCCCCTCCCACCAGGGCCGGAATTCTCCCAACCGAGGGCTGTTTGGCAGGTGGGTGACCAAAATGACATGCGTTCCTCACAGGCCCCCAGCTTTACTGCAACCTGACTGAATCTATTAGCACCTCTAAATTAAAAATCGTCAGTCAGAAGGAAATTGGTAAGTTTCAGAAGAGTATGAAATAGAAAATCAGAAGGCAAGCACGGATGGTGTCGATTTGTATGTCTGATTTTGAAAGAGATTTATTGAGCACCTGCTGCCTACCAGGCACTCTGTTAAGCACAAGGGATGTGTCATAGCTCCTGTTCTCAAGGAGCTTGCATTTAGATGGAGAGAGAGAAATAATCCAGCACTTTGCAAGCTAGTGGAGAAGGAAATGGCAACCCACCCCAGTACACTTGCCTGGAAAATCCCATGGACACAGGAGCCTGGTAGGCTACAGTCCATGGGGTCGCAGAGTTGGACATGACTGAGGGACTAAATGTTCAACTTTCAACTTTTGCAAGCTGGGGGATGGGCGTGATGACCAAGAAGAGGACAGCAGCGGTGGGAAAGCCAAGGGCAGACTCCTGTCCTGCCTGGGGGTGGGGTCCTCTTGAGGAGGGGGTGTCTAAGGCCAGCAGTGGCCTTCAGGTAGGGAAAAGGCGTTTCAGGTCAAGGCTCATTCCGGGTCTGGATGAAAGGACAGCCACTGACTTCAGCCAAAGCACTGCTTAGTGCACTCGGTGGGGCAGAATTTTTAGCCAGAATCACTCTCAGTGGAAAAGAATGCTGTATTGAAGTAACATGCTTCCTGCAGGTGAGGGAGTGGGTACCATAGGACACAGACCTTAGATAGTGGAGGTACATAACAACAACAGCAGAATTTGAGAGTTGTCATTATCAGCTTGTCATTATGTAATCCAAAGTCTTCTTTTTTTTCTTTCTAATATTTATTTATTTGGCTGTACCAGGTCTTAGTTCTGGCACAAGGGACCTTCCATCTTTGTGGTGGCTTGCAGAATCTTTTAGGTGTAACATGTGGGATCTAGACCAGGGATCTCATCCAGGTCCCCAGAGTTGGGAGCTTGGCGTCTTAGCCACTGGACCACCAGGGAAGTCCTGCAAAGCACCCTCCTTTTTTCCCAACAAATAGTTTATATCTCCTGGAAGCGAATTAATGCATAATATATCCTATATGCATACATCTGGTTTTTTTAAAAAGGAACAACTCTCAGTGAAGTTCTGACTAGTAAACCCCCAGTCTGCCCTGGAAAATCTGATATATTTTAAAACTGTGAAAAGGAGGTACTTCCCTGGTGGTTCAGTGGTTAAGACTCTGTGTTCCCAATGCAGGGGCATGGGTTCAGTCCCTGGTCAGGGAACTGGATCCCACATGATGCCTGATGCAACCAAATAAATAAATAGTTAAAAATCATAAAAAAATAAAATTGTGAAAAAAAAATCACTCTGGGTTTGTAGCATAAAACAGACTTAGGTTCTCAGCCCAATTAATTATAGTCAGATGTTTTGGCTGCCTCGTGTCCCCTCTGACACAACTTTGTGTATTAGTTTTGGATGGCTGCTGTAACAAACTACAAACTTAGTATTTTAAAACAATACAAATTTATTTCCTTACAAGTCTAGAAACCAGAAGCATCAAGCCAATTTCTGTGATAAAGCCAAGATGTTACCAAGGCTGGTTCCTTCTAAGCTCTGAAAGGAAAATTCACAGGTTTACCTTTTTCAGTTTCTCCTGGTCACCTGCTTCAGCCCCTTCCTCCACCTTCAGAGCGCATCACTCCAACTCTGTTTCATCATCACGTGGCCTTGCCTCTGACTTCTCCTGTGTCCATCTTGTAATCAGTGATGTGATTACACTCCCAACTGGGTAATCCAGGGTGATCTTTCAGCCTTGAGATTCTTAATCACATCTGCAAACTCCCTTTTGCTGCGAGGTAACAATCACAGGCTCTGGGGATTAGGACGTGAACATACCTGAGGGTTAGCATTCTGCCTGCCAGACACTGACTCCAGCTCTTGGTGCAGTGTTCAGTCTCATGCAGACTCCCACCCCCAGGAGAGAGAGGCTCGCCTCAAGTGCTCCCCAAAGCATGCTGGCTTCCTGCCCCAGGCTTCTCCCACCCTGAGTGTCTATGGGGTGCACTTACCAGCACCTGCGGGCTAGGAAGTGGAGGTGACCATAGCTTCTGGGATACTTCTGGCCAACAAGGAAACACAGGAGACAGCTTTCATTCTTCACCTGGGACTGAGCCCTGGCTGCTATTGGTTTTTCCTCTTTCCTTGCTTCACTCTCTGTATTAGTCAGGGCTTTCTAGAGCAGGGGTCCCCAACACCTGGGATCTAATGCCTTATGATCTGAGGTTGAGCTGATGTAATAATAATAGGAATAAAATACACAATAAATGTAATGTGCTTATCCCAAAACCACCCCCCAAATCCCTGTCTGTGGAATGGTTTGTTTTCCACAAAACCTGTCCCTGGTGCCAAAAAGGTCAGGGACCACTGCTGTAGAGAAATAGAATCAATATATATACTATATGGCAATCCACTCCAGCACTCTTGCCTGGAAGGCTGCAATCCATGGAGTCGCAGAGGGTCGGACATGACTGAGCAACTTCACTTCACTTCACTTCACTATATATATGAAAGACTACATATAATATAATATATATAGTATATTTAATTATATAATATATACTAGAATACATATTATATATTATAGTATATAATACTAGAATATATATTCAGAGAAGGCAATGGCACCCCACTCCAGTACTATTGCCTGGAAACTCCCATGGACAGAGGAGCCTGGTAGGCTGCAGTCCATGGTGTCGCTGAGTCAGACACAACTGAGCGACTTCACTTTCACTTTTCACCTTCATGCATTGGAGAAGGAAATGGCAACCCACTCCAGTGTTCTTGCCTCGAGAATCCCAGGGATGGTGGAGCCCAATGGGCTGCCATCTGTGGGGTCGCACAGAGTCTGACATGACTGAAGCGACTTAGCAGCAGCAGTAGCAGCAGTAGCAGAATATATATTATTTATATTACATAATATTATTATATAATAGAACATATATTAAATAGGTACATAGAGACAGAGATAAAGAAAGAGAGATGAGAGAGAGAGATATTATTTATTAAAAGGAGTATATGGCAGCTGAGAACTTCCAAGGTCTGCAGTCAGGAAGCTGGAGACCCAGGAAAGTCAATGATATAGTTTCATCTAAGTCTGAAGCCTTAGAGCCAGGAGGTGTTTTCCAGCTAGAATTCAACTCCAAAAGGAATGGAAGACCAATGTTCCAGCTCAAAGACAGGCAAGGAGAGAGCTGCATTGAGAGCATGAGAGCAACTCAGCCTTCCCTTCAAGCCATCAACAGATTAGATGAGGCCCACCCACATTAGGGAAGGCAGTCTGCTTTACTCGGTCAATTAATTCAAGTGTCAATCTTATCCAGAAACACCCTCACAGACATACTTAGAATAATTTTTAACCAACTATCTGGACATTTCATGGCCCAGCCAATTTGACACATAAAATGAATCATCACAGTCTGTCTGCTTAAAATCACCTCCTAAATAAACCACACATAAACTTACACTTCAAGATCTGCTTTGGGAGCAACTCAAAGAATAGGATTTTTACCAACATTGAAGTCAGATAAGACATCCACAAGTCTTACAGAACTATCGACTGTTCTCTACTCATTGCAGATATCTAATATTACTGGCACCTACAAACTAAATGCCAGTGACACCTGAAATCCTTAAGAACTAAGACAACTGAAAGGACCTTATATGTTTCCAAAATGCCCAAAGGGTAGTGCTATCCACTTGCCCCACAAATTTAAGAATTCTTTGTCTGGAGGATGTGAGCTCCACGTATGGCTTGATCAGGACTCTGGAAGCATATTCCACTATTTTCTCAGCTCTGCCTTTCTCTGTGTGCCAGCTTAATCATCAATTTGCCTTCCTTTTGGAAGCAGGTTTGCTGCTTGTGGATATGTTTTAGGAACATATACACTTACTACAGAGGCCAGAAGAAGTAAGAACACTCTACCCCTGTCTTTCCTGCAAGATTCCCGAGATACACCCTGAATGGATCAGATGAAGTCATTTTTCTGCTCTGACTGATGCTTTATTTAGGGTGTGGAATTTTTAATGGGTTTTGGGAGGCCAATCGTGTTCAGTCTGGATTGAGAGCTTAGGATCGAGTTAGTCTTCCCAAAGCCCATGGGGTGTGTGTGGCTGATGCCTGGATAACATTTTGAGCATTGTTTGAAGGGGAAAGCATACTGGATGTATACACAATAGGGAACATGGCACATCTATGGAAATGCAAGTTGTCAGGTGTGACTGTGGTGTGGGGAACAAGAGTAAGCAGAAAATACTCCATTTAATTTAATGGATGTAATCAGTTCCCCTTGGTCTGCAGCCATGTTTACCAAGCAAAGTCCAAGTGACATTTTCACTTCCCACATCACTCACTCATCAACTGGGAATGCTCTGATTGGTTCTTGCCGTGACTGTATTTCTCACTTTGAATCAAGGCACTTGGGTCTATACATCAGTCTTTGTGAGCCAGGTTAGGGTTAACTGGCTCTTGAAAAAATGGGCACCCTCATTGTGAGTGACATTAGATCCTTCAGCCTGAATGACTAAACCTGGCCTGTGGTGAACTTGTCAAGTTAACTGTGAACCCAGGAGGCCTCCTGCTGTACACTCACATCCACATTAATACATGCACACTTTGTCTCACACACACACACACACACTCACGCCATCCATCAGATTCCTGGAGGCAGGGAATCTATTAACAAATTAGGTGAGGAGGAGGCTGACCCAGCCTGTGTCTAGGTGCCTGTGAGGGGCCTTAAACAAGCGCTGACAGCTCAGGGGCAAGCTGGCCTGAGAAACTCTGGTCTTCATCAGTGGCATCCATCCATGCCACAGTGCCTGCCAAAACCACCCAGCTGTTTTTACCCCTAAGTCAGAACCAGTGGGGTCAAGAATTTCTCAGTTTCTTAAAAACAAGATCTCCTTCCTAGGTACTTATAACAACACCAGGAAGCTTAGGGGGAATAAAAGACTGGCAAGTGCAGTGAGACCCAGTAAAGGCCATCTGCATAATCTGAAGCTTCTCAGGGCACAGAGCCAGCTCCTGCCTCCCTGCCTCTGGCAGAGACACCACAGAGCAGACTCCTTCCCCAAACTCAATAGCCAGGACAGCCTCCTCACACCCAGCTGTAATAAGGACTCCAGCGTCTCTGAGGACCTCCCTGGATGGCAGAGCCCCTCGGACTCCTTGCGATCCCAAGACGAAGTTTAGATTTCTCCATCTTATTGCTCAGAAGCTCAGCTGTCCAGCTAGTGGAAATTCTGATTACATTTCCTGCAGCTTCCCGTTCATCTCCTCCCTAAGAAGGTGCTATGGATTATCTCAACAGTGTCAAGACATGAAATAAATTTTTGTGTGAGCAAAAGGCCAAGGTTTGGGGGTGGGGTGGGGGAGAGGAGAGGGAAATTGAAAGTCTGAGGCTGACATTCTGCAGACCAAAGAAGAATTTTTCACTCCTTTCCGGCCCTAAGAGTCAAAACTCCCTGAAAGGGCCACTCTCCTCTTCCCTATTATGGAGATGCAGTTTGGGTTGGAGGAACAACGTTTCCAATAAACAGAGGTGAACAACCGGGCTCAGCCTTTCTTTCCCTATGGGAGTCCTACAGGCTTTCTTTGTGGCCCCGGAACCCCTCCCCGCCCCATATTACACTGCTGATATTTACAAAACCTTTTGGTGTTTATTGCTGTTTTGAAGGTCCAGCCCCTTATTTAGTCTTTGAAAGATGAATTTTCCTAGGGATTTACAGCCTTCCCATTGTCCTGGAACAAGAAGGGGCTGTGAATGTGGGGACCAGAACCTCACACAAGCAAAGGCAGGAGATGTACATGAGACTGAAAAAAATACGTGCAACCTAAAAGTTGAGAGTTACGCTTTATTCGGAGGGAGGTTTTAGGACTTCAAGCTGGAGAGACAGCATCTCAAGTAGCCCTGCAAGAACTGCTCTGAGGAGGCGAGGGGAGGAGCCAGGTTATATGGAAGTTTTGCAACCACAGCCAGGTAGTCGGAACACCAAACGATTATTGTTAATTAAAGAAAATCAGCTACTCCAAGTTAAGTAATTTAGCGCTTTTCTAAGTATGGGAAGATGCAAGAGTCTGGGCTCAGTGAAATCATTCCTTTGATATGCACCTCAGCTATCTGGGGCCAGTATCCTGTGTTTTCACATCCTGCGCTTGCTCAGGGCTCACCAGCTCACCATCTGTGGTGGCTGCAATTGCTGAGGGCTTTGACATTTTTTGTTTACTGATAAATAAAGCATAACTGAAATGTCGGAGTTTGGAGCAGAGAAAGGGTTATTGCAAGGACTGCAAGGAGGAGAGGTGGCTCATGCCCTGAAAACCCTTGAGTTCCCTGAAGGATTTTGCAAAGCATTTTTAAAGGGCAGATGGGGGGCGGTGCGAGTCACAGGGTATGTGATCAGCATAGGCACAATTCTCTAACTGGCGGTTGGTGAGGCAGCAGGATGGTGTCACAGTGGTTAACAGTGTCAGTCCTTGGACTCCAGGAGGCCTGGGGCTCTGTGCTCATAGTCATCAAGTAATTCTTCCATTTGTTGAGGGCAGGGGTTTCTCCTCTGCAAAACAACTCAGGAAATGTGCATCAAATCTTGTTATCTAGGAATTTCAGAGAGGAGCTAAAGAAGAAAATATGAGGGAAGTCCTGTCTTGGGAAGTCCCCAAAGTGTCCTGCTCAGTTACACGTGTCCCAGAACAGCCATTTAACTTCTGTGAGCCTTAGTTTCTTCACCTGCAAAACCAGACAAAGAAGATAGAGGCACAAGGTAGAGGGCCAGCGGAACATGGCAGTCTGGAGAGGGGTCACGAGGCTAGGGAGCATGTATGTGAGTTGTGACTGTTAGACCGTGTGTGTGTGTGTGTGTGTGTGTGTGTGTGTGTGTGTGTGTGTGTGTTGGGGGCATGGTATCCTCCATGAAGTCAAGTTGAAAGTTCATATGAGTCCCTGTGTTGTCAAAAACTTTTCTGAAAACTCCAAGCATTTGTTGCCCACAGTGTGAAGCTGAGCATCTGGTCTCAAATTTACTTTTTTCAGGTGTCAGAGGAAACTACCCTGTTTGGTTGGAATGTTTCTCGTTATCTAGGTCGTGTTTGATGTCCTTCCTCTCAGTGGTTTTCCCTCTGCCTTCACCTTTCCAGATTGCGAGGTCCTTCCCAAAGGCAAGGTTGTGCTCATCAGAATCCTTCAGTGTTGACGCCCTTCTGTGTCAAAGTGGAAAGGTCAGGAAAAAGATTCTAGCCAAGAACAGAGGCCCTTCTGTCTGAGAGTTTAACTGAGGCTTCCGTGCTACCTTCTAGAAACAAACTGCAAGCATATAGGGGTGGTGAAGATACAAAATCTATTCTTGCTTTTTTCCAAGGTACAAAGTTAAACTATATATTTCCTGCTTCCCTTGCAGTTACTATCCTCATGAGATGAAGTTCTTGTCGATAGAATTTGAGCAAAAGTAATGTGTGTGACTCCTGCCAGGCAGTACTTTGTCCACCTCATGTGAAGAGTTGACTCATTGGAAAAGACTCTGATGCTGGGAGGGATCGGGGGCAGGAGGAGAAGGGGACGACCGAGGATGAGATGGCTGGATGGCATCACGGACTCGATGGACGTGAGTCTGAGTGAACTCCGGGGAGTTGGTGATAGACAGGGAGGCCCGGCGTGCTGCAATTCATGGGGTCGCAGAGAGTCTGACACGACTAAGCAACTGAACTGACTGAACTGAATGTGTGTGACTCCTGCCACGCATTAAGACAACAGGCTTACCTTCTGCATGCTTTTTCATTCTTTCTACTAGCTGGACAGTTGGAACTTTTAGCAACGGAGCTTTGACATGCAGATTACAGCAATGTGTCAGTGACGACATAGCAATGACTAGGAAGGAGACTGGGTATGTTTTTAAATTTTTATCGGGGTATAGTTGCTCTACGATGTTGTGTTAGTTTCCGCTGAAAAGCAAAGTGAATCAGTTATACATGTACGTATGTGTGCATGCTCAGTGGCTCGGTCACGTCCAGCCCGTCTCACACTTTGGACTGTAGCCTACTAGGCTCTTCTGTCTATGGGACTTTTTTTCAGGTAAGAATACTGGAGCGGGTTGCATTACCAACTCCAGGGTATCTTCCTCATCCAAGGATTGAGCCCATGTCTCCTGCAGCTCCCGCATTGCAGGTAGATTCTTTATCCACTGAGCGATCAGGGAAGCCATGTACATATACATATATCCACTCTTTTTTCTAGATTCGTTTCCCATATAGGTCATTACAGAGTATTGAGTAGAGTTCCTGTGTTATACAGTAGGTTCTTACTTGTCATCTGTTTTTATATAGCAGTGTGTATGTGTCAGTCTCAGTTTCCCAATTTATCCCTCCCTTTTGCTTTCCCCTCTTGGTAACTATAAGTTAGTTTTCTACATCTGTGACTCTATTTCTGTTTTGTAAATAGGTTCATTTGCACCATTTTTCTTTGAATGACCAGGCAGAAGAAAGCTGCCCTTCAGCCTAGAATGCCCACCTGAAACTATACAGGAAAGAAATATAAATGTATTTATTTTTTTAATTTTTTAGAAAATTTCTTGTTTTACCTCCTACTCCCTCACCCATATTCTACCTCTCCTGCTTCACTGGTAACTACAAATGTATTCTCTATATCTGTGACTCTCTCTTTTTTTTTTCTTGTTATAATCACTAGTTTGTTGTATTTTTTCGATTCCACATATATATGATATCATATAGTGTTTCTCTTTCTCTGTCTGACTTATTTCAGTCAGCATAATGCCTCAAAATCCATTCATATTGCTGCAAATGGCAAAAATTTGTTCTTTTTTGGCTGAGTAATATTCCATTGTATATACATACCACATCTTCTTCATCCATTCATCTGTTGATGTACACTTAGGTTGCTTCCATATCTTAGCTATTTTAAGTAATGTTGCTATGAACATTGGAGTACATGTATCTTTTCAACCTGGTATTTCTGTTTTCAGATACATTCACAGGAGTGGAATTTCTGGGTTATAGTCTGGGAGAAGGCAATGGCACCCCCACTCCAGTACTCCTGCCTGGAAAAGCCCATGGATGGAGGAGCCTGGTAGGCTGCAGTCCACGGGGTTGCTGAGGGTCGGACACGACTGAGCGACTTCACTTTCACTTTTCACTTTCATGCATTGGAGAAGGGAATGGCAGCCCACTCCAGTACTCTTGCCTGGAAAATCCCATGGATGGAGGAGTCTGGAAGGCTACAGTCCATGGGGTGCTAAGAGTCGGACATGACTGAGTGACTTCACTTTCACTTTTCACTTTCATGCATTGGAGAAGGAAATGGCAACCCACTCCAGTGTTCTTGCCTGGAGAATCACAGGGATGGGTGAGTCTGGTGGGTTGCCGTCTATGGGGTCGCAGAGTTGGACATGACTGAAGCGACTTAGCAGCAGCAGCAGCAGCAGCAGCAGCATACCATTTTCCACAGTGGCTACACCGGTTTACATTCCCACCAGCAGTATAGGAGGATTCCCTTTTCTCTACAGATATTTATTCTTTAAGCTATTGACATCTTGGGGTCTCTGTTCTACTATCTAGCCTCCACTCTAACTAATG
The DNA here is from genome assembly GCA_917880005.1 of Nanger dama. Taxonomy (NCBI): domain Eukaryota; kingdom Metazoa; phylum Chordata; class Mammalia; order Artiodactyla; family Bovidae; genus Nanger; species Nanger dama. The sequence continues at coordinate 957,926 of CAKJTW010000097.1, read as the reverse complement.
CACAGAAGAAAGCTCTGCTCTTCTTCCTCTCCTAGAGGCAGGGGAGAGGTACAGGCTCTGGATGGTTGATGGCCACCATTATGTAGAGATTTTTGCTTGTTTTTGATGCAAAAAGAACAATCTGCCTAGAAGAAAAAGTTGCAAAAGTTTCTAAAGTGCCTTGAACCATATTCATCTGTCCACTTGTTCATCTGCCCACAAACTTTGCCTAAATACCTCTATGTGTAAGAAGGCAGAATGCTGCCTGCCACCATTTCAAACATTCTCTGCCCACCCTACACCCGCCTCGTCCAGGATGCCATCTTTCAAGATCTTCGGGAAGCAGGATCCACGGAGATGAAGTGGAAATTCCTGCTCAAATGCTTGGATGCGTGGGCAGCCGATGGAGCACAGCGAGGATGAGCTGTGGGATGGAAAAAGGCATTCTCCAGCCTCAGTGGCAGTGTGGTTCCAATTGTTATTTGTCTGTAACAGTTGAGCTTACAGACTTGCAATTATTCACTTCCATTTATTCTCCACCAAATTTATTCCTGACGCACAAATCTCCCTCCTACCTAGGTCTTTGTCTTTCACTGTGATTATTGTCAATGGTAACTGTTTAAAGGACATAAGAGATAGATTTGATCACAAGGGCTGGGTGTGCCCTGACAAGAACATTTCCCAGTCAGATGATCTCACTTCTAGTCTCTGGAATTCAAGTTTTTCGTCTTTAAAATGGGAATAAGCTTTTCTGTCCTGATTGTCTCACATAGGTGGAAATTATGGATGCAAAAGTGGAGCGGAATTATATGAGGTTTTCTGAGTACCTAGGGGCACTTGAGTGTACTAGACACTTCCAAACTGAGGGTAATATGGGCTCACGGGGTGACCCCAAGTGAACCTCTGTCCCCTCCCCTATGAGACCCTGCCTGTAACTTCCCAGATATGCAAATATTTCCTCTTACAGGAACCTTGCCAAAAGTAAAGGTCCATCAACAGATGAATGAATAAGCAAACTGTTATATAGATAGGACACAATATTTTTTTCCATAAAGAGGGAGAGCTAATACTTGCTAATACACTGTGGATGAATCTGGAAACATTACGCTAAGTGAAAGAAGCCAGACACAAAGGGTCACATTTTATTTGATCCTTTTACATAAAATATTCAGAAGAGATAAATCCATAGACACATGACACAGATTCGTGGTTGCCAGGGACTGGTGGCCAGGAAAAGGGAGATGAGAAACGGGTGTGGGATTTTACTTGGGAGTGGTGGAAATAGTTTGGAACTAGTTAGAATTAGTGCCTGCATGGCACTATGAATAATTGGAGGCCACTGAATAATATGAGGCGAGGAGATGCGAGTGCCCAGAAAGTCCTAAGAGGGTCTAAGGAAAATGGCTGAGGATGAGTGGTTGGCAAGGAGAGGTTGTGTTTGAACTCATTTGAAGTAGAGAATTATTACTAGTTCTTGAAGCTAAAGGGACAAACTGCTGCTGCTGCTGCTGCTGCTAAGTCGCTTCAGTCTGACTCTGTGGGACCCCATAGACAGCAGCCCACCAGGCTCCCCCGTCCCTGGGATTCTCCAGGCAAGAACACTGGAGTGGGTTGCCATTTCCTTCTCCAATGCATCAAAGTGAAAAGTGAAAGTGAAGACGCTCAGTTGTGTCCGACTGTTTGCGACCCCATGGACTGCAGCCTACCAGGCTCCTCCATCCATGGGATTTTGCAGGCAAGAGTACTGGAGTGGGGTGCCATTGCCTTCTCCGAAAGGGATGAAAAAGAGTCTAAACTCTCCATATGTATGTAGGTTAGTCTATAAAAATACTTAAAGTTGTATAGAAAGACAGACTTCAAATGGTGATTGTGGTTGCTCCTAAGGAACTGGATGGTGTGACAGTCAAAAGGATTAAAGTTTCGTGTGCAGTATTCTTTAAAAAGAAAAGGAGGGACTTTCCTCGTGGTCCAGGGGGTTAAGACTCTGCCCTTCCAATGCAGGGGGCACGGGTTTGATCCCTGGTCAGGGAACTAAGATCCCACATGCTACATGGCCAAAAAATACAATAAGATAACTTCTTTAAAAAATAAATAAAAAGAAATGGGACAAATATGACAATATATAAACATTAAGAATGAGATTTTATTATATCATTCTTTCCCCCAACCCTGTGTTTTTAACATTTCACAAGTTTAAAAATGGTATTCATCACTTTAAAAAGTTTAAATGCATTTTTACTCTGTACTAGGTTAGATGGCATCACCAGCTCAATGGACGTGAATCTGAGCAAGCTCCGGGAGATGGTGAAGGACAGGGAAGCCTGGCGTGCTGCAGTCCATGGGGTTGCAAAGACTCGGATATGACTGAGCAACTGAACAACAACAAGGCATGATTTAACTTACCCAGTAAATTCTGGCTACACATATTCTAAAGTTTTATGTTGACTTTGAGAAGGCTGGTCTCTTCTCACCCCCTGAAACATGTCACAGTGGTACTTTCTTTGAGTTCTCCTCTTAGTCTGGAGGGTTTTCTCGTCTCCTCCTGTCCAACCATTGTCTGACTTCTATTCAGGACCTCCCAGCTTGCTTCAATTTCTCCCTCATGGGAATGCCAATAATATCACTCACTTTAGCACATATTATTTGACTTTGAATTTAACTTGCTTTCCCCACAGAATCATTAAGTTCCTTGAAGGCCTAACCCTCTTATAATCTGGCTGGCAAAAGAGCTCCATTCCACATTCCCAGTCCATTCCCACAGCAGACGTAACTAATCAACCTCATTACTTTTCCCCAGGGAACCTGGATGTAGCCTCAGAGTCCTCCTCAGAGCTCCTGCATCTGTAATTACCAACTGTACAGGTTGAGCCTGCAGATGAAATCTCATTCCATCCCTGCCTGCACTTCTTTTGTAGCTTCCAAGGTACCAGCACTGTCCCCAACAGAGGTTTGGGAGGAACCAGCATCATCCTGAAAACCCAGAAATTATAAAAATTTTAGGCAACTAACTTGCAAGAAACCTCACAACTCATTTCTGTGACATGGTGATGGCTGAGTCAACTGTTTGAAATGTCAGCTAGTCTGGAAGGGAAGTCAGAAAAGTTGGAAAGGAATTATGGTGCAAGAGATTAACATAATACCAAACGCCTGACACCAGGAGAGCTTGGCTACCAGCTGCAGGGGAAAAGCTCAAGTCCAGAGGTGCTTTTTCATTTCCATCATCAAGTAGAGGGCAACCCTCCCAAGCTCATCAGTTCAGTTCAGTCGCTCAGTAATGTCCAACTCTTTGCGACCCCATGGACTGCAGCGCACCAGGCTTCCCTGTCCATCACCAACTCCCAGAGCTTGCTCAAACTCATGTCCATTGAGTCGGTGATGCCAGTCAACCACCTCATCCTCTGTCATCCTCTTCTTTTCCTGCCTTCAATCTTTCTCAGCATCAGGGTCAAGGCCCTTGGAAAGCCCCAGGAGAAGAGAAGAGAAGGGTGGGGAATGGTTCTTGGGTGAATTAAAGAAATGACTGTGAGTGAGGCAGCTGGGAAAGAGGCCTGAGAACAAGCCCTGAGGCCAAGGCCTTTGAAATCTCATTCTGCCCCTAAGAGACGTCACCATCCTGAAGGAAATAGGTCAACAAATTGAAGTGTCTTCATGATGGGGTCATGAGTAATTTTTTTCCAGCTTCTTTATGCTTTTTTCTACTGAAAAAATTCCTGTAATGACTGTGATTTATTTTCATGGTCAGAAGCTGAAAAAAAAAAAAAAACAACAGATCCCAGAGGAATACCAAGCTTTTTAAAAAGTGTTGCAATCACTCTACCTTTGGGATCAGAGGGAAAGAGAAAAGCACATCATTCCACCCACCAAGAAAGTGGAAATTAGAAAACTGGAAACAAATATTAAAACTCCTTTATCAAATCTATCCCTATGGTCACTGGGCACTTTTCCCCTCATTTATTCATTCTTTCATTCATTCAATGGTCATTAGTGGAGTGGTTACGAAGTGCTGGGGATACAAGGCAGAAAAATAGGGGAGGGATAAACTGGGAGACAGGGACTGACATACACACACTGCTGTATATAAAACAGATGACTAATAAGGATCTGCTGTATAGCACAGGAAATCCTACTCAATACTCTGTTATGACCAACATGGGAAAAGAATCTAAAAGAGTGGATATATGTATATGTATAATATATTCACTTTGCTGTACACCTGAAACTCACACAACATTGTAAATCAGTTGTACTCCAGAAAAGAGAAAAATATACAACCTCTGCCCCTAGGGGGCATCAGTCCAGGGGTAGGGGTAGGGGAGGTCCACAGACAGTCATCAAATGAGCACACGTGGGTGTCAAGTTACCACAGTGGGCTAAGTGCTGTGGAGGAGGGGCTGTAAGTGGCGCTGTGAAGGTGGGTGATGGCTCAGGCTGGGGAGGCACGGTAACCTTGTCATCATCACCTCCAGCTCAGGGCTTCCCCATCATCACCGCAACAGCTGTGGGCTCCCACACCCCCTCCTCCTGGGCTCTCCCTCTCTCCAGCCCATCTGGCAGCCCCCCTCACTGCTGGCTCCCCCAACCTATCTCAGTACTCAGTACTCCATGACACACCGTGGCTTCCTATGACCTCCAACTGTCTCAACATTAAATACCTCTGTCTGTCCAGCTTGCCCAGTCTTGAGGAATCTCACCTCCCAAGGTCCTCATTGGCCCAGATGGTACTTCTGATTCAAGTTTTACTTTTTATTTTTGTCCATGTTGTGCAAATGTGAGATCTTAGTTCCCTGACCAGGAATCGAACCCACGTCCTCTGCATTAGAAGCACAGAGTCTTAACCACTGGACCTCCAGGGAAGTCCTAGGTGCAAGTTTTAAAAAGGGGTTCTTCCAACCCCTACCAGGGCACACAACTCGGAGAGCAGAGCTCAGGCTGAATTTCAGTCCCTGCTCTGTTTTCTGGCTTTACCTCCACGTGGAGACCACGTACCTCTCGAGTAGGAATTTTAATCTTTTGTATGTTAATGCTCATGTTCCAACTCAGCACTGGGCACACCTGCAAGGCCTTCTCAAGGAGAGATCAGCTGCCACAGTGAGTCTTAAATGCTAGAAACCTTCAGGCCAACCTGTGTTTGGCCTCAGATTTGCTCTACGACCTTGGAAAGTGTCTTTGGGTCCTGAAGACCTCCATTTCTTCCTCTGCAAAGTGGGAGGGCTGGCTGAGCACTTCAGGCATGAGCGAGCTGGAAAGAGAGGATGAGTTACGGCTGAGGGGACACAGGACGAAGATGGGAGGGGGTGGCAGGTTCCTTCTCCCTTGATCTTCTCGAGCCTTTACCACAGGAACTGAGAAGCAGTTGAAGCTGCCTGCTCTGAGGAGAGTGCCTCTCTCAAGGGCGGTCCTTATCTCTTCTCAAAAGGCGCCTCCTTCCTGGGCCCCAGCCGCCTGTGGTTGAGTGGAGCTCGCGCATGAAGTTGAACCCAACCGCACACCCACCTGAACACCACAGGAGGGACTGGATTTTCCAGGAAGTCCCAATTTTGAATCTTACATCTCACCGTATAAACCATGATATGTTGGACCATGTGTTCCAGTTTGGGGCCTAAAAACCTGGCTGGCCATGGATTCGAGGGGTGTTCCCTAGATAGAAGTGAAAGCAGAGGCCTTCCTTGCACGTCCGTCCTCACCCACTAGAGGTCCAGGCTTCCCTCTCTGACCTGCAGCCACCTCTCCTCGTGGTTCTCCAATTCCTTAGCACAGACTCAGTGCCACAGGCCTGGGCCTCCTTGCCCACCATCCCAGGTCTCACCTGGCCATCAGGCCACTGGCAGGCTCAGGGGGCCTCGGGAGACCAGGGCCCTCCTGTCTGATTCATTAGGGACGCTGGTAGGGGGACTGTCAAGTCTTGGCCAGCTGTTGAGAGGCAAGGAGAGTGTTTGAGGTTCGTGGGTCTTTGGATGAGGGACACTCAGGTCATATCAGGAGAGCGGCTGAAAGCCGGGAGCAGCCAGGAGAAGCCCCTATTCCCTCCAATCCTGCGTGGGTGGCCAGAAACAGGAAGCAGAGGGGTGTGATGGGTTTGGAAATGCCAGAGCTGAGTTTGGTCCTTGCTCGCCTCCCACTAATACTGAATCTTCCTCGGGGTCCATTTCCTCATCTAAGAAAGGGCTAATCCCCGACCAGGCTGTGAAGCTGAGCAGCTGCCCAGTTGTGGCTCTTCACTAAGGTCAGCAGTCCTTGGCAGTTTCACGAGAATGGGTGACCCTGTTCTGTGTGTGTGATCCCACTGCTGATTGGACCTGGGAACCTCCAAGGTAGCCTGTGGGAGCCACAGAGGCCCCCAGGGGCCCTGCAGAAAGACCCTAACTGCTGTAGTGGAGGGTGGCTGCAGAGAGACGCATGGAGGGGAGTCGGGGGAGCTGAGTGTCAGCCAGGAAGGACAGTGAAGAAACCCATGAGTCAGCAGAAACCTTGAGGCAGAAAGAAGGTGCTCTAAGAGAGATGGAAAGGGTAGGGGCAAGAGAAGCAGCTGCAGGTATGAGAGAGACCCAGATAGCTGAGTCACTGTGGGACTGACACTCAGGTGGGCCTGCTTTGGAGGGCACACCTACTGCTGTGGGATCCAGAACAATCTCTTTGGTCTCCTTGAGGTTCTGATGTCTTGACACCCAGAGTTTCTTTACTTTCAATCTGTCTTTCCAATAGCTCTCCCTGCCCTGGGGCAAGTAGCGTTTGTCTGTATTCCTTAAAGGCTTTCCAGATGGCTCACTGGTAAAGAATCCGCCTGCCAATGCAGGAGACACTGGTTCAGTCCCTGGGTCAGAAAGATCCCCTGGAGAAGGAAATGGCAACCTGCTCCAGTATTCTTGCCTGGGAAATCCCATGGACAGAGGAGCCTGGTGGGCTACAGTCCACAGGGTCGCAAAAGAGTCCAACATGACTTAGTGACTGAACAACTACAAAAACAAATATCCCTTACAATTCAAAAAACGTTGAAACAAAGACTTATTTTGCAGGATTCGTACGAAAATTGATCAAAACCATACATAGAAAATAGTCTCTAAGTGACCCACATGCACAGCAGGTGATCAGATGGCAGGGGCGGGGGCTGCTTCTGCCAAGGAACTGAACACAGTACTGGACCCCAAAGAGCCGGAAAAATTCAAGAGGCCACACGGAAGCCAGGGTGTTCAGAGCTCTGCTCACTGAAACAGGCTGCATGAACCCAACCTCATTCTCCTGGTCTGTCCCCATAGAGACCTCACAGCTATATGAACAGTATTTTGGAAACAAATCTCTGGACTAATGCTTGAACAGGGCCCACTTGTGCTAGCTTCTTACAGGAGAGAGAGTCTGAGAGTCGTTAGATATCTGCTGAAGTGTTGGATTTCTCAACAATTTTCACATTATATAAGGATTTCTGCAGAGACCATTAGAAAGGAAATCAGGGCTGCCCTGACAATCCCAGAACACATGGGATAGACCAAAGTCATCTGGATCATCCCTGACTTTGGCCTTCGGGAAGGTGGACAAGACAAGAAGGAGCATTAACTGAGCCTCAGGGGAACCAGGACTGCAATGGGCAATTTGACAAGTGATTCCACTGGCAGTCCAATTGTCAGGATGCTGAGCCAATTTCTCGTGACTCTTTTCCCCGTATACTTTCACGATGACCCTCTCTCTCCTGTTCCTGCATTTGTCACTGTCCCTTCCAACCTAGAAGAGTCAACAGTTGGGCTTGCTGGTTCAGCTCAGCTTTACAGAGGATACCGGATCGGAGAGGTTGAAGTGACCCGCCCAAGCTCGTGTGAATGGTAAGTGTGGGAGACAGGATTTGAGCTCAGATCTACTTGATTCCTTTCTTCCCACCAAGCCCAGGTATTACTACTGAAAAAAGCAAAACACTCAGGGTAGAGGTGAGTTCCAGCCATGACCTGGTTCTCACAGCACACCGACTCACTTTGAACATGAAGGTGGAAAGTGGAAAAATGCCAAACTGGTCTGGGAAGGGGTGGGGAGAGGAAACAGGTGGGGGACGGGCATGCTGAGTTGAAAATGTTCTCTGCTTTGTCACTGGGAGAAAGGAAAGGGGTGCTCTTCTCATTTTCCTTAACAAAAGCAGTTCAGGAAGAAAACAGTTCATTAAAATACTTCATACTTAAGCAAGGAAGCCAAAACATTTATTTCAGTTCTTGAGGAGAAATGTTTGCAAAGAAGGAAAACAGTTAGTCAATAACTGCTTTTTTTTTTTTTTTAAAGTAAAAGAAACCTTGAGTGGGTCCAAGTGGGTAAGGGCATGTTTGGGGGACTTTGTTTGCTTGAGATCATTAAATTACACAGAATAAGCTGTCAGCCTCTGAGGGCTGAGGGTTTGTTTGCTCACACGTGGATCCCACTGCCTAGGACTGGGCTTAGCGCATAGGAAGTGCAGAACAAAAGTGTCACCTGATGACCCACACCAGTCTCCACCAGGTTGCTGGGGCACTGAGGTCAGAAACAGACAAACTCAATGTCTGCTGGCCCCAGCCTCTTGCAAAGGTTACCAGTCCTGCAAAGGCTTGGCTCAGAATGATGCTGGCGAGGAAGGACATGAACGCTGGGAGTCCAAAGGTTTCTAACAACCTTTATTACCCCCCACCCCCATATCCTGAGATGACTCTATTATTGCCCACCTTGCCTAGATGGGATTTACAACCTATGGGATCTGACTCAGTGTTTAGATGTTAAAGGCATGAGGTAGACCCATTCTCACTTACTTTTCAAAACCAAGTTTCACTGCCTCCTCCTCCAGGAAGCCCTCCTTGGTGCTCAGTCTCCTCCCCCTGCTCTTTCCATTCTGGGTTAAATCTCCGACCCCCCCCCACGCCACCATGCATCCCCAGCTCTCCTTGTGTAGCAGTGCATATCCATCCTGGTATTCATCATCTCAGATGACCACAATCAGCTCACTTCTTACTACACTGTCGCAGTCCTTAGGGATGAGGTAAGTCTTCTTTAATTTCATATCCTCAGTACTTAACTCAGGGCCTGGCATGCAGTAGGTGCTCAATAAATGAATAAAAGGAAGGGAGGAAGAGGCGAAGGAAGGAAGGAAAGGAGACAGGACACTCTGAGAATTACGACATTTTCTTTCTGAAATTTGTCTGGTAATTATTTGCCCTTCTGTCTACAGATGGCAATTCAAGCCAGGATTCTCCTTTCTGTCAATGGTGGAGTGCCTCTACTCCCAGCTGTGTCTTTGGCACGAGGGCCAGAAGGAGATTCCACTGGACTGAGAGGGATTTGGGAGTGCAGTATCTAAGAGTTACCTGCATGTCCTAACATATTTCTGAACTAAATGTATGTCTCTGAACCACATACAAAAGGCACACGCAGCCACATTCTCTCTACCTGGAACTTAGTTACTCAGCAATTTCACCTTTCAGACCACAGCCAACTGCTAGTGAGCAAGCTGGGTGTGGGGCGGGTCGAGAGCGTGCTCTCCTGTTTGCTGTAGCCACAGCGGCCAGAACAGGCCAGGCAGCTGCTGGGTGTTCACAAGCTATCTGTTGAGTGATTGAATATGTGAGATGCTGAAAAATTTCTACTATAAGTCCTGAACTCCACTCATGGGGGAGCCTCTTAGACTCTCACTCAAGTCATGTTGACAGTTAATTTACAAATCAGTCTATCAGACTTCATTATCTTGTTCTATATCTGCTGCAGACTAAAAACTGGATGAAAAGAAATGAGTTTCTACTCTACCCATGTAAATATATGTATAATAAAGACAGAATTGAGAAAAGTAGTCTTCACAAACACAGCAGACTAGCAGCCAATTGTGACAACTGTTTTTTTTTTTTTCTCTAGTTCATGAGGGGATTCCAAATATCACAAACCACTATAATATTCAAAGCGATAACTGAGTCATGAAAAGTAGGTCAAATAAATTTCAACTTACGCTTCTGGGAAGACAAGAAAGTGAATGAAGCATTTTAAAAGGATTTCTATCCATGATGGATAAAATTGAAAAAGATAAGGAGGTAAAGAAGTAATCCTAAAGCATTTCTATTAGCTGAGGCATTGTGGAATCTGAGTAGTTTTGATTCCCATTTGTCCTTTGGCTTCTCCCCATTAGCGTGGGTAGTCACAGGTTGCTTCCTGCTCTTGGGGGCATGCGGCCCCAGGGAATGGATACACTGCAGAAACCCCAAATTGGAGCCCACATTCCTAGCCATTTCTTGTTGTTGTTCAGTCACAAAGTCATGTCCAACTCTTTGAGACCCCACAGACTGCAGCATGTCAGTCTTCCCTATCCTTCACAATCTCCCAGAGTTTGCTCAAACTTATGTCCATTGAGTCAGTGATGCTGTCTAAAGATCTCATCCTCTGCTGCCCCCTTCTCCTTTTGCCTTCAGTTTTTCCTAGCATCAGGGTCTTTCCAATGAGTCAGCTCTTTGCATCAGGTGGCCAAAGTATCGGAGCTTCGGCTTTAGCATCAGTCCTCCCAATGAATATTCAAGGTTGATCTCCTTTAGGATGGACTGGTTGGATCTCCTTGCAGTCCAAGGGACTCTCAAGAGTCTTCTCCAACACCACAGTTCAAAAGCATCAATTCTTCAGCACTCAGCTTTCTTTATAGTCCAACTATCATATCCATACATGACTACTAGAAAAAACATTGCTTTGACAAGATGGACCTTTGCTGGCAAAGTAATGTCTCTGCTTTTTAATATGCTGTCTAGGTTTGTCATAGTTTTTCTTCCAAGAAGCAAGCATCTTTTAATTTCATCCCTACAGTATTTACTCATTTCTGGTTTTCTCCAAAGGGCACTAAGAATAGGACTTCTTTAGGACATGTGGAACACTGAGGCTTGAACAAAGCTATTGGTTACAGTGAGAATTAGTGGTTATCTAGAAGGACGAAGTAAAGTAGAGAAAGCCACAGGGAGCCAGAGCCAATGGTGAGATGGGAGGGCCTTGGATTCCTACCCTCTGCCTGGGCGATGAGGTGTGGGATACCGGTACCCCCCATCTCCAGGGTGCAGCTGAAGGAACCAGCCCCTTCTTCTTCCAGACCCCAGTGCACAAAGTGAGTGACGCAGCAGAGGGGGTGGCAAGACCAAGTGGAAGCTAAGGAAAAGTTGGCCCCTGTCAGGTGAGGCACAGAAGAGTCACCCTCTCCCAACGTGAGCTCTGAGGGCACAGTGCTCAACCCCCAGCAGACATCCAAAGGCCCAGCCTTCTGTTTCCTGGATGATCCCTGCACCTCTGCCGATCCCTATCGTCAGCAATTCTAGCAGCGTCTGGAAGGCTGACTGACAGATTAGATCCCAGACAATGGGGAGTGGGGTGAGGAGGGAAGAGAGCTGCATTGCCCCAGTCCTCAGGACACCCCCCCAGGCATAGAATCCAGCTGGGTGTCTGAACACAGTAAGACTCTGAATATGGGGTTGGCCAAAAAGTTCATTTAGGTTTTTCTATAACATCTTACAGAAAACCTGAACAAATTTTTGGCCAACCCCATATATGATAGGGCTTCCCTGGTGGCTCAGATGGCAAAAAATGTGTAGTGGAGGAGACTCAGGTTTGATCCCTGGATCACGAAGATCCCTTGGAGAAGTGAACTTTTGGACAACCTTGTTTATAAGAACAATGACAAAACAAGAGTTACTGATATCTTCTGGCTGAGAAGGAAGGCGTGCCCTGAAGCAACCAAGCTTTCCCTTTGGAGATAGACAATGTCTGGGTTTGAAGGCCTTCAGTCCTCCTTGGACTTAAGAACCATCAGTTTGTCCTGCAAGCAGCAGGGCCCCATGGAATCACCTTAAAGAGTCAGCCCCCAGCCTACCTTTCTTGTCCTACATCTTCCTCTGATGGACTCTGAAATGCCCTGGCCTCCTATCATGGGCCTGTTCCCTTCCACCTCCCGGAACTGGGGGCCTGAGACACCTGAAGGCCTCAGGCTTCAGCTTGGTGCAGAGATGTAGGGCTCAAGAAGAAGCAGGAATAGCAGGCAAGTCTGCACAGAGAACTCCTGAAACTTACAAACTGCTTCCACCAATCATTTCCAAGCTTTCTCCCCATCTTACTCCCTCCTCCACTACAAATATCCTCTCAGCAGCTGATGGGGAGACAGATATGAGCAGTACCTCCTGTCTCCTTGCTTGGCTGCCCTGCAATAAAGCTTTTTAATTTCTGCAAAATATCACTGCCTCAGGATTTGGTCTTTCTGCTGTGCAGAGGGCAGTGAACCCACTTGCTCAGTTAATTACTATCTACCATGTTCCAAGCACTCTACTGGTCATTTTTTATATCCAATCCTATTTGTCCTTTCAAAACATACCCAGGTAGACACCGATTTCCTCCTCCTAGAGAGGAGGAAAAGCTGTTACAGGATATTGGAACCCGGTCTATCCTTCTGCTGAGTGCAGTGGAGCTGTCTGACCACTTTCCCTTCTCACCTGTGTCAGGACTGTAGCATCTGGCAGATCGAGGTTCTCACCTGCCTCAAGAGGGAACCCAGCTGCTCACCTTCTCAGAGATCCAGGATAGGCCCTTGGCCTTGGTGGCCATAAAGGGGTGCCAGGATGAGCACTGAGTGACTGTCCCACGGCCATCAGAGGTGAGCACTGTGGGCTTCACCCTTCCAGCGGGCACTTCCAGCTGACAGGAGCTGCTGCCAGCCACTGTTCTCTGGGAAGTGCAACCCCACGCCAGGACATCCCTCAGAAGCCGTGGGGGCCTCCGGGGGCCTGGACTGGGTTCTCATTCTCATCCTTGACTGCGTAAGGAATTATTTCAGCCAGATCAGCCCTGACCACTCAAGGGAGTCACTGCTGGAGTATTTCGGGAAGACATATTTTATGGCAAAATCTTGCTTCCTTCTGTTTTATGTATTACATTTTCCCAAAAGAAGAAAAAAGTTGGGATAACTAGCATCATTAGTCTTTTTTTTTTTTTTATTTTCCAGCCCAGCACCATCTGTCATCAGAAAACAGTTTACTTTGTACCTCTCAGGCTGATTTCCACATTCAGAGAAAGTTGGACAGAGGACAGCAGTGACCTCTGGATGCCCCCAGCAAGGGGCTGGGAGGTGGGGGAGGGGAGCAAATGATCAGCCCTGAGGTGGCTCAGGAGAGAGCTGAGCTGAGAAACATCAGATGGTACATGTGACGTTATGAGACAGGCATCTTCTCCCTGTGTTGCATATTGCTTCCCACTCAGTTGGCTGAAAACATGACTAAAGTTCTGTCATTGCTGGTGTAAGCATCATCTGTGACATGGAGGTGAGGGAGCATGTGGGGTGGAAGCTGGCACAGAATACTTTGAGATTTCTTTTTTTTAATCCTAAAGTCTAATAGCCAAAATAAATAAATAAAAAGAATGGCTTTAAGAAAAATAAAGTTTGGGCTTCCCTGGTGGCTTAGAGGTTAAAGCATCCGCCTGGAATGTGGGAGACCAGGGTTCGATCCTTGGGACAGGAAGATCCCCTGGAGAAGGAAAATGGCAACCCACTCCAGTACTCTTGCCTGGAGAATCCCATGGAGGGAGGAGCCTGGTAGGCTACAGTCCATGGGGTCGCAAAGAGTCGGACACGACTGAGAGACTTCACTTCACTAAAGTCCATGGGTTCCAGTCTGTGAACCAAGAGAGAAGAGGGACTAAGTTGATAGTCATTTGTTATCAGATCTAGACCTTCTCCTCCATGTGAGAAGGACCAGATGAGAGACTCTAGGCTGCAGTTGCTGCTATAGACCCAAAGGTAAGGAGAGATGGGAAAATCCATCAATGTCTGAACACCCTGTTTATGTCATGTCAGATACAAATAGCCGCGGATAGAGAGGTATTGAATCTTTGGGTTTCTGGGTTGATGCTGATCTAAGAAATCTAAAATTGATTCTTCATGTGGACTTAGATGAACTTTACCACCAAATTTCTGAGCTACATTTTCAGGCAACCCAAATTGAGGAAATGTCAACCCTGACAATCAGACACCTACCCTCACACTGACCCCTCCACTGGAAGGTCTGGGCTCTTACCCAACAGGGTGATGCTAATCAGAATTTCATTTTGTAACTGGGGAGGAACCTACTGAGGGTTTTAGGAACAGAGTCACATGGTCAGATCTGTGTTTCTGGAAACATCACTCTGTGTGCAAGTGGGAGGCGGATTTCAAAGGGGAACTGGCTTAGAGACACTAAAGAGGAGCTGCTATAGCCTCAATGTTTGTGTCCCTCTAAAATCCATAGGCTGAAACCTAACATTCAATGCCATAATACTGGAAGGTTGTCCAGCTCTTTGCAATGCAATGGACTGTAGCCTGCAAGGCTCCTATGTCCACAGGATTTCCCAGGCAAGAAGACTGCAGTCGGTTGCCATTTCTTCTCCAGGGGATCTTCCTGACCCCAGGGATCGAATCTGCATCTCCTGCATTGAAGGCTGCGGATTCTTTACCTCTGAGCCATCAGGAAAGCCTACAAGGGATATAGACAAACCTTATAGAGAATGCAGGGAGGGTCTGATCCTGCCCCAGCCCAACACCGCCTATCTACATATCTTCCAGGGAAACATCCAGGAAACAGAAGATAAGCAAGAGGAAAGACCACTTTTCTTAAGTTGCCATACGAATTTCTTTTTCCTTGTGTCACTTTCTAAGCTTAGAAGGATCAGTCATCCTTGTATCAGTCAGTATACTACTCCGGTCTCTCACCACTGCATTTCTGACTCCTCCCAGGGGAGACAGCATGCACTGCTGTCTGCTGGTCCATGCTTCAGGTTTTACAGAAGCTGACATCTGCCAGTCTCCCAGTCAGGAGACTGCCCAGGTCCACAGCTGACAGTAGGGGAGGAAATCCTACTTGCTTACAGGATAAGCCACATTCTCCAATATCAGCTTTATCTATAGCAAAGATGACAATTTGATATCCATATGCCTTGTTCCTCCTTTTTATCTTTAAATTAGTCCAGAAGTCAGATGAGGAGAACAAGCTTCTCATTTATCGTACTCCCTAAGACTCAAAATTTACTATAAGTTGGTGCTTGGGGTCCAAATCCCAACCTTTATTTTGTTTTTTCACAATCAAATTTATTTACTTTTAATTGAAAGATAATTGCTTTACAATACTGCGTTGATTTCTGCCAAACATCAACATGGTTTGGGAGAAGCCAAGCAAATGACTTGAGGCCCACATTTGTTGTTCTGTCGCTATGTCCGACTCTTTCTGAGACCCTGTGGACTGTAGCCTGCCAGGATCCTCTGTCCATGGGATTTTCCAGGCAAGAATACGGGAGTGGGTTGCCATTTCCTCTTCTAGGGGATCTTCCTCACCCAGGGATCAAACTAGTGTCTCCCGCGTTGGCAGGCGGATTCTTTATCCCTGAGTCACCAGGGAAGCTCTGAGGCCCACATAGAGGGGACCAAAAATGAGAGAGGTTTGTTGAAGAGGTCGATCCCATTGGGTACTGTGGGTGAGATCAGCATCCAAGTGCTGCCTGACTAGAGAGGGAGGGGCCTTTGGGGTGAGGGGAAGGCAGCAGTGTGTGGGAGAGGTTTGTCATGGCTGGGCAAAGGGAAAAGCTCCTCTGCAGTGTCAGAAGAGGGTTTTACTCATGCCATACAGGATGGCCCCTTCATTCCAGAGGTCAGGGGGTGCCTGATGCTATGGATAAATAAAACTGGGATAAGTAGTGGGGGGAGGGGGAAGGCAATAAAAAGCTCGAAGTTTGATTGACAGGTTTTAACTTTTTTTTTGTATTGCAGTATAGCTGATTAACAATGGTGTGATAGTTTCAGGTGGACACTGAAGGGACTTGGCCCAGTATCTGGGCTTCCTGATAAATCGGTAAAGAATCTGCCTGCAATGCAGGAGACCCCAGTCTGATTCCTGAGTCGGGGAGATCCACTGGAGAAGGAATATGCTACCTACTCTAGTATTCTTGGGCTTCCCTTATGGCTTAGCTGGTAAAGAATCTGCTAGCAATGCAGAAGACCTGGGTTTGATCCCTGGGTTTGGAAGATCCCCTGGAGAAGGGAAAGGCTACCCACTCCAATTTCTGGCCTGGAGAATTCCATGGACTGTATAGTCCATGGGGTCCCAAAGAGCTGGACATGACTGAGAGACTTTCACATTCTCCCCCAAACCCGTCTCGCATCCAGGCTGCCACATAACATTGAGCAGAGTTCCCCGTGCTATATACAGTTGGTCCTTGTTGGTTATCCATTTTAAACATAGCAGTGTGTACATGTCCATCCCAAACTCCCTAATTATCCCTTCCACTCATCCTTCACCCCAGCAACCATACATTTGCTCTCCAAGTCTGTGAGTCTCTTTCTGTTTTGTAAGCTCATTTGTATCATTTCTTTTTAGATTCCAATATAAGGAATGTCTTCTCTGACTTACCTCTCTCAGTATGAGAATCTCTGGGTCCATCCCTGTTGCTGCAAATGACATTATTTCATTCCTTTTAATGGCTGAGTAATATTCTACTGAATATATGTACCACATCTTCTTTATCCAATCCTCCACTGACAAGTCTATAGTAAACATCACAGTATGTCTGAGAGTATGCTCAAGACTGAAGACACACTCATTGATGAGCAAAACAGGTCTGGCTCTGCCCTTGGGGCTTTATCATGGTTTCTCCAAGGTGTCTTTTTTTTTTTTGGTTCCTTTGAGGCTTGGGGAGTAAGAGAAACTAATACTCCCTTTTAGGGAGTGATGTCAATGCCTAAGGCTTGTGTGTGTTGACTTTCTATTGTTATGAGCCTTAGGGAAATGAGCAGGGAAATCACATCCAGTGACAAGAAATGGCTCAATTGACCAGAAATAGGAAGTCTGTCTAGGTGGTGTCCTTTCTGTCCTCCTTTTCCATGGCTAAGAAGCTTCTTATTAATACACATATATGTATATTTCCATAGGGGTGTGGATGAATGAGGTGTGTCTGGGTTTCAGGTCCTGAGTGTGAAATAAATGTCAACCTGTCCATTTTTCTTTCCTCCACCTGTGCTCCCCATGAACATCAAAGAAATCAGACCCATGTGACTACACAAAAGGGATCTTGTTTGGGAATTCACATTGTTTAGAGAGGGAAGCACCCAGCCACCACCACCAGTAAAAGTTGAGTGACCAAGGCAAGGCACACCCCTTCCTGGGGCCTGTTTCCACATCTGGAGTAGAAGGAGCTGGCGTGGCTCAGGGGTTCCCACCCTGAGTTGTGCGTCAGCCTCCTCTGGGAACATTAAAAATACAGAGTCAGGACTCCAGGTCCAGAGATTCTGATTCACTGGTCTGAGGTGAGACCTGGGAGTCTACATTATTTCTGAGCAACCTTTCTCCTCTAATGATTCTGGTGCAGCATGGAATCCAGACAAACTGGGTGAAAATAGACCACCCAAGCCATGCAGATCACGTGGGCTTGTAAAAACGAGGCTGAGGACACAGCTGTGGCTTCAGCGAGGGTGTCAGGATGGTCATGGGGCCTTCAGCCTTGAAAGCCCAGTGGGCAGTTAGCGCTGAGCGAGAACAAGAGTGAGACAACAGGAAGCACCGGCTTCCTCCTTCTGGTGTCTGAGGAAGTGGGTCAGACCCACCCACCGGGGATGCTCCTGCTGGTACCTGTGCCCCAGGAGCCCTGGACCGATAGGTTGCATGTGTCTGGGAGACGAGGGAGTCTCTAGTTGGAGAGTCCCCTTGTTGGGAGCCTCCAGAACACAGCTCATTGTGGTAAGGATTTAGGACAGCCGTCACTCCAAAGGGGTCGTAAGGAAGATCTCTCCCCCTGCCGGCTGACTGCTGCTGGTAGGGATCCAGGTGCTTCCTTTGGCTGCTTACGGAGGCATTTTGTCCTTTTGGCACTCTTCCTTTATCAGTCTTTTGTCTTTCTGGAGCTCCTGGAGCCCTCAGTTTCCTGATGCAAGATGAATCCAGATAGAAATCTGATCAGGCCCTCCCACCCTTCCCCCAACTCGGACTGGAGCTGCAGCCACACCATTCACTGGTCAGACATTCAGATGCCCTAGTTGGACCAAACTGCTGTAGCCAGGGACAGGGCCCAAGCTAAATTATGAGTGTGGCTGGATCCATTCAGCAGGGATGGCGGTGAAGGGAGATGGGTGACAAGCAGTGACAGGCACTTCTGGAGAATTCTCTGCAGCAAAGTTCACATTAGGGAAATTGTTACCAAGTATTTGAGGTGAGATCCTGGGTGTCCTTGGGATTCCCAGGTGGCTCAGCGGTAAAGAATCCGCCTGCCACTGCAGGAGACACAGGTTCGATCCCTGGGTGGGAAAGATCCCCTGGAGGAGGAGATGGCAACCCACTCCAGTACTCTTGCCTGGAGAATCTCCATGGACAGAGGAGGCCTAGCGGGCTACAGTTCATAGGGTCGCAAAGAATCAGACACAATTGAGTAGGCACATAACCTGGGTGTCAACATCAGGCCCTGTGTGAGGATGAGGTGTGACCACAAGGCTGTGCATCCAGGAGGCTTTCTTAGGAGGTGAAACCTCAAGTGGGCACAGCTGATTCCAGAAAATGCTGGGGACAGAGTAGGTTAGCCAGGGATGCAGCAAGCACATGGTGTCCTCAGCTGCAGCTTCTCCATGGCAATGTGTGCTGTGGCCACTCCAGACAGCTACCCCGGGAGACTGGTGGCCTGGCAGGGATACTGCTGCCTCTGACATGCACCCGGGTCCATTTCGGGCACTAACAAGGACACAGGAGTCTCTCCAGGGGATCTGGGAAGGAGTATGGCATGGTCCCAGATTCCTGATTCTCCGTGCTATGACGGGGCTGTTCCTCTGAGCCTTCTCCCTTCCCTGGGCCACATTTTCAAAAAGTCACTTTTGGAGTGCCCTTGGCCTGAGCTGCTCGGAGGGGCCTTGCTAACAAAGGCTCTCCAGGAGGCAGGGCCTGGCTCCCTCCTCCTCACACGCATGGAAACACCAGGAGGTCATTTGATTCCCAGGAGAGCTCCCCCTGAGACCTGAGAACGCATTCCACGCCAGCTACGCCAGCTTTAGCGGTGGCCGGGGAAATTGCCTAGGATGCCTAGGAACCAGCCAGGTGGCCGCTGGATGGTGTGACACCGGGCCGTGCATTTGAAGGGCTTGCTGCGAGGCTACAGGGCAATGACCTTGAGCCACTTCAGTTGTGAGTCCAGGTGTTTCAGGACAAAAAGCGCATGCAAAGAGGAAGGCAGGAAGAGAAACGGCCCAGAGAGAGGGAAACTGGGGCGGGACACCCTCCCCCAAGCAGCGGCGGTCAAGCGACTGTATGTCCGTCTCAGGGAAAGTTCACTGCAGCCACACGGGTGTTGTCAGAAGTTCCACCACCTGGGGTCTGGAGCACAGGACTTGCAGCACTGGGTTCCTCCCTTCTTGCTTTGGGGCATCTCAGAGGCTCCAGCCAGTCCCAGGAGCCACAGCAGCTCCATCCTCCCAGTTGCCCAGTCGTGGGGACCACGACTGAAGCACCTCTCCAGCCAGGTCTGGGCCCTTCAGGACACCTGATGCCGGCTGTGGCCTCCCAGCCTCTTCTGCTTCTATTGGATTAACCTGACCTCTGGGATGAACTTTCCCTGCTGGTTACTCGAGGTAAACCGGCAGCCCCGGGGCTCTAGTGGAGCAGACTTCCCGTCATTTTTGTAACCAGTTCTCTGCAAGCTAAGGCACTTCAGTTGGTTCCGACTCTTTGAGACCCTATGGACTGTAGCCTGCTCCACAGGCTCCTCTGTCCATTGGGTTCTCGAGGCAAGAATACTGGAGTGGGTTGCCCTGTCCCTCTCCAGGGGATCTTCCCAACCCAGGGATTGAACCCGCATCTCTTGCATCTCCTGCGTTGGCTGGCGGGTTCTTTACCATCAGCACCACCTGAGAAGCCCTGACCAGTTTCCTGCTCCTTTGCTCTTGTTTTTGAATTTTCACCCTAATAACTCCGTGGTAAATACCATGGGCACACAGTACCTTTTCCTAAAGAGAGAACCCTCAAAGTGAACAAAGCTGCATCAAAGGATACAAGAAATTTTACAACTCTTTTCAACTTACTTTCCAAAATATTGTGCCACTTTATTATGTCACCATCAGTGTATGAAGAGTACCCATTTCACCCTGGCTCCACTGGGTGTTTTTTTTTTTTTCTAATTTAGTACTTAAAAATATACTACCTCATTAATGTTTCAAGTTTCATTTCTCGGATTGCTATGAGGTCCAATATTTTCTCATGTTTATCTACTATGTTTTCCCTTTTCTACATTGTTCTAGACATCCAAGTATGCCTTAACAACTAATGTGTGCATAGCAAGTATCACAAAGCATTAGTATTGGCTACATTGACAAGAAAAACAGGCTGAATTTCCAACTTTGCCCACACATCTGCTGGAAATTAAGTGTGTTTTTCTTGTCAATGTAGCCAATACTAATTCTTTGTGATATTTGCTACGCACGCATTAGAAGTTGTAAGGCAAGCTTGGCTGTCTAATAGGCCACTCAAATTTAACATACATTGAAGTGGGACCCTTGATTTTCCTCCCTAAACCTGCTGTACATTCTCGGCTCTTCCCCATCTTAGTAAATGGCATGACAATCCACCCTAGCCCACATCCTGAGTCTTTCTGGATTCCTCCTGGTCCCTGATGCCTCAGGTCTCATCCACCAGCCAGGCTCCCTCCTCCAGCCCTCCCCAATCAAGCTACCCCAGTCACTAGTCATCACAGTGCCTTAGGTTTCCTTCTTTATGGCGCTTGCCACAATTGGAAATTCTCTTGTTCTCTTATTAATTTTTTAAATAGTGTGTATCTTCTCTAGATTCTAGAGTCTAGAATATAAGCTCCCTGAGGTCAGGCACCTTGCCTGCCTGACCCATCACTGAAGGCCCAGTGCCTAGAGCAGTGTTAATTCCTTAGTGTGCATGCAGGCTCAGTTGCTCTTTGCAACCCCATGGACTGTAGCCCACCAGGCTCCTCTGTCCATGGGAGTTTCCAGGCAAGAATACTGGAGTAGGTTGCCATTTCCTCCTCCAAGGGATCTTCCTGACCCAGCTGTGTCTCCTACATTGGCAGGAGGATTCTTTACCACTGTGCCACCTGGGAAGCCCCATCCTTTAGTGGGAGCTCAATAAACACATGTTGAATGACTCAGCGAATGAAATTGGCCCTTATAAACTCATTTAAATGTATATGAAGGAGACTTTAGGGCATGGAGGATTAGTGCATTGGCCTTCAGGATAGAAAGTTCCAAGGTAAAAGTGGGCTGTGCCGCCTACTGTGTGATCTTGGGCAAATTACTTAACATCTCTCTGCCACAGTTCATTCACTATTTTAAAAAATGAGAATAATGATGCCATTTTCATAAGGTTGAAAGATACATTAGGCAAGGTGGACAAAATGCTTAAAAATTAAGATTGACTGTAATAAGCACTAGAGCATGTCAACATTTCTTTATGAATTTTCCTCTCTGGTTTCTGGGCTTAGAAGCTATTCTCTTCTTTCCATTAAAGTCTCAATTAATATTAAATGATATTTAATTTTAGTTTTTATGGTATGCTAACCGCTACTGCTGCTAAGTCACTTCAGTCGTGTCTGACTCTGTGCGACCCCAGAGATGGCAGCCCATCAGGCTCCCCCGTCCCTGGGATTCTCCAGGCAAGAATACTGGAGTGGGTTGCCATTTCCTTCTCCAATGCATGAAAGTAAAAGTGAAAGTGAAGTCGCTCAGTCGTGTCCAACTGTTCTCGACCCCATGGACTGCAGCTTACCAAGCTCCCCTGTCCATGGGAATTTCCAGGCAAGAGTACTGGAGTGGGGTGCCATTGCCTTCTCCATTTTATGGTATACTTTTTAAAATACTTAAGAAGTGTTTATCCTTTAATTGGGATTCCCAGGTATCTCAGTGGTAAAGAACCTGCCTGCCAGTGCAGGAGATGTGGGTTTCCTCCCTGGGTTGGGAAAATCTGCTGTAGAAGGAAATGGCAACCCACTCTAGTATTCTTGCCTGGGCAATCCCCTAGGCAGAGGAGCAGGTTGGGCTGCAGTCCATGGGGTCACAAAGAATCGGACACAACTGAGCATGAGCCCTTTAATTAGTTTGTAACTTACTTGGGTGTATCAAGTAAAATGAACTTCTAAATGCTATTGGCACCATTTGTTACGCTTTCTTTATCACACATTCACTTTTTATATATAATACAGTATTTTTCCTGGCTGCCAAGTCTGTCTCCATATCCCCTCTTGAACTGGGACTGTGCTGTTTCACAGAGTGGATTAGACCTCCTGAGTGTTGGAAGATTCCGCGACATTCTCTGCTGGCAGACTTAGAAATATTTCTGTTTGGAACATATGTTTATTCTGGTTCCAGGCCCGTGTGAGACTACTTGCCCTTCTTGCCCTTGGTTTCCTTGAGATACCAGTATATCCTGCTACAAATGTCCCCTTTTACTTGGGCCAATTTAAACAGGTTTCTGTAACTTGTGACTGAAAGAATCCAAAGGTAAACTTCACCTTTATAATGGCCTGAGGAACATCCCCAGCCAGTGAGGCTGTATTTCTACATGTCACGGAGATTAAAATGCTGTCCCCAACATAGTGTCAGAAAGGTACCTGCCAACAGGGTCAGCAAAGGACAGGAAAGCCTTCAGGACATCCACGTCCAGCCATACATACCCACTCTGCCACCACCTCGATGGTGCTAGGTACCCCAACACTATGCTACAGATTCAGACAAAGCCTGAAAGCCAGGCTGTCTGACCCATTCAAGGCTCCATCAGTGCAATAGGCCATGGTAAGACCAAAAACCAGAGAAAATAAAGTAGGTGGAAGTGACTCTCTCAGTTCCACAGGCCGTTGTAAGACCAAAAAACCAAAGAAAATAAAGTACGTAGAAGTACTTGCAAAAAGCCATAAAAATATATTATTATTGCCTTGTTTCATTCCAAAAGGATATGGAATAGCATACAAAAAATATTATTTTTGAATATGTCTAAGGATCTCTGTCTTAAGGTCATCATAAAAGACTATCAATTTCATTTTTCAGCCTATAAAGGCATTAACAGTAGAGATTGCTCTGGACTTGCCCTTGACCCTACATGATACTTCATCCCTTGTTTTCTTTGAAAAATCCTTAATATTACCTTGGGTTTTACTGATTAATTGGCTCTCATTTGGGGAGGTGACATGTGACACATTTTCTTAGATATTAAGTACATGAGGGAAAGTCTGGTAAAGTTGGTGTGTGTTTCTAGTTGTGTTTGGTTTGCTGTCCTAGAGAAGGCAAGGGTGCCAAGGAGAGGTACGAGAAGGGCTGGCAAGACACAGCAAAAACCTGTGACTTCACTCCCCCAGGCAGAGGGAAGAGTGACTCAGCCGGACGCTCCATCTACAGGAAAATCGTCCAAGCTTGCGCATTTCCCATCAGCCCTGCACCTACTGGGATCTCCTGGCTGGCATGGACTCTGTACAGTCACCTGGTGTGCCCAGTGCAGGACACCCTGGGGCCTTTTTCCTACTCAGTCAGTGCCAGTGGGTGGGGCCGTCTTCCAGTTACAGGCAGAGCTAATAACAGCAGTCACTCCACCTGTGGATCGTGCAACACAAAGCATTTCAGAAAGCTTGAACACACAGAGAGATCTTGTCTAAGCAGGGGGACATGGCCTTTTGTGCAAAAAGGCACAAGTCAATTTAGAAAGTAAAAACACCTGAGTATTTGACACCCCCCTTCGTGCTGCTCTAGGTTTACTGCTGGCTGTGCCCTGGCCTCCCTAGTCTTTACCACTTGCTCCTGGTCCTTCTTGTAGAAAGACTCTTGAGGTGGCCACATTTCTACCTCTTTCCCCTTTCTCTGTTTTCTGGGAGGTGACTCTGTGGAAATCCACCTCTAATGCATGCACAGGCAAACAAAGACCCAGAGAAAACGTACTGGGGCCACTCTAAACACTGAAAGGCTAACACGGGGAAGAGAAGCATCTTTGAGTCCCAATACAGGAAACTCCTTTATCCCCTGTCCTTCTCAGAGGCTTGTCAACCAGGGGATGTGTGCGTGCATGCTCAGTCATGTCTGACTCTTTGCGACCCCATGGACTGTAGTCTGCCAGGCTCCTCTGTCCATGGGATTTCCCAGGCAAGAATACTGGAGTGGGGTCGCCATTTCCTTCTCTAGGAGATCTTCCTGACCAGTGGATACTTCAGCTGAAATAGAGGCAAAGTTGTTTTGTTCTCACTGCTCACTGTATCCAGTTCAAAACAACCTCTGCTGGCAGCTGACCGCCTATATTTATCAGGAAATGCTGGTCCCCTTGCTTTTACCACCTGCTTATTCAAACATTTAGAGCAACAATTTACATACATCCCATTAAAAGTTCTCCCCAATTCAAATGAGTAACTGCTAGAGGAGATTTTTTTTCCATGACCTGAAGATTTGCTTGAGAATGAGGGGATCTTAAGCAAAGAAAGGCAAGTGATAGGCTCATGTTGATGTCCCAAGCTCACTCTACTATATGGTTCAATGATAGGTGAAGGTAAAGTCTACGACAGGCCAATAGTTCATCTCCAAATTAAATGTCTCATGGCTCTTTCTGGTCTGGAGAATGTATGTGATGCCCCAGGAATTGTCCAAGTGGCTTGTCCATGCCTGGTGGATACTTTAACACTGGCCTTGGATTTCCTGAACCTAATGGGCCTGTGAACCATTCAGATAACTCAGACAGAAGCTGACTGATTTAACAAATACTTCTGTAACTGTTGCATGCTACGGACCATGCCAGGCCTCAGATGTGGGAATTTTTGCATTATTTCTCATCTGGATCTTCCTGAGGAAACTCAGCTCTCAGAAGCTCCTAACCTCCTACACGGTCTTAGGTCTCCTTAGAGACTCAGATTCTTCAGCTATGAGTCCTTTCTGCTGTGTGAGACCTTCCCTTTGAAAAGTCACAGGGAGAAAGGGAAGTAAGAGGGTCTGGGGGCCCCTTTCTTCCTTGAACCAACCCTCAGGTGTGTTCTCTGACGAGGCCTCTCTTTGTCCAGGAATGCACCCTGGGTTCTGGTTCCTCTGATAGGAGTGAGTTCTATGCACATGTGGGAACTCCCAGAGGAGCAGATTGCTTTAGGGCATTTTGGAGGCTCCTCGTAGGGAGGTTCTTTCCCTTCTCCAGCGTTGTTTCAAGTGTTTCAATGACAGTGTTGGCCTCCATCAAGGTTTCTGACTGCACTAGCTATCTGCTTCAGGACAACACACTATCCCCAAACTCAGGGGCTTAAAACAGTAATGATTACTATTTTTTGCGATCCTGTTGGTTGGCTGGGCAGTTAGTTCTGCTCTGCATTCAGTGAGCTGTCACTTACGTGGCTGCATTTAGTTGAGAGCTTGTCTGGAGCTGGAACGTCCAGGATGGTTTCACTCGCATGTCTGGCTCCTCAGCTGGGGCTGGAAGAACAGGAAGCTGACTGGGCCTTTCCCTCCCCAGGCAGACTCTCGTCCTTCAGTTCTCTGGCCTAACCTTATCCATGGTGGCCAAATCCCAAGAGACCAAAAGCAGACCCTATCAGGTCTTATAAGTCCTTGAGCTTGGAACTGACCGAGCACCCCTTCTTCCACATTCTTTTGCCAAAGATGACCTCTATTTAAGGGGAGGAGAGAGAACTTGCCCTGTGTTGGGAGGGGCGGCACAACCTCACAGGGAAGATGGAATTGTTGGCGCCATCTCTGAAAACACTTTGCCACACTAAAGAAAGAAAGGAAGCCCACAAAATGATGGACTTTTGTACTGCTCAAAGAACACATAAATTGCAATTTTCTTCAACGTCAATGGGCTTCCCTGGTGGCTCAGGGGTAAAGAATCTGCCTGCAGTGTGGGAGATCTGGGTTCGATCCCTGGGTTGGGAAGATCCCCTGGAGAAAGGAACGGCTACCCACTTCAGTATTCTAGCCTGGAGAATTCCATGGACTGTATAGTCCATGGGGTCTCAAAGAGTTGGACACACCTGAGCAACTTTCACTTTCAATGTTTATATTGTCTCACGTTGCCCCCTCCAGCAGAATCAAGTAGAATGCCACTTTATTGACCATAGTATATTCTCATTAAAATCAAAGGCCTTTAAAACTAATCTGTAGAGACAGAAAGCAGATCACTAGTTAGTTGTCTGGAACAGAGGGGTTGGAGGGGGTTGACAGCAAAAGGGCATGAGGAAACTTCTGGGGGTGATGGAAAATATTCTGTGTCTTGAGTATTTGTGGTGGGTACACAATGAGTTTGTCATAACTCATTCAGCTGCACACTTAGAACAGGTGCATTTTATTGCATGTAAATGATCCCTCAATAGGGCTGGTTCAAAAATCAAAACTGACTAAGAATAATCAGAAAGACTAAGTTTGAAAAAGTGGTTAAACAAAGCCAGTGTTCAGGGTATATTATATTTACAAACAATAGCAAATTCCTTCGGGGAGGGAAAGGAAGCAGCGGGCTTCAAGGGGATGTTTTGTTAGTTACAAAGCAGGATACACGTTACCATGTCCTCCTGCAGTAATACTTAAATACATTTGCTATCATTTTCAGAATGTTGAGTAGGTGATTTTTTGGTATTTTATAGATTATTGAAGAGTGACTACATCCTGCTTCCTGGGGTGCGGGAAGAGCTGGGGTCGTCTCAGAGCAGAAACAAACAACAAAATGTGTTACACCATCTCAGAATTAAACTGGTACCTGCACTAGGAAAAGCTGAGTGGTGAACCTACAGGGACTTCCTAAACATCATGAGTCAATATCCTGCAAAGCTTACGTGTTATTTGGGCTCCGAGGGGCAAGCTGGGTTCTGAGTGTCAGGAAGGGCTGTCTCGGAGGACGTCAGGGTGTGGTGGGTACATGGGAGTGTTAAGTGAGTTTCATCTGCCAAACACATCCCCCTGGACACGTGGTGACAGCACCAGCTCTGAGATCCAGCCCTGGAGAAACAGACTGTCTTGGGTGAGCTGAAGAGGGAAGAATGTTTAGGTTTTCTTACGCATTACAAAGGCTACTCAAGAATGCCTGCATCAGGACTTCTCTGGTTGTCCAGGGGTTAAGAATCCACCTGCCAGTACAGGGCACATGGGTTCGATCCCTGGTCAGGGAACAAAGATCCCACAAGCCGTGGAGCAACTAAGCCCACGTGCCACAACTACTGAGCCTGCCAGGCCTGCGCCCATGGTCTGCAACGGCAGAACCCATGGCAATGAGAGCCGTGCACACCACAGCCAGAGAGAAGCCCCCGCCCACTGCAACCAGAGCAAAGAGCCAGCACAGCCAAAATTAAAGAAGCCAAAGAAATGGGAAGGTCTCAACACTTCTCCCTCCAGAGACTTTGGATTAGGATGTTTTAACCTTAAATCGGGGCTTCCCTGGTGGCTCTCTGGTAAAGAATCCACCTGCTATGCAGGACAGAGAAGGCAATGGCACCCCACTCCTGTACTCTTGCCTGGAAAATCCCATGGATGGAGGAGCCTGGTGGGCTGCAGTCCACGGGGTCGCTAAGAGTCGGACACAACTGAGTGACTTCACTTTCATGCATTAGAGAAGGAAATGGCAACACACTCAGTGTTCCTGCCTGGAGAATCCCAGGGCTGGGGAGCCTGGTGGGCTGCCATCTATGGGGTTGCACAGAGTCAAACACAGCAGCAGCAGCTATGCAGGAGCTTCCGGAGACATGGATTTGATCCCTGGGTCAGGAAGTTCCCCTGCAGGAGGGCATGGCAACCCACTGCAGTATTCTTGACTAGAGAATCCCATGGACAGAGAAGTCTGTTGGGCTATAGTTCGTGCGGTTGCAAAGAGTTGGACATGAGTGAAGCAACTTAGCAGCAGCAACTTTCTTAAATCATAGGTATAAAAATGTCCAAGGGTAGATTACACAATGGGGAGATCAGAAAACCTCTCCTCAACAATATTGTGTAAGGAAAAAAATCTTCCTAGGATTAGCATTCTTCCAATGAAGCCATATATAAAACCACTCCTGGCACGTCCCTGGTGGTCCAGTGGTTAAGACTTCACCTTCCAGTTCAGGGGCTGCAGGTTCAATCTCTGGTCAGGAAACTAAGATCCCACATGCCTAGGGGCCAAAAACTAAAATGTGGAACAAAATCAATACTGTAACAAATTCAATACAGACTTTAAAAAATAGGAGGAAAAACACACACACACACACCACTCCACTTTACCTGCCCCTTGTAAGACCCCAGAAAACACGAACAGCATCCCCTGATGGTTGTGGATTATCTAGAGACATGGGTGATTTCATAGTAGCTAACATTCCTATGCCTTTCTGAATCCACTCATACTTGGTTCTGCCTTCTTTTATGCTTCTACAATTCTCAAAAGTCTCTCTACAACCTTTAATTTGGGGGTCAGCGTTCTTGGTGCAGGGTTTCCAGGACACCCTTAGAAGTAAAGGCACAAAGACACAGACACACAGTACCTCTGGTTCCCCAAGTGCTTACAAACTGTCAAGTGACTCAGAAAGCCCAAGCACTAACCCTGACAGAGTCCAGAGGGAAAGGATGACTTCATCTGAAGCCAACCCAACGGAGAAGGCGCATCTGTCATCTCCTTGACAGTGTTCCAGGCTGAGCGCGGGCTCCTGGGAGCGGGATGCGTGTCACGGCTCCACTCACAACAGGCTGCCTCATCCCCGAGAGCTCTCAGCCCCAGAAAGGTCAGGAACACTTCAGGCACGTCTCCCCAAACCGGAAATGGGGACTGGCCACCCAGCCCTGCGAGAAACTGACTCTGAAGGATGTTTTCCCGCAGCTCCCTCTCCTGTGCCTGAGGAAACCATGTGAGTAATCCCTCGCCTCTTCCAGATGGGCCCTTCTGCAGCCACCAAAAACCCATTTGAAGCTTTCCTTACTCATGTGGACTGAGGTCTCTCTCCAGGACCGCTCAGGGCTTAAAGGGGACCAGCTGTTCTGCAGTCTCCCTGAGGCTCTGCAGCTGTAATTGGGAATTGATGTACACTGTGGTATTCACTCCTAATCCTCCAGCACAATTCTGCCTGGCTAAAAACAAAAGGCTTCACCTTCCAGCTGCTAAAATTGACCAACTACTTACCATCATGCCATGAAGTAATATATCATTCA
This sequence comes from Nanger dama, assembly GCA_917880005.1. NCBI lineage: Eukaryota > Metazoa > Chordata > Mammalia > Artiodactyla > Bovidae > Nanger > Nanger dama. The sequence goes on along the minus strand of CAKJTW010000097.1, from coordinate 928,873 downwards.
GAGCCCTTAACTGCAAACAACAAGAACAACAAAAAGTCCACATTGCAAGGTTAACTAGCAAACTGATTTACTGAAGGATATCGTATGGCTTATGGAATGTTCTGCAGCTTGGAACAATATGCAAATCACCTCCCCACCAGGACTGGACTGCAGGTGCCACTGGCACTTTAGATACGGAGATAGAGAGGCTACCTCACCTCTGCCCCTGCTATCCTGAGATCCAAATGAGAGCTCCCCTCAGCCCTTAGGGGAGAATTCCTTTGTGCTTTCTCACAAAGGTGCACCTGATTGATGGAAACTGGGCCACATGCTTGTGTTCTAGCTACAAAGCATCCTGGGAAATGTAGTTCTGGCCTAAAAGCAGTGTTAGTCACTCAGTCGTGTCCAACTCTTTGAGACCCCACGGAGTGTAGCCCACCAGACTCCTCTGTCCTTGGGATTCTCCAGGCAAGAATACTAGAGTGGGTAGCCATTCCCTTCTCCAGAGGATCTTTCCGACCCAGGGATCGAACCCGGGTCTCCTGCATGGCAGGTGGATTCTTTACTGACTGAGCCACACGTCTCTGCTCTTTCCCTTCACTCAGTGAACTTACCAAATTTCAGCTGTAACATTACTTCCTCCAAGGAGCCGAGCAAACCCTCTGCCATGTGCCCCCATAACTTTGGCCCTTCTCCGTCCACACCACTCATGTTATGTGTTCAATGCCTGATTCATTCTTCAGACTCGATTCTAGTAAGGCAGGAACCATGATTATTCACTGCTGTATCCCCCAAACCTGGCATATAGTAGGTGCTTAGTCAAGTACTGGTTGTTGAGAAAGCAAGGCCACCTGAAAGACAGGGACCTTCTAGGACAGCCTGGCATATGTGAAGAAACAATGTCACAGCTGGGGGAGTAGTCAACCACGGAAGCCTGGAAAAGGGAAGCCCAGGATAAACGTGGCGGAGACCAGCCAGGCACCATGGGTTGCTTGAGCTCAACATCATAAGCACCTATGATGTGCCACTGAGCACCTACTATGTGCTAGATACTAAATTAACCAAAGAGTAGAACCTTGTGAAGTCTAACGTGGGGTTTATAGGTAGTCCAGGGAAGAGAAAACTGTCCGGCTTCCAGAAACTCTTGACTCTCCCAGCAGGCATTACACTCACCTATTGTTGAGGGTGATGTTCAAACTATTTAAGTGATATGGCAGAGGTGCTGACCATTCAGGACAAGATCCAGCAATTAATAACTTTTGGAGTCATTGGGAGGAACTTCCTGGCAGTCCAGTGATTAAGAATCCACCTTCCAACGCAGAGGATGTGGGTTCCATCCCTGGTCAGGGAACTGAGATCCCATATGCAACTCCCACAGACCACAACCACTGAGCCCCTCTGCTGCAATGCAAGATCCTGAATGCTGCAGCTCAGACACGACACAGACAAAAAATAAATTAGAAAAAACCTTTTGTGGTGTCATGGAGTATATGTTTTGCTGAATATCCACTCTGAATGCAAGCAGAGACCCCCTACCCTTTACAATGGAATTGTACTTCTTACCATACTTGCTCTGAACAACACCCACCAAAGAAAGGCCCCGCCCCCCACCCCATTCCCCACCCAAGTCTGTTGAGTTGATCGGGCTGATGGAACTGGAGCATCTTATTTCTCATTGTAAGTGACGGCTTCCTGGCACTGGTCTCTTGTGAACCTCCTTAGGTCCTAGCACCACTGAGCTGCGGTGACCCTCTTTCTTTAGGGCCAGCCTAACTTGTGAGCCCCTTTCTCTGCAACTCTGGACCTCTCGGAGGTGCCAGGCAGCTGTTTTTGTTGGCTGCCACCTGTGTCTATGAGTGTGTGCTGGATCAGAGTGGGTACGGTGGCCTTTCAGAAGACAGGCCCGGAGCAGTCTTCTAAGAGGCTTCTTCTGATGTTGCAGTCATGCGGGGGCTCAGTGTCCGGTAATTACAAACTGGTGACAGATTTAGTTTCAGATCTCAATACCAGACACAGGGTACACAGCCAAGGGCTGCTACACGGAGGCTTAGGAATTAGTATGAGAATCAAGCAAGAAGGAGATGGCACCCCATTCCAGTACTCTTGCCTGGAAAATCCCATGGACGGAGGAGCCTGGTAGGCTGCAGTCCATGGGGTCACGAAGAGTCAGACACGACTGAGCGACTTCACTTTCACTTTTCACTTTCATGCATTGGAGAAGGAAACGGCAACCCACGCCAGTGTTCTTGCCTGGAGAATCCCAGGGACAGTGGAGCCTGGTGGGCTACAGTCCATAGCGACTTAGCAGCAGCAGCAGCAAGCAAGAAAGTGCTGAAAGGTGGGAGCCTGGAGTGGCAGGGAATGGGAAATTAGACAACCTCTGTGCATGTGTGTGTGTGTGTTCATTCTCGTGTTTCAAAGATGCAGCAATTTGTGCTTCTGTGTCTAAAAGACCCCATTTGTGTCAGACTAAGTAGTGCTGGGAGCCTCCCTCCTAATTGTTGCTTTGGCTTCAGGTTCTCCAAAGTGGATCTCTTTTTCAGCAGTCTTAATCCTGGCTCCCTCAGACATGAGGAGGGTAATGATTGATCCTCAAACGTGTTGTCATCAACTCTTTCCAAGCACCATCAGAGCTGGGGGCACCATACTAAGGCTGAACATTAGCTACAGACTGGCTGCTGGGCTGTCCTTAGAGAACAGTGGCAGTTGTTAGGGCTGTACAGTGTATTATGTGTGTGTTTGGAGGTGGTGTTGAGAGAAGCCCCTACAGCAGAGAGGGAAAGGCACAACCAGACCCTCATTTGGGCGCTTCTATCCCAGGAGGTTTCTCCCAAGAGCTGTGAAATAAATGAAAGCCCTTTAGAAGGCTGCCTGGCCCAGGGGAGTCACAGAGCTCAGCAGCAAGAGGCTGAGGACAGAATAGGCAGCAGGGGTTAGAACTGGGGTGGGGGGGCGGACGTCCCTGCTGGTCCAGTGGTTAAGAATCTGCCTTCTTATGCAGGGGACGCAGGTTTTAAGCCCGGTCAGTGAACTGAGAGCCCACATGCCACAGGGCAACTAAGCCTGCATGTCACAGCGAAAGATCTGGCATGCTGCAACTAAGACCCGATGCAGTAAAAAATAAATTAAAAAAGAACTGGAGTGAGGGCTGCTGGGAGACAGGGGTTGCCCAGGCGGCTCAAAGAAGTGGTCTCTAACTGAAACAGGCAGCTCAAAGAAGTGGTCTCTAACTGAAACAGTAAAATGCATGGAATTCCTGCATGGAAGAGAAAACTTATCTTAGAACTCTCACATTAGGTGAATGGCACGAGAGGACACAGGCCAGAAGAAATTTTCTCCAAGTGTGGTTTGAGGATCCTCTGCCTGAGAATGGGCTTCCCTGGTGGCTCAGAGGTTAAAGCATCTGCCTTCAATGCGGGAGACCCGGGTTCCATCCCTAGGTCAGGAAGATCCCCTGGAGGAGGAAATGGCAACCCAGTGTTCTTGCCTGGGAAATCCCATGAACAGAGGAGCCTGCTGGGCTTGTTTGGGGTTGCAAAGAGTCCATGGGGTTGCAGAGTCAGACACGACTGAGCGGCTAACGCACACTGCCTGGAGAATAAAATAAGGTGTTTGTCAAAAGGCAGATTCTTGGGCCACACCCTGGGCCCACTGAGCTGGAACCTCCCAGGGTGGGGCTTGGGTGTCTGCTCTTTTATCTGGTGACTCTTAAAACCAGCAGGGTCCGAATGCTACCAGGGGGTCACACAACCCAGTGAGGAAGCAGAGGGGATGGCTTCTCAGCTTATTAGGAAGTACCACAGAGGAAGGCAAAGTAGATAAACGCATCTTCCTTTGGATCTTGAAATTTTTCTTTTAACATTTTACTTTAGTTTTGAGAACTTAAAATGTAAAGAGACAAAGGCATGGCTTCTCCACCTTACCCCCGCAACCCCACTGGGCCCTGAGTACTCTGTGAAAGGTGATCTGTTTTACCCCACCCTCACAGCCCATTTTCCGCAGGAACTTGACTTCTAGAGGGGATCTCGGCCAAGGTCTCCGAGAGAATATGCTGTTCCTGACTCAGTGGGGTCTCCAGGCCTTAATACCCAAGGCCAACACCGAGGACTTAAAAAGAGGCAGGAGGTGCAGTCAGACAGAAAGGAGCTGGAGGCCTCCCTGGATTGACACAGAATGATCCAAACAAAGGAGCCTGACGCCCTCTAGTGGCAATAAGACGCTTCACAGCCCCGGTGGAGGGGCAGACGCACAGACAGGGCTGGATGCCCTCCAGGTAATAGCAAACGCTGGGTGACAAGGCTCTGGAAACACCTCCTCCCTAAGATTCTTGACTGGGGGTATAAAGAGGAAAAGTTGTTTTCCTGGGTTTTCCTGCTGCCATGTGATTTTAGAATGCACTGCCATAAGGCATACTGTTTTCACGAGTGCCTTCCATTATCACTGGATTTTAGACTCCTGTCATTATTTCTTAGGCAGATTAGGGCTCATGCATAGTTGCGCAATCATGTCCAACTCTTCGAGATCCCATGGACTGTAGCCTGCCAGGCTCCTCTGTCCATGGGACTTCCCAGGCAAGAATACTGGAGTGGGTTGCTAAGCCCTCCTCCAGGGGAGCTTCCCGACCCAGGGATCGAAGCTGCATCTATCTCCTGAATCACAAGTGGATTCTTTACCCTCTGAGCCATTGGGAAAGCAGGCTACTACTAAAAATCCACACACGACATATAATCTGCAAATATATCCAAGCACCGCAGACTGCCAGAGAGAGAGAGATCTGTCTTTGGGAAGGCTATTCTCTCGTGGGGAGATGAGAGATTTAGGAGAGGTCTCCAGGGGATGGTGTAAGAGGAAGGGGAGGCATCCAGACCAGGAAACCTGGCTGAATCATTCCAGGTACTCTCCATGGGGACAGGTGTCTCTGCTGGCTAAATTGTCCTCTCATCTGAAGATATCAGCTCATATACACTTGAATCAGAAAAGGTACTCCTTTGTATACGTTCTGAGAAAGAAAATGCACAGATGAACAACTGATATAGATCAATACAAAGAAGATTCTAAAATGCCTACTTTGGATTTGAAGGAAATCAGATTGTGACTAAAAGACACCAGGATTTTTGTAAAAGCTTAAAAAGTAAATGCGCATACCACCACACAGCCATTAGGACGGCTACTATGAAAATCTTTTTAAAAAGAGACAGAAAGACCAAAACAAAAAGAGAAATTAAAATGTGTTGCTGAGGATGGAACTCTTGTGCAATGTTAATGGGAATGTAAAGTGGTGCAGACATTATGTGGAAAACAATTTGGTGTTTCCTCAATAAAATTATCATTATATGATCCAGCAATTCCACTTCTGGGTATATACCCCAAGGAATGGAAATCAGTGTCTCAAAGAGATATTTGTCCACCCATGTTCATAGCAGCATTGTTCATAATAGTCAAGAGATGGAAGCAACTCAAGTATCCTTTGATGAATGGATGGATAAATACAATGTGGTCCATCCTTACTATGGAATATCATTATCTTAAAAGGAATGCATTTTGACACATGTAACAAAATGGATGAACCTTGAAGATGTTATGCTAATTGAGATGAGCCAGACACAAAAGAACAAAAATTGTGTAATCCTGCTTATATATATGACTACTTATTCCAGTAGTCATTATAGATGTGAGAGTTGGACTATAAAGAAAACTGAGCACCGAAGAATTGATGCTTTTGAACTGTGGTGTTAGGAGAAGACTCTTGAGAGCCCCTTGGACTGCAAGGAGAACCAACCAGTCCATCCTAAAGGAAATCAGTCCTGAATATTCATTGGAAGGACTGATGCTGAAGTAGAAACTCCAATACTTTGGCTCCCTGATGGGAAGAGCTGACTCATTGAAAAAGACCCTGATGCTGGGAAAGATTGAGGGCAGGAGAAGGGGACGACAGAGGATGGTTGAATGGCATCACTGACTCAATGGACATGAGTTTGAGCAAGCTCGGACAGGGAAGCCTGGAGTGCTGCAGTTCTTGGGGTTGCAAAGAGTTAGACACAACTGAGCGACTCAACTGACATATACAAGAGATACCTATAGTCGTCAAATTCAGAGACGGGAAGTAGCATGGTGGTTGCCAGGAGCTGGGGAAATGGGGAGTGGGGAGTTGTTTAATGGGGATGCCGTTTCATTTTACAAGATGAATCATGTTTTGGAGAACTTTGGATGATAATGAAGTGTCAATGTGGGTTCATGAATTATAACAAATGTACCACTCTGGTGCAGGATGTTGGTAGTAGGGAAGGTTGTGTAGAAACAAGGGACTATATGGGAACTCTGCACTTCCTGCTCAATTTTTCTGTGAACCTAAAACTGCTTTTAAAATAGTTTAGTAATTACAAAAAATTTTGGAGATGGATAGTGGTGATGGGTACCTAACAATGCAAAACATATTTTAATATTACTGAACTGTATTTTTTTTTTACTTTATTCTACTTTACAATACTGTATTGGTTTTGCCATACATTGACATGAATCTGCCACAGGTGTACACGAGCTCCCAATCCTGAATACCCCTCCCACCTCCCAGCTCATATCATCTCTCTGGATCATCCCCGTGCACCAGCCCCAAGCATCCTGTATCCTGTATTGAACATAGACTGGCGCTTCGTTTCTTACATAATAGTATACATGTTTCAATGCCATTCTCCCAAATCATCCCACCCTCTCCCTCTCCCTCAGAGGCCAAAAATCCGTTCTATACCTCTGTGTCTCTTTTGTTGTCTCACATACAGGGTCGTCATTACTATCTTTCTAAATTCCATATATATGTGTCAGTATACTGTATTGGTGTTTTTCTTTCTGGCTTACTTCACTCTGTATAATCGGCTCCAGTTTCATCCATCTCATTAGAACTGATTCGAATTTATTCTTTTTAATGGCTGAGTAATACTCCATTGTGTATATGTACCACAGCTTTCTTATCCATTCATCTGCTGATGGACATCTAGGTTGCTTCCATGTCCTGGCTATTATAAACAGTGCTGCAATGTACATTGCGGTACATGTGTCTCTTTCAATTCTGGTTTCCTCGGTGTGTATGCCCAGCAGTGGGATTGCTGGGTCATAAGGCAGTTCTATTTGCAATTTTTTAAGGAATCTCCACACTGTTTTCCATAGTGGCTATATTAGTTTGCATTCCCACCAACAGTGAACTGTATTCTCAAAAATGGTTAAGATGGTAAATTTTATGTTATATCTATGTCACCACAATTTAAAATAAAATTACAATAAAAAACAGAAAACAGAAGCAGAGATGGTCTAGGAACAGATTACAATTTGAGAACTTTAGAATAGTATACATTTTAAAATGTTATAACTAGATTTTAAAGTGTTTTTAAAATATATTTTAAAGTCTATTTTATATGAACAAGAAACAATTTTTTTAATTTCAATAAAGAAAAGTTTATAGAATAAGATGGGTATTAGGCAAAGACAAGAAGAACACGTGGTAGGCAAAGGGAATGAAGAAGAGGGAATAAATGTGTTAGGGCCCTTGCTCTGCAGGAACATCACTAGGGGCGTGGAATGAAGGCGGCGGGGACAAAAGGGACTCAGCCCTCACCTGGGATGTAGGTGAATCACTGTGACTGCGCTGATGTCATCAAGGAGGGAGTACCTGGGCAATTGTCGGGGAGGAAGACTGAGAAAAAGTATACCTTCCACCCTTCAGATATCTTTCATCACCACTCATCCTCCAAACCATCAAGTGAGAACAAGAGAGACGAAAATTAGGAGGAAAAACACGCAGAAATAGTAGAAGCAGGGTTAACATCTGCTTTTCACTTTGAGCAGAAGGGAAGTCTATAAGTGCTGCTTAGGTCCAGGCTTTAAGGAATAATGCATGCAGGGGAAGGGTGGTGACAAGCCAACAGGACCCACTTCATCCAGAGAGAAGTCCCTTCAGAGTCATCTCTGCGGGAATGCTACCAACCACCCAGGGTCCATCGGGAACTCTGATGGTAAACATTTCTAAAAAGAGTGGACCAGACATTTCCTTTAATACTTTCTCTGTCGGCAAATCTTTGTCCTTTCTGGGGTAGATTGAACTTTTGAAACAGCCACAAGTTATTCACAACCAATTGATGTGAATTAAGAAAACCATAGCTGATTTCCCTTTGTGGATCATATGCTGATTCTTACATCAATCTGAATGGAAGAAATCTAAAGCATGTTCTAAGCCATGCACCTGTGCAGTGCTTCCCACAGTGATTAGGGAGGATAAAAGTTACTTATCAATGTAAGCTGGAGACACACAACTTTATCCTATCATCATGTTTTGCAGCGTTCCCAGATAATTCTCCTCTCGTGGCTTTGCTGCTGCTGGTGCTCAGCAGTTAAGTCGTGTCCAACTCTTTGCGACCCCATGGACTGTAGCCTGCCTGGCTCCTCAGTCCATGGAGTTTTCTAGGCAAGAATACTGGATTGAGTTGCCATATCCTCCTCCAAGGGATCTTCCCAACCCAGGGACTGAAACCCGTCTGCTTGGCAGGCAGATTCTTTACCACTGAGCCACTTGGGAAGCCCCTCACAACTTTAAACACCCTCAAAAAAGTGCTACGAATATCTCTGGAAGATCAACACTAATTTCCTGCTGCTTCTTGTATCTGCAGATGTTGCTGTTGCTGACAGTGGTTGTCATGTAGACCTAGCTTTGAAAAAGGCTCTGAGATCAATGTTCTTTTCAAGTTGTACCAAGACCAGCTGCTCTTTGAGAATAAAGTGTAGATGCCACTAAGCCTGGCACTGGGATAACTCTGTAAATCAGACTCAGGCACCTCTTACCTCAGGTACTTCCAACTGCCCCCAGCTCCCCAGGTGTGATGCACATCAAACCATCATTTCCCCAAAGATCCATATTTATCAGATGTACAACACTCCATGAGTATCACAGGATGGTTATAATATTCCATTTAGAGCATCTTCCTATTTTTTAAATACCTATTTGGCTTTGTCTTCTTTTGAGCGTTCCCAGGACCGTACTTTTGTCTTAGTTTCAAGGAAATGGGCTAATTTTGAGCTGTACTAATCAGAAAATGAGGCTACTTAGATGAAGATAGTCATGTGCAGGAAAAGGACCCGTGCCCCTTTGAGGAGAGGGTGACCCTCAGTTCTCAGCTGAATATCTGCTTCCTGCTTTTCTACCATCTCTTGTCTTCGGCCAGAAGAAGCAGGACCTAGAGGCAAAAAAGTCCAGGAAAGGAAATTAAGAGGTGAAAAGAAAGCCCTTTCCTCTCTACCCCTGGAATCCAGCATTCTCCCTCCAAATTTTGGACAGATTAAAGAGAATTACAGAAAAAATAGAAAAGAAAAATGTTTTCAAGTTTGTATCTAAGCAGACTCTTTAAGCTTTGGATAAAAGAAAGTATTTTAGAAGACAACAAAAATGTTTTCAATCCTCGCTATTTTACGATATTGCATGTTTACAATAGACAAGAAAAGAGTAGGGGAAAACCCAGTTAAATATATCTTATTTATCTTTGACCATCACCTTAAGTAGCACTTATTTTTCAGGTATTAGAATGCCATAACAAATATAAATATATATTAAATACATTTTATACAATGCATATATTGAAATTTACATACAATAAATTTTATATTTCTATTAGATATACAATTCAATGAGTTTGGATATATGTGTAATACTCATGTAACCACCATTCTGACAAACACACAACAATTCTGTCACCCAGAAAGTTCCTAATACCACCTCCCAGTTAATCTTCACCCCCTACAGGAAACCACTGTTCTGATTTCCAGCCTATAGATTAATTGGTCCATTCTTAAATTTTTTACAAACACAACCATACCAGATGTACTAGTATGCCTGGATTTTTTTGCTATAATACTCTTTTGTGATTTATTCATGTTGTTGCATGTTATCAGTACATTATTTTTTACTGCTGAATATTTTATTGTGCAAACATGCAACAATTTGTTTATCCATTCTGTTGATATTAAAGCTGTCATCAGTTTTTGACACATGAATAAAGCTGCTATGGATATTCTCATTCATGACTTTTTCTGGACATTATGTTTTACTTCTGTTGGATAAATACTTAGGAAAGGCATGGAACATTTGGGTCACAGTGTGGATGGATGTGTAACAGTTTTCCATGATGACTGGGTTATTTAACACTTCCACTGTGCAAGAGTGTCAGCTGCTTGCTGGTTCTCACCACATTTGGCATTGTCAGGGAGAGAAACTGTCAGGGGAAGAAACTGTCACTGGAGTTTAAATTTGCATTTCCCTGGTGACTAATAATGTTGAACATCTTTTCTCTCCTTTTTGAACCATGTTTCTCTTCTTTTGTCAGGTATCTGTTGAAGTCTTTTGCTCATTTTTAATTGGGTGGTCTGTCTTTTTGTTATTTATTTATTCCAGTTCTTTACATATTCTTGATGTAAGTGTTTTGTCAAATATATGTATGGCAAAAATTTTCCAACAATCTGACTTGTCTTTTGGTTTTACTAATGCTGTCTATTAGAAGAAGAAAATTTCAGTTCCCAAAAGGTCTAATTATCAATTTTTAATTTGTTTAGTGCTTTTTTTGCGTCTCTGCTCTGAGAAAATGTCCCTAATCCTGAAGTCATGAAAATAATCACCTAAATTTTTTTCTAGAAGTTTTATAGTGTTGGCATTTATGTTTAGGTCTATGATAGGGGACAAGGTTCATTTTTTTCTATACATTTATCTAATAGTTACAGCACCATTTGTTGGAAAGACTTTCTTTTCCTAATTGAATTACGTTGGTAACTTTGTAAAAATCAATTGATTATCTATGTGTGGACTCTCTATTCTTTTCCATTGATCTATTTGCCTTTGTGCCAATACCATTCTGTCTTGCTTACCACTGTAATCTTGAAATCAGATTTTGTGGATTCTCCAACTGTTCCATTTCAAGATTGTTTAAGCTATTATAGGTTCTTTACATTTCCATTAAAAATTTTTAATCAACTTGTCATTGTCTACCAAAAGACACTGAGACTTTAACTGGCACAACATTGAATTTATAGATAAATTTGGAGAGAACGGACATCTTCCGGTATGTAAACATGGTGTCTTTCTCCATTGGTTTAGATTTCTTAAATTTCTTCATGATTGTCAGGTGGTTTTCATGGTAGAGTTCTACATGCATTTTGAGAGCTTTTTTTTTTTTTGGATGCTATTAAAAAGATATTTTTAAATTTCCATTTTTATGTGCTTGCTGTGAGTATATAGTAATACATTTAACTTTTGCATATTGACCTAGTGATCTGTGACTCTACTAAACTCACTTATTAGTTGTTTCATAGATGCTTTATGTGTGTTTGTGTCAGCTATAAATATAGTTTTTCTTCTCCCTTTCCAACCTTTATGCCTTCTATTTTTCTTTGCATGGTTGCAATCATTATGGCTCTAGTACAATGTTGAATAAAAGTGAGAACATTCTTGCCTTTTCTTAGGAGAAAACGTTCAATATTTCATCATTATGTATATTAGCTACAGGTTTTTCATAGGTGACTTTTATCAGAATGAAGAAATTCCCTTGTGTTTCTAGTTTTCTGAGATTTTTATTATGAATGAGTGTTGCATTTATTTTTCTTTTTTTTTCAAATGCTTTTTCTATACATCTACTGAGGTGGTCATACGGTTTTTCTTCCTTATTCTGTTGGTACAATGAATTATGTTGATTGATTTCCAATATGAAACCAACATTGCACTCATGGGATAAATCCCATTGACTTGATGTATTGTTCTTTTATACATTGCTGGATTCAATTTGCTAACATTTTGTTAAAGATTTATGTATCCATATTCATGAGGGATAGTGATCTGTAATCTTCTTTTCTTAAAGCATCTCTGTCATATTTTGGCTTCAAGATTGTTTATTGCTGGTGTCATCAAATTGGAAACTCTGCCCTCCTCCTTTGTGTTCTGAAAGGATTTATGTAAGATTGACACTATTAGTTTTTCCTTAAATGTTTTATTGAATTTACCACTGAAACTATCTGGCTCTGACATTTTGCTTATGGGGAGATTTTTACTTAGAAATTCAACATCTGTAATAGACAATATTACAAAAATTGGGACAATTAAATTTTTGTATTTATTTTCATGTCAGTTTTGATCACTTGGATTTTTCAAGAAATTGTCTCATTTCATCTAAGTTGTCAGATTTAGTGTCACTACTTATAATATTTATTTATTATCTTTTTAACATCTGTAGAATCTGTGATGATTCTCTTTCATTGCTGATACTGATAATTTATGTTTTCTTTCTCTTTTTTTCTTCTTAATCAGTCTTCCTAGGGTTTTCAACTTTATTAATCTTTTTCAGAGAGCCAACATTTGGATTTGTTAATTTATTTTTTAAGGTAGACATGAAATTTACATTCTTTTATTTATTTTGGCTGCGTCAGATCTTAGTCACACATGTAGGATCTTCCATCTTCGTTGTATCTTTAGTTGTAGCAAACAAACTTTTAGTTGCAGCATGTGGGGTCCAGTTCCCTGAAAAAGTGGAAGAAAGTGTCACACAGTCGTGTTCAGCTCTTTGCGATCCCATGGGCTGTAGCCCGTCAGGCTCCTCTGTCCTCGGAATTCTCCAGGCAAGAGTACTGGAGTGGATTGCCATTTCCTTATCCAGGGGATCTTCCTGACCCTGGGATTGAACCTGGGTCTCCTGCATTGCAGGCAGATTCTTTACCAACTGAACTTTAAATAAGTAAATTAAAAGTGTACTTTTAAATATAGATTATTTCAATGGGCTTGATATACCACACTGCTGTGTGAAATAGCCACACCCAAAATGAAAGCTGGCTCTCCTACAGCATGTAAGAAGAAATCCACAAAAGCCATTCTTTATACTAGGGCAGTAATATTCCATGAACGCTGTCTGTAAATATATATTAGAGGAAAAGAAAAGTGTTGTAGCAAGGAAAATAATTTGCTAGTTTCAAAGTATATCTAAATCTCTATTTCCTTTCTCTGCAGTTATCTTACATACTTTCAAAATGTGTCATCTGCAGAGAGCTCTCTGAATGCTGTTAGCATAAGTGGTCCTCAAGCCAAAAATACTGAAGAGGCTTTAAAAGACACATACTACAAACTGCCATGCATTCTGTTGCTTTGTGTGAGACTATTACCTGGGTATCTGAACTTGACTAAAGGTCTGACCACTTATGGTATAATCCCATGAGATTTCTCAAATGCTTTAGTACTATCTGATACATGCCAAAAGTGGATTATCTGGTAATTTCCTATCACTGCCCTCTTCCCATGAAAAGTAATTCAAACTTCAACCAACCTTGGGCCCTGCACTGGAAGGGAAGTCTTAGCCCCCGGACCAGGAGGGAACCCCTATCATTTGTTTTTTATTTTGTTGATTTCCGTTCTTATCATTATTTTTTTCTGCTACTCACTTTGGGTTTAACTCACTCTTTTAGTTCTCCAGGTAAAACAGGTCATTAACTTTAAATCTTTCTTCTTGTAAGCATTTACTTCTATAAATTTTACTCTAAGCACTGCCTATCTGCAGTCTTTAATTTTTGATATATTGTATTTTTATTCAGCTTGAAATAGTCCCTCACTCTTCTAGTGGTTAGCATCCATAAGGGTCCCAAATATGTGGGACTTTTCTAGTTATTATTATTGATTTCTAATTTGTTTCTGTATGTAAGACTGAAATGTACCAAGACTTATTTTACAGTTCAGCATAGAGTTAATTTTGATAAATATTCCATATGCATTTGAAAAGAATTGATGATGTTTGTGATAGACTGAACAATGGCTCCAAAGTTAACTGTGCCCTATTTCCTAGAAACTTATGTTACCTTATATGATCTATTAGGTTCTTCACAGAAACAGAACTAATAGGTTGTGCATGTGTGTAAAGTTATACAGAGAGAAAGAGATTTTAGGGAACTGAACTCGTGCAATTGTAGAGGCTGGAAAATCCAAAATCTGCAGGGTAGCTGGCAGGCTGGAGACCCAGGAGAGAGCTGCAGCTTGAGCCCAAAGGCCATTTGCTGGCAGAATTCCCTCTTCTTCCGGGGAGGTTGATATTTTTCTATTAAGGCTTTGATGGATTGGATGAGGCCCATTCACATAATGGAGGTTAATCCACTACTGATTCAAATGACAATCTCATCTAAAAAATGCCCTCACAGAAACATCTAGAGTAATTCTTGACCCAGTGTCCGGATACTGCAGTCTAGTTAAGTCAACACACAAAATTAACCACCACATATGGCAATAGTCTTTGCAGACAGGCTTATGTTAAGAATCTTGAGATGAGAAGATTATCTTGGATTATCCATGTGGGCCCTAAATGTGATCACAAGAGTACTTATAAGGGAGGCAGAGGGAGATATGATTATAGAGATGGAAGAGCAGGTGATGTAATGATGAAGCAGAGAGAAATGTGAAGAGCCATGAGCCAAGCAATATAAGCTGGAACCTGCAGGAGGAAATGGGTAGAAGCTGGAAAAGGAAAGGCAATGGATTCTCCCCTAAAGCCTCTGGAGTGGGCACACCCAGGCACCTTGGTTTTGGCCCCATGAAACTAGTTTCTGACTTCTGACCTTTAGAGCTATTGATAGAAGAGAGTGAATGTGTGTTGTTTTGAGCCGACTAATACAGATTTTGCCTGGAAGTGGGGTGCTGTTATAGGAGAAGGCAATGGCACCCCACTCCAGTACTCTTGCCTGGAAAATCCCATGGATGGAGGAGCCTGGTGGGCTGCAGTCCATGGGGTCGCTAAGGGTCGGACACGACTGAGCAAATTTACTTTCACTTTTCACTTTCACACATTGTAGAAGGAAATGGCAACCCACTCCAGTGTTCTTGCCTGGAGAATCCCAAGGATGGGGGAGCCTGGTGGGCTGCCGTCTATGGGGTCGCACAGAGTTGGACGAGACTGAAGCAACTTAGCAGCAGCAGCAGGGGTGCTGTTATAACAAACACCTGAAAATGTAGTAGCTTTGGATTTGAGAAAGGGATAGAATCTGGAAGAATTCTGAGAAACATGATAGAAAAAGCCTAGATCGTTGTGAGCAACTATTAGTAGAAATATGGTTGTTAAAGACACTGTCAATGATGGCTCAGACGCAAGTGAAGAGCACAGTAGAAAAGCCACGTAATCTTAGAGAATACCTAGATCATCATAAACAGCCTGTTGGTTAAAAAAAAAAGTGGATGTTAAAGGTGCTGCTAGCAAAGGTTCAGAGGAAATGAGGAACATGTGACAGGAACTGAAGGAAAGAGAATCTTGAGTCTATCAAGGCAGAAAGCCTAGCATAATTGTGTCCTCCAGGCCTGAAGGCAGCAGAGCTTGCAAACAAGGCACTTGGATATTCAGCTGAGGAGGTTTCCAAGCAAAGTGCAGAAGGTGCAGCCTGGTTTCTTTTCGCTGCTTACAGTAAAATTCCAGAGGTAACAGATAAACTGAGGGAAGAACTGTTAAGCAGGAAAGAACCAAGACTTGATGACCTGGGAAACTCTCAACCTATCCCAGATTGCAAAAGATGCTAATTCGGAGACTGATACTGTCTGAAAAGCAGACTGTGGAGAGAAGGCCAAGGGTGTGGTGGGAGAGCCATGTTAGCACTGAAGAGATGAGACACGTGACCGTGCATCCCTCAGCCATTTGAGCAGAAGCCAGAAGCCAAGAATAGAGGTGGGGGACTCCAGGAGCCTCTTGTTTCATGGTGTGAATCTCCACGATATACACAAGGGTTTTCAGAATGTTCGAAAACCGCCAGCTCAAACTGAGAGGGTGAAATGAAAGAAAGTGGTCACCAAGCTTCTATAGGCCAGAAACAGACAGATAAAACTACTCAGCTGCAAACAGACACCACACTTTCAAGAAAAAGGAAGATGGGGAGGCAGGGGGGGCAGAGCAGGGAACCTAAT
The DNA here is from genome assembly GCA_917880005.1 of Nanger dama. Classification (NCBI taxonomy): domain Eukaryota; kingdom Metazoa; phylum Chordata; class Mammalia; order Artiodactyla; family Bovidae; genus Nanger; species Nanger dama. The sequence goes on along the minus strand of CAKJTW010000097.1, from coordinate 912,954 downwards.
GGGAGTTTGGCTGGTGGGATTTCAAAATTGCTTGGGGCCGGTGACTCTCTTTTTCTTCTCTTCTCTTTTTCTATTTATTTGGCTGCATTGGGCCTTCGCTGTGGCAAGCAGGATCTTTCATTTCAGTGCACACACTTTCTAGTTGTGCCGCCTGGGCTCAGTCGTTGCAGCAGTTCTCTCCTTTTGGAATGGGAACGTCTACAGCTGTTATCCTGTACCTGTCCCACAAGTGTATTTTGGGAGCAGATAACTTGTTTTCTAGTTTTACAAGCCCAGAGATGGAGAAGAATTCTGCTCCAGGATGAATCATACCCAGTGTCACTGATTTTAGATGATAAACATGATGAAATTTTGAGCTTTATCGCTGATAATATTTAGACAACATCTGGGGCTTGAGATGCTGCTGTTGTGGGTTGAGATGTAGGAAGACACCAGAATGGGGTGACTATTTTACGTGCAGGATAGACATGACTATGAGAGTTGAGGGTTGGGCTGTGGTTGACTAAGTAATGATACCCCCAAAATATTCAGGTTCTAATCCCTGGAGCTTGTGACTGTTACCTTATGTGGCTTTAAAGAAAACCTCAGTCCTCCTCCAGGATGTCTCTCCTTTACTCTCACACTACTACGACATTCACAGCACTGCGAGCACTAGATGTGTGAGAGTTTTTCCCACACTAAGCAATTCTTATGACACTGGCTAGGTGTCCAGTTTCTTCTGATCTTTTGTGTTAGCTCAGAAAATATTCATAGCAAATATCTATGAAAGGGGCCAACTTAAAATTTATCATTATACAGTGTCCTTCATGGGACTTTCCTGGTGGTCCAGTGGTTAAGATGCCACACTTCCAGTGCAGGGGGCCCAGGTTCAATCCCTGCTCAGGGAACTAGGTCCCACATGCCACAACTACATAAAGAATTCACATGTGTGACTAAGACCTGTAGCAGCCAAATAAATAAATAAAATGCCCTTCACCTCTGGTGAAGAGGTCAGCCGTGGCTTTGGGGGAGTTTACATGCAGATGTGGGGGGCCTCCGGCGGGGGGCTTCTCCCTCCTTGGCACCTTCTTCCCAGGATGGCCTCCCTCAATTTCCAGTTACTCTACTGGTCTCAAACCCCATACACTGGTCCCTGACTATGTGCCTTAGGATAAATCTGATTGTGTCTATGACTGACTGTGGCTTTCTACTTGACAAAATGTGTAATGAAATTAAATATTGTCCAGATGTATACACATTAAAGGGGCTTCCCAGGTGGTTCAGTGGTAAAAATCCACCTGCCAATGCAGGAGATGCGGGTTTGATCCCTGGGTCGGGAAGATCTCCTGGAGGAGAAAGTGGCAACCCACTCCAGAATTCTTACCTGGAAAATCCCACAGACAAAGGAGCCTGGTGGGCTACAGTCCGTGGGGTCGCAAAGAGTCAGACACGACTTAGTGACTGAGCAGGTATGCACATGCATGTGAAAAGGTAAACTGAGGGACATTTAAAAAAAAAAGTTTATTTGAGTTCATGTTGATTTGAATTGGACAGCACCAAACCAAAGGCGATGAAGAGCTTTCCACTGGCAGGAGTAGGGAGGGGTTTGACAGAGAAGAAGCAAAACAGGGAGATTATCTGATTGGCTAAAGCGGAAGCAGTTAGTTGCCTTATTTGGAAAAGCCAAGTTGGCTGTGTGCAGTTGGTGGCTCTCAAGTTTCATTTTCGCTGATTGAAGTGCATTAACTCTGGCTTTAGGTTTTGGTTTGCTTGCATGGGGCACCAAGGCATTAGAGCCAATTCAGTCTCACGGCCTCCTTGTTTAATTTCCTTAACATCCATTACATATTTCCCCTCCACGTTCAATGAAGTCATTCTCCACTAAGTGGGAATGCCTACTAGACAGTTACTACTTTCCTTCCTAAACCCAAACATGTAGAATGGTACACACAACCAAGAAAATAACAAAGCGGAAGACAGGCTATTTAAAAAAATGTTTTCTGAGCTGTCTACAAAGTATACACTGTTAACTTCATAAATCTTGTAAGAACATGACAAGATGATATGCACATCCTTAAAGAAACAAACACCAAAATGCTAAGCCCACCCACTACGTATCATAGAAACATGGAACGAAGGTAGAGGCCTGAGAGAAAACAGCTTCAACTGGATGGTTTTCCAAGCATGATCTGCAGACCGCTAGGGCAACATGATTTTCATACTAATACTAAAACTTTATTATTACTCTTTCTCACCATGTGGACATGGGCACTGATGGAACAAAAGCAATGGTAGATAAAACTTCTGGGGCCTGAGTGTGGGGGAAACTCAGTGGCACAAAACAGTATCATTATAACAGTCAGGGCCATCAATCAGTGACTTTTGAAAAGCGCCAGATTCAACTGAAAACATACAGAAGAAAGCAGTAAAAGTTGCCAGTTTTCTTTAATCTCTACCCTTGATTGTGTAATATTTTCAGATAACATATCTGCATTAATATTTTGAACATTCTGCATAGTGAATGGAAAGTCGGCATTAAGCCTTACTGCTGCCATCTGAAGCGTCATCTCCATGAAGAGCACTTCTGTGATTACACTCATATGTAAGCTGCAGTGGCTGCTTTCTCTAGAGAATATCATTTTTGCTCGGAAGTACAACAGCCAACTGAAAGTTATTCAGACCTGTGTACCTGGCAGACATTCTCATGAAAATGAACAAAGGGAGCCTGTTATTTCAAGGGAAACAACTGATGGGAAAATGCTGATGGCATGTGTTGCTAATGACACGAGAATTCTAGAAAACTTGTATCTGTTGAGACCTGACAGAAAAGCTGGGTCACTGCCCAGAAGGAGCTGAGATCATCATCCCCCCGACCTTGAGACTCAGGCAGTCAGCATACTCCCCATAGCCTGGTTAGAGCTAGTCCAGATAACACGAAAAGCCCCTTAAGCGAGTCCGAATGCGCAAAATTTAGCCAATTAATAGGTACCAGGAACCCCTTGCAACCAATCCGCCCTTGCCATCTCCCTGTCTTTGTTCTAAGTCTATAAATACTGCTGTAATTCAGGGCTCGGGGCCCTCTTGCCTTACTCCACTGTGTTGGATGTGGCAGAGTGCCCTAACTCGAGTTAGCAATAAATAAACTCCCTTCTTGCCTTTGCATTGCCGTGGTGGACTTGTTCTCTCAGTCTATTCGGGGATTTGGACTCAGAGCATAACAGTATCTGCCATAGGGACTTGAATAGCTTCCCAGCTATTTTAGAGAAGATTACTGGTGATATTAAAATTTTGTATTTTTATATCATATAATGAAGAATGTCAACATTTGAAAGAGTTGCATAGTTCAGTGAATCAATGTTTTTCTAGACAGTCAATACATGATGTGAGAAAATCATGCATGGGTAAAAAGATCCATTAAAGTGCAAGAGAGATCAATGGATTTTAATGTAATGGATATGAAAAGTTCATTGATATCATTTCGGGCTCCACTCTGCAACTAACAATTAGGAAATTACAACTGTTAAATTTAGTGTAGTATCAGAATGATCCCCAGTGATCTGAGAAGGCTACTGAAACTCTCTTACATTTTCCAACTTTAACAATACACAAGGCCAAATTTTCTTTATGTACTTCAACCAAAGCATCATATCACAAAAGACTGAATGTAGAAGCAGATGTGAATATCCAATGGTCTTCTTATAAGCTGGACATTAAAGAAATCTGCCAAAATGTTGTATTAGTTATCTCTTGATGTTATATTAAAAAAAAACTCCAAACCAACACAAACTTAGTGGCTTAACAACACACACTGCCTTACAGTTCCCTGGGGCAGAAGTCCAATACCCCTCTTACAGGGCGAACATCAAGGTGTAAGTGGGCTGTGCTCCTTTCTCAAGGTTCTAATGGAGATTGTTTCTTTGCCTTTTCTAGCTTCTAGAGGCCACATGCTCTCCTTGGTTTGAAGTCTCTTTCCTCTCTATTCAAAGACAGACACACCACATTCCCCTCTGATTCTTCCTTACTGGCTGCACCTCCTTTCAATCACAGCCAGGAAAGCTTCCACACTTTTAAGGATTCCTGTGACTAAATCCACCTGGACAATCTAGGAAGATTCCCCATCTCAGGGTCCTTAACCCCAATCACATTCACAATCCCTTTGTCATTTAAAGTCACATATTCACAGGTCTTAGGGAATAGGGTTAGACATTTCTGAGGGACATTATTCTGCCTACCACAAATGTAAAACAGTGTCACTTTCCTCACTGATTCTTTTGGGTAAAATTCAGTTATTTTCATTTAAAATGTTGTTAACATATCACTGGTTATTACTTTAAAATGAAAACATTTTTTAACTTTCTCAGTTTTAATTTCTAATGTGATAAATATTGATAGATACAATCCACATAAACAAAAGCTTTTTGGAATTCTCAGTTTTAACAGCATAAATCAAACTTTTAGCAAATCAAAAAAAAAAAAAAAACCTTTTAGTAAAACTCAAAATGGATTAAAGACTTAAACATAAGACCTAAACCATAGGTTTTAGGAAATCATAAAACTCCTAGAAAAAAACATTGGCAGTATGCTTTTCGACACTGGTCTTAACAATAATTTTTTGGATCTGTCTATTCAAGCACGGGAAACAAAAGCAAAAATAAACAAATAGGACTACATCAAACTAAAAAGCTTTTGCACAGCAAAAGGAAACGATCAATAAAATGAAAAGGACACCTACTGAATGGGAGAAAGTATTTGCAAAAAATACATCTGATAAGGAGTTAATATACAAAATATTTGAATATAATATATCCCAAATAAACAATTCAACATTAAAAAGAAGCCTAATTAGAAAACAAGCAGAGGAATTAAATAGACATTTTCCCAAAGAAGATATACAGATGACCAACACACATGAAAAGATGCTCAACATCATTAATCATTAGGAAAATGCAAAGCAAAACCACAATGAGACATCACCTCACACCTGTCAGAATGGCTGTTATCAACAAGATAAGAGATAACAAGTGTTGGCAAGGATGTGGAGAAAAGGGAACCCTTGTGCATTAGTGGTAACAATGCAAATTAGTGCAGCCACTATGGAAAACAGTATGAAAGTTCCTCAAAAATTAAAAATTATTTATACTTGGGTTGCTTCCCTATCTTGGCTATTGTAAAGAATAGTACACAGGCGTGTGTATCTGGAGTGTGTATACCTCTTTGAAGTTGTGCTGTCATTTTCTTTGGATAAATATCAGGACTGGATTTGCTGGATCACATGGTAGTTCTATTTTTTATTTTTTTGAGGAAGCTTCAAGTCCCCTGAACAACAAAACCTGAAGCAGAAGCCACTCCTTTCTGAACTGAGGTCAGGCTCAGAAAGGTGCTTACTCATCCTTCACAAACCAGCATGTGAAAAGCAGCTGAGAATGACAGTCTCAGAGGAGAAGCATGAAGGGAATCAATTCATCAAAGATCACGCAGCCACAGCCCAGCCAATGCTCTGACGTGGAACCTTCTAAGTGGGCCATGGTGGACTTACGCATCAGGCCAGACACACTTGAGGTTCTCATTTAATTCTGCCCCTCATTATCCATGTACATTTGGGAAACCAGTTTTTTCTGTCAGATTCCATTTCTCCATATAAAAGAGCAATAATGTTCCACCTCTCACAAGGTTGCTATAACAGTTAAAATAAGATAGATAAAATGTAAAGCACATAAAAATGGGATCCAAGAACATCCACTCCTTATCCCTCTTTTTCTTGCCTTAAGGAAGTTGACCACATGGCAGGAATCTAAGAAATGTACAGCCCCTGCTCTAGAGATGGTCATAGAAAGTGAGAAAGACAAGTGACTAGACCTCTATAATCCCTTGCAGTAGGTGCTGTGCAGAGGGATGCTAGCAGTGAGAGCTGCGTGTGTTTTAGTGCAGCCAGTGGGGCAATGGTGTAAGGGGAATAGGGCTGGAAGCATCTTGTGTATTAAGCAAACTTTGGTTTAGTTCCATGTGAGGGACTCACAAATAACATGATAGAGTGTTAGTTGCCCAGTCATGTCTGAATCTTTGTGACCCTATGGACTGTAGCCCGCCAGGTTCCTCTGTCCATGGAATTCTCCAGGCAAGAATACTGGAGTGGCTTGCCATTCCCTTCTCCAGGGGATCTTCCCGACCCATGGATGGATACCCAGTCTTCCATACTGCAGGCAAGTCTCTTCACTGTCTGAGCCACCAGAGCAGCTTAAGACAGAGTAAGGAGGTAAGCAATTTTAAGCTAGTGGCTCCACAATTATCAAAGACACAGCTCCTTCCATTTTACTGATTCTCCATCCCCCTGGTTGACATGGTCCAAGGTGGCTGCTTGAGCTCCGGCTATCACCACCATGTTCCAGATAGCAAGAAGAATGAGAATAAGGATGAACCCCTTCTCCTTCCAACCTATTAGCCAGAACTTTCTCACACAGCTTCACCTAGAGTGATCTGTGGGATTTCTGAATGGAGTGGTCCATGGACAGTGGTCCCCATGTCTGGGGCTCAGAGGTGACAGCTTGGGTCATGGCTGGATTCCCCAAGAAGAGTGTGCATGGTGAGAACAGAACCCCACTGACACCTGGAAGCAAAAAAGGGCAGAGGAGGTGAAGTTTACCATGAAGGAGGGAAACAGGAGAGCATGGCTTCAAGGAGAAAACTGTTCAATCAATAGTGTCCACTGGTAAAACTGAAGCTATTTAGGAATGATGTTATGGCAAATGACAGACAAGGAGCTTAAGAATCAGTCCCTCCACTTAAGCAACCATTAGACTTATAAAAATGGGCAGAATCAGCTTTTTTAGGACTCTGGAATCTAAAAAAAGAAAAAAAAAAATTAGAACAACCAGAGGAGTGACTCATGAAGAAAGGCTGCTAAATTTCAGTAAGAAACTGTTGCAGCATTTTTGCTTACCTACCACCATCTCCCATTCTCCCAGCAGCAGCCAGGAGGACAAACAGCCTGAACCCCTGCTGTGGCTTGCTGTTGCCAGACTGGGCTACACAGACCTTGTTCTCAAAAATGTGGTTTTCCATTGTGGCCCAGCTGGCAGTCCTCTGAGGCACTGGTACAGAGGCTGACCTTTGCTTCACTTCCCTCAGACTAGAGTAGCTTCCCAAGGAGCATCTTTTGAAAGGACTTAAAAGACATACAGAAGCTTCCCTGGTGGCTCAGACAGTCAAGAATCCACCTTCAATGCAGGAACCCCAGGTTTGATCTCCCTGGGTCATGAAGATCTCCTGGAGAAGGGAACAGCTACCCACTCCAGTAATCTTGCCTAGAGAATTCCATGGACAGAGGAGCCTGGGGGGCTACAGTCCACGAGGCAGCAAAGAGTCAGATATGACTGAGCAGCTAACACACACACAGACATACAGGACCCATAGTTGTCTGGGGCAAGAGGCAGCAGATAGGTTAAGCAGCAGATCAACCAAAAAGACTGGAAGGGGGGAGGCTAAGGAGGAAGATACCGGAAGCAAAAAGGCTTTGAAGTGCTACCTCTTTTCAGGGAGTCCAGACTGCAACACACAAGTCCAGGGCTAGACACAGGCTCAGAAAAGATCCAAGAGGACCCTAGGCTTACACTTTTGGCTGACCTTCCACGCAAGCAGAAAGTAAAGAGTAAGGCAGAGTTCAGGTGGCCTGGTTAAGTGGAGCAGGAGTACCCAGTTCATGACCAATCTATAAAGACCAGGAGAGGTTTCTTCTCACTTTGGGAGTGGGAGGAGTTGGCTCCAGGTGTTTAAGGAGATCTATGTCAAGTCAGTGGCTGACCAACGAGATAGTGGAACGGTAGCCTCAGTGATTACATGTGACAGGAGTACGGTCTGCACATGGACTCTACTGAAATGTCCATCAACAGAGAAATGGATAAAGAAGATGTGGCACATATATATACAATGGAACATTACTTAGCCATAAAAAATGAAATAATGCCACTTGCAACATCATGGATGGACCTCGAGATTATCATACTAAATGAAGTAAGTCAGACAGAGAAAAACAAATATCACATGATATCACTTACATGTGGAATCTAAAAAATGATACAAATGAACTTCTTTACAAAACAGAAACAGACTTACAGACTTTGAAAACAAATTTATGGTTACCAAATGACCAACTTAGATAGCATATTGAAAAGCAGAGACATTACTTGCCAACAAAGGTCCGTCTAGTCAAGGCTATGGTTTTTCCAGTGGTCGTGTATGAGAGTTGGACTGTGAAGAAAGCTGAGCACCAAAGAATTGATGCTTTTGAACTGTGGTGTTGGAGAAGACTCCTAAGACTCGCTTGGACTGCATGGAGATCCAACCAGTCCATTCTAAAGGAGATCAGCCCTGGGCGTTCTTTGGGAGGAATGATGCTAAAGCTGAAACTCTAGTACTTTGGCCACCTCATGCGAAGAGTTGACTCATTGGAAAAGACCCTGATGCTGGGAGGGATAGGGGGCAGGAGGAGAAGGGGATGACAGAGGATGAGATGGCTGGATGGCATGACTGACTAGATGGACGTGAGTCTGAGTGAACTCCAGCGTGCTGCGATTCATGGGGTCGCAAAGAGTCGGACATGACTGAGGGACTAAACTGAACTGAACTGAACTGAAAGGGGAAAGGTGGCGGCGGGAGGGATAAATTAGGAGCTTGGGATTAACATATGTACACTGCTTGTGTAGTTCGTAGAATTGTGTCCGACTCTTTGCGACCCCATGGACTGTAGCCTGCCAGGCTCCTCTGTCCATGGGATTTTCCAGGCAAGAATACTGGAATATGTTGCCATTTGTTACTCCAGCTGGGGGTGGGGGTGGGTACCACTGCACCACCTGGGAAGCCCACATTACAATACTGAAAGTTCCCAAAATAAGAAATATGCCTGGGCAGTCCTTTCTTGGGGATTCTGCAGAGATGGTTCATACATCAGTTAGAGTTGGAGTTTGTGTCCCTTAAGGATCCTTATACTTTTAAGAACCTATTACTTAATAATTATTTCTGTTACTTGTAATTAATTTCTCTAATTCATCAATGGTTATTCTTTGGATCTTTATTTTGTCTGTCAAAATGCTGACTTGCTCCACTTCCATCTTGGATTAATTTCCATTTAAATAGCTCTTTTTAAAATTTGGGGTTTTTCCCATTTATCTATAGCCCATTGATTTCTGACAAGGAGGCCAAGACCATTCACCAGAGGAAAGAACAGTCTCTTCAACAAATGGTGTTAGGACAATTAACCACATGCCTAAGAATGAAGCTGGACCTAGACCTCATACCATATACAATAATTAACTCAAAATGTATCAGTAATCTAAATGCAAGTTCTAAAACCATTAATACTCTTGGAAGAAACACAGAGGTAAATTTTAATGATCTGGATTTGGCAATAGATTCTTAAATATGACACCAAATGTATAAGTAATAAAAGAAAAAACTGATAAACCAGACTTCATCAAAATTAAAGGCTTATGTACATTAAAGGGCTTTCCATGTGGCACAGTGGTAAAGAATCCATATGTTAATGCAGGAGATGCGGGTTCGATCCTTGGGACAGGAAGATCCTCTGGAGAAGGAAATGGCAACCCACTCCAGTATTTTTGCCTGGGAAATCCCATGTTCAGGCTTGGTGGGCTACAGTCCACAGGGCTGCAAAAGAGTTAGACAGGACTGAGCAACTGAGCCTGCAGATGCATGTGCATTAAAAGACACTATCAGAAAGTGAAAAGACAGCCTACAAAATGGGAGGAAATATTTGCAAATCATGTATCTGACAGGAGTCTGATATAGAGCAAATATATATAGAACACTTATAACTCAGCAACAAAAAGATAACCTGATTAAAAATGGGCAAAGGACTTGAATAGATATTCCTCCAGAGATATATAAATGGTCAGCATCTGCAGGATGCTCAACATCACCAATTAATAAGGAGATGCAAAACAAAACCTTTATACCCCCTAGGAAGGCAACAACAATAATAATAAATTTAATGGAAAATAACAAGTGATGGATGATGTAGAGAAATTGGAACCCTCTGTTCATTGCTGGTAGGAGTGTAAAATGGTTCAGCTTTATGGAGAGCAGTTTGATGGTTCCTCAAAAAGTTAAAAATAGAATTTCCATATGATCTAGCAATTTAGCTCCTAGAACTGAAATTCAACTAGAACAACAATTCAACTCCTAGTACCCCAAAGAACTGAAAACAGGTACTCGACAAATATATGTACACATATGTTTGTAGCAGCACCACTGACAATTGCCAAAAGGTGGAAACAGCACAAAGGCCCATCAGTGGATGGTCAGATAAACAAACTGTGATATACATGTAACTGAATATTATCCAGTCTTAAAAAGGAATGAAGTGCTGATTCATGCCACAATGTGGATGAACCTTGAAAACATTTATGCTAAGTGCCAGAAGTCAGTTACAAAAGGTCACATACCCTATGATTTCATTTATATGAAATATCCAAAATAGGTCAATAAGTTGTCAGGGACTGAGGAGAGAAGAGGATGTGAAGAAAACATTTCAGTGGGTAGGAGGTTTTATTTTGGACTGATGGAAATGTTTTGGAAATAGACCAAGGTGGCTAGGATTGAACCACCTACATATCAAGTGAAGTCACTCAGTCGTGTCCCACTCTTTGGGATCCCGTGGACTGTAGCCCACCAGGCTCCTCTGTCCATGGGATTCTCGGGCAAGAATACTGGAGTGAGTTGTCATTTCCTTCTCCAGGGGATCTTCCTGACCCAGGGATTGAACCCAGGTCTCCTGCATTGCAGGCAGACGCTTTAACCTCTGAGCCACCAGGGAAGCCCAGCCTAGGTATCAGGAATGTACTAAATGCCATTGAATTGTACACTTTACATGGTTAATTTTACGTTGCATGGATTTCCCCTTAATTTTTTTATTGTAAGTGAAGCTACTCAGAAATATCAGGTTACTGACCGACCATCTCAACTCACCCCATGGACCCCAAATCCTGGAAACAACTTAAGTCAATTCTCGGGGCATGGGTAGCAATTTCATCCATGCTTAATTTGATCTAGTGCTCCTAGTAGTTTTGGAAGCTCTAGCAAACAGACCAGGAAAATTCTCAAGATGTTAGTTCACACCAGTCTCTAGCGCTCCCTTTTAAATCCTGGGGGTAGGAGGAGGTGGGGGGATGTGAGTGAGTGAAGTCGCTCAGTCGTGTCCGACCGGAACCTAAAACTGCAAGACAGGAGATTGTCCACGAAGCAAACGCACTACCGCCCCGTGGTGCGCAAAGCCCTCTCACATTACAGGTGCGGCCTCCAGGTCAGTGCTCAGTCCAATGTCAGGTTCTTCCCCGGTCCCTGCGGCTCACGGTGGGAAGCCCGGCCCCTCGCCTGCGCGGTGCCCGGGCTCCAGTGCGGCCGGACGTGGACATGGGAGCGTGGCGTCGCCGACGGGGCGGGGCCGGGGCGGGCTGGGGGCGGGGCCTGCGCCGGCACCGGGTCTGCCGGGCGCTCGGCCAGCCGCGTAAACACCGCTGGAGCGGCGAGGCGGAGCAGGTGAGCCGGGTGGATGGGGCGCGCGGGTGGGGGCCCGACCGCCCACAGCTCGAAGGGCGCGAGGTGGAGCTGCACTCCGCAGGCGGGGCCCTGCCCTCCGCACGCCCCTCGCCGCGGCTGGTCGCGCCTCGGAGCGGTTCCGGGGAAGCGGCCCCAGCGGCTGCGGAGGGGAGGGCGCCGGGACCGCTGCGGTGGGGGCTGGCCCGGAACTGGCGAGTGGAAGGAGCGCGGGGAGCGGCTCCAGGCCTCGGGCCTTCAGCGGGGCCGGGTTCTCCCCGCCGCCGGAGCCCCCGCCGGAGTGGGCGCGGTGCGATCTGTTAAAGGGCCGGGACATTTAAAGGAGCGGCGCACGTGGGTCTCAAAGGCGTGCGGACGCGGCACTGTGTTCCTCCCTCCTGGCTGGATGGGCGCCCAGTCCTGCCGGCCTGCGACACGCGGCCCCGGGCTCTGCTTGGCAGTGGCAGGAGGGGGAGGCGGAGGTCTTTCCCCCGGCGTGAGGAACAGGACCTAAGGACGGGCCTGGAGCCCCTAGTTTCGTTATCTGCGATGTTTAGCTGTTTTTTGATTAGGCATTTACAGCTCTGAGGGGACTCCCAGAATCTAGCTTTTGAAAAGCTGAATGAACCCGAAACAGGAGCTAATTCCCATCCCATATTTTATCAATGAAGAAACAGCCCTCAAAGCTAAAGTGACTTTGTTCAAGGTCACGCAGGTAGGATATATGAGAGCCAGGCTTCGAACCTGTTGTCCTGGACTCTAGTTCTCTTGTCCAGACCTGGGACTAGACCTCAGCCCTTGGACAGCTGGATGAAATGCCCCAGTCTGTGACTTAATGAGTATTCCCTTTAACGGTATGAACTGTGGATTGTTACAGTAGCTGCATCCTCATTTACAGATGGAGAGCCTGAGAGGCGGTTCCCATCCAGAGCAATCGCAGAGCCAGGTTGACCCAAAATTGACAGCGTGGGTTGCCAGGCTGTCCTGAGAGTAATTGATCATTATGGACTGGAGCTCTTCGCACATGGATGGCCCTGAGTCAACATAGCCCCTTCTGTAGACCCCTGAGTCTCCAAGGACTTAGCCTAAGACCTTTGGTAGTAATTAAAGGCTTTGTATAAGCTGCTGCAGGTGTATGAGCCTCAGGTTCCCTCTGGGTGAATGTGGCTGTGTGGGGCAGGAAAGTGTGCTAGCAGCTGTGTTTTCTGGGCCCAGCTGGTGAAGGGGCCTGAAGTCCTGTCTGCAGCTCAAAGCTGCAGCTGCAGCCACTCATGAGGCAGGCCATCCAGGTTCTTGCCTTGGGTGAATGTGGGAGCATTCAGGGCAGAGGCTGGAGGTGGAGGACATCGTGGGATGTTACTGTGGAGTGGGATGATGGTGCCTTGGGTTTTCAGGGAAAATTCTGTATCATTTGGTGTTGAAGTAGTTATGTACCAAGAGTCTGATGTATGCAGGGTTGGGAGGTGATTGCTCTGAGCCTGTCTGTTTAAGGAAGAGGAGGACAAGGAACAGCCTGGCCAGAGGCTGCTGCTCAACTGTGCCTCCGGGCCCTGTGCCCCGCCGGCCCCCCTCCCCCCCGGGCCCCCAGCTCCTCTGTGCCTACTCACAGCCCCTCTGCACACATGCACACAGGCTTTGCCAGAACGAGAGGTTCCACCTACCTTGGCCCCTCTCTTACATCATTGGTGGTAATAATGACAATAACGTTGCTTATAAGTTTGTTATATACAATAAAAAGCTATTTTGTACAGTAGTTGTCACAGTTATCTAAAGAGTTACCATCACACTAGTGGAAAGGGGAAGCTAAGGTTTACAGAAGGGGTAACTAAGGTTCAGAGAATGAAGGACCTTGTCCTGTTGTGTGGCTTCTGTGACTGTGAGTGCCAGCATTTGAACCCAGCTGGCTGTGTCTTCTGCATCTTTTGAGTTTTTGCTTGGGAGACCTCCCACTCTCACACCCCACCCATGTGCCTGCATGACTGCCCAGGACATTGCTGTGGGATCTCTGTTAGAAGCTACTTGGCAAAGCAAAAAAAAAAAAATTTTTTTTTTTTTTTTTTAAAGAAACTAAAGCATTATGTGTATAGGTCACCTTATGTTTCTATTGAAGACACATTTGGCTATTTTTCAGCTGTTGATTTGACTTTTAGACACTGTTTAGTTGGTAAGACTGGCAAGGCAACAAATGTTTCTGCAAATATTTCCACCTGTCCCTGGACTCCAGCAGCTGGGGGTGGGGCTGGGGGTGGAAGGCAAAGGGCTCTGAGGTTGGCATACCCTCCATGTTGCCCCTGGCCAGGGCCTAGGGGTTTTTCCTCACCTTGAGCTGGCTTCATCTGACCTGGCCTTCAAGCCCTGTAGAATCAGTGTTGGCTTCTTGACCAGGAGGTGGTGAGGGTGCTGTGTGATTACAGTCTGGGCAGAAGTAGTTTCAAAGTGATCCTCAGTGAAGACTGGTTGTCTGGGAGGGGATGATTACTGTCCATTCTTTCCATTGCCTGGGAGAATGGGTTGCTTATTTGTCTTTGCTAAAATACAGTCTTCTGGAACAATGGCAAGAAAAGTTTAAAGGGCACTCACTTTCTGCTGTACCTTAACCAGAAACTTTCTGACTTTTTAAAAATGAAAGCAATATGTGTTCACTCTAGAAAATTCGGGAAACTTTTTTCTTCAAGTCATCTGTTAGCCCCTAGTCCAAAGAACTACTCTTAACATGAACTTCCTTACAGTACTTTATGCACATACCTGTATTCGTGTATAAAAATATTAGAAGTAGGAAACTGAAGATGAAGTTTTGTATCCTGCTTTTTGTGTTAATATCTTATGCCTTCAGAATTTTCCCTTCATTGAGTGTTCTTGGAAATCCACTGAGTATGTGACCCTCTCAAGTACTTGGAGCAGCAGGGAAGAGCTCCTCGATGGCAGTTTGGAGAGCTGAGCCGTAACTGTGGCTTCTGGTCATGGGCCCTTGTCCTTTTGTCCCCCTGGGCTTCAGTTTTCCCAAGTATGAAATGGGGTGCTGACTGGATGGCCCGGAAGGTCCTTGCCAGCTCTGACCTCAGTCTATGGACATGCCCTTTTGTTTGACAAAATGTTCATGTTGCCAGCATGCCCTGGGCTGGAGCTGAAGAGGAAAACACCCAGGGCCTGAGTGAGACGTGACCTTGGTACTCAACTCATGTTTGATGGTTTAGCATTTTTGCAGCTTTCCAGGGGGGCCATCAACAGGCTTCTGTTGTCCGCTCTCACTATGTCCCTGCCTTTATTTCATTATAATTACCATTTATTGAACATCTGCTCTGTGCTGGACACATTACACATTAGCTCTAGTTTTTACAGTCATCTTGCAAAGTGTGCCTATCTTACTTTTTACGCAAGAGGAAGTGGGTCGTGTGAAGTTAAATTGTCTGAGTATGTGGTTCAGATCCATTGGCTCGCTGATTCAAACTCTGTCCATTTCTAAGGCTCAGCTTTTTGACTGCTGTCTTGCTGCTTTTCATTGAAAGCAAAACCACGATTTATGGGAGGCTGCTCAAAGGTGGCGGGGTAGCACACGGCCAGTGTGGCTGCCTTTGCAGCATCCCTGTCACTTCCAAACTGGCCCCTTTCCAGGCGCCTTCAGGAAGGGAGAGGAAACGTTTACTGAGCACTTCTGAGTAGGAAAGGGCAGACAGAGGGAAATCTAGAGCTTGGGTCACTTGGGGCCTGTGACTCAGGCGAGTGGAGCGGTACTTCAGGGCCCCCTGGGGGACGTGGGCCCCTGCTCCAGCTGAGGCCGCCTCCCTGTTCTGGGGAAACCATCCGGCAAGTGATGTGCATCACACTATGGGCTGGATGGATGGACAGATGGGTGGCGGTTAGCCAGGGCCCGTACGTGGTCGGGTGCCTGGGCCAGGGGAAATAGGCAGGCAGGCAGGCAAGCTGTGGGAATTTCTAAGAAAATTTCCTCACCCCATATAAGGGAAGGCTGGGAACGAAGGAGTCATGGGAGCTCTGTGGAAGTAGCCATGTGACCATAGAAAGTGACCTTTTAAAACCATTGCTGCCCTCTTTGAGGGAGCACTGAAAATTAAAATGAACAAACAAGACAAAAACAAAAACAGACTCATGTTGATGTTTGGCAGAAGCCAACACAGTACTATAAAGTGATTATCCTTCAATTAAAGATAAATTAATAAAAACAAAAAAATAATGCTGCAATGAATATGAGGGTGCATATATATTTTTTGAATTAGTATTTTTGTTTTCCTTCAATAAATATCATAAGGAGAATTGAAAAAAAAGGCAAAAATAGACCAGCAGATCATGGTTACCAAGGGGGAGGTGCAAAATAAAAGAGGATTAAGAGGGACAAACAACCATGTATAAAATAAATGATACAAGAATGTAATGTATAGCACAGGGAATATAGCCAGTGTTTTACAGTAACCTTATATGGAATGTGATCTGTAAAAATTTTAAGTCACTTTGTTTGTACACCTGAAACTACTGTTAAGTCAAGTGTACTTCAATACTGCAAGAAAGGAGTACTGTTAGGCCTGTGGAGACAAAGAAAGCAAGTACTTGGGTCCAAGCCTTTCTCTTTGGCCCCACCTGTTGACTCCAATTTTCTTTGGAACCGAAATTTCCATGTTTTTCTTGAGGCACTCTTGTTTACGATGGAATTTAAAAATCGATTTCCTACTTAGGTAGGAAACTGTTTCCTAGTTGGGTCCATTGGCCTTAAATTTTAAGGTCAAATCCTTTGCATTTTTCTCGAAACGAAAATCAGGTTGAGGAAATTGGGTCACCAGGGTTCCATAATAATTGCAGGAACTGCTGACAGAGGCAAGGTTGGGGAAATTCCCTGGGTCAGACTCCCTTGGCTTGGCTCATTCAGCATTTGGATCCCATTCAGCTGATTAATGGGAGTGAATGGTGGCTTCTTTGGATGTTTAGTTTTACATCCTAATCCAAGGAGTTTTCAGCCACAGTGCCTTGTTCTGGGAAGGGTTTCCAGGATGCAGTCTGGGGCACCTGTTCCTCCCATTGGCTTCTCTGCATTATCCTGTTGCTCCCTCAGAGAGAGTGGAGAGCTGGTTGCTATGGGGTTGATAGGATTTGACATCAGCAGGAGAGTCGCCCAGCCCCACCCCCAACAGCTCAGGAGTCAGCCTCCCGGCGGGGGTTCTTGGCGTCACTAGTGCTCTGATGTGGACAAACATCTAGCAAGACTGTTTATCTGCATTTTTTCCCTCCAAGGATTGCAGAGTACCTTCAGGCTTCAGTTCCAACTTAGAAGCCAGAGGAATCCATCCCAGCTGCTCTGTTCTCCTTCAGGAGCCAGGTAATAAGAGGGGTTAGGAGAAGGTGTGAAAGCAGCTTCCCAAGGTCCCCTGGGTCCAGTGAGAGGGGATGTGGGAGAAGGCAGCATGGAAGAAAATCTGTCCAAATGTTGATACTTGTTATTTCTCTTTAAAATTAATAGCTTTACAAAAAATGGTAGACATAATTCATGTTTTGTTACAGAAGGTTTAAAAAATGCAGAAAAATATCATGTGTCACCCGCAATCTCACTATCCAAAGATAAGCACCTTTAATGTTGTATGATATTTCTTGCCAGTCCTTCATATATATATACGTTTTCTAAGAAAATTCAGATGCTTATATCTGTGGTTTTAAATCTACTAAATTTAACATCTTGGGTTTTTTTTCATGTTAGTAAATATTCTTTGAAGTAAGATTTTTATTAGTCATATATCGGATGGATATATTATCATACAAAGTCAGACATCTTAGTCATTTTCACTTAAAAAAATTATAAATGACTGCAACAACCGTGTTTTCAGATAAATCTTTTATTATTTTCCTAGGACAGATTCCGAGAAGTTAGCATTTCAGGATCAAAAGGTATGAGTGTTTTTAAAGCTCTTGATGTTTACTGCCTTCAGAAAGGCTGGTGCAGTTTGTACCAGGGATGCTTGAGATCCAGTTTTTCACACCCTCCTTCCAGGTGGGCATTGCATGCGCGCCTTGTCAGTCAGATCACTGCATTCTCCCCCTGCAGCTCTCCTAGTCCGAGAAAGCTCCTGTTGCTCTTCCTCCCCAGTGGATCTCAGCCCAACCACAGGGTATTCAGGAGAAAGGACTGCTCATTCTTTCACGCCCACATTCAGCGAGCAAGTTGTGCAGAGCAGCCGGTGTGCTAAGGTATGTGAGTGAGGCCCTGCCCTTTGCGACAAGGAGGTGAACTGTTACTGGGCACTTTCAGTACCAAGTTTGGGCCCAGGCTGGGGCATCTCATTACTTGGCAGGAGCAGCTCCAGGGAGGGTTTAACACCAGCCTAAGAATCGCCCAGGGACTGTCTCAAAGGCAGATCCCTGGACCTTTGGCCAGAATGAAACTTAGGATCTGCATTTTAAGTAAGCACCCTAACATAGTGTTTAAGAGCACAGAACTTGACCACCTCAGTCCAAGGATGACTTTGAACTTATCACTTTTAAAATCTTTTTCCTCATCTGTAAAATGCGGCATAACGGCAGCACAGTAAGTGCCCTGCATCGAACAAGTTCTGTTCCAAGAGGCCATAAATCCAGTTTGTTTGTAAGTCCAACAAAGTTAGCCTAGGTACCCAACTAACAAAATCGGCTATATAGTACTATGCTGTAAGAGGGTTATAATACTTTTCACACAAATAATACATAAAAAGCAAACAGAAAATTTTTAATCTTTCAGTACAGTACCTTGAAAAGTACGCCAGACATGTGAACTTATGCTAATGAGCATGCAAACTTACGTTCGAATTTCTGAAAGTGTGCAGGTTGAAGGTTCGTATGCAGGGGACTGACTGTACTCGTTCCTGACTTGTGTTTAGTACACAGTGAGGGCTCAGCAGCTGCTCTGCCACCACCCTTCAGGTGGCCTGGGCCATGTTGCGAAACAGCATCTCCAGCATCTTACAGGTTTCTGAAAGTCCTAAGCCATGCCCTCAGATGCTGGGAGCCCCAAGAAGCACCTTCAGCTGTCCCCACCCCCTTCAGGCCCAGAGGGCTTTGATTAGGATGCCGTTGCTCCAACAGCCAAGACCAGCTCTTCCCGGCCGCAACCCCTCCATGCCCTGCTTTTCTGGGAGTCCTGGGCAGCATCCACGGAGGGGAGGGATCTGCTCAGGGAGCATTTATTTTCTGGTGAGGAGGCCATGCATTACATGTGGTGGATGGCAGAGGATGTTTTGTCATTGTCTGACTTTCTCCCTCTGCAGTGCAAGTTTCACATGGAAGGGATATGGTCTGTTTTTAAACGTGCTCTCCCTGGGTGTGTCCGCAGACTTTGGGAGGCAGACGTGTTTTCCTGGGATTTGGTGTCTGGCTGAAGAAATGGAAATTGGAAAGGACTTAACTCCTACTTGATCGTGGGTCCCCTGCTTTTCTCTCCCCACCTGCCCTGTGGCTCTCTTTCTCCTTTAAGAAGCATCTTAGCCTCTTATTTGTCCAGTCCCCTCATGCTTTGCTCTAGGGACTGAGGCAGCCTGGCTGCCTGCAGCTGTGGTTCTGAAGGGTGAGCTCGCTTCTGCCCTGGGGGCTGTAGCCCTGTTTAGATGCCGAAAGATAAATCCCAGGGCCTCTAAAGGCGTGGGAAGAACAGAAGGAGGGAGATGGTAACTAAATTATTAATTCATAGCCCAGACAAAACAAAGTATCGAAAGAGCCGCTACACTGTTCAAGATAGGATGTCCTAATTTAGCTTGAGATGCAGCCAGCTCTGTGTTCCCTGTCGCTCTTTGAGTAAGAATGGACTCAGCCTTGCCACAGGGTCAGTGAGGGCATCTCCTGGGCCCTAGGCAGGTGTATGTTTAGGATTTATCTAGCGGGGCCCACCCTTGCAGAGGAACGCTTTAGAGTTTTTCTGCCTGGGTCTCCATTAGGTAATTTCTTTCATTACTGTTAGCATAGATGAAGGACACTAAGAGCTTCCCAAGGTCTCACAGCCCAGTCCCCTCTAATGGGGCTCTTAGGTAGACTTTGCTGGTCCCAAGGTCTGGGCGCTGAGGAGCAGATCCTCCTCCTGGGTCCTGGGCGGCACCGCTCCTGGGGGCTCCGAGGAAGAGGCAGGAGTGCTCAGCCGGCCTTCTGCTCCCACTCAGCGCACTCTGGTCACATCCCTCCTTAATTCAGAAACCTTGGCTGCCCCCCCCCCTGCTAGCTTCAGCTCCTCCTCCCCTGGCCAGGCCCCCACGTCCCTCTCTCGGATGGTCCCACCTCCCATCACTGCCTCCGTGGTCCCCACGCTCAGCCACCTCAGCCTGCTGGGTGTTTCAGAATTTCAGTCAAGGCCCCCATCCTGCCATCTGCTTACAAGGCTACTTCCAGGTGCCCCACCTACTTCAGCCTCTGCCTGGCAAGATATTCCTAACTTTTGTGTCTCGTTTCATGTCCCTCTTCCTCCTAAAGACTTGAGACGTCTACTCCCCACCATTGATAGATTACCCTCCCGAGTCTTAACTCCAGTAGCACAGCGTCCTTGTCACCTGTCCTGGAAGTTACCTTATTCTGCTTCCTACGGATGCCACTACTGCTGTTGCTCTCATACTTGTTTCTCTGCTGAACCCAGGGGAGCTGAGCTGGCTCATTTCGAATTCCCTGTAAGTGCTATGGGGAAGCCTTCTGTAAGGGCCCGGAGTCCGGTGAGTAGGATCAGGCTCTGCTGCGGGCTTGGACTTGGGGATGGAGCTGAAGTCCAGCTGGGAGTAATGCAGGCCATGGCCTGGGACACTGTCTTCAGAACAAAGCAGCAGCCTCAGAGCCTCTGCCAAGATGAACAGAACTCGCTGCGTCGGGTGGAAGGAACCTGCCTGCCTTCTCCACTTGAAAATCATAGGGACTTCCCTGGTGGTCCAGTGGTTAAGACTTAGCCTTCCAGTGCAGGGGATGTGGGTTTGATCCCTGGTTGGGGAACTAAGATCCCGTGTGCCTAGTGGCCCCCTCCCCCAAAAAAACCCAAAACACAAAACAGAAGCAATATTGTAACAAACTCAATAAAGACTTTAAAAATGGTCCATATATTTTTAAAAAGACACTATAGAAATAGAATAAAAATGATCATAAATCTAAGGGCCACCGACATGGAGGTGAACTTTGAGACGAGAGCAGACCTAACTGCTCCTACTGGTGTGAGTCTCCCCAGGGTCCCAGGAGGCAAGTGATGGGGGAGCTGGCCCTGCTGGCGGCTCAGCTGACCTGCCCAGGGTGTTGGTAGGGGTTTGGGCTGCCCTAGTGTCCACATGGTGCTGCTGGGTCCACACGCCACTCAGGGCAGCGCAGCAGTGTTGAAGGGACAGGCTGCTCCCTCCTCTGTGGCCCTTTCAGCTTTGGTTTTTCCTATGGGTCCTGCCCTCAGCTATACTTCCCAGCACACACACACACACACACACACACACACACACACACACACATGCACACTCCTCTCTTGTGGTCTCAGCTCACTGCTCCCATGGCCACAGCATCTAAACCTATGATTCTCATCTCCCTCTGCTCCAGCTCAGACCCTGGCCCTCAGCTGCCTCCCAGGCAGCTCCCCGGTTTCAACCATTTATATTCAGCAGATTTCCTGACACCTCGTTCTCCCACCTCCTCCATCCTATCCCCTGCCTGGTCATTGTCCTCGACTCTGTCCTATTGTGTCCCCAACATCTTGTCTGTATGGATTCTCTCCCCTCACTCCCATCCATCTTGCTGCTACCTTAGGCCCTGTTCACGACCCATCATTGTCTCTAGGGAGGTCACCTTTCCTGCTTTTTACTCCTTTTTCAGTCAGTGACCAGACTGAGATTTCTAACCAGAGATCTGACCTGTCACTGTGTCCTCGGGGGACAAAGCACACCTCCTTAGCATGGCGCTGGAGACCCTTCACTTGTCCACAGCAGCGCCCCCTCCCCAGCCCTGGCAGTGCCAGGTTCGGTCTGAGACATCCTTCACGCCCTCTGCCCTTCCCCTCCCACCTGGGAGAATCTGTGTCCATCACATGATGCTATCTTCTCCAGAAAACACTCCTGATCTGAGATTTAGTCCCTTCTGTTCCTTTTAGTGAACGCTTGAATTATAGAATTTGCCCCATTGGATTGGTTTTTCTTCTTTTAGGACAAACGTGTCTGTGGCACATGATAGATGGTGGTCAGATATTTGTTGATTGAACGCATGAGCGTACTGAGAGTTTAGAGAGGCCCTGATGTTTCCGGTTGGCAGTTTCGCCCCCATGGCCTGGATCCTCTCTAACCAGTCCCTCTCAAGACTGCTGCAGCCTCAGTCGTGGCTCCTGGGGACTGTCCTTTCTTCTTAAATGTTTGTTTATGGCTGTGTTGGGTCTTCATTGCTGCTCAGGCTTTTATTTGGCTGGGGAGAGCAGGGGTTACTCTCGTTGCGGCGCACAGGCTCCTCACTGCAGCGCTTCTGTTGTGGAGCATGGGCTCTAGGGCATGCGGCCTTCAGTAGTTGCAGTTTCCAGGCTCTAGAGCACAGGCTCAGTAGTTGGAACACTGGGCTTCGTTGCTCCTTGGCACGTGGGGTCTTCCGGATCAGGGATCGAACCCGTGTCTCCTGCATCGGCAGGTGGATTCTTTACCAACGAGCCACTCGGGAAGCCCTATAGCAGTCCTTTGACAAATGCATCCTGTATGGTCACTGTGGGCAGGACCCGTGTCCAGGTTTTAAAAAGCCACCTCTCACCCTCCACTGCCTTTACCTCTCAGGAGAGTGGCACGAAGAACCCTGTGCTGCTTTTCCAGGCACTTCCAGAGGCAGGGCCATGCTCACATTCATGGCCTCTGACAGCGAGGAAGAAGTGTGTGATGAGCGGACGTCCCTGATGTCGGCTGAGAGCCCCACACACCGCGCTCCCTGCCAGGGCGGCCGGCAGGGCCTGGAGGACGGAGAGAGTGCCGCCCAATGGGTAGGTTCCTGCAAGCAGCCGTGGTCTCCAGACAGGCCGCTGGCGTCCCTTATCTCCTGGATGGAAACCAGGCCTTCCCTGATGTGGGAGGGAGGGGAAGTGAAGGTGAGAGCTGGCCAAAGGGGCAGGTGGCCCACCATGGTGGGTCCCTAGGTCTGTGAGGGGCTTGATCGCGGATTCTGCACATGCACAGCCTGTCACAGACCAACTCTGTAGTAGACTGCGTGATCCACCCTGGCCCTGCCCCTTCGGCTCACCTTCCTGAGCAGGTGACTGTTCCCACAGGAACCTGAGAGAGAGTGGATGCTGGAGCAGACAGCACAGAGGCTGAAAGGAACCTTTTTGGCAGATGGCTGGAGATGGGAACCAAGAGATTAGCTGATTTCATGTTTGACTTTTGAGCTGGGGATGTGTTTTAGTTCATTCAGGCTGCCATAACAAAAATACCGTAGACTGGGTGGCTTATAAAGAGCAGAAGTGTATTTTTCATTGCTCTGGAGGTTGGGAGGTCAAGGTCAAGGCACTGGCAGGTCTGATGTTTGATGAGGGCCCACTTCCGGGTTCATAGTCACCTGTGTTCCCTCTGTGTCCTCACAAGGCAGAAGGGTTAGGGAGCTCTCTTGGACCCCTTTTATAAAGGTGCAAATGCCATTCTTGAGGGCTCCACTCTCATGACCTAATCACCTCCCAAAGCCTGTATCTCCAACACCATCATGTTGGGCATTAGGTTTCAACATATGAATTTGGGGGTCACAAACATGCAGCCCATAGCAGAAGGGGTGTGCTGCACTGTGATCTTGCCTCTGCAGCTCCAAAGGCAGGAGATTATAACAGTGTGAAGTGGAGCACGTACTTGGGAGAGTCACTTAGTCAGCTACCTCCCTCCTCATCAGTGTAAAACAGTATCTGAATTTGCCTAAATCCTATTCTCTATTTTGCCCATTCTAATATTTTTCTTTCTTCCAGCCAGCCTCATTCCCCTTTGCTGTAACTTGAACTCACTCCTCCTGTCCTCCTCTGGGCTCCGAGAGAGCTCAGCAGCTCAAGGCCGCGGCCCCACTACTCCTTAGCTAATTCTTGCTCATTGTTTTGTCTTTTATCTCCTGGACTTTTGTGCATTTCAGTTGTTTCAGTTCCTGTTCTTTTAAGTTTTCCTTTCCTTCTCAGTTGAATATCTAGATGGAATTCTCTCTGCAAAAAACTGATACCAAAGAGCAGTCACTTTTGATTTCTGTTTCACTTGGCTTTGTCTTGGCTGTTACTGTAATTAACAAGGCAGCCAGTGATCCTGAATTGTCACAATTCTGAAACACATTCTTGAAGATCAGCGTGTCAGTGTCTGGCAGGCATCCTATCCTCCTTTGCTGCCTCCTCATTTATACTCTCCCACTTTCCCTAACCTGGATCCTCCTACATGCTCAGTGCCTAGTTAGCCTCCAGTTCAAAGCTGCAAAGTTTGCATGCTTGATTTTGGCAGGGCAAAAATTTCAAAGTAATTTCTTTCTCTGCAAATTCCCAGTGCCTTATTTGTTAATACAATCAAAGAGAGTCCCCATTGCTGACCATTCTGGTTTGTGATTTTTGAACCAAAATGTTTAGTCTCTGCCTTCCTCCCATCACCTGGCCTAGCTCCTCCCAAACTAGTATGGCTGTGTGACCAGAACTGAGTCCCTTCACTGACGGAGGGGACAGATCTGCAGACCTGCTGCAGATCCATTCTGCAGACTGTCCTCGTCCACAGCCACCATGCCCTCCCTTGCTGCATCTGTGGTGGCTAGTGCCAACTCTCAATCTCTAGTTTGTCCTCATAAACTTCTCAATGTCCTGGAATGCCACCACTCCCACATCTAAACTACAGCCCACAGACTGGTTCTTACATCTGAAAAGGGGCATTCAAACTTCTTGTTTCCAGTTCACACACACCTTGCTCTGTGTTGGTCCTCTGGTCCAACAGAGAGGACCATTCCGTGGTCCTCACAACGTGGTTTCCACAGAGAAGCCAGGAGAGTGAGGAGGACCACGAGGAGGGAGGACCCTGACCACTACGTCTGCAGTGGGGGTCCCGGGCGGCCGCCGGGCCTGGAGGAGGAGCTGACTCTCAAATACGGGGCCAAGCATGTGATCATGTTATTTGTGCCTGTCACGCTGTGCATGATCGTGGTGGTGGCCACCATCAAGTCTGTGCGCTTCTACACAGAGAAGAATGGACAGCTGTGAGTTGGGGGCTGAGGGTGGGTGGGAGAGCGGGACTGGGGGAGGAGGGTGTAGCCTGTGTTGCCACTGTACCTGTGGCCCCATGGCAGCCACAGCAAAGAGCAGGGGCGGGGCGCTGCCCGAGTCCCCACCCTGGTTCCTCCACAGCCTCCTGATTGTGTGACCTGCCAGGCACCTTCCTAACCGCTCTCGGCCTCAGTCTCCTCATCTGTATGATGGGTTTGATAGCAAGGTTACCAGGAGAACCGAGAGAGATTAATCCACGTGCAGTGACCTGCACCCTGCTCTCACTACAGGAGGCAGGTTCTCTGCTCCATTCCAGGTGTGGGGGTGCCACCCGTCGTTGCATGACCATGGACAAGTCTCTTTCTCTTTGGGGGCTCTCATTCATACTCCCGTGAATGTAAAAACTAAGGAGGACCACACGATTTCTTAGCTCACTCCCAGACTCATGAGGGAGATTTTGTTTATCTTAATAAAGAGAACCCAGGAAGAAGCAGCAGCCTGGGAAAATGTAAAGCTTCCTCTGCTCCCTCCCGCAGCCTCCCATGGTATCACTGCTGAGGACCTTCTTGAAACTTTTTTAAGGGAGTTTTGTTACATTTTGTTTATGATTTTGATAATGAAAGGAGTAGAAAAAGAAGCCCTTGCCCTCAGGAAGCATATAGTCTGTTGGGGACTCAGAGCAGCTCAGGCGAAAAAGCGTTGAGACCTTGAGAACTTGGCAAGCAGTTTGCTTCCCTAAGAGTGTGGGATCAATGAATTGCCTCCTGAGTTTATAGCTGCTGTGCTGTGATTCATGGGGTCACAAAGAGTTGGACACAACTGAGCGACTGATTTGAACTGTGCAGCTACTGGGCTGCATTGGGTATGGGTTGGGGTAGCAGTTGGGGTGGGAAGCATCCTAGGCTTGATGGGGAAGTGGGTACGGAGCTGGGGAGTGGGGTCAACTGGGATAAGCACTTCCGGGAGAGGTTTTAGTTGGTGTGGGGGCCTGGGAGGCTGTGGTAAAGACCAGGCAGGCCCTCCCGTGTGGCTGCATCAGCTCAGTTAGAAGCTGGAGTTAGGTGCCAGGGAGGCAGGCCAGCTCGTGAGGATGGTGGGCAGCACTCACCAGGGCAGCCAGAGTGCCGTGCTGAGGGCTGGGGGTGCCCAGGGCGCCTGCATCTCCCTGGGGTGGGGGGTGCAAGCAGGCCGGGTGCAGAATTCTAGCCCTTGTCTCCTTCCTCAGCATCTACACGCCGTTCTCCGAGGACACACCCTCGGTGGGCCAGCGGCTCCTCAACTCCGTGCTCAACACCCTCATCATGATCAGTGTCATCGTCACCATGACTATCTTCCTGGTCGTGCTCTACAAGTACCGCTGCTACAAGGTGAGCGGGGCTGCCTGCTCCCCCTCCTGCCTGCCTGCCATGCCTCAGGGCCTCTCATGGAGCAGCCCTGGCTTTCATGCCTCAGGACCTCTCACGGAGCAGCCCTGGCTTTCATGCCTCAGGGCCTCTCACGGAGCAGCCCTGGCTTTCATGCCTCAGGGCCTCTCACGGAGCAGCCCTGGCTTTCATGCCTCAGGGCCTCTCATGGAGCAGCCCTGGCTTTCATGCCTCAGGGCCTCTTAATGCAGCAACCCTGGATTTTTTTTTTTAAAACAGAGTTCCTTTTTTCCTGTAAAATAGACCTCGCGTTTTAGAGCAATACCTCATTTTATTGTGTTTCACAGATACTGTGGTTTTTGTTTTTTTTGTTGTTGTTGTTTTTTTTTACAAATTGAAGGTTTGTGGCAAACCTACATTGAGCAAGTCTGTTGGTGCCATTTTTGCAACATCATTATTTTCTAATTAATGCTGTTTTTAACATTTTATTTTTTAGATATAATGCTATTGCATACTTAATTGACCTCAGTATAAGCATTAACTTTTGCATGAGGTGGGAGACCAAAAAATTTGTGACTCTCTTTCATGTGATACTCACTTTATTGTGATCTGAAACTGAGCCCGAATATCCCTGTACTTTCTCCCACCCCACTCCTGCCCCACCACGGGTTACCCGATACTCCTGTGCTTTCCGCTTACACTTGATCCCACTTAACTGAGTTTCTCCTTGCTGCGTTCATAGGGTCACTTCTCATATTCAGAAGTTAATTTTATTTTGCCTCTTCTTCTGAAGAAGTCAGATTTTCTATTTTAGGCTCCTTTCAACATATACTTCCCCTCCAAGCTTATATTTATTTTCCCATTTGCCTTTCAGCTGGGGGTGTACAATTGCTATACCGAGGTCTTCCAGCTCCCCAGAGACCTTTGGGTGGGCCCTGCTCTGCAGAGCAGCTCTGGGGAGAGACAGGGGAGTTGAGTCCCACCTAGCCCAAATCGTTCACAGAGATCTATAGCTTTTAGGCACGAGTTTCAGGCTTTTCTCCCGAGGAAGGCTATGAAGCCGTGAGGACTGAAGGGAAGTTGAACAAGACATTACTGATTTTTAAACTGTTCACATGCAGGCGTGTGCAGCACTGGATATTCAGGCTGCTGGCATCTGTGGAGCAGGTAGAGAGAGATGGAGAGCCTCAAATAGAGGGACGGGCTGGGGGTGGGCGTGGGGGTGAACAGTGGGAGGGGCGTGTCCAGGAGCTGGAGCTGCCTGTGTAACCGAGGCAGGGTTTGTGACTGGGGGCAGAGGTGGCCGTGGATGGTGGGAAGTGGGGTGGAGGGCGTTTGTTTGGAGCAGAGGCTATGGCATGCATGAGGACCAGCCAGGAGTGGGGGAGAGCCGGCAGTGCCGTGGTCAGCAGCTGTCACATGACCACACTGGGAACTGCTGGGAGGCTGCCAGCAGTTCAGTCAGATTCACTCCACGACACAGACAAGAGGTGATGGTGGTCTGGGCGGGCTCGGGTGGGATGAGGAGGATCAGCACACACCAGCGTGCCCCTTCCGCTTTGAGCAGACAACCAGGTGGCCGCTGCAGTCCCCAGTGGCCCGAGCTGGTGACTGATGGGTCTGTCCTCTGAGGAGGCGGGTTACAGTGACCACCCCACCTTTGACCCTCCCTTATTTGGGCCAGGAGAGGAGGAGCCTGCCCTGAGCACTCTGTCTAAAATAGAAGCACCCAGTGGGTCTCTTGTCACTTTGCCCAGCCAGTTTTTTTTTCACAGCCCTCATCTCTTCCTGCTAGTGTGTGTCTGTCTGTTGTCTCACTGCCCGCACCTGGGGACATAGCACGTGGGAGCAGAGCCCTGGCCAGCTTTCTCTCTAGAGCCTGGAGTGTGCCAAGCTTGTCCATTCCAGGTGGACAATTAGAGAGCTAGGTGTTTAGGCGTGAAGGATCTCCAGCTCCTTTGTATGCTTGCTGGGTTACCTGGAGAGAACGCTTTGAATGTCTGTGCCCTCCTTACCTGTAAAACAGCCACCTTCTAGCATAGTCAGGAGGAGCCTAAGGAGGAAGGGTTTCCAGGCTTGGGAGTCAGTCCCAAGGACCAGGGGCCTGGGAGCCTGTAGTTACGATGCCTGTTTCCACCCAGTTCATCCACGGTTGGCTGATCATGTCGTCTCTGATGCTGCTCTTCCTCTTCACCTATATCTACCTCGGGTGAGTGGCCGCTGGGGGGCAGCAGGACCTTGGTGAGTGGCTACCAGGGGCAGCAGGTCCCCTGAGACCCATTCCCTGTGGCATGGGTGGGTCTGAAGGACCCGGGAGGGAAGGGTGCCCCTCCGGTTCCATGCTTGCCCCTTGTTACTGCTCCAGGAGCCTGGCCTCCTTGACACTGGAGTGGAGCCCTTCATTGGGCCACACGTCTCCTTCTGGTTCCTGATTTAAAGACTCAGAGTCATCACAGAGAAGGCTGTGAACCCCAGCAGAGACAGGGATCAGAAAGGCCTCAAAATTTACATTCTAATCTTTGGGCTGGGACTTGGTCCCTCCTAGTTTTGGGGGAAGGTGGTCTTTCTTGTCCTAGATTTAGGACATCAGCCTAACCCAGGGGCCAAAAAGACTGCAGGCACGGGAGAAAACACTTTTCCAAAGATCTTTTCCTTGGGCACAGGGTCGTCCAGCCCAAGGACAAGATGTCGGTGTACTCCCCCACCTTGTTTCAGAAAGCATTTCAAGGGGTTACCTGTAGGGCTCATGGACATGGGGAAGGTGATGTTAATAAATGAGCCAGAGATTGGGAAAACCCAGGCTGGGACTTGGTGATTGAGGGTGTTGGACTGGCTGCCTCAGGGCCTGACATCTCCAGTGAGTGTCCCAGCCCCCAGGCTCCACTTTGGTCCCGCAGGGAAGTGCTCAAGACCTACAATGTGGCCATGGACTACCCCACCCTGTTCCTGACCGTCTGGAACTTCGGGGCGGTGGGCATGGTGTGCATCCACTGGAAGGGCCCCCTGGTGCTGCAGCAGGCCTACCTCATCATGATCAGCGCGCTCATGGCCTTGGTGTTCATCAAGTACCTCCCAGAGTGGTCCGCCTGGGTCATTCTGGGTGCCATCTCCGTGTATGGTAGGTGGGCCACCGGCCTGGTGGGAGGCTGTGGAGTGACATCCAGGGCTGAGTCCTGACTGCTGGACAGGTTTGGTGGGTGCTGAGACGTGCCTCCCTCCTCCTCCCTTCAACCCCCCAGGGAGGCCTGGATGGTCTCCCTTCTGAGAAGTTCACCTTCATAAAAAACAAACCGGGTCCTATGGAATCATGATTGTTGACATGATTACTAATAATAGCAAATGTTTACTGAGCACTCACACCCTTAAGCACTTTGCACTCCAGAAGTCATTTACTCTTCAGAACAACCCTGAGATTGGGCACAGTAGCAGTAAATAATGAGTAGCCCAAATTCGAGCTGCTCTTTAATTAGTATAATCTTGCCTCGGTATCCTTAGGGGACTGGTTCCAGAATCCCCTAAGGTACCAAAATCCAAGGATGCTCAAATCTCTTACACAAAATGACATAGGATTTGTATTAACTTGTGTACATCCTCCCAAATACTGTTTGTTTAAGATTTTTTTGATGTAGACCATTTTTAGTCTTTATTGAATTTGTTACAATGTTGTTTCTGTTTTATATTTTGACCTTTTTGGCTTTGAGGCATGTGGGATCTTAGCTACCCTACCAGGGATCAAACCCACACCCCCTGCATTGGAAGGCAAAGTCTTTACCACTGGGCCAGGGAAGTCCCCTCCCAAATATTTTAAATTATCTCTAGGTTGCTTATATGGTACAACATAAGTGATATATTAATAGCTGTTAATAAAATGTAAATGACATTTATTTGCCACTGTGCAGCAAATACTGGTTTTGGGAACTTTCTGGAATTATTTTCTGAAATTTTTTGATCCACGGCTGGTTGAATCTATGGATACAGAACCCAGAGATCTGGAAAGCTGACTGTATTAGTAAGATTACCATCACCAGTATTGCTTCTTACATTCTTAGGGTAAGGAATTTGGGGCTCAGAGAAATGGGACTTCAAGCCCATCCTCTGGGTCTCTGAGCCACACAACAGCAGTCCCTGTTTGCAGTTAGCCTGCTCAGACCCCACCATGGGCTCCAGCCAGTGTAGGCTCTAGGGATTGAGGGTGAAACCCAAGGGTGGGGTTGCTGAAATGGGGGCATGGTTGGAGAGCCTTGCCCTGAGGTTCCAGGATACACTCACCCGGGTCTGGTGTTAGAGCGCTGGCTCCTGTCTGGGGGCTGGCTGAGAATAAATGTCTTTCTTAATGTGCCAGGGATGACTTTGCTTTCCCAGATCTTGTGGCTGTGCTGTGCCCCAAAGGGCCCCTGAGGATGCTGGTAGAAACCGCCCAGGAGAGAAATGAGCCCATATTCCCTGCCCTCATATACTCATGTGAGTGACCCCCGTGCTTCTTTCAGACATGGGAACCAGGGTTTGCATCGGCCTTGGCTTTCAGAGTTGATGGGGAGATAGTTAACCCCCTTCCTGACCAAAGGAGGGGAGGCAGCCTTGGTGACCCCAGGAGGGGTCCACCTTCCCGAGATGAAGGTGGGCTGCATCCTGCTGTGACTCAGGAAGAAGCGTGGACATTTAAAAAGCAGGAAGAGGGCTTCCAGGAGTGTGGCCTGCCTGCAGTTGCATCTCACCCAGGCTCACGCAGTGGGCCCAGGCCATGTTCCCGTGAGCCCAAGGCCACCCACTCAGCCCTCCAGGCCCCTAGAAAGGGACTTTGGGAGGGACTGTTCAGGGCAGGGGTCTGGGGAGGCGGGTGGCAGGATGCCTGCCTTTCCCTGGGCTTTCTCAGCAACTGAAGTTCCGTCTCTAAAGAAGGGTTCTCGAGCGTGCTGCTGGACTCAGGGCCAGTGTGCAGGGATCTCTATTTATAAAAGCATCAGCAAGCATGCACTGACAGTGGGCACTTTGTGGTGGGCACTGTGCTGGGTGTTGGATGTACAGATCCATAACAGAGGCCATGAGCAAATACTCACAGGGATGAGTGTCCCATGCAGGCTTTCTGGGGATACAGATTGTGTCCCAGGCCCCGAGGGCAGCCACAGTTAGTAGTGTCTGAGGCTGGACCCTTTTCTCCTTCCCCAGCTGCCATGGTGTGGACCCGTAGGCATGGCCAAGCTGGACCCTTCCTCTCAGGGAGCCCTTCAGCTCCCCTACGACCCGGAGATGGGTGAGTATCAGGGGACTGACAGTCTGTCGTCATGGGGGTGCTTTTCACTGCACCCCACTCAGCCTGCCTGGCCTCTCTGGGAGGCACAAAGACAGGAAGGGCAGGGAAGACTGTCTCCCGGGCACGCATACCCTAGGGATTGGGTGCAGGTGGAACTTCACTCCTCTGCCTCAGCCCTGCTTCTTTCCCTTCCCTTCCCTTGCTGTGTGGTCTGGAGAATCCTTTTTGTGTCGAGCGGGGCATGGTGTGGGATGGGGCAGGGAAGCCCTGGGCTCAGAGAACCCTCTGACCATCTCTTGTCTCTCTCCCTCCTCACATGACAATGGACACCCAGAAGAAGACTCCTATGACAGTTTTGGGGAGCCCTCGTACCCTGATCGTCTTTGAGCCCCCCACTGCCTGGCTACCCGGGGGAGGAGCTAGAGGAAGAGGAGGAAAGTAAGGCGTCCAGATGGACGGTCTGTGTGGGCCTGGGGTGGGGCTCCCTGAGGTGACGGAGGAGCCCGTTTGACATCAGAGATGCTTCACAAAGTCAGAAGCCTGCCAAGGCGCAGTCCTATGGGCAGGCCACAGGGACTTAATGCCCAGGCTGCCTCGCGTGTGGCAGACGTTGGCCGTATGCCCACTCTGCACTGGGGGTGATCGTACGGGTGCTGCAATGTGGGCCTGAGCACTCTTGGGAGCTGGGAGGACCACGCAGAAGAACATAGGGTGGTAGGGGCACTGACAAGGCTGTTGACCTGCTTGAGGGGGTCAGAGGAAGTCTCTTGAGGAAGTAACTGCTAAGCTGCGCTCCAGAGGCTGAGGATGCAGAGGGGGGACACACAGTGCAGAGGGGTTCGGGTTTCTAGCTAAGGGTGCCTTGGGAGCAGTGACCTGGGGCTGACCTAGAGGGAGGCGGAAGCAGGATGCTGAGACCCAAGTGCAGAGACGGGGCCGGGAGACAGACAGGCGCTCCAGGGGCCTTCTGGATCAAGATGGGGGTTCTTGTCTGTGTCCTGTGAGCGGTGAGAGCCATGGGACGGGGAGGGGTTTGAGCTGTGTGGGAGGAGGGAGACGACGGGCAGGGGCAGGGCTGTGGCTGGTAGAGTGTGTGCTCGAGTAGCCTGAGGCTGTCCCAGTGCAGCCATGGGGTCGCAGGCGTGGGCCCTGTGTTCTGGGGGGTGAGCTGGGCTGTGCAGGCCAGTCCCTACCAGCACTGCCCCACACTGGGGCTGTGGAGCGTAAGACGGGCAGAGTTGGGGTGCAGGCTTCCCCCAGGCAGAGCCCCGAATGGCTGGGAGCAGAAGGAGCAGGTGTGGAGGACCATCTTGAAGACACACCCATAGAGCTTCTGACACATGGTTATGTTTCCAAGCGGATTAAAATAACTGGCCAGCACACGTATATGGATCACGAGCATGTGCCGGGAGGCTCATGGAGCCAGGGAGATGCTGCTGCCTTAACTCAGCTGCTGCCCTTGAGAGTTCCCCATGGAGCAGCCCAAGTCAGGGGAGGCTAGGTAAAAAAATACTCAGGATGGACGTGGGGAAGGCAATAGGCTGGAGGCCAGCCTGGAAGGACAAGTCGGCAGTCACCCAGCACACAGGCAGCGGGATGGAGACAGGCCTGGTGCTGAGCCCCCGCCCGAATCAGCACGGATCCCACGTGGGCACCATCCCGACATGATCACCCACCTATCACATGCCAGCCACAAGCTCTGGGGGTCTCCAGGCCACTCACACTTCTGACCGACTGGCTACAAATCGGGATTTTCACAACTCCATCAGGTTGGAAAATTTACTAGAATGACTCTCGGAACTCAGAAAAGTGCTATACATACCATTACAGTTTTATTGATAGTATAAAGGATATGAATGAGGACCAGCCGGCCAAATGAAGAGCCATATAGGGTGAGGTCTGGGAAGGTGCTCTCTGCCCCTGAGACCCAGGAATCACCCCCCACCCCTGCACATGGATGTGTGTATCGAGTTCCAGTGTCCAGAGTTTTTACTGGGGTCTCATTACATAGGCATAATGGATTGAGTCCTTGCTCATGACACTGGACTTCACCTCCAGGCTGCTTCCTCTCCCCAGACTCAGCCTAGCCTGGAGTCCCAACCTCCTTATCACATGGTTGGTCTTTCTGGTGACCAGTGGAAATGGCAGCCCACTCCAGTATTCTTGCCTGGAGAATCCCAGGGACAGAGGAGCCTGGTGGGCTGCTGTCTGTGGGGTCGCACAGAGTCGGACGCGACTAAAATGACTTAGCAGCAGCAGCAGCAGCGCCATCCTCTCGATTGCATAAATGATCCAAGGGGCTGCTGAACAACAAAGACACTCCCATCACTGGGGAAATTCCAAGGATTTGGTCTCCCTCCCAGAATGAAAGACAAAGGCTGGTTAGATTCTGTTCCACAACAGCACTGGCAAAGGCTCAGATGAGAGGGGAGGAAACCATCTGGGAGCTCTGGGATGTTTTGTGGCCAGAGAAGCTGGGGGCCAGACCTTCAAGGGTGAGCGGTACTGGTGGGAGCTCAGACTTCATCCTGGAGGCTATGGGGAACCATTAGGGGTTTGTTGCAGGGAATTAAAGTGAGCAGAGCTGCATCCCAGACAGATCCCAGGTGGCAGCGGGAGCACAGACTGCTGGAGGATTGGGTGAGGGAAGAGCCAGAAGGGCCCGACTCGGGCACCACCACCTGCATGGGATGCACTGGCAGGATCTGGCTGGACAAGGTATGGGCAGGGAGGCGGGGAGAGGGATGAGAGGAGAGGCTGGCAGGTGGGAGGCTCTGGAGGACCTCAGGAGGAGGAAGCCAGATACACATGAGGGGAGTAGTGCTCAGGAAGGTCAGGGTTCCAGGCCCGAGGAGGAGTCACCAGGATATACTTGCTGTCAAAACTGTGGGTCCCCAGAAGGTCCCCAGGGAGAGTGCAGGGTCGGAGTGGAGACCAGAGGGCCCACGTGGGCAATGTTAAGGGGATGAAGGGAAGGTCGCTTGTGGAGGATCCTGGGGAGTAGACAGGGCAGGCTGCTGAGATGGACAGCGTGGGGGGTGTCCAGGGGGCCGGGTGGTGGCCTTGCCTGAGCACATTGACTGGGGGATGTGGGACTTGCTGCTTCAGGTCTCTGAAGTGCATGCGAGGTGAGCGCAGTTCCTTTGAGAAAGAACTGATTGAAAACGGAGAGAAGAGAGCGAGCAGAACAGGGAGGCAGGAGCGGGGCTGCCATCAAGAGACCCGCAAGAGCAGTCTTCTCTGTAAGAGGGCAGAGCTGACATGTTTGCCAAAGTGAGGAAGTTGGGGGTGGTGCGGGGGTGAAGGAAGGGGCAGACTAAGGTGAGGTGCTTCTTGCTTGGAGCCCGGAGAGGAGAGGGGCGTGGGATCAGGCGGGGCAGAGCATGTTTCCTTGATGCAGACCTGCTCACCTCCAGTCTGTTTCATAAGCATTTTTATTGTCCATGATGAATGAAATTATCCTATAAGAAGGAGTACAGGGCAGTTGTACTGAAGGAAACAACATTCTAGAAGCTTATTTCCTTTTCAGTAATGGATACATTAGTTACAAGTTACGTTTATCTTCCCTGGTGGCTGAGTGGTAAAGAATCTGAGAGTGGGTTTGATCCTGGGTCAGGAAGATCCCTGGAGAAGGAAATAGCAACCCACTCCACTACTCTTGCCTGGGAAATTTCCATGGGGCTGAAAGAGTCGGACGACTTAGTGACTACACAACAACAACAGAGTTGATTGACAATATACATTTACCTCTTTTAAAGAGACGTTAGTCTCCAGAGGACCTCGGGTATCATATATGTTCTTAAAAGCAGTGAAATTAAATTTCCTAAAAAGCATTTATAATTCATACTCAGCACTCAGTTGGGTAACTTCCCACCAGCCCTGGACAATGGATTTTATTCACTCTTGTCTTTACTCAAACCAAGTACCAAGCACCAGTTTTGCATGAATTATCAGAAGTGCTGGCTTTGCACAGCCCAGAATGCAAGTCAGCCAGACCACAGGTTTCCCCCTTTTCCCCACTGGCTGCTGTTTTTCTGAGACAGCTAATCCTTGTCCCAGAGTCCAGGTGAGGTGGGCTAGGCAATGACACCACTCATCAGCCCTCTGAGGTCGCCAGGCCTCTGGGCCCTGGGTCCCCTGGGCTGGGCGGAATGCCTGGGCTGTTTGGCTGGGGTCAGCCTTCTCTGCTGCTTCCTCCCAGGGCTTCTGAGACCTACAGGTTCCCTCTCTCTCCACCACACAGGGGTGTGAAGCTCGGCCTCGGAGACTTCATCTTCTACAGCGTGCTGGTGGGCAAGGCGGCCGCCACGGGCAGCGGGGACTGGAACACCACACTGGCCTGCTTTGTGGCCATCCTCATTGTGAGTGGGCCTGGGCAGTGGGGGTCTTCATGGGGGCCCAGGAAGCCCAGGCAGTTTTCAGATGCTGCTGTCCCTCGGAAGGGCTGGGCAGGGTTGCCAGAAAGATCCTCAGGATGAGGCCAAGGGTCACAGGAGGATCTGGTCGTCAGTAGGTACAGGCACGGTGCAGGGAAGGTGACCAGGAGCTCTAGCGTTACTCAGTGTGTGCTGGGTGCCAAGGTCTTGGCTAACTCTGTGCGTTTGTCTCACCGCACCTGTGAGGTAGGGATGGTGACCTGAGATGTTTGAAAGACGGAGCAGGTGAGGGCCTGGCCATGGGCACAAAGCTGCAAGGCCTGAGCTGTGATTTGAACTCGGGTCTCTGACTTGGGGGCTGTGTGTTTTCCTTCCACAGCACCCAGACATCATGCAGTTCTGAGTGCCCATGGGATCTCCTGGGGCTTGAGAGGGGGCCCTCACTTTGAACCCCAGCGGTGAAATTTGAAGGCCCCTATCGTCGCCGCTTAGGGGCTTCCCAGGTAGCGCTAGTGATAAAAGAACCCACCTGCCAGTGAAGGAGACACAAGAGACGCAGGTTCGATCCCTGGGTCAGGAAGATCCCCTGGAGGAGGAAATGGCAATCCACTCCAGTATTCTTGCCTGGGAAATCCCATGGACAGAGGGAGCTCAGCGGACTACAGTCCATGGGGTCACAATGAGTCAGACACGACTGCAGAGACTTAGCACACATAATCGCTTATCATGATCAGGTACACGCATTGAGCACATATCCTGGGATGACTGGTGGAGGTGGAGGCTCTGAACGGCCTCAGTGCTCTGCCTGGTGAACCTTGGGCATCACGTGGCATGTTAGGACCAGGGCTCCAGTTCTTTGGACATTTCTGTTTGCCCACAGTGTGTGTCAAGGACCGGGTTGGGGACACCCAGGCTCCTCCACTTCCAGACTGTCTGCCCAGAAGCCCTGCTCTCCCCCGGGAGAGGACAGGCACTCTGGTTCCCTGTCCCCACCCTGGACCACTGCCTGCATCAGCTGGGGCAGGGACAAGATAGGCAACCACTGCGCCTGCTTGCAGGGGGGCAGGGAGGTGGTCACTCGGCATCTTGGTTCCCTTGGTGTCTGCTGAGAACACTGGTACCTTTCAGTCAGACCCTTCCAGTTCTTGTATAAATCCATGTCCCCTGGGGAAAGCTTCATGGTGTCAGATCACACATCACACGGCCAGGGGAGGTGGTCTGGGAGCAGCAGCCCAGTTCAGGAGGACTGCTTGCTGGTTCATCCACTCGTGTGCAAGGCGTTAGTACTGGCTGAGAGCCTCCACCCCACGCACCTCACAGAGCTGCCGAGAAGACCAGGGGAGATGCTGGGGGGCCGTCACTAAGTGCTCCCCTCCCCCGTCCACACCTGTGGTCACCCCCTCCTGCTCCCCCCGCCCATGTGTCCTGCAGGGTTTGTGTCTGACCCTCCTGCTGCTCGCCGTGTTCAAGAAGGCGCTGCCCGCCCTCCCCATCTCCATCACATTCGGGCTCATCTTCTACTTCTCCACGGACAACCTGGTGCGGCCTTTCATGGACACCCTGGCCTCCCATCAGCTCTACATCTGAGGGCACATGGGCACCGTGGGCTGGAAGCTGTAGGAAGCAGTGACCGGAGGCAGCTGTCTGATTTTACACTCTAGTGCCATATTTTTTCAAGACTTTTCTTTCCTTTAAAAGAAAGTGAGAATGAAAAAGGCTTGAGTTAACTTCGTGAAGAGGAAGGGCCAGCTTTGTGGTGCTAGTGGTTTTGTCACTAGGCGTGGCTCACCCCTTCGTGAGCACTCGCTTCAGCGACAGGAAACCCAGGAAGTTGGGCCAGAGGAGCTGAGGACAGTTCCGAGACGTGGGGGCCTCAGGAAGGCCCCCTGCTCTCACCCCCCGAGTCTGGCGTCCTTGAAGAAGGGCCCAGACGGAGGACGAGGCAAGGATGTCTGGGACCAGGAGGCCATGCCCGGGATGGCACGAAGAGCCTGATCACTCTGGAGAGGAAAAGCCAATTTTCTCTGCAAGGAATGTTCCCAACGCTTTGTCTATGATGTCATCATTATTTGATTACCTTTAGAGTCCTTGTCACAGCAGTCGTTGCTGGGAAGTGTCTTGATATTACCATCAATAAATAGCCGAATCCTGTCACAGTGCTGCGGTTTGCTCTGTTTGTCAGTGTGGGCCCTCTCCCTGCCTCTTCTGGGAGAATGTGTGCGCCCTGGCCATGGAAGGGAAGAGATCTGCCCAGTTGTGAGGGAGAGAGGCTTAAATGCCCCCTTTCTGCATCATTTTCTTGAACTAGGTTTCCTAAGCAGAGGCATGCTGACTGGCGGCTGGCAGGTGCCGGCCGGCTGTCGTCAGAAACACTGCAAGGCTGTTGCCAAAACACCGGAGGAATGCACAGTGCTGCTTCTCAGCCGTGGCTGCAGGGGGTGGGGAGGGGGGCCGGGGGAGCCCAGGAACCCGCTCTCCCTTCCTTCTGTGGTCATATCTCTGGGCACTGCATAGGGCAAGGTGGGGGTGCAGATTGGTTTTTCCTTTTTCTTTTTTCCCCACATGGATCGTTTTAAAAGTTTCTATTGAATTTGTTACAGTGCTGCTTTTTTGTGTTTTGGCCTCGAGGACTGTTAGGATCTTAGCTCCTCGACCAGGATGGAGCCCACACCTCCTGCATTGGGAGGCAAAGTCTTAACCACTGGACCACCAGAGTCCCTTCTTTTTTTTTTTTCCTCTATATCATTCACAGGCTGCAAAGAGAATCTCACCCTCCTACCAGGACTTGAGCCCCTGGAGGCTTCACAGAGCAAGTCACTGGGAGTGGGAAGCATGGCTGTCAGACTCCTGAGAAAGCACAGGTGCTGAGACTGCTGCTCAAACTGGAAGCACCGTCCGCTGTCCCAGAAGCGCCGCGAGAGCCGCAAAGCTGGCTACGTATCACGAGCAGATGAAGGAACTGTGTATTTTGGTGTTGTGACATAGCTTCCTTTCCCACCTGGGCTGGGAGATAGACGTGGAAGCCAAGAGGGCAGACTCACTTGGCTCGGGGTGGCAGTTCAATCTGGCTTGTCCCTGGCTTAGGACTCAGGTGCCATCACTGCTGTGAGAGCCAAAAGTAGGGAGAATTTTAAGACGATGAGGGCTGGTCTGTGAGAGTGAAAGCTCCCTGGAGATTAAAATGAAAGAAAAACTGGGGAAAAACTCATTCAGTTTGGCAAATAGGGCGATGTTTATCTTTGATAGAGTAGTTTCAGGTTGGGGCTTGTGAAGAGCAGGTATGACAAGTGCTTTGACTTGTTAGGCTTAGAAGGCCTTTGTCAAAGCCCTGACCTGGATGTTGGGAGAGGAGCCACATTTAGAGGCTAAAGCAGAAGGTGGATACTCTTGCCTGGAAAGTCCCATGGACGGAGGAGCCTGGTAGGCTGCTGTCTATGGGGTCACACAGAGTCGTGTCTGACTCTGTGTGACCCCATAGCAGCAGTAGCAGCAGAAGGTGGAAGTGAACAGTGAGGAGAGGAGAGGTGAGCGATGCCCTGGTTAGGTATTAAGATTAATGTGAAAAGTGAAAGTTAGTTGCACAGTCGTGTCCGACTCCACAGTCCCATGGACTGTAGCCTGCCTAGCTCCTCTGTCCATGGATTTCTCCAGGCAAGAATACTGGAGTGAGTTGCCATTTCCTTTGGGGATCTTCCCCGACCAGGTCTCCTGCATTGCAGACAGATTATTTACCAACTGAGTCCGTAGGGAAGCCTAGTAAGGTCTGCTGCTGCTGCTGCTAAGTCGCTTTAGTCGTGTCTGACTCTTAGCGACCCCATGGACTACAGCCCACCAGGTACTCTTTCCAGGCAAGAGTACTGGAGTGGGGTGCCATTGCCTTCTCCGAGTGAAGACTGGGAAGAAACAAATGTGAGAAGGCAAAAGGGCGAGAGCCCTTGGAGAGAAAACAGAGATGCCTGAGGAGACTCTGTGTGGGGAAGCTTGGTCCCTGAGTAGCTGGGAGACAGGGGAACCCAGCAACTAAGTGGAGGAGATGAAAAAAGATAATCCAGACATGCTGAGAAGAACAGAGAAGTGGTATGCAAACACCTCTGCCCCCATCTTATCGAACCAACCAATCGCAGTTCAACCCAAGTACCAGCTTTCCTTCTGTCCCGCAGCACCATGGAAATGAGGCTGCCAAGTGTGAAGTGCAGCTTGTCTGCTCTCTGCTGTATGCGCCTCTTGCTTTTTCTTCTTTCTCCATCACATGCTCACTTGGCTTCTTGTTGCCCGCTGGCTGCCCCCCGCCCCGCCCCGCCCGCAAGAGCTCATTACTGCAGTCCCTTGTGTCGTGTCTCCTCTGTAAGGCCTCGAGATGGGGGTAATTCCCGCTTTCCTGAGTTTCCTTATGGGCTCTGGAATAAAGTGATCAGCATTCAAATTTTGGCTCTGCCAGTTACTTGCTGTGTGACCCGAGGGACATCTCTGAAACCTCCTGAGAATAGGGTTAGGTTAAACTGTATATAAAAATAGCAGTGATTTAAACAAGATGGCTATTCTCTCACAAACAAGCAGCTCACGGAGGTCATGATAGCTTGGCCTATACCATGATAGGTATCAGGGGTCTATCTTCTTGTTCAGTGTCCTCAGTAGGTAGCTTTCACCTCATGGTACAAATTGGCTGCCAGGCTCTAGTCATGAAGTCAACACTCCATCTGGCATAAAAGGAGGATAAGAAAAGGATGCACTTTCTCCTCTTAAAGTTGCCCACAGCACTTCTGCTTATATTCTGTGACCTTGCTACAAGGGAGACTGGGAAATATCTGTATTTCAAATTACTATATATCCATCTAAAGAGGATAAGGAAGTATGTGGCTATGGTGTCTATCTTCTGGTTCACCAACATAGATCTTGAAGTTAGCAATATAGTATGAGAGAATAAGGTCGTGAGGGAGTGTGGACCACAGGGTGGTGTCTTCAAAGAAGGTGGGAATGGGAGATGACAGATGACAGCCAGGGATTAAGGTAGATGGTCTCTTAGGATTTTTACAATTTTTTTAGTTTTGCTTTTTGAGACTTCTGTTAGATCTCTCATATTGTTATTTTTTCTAAACTATTTTCTTGTGCCTTCTCTTTGTCTCTCCACCTATCCATATTCTAATTTATCTCTCAGCCTTCCAACACTTTATTTTTTGGCAATCACATTTTTAAAAATTTAGATCTAATTGACATATATTAGTTTCAGATGTACAACATAATGAATGATTTGATATTTGTATTTTTTTAA
Source organism: Nanger dama (assembly GCA_917880005.1). NCBI lineage: Eukaryota > Metazoa > Chordata > Mammalia > Artiodactyla > Bovidae > Nanger > Nanger dama. The sequence goes on along the minus strand of CAKJTW010000097.1, from coordinate 872,024 downwards.
TTTTTTATCTTTTTAAAATTTACTTTTTAATTGAAGGTTAATTGCTTTACAGAATTCTGTTTTCTGTCAAACAACATGAATCAGCCATAGGTATATATATGTCCCCTCCCCTTGAACCTCCTTCCCATCTCCCTTCCCATCCCACCCCTCTAGGTTCTTATAGAGCCCCTGTTTGAGTTCCCTGAGTCATACAGCAAACTCCCATTGGCTATCTATTTTGCATATAGTAGTCTAAGTTTCCATGTGACTCTCTCCATATGTCTCACACGCTCCTTCCCCCCAACCCCCGTCCCACCGTGTCTGATCTCTATTGTTCTCTATTTGTATTCAAACAAATCAGCTAAAGTAAATGTAAAGATCTAATTGGCTTTATTCAATTATTTATGAATCAGGGCAGCATACTATCTTGCAGATAGAAAGGAGCTCTGAATTGCTGTACAAAATGGAAGACTTTTATTGGCAGAACAAGGCAGGACAAGGAAGTTAAAAAGAGTAGATTGTTTTAGGGAAGATCACCTGCCTTTGGGGGATGGCTAGGGGTCTAGCTGGCAGATGACGTCACTAGTGCCGACCAGGAAATTCCAGACGGACAGGTTAAGATTACAATTCCCGGACGCACTGTAATTAGGTATTAAGTCTTGGTTTGGCAATGTGGATTTAGCACAAGTGACTCTATCTGGGGCCTGTTGTCTCTTTGTTAAGAGTACATATGATGAAATGATCACCGCAGTGAGCCTAGTTAACATCCGTCAGCACACACAGTTAACAGAAGTGTGTGTGTGTGTGTGTGTATGTGTGTGTGGTGAACCGCAGTGAGCCTAGTTAACATCCGTCACCACACAGTTAACAGAAGTGTGTGTGTGTGTGTGTGTGTGTGTGTGTGTGTGATGAATGGCATATTTTTAAAAATTTCCCCAAAGTGTTCGCCTCTGCTTGTTCCTTTCTCACAGCTGATCTACTAATGTTTTGATAAAGATGATATCATCTCAGATCTCTGGAAAAACTACTTGTTTTTTAAAAAGTCTACTCTCTGAATCCTCTCAGTTTTCTCTAGGGTCATCTTTTTCTTCATCTGCCCATCCTTTTCTTTTTATACCTGTTCTAAAGTGGCTGATGATTCTTGCTTGACGGTTCATATTTAGCAATGAAGAACTAGAAGGGTCTGGGAGTGTGAGTTTGGAGTGGGCTGGGGAGTTGTTCAGTCAACACTCCTTGCCTCCCGTTACGGGCCTCCATGTGAGAGGCCTGAGAGGCCTTGACCTGCTGCATCCCTTGGCCCTGCCCTCAACCCCATCTTCCCCACATCCCCACCCTCCGTGGTGGAATCCCCTCTACAGTGCACAGGAGCTGCCTGCTCTCAATCCTTGGCTCAAGTCAGCTGCTGCTGCTGCTGCTAAGTCACTTCAGTCGTGTCCGACTCTGTGTGACCCCATAGACGGCAGCCCACTAGACTCCCCTGTCTCTGGGATTCTCCAGGCAAGAACACTGGAGTGGGTTGCCATTTCCTTCTCCAGGGCATAAAAGTGAAAACTGAAGTTTGTGCCCAACTCTTAGCGACCCCATGGACTGCAGCCTACCAGGCTCCTCCATCCATGGGATTTTCCAGGCAAGAGTACTAGAGTGGGGTGCCATTGTCTTCTCTGAAGTCAGCTGCTAGGGGAGCCAAATTGCGACAAGACCTGCCTGAGTATAACCAGTGTCTCCCTCTACCTTCTCATTACACTAAAAAAATTGTATCTCCCTAAAGGAAATATACAGGAAATTCCTCTGTAGTCAGCTTCCTAACTAGACTGTGTTACAATAAAATGTATGGTTGTTTGGTGCCTAGAAAGTCAGTTTATAGTCAGCTACCCATAGCCATGACCAGCTGCCCAATTTACCTCTCTGGATATCAGTTTTGCACATTTATAAAGAGGAAGGTTTAAAACATTAGCGATCCCCAAATTAGTGATCTGAAGAGTAGTAAAGGTGATCCAAACTGTATGGCATAAGTGGGGCTACCCACATGGCGCTAGTGGTGAAGAGCCCACCTGCCAGTGCAGGAGAAGCATGGGTTTGAGACTTGGGTCAGGAAGATCCCCTAGGGAAAGAAATGGCAACCTGCTCCAGCATTTTTCCCTGGAGAATTCCATGGACAGAGGAGCCTGGTGGGCTACAGTCCATGGGGTCACAGAGTCAGACACGACTGAGCGACTGAGCTCACACATGCATGGCATGAGGACACAACTAGCTTTGCTTCCCATTTTGCAGTGTTGTCGAGCTCAAATAAATAATGATCATTAAAGCATGTGAAAAATCATAATGTACTTTATAACCAGAAGCATGATTCTAAACTAACAGCAGTAATTATTGATATTACAGTGGGACCTGGGTTGCCCACCTCATTTCCACTGATGTAGGAAGCCTCTTGAATATGTTATTTTAATGATTCTCTGAAGAAACATTTACATAGTAAAATGTGGCACCCTAAACAGTTTGGCGGTTCCTTAATAAGTTAAACATAAGATTGTCATATGACCGAACATTTCCACTCAAAAGAATTGAGAACAAGTGTTCAAATACTTGTACAAAATGTTGATGCATCACTAGTCACAATAGCCAAAACTTGGATAAGTAAAATGGGTATATCCTTACAAGGGAATATTCAGCCATGAAAAGGAGTGAAGTATTAATTCCTGCTACAGCATAGATGAAACTTGAAAACACTAGGATAAGTAAAAGAAGCCAGATACCAAAAGCCACATATTATATGATACCATTTATATGAACTCTCCCAATATGAACTCTCCAGAAAAGGCAAACCACGTAGACAGGATGCAGATTGGTGGTTGCCAGGGACCGGGGGTGTAATGGGAAATGGCTGCCCATGGGCATGGGTTCCTTTAGGGGTGCTGAAAAATGTTCCAGGGCCAGACAGTGGTGATGTTTGTGTAACATCGTGAATGTACTAAATGCCACTAAATTACATGCTTTAAGATGTTCAAAATGGTAATTTTATGTTATATGTATCATACCACCATTTCTAAATTTTCTATTAAACAGAACTGCCTTAAAAAAAAAAAAAAACCACCGAAGTGCGTGAAGGGACTTTCCGGGTGGTCCAGTGGCTGAGACTTTTTGTTCCCAATGCAGGAGTCCAAGTTAGATCTCTGGTCAGGCAACTGGATCCCACGTGCCACAACTAAGACCCAGTGTAGCCAGATAAATAAATTTAAAAAAATAATAATGCATGAAAAAGCAAGTGAAGCCGTCTCTTAAAAATCTTACTTCTAAAGGGGAAAAAGGGAAACAGTGACTCGGTCAATAGTCTTCCCCATCTACTCTGTCTTACAAAAGTCCAGCTCTGTTAAACAGAAAAGAAAGAAAAATGTGAAGACTTTCCTACATGTTTCCCGTGGATGTTTCCTCTTGGAGTAGAGGCCACCTAGGGTGCTTCCCTTCCCAACTTCCCAAACATGGGCTCTGGAGCTGGGAGAGGAGGACTCTGAGTCAGGATTAGTTCTCAGAATGTGGTCCCGCGGGGACAACAAAGTCAAACTATTTCGTAATGATACGAAGATACTCTGCCTTTTTCATTCTTCTCTCATGAATGTACACAGGAATTTTCTAGAAGCAATTGAAAGCAAAAGAAATGAGGGTCTCACTGTCTTCTACTGAAATATTGTATTCTATCAAACAGAATTGCAAAAATGCAAATAAGTGCTGCTCTTTTATTAAAGTTTCTTTTTGTCTTGCAAAATAGTTTTTACCTAAATATGTATGTTAACATGAAATGTTTATTGTTATCTTTTAAAGAATTGCTATGTCAATATTTTAAATAGTTTCTCAGTTGCAATTTCTAAATAGAGAATCAATCCATCTGTGATCTTCAATAATTTTTATGAGTGTAAAGAGAACAGGGACCAAAAATTTGGAGCACCACTGGACCCCTAAGTCTGCTATTTTGACCAGGTCACTCAGTTCAACTGTCTTTTCCCGGCCTCTCAAGGGCCCGTTTGCCTTCAATTTTAGCGCTGAGCCAGGATGGCCACATGAGGGCAGCAGATTCCACCTGGCGCCACAGGGAGGCCCTCAAGCCCTGATGTTCAGGCTTCAGCCTGAAGCACTGGGTTCCTGTTGGATCTGGAGAAGCAAAGGTGATAAACCCAAGTCCCTGCCTTCGGAAAGTGCAGCCCCCTGTGCTCCCTCCCAGTGAGCTGAGGAGCCAGGAGAGGACTAGACTTGATTCAGTTACAGGCCCAGGCCAGAGGCTGACCACACTTCAGGGGTTGACATGCTTGGGAATGAACGTGGCCTTGATGTCAAGCTGAGTTAAGAAGCCCACTTTTCAGATTCTCAGTTTTAATCTGGATGTGCTTCTTCTCATCAGCATAGCCCATGAGGAAGGGGCATCTGGTCTTCTTACTGTTAAGTAGCGTGTAGTTATCACAGTAATGGGGTAAGCGGGCAAGAGAGGAAGCCAAGGAATTCCTCTGCCCTTTGATCTCATCTTGGATGAAGACAGAAGTAAAAGGCATATGTTGTGAAGGGCCTCATTTCTCAGCCGTGGAAACTCTACCAAAGGAAAAAAAACACCTCCTGGTCATTTAACACAGACAGTCCTCTCACTCCCCAGAAGCTAGTGGTTCCAGTGACCTCACCGATAACCTTAAAGCACACTGGCATGAAATGTTGGCTTGAATGCTGGTCAGTAGAAAGGGCATGGAATCTAAATTTGTAAGATAAGCCTTCACCTCCCGAGTCTCCTGGCTCCGGGACTGTCTTTTTCTCCCTTTTCTTATAATGTTAACCCCACATTGTTTTTTTCCCCTAAGTATACATCATCATACTTATACTGATACATAAAAATCAGCAGCTTCTGCTAAAGCACGGTCTAGCAGTTAAGAGCAGGGTTTTGAAGAGCAGACAAGGTTGTATTCCTGGTTCCACCATGTGTTAGCTGTGTGAACTTGGGCAAACTGCTGAACCTCTCTGAGTCTCAATCTTCTCAGCTGTAAAAAGAGGCTGATGAAATGTTAAATCATGTGACATGTCTAAGCTGCTCAAGTCAGTGCATGGCTCATAGTTAGTGCTCAATAAACGGAGCTGTAAACATCACTGCATTTGCAGTTCACAACTTTCTCAGACGCCAGAGTCAGAAAGAATCTCAGAAATCATCTAACTCAGTGTTTCCTAAAATGTGTTCAAAACACTCTCTTCCCTCAAGATATTCTACGAAAAGGGTTCTGTGGCCAAATATGATAGGAATTTAAACATCAGGGTAGTAACGGGGCTCAGCGATGGCTCGGTGGTAAAGAATCACTCCGTGACACAGGAGACCTAGGTTCGATCCCTGGGTTGGGAAGATCCCCTGGAGGAGGAAATGGCAACCTACTTCAGTATCCTTGCCTGGAAAATCCCATGGACAGAAGAGCCTGGAGGGCTACAGCCCAAAGGGTCTCTAAGAGTCAGACATGACTGAAGCAACTGAGCAAGCGAGTGATATTAAAGGCTCAGGGAAGTCACAGAGGAAAGAGAGCTGTTGAATTTTTATTATTCCAGCACTTGTCAACTGATCTGACCACAGAACCCTTTCCCTACACCACCTCTTAAGTTCTAGGTTGGTAGTATTGGTACAACACATCCTAACCATCTAGCAATGCAGTGCAGAAATCCATCCTATGTTTCTCCCAACCGGTGATCCAGGAGGTTTGCTGGAACAGAGACAAGGAACTTACGCAAATCATAAGGCTATAGGTAACACTGATGGAGGGTTTGGCGTGTGCCAGGCACTACAGTAAGCACTAGGCATGTATTAGTTTATTTAATTCTCATAATAACACTTATTATCTCCTTTTACAGGTGAAGAAACTGAGGCTTAGAAGAGTTAAGTAACTTGGCCTGAGGTCACATGGCTAGAAAGTACCAGGCACAAATTCAGGTTGACCCTTTACCTGGCCCTCCCACCCCCACCCCCACCCCACACTGCTCCCTGCAGCGGCTGCCTCACCTTTGACTGCTGGAAGTCCCTTCCTTGTATCAAACTAAGATTCAGTTCCCCATCACTTCCCTTTCTACAGGCGTCCACGCAGCAGTTTCAGCTCTTCATATCTTCTGTTGCTTTTGTTTTTAGAACTTGATCCTTTTTCTCTTGACTTGCTTAAGTAATCCAGCATCTCTTTTGGACCAAAATACTCAAAGTTGAAGACAATTGTGTCTGCTCCACTATATAAAATACGATAGTTGCATTTTGGGGAAATCACACATTATTAAAAAACACCTTTGTATAGAAGAGTACTTATCTAATGTAAGAACTGTTTTAAGACAAGGTTAGGAACAAAAGAAGCAAGTATAGGGACTTCCCTGGAAGTCCAGTGGATAAGACTCCATATTTCTAATGTTAAGAGGCATGAGTTCAATCCCTGGCTGAGGAACTAGGATCCCAATAGTGTGTGTGGCTTAAAAAAAAAAAAAAAAGAATCAGGACAAGGTTAGGAATAGAAAGTTTTAGATGTATAGTAACAAAATTGATCTCTCTACAAGTGGTTTGATAACAAAGCTGCTTTCATAGCTCTGGTTGGATTGCTATTAACCCTTAAACATCCTTGATTAGCTCTGGCTTTTGCTCTAGGGTATTAGTCTTGGTTCTCTCTTTCTCTCCCCACACCGGCACCATGTTAATGCAGTTTCTCACCAGTCTCACCACTTCTATTCCGGTATGGCTTATTACCTCGTTGTTTACCAAACCAAGCACAAAGCCACTAAAACCCAGTAGCTGGACTGCTCCTAACAGTCTTTTTTTTCCCCCTCATATGCTGTGCTGGTTTCCAGTTTCCGTCCACTTATAACCAACAGCAGTCTCAAGCGATGCAAACTATTTTTTGTATTTAATCAGCTTCATTCTGGCCAGTTCTAGTTCTGAAAACACCACTGATGGAAAAACACTTGAATTCTCAGTGTAGTTTGACCAACATAGCTTGGAACTATCACTTTCTTGTCCTGAACTTCATTAATTCAACTCAAGAGTTCATATTTTGGTTTAGTTGCATTACCTCACAGGTGCATATGGAGTTTGTCTTCAACAAAAATTAATACCCCCACCCCCCACCCCCAGGGACTTCCGTGGTGGTCCAGTGGTGGATGTCATGCTTAGAACTGTTCAGGTTCATCTGATTAGACCTGGCTCATTGTGCCAGCCTGTGGTAATCACCTGAGAGGCTGACTTTCCTTCAGCCTGGTGTGCTCTGTGAAGCTGATCATCATTACCCCAACATCAGCACTTTGCAACACAATGTTCTAGAATGATGGACATGCTGTATATCTAAGCTGTACAATACAGTGGTCACTAGCCATGTGTGCCTATTTAACACTTAAAATGAGGCTAGTGCAACTGAGGGACTGAATTTTAAAGCGCATTTAATTTTAGTTACTGAGATTTTTGGGGGGTTTTCTATTTGTTTGTTTTTGGCGACGTGGCATGTGGTATCTTAGTTCCTTGACCAGGGATCCAACCTGGGCTCCCTGAAGCAGAAGCACAGAGTTCTAACCCCTGGACCACTAGGGAATTCCCCTAAATTATGTTTAATTTGATTAATTTAGAACCAATTTTTCGCACATGGTTAGTGGATAGCACGTTGGACAGTGCAGATGTTCACCTGAGACAAGGGTAAAAATGTTGAACAGGACAAAGCCTGTTCCTACCTCTGCAGACCTAAGTCTGGATCGGGGCTGGATAGTCATTCAGTGATTAACAACCACCTCTATTCATAATAACTGAGTCACAATTTTATCTATGAGTTTGGTGAATAGCACTGAAATTCTTTTTCAAATACCTTGTGGAATGATGATGTCCTATTTATATGTGTGGTGGCCCTGCTCTATCAGCTTGGTGATTTTTTTTTTCTTTTTCAAAGAATAGGTTTTTTTCTTTTTGTGGAAGTCACATGCTCACTGTGGCAAAATATAGGGAAGTACATGAAGGAAATTAACAACGACCAATAATTCTGCCATCTGAGATAACTTCTGATAACTACTGATAACTACATTTTTCTATGCTGTTATTTTTCACATCACTGAGAGCATACATTCTCTGATATTTGCATCCTGATTTTATCATTGACAGTATTTCTTATGTATTTTCTCATATCATTATTACTCTTCAAAAACAGTGTTAAAGTCTGTATAATAGTTCATTGTGGAATTGAGCTGCAGGAGTTACTTGTATATTTTTGAGATTAGTTGTTTGTCAGTTGCTTCAGCAACTCCTGCAGCTCAATTCCAGAAAAATAAACGACCCAATCAAAAAATGGGCCAAAGAACTAAATAGACATTTCTCCAGAGAAGACATACAGATGGCTAAGAAACACATGAAAAGATGCTCAACATTACTCATTATCAGAGAAATGCAAATCAAAACCACAATGAGGTACCATTTCACACCAGTCAGAATGGCTGCGATCCAAAAGTCTTCAAGCAATAAATGCTGGAGAGGGTGTGGAGAAAAGGGAACCCTCTTACACTGTTGGTGGGAATGAAAACTAGTACAGCCACTATGGAGAACAATGTGGAGATTCCTTAAAAACTGGAAATAGAACTGCCTTATGACCCAGCAATCCCACTGCTGGGCGTACACACCAAGGAAACCAGAATTGAAAGAGACACGTGTACCCCAATGTTCATCGCAGCACTGTTTGTAATAGCCAGGACATGGAAACAACCTAGATGTCCATCAGCAGATGAATGGATAAGAAAGCAGTGGTACATATACACAATGGAATATTACTCAGCCATTAAAAGAATACATTTTAATCAGTTCTAATGAAGTGGATGAAACTGGAGCCGATTGTACAGAGTGAAGTAAGCCAGAAAGAAAAACACCAATACAGTATACTAACACATATATATGGAATTTAGAAAGATGGCAGTGATAACCCTGTATGCGAGACAGCAAAAGAGACACAGAAGTATAGAACAGACTTTGGGACTCTGTGGGAGAGGGAGGGGGAGAGGGTGGGATGATTTGGGATAATGGCATTGAAACATGTATAATATCATATAAGAAATGAATCGCCAGTCTAGGTTCGATGCAAGATACAGGATGCTTGGGGTTGGTGTACTGGGACGACCCAGAGAGATGGTATGGGGAGGGACGTGGGAGGGGGTTCAGGATTGGGAACATATATACACCCATGGGAGATTCATGTTGATGTATGGCAAAACCAAGACAGTACTGTAAAGTAAAATAAAGTAAAATTTTAAAAAATAGTTCATTGTATTAATGATTAACATAACCATTTCCCTATTTTTGTACTTTTAGATCGTATATAATTTTTGCTATTATAAATAAAATAGTGAGAATTCCCTGCTGGTCCGGTGGTTAGGACTTGGTTCTCTCACTGCCAGGGGCTCAAGTTCAATCCTGGCCAGGGAACTAAGATTCTGCAAGTAGCATGGTATAGCCAAAAATAAAATAAAATAAAAATAGTGACAATATCATTTTGTGCAAAATAACTTTGTCCATAATTTGCATTGATTTCATAGCACAAACTTCCTGAAGGAGTATTATGAAGACTAAAGACACAAACATTATTAAAGATAATCCTCTCAAAAGAGAAAACGAGGTTAGCCTGGACTGCATGCTGGCTCTTCGTGGTCATTGCTTTCCTTCTCAGTGTTCAAGGCCGCCCATCTGACTGTCTCTTTAAGCCACTCATCCTGTATTCATGTCAAGTTCATCACTGTGTACTTTCTAGATTCCAGTTTCTTAGTCTTTATAAATATCGGGATGATAGTGCCTGCCTCTTCAGCCTCCCAGTAGCTCTCCTGGGGCATCAAGCTGCTGTCTTTCTGTCTGCTTCCACATCCTCTCACTGATAGTGTTCCTCAGCTTTGCACACTTGGTAAGGAAATTGAAGAAGCGTGTGGCCGAGACGGCTACCTACTAGGCAACGCCTCACTGTTGCCTTCTGGCTCTTCTGAGACCCCACTTAGACTCCATTCCCACACTCCCCTGCAGGGGGTGTAACCGGGTGATCAGTGCAGGGAGCATGGGCAGAAGTCTGTGCCACTGCCGGGCCAGGCCCACTGACCTCCCACAGGAGTGGAGAAGGTCCCCAGCGCAACCTTCAGTTCACGTGATGGAGACGCTGGAGCTCTTGTTGGCCAGTGCAGAAACACCCTGCTGACCCATTCACCTACCTATGAGTGTATTTGACTGTGGAGCTGTTTTATCCTTTCCCCAGGGGATTATTTGTAACAGGACCGCTCAGTCCCTACTTGAGCTGTCTTTCCTTTATTCTTGGATCACAAGATCAATCACCCCTAACTTTTCTCCAAATACTGTAGGAATCTCCTTCCTGAGAGTTGGACCATAAAGAAGGCTGAGTGGCAAAGAATTGATGCTTTCAAGTTGTGGTGCTGGAGAAGACTCTTTAGAGTCCTTTGAAGTACAAGGAGATCAATCCTAAAAGAAATCAACCCTGAACATTCATTGGAAGGATTGATGCTAAAGCTCCAATACTTTGGCCGCCTGATGCAAAGAGCCGATTCATTGGGAAAGATCCTGATGCTGGGAAAGATTGAAAGCAGGAGAAGTGGACAACAGAGGACGAAATGGTTGGATGGTATCATCAACTCAATGGACATGAGTTTGAGCAAACTCTGGGAAATAGTGAAGGATAGGGAAGCCTGGCATGCTGCAGATCCTCCCTGGCATGGGGTCTCAAAGAGTCAGACACAACTGAGCAACTGAACAACAACTCCTTCTTGAGTTTTGGCACACACTGGACCATCTAGCAGGCCTTCCCCGCAGTCATACACTCCTGGGTGACAGTGAGATTTCTGTCATTTTCCCCTGATGAGCAAACTTCCCTGGTTGTGCAGAATTAGAACCAAAATGCTGCTCCTCTTTATTTTCTCTGCTTTCTAAGGAATGGAATTGTCATTTAGGCAAGAATTTAGCAGAAGCTGTATCACAGTTTTAATAGAGTGATAAAAAAACACTTATACCCCCAATTGCCTGGTACATAAGGACGGTTGATCTTGCTGTATTATTTCACACCTTGATTAGTTTGAAAGGCTGAGTTTGGCAGAAGGAATGGTAGAGAAATAAATGACTCCACAGAATACAGTAAGAAGCATTTGGAGTTCTGGAGGCAGTCTCAAAGAGAAGGGATAAGGGGGAAAGATAAGAAAGAAAGTGAAGCCACTCAGTCATGTCCCACTCTGCGATCCCATGGACTGTAGCTTACCAGGCTTCTTAGTCCATGGAATTTTCCAGGCAAGAGTACTGGAGTGGGTTGCTGTTTCCTTCTCCAGAGGATCTTCTCGAACCAGGGATCGAACTCAGATCTCTTACACTACAGGCAGATGTTTTATCATCTGAGCCACCAGCAAAGCCCTAGAGATGGGAAAGTAAGGGAGAAAAAAAAAAAAAAAAAGCCACTAACTGGAAACTCCATGAGGCAATCAGCTGATAGAAGTCCTCATAGAAGTCCTCATAGGGACAGCTAAAAGACTTCCAAGGACAGAGGTGTCTACTCTTTTCGTCCAACGTCACGTAGATCCCTTTCATTCCCCAAAGGGGTCAGCACAGCTCTGCCTAGGGACGGTACACAGATGGTGAGGCTGTCCACAATTCAGTGGACCTCAGCACTCTCAGGGGCTCAGGGCCAGAGGTGACTGTGTAAATAAGCCTCCTCCCACCTTCCACCCTGGCCTCCTGGGAATTGGTCAGATTTGGGGGCAGGGTTTTAGGCTTCCATAGCATGTGGAATGGATGTTTGAACCAATCTTATTCAGGGAGGCTTCAGCTGACATCTGAGTCACATAATAAACATGGTCATTGCTAAAAAGAAAAAAAAAATAGTGGTAATATCACAAGATTAAATTAAGAATTAAGTAGGTAGCTCAGGCATTTGGCACCTTAGAACACTGAGGCCCAGAGAGGTTACGTAAGGTACCCAAGAGACCTACCTGATGTAATGGTAGAGCCCTGCTCTGTTCTCAAGTTCTCTGGCTCCTGGTCCCTCGTTCTCACTCCATGCCCGAGAGGAGAGGGTGATGCTGCAGGGCTGGAAGCAGGGCAGCTCCTCAGGCACTGTGTCTAGTACCTCCTGAGCCAGCTCTTCCCTGAGCTGTTTGGGATCCATCAGTGACTAGTTCCGCCCCTGAGCTGAGCTCAGGACTATACCCGGTGGGAGTGAGGGAGAGGTTCCTTCCACTTGGAGACACATTTTCCCTAATAAAGGCAGGGTTTCCCTGGTGGCTCAGAAAGTAAAGAGTCTGCCTGAAATACAGGAGACCTGGGTTCAATCTCTGGGTCAGGAAGATCCTCTGGAGAAGGGAATGTCTACCCACTCCAGTATTCTTGTCTGGAGAGTCCCATGGATAGAGGAGCCTGGAAAGGTACATTCCATGGGGTCACAACAAGTTGGACAGGACTGAGTGACTAACATGGGCTTCCCAGGTGGTGCTAGTTGTAAAGAACCCACCTGCCAATGCAGGAGGCATAATTGACCTGGGTTCAATCCCTGGGCAGGGAAGATTCCCTGGAGGAGGGCATGGCAACCCACTCCAGTATTCTTGCCTGGAGAATCCCATGGACAGAGGAGCCTGGCAGGCTACAGTCCATAGGGTCACAAGGAGCTTGACACGACTGAAGCAACTTAGCACGCATGCATGAGTGACTAACACTAACACACTAAGGGGACACGTGTGACAAACAAATTCATCAACAATCTCATCAGTGTCCATAACGATATTTTATCTGAATGTCAGAAGGTTTTCTTTGTTCCCATAAAAGGATTTGGCCCCTGAACAAGAGGAATGAACCAAAGGCAGAGAGACACTGGGGCCATCTGGGTAGCCGTGGAGAAAGAGAGTTTGTTTATCAGCCCACTGTTCTCTTCTCTAGATAAGGACGTGTGTTGACTGGTGAGGAGGGGCGGAAGTTTCTTGAGTGCAAAGTGCCAAGGCACAAACCCTGAGATAAAAAGTCATAAATAGACCACAGGCCTGACCCAGAGCCAGGCTCAGTGTCCTTGGGCTATAGGACTTGCAGGCCAGGGCCTAGTTGGGGGGCCAGGGCTGGGCAGCTGCTGTGGAAATTTCCATGGGCCATCCACCAGCGTTTGGGAAGCTCTAGAACTCCTCATGGCAGGAGGAAGACACAGGTTCTGAAAGAGGCACAAGATGTGGTCCCAGGTCACAAGCAGCTAAGCCCCTAGAGAGGAGACTTAAGGATGATGCTTGCCAAGAAAGCAAGTGAACCAGCAGACTAGAAAACCTTAATGTTGTAAATAAGGTCAAGGCATGGAACCTTGACCAAGAAAAAAGTCAAGATCGCCTTCCAATTATTCAAACCCCATTTCACCTTCTAAGAAAGCTGTTGAAAGTACAAATTTCACAAAAAGCTAAGAGCTGATTTTATTACTGTAAGCACTGTTACAGAGTGCCAAATAGTACATGATTTTTTTTAAGAAAAAAAAATGTGTTGTTTATTACCAGTTGTTAGAGTCTGAGATATTCTTAAAAATTTAGGTTATAATTGAAAATTATTTTTAATACAGAAATTAGTTAAAACTTATCAAAAACATCAGTTCCATGTTGTGGTAATTATTTGCAAAAGCTTTAAAATGTGCAATTTTATAAAACCAGATGTTGCCCCCATCCCAGGAACTGGAAATACGTATGTTTTTCCCTCTCCCTAGGAAGACTCAGGCTGGGGGCTGCGGTAGGGGAGGTTTGTGCACCACTCTGTGCACACTACATATATGAACCTACTTTGTTCACAGTAGGGCTGCCTTCCCGATGCACTGGCTAGGATGCTTTGGGTTGCAAGTAGGAGAAACCATGAAGGGAATTTATTAGTTCAGACGACTAAAGAGTTAAGTTAGGGAAGCCTTCTAAAGTGGTTTAATCAAGGGTCTGGCTCCATCTTTGATTCTCTCTGCCCTGCCCACCTTTGTGGGCCCAATTCCTTTTAGGCTGATTTACTGGGTTCAAGATGCCTGTGAATAGCAGCCCGGTTGGAACTGAACAGCTCAGTCAAAATTTTTTGACAGGTAGTCTAGGGGAGAAAGACTACTGCTGCCTGTAGCCATTGTGGGGGAGTTCTACGCTTCGTTCTGACTGAATCACCCTAAGGACCAGTCGCTAGGGGTGTGCCGTGTACTGTCTGGCTCAGGCTCAAAAACCTACCACTTTGGCAAGTGTGTTGGAATTGGCAGACACCGCAAGGGACTGCCCCTGGAATTGGGTAAGGTCAATCCCCCTCACCTTATAGCGATTACACAGTGGCGAGGGGGACAAGAGGTGTGGGAAAGACACTCTCAATGTCTACCACAACTTGGTAGCAATTTAAATTTTTTTTTTTTTTTTTAAATATAAGGACTACTTGCTAGGTACAAGGCACTATAGGAGGTATTAAGATATGCAGTTTACAATTTATTAGGTATAAAAAGACAAGATGAAAGAGGTATGCAAATGTTAAAACAAAGTACTAGAAAGGTAATGGAGAACGTAAAGGAGAGAGTCAGACTGTTTCTGGGTGAGATGATCAGAAGAGTATCATGTAGAAAATTACACTGGAATTAAGTCTTAAAGAATAAGCAGCATTTTAGAGATTACAGGTAGGAAGGGAGGACATTGGAAGCAAGGCAACAGTTGGAGCACAAGTTCTAGGAGTTGCTGCAAAGGCAGGACGTTACCCCACTACAAAAAGATCTTGGAGTTCAGATGATACCTGAGTAAAGAGGATGACCCCGCACAAAGTTAGAGTGCAAAACAAACCTTTTTCTCCTGTAAAGAAAATTAATTAATCAATTCCCCATTTGCATAGTTAGCAGGAGCTTCAGAGTCTCCTCCATGGGGTTACTTCACTTGATCTTCTTCAAACCCAAAGGCTTACACAGTCCAAGGCAGTGGGTGGAGTTGGTCTGACTTTCACGTGTAAGCAAGCACTCCTGGTCTCTGTTCAGTCTAGCGACCATATGGGTCCCCAGGTCTCTGTGGCTCCCCAGGAAAGACAATCCCAGTCTGTCACCTTGAGTTTGGGGAACAGCATTCCCCACCGGTGGTCCAGGACCATGATCTTGGAGCTCTGCCCCTCAGTTAAATTCACAGCTCCTCCACCCTCCCAGGGACTCTGGGTAAGAGGTGGTTTGGGGTCTCCATGTGGATGCGTAACTCCCATCTGCTATGCTTCCCTGGGGTCCACGGCACCAGGAGGCAGGAATTTTTCCTTCTCAGCTACACCTGCCCTGTAACATTACAGCTTTCTGCACTCCCTTTTATGATTGCCTCCCTGCATACATTTCCTTACAACACACACTCACTCCTGGGATCCTTGGGGTGGGGACAACTATGTGAGATGCTTTACCATGACCAGAGTAACTGTCTGACACCTCTGTTACTGGGACAGAGAAAGAAAAGAAAACCCAAAGTTCATTTGCCAGTGGGACCCGCTGCCCTACCCAGACTTGCAGGTTGACACCTTAGTCTCTTCCACAGGTTGTTTATTTCACCCAACAGAAGCAGCCCTCCTGCACTCTCACTGGAAGTTCATGTTGACTTTCAGCCTTCTTGGTCATTGGCAAAACGGAGCCCTGTGTGTGCCCTTGGTCTGTCCTCTCCTTTAGGTCGCGATTTTTTCTCTTGCAGCCCTCCTACCTGTCTTGATTGACATTCCTGCCTGTAGACGGCTCTTTCTGTTTGGGGGCACACTGTTCCTCTCCTTTCTAACTTCCCTTCACAGCCTCACTCTCTTAAACCGTGACCCTGGAAAGCTCAGAAGGACGTGGAGCAAGAGGTTGACACACATGCAGGCTTTGCTCCTGGTCCTCAGCTTCCAATGTGTTCGTTGCTGCTCTAGTCCACATACTTGGCCCTGAATCCGGAAACTACTCCTAAACTTAAGTGAATTTTTTAGAAGTTTTAAAAAGTATTCAGTGACTTTTTGAAGGAGAACAAAATAAAATACATATTCAGCGACTGGCTGCCCAGACCCACTTGCAAATTTAAGGACAAGATAATGAATTACATACTCTTTTTACCTACCAGGCTCCTCTGCCCATGGGATTTTCCAGGCAAGAGTACTGGAGTGGAGTGCCATTGCCTTCTCCGAATTCAGAGGGTGCTCTCTCCCAATTTATGTCGTATAACCAGTTATTTCTTCTTAACAATGTTAACTTAAAATCACAACGGGGGGGTGGGGTTGGCCTGCTTTCATATGCAAACAACAGTTGTCTGGAGCAAGGTAGGGGGTGATGGAAAGAAGGGCATGAAGGACTTTTTGGAGGGAACAAATTCTCCTATATTTTAATTGGGGTGTTGGTTACATGACATATTCATTTATAAAACTTATAAACTACACACTTAAGATTGGTGCATTGTACTGCATATAAATTATCTTTCAACTTTTATTTTTGGCCACTCCTTATAGCTTGTGGCTTCCCTGGTGGCTCAGAGGGTTAAAGCGTCTGCCTGCAGTGTGGGAGACCCAGGTTCAATCCCTATGTCGGGAAGATCCCCTGGAGAAGGAAATGGCAACCCACTCCAATACTCTTCCCTGGAAAATTCCATGGACCAAGGAGCTTGGTAGGATATAGTCCATGGGGTCGTGAAGAGTCGGACAAGACTGAGCGACTTTACTTTCACTTTCACTTTATAGCTTGTGAGATCTTAATTCCTTGACCAGGGATTGAACCCTAGCCCCTGGGAGAGAAGGCTCCGAGTCCTAGTCACTGGACTGCCAAGGAATTCTATATTTTAGTTTTAAAATAGAAAAATTAAACTGATGATTAGGCACACTTGGCTAATGTCCATATGCGGCAGTATGTTGAAAAGAAACTAATATGGAAAAGAAAAATAATACCCCTACTGTGAGGGTAGACATGTGCTACAAGTATAGCCTAAGAAAGCAGAGAGAAAAGCAGTAACACTTTCAAGCTGGCCGCGCTGGGATGCTTCCAGCTGTGGGGATCTGAGCCTCTTCTGTAATAGGCTTAATCACTTCTAATTGTGCAGTCAGCTAATTACAGTCATTAGTCTTGCCTTAGTGGAAAAGGCTTGGGAACCCCTTACATTTATTCCCTTAGTGGACTGGGTTGGACTTTTCTGAGTCCGGTGACCTCCTCAGATTGCGGCTTGTGATGGCGCATCCCTGGTGCTCCAGAGATGATCTGTTTTCACCCTGGGGTGTCTGGGCTTACGTGACTAATCTTGGAGCCAGTGAGTCATGGTGTCAGGCCTCAGAGCACAGCGAGGGCACCTGTGGGTTCTGCACTGGCACTGCTCTCTTGGTGTGCCAACCCAGTTTTGCTTAGGCCCAAATTAATCACATTTTGAAAACAGGATTATTCACTGCAGCACTGTTTGAAATAGCACAAGGACTGAAACAGTCTGCATGACCATTAGTAGGAGACTGGATAAATAAATTACGGTTCATGCACATAACGTAATACTGAAAAAGAATGAGGACGCTTCTCTATGTACTAATTTGGAAAGAGCTTCAAGTTATACATAATCTTAAATGAAAAAAAGAGGATGTAGTGTAGACTGTGACCATTAGTATAAAATATGAGGTTTTATGTTTGTATTTGCTTATATATGTCTAAAGAAATTTTGGAAAGAGAGAAAAAAATCTTAATAAAAGTGGTTGTATTTGAGTGAGGACGTTGTAGGGGTGTGAGGGGATTGGGTTGGGGAATGGTTGGGAGAGAGATGGAATGGGGGAGAATTTTCACAGCAAACTTTTTCAAATAGTTTTTTAAAAATCATGTGAGTGCATTTCACTAGTGGTAAAGAATCTGCTTGCAGTGCAGGAGAAGCAGTTTCAGTCTCTGGGTCGGGAAGATCCCTGGAGAAGGAAATAGCAACCTACTTCAGTATTCGTACCTGGGAAATCCCATGGACAGAAAGCCTGGTGGGCTACAGTCCATAGGGTCGCAAAGAGTTGGACGTGACAGAGGTGACTTAGCATGCATAGTGGAAGATTGAAATCTATTAAAATGTTCATAAGTTTATAAAAATAGGAAGAAGTTTTCACCTTATCCAGCATTCCCACACAGTAGTTTGAGAAGGTGTCCTGGGAAATTCATGTACTTAAAAAGAGTGGAATTTGTTTTAATTCCTACTTTGTTACAGCTAAGGAATAAAATAGATACTAAGTAATTGATTTCCTGTAATAGAGCCCTGGGGGTGTGGGTGTGCACCCAGGGCAGCCTGTGGAGAGGAGTGTGCAGCCTGTGACCCAGCTGCTCAGGCATCTTCCCACTCCTCCTGAGTGGGTGGTTTTGACCATCACACAGTTATGAGTTGCTTTTATTCTTAACCACGTGTGGTTTTAAAATATATGCAAAATGGTCCAGGAATTGACAAAGATGCTTGCTTGACCAAACTTTAGTCAGGCTCCTGAATATTCTCCTAGGCCCATCTGTGTATTTCCTTGTAAAATCTAGTTTTATCAAGAACCCAGCTAAGTCCGTTTAGCAAGAACCCCCATCTTCCCTATCTGATCACTCTTGATACCTGATCAGGCTGCTCATCTGCCACCATCCCCCAGGTGTGCATTGATAACCGGGGCCCGCCTTCAGCAAGAATCTTTTTAGGTTATTTTAGATAGAATCGCCTTTACCCCTAATGTTTCCTCTTAGTGATTTTCCATACACTGAGAACTTCCTACTCCAACCCCCAACCCTGCTTCTTGGCTATAAACTCCCATTTGTCCATGCTGTATTCAGAGTCGAGCCCAGTCTCTCTCCCCTCTTCAAATTCCTACCGCAGTGGTCCTACAGCAATGGCCCTGAATGATGTCTGCTTTACCATCTTTAAACAATTATCATAAATTCTTTTTTCTTTTACAGAATCAATAAGAATACTGGTGTTGAACACTACTAGGTAATGTAGAGCAAGAAAATCATAATTCTACAAATACGTCTCAGAATCTTTTCTCCAGGCCTGAAAGTTATGATTTATCAACTTCTTAGAAAATTAAGCTTTTTGCTTTAAAATCTAGTGTTAAAGAGAAAATACTGCAACCAGTATACAAATTAATTTTCTGGTATTATAAATAAAGACTAAACTTTGACTTATTTAGAAATAAAGATGTAATTATTAAGTAAACTAGCTGATTTTTACTATGGGTTAGTAATACCAAGATGGTCTATGGAGCAGAAACACCATAGCTAATAAATTAGAGAAAATTTCAGAAAATGTGGTCCTTTTAAATTTTTTTCATTTCAAAATCTAGAAGTCATTTTCAGGTTATGTATGATAGCAATTTAGAAAAAAATTGATATCAATACAGTATCTTGCCAAATACATATTACAATGTTGGGTTTATCAATTATTTATTAAGTAAAAATAATAACTAAAATTATATAATGTGTACTACATGATAGGCACCATATTATGTACTTTACATATATCAATTCATTAATCCTCAACAACTAATAAATACTAGTATTATCTTCATTTTACAAAGGAGGGAACTGAGGCTCAGAAAAGTTTAGTAACTAACTCAGGTTCACAAGTAAGTAGCAGAGTGGGGATTCTAACCCAGACTTTCTGGATCCAGGGTCAATGTTCTTAACCATAAATATTCATTGAGCACTTACTATTTGCCAGGAACCGTTCTAGGTTCTGGAGGTACAACGGTGAACTAAAGAAACAAAGATTTTGCTCTCTAAAACTTACATTCCAGTTTGGGGATACAGACAAATAAATAATATGTTTAGTTCAGTTCAACTTAGTCGCTCAGTCATGTCCAACTCTTTGCGACTCCATGGACACAAAAAGCAGCACACCAGGCTTCTCTGCCCATCACTAACTCCCGGAGCCTACTCAAACTCATGTTCATCGAATCGGTGATGCCATCCAACCACCTCATCCTCTGTCGTCCCCTTCTCCTGCTGCCCTTAATCTTTCCCAGCATCAGGGTCTTTTCAAATGAGTTATTTCTTTGCATCAGGTGGCCAGAGTATTGGAGTTTCAACTTCAGCATCAGTCCTTCCAGTGAATATTCAGGACTAATTTCCTTTAGGATGGACTGGTTGGATCTCCTCGCAGTCCAAGGGACTCTCAAGAGTCTTCTCCAACACCACAGTTCAAAAGCATCAATTCTTCGGTGCTTAGCCTTCTTTATGGTCCAACTCTCACATCCATACATGACCACTGGAAAAACCGTAGCTTTGACTAGATGGACTTTTGTTGGCAAAGCAATGTCTCTGCTTTTTAATATGCTGTCTAGGTTTGTCATAGCTTTTCTTTCAAGAGCAAATGTCTTTTAATTTCAGGGCTGCAGTTACCATCTGCAGTGATTTTGGAGCCCCCAAAATAAAGTCTCTCACTGTTGCCATTGTTTCCCCATCTATTTGCCATGAAGTGATGGGACTGGATGCCATGATCTTAGTTTTCTGAATGTTGGGTTTTAAACCAACTTCTTCACTCTCCTCTTTCACTTTCATCAAGAGGCTCTTTAGTTCTTCTTTGCGTTCTGCCATAGGGTGTCGTCATCTGTATATCTGAGGTTATTGATATTTCTCCCAGCAATCTTGATTCCAGCTTGTGTTTTACCCAGCCCCGCATTTCATGTGATGTGCTCTGCATGTAAGTTAAAGGTAAGGTGGTCTGGTATTCCCATCTCTTGAAGAATTTTCCACAGCTTGTTGTGATCCACAGAGTCAAAAGCTTTGGCACAATCAATAAAGTAGAAGTAGATATTTTTCTGGAACTCTTTTGCTTTTTTTTGATGATCCAACAGATGTTGGCATAGTATGTTAGGTGATTAAAAAGTTCTAGGAAGAACTAGAAAGTGAGATAAGGGACTAGAGAGTCCTCTTAGGACAAGTTAAGGAATAGGATGGGTCATATTTTGGTAGGATGATTAGGAAAGGACTCTGCAATGACATTTTGCTAGAGAACCCCATAAAGCATAGGAATGAGCCAAGAGGATGTTTGTGGGATGAGCATTCCAGGCAAAGTGCAATGTCTCACATGGGACTGTTCTCGGGATGTTAGGAGAATGCTGAAAGAAAGCCTTTTTGGTTGGAATAAAATTAGAGGAGAGGGCAGTTCAAAATAACATCTGAGGTGCTTTCCTGGTGGTTCAGTAGTAAAGAATCTACTCGCCAATGCAGAAGACACGGGTTTTGATCCCCGATCTGGGAAGATCCCACTTACCTCGGAGCAACTAAGCCTGTGTGCCACAACTGTTAAGCCTGTGCTCTAGAGCTCGTGAACTGCAACTATAGGGCCCGTGTGCTGCAGCGACTGAAGCCTGAGTGCCCTAGAGCCTGTGCTCTGCAACAAGAGGAGCTATTGCAACGAGAAGCCCACACATCACAACAAAGAGTAGCCGCTGCTGGGCACTAGAGAGAAGTCTGGCAGCAATGAAGAGCTAGCGTAGCCAAAAACAAACAAATAAAATGATTTTTTTAAAACTCCATAAATGTTTAAAAGATACCTGGTGGTAAGATCATGCTGGGTCTTGTAAAGCAATGCAATGATTTTGGATTTCATTCTGAGTGAGATGAAAAACCATCAGAGGGACTTGAGTTTAGAAATAACATGATCTGACTTTTCCTTTCCAAGAAAGAGACAAACAGAAGAGGATCACTGTAAAGGGATTTTTGGAAACAACGCCAGTTCATTGGCTATTTAGAATAATTCAGGTGAAAAAATATGTTGGTTTGAACTAGGATGGCAGTGATACTGAGGCAAAAATTGGCTGACTCAGGGTGTATTTTGTACATAGAGTAGAAGAATTTGCTCATGGATTTGATGTGAGATATGAAAGAAAGAGTGGACATGGAAAATGCCAGGGTTTGGAGTCTAAGCACTGAATGAAGGTCATTTATTTGAGGCAGGGTCTTAAGGCAGGAGCAGGAATGGGATGGTAGATCAAGCGTTCAGGTTTGGACACTTTTTTGAGTTTGTTACCTAGTGGACACCATAGTGAAGATCCTTATAGTATGAAAAAGAGGTCAAAGCCTGAGATTACAAATTTGGAAGTTTTCAGGTTATGAGAAGTGGATGAGCTCACACAGAGAGTGGGTGTAGACAGAGAAGGGGGTACAAGGATTGAGTCCTGAGGCCCTCCAACATTTACAAGTTAAGATGATGAGGAAGAGCAGCAATTGCAACTGAGGCTGAAAGGCTGGTTCTCAGAAAGATAGACAGGAGAGTATAACGTTCCAGGGGCTAAAATGACAAAACTTTCAAGAGGGAGTGGAAATGGCAAAGGAAGGCCATTTGAAAATTCTGTCCTCCACAAAAAAAATTACAAAACTGGCAAAAATATTCAAAATCTTCTTTTCAGAACTCTGCAGGAGTGTTTACTAAAGAAAATGGCTGAACTAGGGAGTAGTTTGAAATATAACAGTTGACATTCCCGGTTCAAACTGGCTAAGGGAGCATAAGAGAGCTGGAACTTTTCAAAGCCAGTTCTCAGAGAATAGTCATTATTCTACTTGTTTGGTACTTCTCTGGAAAACACCACTTGCAAGGCTGTCTGTGATCCGACTCGAGCTTACTCGGTGTGAAAAGCAGTTTTTCCTAAGAAGCATTTGTCAAAAGAAAAAAAAATTACAGACATGTGTTTTATCTTTGCAGCTGCCTGAGATAGTGGATCATAGTTGAGACAAATAATAGACTATCTAAAAAGCTTAAGGAGGGCTGAGGAACGAGATATCCACAGGGACTTGTGAAAAACTGACCTATTCTTGGAACTCTAGAAGGCCACACACATGGCAGGGCTGGGCACATGCTTAGGGAAGGCCCCAAGATCTCACCTGTGACTGTGAGACTCTGCACAGGAGGAAGTCAGATTGAGGAAGAGTTGTCAACTGCCTGGTTGAGTGTTGAAAGCATGCCCCAACATGCACACAGAGTCTCTCAACAAACACTGGATGATTTATTAGTTCCAGGCATTTGAGGAACTCTGTCTTATCATTAGTTGACCTAAAGTTAACTGAGTAGAGACGTCAGTGGCCATACACAACAAAATCGGACTTTATAGAATTAGTTCAGAAAAATCACTAAACAAAGAACAATAAGCAGCAACAATAACAAACCCTGGGTTTATATGCAAATGATGTCTCACCAAATAAGGACTATAAGAAGATAGAAATTATAAAGAAAATAGTCAAATAGAAGCTTTAGAGTTGAAAAATATAATAACTAAAATGAAAAATTTACTACAGGAGCTCAACATAGGATTTGTACAGGCAAGAGAAAGATTCAATGGACTTGAAAACAGGAACCAATTCAGATGATCCAGTTTGAAGAAAAGAAAGAGAGAGAGAGAAAAAAGAATTTTTAAAAAATTAGCAGAGCCTCGGAAATCTGTGGGATGTCATCAAATATAGTAACATACATAGAGTGGGAGTTCTAGAAGGTAAAGAGAGAAAAAGGGAACAGAAAAAGTATTTAGAGGAAATAATGGCAGAAAACTTCCCAAATTTGATGAAAAAAAAAAAAAACACGTTAGTCTATATGTCCAAAAAGCACACTGACCTCCACATAACTCCACACTAAACTCAAATAGGATAAACACAGGTCTTTCCTGATGGTCAGATGGTAAAGAATCTGTCTGCAATACAGGGAACCTGGTTCAATCCCTGGGTTGGGAAGATCCCCTGGAGGAGGGCATGGCAACCCACTCCAGTATTCTTGCCTGCAGAATTCCATGGGCAGAAGAGCCTTGTGAGCTACAGTCCATGGTCTTTCAAAGAGTTGGGCATGACTGAGGGATGAACACACACACACACACACACACACACACACACACGATAAACACCTAGACACATGATAATCAAACTGTCAAAAGACAGAATCTTGAAAATAGCAAGAAAAAGCAACTCACAAAGCATCAAGCACAAAGATCCTTAATAAGATTAACATCTCATTTCTCATCAGACACATGGAAGACAGAAGGCTGTGTCATGATATATTTAAAGTACTGAAGGAAAAAAAACCCTGTCAGTCCAACATTCTATATAAATAAAACCACGGTCATTCATCACTAGTTTATACACTCTGTAAGAAAGAAAGAGCATCCATCAGGCAGAGATAAAAGGACAATAACTCAAATCTGCATGGCGAAATATAGAAAATGGTGAAATAAACTATACAGGTAAACATAAGAAGGGCAGCAAAGGTCTATTTCTGTTGGTAATTTCACCTGGTTTTAAAAATCACTGCAGGGACTTCCCTGGTGATCCAGTGGTTGAGAGTCTTCTTTGCAATTGAGGGGACATGGGTTTTGACCCCTGGTCAGAGAACTAGTACCCCACATGATGGGGAGCAACTGGGACCCTGCATGACCACTGGAGAACCCACATGCCACAACTAGAGAGAACATGCACGGCAACGGAAGCTCCCACATGACTTGACGATGATCCCGAGTGCTGCAGCTGAGACCAGTGCAGCCAAATAAAATAAATTAACTGCATAAAGCAACAATGGTAAATCTGTGGGGGTGGGCAAACCATGAACAGAGATATAACTTGTATGATAACAGCACAAAAGAAGGGAGAGAATGAGCCATATGTGTGTGTGTATATATATAAAATACAAAGTTTTGTATATTATTTAAATTATATTTTTGAAATTAAGTTAGAATTAATTTGAACTAGAGCATTATGTTAATTACACCTCCTCAGGCAATGGTTAAGAAAAAGCAGGGAGTGATGAACTGTGTCAAATGCTGCTGATAGAGATCTATCTATGATGAAATCTGAGGACTGACTGCTTGATCTGGCAACATGAAGGTCACTGGTGAGCAGAGTGGGGCGTAAAGCAGACTAGATTGGTCCAAGTAGAATAGAAGAAAAGGAGGGGGAGAAAATTATTTTTTCTTAAAAAGAAAAAGATAATTCTTTCATGAGTTTGTTGAAAATGGGAGAAGAGAAATGGAAGTGGGATGAAGAGTGAGAGATAGTTAACAGGTTTGTGTGCTGATGCCAATAATTGAGCAGGGTGAGAAAAATTGATAGTTGCCTTCTCTGTCACTGTTATTAAGGAAGAAATTTTGAGATCAGAAGGGAATTATTACAGCACCTTGCTTCTTACCCAAATGTCCCAGGAATTGGCATCTTTGGTTTTTGGGAGAATATGTCTATATATACGTGTGTATGTATGTATACACATATTTATGTGTATTGAATAACACTGTATTAATATATTATGCCCACTAGAAAAGATACAAATTAAATTTTTAGAGGTTTAAGATAAGTTTGGGGAAAAAAGTCGATAAATAAGATGGTGTATCATATAATCACTAACACCTCAGGCACTCAGAGCAAGGTATGTAGTGAATAAAAATCCATGCTTCAATTGACTGTTTGCTAATTTTGAATTTTCTGGTTGTCTTTGTATCAGCTACAGTTAGAGTCATCCTTGCTCTTACTTTGTAGTGAGTTTATACCTAGAAGAGTAGTAATGATCTTTGTTTTTTGTTGTTCACCCTGCCTGCATTAGTATTATCTTCCAACTGGGTTTTTTTTTTTTTTTTTTGGCCCAATTTCTTTTTAACTTTTTTATGGAGAATTTCAAACAAACACAGACTATGAACCCTAATATACCAATCATTCTCCTTCTTCAATGGTCAACTCATGACCTCTCAGCCCTGTAGTATTTTGTAGTATTTTGAAGCCAATCCCACATATTGTATGATTTCACTTGGAAATAATTCAGTGTGTATATCTAAAACAGACGGACTCTTAAAAAAAAAAAAGAAAGAAAGAAAAAACCACCTAACTACCATGCCACTAGCATAACTAAAAAATAATTTGAAGGAATCTTTAACTTGAAGTAATGGAAGAATCTTTGCAATAAAAAATCAGGTCAGGAAAGAAATGTGTTTTTAGCATAAAAAAGCTGAGGTCATTAATTCGCAAGGAGTAAGATAAAAATAATATCAATCTGATGAAGATTCCTTCTTTGCATAAACTAGTTGGGGGTTACTTCTCCAGTAAACTGGAGTGGTGGATTCTGATGAAAAACTAATGTTTATGGTAGTGTGTGTTGGTTTATGCTTGTCTTCAGGTACTCTGTGTGTGCTAAGTTATTCAGTAGTCACTCTTCGTGACCCTATGGACTGTAGCCCGCCAGGCTCCTCTGCCCATGGGATTCTCCAGGTAAGAATACTGGAGTGGGTTGCCATGCCCTCCTCCAGGGGATCTTCCCTACCCAGGGATCCAAGCCTGTCTTGACTTCTGTATTTGAAGGCGGGTTTTTTGTTTTGTTTTTTACCTCTAGTGCCACCTGGGAAAAGAAAAGTTAACCCTGACATTGCTAGCGGAGTGAGACTGAATTGGTCTGGAAGCAACCAATTCCCTCCCACAAGGAACCACATCCTCTCTCCACTTTCAAAGGCAGAAGCTTGAGCTGATAAAAATCACATCCTCATCCAAGTGAAGTCTGATGGAGGTAGGATCTGTATTGTACATTACAGGAAGGGATGAACCAGGGACTCCACCATCCCATGGGCAGGAGTTGAAGGAACGTAGGCAGTTAAGGGAACAGTTAGCTTGGGAGGGAGCAATGAATACCCTTTGAAGGCCTAAATAGGGGCTGGAACTTTCTCTTCAGTGTGCTAAAAGGGAGCCACTTTCCTATTCAAGGCAAGGTCCCAATTAGCCCTGTACTATTTGTGGCAGTTCCTTGAAACTTGTCAAAAACTCCTTAGTTATCTAAAAAAATATGTTGTGTTTTGTGTGGAGAAGATTGGGGGGTTGGGGCAGAACTTGGGACTGGCAAGAGAGTATATAAATATTTCTGCAGAGGAGATTCAGCACCCCAATGATCAGGCCCTGGAAATTCACAGTAACCCCCACCCAGGACCCGTAGGCTCTGTTCTGCCCTGCAGGGTACATGTTGCCGCAGCTCTGGTCCAAACTGTGAAGTTAGGTTCCCATCTGGATTCTGTTATTTTTAATACCCAGCCCCCCATTTCTTGCCTGGAGAATTTCATGGACAGAGGAGCCTGGTGGGCTCTATGAGGTGTGAAGAGTTGGACACAACTGAGGGACTAACACACTTCACACTTCTTTTTTCACTTCTCCCCCCTCCTTCATTTCAGGCGTCAGCATACAATGGCTTTCAAGTTTTCTGACTAACAATAAAAATAAACCAGCTTCATTAGGAGGTTGAGATTAACATATATAGATTACTATATATAATCAACAATGACCTACCATATAGTATAGGGAAGTCTACTCAGTACTCTATAATGACCTATAATGGAAAAGAATCTGAACACAACATGGTAAATCAACTATTCAGTTCAGTTCAGTTCCTCAGCCATGTCTGACTCTTTGTGACCCCATGAACTGCAGCATGCCAGGCCTCCCTGTCCATCACCAACTCCTGTGCTGCTAAGTCACTTCGGTCGTGTCCGACTCTGTGCAACCCCATATACGGCAGCCCACCAGGCTCCCCGTTCCTGGGATTCTCCAGGCAAGAACACTGGAGTGGGTTGCCACTTCCTTCTCCAATGCATGAAAGTGAAAAGTGAAAGTGAAGTCGCTCAGTTGTGTCCCACTCTTAGCGACCCCATGGACTGCAGCAGCCTACCAGGCTCCTCCGTCCATAGGATTTTCCAGGCAAGAGTACTGGAGTGGGGTGCCATTGCCTTCTCTGACCAACTCCCATAGTCCACCCAAACCCATGTCCATTTTGTCGGTGATGCCATCCAACCATCTCATCCATCCTCTGTCGTCCCCTTCTCCTGCTGCCCTCAATCTTTCCCAGCATCAGGGTCTTTTCAAATGAGTCAGTTCTTCACATCAGGTGGCCAAAGTATTGGAGTTTCAGCTTCAACATCACTCCCTCCAATGAACACCCAGGACTGATCTCCTTTAGGATGGACTGGTTGGATCTCCTTGCAGTCCAAGGGACAAGGAACTCTCAAGAGTCTTCTCCAACACCACAGTTCAAAAGCATCAGTTCTTTGGCACTCAGCTTTCTTTATAGTCCAACTCTCTATCCATACATGACTACTGGAAAAACCATAGCCTTGACTAGACCTTTGTTGGCAAAGTAATGTCTGTGCTTTTTAATATGCTGCCTAGGTTTGTCATAACTTTCCTTCCAAGGAGCAAGTGTCTTAACTTCAATCACCATCTGCAGTGATTTTGGAGCCCAGAAAAATAAAGTCAGCCACGGTTTCCACTGTTTCCCCATCTATTAGCCATGAAGTGATGGGACCAGATGCCATGATCTTAGTTTTCTGAATGTTGAACTTTAAGCCAACTTTTTCACTCTCTTCTTTCACTCAATTGTATTTCAATGTAAAACTTTAAAAATAAACTGGCTTGCATGTTATATATTAATTCCTCAAAATCGGCTCAGCATAAAAAGGACAGTGCTTTGACTTGAACATTTATCTTTATGATCAGCGAGTGGAAGCTGTCACACAATTGGGGCTCGGGTCTGAAATACTGGTTCACGCGGAGACTTGGGGCCACTCCGCTTCAGTCCGCGCACTCCCTTCCGGGGAGTGGGCCGCGGGGGTCCCCGCCAGCTCCTTCCACGTGCTGGTGGGGCCCCGCTATCTAGGGCCCCCTAGAGGACACAGGCAAATAACCCCACACACTTTGGGGCCACTGCTAGGGCGACCCGGCCTGCGGCGTGGGAGGCCGGCCAACGCTGCCAGCCCAAAGCGAAACGCGACAAGTGGGCGGGGCCGGGCGCCGGAGGCGGACGTGCATTCAGCAGGCCCGCAAGGCTTCCCAGCTCTGTGAGTCCCTTCTGGAGAACCGGGAGAGAGCTCCTTTCCTCATTACATAATGGCCAGCGCGGAGCGGGCCCGCTGTAGTCGCGACGGCTCCTTCCCCCGCCTCTAGAAAGCCCGGGGAGTACCAGCCCGGGACAAGACAGCCGACAGCGGTCACCACAGCTGCGTTTGCCGTCCCGTCTGGAGAAGGCAGAAGTCTCCGGGCGCACGCGAGATGCCTCTCTAAACCCAACGCGTGGTCTTCTGTACGGATTTTTCAACTAGGGGAGAGGGCAGCAGCGTGGGGAAGAATGGGAGGGGCCCTGCGCGCTGGGGAGGCCTCCCATTGGCTCCTCTCTCTCCGCTCTCAGACCCCATTGGCCGCGGGTCGAGCGCACGGGCCGAGCACGCTGCCCCGCGACGCGCGGCGCAGCCAATGGGAGTGGCCCGCGGGGCAGGGCTAAGGGCGCTGGGTCTCGGGGCGCGGGCGAGTTGGTAAACAGATCCGGAGCGCGTGCCGGGCGCCGGCGCTGAGGCGAGCGCGCGGAGGTTGCGCGAAGGTGACCGCGGATCCTAGCTTCCTGCAGCCGGGTAAGGCTGCTGCCCGCCGGCCGCCGCGTGCCCTGGGCGCCGTCTGCCTGAGGCCAGAGCAGGGCTAACCTCCCGCTTGGGCCCTTCTTGCATCCTCAAGTGACAGCGCGGCTTCCCCTTTGCGAGTTTCATTTGCCCAAGTTCCGGGCCCCGGCGCGGTGGGCGCGCTTCAGAATGCAGGGTGGGCGCCTACGGCTGTCTGCTAGCCCCGTTCCCACAGCCCGTATCAGTCTCGGGGGAGGGTGCGAAGGCTGCGTGCCAAAGCCTTGGGTCCTCGGAACTCGCCTACAAGCCCTGGTGACCTGATGCCTTGTTTCTTGGTCGCCAGTACTGCTTTCCTGCCTCGTTTTCTTACGATGACATTTCTCTTCACGCCTAGACCCCTTTGCACTGTCTCAGGGGCGCTAATTGTCCTTGGCCCGAGGTTTGTGTCAGAACGTTGACGCCCTTGGCCCTAGCCAGCTGTTGGGTTTCACTGGTGAGGGTTTTGTATGAACATGGGAATGAGGGTCCTTTTGG
The DNA here is from genome assembly GCA_917880005.1 of Nanger dama. NCBI lineage: Eukaryota > Metazoa > Chordata > Mammalia > Artiodactyla > Bovidae > Nanger > Nanger dama. The sequence continues at coordinate 842,218 of CAKJTW010000097.1, read as the reverse complement.
TTCTCTTCTCTGTTGGCTTTTCTTTGGCCCGTCCTCCTGCTTCAAACACTGGGGTTCTTGTCAGTGGTCGTGCCTTTCCCCAGTGCCTGCCCCTCTGCCAAGCGGGAGGCCGGTCCTCCCATGTACCTTGTGGGATGGGGAATGCTGCTGGGGGTCAGGTCTGGATGCTGGAACTCTCTATTTGGATGACAGGTACCAGTCCTCTGAAGGGTGAGCGGCTTCTGTGCAGCTTTTCATCCTGGGTAGGGCCTGCAGTCCATTGGGAAACTCATCCATGCTCACTTGAGCCTTGGGTGTGCGTGACAGAAGCCTGAAGAGTTGGACCTGCTAGGTCTAACTTGTTGTTAAAGGATTTGGAGTGTGCATGATGCCAGCTTGCCAGTTGTTATCCTGGCAGGAGGGCCCATCTCTGGAGAAGGTACAAAGCGGGAGGGCCGGGGGAGCTGGTGATTCTCAGGGGAAACACCTTTATGATTGATGATGGCTTTGGATATTTTCAACTTTGCAAATGACGCAGACAAAACAGGGTAATGATTTTGGGCCTGACCTTGGACAACTCATAGGAAAAATGAACTAAGGTGGTCTGAATGCTTCCCTGTGTGTCACATAAGCCAGGGTTTCTCAATTTTCAGCAGCATCCCTGGCCTCTATCCATTAGATGCTAGTAGTACCCCACTCATCTTCCCCCACTAGTTGTGACAACCAAAAATGTCTCCACACATTGCCAGATGTCTTCTGGAGGACTTAGTCAACCTTGGTTGAGAACCACAGAGATAAAACTGTAAGAGTCCTCCCATGCTGGCAGAGGCCCCCTGGGACCTGTCCATGAGTAGCTGAGAGGTTTAGGTAGCAGATAGCATTGTGCTCTCTGTCCTAAACCAATGATACAAGCCATGCTGGTTGGGCTTCAAGGAATTTCCTTACCCCCTGCTCCACACCTGGGGGATAGGAATGAAATAGGAGGTTAGAAACCTATGGGCATTAGCTGAATGCATGGCAGAGACTGAATCCAGAATACAAAAGAAGTGGGGATGCATACTAAGTCTCTTCAGTCGTGTCCGACTCTTTTCGACCCTATGCACTGTAGCCTGCCAGGATCCTCTGTCCATGGGATTCTCCAGGTAGGATTACTGGAATGGGTTGCCATGCCCTTCTCCAGGGGATCTTCCCAACCCAAGGATCCAGCCCAGGTCTCATGTCTCCTGCGTTGGCAGGTGAGCTCTTTACCACTAGCACCACCTGGGAAGCCCAAAAGAAGTGGGAGACTTGTGGTTTCTGTCTTTGGGGACTTTGCAAGACTGTGGGAGATACGCATGTGAAATAACCCTGGGGTGGTTTGTAAACAGTGAGCAAAGAAGTTTAAGCTGTCAGTGCTGACTGAAAGGCCAATTCAGTTTTCCATAAGTGGCTTTTGCAAAGGGATACTTGGCTCATCCTCACTTATTTACTGAAACATCTATTATGTTTTATGATGTGAGAGGGGGCTAAGCCCATGTCTGCAGAGAGAAAGTGTCTGCATTTCAAATATATATGTGGGTGTATTTACTTGTACCATGTACTCCTCCAGAAAGAGGCTACCAAGAAGTGTACTGGTGCAGAATGGACACATGTACCATTTGTAGAGTGCTTTTACAGTTGATTAAAGCATCAGAGACAGTGTCAGACACAATGAGCCATTTGTTTTTTCAGGGAAAGACACTTTGCTTCTGAGTCTAGAGTTTGTGTTCACTTTAACCCAAAATTTATGCCCCAAATTCCAAAGTCCCAAATTGACAGGGATGCAGAAAAGTGAAGAAACAATGGTTATTAGACAGGAAAAACACCCCAAGTCCCTATCGTGGATTTCCTTTTCTTATCATTGATTGGTCCTATGGGGATGTATCAGGATTTTCCCATAACACTCCTTGGTTTATTAGGGGGTCTTTTGGGTACCCTTTCTTGCCTGCAGAACAGAATCTGGACAGGGAGGTCAGTCTTCCTTTCTCAAAAAGAAGTTTAGAGAAGCTTATTATTGGGAAGCTCCAAACTCTGCAGGATGATTTTCCATCAAGAGCTGTGGACACTGAGTCATTATCTTTGTCAGTTGAAACAAGAGCTGTGTGCAAAATTAGACAGGAATATTTAGATAGAGAGTTGTCTTGATCTGACAGTTGTCTTGATCTGGCATCTGGAAATAGTTCCAGCATTCTTGCTAAACAGCAGCCAGGAACTTGGGAGAGCCAGAGAAAGAAGAGCCAGTGCGAGGGGGAATGTGAGGGTCCTGCTCCATTAGGAGTTGCGCCCATGTAGGGAGAGGGGGCTCTCTCCCATGTAGTGGGAATGGGGTCTGCTGACTCTGAGGCAGGGTCAGGACCCTGAGTGGGGGTGCGTCTGGGTGGGCTTCTCCCCACAACTTTCAAACATGAGTGCTCTGTTAGCAAGCGTTGTTCATTGTGGGGTTATAGGCTCCTGAGCTCTTGACCTTTTGCTTTGAGGTCATGGGCCTACAGTATATTTAAAGTTGGAAATGATTCTGAAAAAAACTTTTTATTCTTCATACTTGGATATGATTTATTTTTTTTTTGTTCTGTCCATGCAGAGAAGGATTCATGAGAAAGCTGAGAGTTTTTCGCTCAACTTGCCATTTCAGAGTATTGTAGATTCTCTTGTAGTGAATAGTGACTGAGTTCTTGTCTCCAGAGCCCTCAACTTGCTTTTAAAAACATTGTCCCATTTCCTCCTGGGTGGAGGGAGAGGGGCTGTGTTTGGTCCAAACCCGAGAAATCGTGTGTACCCTAAGGGTTGGTGCCTGTCCATGTCCTGCCCTGAAGAAAAGCCCTCTGTGATGTTGTGGGTAGGCTTCCCAGGGGGCACTAGTGGTAAAGAACCCACCTGTAAACGCAGATATAAGAGACGTGGGTTCGATCCCTGGGTTGGGAAGATCCCCTGGAGGAGGGCATGGCAGCCTACTCCAGTATCCTTGCCTGGAGAATCCCATGGACAGAGGAGCCTGGTGGGCTACAGTCCATGGGGTCTCAAAGAGTCGGACACGACTGAAGCGCTTTAGCAGCAACAGCAGCAGCTGGTTATTTACTCCTTGTTGAACAAGTATCAGTTGATTGTATGCCTTGAGTGTGGCATTGGAAATATAAAACTGAACAGTTCTCTGGGTCCCTGGCCTCTGGGAATTGTAATAAGGGGTATGCAGATACCACCTAAACACCCTCAGTGTGGTTTGGACTAGGGGCTCTGAGTGAGACCACTTCTGGCTAGTGACTCCTGGAGAAGGCATATTAACTGGGGCACTGAGGATGAGCAGGATTTTAGCGGAAAGAGGCAGGAGTGTAGAGGAGTGAGGGACCAGTGCTTCCTAGACTCTGTGCTGAAGGCCAGGTTTTATTTTTTCCCGATTGTTGCAGACCAGTACTTTTTAAAAACACACTAAAAGTGTCATTAGTTTAGTTCAGTCGCTCAGTCGTGTCCGATTCTTTGAGACCCCATGGACCGCAGCATGCCAGGCTTCCCTGTTCATCACCAACTCCTGGAGCTTACTCAAACTCATGTCCATCGAGTTGGTGATGCCTTCCAATCATCTCATCCTCTGTCGTACCCTTCTCCTCCCACCTTCAATCGTTCCCAGCATCAGGGCCTTTTCCAGTGAGTCAGTTCTTCACATCATGGCAGTGCTAAATTGCTGTGAGGGTTTCTGAGTGCTTGTGCTTAGTCACTCAGTCGTGTCCGACTCTTTGCAACCCCTTGGACTCCTCTGTCTATGGGGATTCTCCAGGCAAGAATACTGGAGTCGGTTGCCATGCCCTCCTCCAGGGAATCTTCCCAACCTAGGGATCGAACTCAGGTCTTCCACATTGCAAGCAAATTCTTGACCATCTGAGCCACCACCAGGGAAGCCCAAGAATGCTAGAGTGGGTAGCCTGTCCCTTCTCCAGGGGAACTTCCCGATTCAGGAATCTGACTGGGGTCTCCTGCATTGCAGGCAGATTCTTTACCAGCTGAGCTACCAGGAAGCCTTTCTAAGTGCTTACTCCTGTTATTTCATCAAGAATGACACCTTTAGTCCCAGGACCATTCTTTGATGGCATCTGTCCAGGCAGTGGGCTCTTTGAGCAGAAGCCTTGGGGCCAGGGACTGCCTGGTGGGGGTGAGTGCAGCTTGGTAGGAGGGTCAGGAGTTGAAGGGGAGCGGTGAGGGGGCTGAGCTAGGGAGTGGAGGGTGAGTCCCTATTTCCTGTTGAAGTAGCCTGTGAAATCACCCTTAGGAGTTTAGGATAGTCCACTAATACTTCTGTTGTGGCATTTTATCTCAGTAGTGGGGTCAGGGGCCAGGCGGGCTTGGCCTAGCCCTCCTACTTTTCAGCTGATAGTTCAGGCTGGAAAGGGTTCCCTGAGTGCCCACAGCTCAGCTGCACCCTGGGGGCCCTGACAGAGAGGGAGGTGGCTCCCTGTCCTGGCTTATGTGCAGTGGACGTGGGTATCCGAGGGTACTGGGCAGACTGTGCAGGACCGGGGGCTGTGGGGAGTGGGGGCGGCCCTCAGCTGTGGGAACCAGGGTGCAGTGCTACTGGTTCTGTTGGGAGAGGGCTAACAAAGTGGATTCCTGGGCTGGGAGGTCTAGGAGCTGGGGCCTGAAGGGTGCCTGGGTTTCTGTGGGAGAGAAAGGAACCAAAGCTGAGGCCCGAGCAGGAAGGGCAAAAGTGGATGCTGCTATGGGGAGGGGAGGGGCACTCAGTAGGCAAACTGTGCAGAATGGGGACTGGATTATGGTGGAGGGCTCAGGGTAGATGAAGGGGAGGCTAGTGAGGTGGTCTGTGAGAAGTGAGGGCGGCCTGAGTCCCAGGTGGGAGGCCTTGGGGAGATGGAATGAAAGCGTAGATTCCAGAGAGTATAACTCTGTGCAGGTGGACTCTCTTAAGTGACTGCTTAACCTGGGCTGAGGTGTCTAGTGGGGGGAGCACTGTTTGGGTTGGATGGTGGTATCACTGCTGAAAACAGGGTCAGGGGAGGAGGAGCTGGACTGGTGGAAGGAAGATGGTGATCGTTTTAGAAGCAAAGAGGTCGAGGTGCCTTGTGGGACTTTCCCCTGTATTCTTTTGTTATTAAGGTACAGTTTGCATATAGTAGGTTCACACTTTCTGGTGTGCAGTTGGGTGGTTTGGTAAATGCATAGAATGATGTAACGATTATCACAGTCAAGGTCTAGAACTGTCCCATTCCCCCTGCCCCCAGTTCCCTGGACCCTTTCATTGGTGTCTGTAGGACTTGGAGGGAGAGATGTCATGTATGTATAACTGGTTTGGTTCTAGAATTGATTCAGTGGTTGGGATGGCCTGCCCCAGCTGGGAATGGCATGCACAGTCCTGGGGAGCCGCCAGCCCATGGGGAGGCTGAAGCCTGTCCCCAGGGGACAGTGTAGGGAGCCGGGAGGAGAGGCTGGGGACCAAGCCTGGAAACACCTGTGCTGTGAAGATGAGGAGCTGGTGAAAGAAGCTGAGCTGAGGGGCTGACAGTGATTGACGGAAACCCAGGTCAGGATTTTCCAAGAGAGTGTGGGGCCAGCAGGAAAGGCTGAGGAGGCTGGTGTTGGGGTGGCTTAGGTGGATGGAGCCATCAAGTAGCCATTGTGTCATGGTGTGTGTGTGTGTGTGTGTCGGGGGTGGTGGTGGAGAGCTTGGGATCTGGGCCAGGCAGCCTGTGCTGAGGGAGAAGGAAGGACAAGATGGGAGGTGCCCTCTGTCCCTGGAGGCGTTGGCAGAGGTGAAGCTGAAGGAGAGACAGAATCAACAGGAGGTTTTTTCATTTTGGTGCATGAAAGCTGAGAGCAGGTTTGTGGGCTTGAGGGGGAAGCTTTTGTGGAATGAGAGATTGAAGGCAAAACAAAAAATAGGTCAGAGGCAAGGTCCTAGAGGAGGAGGGAGAGGGAAGAATGGGATGGCAGCGAGGGAGGAGATAGGATGAGGAGATGGAGTAGGGGAGGTGGGGGTCAGGGGCTGAGGCCTGGACCAGGGCTTGAGGGTGAGCACAGCTGATTGACTCTGTTTTAGGGAAGCAAGAGGTCAGCTAGATGTGAGTGAGGCCCTCTGCTTGATGTGAGAGGGGAGACTGGCCTGGGATGGTGCTCAAAGGGGAAATCAGGCTCCTGGAAGCTGCTGAGGAAGGAAGGAGGGAGGGAGGGAGGGAGGGAGTGTGTGTGTGTGTGTGTGTGTGTGTGTGTGTGTGTGTGTGTGTGTAAGTGGGGCAGGGAAGTGTTTCCTGGTTCTCTGAGAAGGGGCCCAAATCCCTTCCCTGCTCCCTGCCCCTCCTACTGGACTTTCCCAGAGGTGTTGCCTGAAAGAGGTTGTGGTCCCCACCTCTCCACCCCTGAGAAGCAAGTCTGCCCACCCCTGCACCCTCACCCCACCCCACCCCCGCCACACACACACACACACACACACACACGCTTGCTATTTTCATAGAGTGTCTAGAAGGGTTAGTACTCAGATTCTTTTGAGTGTGAAAATCTGTGGGGGGGTGTGTGTGTGCGCGCGCATGAAGTTGCTTTAGTCATTTCCAATTCTTTGTGACCCCATGGACTGTAGTCGCCAGGCTCCTCTGTCCATGGGATTCTCCAGGCAAGAATACTGGAGTGGGTAGCCATGCCCTCCTCCAGGGGATCTTCCCTACTTTGGGATCAAACTCGGGTCTCTTATGCCTCCTGCATTGGCAAACAAGTTCTTTACCACTCATGCCACTTGGGAAGCCTGTGATTCTCTCTGAAAGTGAAAGTGAAGTCGCTCAGTCATGTCCAACTCTTTGCGACCCCATAGACTAGCCTACCAGGCTCCTGGTCCATGGGATTTTCCAGGCATGAATACTGGAGTGGGTTGCCATTGCCTTCTCCAGCGGATCTTCCCAACCCAGGGATCGAACCCCGGTCTCCCGCATTGTAGGCAGACGCTTTACTGTCTGAGCTACCAGGGATGACTCTAGACCCTGTTAAATCCCAATTTTTAGCACAGCCCTGGGTCATCCTGATCCGCTCAGGGGATAAAAGGCCATGACCTAATCTCAAATCTTGAGGTCATCTAGGTCAGTCTCAGCTTCTTATACACGAGGAAATGAGGAAGCTCAGCCCAAGGGAGAGCAGGAGTGCCCGGTGTCACATGTGGCTGGTGGCCAGAGTGGGCTTCGAACCTGGGGCTGGCTTGCCACAGAGGGTTCCTGCCATCTGCTGGCTGAGATGCGAGGTCCTGGGGATTGTTCACACACACAGAACTTTTACATTAAACCCAGATCCTGGGGTTAAGCCTGGTTTGCTTTCTGCCTGGCACATTTTCTCTGTTTGGCACCATGCCTGGCTCAGGGGAGGGTGAAGGTAAGAATAGGTTGCCCTGTGACCCACAAGTGGTTACTGTTTGACAGATTCTGGAGCAAACATCTCCCATCTGTGTGAGATCAAAAAAGCAGTTTGTGGCTCTTGCTCCCTGCTGTGTTTATAGCCAACATTTGCTAAAGCTGAGGGCTGGGTACCACGTATGGGTCACGCCTGCTGTGCCCCTGTTGCAGCCCACATGAACTCACTGTTAGTGGGGCAGACCTGCTCTCTTTCCCCTTCTTCCTCCCACTCTTCTTCTAAGGAGGGAGTGGAGCCGAATAGGGTGTCCCAGGTGGGCCACACCACTCCCTCCCCGTGTCTGCATGCACATAGGAGCAGGCTCCCAAATGTCCCCTTGCGAATGTTCTTCCTCGGCTTCTCCCTCTTCTGCCTGTTAAAACACTGGGATGCTGATCCTACTGCTGTGTCTGTGCCTCTGTGTTGGGGGTGGTTCACAGTGATTGTGGACAGAAAGCGTTTCCCAGGTGCTGAGCATCCCTGGGGTCACTTGAGTTCTGAGTTTTAAAGATGGAGCTTGAGAAGCTGGGGAGCCCCTGGGTGCCCGTGGGTATGACACTCCTGCTGAGGGTGTAGAGCAGCGCCTGCCCTCAGCAGGAGTTAGGGTCTGGGTAAGAGAGTTCCCTCTCCAGGAAGGCACCGTGCAACCCCGGGAGACAGGATTGGTACACAGAGAGTCATACAGGGCATGGCAAGACGACCTTAGACCATTAAGAGATAAGGGGCTTTAGAGGAAGAGAGGTGGCTTTAGGATGGAGCAGGGGACTGCTATGGAACGTCTGATGTTTCATGAGGATGAGTAAGACTTTGGCAGAGGAAAGGGTGTTCCGGGGAAGGCAGAGGGGGCAGCATGTGGAAGCAGGAAGATGTGTGACTGTGTGTGTGTGTGGGGGGTAGGGGTATGTCCGCGTGTGTTTGGGGGATGAGCCATTCTGGCTGAAGCCCTGGTGTGGGGGAGATAGTGGGAAATAAACACTGGAATGATGTCTTGTGGTCCACAGTGAAGAACCTTGAGGGCCAGGCCTGGGCCCATGGCCTTAGTTCTTCCAGCAAAGAAGAGTGGAGGTCACCGAGGAGGCAGCCGCCTCGACCTCTGTCTGCCCTTTTCTCATTCTCTTCCTGCGTACAGTCATCTGTCTAGAGTTGTCCTTTGTAGGTTAACTCAGTGGTTTTAAAAACTATTGGGGTTTTGTGTACACTTCCCTGCTGGCTCAGATGGTAAAGAATCCACCTGCAATATGGGAGATCTGGGTTCGATTCCTGGGTTGGGAAGATCCCCTGGAGGAGGGCATGGCAACCCACTCTAGTTTTCTTGCCTGGAGAATCACCATGGGCAGAGGAGCCTGGTGGGCTACAGTCCATGGGGTCGCAAAGAGTCAGACACAACTGATCGACTGAACACAGCACATAGTGCCAAAGGGTTGCATGGGCTCTCCGTGGCAGGAGTCATTAATTTAACCTTTACACCAGTGACGTGCCCAAGTGTCTGTGTCTGGCCTGCGTGTGGTGTTTGGAGGTACTGCTAATAAAGGTTGGTATATGGTAGGACTGGGGCCACATACCCAGAGTGGACCCAGTGTGAGGCTCCTGCCTCTTTCTCCCACTGTGTCTGAGACAGAACCAGGGTGGGATTGCTGGTGTTGAGAAGCCCGACACTCTCAGTCTGGTAGCTGAGGAACTTTCCAGTAAGGCAGTTTGGCCAGGTGGCGCTTGAGAGCCCAGCCAGCTCCTGGATTTTTATGACTCATAATTTTCTGCAACCAGTTGGACACTTTCCAAGGCATGAACTTTGCTGTGTTTCCGGGAGAGTGACTACTGATTTAAAAACATGTTTCTGACCGGGGTACAGTTTTCTTATTTGTTCTCACTTCCTAGGCCACAAGAGGAAAGGGCTGAGGGAGCCTGGGGTCAGGCAGGTGTAGATTGGCCAGCAGTTGACAGTGTTGGGAGTAGAGTTCTCTTTACTGTGTGGAGCTCTGCCTCATCAGCAAGTCAAGACCGTAATTCCATACAGGGTTGTTGTAAGATGAAAGTGAAGTGAAGGTCGCTCAGTCATGTCTGAGTCTTGATGACCCCATGGACTGTAGCCCACCAGGCTCCTCTGTCCTTGGGGATTCTCCAGGCAAGAATACTAGAGTGGGTTGCCATGTCCTCCTCCAGGAGATTTTTCTGACCCAGGGATCCAACCCAGGTCTCCCACATTCCAGGCAGATTCTTTACCATCTGAGCCACCAGGGAAGCCCTGGTTGTAAGATTAGGAGTAACACAAAGTGACGTATGCAGAATGGGAATAATGACTGTTCTTATTATTAATATTATTTAATTGAAATGTTTACTCTGCAGTGAATGTTTTAAAAGGTTAAGAATATAAGTACTGACAGCGTTTTGAGGGTGGGGGCTCTTACTTGGAGGGTGCGGGGTGCCTGCTGGCACCACGCTGTGCAGTGCCTGGCATGTAACACAAGTGCTCCATGATGTTTTTAGTGTTAAACCGAGGCTGGTAGACAAATGGGGCATGTTTATACTGAATACAAGCAGGACTCTGTCATCAGGAGCAGGAATGTGTCTCAAGCGGCCCGTGGGACATGCCAGCACCCAGCACAGCACCCGGCACTAGCTGGCACTCAGTGCCGCTTGTGGAGTGACCACACTAAGTTATTTTAGAGGAATGATCTCGAAATTATTCTAGAATACAGGTCTTTTTCCCCACCCAGCAATTTAACTTTTAAAAAATAGCCACTGCATTAGTTTCCTATTGTTGTTGTAAGAAATGACCACAAACTCAGTGACTTAAAACACTACAGATTTATTATCTTAATATTCTGGAGGTTAGAAGTCTGATGTGGGTCTCACCTGGCTAAAACCAAGGAGTCAGCGGACTCTCTGGAGGCCCAAGGACAGAGCCACTCCCCTCGTTCCAGCTTCTGAGAGCCGCCTGCCTTCCCTTGCTTGTGTCTCTGTCTTCACAACTGCATCACTCCCACCTCTGCCTCTCTCACATCTCCCTCTTCTGACCTGCATCCTCCTGCCTCTCTCATTAGGACCCCTGATTACACTGGGCCCAGGCGGATAGCCCTCCATCTCAAGTTCTTTAATTAATCACACCTGCAAAGTCCCTGTCACCACATAAGATAACTTAGTCACAGATTCTGGGGATTAGAACATGTGTGTTCATCTGTGTGAACATGTCTGGGTGGCCATCATTCAGCCAGCCACAGCTACTCACAGTATTTTGGCCAGATTTTAACAAAACCCCAGAAATACCTGATTTTAGTTTAAGAGAAACTCCTCAACTACAGCACCAGGGTCCTTACTCACCTCTGTGTGACACTGCAGATGACATTTGTGTTTGTGTAGCCTGTGTGTATGTTGGGGGAGTGGGGGTGGAAAGAGTCATAGATGTGTGAGATGTGAGCCTCCCTCAAGAAGCTTATTATTGAAAAGACTTCTATGTGCTAAACCTAACTTACAAATGGGGCAGAATCTGACCAGAGCTGGATTGGTCAATCAATGGAAAGTCTTAAATTTATAAGAGCTGAGAAAAAATGAGGGCCCGATTTAGACATATGTCCTTGAATATATTCAAGGAATGTTGAATATTTTTGTACATTTCAAAGTACTTCTGTCTCTCTCATTTAGATTGGACTTAGGCCATCGTTAGTATCCAGGTGAGGTTATAGGAAGCAGGTTCAGGGACCTGGAGCATCCTGGCTGGTCAGAGCAGAGCTGATGCCCAGGCTCAGAGGCTGGCATCATGCAGACAGTCTGCATGGCTGATGGGTGCATAGGTGAAGTGCACAGGTGAAGGAGTAGGTGCGTGCGTGTGTGCGTGTGTGTGTGGTGGGGATACATAGGTGCAAGTAGAGATTGGACGGGAGGCCTGGGTCCTGACTTCAGCCTCCACCTTCAGGCTCAGGAGTTAGGGGCTTATTCTGTAGAAAACTGGGAGACATTTGAGCCGAGGGTGAAACGTGATGCAAAAGGCTTTGAGGATTAATCTGGCGGCAGATGGGCTATAGGATGGAGCCAGGGAACTTGTGGGCATCAGAGGGTTTCCCTGCACTGTCCCTCCCTGAAAATACCTAGCGAAAGCCTCCTGTGCAGTTATCTTCTCTGTGAGTGGCATTGACCGTGCTGAGGATTACCAGCGGTATTTTTATCCTGTTTGTCCTGGGCACTGGATGTGGGCTGCCAGCACGCCGGACTGCCTTTCCTGAGTAATGCTTCACACCACAGCCGTAGATGCCACACTGGTCCCTAGGAGAGGGTGAGTCTGCCTTCCCTGAGTCACAGCTGGTACCGTACACGCCCAGCTGCTGGGAGTGGAAATCAGTAAGAGGGTTGTCCACACTGGTCTCATTCATGCTCGCTGTGGTCTCACCTCACCAAGTCCAGACCTCATTCCAGAGTGTCTGTGTGGTCTTAATAATAATGATCATCAACTAGCAGGTTCTGAGCACCTTCTGTGTGTGCCAGGCATTCGGGGTCCTAAGTACTATTATAGGGATTATCTAACCCACTCCTCTTGAGAACAAATGAGGGAAACTGAGGTGCAAAGATGAGCTTAAATGACTACTTAGATCAGCAGCAGAGTCAGAATTTTAACTAGGAGTGCCCAATTCCAGAGCATCTTGACTGATTCATCAGTATCACTTCCTGAACCAAATCTTTTTAATCTTTTACGAAGAATACATTGGTTTGTAATCAGACAGTGAGACTGCACTCAGGACCCCATGCTTGGCATGTTGGTGTTTGTAATCAGTTACATTTGCTCCCCAGTGAAAGGAAAGGTCACTTGGGGCCCTCTGAGGTACGCACCTGTGCTCTGGAGTCGTGGGCCCGTGCAGGTTCATTCATGGCCTGAGTTTCTCTCTGGATTGTCATTAGAGGCTGGAGCTTCTCCTGCTGCTGCTTTTTCAATTCCCTCCCGCTGCCCCCAGCCCATTGTCCACTTTGGTGCAACATACCAGGGAGTCCTAAGAATATCTTAGTTTACCAATGGGTGAAGAATGGAGGCTTGCCATCGAGGATATCACTCTTTTGCTTGTTTTCTCCTTTTACCTGTTAAATGGTTGCTGGGCTCCAGAGCCGTGATAGATTCGAGTTCTAGCTCTTATTTTGACTTTGGGCAAGTGGTGTGACTTGCTGTGTGACTTTGGGCAAGTTACTTAACCTCTCTCTGCTTTAGTTCCTTCACTGTGCGATGGACATAATAGTAGTACTTCCTTGAGTGAGGGGACTTCCCTGGCAGTCCAGTGCTTAAGACTCCAAGCTTCTAATGCAGGGGTTGTGGGTTCAATCCCTGGCCAGGGAAGAAAGAAAAGTAAGTGAGGTAATACATGAAGAACACTTAACACACAGCCTGGCATATAATAAACTCACAGTAAATAAGAGAAGCTACAGTTATCATCACACTGTGCTGGTCTTCTGCTCCAGATGTTTGGGGAACCAGTGAAATTCACTGGAGAATGTCAGAGTGCCCGCTATTCAACAAGCTCCTGAGTGTATTAGCATAAGAGTCTGTACTTTTTAAATGGTTTCCAAAAAAATCCCAATAGTCTGGAAATGGCTTTTGAAGGAACATGAAGTCCTTAGCATAGGAGACAATTTGAGGCCCAGAAATGAACTTCTTTCCTTACAGGGTTCTACTGTGCCAGCCAAGAGCTGCATCTTCAGCCCCGCGTGGAGTCTGTGGTGAGCAGCCTGAACCAGGGCAGGAGGCTGCCCTGTCCTACAGTGGGGGCTCAGTGGGTGGCTGAGGGTGGGAGCGGCAGTGGGCATCCTGTCTGCCTGGCTCCCCCTCCCAGGCACACACTAGTGCTTGCCTGGCAGAGGGCCCCCTGTTAGGGATATGGTGAAAGTTCTGGAATGGCAGACTGGTTAGATGATGATGGATTTATAGCCACTCAGTCTCAAGCAGTGGACTGACAGTGTACTCGTCATTTTAATGTGAGATGAGGAAACGCAGGGAGGCAGCTGTATGGCTGAAAACCTTGGGAAAGGCAGGAGGAAGGAGAACAGGAAGTCGGCATCTGACCCCACCCCACCCACCCCTGGCCTGACCCCTTCATTAGCAGCTCTCAGATCATCCTGTTCTGGGCAAGCCAGTAAAAGGTGGTCACCTCAGAGCCCCTCCCTCTGTCCAGCCCCTGCCTGAGGCCTCTGGGTAGTGGGCAGCTCTATGCCTGGGAAGGTGCCCAACTCTTGGGGTCAGGAGCAGAGATGTACTGAGGTGTGCTCACCCCAGTGCCAGCTTTGGTGGACTGCTCTAACTCCAGTGACCTTTCCAGATTTCCTGGGACAGTTGAGGTTATGTTTTACTCTGTTGCCCTAGAATCGGGGTCAACACGCTTCCCTGAAAGAACCAGATAAGGGGATATTTTAAGCTTTGTGAGCCATAGTTCTCACTTGCAACTACTCAACTTGATGTTATAGCTTAAAACCAAATCAAACCAAAAACCCCAAACAGCCGTAGGTAAGACATATCAGTGAGCTGTTGACAATACCTAAAGGAATGAGCAGTAATTTGTGTTCCAGTAAATGCTTATTTTAAAAAAACAGGCAGCAGGACTGGATTTGTCCCCATGGTTTGCTGACCCCTGATCTAGAAGGGCACCAGTCATATTACATCTCTTAACTTCTGGTTCAGAAAAATGTGATCACTGCACTTACTACATTATTCTAAACTAGGATCCTGTTTTGGGGGAAAGTACCCATTAATCATTTCTGTCTTTTAACACAGGGCCAGCATTAGACCTGCCTGTGCCAAGTGATTTTCTCACCACTTCCTGAGAAGGGCAGTTGAGCTTCTTTCCCAAAAGAGGGATGGCCATATTCCATCTTCTTGGTGGCCTGTTAGGGGCAGTTGTCTTCTGATGAAGGACAGTGGCTAAACAAGGATGTGGAGAGGCCTTATTTATAGCTTTCTGATCTGCCATCCAGCCCTCTGCCCATCGCACCCAGGACAGACACTTGAGGGACGTGGGATAGTTTCTTTAAATCACACCTCTGTGTGCTTGCTTGTATTTTTCATTTTAACAATAGATATTGAAGATTATTTTTCTGTAACTTACTTTCTGTTATAGAAGTAGTATATGTTATTTGTTGAAAACTTTAGGAAATAAAGCAAATGAAGAAAGTAAAAAGAATTTTATCACCCCACCACCCAGAGAAGGCCTGTTTTGCATGTTTGCTATCTATCACCCATCACCCTTCTTTCAAACTTCTTTCCTCCTCCTTCTGTCCTTCCAAAACAAAGGATAATATTGTTGTGTAACCTGCTTCCTTCCTACGTGGGAATATATGGTGAACTTTCTTATTTGCCAATAAACACCTTTCATAGTGTCACTTTCAGTGGCTGCATAGCAGTCCATCTATGGGTATACCACTGTTTATATAGCCAGTCTTAGTGTTGTGATTTATGTTCTTGTGGCTGAATTATCACACAATTCAATGTTAAGGAAATGCAGTTTGACAGAATTTGGCAGGATGCTTGGATAACTCCCAGAAAGGAGGGCCTGGGAGGGCGACAGGAAAGGGGACTTTGTAGTAGACACACAGGTTGGGGTATTGCAGAGGTGGCTTGTCGCTGTGGGGCTCGAATGACCCTGGTAGCCCGCTCCCCACTGTGGAAGCTTGGCTCACCAGGTCTGGCTGGGACTGACTGACAGCGGAGGGGTGGGTACAAGGTGGGGTTGGAACGGGGTACAGGCTCTTTTTCTCTGTCTCTTCTCCTGGGTTCTTCTTCCTGTTTTCAGTTGGCTTTGAAAATTGATGTGTGTTAGGATATTTCTGAACCTGCTGATGAATGGGCCCTCAGGCCGGACCTCACTAGGGCCAGTCTGAGATACTGGCCCCTGGGATGTGATTTTAAAGGCCGACATGAAGGGCACAGCTACAGAAGTTCATGGATTTGGGCTTCAGAGGTTTAAGTCTTTTCTCTAACACACACACTCTTATCAGTCCTTGGAGGAAACAGTTCCCTGGTATTTTCATTTTCTAAGAAGGAAAGCAAGAAGGAAAATTTTCAAGCATGTAAAGGAACTTTCCAGTGTCCATGCAGACTAGAAACTGTTCATGCCCAAAGTAAAAAAAGATTACCCTTGGCCACCTGTGAGCCCCTGTCCCGGGCCTCCTGGAGGTCATTAAACGGTCTTTTTCCCAGGAACACTAAGTGACAGTCTTGAGATTCCTTTGGTGGCTGTCTCCTTTTTCAGTTTCTTGAAGAACAGGAATGAAAGGAAGGGGCAGTGGAAGGTTTCCACTTAGGGACAAAGCCAGACTTTTAGGGAGCAGCAGGGAGAAGCTTTGAGGAAAGGGTCTCTGTTTAGACTTCTGCCTGGCCTTGAGTGTGGGCCACCTTGGTTCCTTTTCCCTAATCTTCCAGGACAGGATTCTTAAGGTAAGTTTCTGGGACCAACAGCAGCAGCAGCAGGTGGGAATCTATTAGAAATGTAGGTTTCCAGGTTCCATTTCAGACCTAGAGAATCAGAAACCTGGGGTTGGGGAGCAGCAAGTTGTGTTTTAGTGAGTGTCCTGGGTGATTTCTGATGCCCCGTCCAAAGTATGAGAACTCTACCTCAGACAAGGCTTCTAGGAGACCTTTGATTCCATGTGTAGATTAAAAGCTGCAAGCAGATGTGAGCCTGTCCCAGAAATGGTAGGCTTTCTTAAATCTTGGGGGACCAGCTGAGTTCATTTCTCTCTGCTCTGTGTCAATGTGGTGTGAGTTGCTGGCGACACGGAGAGGAGACCACAGGTATGGTCTGTGCCCTCCTTTGGCTCACAGCTCAGTGTGGGGGACCCACAGGAGATTTAGAGCACAGTCACTGCTACCTGGAGATGGAACAAGGAGCCGTGGAGGGATGTGGATGGGCTTTGGGATGGGACATGTTTGGGGAAAACATCCCAGAAGAGGTGCTGTTTGCACTGAGGTCTGGTGAGAAGGAAAGACGTGCATTCTTGGACAAGACAGTGGGGGTTTGGGGCCAGAGAGTTCAGTTAGGGGCTGCTGTGGTTGCCCAGCTGGGAGCACCTGGGGGAATTAGGAGAGGTGGTCGCAGTTCTCAGGATGGGGAGCCTGGGTGGGCGGGTAAGGGGAGTGAAATCAGTTCCGGATGTGCTGAGGTTGATGGCCATGGGCCACTGGATGACGTGCATGCAGCAGCCGAGGCTTGAAGCCTGCTCGGGAAGACTTGTCAGTGAGCTTCACACACACCCCGAGACAAAGGGCTTGCTGTGCAGCTTGCTTTGGGGTCCCTACACCAGGCATCCCATGGCTTCCAGGCCAGCTCAGGACGGGAAGAGATCAGAGGAGGGCGTGCTCACTTTTAGTGAGACAGACTCGGGCTTTCCTTGGATGGGAGCTGGTCTGTCTTGTCACACTTCATACTTACAGAGGGGATTGAACAATGGCTTAATAAATTTATTCACTGTCCCTGGCTTACTGTCACCTTGTGAGAAGAGACAAGTGACAGATGGTGAATTCTGGCAGTGAAGGAGGGGCTTGGGGATGCATATGGGAATCCTCTCCCCAAATAAAATTTTCCCGTGTGGGTCGGATGGAAAAATTTATAGTGACTTTATTTGTTTATTGCTTGTCAGGATTGTCTGTTTTATGTAGGCATGTATTTTGTATCCCCAAGCATGGGGTATGTATCCCTGCATGGGGATACGCCATGCGGCTTGTGAGATCTTCCCTGAACAGGGCTTGAACCCAGGCCACTGCAGTGAAAGTGCTGAGCCCTAACCACTGGACAGCTGGAGAAGTACCATTTATTTTTAAAAAGAACACAGCGTTGTCCTGCTGATACATCTTACTGTAACTGGCCAGGTAGGCATCACTTGGTGGATTTTTTTTTTTTTTTAAATTCTGGAGGCTAGATTTGAAGGCCCTCACACCACAGGTAATTTCCAGCTAAAGGATCTCAGAGTCTGTTTTTCAGTGTGAATAAAGGCTCGTGGGGAAGGTCAGAGAGTGAAGGTTCAGCAGGAAGATTTCCTCTCAGAGCGTGAGGATTCTCATGTCAGGGGACGCTGGCTGTGTTTCTTTCTCAGTGTCTGCCCCTGGGGAGTGGTGAGCTGCATTTGTTCCAGTTCTTTCTCTCTAGACAACAACTTTGTTTACTTCCTTTATAGCCCGTTAGCATGTTAGACTGGAAAAGGGGCCTGAGACCCCCTCCCGGCCCCCACCTGCCTGCAGCGCCCTCCTGCTGGGGAGACGAGCAGTGCGCCATGTCCGTGGCTGGACTGTTCGGGCTCCCAGGCTTTGCCGCTGCTCAGCTGCCTCCCCTGCACCTGATCCTCGTGTGTTAGTCTCAGTTGGCCTCTGGTTGTTGCCGTGGTGGCTGTGCCCATTATAGATGTGTGTGCATGCCACCGCAGCTGTGAGCACTGGGGCCAAGGGCAGGTTCATCCCAGGACCTGCACAGACTAGCCCAGAGCACCAGGGGGAACCTTGTTGAGAAAATAGACCGAATGACTTTATTTTGGTGCTGGTGCCTTAGTGGGCGCCCCGGAATGTGAGTGCCTGTCCTCCACTGGTGCTCGCTCAGAGGAGAGCAGGCGGCGCCCAGGTTGTCTGGGTGCATGGTGCCAAGTGGGTGAGGAGCCTGAAAATACCCTTCATCCCTGTATTGTTCCTCAGCAAAGTCCCCCAAACCCATTTAAGAACCAGCAGGGTGAAGCGGGCTGGGGTGAGGGCTCTAATACTTGAAGCTGAAATCGTGATGAGGATAAGATTTGAAACTTGTGATTAATGTGCTTTCGGGGCTTTTGATTTTATTTACCTAAGATCCTGATGAAAATGCCTGCTGGTGTAGCTGAGTGCCTGGTGCCTGTGCATTCCTGCAGGGGTTTTGCACCAGCATTCAGGATAGCTGAATTCTGAGTCACGTTGGGGTTCTGGTGTATTAGAAGTAGGATTTATGAGAGCCAATTTTTGAAAATCAGAAGGTGAACACAGTTCTGAAAAGGTATTTCCTCTGGCAGTTGTCCACCTTCCCATCCCTGCTCCTTGAGGGTAGACATTCCTTTGTCAAAAATACCCGGTATTGACTAAGGTTTGAATGTTTCACTTTGTATGCAGCAGAGCAGCATGTGGGGAGGTTTGGGGGCAGCAGTCCCTGCACGTTAGATGAATAATCCTCAAGGGGGCTGGCATGGGCTGTGATTTTGAAATATGCATCTACCTGCGAACCTGTTTACAAGGCCAGACTGTTTATGAACAGACTCTGTTAACCTGAGAAGAGGCAGTATTGCCCCACAGTAGTGGAAAGGTGTATTTCCGTGATGTCATCTCCATGTGGATGGAACCTTCCTTCCCAGGGAACTGGCTCTAGTCCTCCTCCTCCATGATGGCACTTGCTGTCCAGGGTGAGACAGGCACCCATGGAAAGTTCTCCGGTATGAGGGCTCAACCGTGCAGGCAAGAAATAAGGCATAGCTAATTAATTTTTCATGTGTACTTTTTAAAGATGATGTATTTATTTGCCACTTTGAAAGTGGAATATGTGAACTAAAAGTTAATGAAATACAGTTAGGAAAATAGTGAAGGAGACTGTTATTACTTATATTTCCCAAATGCAGGAATTTAATTAAAAAAAAAAAAACTGTCAGTTTATTTAACATTTTTTTCCTCTTTTGAATTATTTAAAAATCATCATTGTAATGTAGGTGTCATCCTGGCCCATCAGGGAATATGCTCAGAGCTGACATACTTAGAAACCGAAATAGTTAGGACTGGACTCTAGTGGTTCCAGACCTGCCTCTTCAGAGAGCAGGACCACACCTGGATATTTCACAGTGAGCTCCCCCATCAGTGCAGGGCGCCATTCAAGCTAGGCAGGGGAAATTGGCCAAAAAACCCACTTATCAGCTTTGCTCTAGCAAAACTTTAGTTACGTGGTTATGATAAGTTGGATGAGAAATTTAATAGAATGAGTTTGAAGCCTAAAACAGAATTAAATAGGTCTATCAGTTAGCAGGGGCTTCCCTGGTGGCTCAGAGGTTAAAGCATCTGCCTCCAATGCGGGAGACCCGGGTTCGATACCTGGGTTGGGAAGATCCCCTGGAGAAGGAAATGGCAATCCATTACAGTATTCTTGCCTGGAGAATCCCATGGATGGAGAAGCCTAGTAGGTTACAGTCCACGGGGTCGCAAAGAGTTGGACACGACTGAGCGACTTTACCTTACCTTACCTTACCTATCAGTTAGCATACAAGGTGAGGTTTTGGAATTATCGAGGTTTGTGGCCTGTGAGGCGCTTCCCCGGTGGCTCAGTGGTAAAGAATCTGCCTGCAGTGCAGAAGCCACAGGAGATGCGGGAAGAGCCCCTGGAGGAGGGCATGGCAACCCACTCTAATATTATTGGCTGGAGAATCCCACTGGAGCCTGGCGGGCTACAGTCCATGGGGTCCCAAAGAATTGGACACAACTGAAGCGACTTTGCACGCATGCACATGGCCTATGAGAGTCTCCTGTTTGGTTATCTGGATTGGATTTAGACATGTGCAAGGGGAAGATCTGTTTCTGGGGACTGCTGCAGCAGTGGGGTATGGTGGATGGTCCTGGGACCACTTGCAAGGGTCCTTCTGAGCGGATGGGGCTGGGGCCCCGGCCTCTGCCATTGAGTGTCCCTGATGTCTCTTTCAAAACTTTTCTCTTTGTCAGTGAAATGTGTCAGGAGTGGGACCAGGGGCAGGGAAGCTGTTGAGAGCTGGCACCAGCTGCATTTGAGCTCTGATTACGTGATCTTTTCCCCAGTCCTGGACATTTGGTCTGTGGGGCTCACACTTGTTTATTGCCATAGGAGCAGGAGCCCAGAGTGGAGCCCAGGGTGTGAAATAGCACTGGGTGATGGGCAGGGCTAGCTTCCCCCCTCTTTCCCATCTCCCTCAAGGGTATGGTCACCTTCCAGAAACCTCCTTGGCTGTGATTAGGGTACAGGAGGTTCATTTGTGTCTAATCAGTGCCTCCCTGTGGGAGTGCCTTGGCGTCGATGGACTGAGCGTTTGGAGCTGAATGGCCTTAGCCAATTCCTTAACGCCTCTGACTTTGGTTTTCTCCTTTGTGAAATGGGGGCAATAATATCCATGTCATTAGGTGGCTTATAAATATTAAAAGGAGACGGAGTGTGGAAAGCACCCCAGCCTAGTGTCTGGGAGCTGTCTTCCTATGAAGGTGAAGGGGTCTTTGAGGGAAGGTTGGGTGGGCCATCTTAACTTTCCAGGCTCCTATGCATTTGTGGGTTTCTCTTCTTTTAAGTAAAAGTAGCTGTGCCCATGCTTAGAAGCCGAGTGGATCCCTGCAGGTGTCTCTGGACTGACGGGCTGTTTCCCCATGAAGGGCGGACAGGAGCGAGCCTGTGTCTTTGAAGTCCCAAGGGTTCTGGTTGAGATCCTTGTCAGTGCTCTCACCTGACCCTCCCATCTGCACTTCTGTTAATTAATCTGATGAGAATCCTGAAGGTGTCTTTGGGACGGTCCCCTCCCCTCTTGCTGGCCCAGCCCTGTGTCCAGGGTGTATCTGTGCCTCCTTGTGTTTGTTCCCAGGTTTGTTCCTGTGGGTCTCCTGCCCACTGTACCTTCACACAAGGTATAGTGTGAACCTTGTCTCTGGGACTCCTGGCTGATCCCAGCTCCTCCCTGCCCCCTGGCCAGAGTGCTCCTGCCCACCCTGGAGTCTCCAGCTCCTTTCCTTTTCGTGTTTCTTTCTTCAGTGCCCGCCCCCTCTCATTTTAGCTTATCTTACCCTTCCCAGCAGCACAGCCCCAGGTAGGTCTTGAGCAATGCCTGGGAGATTGCCAGCACACACCCCACCCTGTGAGGCATGCTGTGTACACTGGCTTTCCACTTCTTCACTGCTGAGAAAGGAGAGAACAGCCCACACATGGAGCGCATGGAGGGGGACCCAGGTTTCAGGCAGGGCCCCGCCTGCCTTGTTCCTGCACAGTGCCCCATATCATGTTGCTGGTTTCTGCACAGTGTCCTATATCATGTTGCTGGTTTTTAATGCTGGTTAGGATTTTCCAAGAGCATTGCCTGAGTGTGGGGAGGGATTGTGGCTGTCCCTTGTGGGCATCTTCAAAGGCTTCAGGGCAGAGCAAGAGTGGCTGGGCACGGACAGACAGCCCCTGAGGAGTCGGAGTTGAGGGCCCCAGCGCTGCAGGAGGTGTTCCCTCCCCAACCTACAGTCTAAATCAGGGACTCCCAGATTCAGGTCCTAGTTCTGCCGCTTGGTGGCTGAGCGGCTTTAGGCAAATCCCTTCACCCTGTGCCGCAGGGTGGCGGGGAGGTGAGGAACATAGGCCCGGTGTGTGGCCCCAGCTCCACAGCCCCTCTGTCTGCTCAGCGCCCGGCAGCGTGGGGGCCACTCAATCTGCCCTGAGGCCTGGGCCCTTCCTGCCTCTTTTTCTCTCAGTCAGCTCTGAAGGGAGGCCACTGGAAAAACCAAACAGCCAGAGTTTGGGGTAGAGGTAGTCTGTGTGAGTGTGACCCTGTGTGGGGCGTGGAGCCCCCACCCTGACTTGGCCCACCCCACTCTCTTCCAGCCCTGAAGGATGGCTGCCATGTTGGGGGATGCCATCATGTTGGTCAAAGGCTTTGCCAAGCTGACCCAGGCGGCCGTGGAGACCCACCTGCAGCACCTGGGCCTCGGCGGGGAGCTCCTCATGGCGGTCAGGGCCCTGCAGTCCACCGCTGCAGAGCAGGTCGGCATGGTCTTTGGGCAGGTGCAGGTAAGGAGGCCGCTTGGTGGTGGGAGGGGGGCTGGACTTGGAGGTCTTGGTGAGACCAGGGGTGAGCCAGGACACCTCCAGGATGGCAGTCTCCTTGTGGCCAGGGCCAGACAGCCCAGTGTTTAGCGTAGCCCACGTCCTTCTGGGTGTGAGGGGGAGGCTGCCGCCATGTGACTGGAGTTTCAGTTATAGGAAGCTTCACAGATCTGGGAGGAACCCCAGGAACATGAAGCCCAGCATGCTCTCCAATCTGACCAGTATCTCACCAGCACTTGCCCTGTGCCTACTGGTGCCAGGCACGGAGCGCAGAGGGGAGAGACAGGCTCCGCCCCCTGCTGGGGGCTGCCTGTGGCTTTGCTCTGTTCACACTGCCTAGCCTGGGTTCAGTTTCTGGGCCTGTCCTCAAGGTACTGAAGAGAGGCCTTTTAATTTTGGGAATTAAAAAAAGCCACAAAGATGAAACTCACGGTCCCCTGTGTTCTTAGGAGAGGCAGCTGGAAGGAGCCCAGCCAGATACACTTCCTTCTCTGAAGCAAACAAGTACTTTATAAGACAAAGCACCTTCTGCCTGTCCTTCTGGCTCCCGTTAGTGTTTCTTTGTTGGGTCAGTTTTGTGAAGCGCCGCGAGGTCTCCGTGTGTGGGTGGTTGTGGCAGGCACATTTTGTTGGACATCACGCCTCAGCATCAGTGTCGCAGGGTCGAGCGTCAGCAGGTCTTCCAGGGCTTCGAAACCCGTGCCCCTCCCCGCTGCCCACCCCACCCCCTCCCGGCCGGGCTGGGGTCTCCGGGAGCTGACTCGGGAGCCCTGCCGCTTTCCAGGGCAGCAGCCTCACCTCCTGCCTGCCTCTCGTCCCTCATGTTGTCTCGAGCTGAGTCCAGAGACCTCGATGCTTTCCTGTCCAAGGGGGAGGGCTGTAAGCAGAATGGAGCGCTGGAGCCGTGCTGGTCAACAGGGTTGCTGTGGCAGAGCGCCGCCCACCGCGGTGTCACCTGCGTGGTCCACACCCCCGTTCCTGACAGTCTGAGGGTGTGGGGAGGGTCTCTATGCTTGCATGGACCTGTGTGCAGTCACGTGTGCCTGGGCACGTGCGCTCTGGGAGCCATGCTGTGAGGGAGCCCTGCTGCCGTTCCCCTTCCATCTCTGCCCTGTCCTTCTAGACAAGGACACACACACTCCTCCAGGCTCTTGGCCTCCCCTCTGGCCAGTCTCAGGTTAGGATTGCCAGCCTCCCTCCTGCTCTCTGAGGTCCAGTGGTGATACCGTGTCTCTGTCTACACAGACGCCTTCACCTCACAGAGGTCTGCACTCCTGTGGTCTCTTATGAGCCTCACCGTTTTCCTGGAAAGGGTGCAGGCCCAGATGCTTACCCCCCTTTCCAGGTGGGGGAAACTGAGTCTCAGCAGCCTGATGCGATCATTGATTGGCAGGACCGGAATCCTGTGTCCTCTTCACACGCTGTCTCTGCCCGCTCTCCCTCTGCTGAGGTGGGGCTGTGCCCTGGCTGCCTCGCTCGGTGCCCTGGCTGCCTCGCTCGGTGCCCTGGCTAGTGAGGAGCCATCACCTTCCCGTTGGGCGTTCGCCTGTGGAACACCCGAAGTGAAGCTGTCTGACTCACTTGGGCCTTCTAGGCGCGAGGAGCGTGTAAGGCGTGTGCAGGCCTCCCTGAGAGGGGAGGGAGCCCTGGTTCCCCTCCCGCCCCTGCTCCCCTCGGACAGGCTGTTTCCTGGTCCTGGGAGGAGACCAGGCCACACACTGGCACAGCCACTTAGCGGTAGGAGGGAGTGATGGTCCCCCGCCTGGAAGGAGGCACTGTGTGGTCTCCAGCATGCTCCACTTTCCCTCTACACATTAGAAGGGGTGGAGGGCCAGATACCCCAGAAGCCGCTCTCCTCTACTTTCTCAAGGGGTTTGTTCACTTACTCATTTAGCAGACACTTACTGAGTCTGGTCCCCTTGAGATGCTGAGGTCCCTTGACTGCCGCATAATCAGGTCATGATAATGCAGGGCTGGTGGCCAGGAGGGGAATTACAGGAATTATGTGGCTCATGGGACCCTGCCCCAGACTCCCTCTTTCCAGGGCCTCCCTGGCCACTTTGAGAGGTGCCTCTTGATTCCAAATACAGCTCATTTCTTCTCTGAGGAAGGTGCTGCCAGGTAGCCTTGGGGCGGCCGGTGGGGCCAGCCTTGGCTCCAGGTCCTTGCTCTGCCTGGTGGGCCATGACCAGGTTATTTCAGCTCTCTCAGCCTCAGTTTCTCACTTAGGAAGAGGAAAATTCTGAAAGAGATGGGAATACCAGAGCACCTGACCTGCCTTTTGAGAAACCTATGTGCAGGTCAAGAAGCAACAGTTAGAACTGGACATGCAACAACAGACTGGTTCCAAATAAGACAAGGAGGACGTCAAGGCTGTGTATTGTCACCCTGCTTATTTAACTTCTATGCAGAGTACATCATGAGAAACTCTGGGCTGGAAGAAGCACAAGCTGGAATCAAGATTGCCGGGAGAAATATCAGTAACCTCAGATATGCAGATGACACCACCCTTATGGCAGAAAGTGAAGAGGAACTAAAAAGCCTCTTGATGAAAGTGAAAGAGGAGAGTGAAAAAGTTGGCTTAAAGCTCAACATTCAGAAAATGAAGATCATGGCATCTGGACCCATCATTTCATGGGAAATAGATGGGGAAACAGTGGAAACAGTGTCAGACTATTTTTGAGGGCTCCAAAATCACTGCGGATGGTGACTGCAGCCATGAAATTAAAAGACGCTTACTCTTTGGAAGAATAGTTATGACCAACCTAGATAGTATATTGAAAAGCAGAGACATTACTTTGCCAACAAAGGTCTGTCTAGTCAAGGCTATGGTTTTTCCAGTGGTCACGTATGGATGTGAGAGTTGGACTGTGAAGAAAGCTGAACGCCAAAGAATTGATACTTTTGAACTGTGGTGTTGGAGAAGACTCTTGAGAGTCCCTTGGACTGCAAGGAGATCCAACCAGTCCATTCTGAATATAAGCCCTGGGATTTCTTTGGAAGGAATGATGCTGAAGCTGAAACTCCAGTACTTTGGCCACCTCATGTGAAGAGTTGACTCATTGGAAAAGACTCTGATGCTGGGAGGGATTAGGGGCAGGAGGAGAAGGGGACAACAGAGGATGAGATGGCTGGATGGCATCACTGACTCGATGGACGTGAGTCTGAGTGAACTCCGGGAGTTGGTAATAGACAGGGAGGCCTGGCGTGCTGTGATTCATGGTGTCGCAAAGAGTCGGACATGATTGAGCGACTGAACTGAACTTTCTTCCACTGGTGGGCATGTCTTATCTGTCTAGATTCCACAGTGTCTTACGAAGCTAAGAGTGAGAAGGCTGTGGGGTCTGCTGCTGTTTCTGTAGGATATACAGGCAATGCTCTGTGTGATAAATCCATTTCAGAGAAGCCTGGATTCAGGGAATCCAGGCCACTGACCTCCCTTCAGGAGGTGGTGCTGTTCTAATTATAGCCTTCTCAGCACTGTTCTCTTGGCCCTGTCTGTGCCTCACGTAACTCTGTGACTGGAGGGAGCCCTATTTTCAGAGAAGGAAGTGGCAGAGAGGGGTTAGGAACTCGCCAGGCCACTAGGGGTTCAGAAGTGGAAAGACCCCAGGCCTGAAGCTGAAGTCTCAGCAACTGTTAACAGGGAGACGTGGTGTGTCACCCTCCTTGCCTGCGCTGTGTGCCCCCTGCTTCATGAAGAGCCAGGCCTGGTTCTGGCTGTGACAAGCCCTCTGGCGATAGCCCCCTGAGGGGGCGCCAAGGCTGACTGGCGGAGATGCAGCAAGGCCCTGGCCTTGAGAGGCAGGGCGGGCCTACCTGTGTGCTGCCCCTCCCCTCTGCTGGTCAATGGTCATGCTTTAACTTTGCAAAGCTTTCCCCATCTTTGCCCTGGCTCACCCTCTCCAAAGCCCCTGGTAGCCTCTCCTTAGTCTGGATTTACAGGTGAAGTGCATACCCCAGGCGGGTGGTCACTCACGTGGTCCAGTCTGGGCACCCAGCAGGGGCCACGTGCGACTGGCTTGCCTGGCCCTCAAGGTGGGAGCTGGTGTGGAATCTGGTCCTCCTGGATCCCAGGCTGCTTCTCACCTCTAGGACGGGCCATGGCATGACACAGTAGAACCCCCTGGAGGGTGTGCTGTCTTGGGTGGAACAGGGTACACACAGGGATTTGCTCCTGGCTGCCCTCTTGCTCCTCTCACGCCGGCTTTTGTTTCCTGCAGGGGCAGGAGAAGCCTGAAGACTATTACTCCGAGAGCCTCAATGACCCTGAAGGAGCATTCCACTTCTCAGGGATGAGGGCCCAGAGTGCCTCTGAGGATGTCTCTGCAGCCTCCTCCCCAGAGGAGTCACCTTCGCCCTGGGCTCATGCCGCAGGCAGTGAGGGCCCGGCTCCTGCCTATGTTGCCAGCGGACCCTTTCGGGAAGGCAGGGTCCTGGGCCGGGCCGCCTCCCCTCTCGGCAGGGTGAATGGGAGGCTCTTCGCAAGTCCCAGAGACCCATTCTCTGCCTCGGGCGTTCAGCGGAGGTTCTACCACCAGGACCAGTCGTCCATGGGCGGCCTCACGGCTGAGGACATTGAGAAGGCCCGGCAGGCCAAGGCTCGCCCTGAGAGCAAGCCCCACAAGCAGACAGTGCGTGCAGGAGGCCCCTGGGGTGGGGCTGGAGTGGTTCCCACAGTCCTGCTGTGTCAGGCGCAGCCTCTGGGGACACTGTCCAGGTCTGTGGCCTGGAGTTTCAGGCACATGGAGGCCTCTTGTGGGTGGGGGTGTGCTGCCCTTGGGGTGGAGAGGGGCTGTGGGGGGAGCATGGACCCTGAAGGTTGGTCCTGTCTCTGGTCAGTGATGCCATGAAGGGCTCTTTCTCTTCTCCCTCTAGCTCAGTGAGCATGCTCGTGAGCGGAAGGTACCAGTTACACGGATTGGGCGGCTGGCTAACTTTGGAGGTAAGGTGCCAGTCCTGGCGAGAGGAGCTGAGGTTACCATGGGGCCTGCATGAGGTGAGAAGGGTTGTCCTGGGGAGGGTTGTAGCTCCTGTGTTCACCATTCTTGGATGTTTTCCATGAATGTAAGCACATTCATGGGATCCAGTGTGATTGTGAGTGATCCAGTTGCTACCTCAGCTCATCCCTGGGGATCAGTGGGGTGTGGCTGATGCTGTGCTGTGACTGCGGCTTTGCTTCTGGGGGCAGCGTCTGCAGCATCAACTTCTCACTCAGGCCACCAGAGGCCCTGCAGAGAGGAGGCGGGACAGTGGGGCTGCTTGGCTCCTGGACACAGTAGTTTTGCCCAGTCCTTTGGGAGCCATTTGCTGATTCCCACAGGGCTGCGGGCTCCAGTAGAATGATATCAAAGTGTGTTGGCCCTGAGCTGCTGCTGTCCATTTTTATACACTGTAGAGTTGTGAGTCTGTCCTTTCTTTTGGGAGTTTGTGTGCAATACACCTGTGCTCTCTTTGTCCATATTGGAGGATCATCTTATAATGAAGATTCACAGCAGTTGTATCTGCTTTTGTGATGTTGTGTTGTCTGTCTGGTGCTTATTCGCTGACCAAAATATTTCTGTTGAAAGTGCCATCTTTTGCAATGGTTCTACTTGAAGATGGAATGACTTCTCTAAAGCTTGCTTGTCCTTAGTAGGTTCTCCATTCATACTTTAATGAAAGTATGGTATTAGTATGGCAATCAGCTCTGGCAGCTTGATTCATATACCCTTGCTGGGCACGTGCAAGGCTGTGTGTGGTAGAGGTCTCATTGGCTCCTGTAGATGCCAGTGCTGACTAGTCATGAAGGCCCACTCACCTGTCTGAGCTGTTACTGCCTGCCTTTTGCTTTCTTGGTCTGTACGTCTCCCCTCCTGTAGACTGTACACCAGGCTCGCTTTTCTCCCTGGCTGCTCTTCTCTTTTGAAAACCCATCTTCCTCCTTGTTCAAAATTAGCTCTGTGTTCCTGGCTGTCTGGGAGCTGGCCTGATGGGCCAGTGGGCTTTAACACTGAACAATGGCTGGCTGTCCACCTTATGTTCAGAGCAGATGAGATTAATTGGACAGAATTATCTCAACTCTGAGGTTTTCTTCCATAACCGTTATCTTAAAATTTGACATCTGCTGCTACTTATCTCTTCCAGAATCTGGTATCCAGTGTCATCTGAGTTTTAGTACAAAATTATTGCTTCATTTCACATTCATGGGCTAGCAGTTTCTCATAGAACATTGCACCCCCTGGGGTGCCACTACCAGAATAGGTTTGAGAGTCGCTGCTCTGATGGTGTCCAGCAGTCCTCATGCCCAGAAAACACGGCACTTCCCTGCTTTGCTCAGTGGCTGTTAGTTGGGATGTTTATCATTATTCATATTGAGCAGAAGTTCTGTTCTCTCCTCCTTGAGTCTGAGGGCAGGAACCATTCTCTTCTTGCTCTGTAGTTTTTCTCTGTAACCTGTAATCCTCTTCCCCTCACTCCAGACCAGAGCTCATCACAGAGCCCTGTTGCTCTTGAGTCTTTGCAGGGATGGAGTAGTAGAGGACCTGTTTGGGGAAGCGGTCAGGATGAGGATCATGATGGCCGATTAGAATTTGATGGAGATCGTGGTGAAGCCAGCAAAAGTCAAGCCCTTTTGGGTGATGGGTTAAGGACAGCAGACTGAAGTGAAAGCAGTGGTAGAGGAAGGTGTGTAGGACAAAAAGGCAACTTCCTTCAAATCAGGGTGCAGGGCTTCCCTCAGGGGGTGGGAGACATGGCCACCAGAGGGAGCTGGGGTTGGGTGAGCAGAGGCCCTGGTCTCTGTAGGGGCTTCGTACCCTCCCGAGCCTCTTGAGCCCCTGCTGACAGCTGCCTGGTGCCCACAGTCCTCCTTCAGAGTCTCTGCTGAAGATTTGCTCACAGCTGTGAGTTGCTCATGTTGTCCATGCAGTTGGTGGCTCATGTTTCAGGACTGGAGGTGGCAGGATGGGAGCAAAGAGGAGCCAGGGCTGGAAAGAATGTGCTGTTCTGGCCCCAGAGGTAAATTCTGGACCTTTGTCCTATCCAGAGGTTTTCAAACTGTGGGTTATGACCCTTAAGTGAGTGTGAAATCAGTTTAGTGGGTCAGGACCAGTGTTTTTAAAAACAAGTAAATAGAATGGAATTGAAAAGGACCAGAGTTAATATCATAGATCCTGAGAACTTAGAACATTGCAAAAATATTTGTTTCAGATATATTTATGCTATTGATCCATGTTCTTCATTGCATTGTATATGGCTTACTGGTGGGTCATTGTCTAAACAATTTGAAGTGACACCGGTTTACTTTCTTCTCCTAGAAAACACTTTGAACCTTTTTTTCCCCTCACAAGGGTGAGATGTTTTGAGGTGCAGAGTAACAGACTTTAGGAAGTTTTGTGAGGGCTATGAAGGAAGGCAGTTGCTCTCAACCTCAGGGAGATAGGGTTGTGTTGGGGAATGTCAGCAGCAGGTATTCAGCTATATGGAGGCAGAGGCAGGGGATTTCCAGCTGGGATGGCACATTTTGATGCTGAGATGGGGCAGGAACTCTAGGTCCACTTTGGCCGTGGGATATCATGGTTGTGATGCAATGGGCGTGGTGATCTGTACTTTTGTCCTCTACTTTTAGAATTTTCTTTTGCTTTTGGTTTTCAGCAGTGTGACTGTGACATACTTGGGTGTGATTTTACTTTGTTTTTATCCTGCTTGGGATTGCAGAGCTTCTTGAATCTGTGGCTTGATGTCTTTCATCGATTTTGGAAAATAACGATCATTTCTTAACATATTGTTTCTGGCCTGTTTTCTTTCTCCTCTCTTTCTGAGACTCCTTACACATATGTTAGGTCTTCCCTCTGTCCTATGTGTCACTTCTGCTCTTTTCTGTATTTTTCATTTGTGCCTCAATCTTACAGTTTCAGAGAGATGTCTTATCATCTCTCCTGCACCTACAAATAGAGGGAGAACTGGATGATTATAGAAATGAGACTAACAGATAAAGTGAGCCCTAAGGAAAACTTGTTTCTCTTGTGGCTCAGTGGTAAAGAATCTGCCTGCCAGTGTAAGAGACATAAGAGATGTGGGTTCTTTCCCCGAGTTGGAAAGGTCCCTTCAAGAAGGAAATGACAGCCTATTCCAGTATTCTTGCCTGGGAAATCCCACGGACAGAGGAGCCTGGTGGTTGGTGGCGGGGGTGGGGGGGTGGGGGTGGTATTGCAAGAGTCAGACATTGAATGAAGCAAATAAACAACAACAAGAGAAAACTTATCAAAAGGAGCTGAGCACTGTGTGCACAGCACTTTGCTGATCACTAGGACCTTCACTTAGGAATTTACAGTCCACATCATTAAGGCAGAAGGGAGAAGAAATACTAAGTAAGAGAACTAGAAAG
This sequence comes from Nanger dama, assembly GCA_917880005.1. Lineage (NCBI taxonomy): Eukaryota > Metazoa > Chordata > Mammalia > Artiodactyla > Bovidae > Nanger > Nanger dama. Next base: position 811,714 of record CAKJTW010000097.1, on the reverse strand, counting down.
AGAGGAACCACAAGCGAAGAAGTAGGAAGTAATAAGGATGTTTAGATTCTACGTAGAAAGGATTTTGAAATATGATACATGAAAATAGATGCTAGTCTGAGAAAACAGTGGGCCAGGAATGAAGAGTAGAGGGAATGGACTCTCAGGAATCCTCTTATTTTTAAAAGGTAAAAGGTTAAGGACTCTTACTCCCAGAAAAATACATTGCTTTAAAAAATAGTTCCCAAGACACCATTGAATTTCTTAAGTGATTTCGTAAGAACAGTGTTCTCACTTACATTAGAAAATAGGTGAATGCAAACTGATTGCCACTGTTGCTTAATTTCGTAAAGATTCTGATAACTCTAGGTGTCCTGTTAACATGTCAGCAACAAAGCTCTCTCTGAGCTCATTTGCCCCCTTTCCCACAAAGCTTTTGTGTCGTTTCCCGCATCCCTGTTGGCTCAGTAGTAAAACTGAAAACAAAAGATTTTGGGATAAATGGGCATAGTTTGGTGATTTTTAAATTTTGCCAAGTAAGAACATTTAAAACAAAACCTATCATCAACTATGAACATCATTTAATTTATACTTTTTGAAATTAATTTTTATTTTTAAAATTATATAATATATTGTTATAGACAATGTATTTTCTTTCTTTTTTTTAAACTTTACAATATTGTATTGGTTTTGTCATACAGCTACATGAATCCACCATGGATGTACACGTGTTCCCCATCCTGAACCCCCTCCTACCTCCCTCCCCATACCATCCCTCTGGGTCATCCCAGTGCACCAGCCCCAAGCATCCTGTATCCTGCATTGAACCTGGACTGGCGATTTGTTTCATATATGATATTATACATGTTTCAATGCCATTCTCCCAAATCATCCCACCCTCTCCCTCTCCCACAGAGTCCAAAAGACTGTTCTATATATCTGTGTCTCTTTTGCTGTCTCGCATACAGGGTTATCATTACCATCTTTCTAAATTCCATATATATGTGTTAGGATACTGTAATGGTGTTTTTCTTTTTTTTCGTCTTTTTTTTAATACTTTATTCTATGTTACAATACTGTATTGGTTTTGCCATACATTGACATGAATCAGCCACAGGTGTACATGATCTCCCAATGCGGAAGCCCCCTCCCACGCCCCACCCCATATCATCTCCCTGGATCATCCCGTGCACCAGCCCCAAGCATCCTGTATCCTGTATTGAACATAGACTGGCACTTCGTTTCTTATATGATAGTATACATGTTTCAGTGCCATTCTCCCAAATCATCCCACCCTCTGCCTCTCCCTCAGAGGCCAAAAGTCCGTTCTATACCTCTGTGTATCTTTTGTTGTCTCACATACAGGGTCATCATTACTATCTTTCTAAATTCCATATATATGTGTCAGTATACTGTATTGGTGTTTTTCTTTCTGGCTTACTTCACTCTGTATAATCGGCTCCAGTTTCATCCATCTCATTAGAACTGAGTCATATTTATAGGCTGCAGTTTCATCCACCTCATTAGAACTGATTCAGATGTCAATTTATACTTTTAAAGGCCATTTAGCAACGTAAAAGTACCAAGGACGTGCTCCCAAGATAAAGGATGGTAAATTGAGTAACTGAGTTTTGTTGCCGGCCTCATTCTGTCTTGTTTTCGGATGTAGACCCTGCTGTGTCTTGCCAGGGGCCTTGCCGAGCCGGTTCAGCAGTGGGGATGCCAGTGGACCCCTAGGCTGGGGTGGGGATGCAGCTCGATAGGTGGGAGTGTTCACACCTCCTGCAGTAGGACTGTGTGTTCCGAGCTCCTGGCATGAAGCCTTGTGTTGACTTGTCTGAAGTCAGGCTTCCCCCACCAGCATTTATTGATAGGGCACTTGATTTTCATTGAGGGTGCGGAGATCTGAGGTCCTGGTGTCGACAGGGACTGCCCTGGCGTCCCTCGTTGGGTGGCACTCAGTGATGCCAGCTTTGCCGCCTGACTTCCCGAGGACACACGCTGCGCGCGTGCTGTCCCTCTAAGCAGCCAGAGCTCCTCTGTGCCTCTGAGGTCGCAGGACTGATGCCCCGTAAGTCCAAGAGAAGTCAGCAACCTTGGCAAGAGGGAGGGAACATGGTTTCCTGCATTTCCCAGGAGCATGTACTTCAAACACACTTTGAGTCTGGGTCTGCCACCCTTGAACTCATCCCTTCTCCCCAGTCCAGCAGAGAGGCCGTCAGTTCTTCCCCCACACCCTGGCCCAGTTCTGAGAACCGAGGAGAACACTCACTTAGCAGGGAACTTCCTCCACCCCTCCTTCCTGTTTGCCTTCCTGCAGCGCTGTGGGCTGCAGCCCTCCCAGGCCTGGAGCTGGCATGGTGTGGAGCATGCCGGAGATGGGAGAGAAGGTGGAAGTACCAAGGGTTTGGCAGCACCTTGAAGCAAAGGGAATTTCCTTGTCCACTGCCTTTTCTGTGGACTTTCTTGTTCTATGAGATCAGAAGAACCGTGGGATGTGTTGTTAAAAGTGAGGCCCCAGAACAGTGCCTGGCACGTGGGTGATGCAGTGTGAGTGAAGCTGTTTCTCCCTTAGGTTTGCCCCTCACCGCTGCAGGAAATCTCCGGCCAGCCTTGCTTGGTAAACATGCCTGGGGGTTTTGGCAGGTAAATGCAGAACATTTCCTCACTTCTTTTTGCTCTCAGGCACCTCTCACCAAGCCTCCTCACAGACACCGCTGTTTACTAGAAGGTGTTTTACTTTTTCCTTGACCTCTGTGCCTGTGTGGGCGGAAGCCCAGTGGTTGCTCAGAGGGGACGTATTTATTTATCTCTTGAGGCCCTGCAGAGGGCCTCTGGGGCCTGGGCTTCCTGGTCATGAGAAACAGGCCCAATTCCTGGGGAAGCAGCCCACTGCTCCCAACTCCTCTAGGGAGAACCCTGCTCCCTGCAGCTTCTCACTCCTTCCGTGTTTCTAGCCTGAAAAACCTCCTCTGGTGAGAGAAATGTAGGAATCTTCTTGAAAGGGGTTGGTGCCTCCTCACAGCCTAGGGTGGTGGCCAGGCTGCTGACAGTGGCCGTGGGCCTGCTGACCTGGATCTGTGGCTGGTCTCCTCTGGGACCTCTGAGCAGCCTATGTGGTCCAGGCCAGGGCTGCCTGTGGGTCAGGGAATGGACGGCGCTGTCCTGGGGCTGGGGAGGGCTGGGTGTGGGTGGGGATAAAGGTGACACACGAAGAGTGAGCAGGCCTGGGCTCAGGGTGTCCTCACCAACTCGGGGAATCTGAGACAGAGGTGCCACCCAGCTCTGTGGGAAGAAGGAGCCTGGCTGCACCCTGCCCTTCTCTCTCCACGAGGCTCTGAGAGTCTTTTAAATCAGCCGTGTTGGAGACTGGCAGAAGGGCCAGTCTATTCCTGGTTCAGTAGCGCAGGAGCTCTGAGGTCAAGGTCAGGGCTGGCTGGCTGGCGGGGCTGCTCACCTCCCGGGCTGCAGTGGGGAGCCTGTCTGTTGGCAGTTCTGCAGGCCTGGCACCAGGCTGGTCCTGAGGGAGTTCGCGGGGCCAGAGGAGGAGCCTGCAGCCTCCTTTGCAGAATGTTCCCTCCGTGATTCAGTATTCAGTGACATGTCCTTGGCTTGGAGAGCTTTGGCTCTGTCCCACAGCCTAGAAGTGGCCAGAGAAGAGTCTGAGGGGGCCCAGCAGGAGGCACGGGGGGGCTCTGCAGAGGGAGGGGCGCAGTGTCTGCTCACAGTGGCCAGGCTGGGTTACCTTTGGTGTGTCTGCCTCTCTCGTAGGCTTCTCTTTGGATTTGATCTAGCCAGAGAAAAATCTTGGGGCAGAGAGACACTGGTGAGGGTCATTGGGATTTGAAGGTTAATGTTCCCGTTATCATTATTTTGCTAAGTCAGATAGTGTGATGAGTGGGGTGGGGATGGGCAGGCAGCAGGAAGTTAATATTTGACCAGAAATGCGGCTCCTGCTCTGGGCTCTGTGTCCTCTGGGGCTGGGTTGGGGTGTCAGAGGGAAATAGGCCAAAGCATCTCCATTCAGCACACCAGGGTGTCCTTGGGGGCATCTCTTCCTGTGGCTGCCAGAACTTGGCTTAATGCTTGGCATGTGCTGACTGAGCAGCAACATGGGCTGCTGGGCACTTGAAATGTGGATGGTCCAAGTTGAGATGTGCTCTGAGAGTAAAATACACTTTGGATTTGAGGGCTTAGTGTAAGAAAAGACTAATATATCTTTTTAACAACGTTTATATTGAGTACTTGTAAGGGATGATATGTTGAGTTGCTGTTGTTTAGTCGCTTAGTCATGACTCTGTCAACCCATCTCATCCTCTGTCAACCCTTTCTCCTGCCTTCAGTCTTTCCCAGTATCAGGGTCTTTGCATCTGGCCAAAGTATTGGAGCTTCAGTTTCAACATCAGTCCTTCCAATGAATATTCAAGATTAATTTCCTTTAGGATTGATTGGTTTGATCTCCTTGCTGTCCAAGGGACTCTCAAGAGTCTTCTCCAACACAACAGTTCAAAAGAATCAATTCTTCGGTGCTCAGCTTTCTTTATGGTCCAGCTCTCACATCCATTCATTTCTGCTGGAAAAACCATAGCTTTGACTAGATGGACCTTTCTTGGCAAAGTAATGCCTCTGCTTTTTAATACGCTGTCTAGGTTTGTCATAGTTTTTCTTCCAAGGAGCAAGTGTCTTTTAATTTCATGGCTGTAGTCACCATCTTCAGTGATTTTGGAGCCCAAGAAAGTAAATTCTGTCATTGTTTCCATTGTTTCCCCATCTCTTTGCCATGAAGTAAGTGATGGGACCGAATGCCATGATCTTAGTTTTTGAATGTTGAGTTTTAAGCCACCTTTTTCACTTTCCTCTTTCACTTTGATCAAGAGGCTCTTTAGTTCTTCTTTACTTTCTGCCATAAGGGTGGTATCATCTGCATATCTGAGGTTATTGATATTTCTCTTGGCAATCTTGATTCCAGATTGTGCTTCATCCAGCCCACCTTTTCTCATGATGTACTCTGCATATAAGTTAAATAAGCAAGGTGACAGTATACAGCCTTGACATACTCCTTTCCCAATTTGGAACCAGTAAATTGTTTCATATCCAGTTCATACAGGTTTCACAGGAGGCAGGTAAGGTGGTCGGGTAATCTCATCTCTAAGAATTTTCCACAGTTTATTGTGATTCACAGTTAAAGGCTTTAGCTTAGTCAGTGAAGCAGAAGTAATTGTTTTTTTCTGGAGTTCTCTTGCTTTTTCTGTGATCCGGTGGATGTTGGTAATTTGATCTCTGGTTCCTCTGTCTTTTCTAAATCCATCTTGAACATCTGGAAATTCTTGGTTCATGTGCTGTTGAAGCCTAGCTTTGAGAGTTTTGAGCATTACTTTGCTAGCATGTGAAATGAGTGCAATTGTGTGGTTGTTTGAACATTCTTTGGCATTGCCTTTCTTTGGGATTGGAGTGAAACTGACCTTTGTCCATTCTGTGGCCACTACTGAGGTTTCCAAATTTGCTGGCATTCTGAGTGCAGCACTTTCACAGCATCATCTTTTAGGATTTGAAATAACTCAGCTGGAATTCCATCACCTCCACTAGCTTTGTTCATAGTAATGCTTCCTAAGGCCCACTTGACTTCACATTCCAAGATGTCTGGCTGTAGGTGAGTGATCACAGCATCATGATTATCTGTGTCATTAAGATCTTTTTGTATAGTTCTTCTGTGTATTCTTGCCACCTCTTAATATCTTCTGTTTCTTTTAGGTCCATACTGCTTCTGCCCTTTATTGTGCTCATCTTTGCATGAACTGTTCCCTTGGTATTTCATTTTCTTGAAGAGATCTCTAGTCTTTCCCATTCTATTGTTTTCTTCTGAGGAGGGCTTAGAAATAGCTGAAAAAGAAGAGAAGTGAAAGGAAAAGGAAAAGGAAAGATATGCCCATCTGAATGCAGAGTTCCAGAGAACAGAGATAAGAAAGCCTTCCTAAATGAACAATGCAAAGAAATAGAGGAAATATGTTGAGTACTTTGGGTTAAGTAAAATATAAGATCAGAATTCATTTCATATGCATCTTTTTGCCTTTTTAATGTGGTCACTAGAAAATTAAAAATATCCGTGGCTGGCATTATATTTCCTGGGCAGCACTGGTCTACCCTTTGAATAGGAGAAAGGACAGTAATAGCGAACATCTTTAAACAGTGTTGCCATATGACTGCCCCTCCTGGGAGCGCTTCAGTCTCATTCCACTGTTTAATCCTCACACCAACGGAAGAGGCAGGAGCTGCCTTTACAGCTGACAAAGTGGGGGCTGCACATTTGCCTAATGGCAGGTAAAGTGTATTCCAAAAATACAGTATTTTTAAATTTGGTTATCTTTTATGATTTTTAAATTTTATCTTCATTAAGTAGCTTTCTCAGTAAATTCAGTAGTATTTCTCATAGAAGTAACACATAATCGTAGAAAACTTGGAAAATATAGAAGCACGTGCAGGTTTCCTTGCCCGGTGTGTGCCCACCGGGCCTGGAGGGAAGCTGTTCCATCAACCTCCCCGCCCCCAGGACTGTGCTCACCAGCGCTGGCTGTTCTCGGGCCTCTTTGGCATCTTCCCTGGGTCTCTGCTGTCCCGTCTGCTGTGGTCAGTATGCTCCTCCGCGTGCTCTTCACTCTCTCAGCTAACTGCGCCCCCGCCCCTAAGCCAGCGGGATCTGTGTTTGAAGTAGAGGAGATGGGCCCTGGGCCAGGCTCCTGGGCTTTCTGTGTGGGCTGAGTGGCACCTGCTGGGCTCCTCGGGCCTCTCCTGGACAGTTGGGATCATCCAGTACCAACCTCTGGACAAACGAGATGTTAAACCTTGATTTCAAAGGCTGATGAAGGGAGAAAGTGGGGCTGATACCCCACCATCCTTAAACCCCTGTGCATGTCTGTGGGGCCTTCCTCTTGAGTGAGAGCTGCGGTCTGCGCTCCAGTGAGTCCCCACAGCTTTTGCAAAATGTTCCAACCCTACCAATGACTGCTGTATGTTGTGGTGGTAATATGTCTCCTTGCAGCTGCAGTGAACTAGATCAGAGAGTTCTAGGGTGTTGAGGCTCACTGCACACACTGTGAAGTATATGACTGTGTCCTGAAGGGTGCCCTGTGTTGTCCTTGGCCTGCAGCCATTCCTGGTTTATTTTCCATTTGTGCTGTGCCTCCCTGTGTGTTTTTCATTGTATGTTGTCTCGGGCGTGTTTGTGTGTTGCATGAGCGTACAGCAAAGACGATGGGAGTGGGGGTAGAGGAGACTTTTCCACCAGAGCACTCGTCTTGATCCAGGCGTTCTCTGAAAACAGTCACTGTGTATCTCCTACCTTTTCACGATGTCTGCGGTGTCAGTGGGGGTCCCTGGGGAGCGAGGCCCTTGTCTGCCTGGGGCTGCTCCGGGGCTCATGGGGAAGGGCAATGCGCAGCTCCTGAGTGAATGCCCAGAGCCCTCAACCTCTTTGCAGGTCTGGCTGTAGGTCTGGGCTTCGGGGCCCTGGCCGAGGTCGCCAAGAAGAGCCTCCGCCCCGAGGACCCCTCAGGTGAGCTGGGCCCTTGACCAGGAGGGTAGGGTGGGCCCTGGGAGGTGGGCCTGTCAGCTCAGAGCTCCTGCCTGTGTTCCCCGAGGGTTGGCCTCCATGGGCACCCTGCACCTTGTGTTCATGTAAATGGCAGCCCTGGAGTTTGGGACCTGAAGGCCGCTGTGCACCCGTCCCAGCCCATGTTGGCTCACCCACCCTCCTGGATCCTGAGGAGTTCACTTGCTCTCTCCTGACAGGAGCCTCGGGTTCCGTTGGGGCCCTCGGTCTGCTAGGCCAGCTGCCCGGGGCTCCCCGTTTGGCTGTGGCTGAGGGATGTGGGAGCTGCTGGAGCTGTGGGGCCTCCATCCCCCTGCTCGGTGCCCTAGGGTGGCCATCTCCTCTCCAGCCTCAGACCCTTTTGTCTCTGAGGTGAAGGGCATGACTCTCCTGTAATCCCAGGGTCAGCCTGGGGTCAGGTCAGAATGCCCAGTTTCCCCTAGTCTGGGTGGCCAGCTATGGGCAGCACTCCATGGAGAAAGTTCTCCAGACTGGCTGCTGGAACCTGGGTGTTTATGGTACCGTGTTAGTGGGTCAGGGGGCAGCTCCTCCCGCCTCCCACTTGTGGGGGTGCCCAGCCAAGGCCTGTCCCCCAAGCTTGTCCTGGCGTGGGGGTGGGTTGGGTAGATGCAGAGAACTTTCCCTTTAATGGAGTTCCGGTGGCCGTTAAGGGCAGCCCTGCTAAAGCCGTCTGCTCATGGATTTCTCAACATGTACTTGATGTTCCGGGCTGAGTTCCCCTGTCCCTATTCAGGGCTCATCAGCTCATTCCAGGGCCTGACACCTCCTCCCATCACTGGGGACCCTGAGTGGTCCCCACGGTCCGGCTGCACTGTGCTACAGCCCCGGGGCCGGCTCCCCTGCTGGCCTGCCAGCCACCTGGATGGCCCTGCTTCACCTGCAGGACCCTCTCAAGGGGACGAGAGTCCTCTCGGGGAGATAGCACCAGCCCGTCCCACTGGCCCCTGAGCATGTATGTCCTTGGAAGGGGCCGGAGGACAGAGAGGATTAGGGAGGTATTTTTAGTGTTGGTGCTGAGGCTCCGGGAAGTGAAGCCTGACTCTGGAGTGAGAAGCCAGCCTTCCCCAGGCACAGATCCTCCCATCCTCTGCTCCAGAATTGGCGGTTCTCCATCCCGCCTCGTCCAAGCAGGGAAGAGGCAACCCCCAGCTCCTAGGTTACAGCTGGTGTCCTTTGTCAGGGAAGCGGTGGCCTGGCTGGGTGTCAAGGCACCTGGGTGCCACCAGACTGGGAGCAGGACGTGGGGCTCAGGCCAGAGGGTGTGCTCCCCCTTCCTGAGCAGCGCCTGGAGGGTACCCACCAGCCCACCCTCCCTCCCCAGGGAGCCTCTTCTGGCTGGGGGCCAGCTACCATGCCCTTGGGCTCCCTGACTTCCCTACATTGTTCTCAGACCACCCTTGCCTGGCCTGTGGAGACTGGCCAGCTGTGTGGAGGGGCTGCCTAGAAATCTCAGGGGCTGGGCCCTGTCTCTCTATGTCAGAGTCACTGTGTCACTTGGGGCGAAAGCGCCTCCCTCCTGCCTGGGGCAGGGTCTTCTTCCTCCCCTGCCTCCTCAGGGACACGACCCAGGTCCCCGGCCCACAGGGCGCAGGGGCTGAGCGGCTGGGGAGGGCAGAGGGGACTTAGAGGTCTGCCAGGGACCCCTCTTGGCCCAGCCACCTTGGAGTGGCCCTGCCCAGGTGCTGTGGCTTCTGTGACGTCCAGCTGCTGGCCTCTTCCTGTGGAGCTGAACTCTCTCCCCTTTCTGGGACCCTGTCCTGGTATCTGGTTCCGAGAGTGAGGCTGACCCTTGTAGGCCTAACAGCTGCCCTCAGATGCTGGCCTTCAGACTCACATCCCGCTTTAGCCCCTTGGCCCTGGTATATCAGAGGCCAGGCTGATACAGCCCTGGACAGAGGGCAGTGGCATGGCGCCACCTCCCCTGGTCCCCCATGGGGATCAGGCTCAGACCTGCTCTGAGTGCTGGACCAGGCCAGCAGGGATGCAGGCTGAGGAAGGTGCCAGGCGCCGTGGGGGCAGCCTGGGGAGTTTCTGGTCTAACTGGGCTCACAGGACAGAGAGCAGGACCACTGAGTGACCCCCTCCTCGTCACCTTGAGTCGCCACCCCGTGCCCTCCCACACCTGAGTATTCTGTCCCCTGAGGTTCCTACACTTTCTCCCTGGGCCAGCTGGCTGCAGGGCCTCTGTGGGGAGAGGGGTGAGGGGAGAGGTGGGCACCCACCTGGTGAGGCTGGTGTGTGTGTGTGTGTGTGTTGGGAGGGTGCTGGGGGCCGGCCTCGGGAGACCCGGGGCCTCCTGGAGGACCCTCCTCCGCGTCTGGGGGCAAGTGTTAGATGTGGAGTTAAAACTGCACTGCCGGTTTTGTGGCGCCCCAGGAGGGAAGCCCTTTGTGTCGGGCTCTCTGCTGGGCTCTATTTCACCTCCCTTAAAACGTGCTTAACTCTGACATTTCCTTATTGTTCCTGTTTTTACTGGGAGAACCAGTGATTTGCCAAGACCCACAACCAGGGGCTGGTGGGCTGGGTTGTACTCAGTCTTGAGTGGGGAGTGGGGGTCCCAGGTCTGGCAGCCCCGCCTGAGGGGCATCATGGTGGCTTTGCTCCCCTGCAGGGAAGAAGGCCGTGTTGGACTCCAGCCCCTTCCTGTCGGAGGCCAATGCGGAGCGCATCGTGCGCACGCTGTGCAAGGTGCGCGGGGCGGCGCTCAAGCTGGGCCAGATGCTGAGCATCCAGGGTGAGTGTGGAGGTGGCGGGGGTGGGGCTAGTGGGGGACGGGAGGCTGGCGGGGGTGGGGGAGCAGAGGGAGGGCGTGTGTTTTGGCCCCACTGGGGACTAGCAGGGAGGGAGGTTTTCTGCTCACTGGCTTCTCTTGTTTGCGTCCTTGCTGTTAACCAACCTGGGATGTTTAAAAAACAAGAGTCTTAAATAAGAGCCCCCGGTTGTTTTTTGGCTTCTTCTGAGTGTCCTGGCATATCCAAAAGTCCTGGCATCTCAAAAATTGACGGGAGTCAGGCTTATGGTCCCAAGGTGCTGTGGGGGAGCTCACGGGCTGCAGTGGCGTGACACTGGGGTGTGGGGGTGTGGTCCAGGGAAGGGAAGCGGGGGAAGACACTGTGGCTGAGGAGGAGGCGGGGCTCGGGTGTAGCGCTGAGAGGGGAGCCTGGGTTCAGGGGAGCCTCAGGGCTTCTGATGGGGCCCCCAGGGCGGAGCCGCTGTGAGGCTGGTGTCCTGAGTGGGAGCAAAGCCAGTTCCCCTCAAGCAGGAGGAACCTGAGGCTGGGCCTGTGCCTCGGCTTCTCTGAGCCGGGGCTCAGTGTGTGGAAGGGCGGAGCAGCACTGGGCCTCCTCTGAGGAGGCTGCACTGGGCAGGGTGATGGAGGTGGCCTGCGCGCCCTCCTTCTGAGGGGTCAGCGCTCTGCTGTCTGCTCTGCTGCCTTCCAGACGACGCCTTCATTAACCCGCATCTGGCCAAGATTTTCGATCGGGTCAGGCAGAGTGCAGACTTCATGCCGCTGAAGCAGATGATGGTAAGGCTGGGGCTTCTTGGCTGGGGCATGGCAGCCCTGTGGGAGGTGATGGGGGGCTGCTCAGGGTGTCCCCGGCTGTGCTCACAGCCCCTCCCTGGCCTCTCTTTCCAGAAAACTCTCAACAACGACCTGGGCCCCAACTGGCGGGACAAGCTGGAGTACTTCGAGGAACGGCCCTTCGCCGCCGCCTCCATCGGGCAGGTGCACCTGGCCCGCTTGAAGGGGGGCCGCGAGGTGGCCATGAAGATCCAGGTAGGCGCCCAGGGTGTGTGCTCATGTCTTCAGGAGGTGCTCAGGGCAGAGCCGGGGCCTGTGGTGTGGGGGCCTCTGCACCCACACACCCTGTGTGTCCCCGCACCCAGGGCAGAGTGTGTGTCTCATAGCTTTGTCCCTAGCACCAGATCAGCGCTCGGTGCAGAGAAGTATTTGTGGAGTGACTGGGAGGGTTAACAGCCTCCCAGCAAGCTTGGTTTGAGTGAGGTGGGGCCGGGGACAAGTGACGGTCTGCCTGGGGCCCTGAGCTGGAGGGGTGGGGCGGCTGTTTCTGCATGGGCGTGGGGGTGCAGTAGGTGGAGTAGAATAGGTCATGGTGGGTCTGGGGGTTACAGCAGCATCGTGGGGTCTGGGAGAGACACGGGAAGCTGATGGCGGCAGGAGAGTGGGCCCGCAGGGCCGTGCTCTGAGTGCCTGGTGCCCCTCTGCTCCCCGCAGTACCCTGGCGTGGCCCAGAGCATCAACAGTGATGTCAACAACCTCATGACCGTGCTGAACATGAGCAACATGCTTCCGGAAGGTCTGAGGCTGCTGCTGGGCAAGGGCAGGCGTCGGGGGTGGGGTGCTGACTCGAGGAGCCCCTGGCCACCCTGACACCCTCCTCCCCTGCCCAGGCCTGTTCCCCGAGCACCTGATTGATGTGCTGCGGCGGGAGCTGGCCCTCGAGTGCGACTACCAGCGGGAGGCTGCGTGCGCCCGCAGGTTCAGGTGCGTCTCCAGCCTCGGGCCCTCGCCCACTGCTCCCACTGCTGGACAGAAGAGGTGGAAGCCCCTCCAACTCCCAGGGGCAGAAGACCGTGGTTGGGGCCTGGCGTCAGAGCCCCGTCCCCCACCAGCTGGAGGCAGGGCCCTCGGCCTGGAGGGTTCAGCCCCTTGCTGTACTGTGTGTTGTCTCCAGGGTGGAGGTGGGAGGATCAAGGTGAACAGAGTGTGATCTCTCGTCCCTGCCAGGGAGCTACTGAAGGACCACCCCTTCTTCTACGTGCCCGAGATCGTGGACGAGCTCTGCAGCCCCCACGTGCTGACCACAGAGCTGGTGTCTGGCTTTCCCTGGACCAGGCCGAGGGGCTGAGCCAGGAGATCCGAAATGAGGTGTGTCACTTGGTGACCCTGGAGTCCCCAGCACGCCCTGTGGGGGCAGGGACAAGAGTGCTTCATCGTCTCCCCACCTGGCGATATACCTGGAGTCAGAGTTGGCTGTGGGCGGGAGGGAGGTGGGATGGGGTGGGTGATGAGAGGGAGAGCAGGGGTCAGGTTTCCAGGTCTGGGTCTAGGAGGGGCCAGGCGGCCTGGCGTGGTGTGACTGGACCCACCTGGCCCCCAGATCTGCTACAACATCCTGGTACTGTGCCTGCGGGAGCTGTTCGAGTTCCACTTCATGCAGACAGACCCCAACTGGTCCAACTTCTTTTATGACCCTGAGCTGCACAAGGTGAGCACCTGGTGGGGCTCCCACAGGGACTCTGAGCTCTGCTGGACCAGGGCTCCACGATCTGGGGGTCTCAGCCCCATGTTGCCCTGTCCCTCCACCCCATTGGGGCAAACCTTCCCTGGTATCGCCCATCCTCAGGTGGCTCTTCTGGACTTCGGGCAACTCGGGAATTTGACAGATCCTTCACTGACCTCTACATCCAGGTAGAGGAGGGTGGGGGCTGGCGTTGGCCGGTGCTCTTCTGGGGCTTGGAGGGAGGGTGGACTCCTGTCCAGATGTCCCTGTCTGTCCCTGGTGTTTGGTGACAGTGGAGGAGGTCATAGCCGCCTCAGGCGCAGAGGAAAGTAAAGGTCACTCAGTCATGTCTGACTTTGCCATGGACTGTAGCCCCCTAGGCTCCTTTGTCCATAGCGTTCTCTGGGCGAGAATACTAGAGTGGGTAGCCATTTCCTTCTCCAGGGGATTCCCAAGTCAGGGATTGAACCCTGGTCTCTGCACTGCAGGCAGATTCTTTACTGTCTGAGCCACCAGGGAAACCCAAGTAAAGGGTGAAAGTGGATGTGCTGGCATGTGGGGGGAGGGGCAGGTGCCAGCCCCTGCACCCCCAGGATCTCCTCTCTACGTGCCACCCATGGTGCCTCTGTCCAGATCATCAGGGCTGCTGCTAACCAGGACAGGGAGGCTGTACTGAAGAAATCCATAGAGATGAAGTTCCTCACTGGCTACGAGGTCAAGGTGAGCTCTCTTGACTCTGAAGGTGCACCAGGCCTGCTGAGCCACATGCAGCCGCCGGGCCAACTTTGGTGTATGTGGGAAGGGTGGGACGTGGACTGCTTTTCCTGTGAAATCTGAAGGGTATCTCAGTTTGTTAGTGGATGAAATCAGAGTTGGTAGGGCAGGTTGGGCAGGCCCTGCCCCAGCTGGTGGGCCGAGGTCCTCAGAATACCAGGGCTGGTCATGAAGCCCTTGTGTCCCACCCCAGCCCATGTTGCGGTCCTAGTCACTGGGCTCATCGCGGGCGCTCAGGGCCTGGGTGAGCAGGTGGGATGGCAAGGCCCAGCCCCCACTTCCTGTGGCCTCATGGGGAAGGGGTGAGGGGGCGCTGGAAGAGATGTTAGTAGCCTCTTAAATGAAGGGGTGACTGTTGGTGTCCTGTCGCCAGATAGCAGCACTCTTCTCTCCCGACAGAGGGGAAGGGTTGCGGACCCCTTGGGTCTACCGCCTACAAGGAGTGCAGAGGCTCACCTCAGCTCAGGCCTATGGCTCTTTCGGGATTGACAGGCATTTTATAAAACTTCTGGATTTGAGTGCCCTCAGGCTGGGTCACACCTGGCATTCTGCCACAGACCTGCCAAGCTCCCTTTCTTCTTACCTGGAAGAAAGATCACAGGTTAAGTGGTTTGAGTTCATGCCCTGGTTACCATGATTCAGTCTGGGTGAAGCACTCACTGCGCGCCCTGCCCTCAGGGAGCGCTCAGTCTAGCCTCTGGGGGGGTGTGTGGGAGGAGCCCTGGGCTTGAAGTCCCAGGCCCTTCAGTCTCCCCTCCCTCTTCCTCCAGGCCATGGAAGACGCCCACTTGGACGCCATCCTCATCCTGGGGAGGCCTTTGCCTCGGAGGAGCCCTTTGACTTTGGCACCCAGAGCACCACCGAGAAGATCCACAACCTGATCCCCATCATGCTGAAGCACCGGCTCGTCCCGCCACCCGAGGAGACCTACTCCCTGCACAGGAAGATGGGCGGCTCCTTCCTCATCTGCTCTAAGCTGAAGGCCCGGTTCCCCTGCAAGGCCATGTTCGAGGAGGCCTACAGCAACTACTGCAGGAGGCAGGCCGAGCAGCAGTAGCAGGACCCTCCGTCCTCGGTCCTTGAGCCACTGAAACTAGTAGAAAGCTGGTGGTGCCGCGCTGCATTTAAACTTCTCCCGGTGGGAGAGGGTGGCTGGGCTGATGGGGGGACGCTGCTCGGAGCCTGTTGCCCACGCTTAGACATGGTTTTTTTGCTAAGTGGCTGTGGGGTGAGAGGAGCAAGGATGAAAATGCAGCCCCACTACTGTCTGTCAGAATCTGCTTATTGTTTAGTAATCCTCTGAAATGGTTCTTGATAAAAGACAATTTTATTTCCTCTTCCTTTTGTAACAGGGTTTTTGCTAATGTGAATGTTAACCAGAAGATAAGAGTTCTTCCTTTGAATCCCTGCCACCAAAACCAAAAACAAAACACCAAAACCAGAAGAGCCTTTTGGATTTTATTGAGTGTGTAATACCAGGTTTGTGTGTGTGTGTGTGTTTTCTAGAATGAGATTTGTATTTTCTGCCTTTTCCTCTCCAGCCTGGATCTAGAAGTGCTGAGCTGAGCAGTGCCAAGTACTACTTTGCCAAGCCAGGCCCACCCACATCTGCTCTCTGGCTGGTTGCTAGAGGCTTTCTTGAGAACGGAGGTTTCAGAGAACTGCCGCCTCCTACAAGGCGGACAGGAGCCACAGAAGGAGAGAGGGCCACACGCGCTTTCCCTGGGCTCCAAGACTGGTGTGCAGGGGTCCTTCCTCCCGCCCCAAGCCCCTGGGTCTTGATGTGCACATATCACCTGCTTGGATCCAACAGGTCATTTCAGGCTCTGTTAATATTCGTATAATTCTTATAATTGTCTGTACTTGTTTCAATTAAAAAAAAAAACAACAACACCCTAGCATTCTGGCATTCTTTCACTTGCAAAGGCTTCTGAGCTGATGGTGATGAGCCCGAGGTCAACGTCACACCCTTTCCTGCCTCCAGATGCTTCTGCAAGGTTTGGCCCTGTTCCCACCACGAGGTTCTCAGTACCTGAACCCAGAAGGCTTAGCCCATATTCATCATCAGAGAAAGATGGCAGAGTTGAGTCAGAGCAGGAGACGAGTCTTGCAAAGCCGAGAGTATTTCTTCACTGGTCCTTTACAGATTTTTGCCAACCTCTGCACAGCTCCTACCTCTAAAGCATGGTTTCAAACAGTGACCCAACAGGTAACAGACAGAAATGTCCATTACATGTGAAATGGAACAGGGAGGGGTCTCAGAATAATTATTCAGCTGCAGCCAATTTAAGATCTCCTTTGTTAAGACCGCCCAGGCCTACCTGAGCGTCCTCAGCTGTGACATTCTAACTCAAGCACAAGCTGTGGGCCGTGTCTGCTGCTTCTCTGCAGGTAGAAGATGGAAGAGCAAGCAGTCACCACGTTCAGTCAGTGGTGGCACGGGTCGGGAAGCCTGGTTGGGGGTAGGGCGGGCCTTGTGTGGTAGGCTCCCTGTGGCAAGCACACACAGCAGGGCAGCCCACAAATGCGCTGGCAGAGCCTGGCCTTGCAGACGGCATCAGGGGAGTTCTGATCAGAGAGCAGAGCCAAAAGCCTTGAGAGAGTCAAACCCTGTTCGCAGCTGAGCTATGGGAGGAACCAAGAAGAGGCCCAGATTAACTCTCCATCCTTCCAGTGTAACGAGGAAGCTGGCTGAGGGGGAGACAGGCAGAAATCGGGGTTCAGAGATGAAAAGAGTCGGTCACCTTTTGCCATTCCTCAGACTTCTTAACAGGGGAAAAAGACAAAATACTCAGTTCTAACAGTTCTCTGTTTTATTGCAATACATCAGAGTCTGGTTAATATTAAGTGATACCAACATAAAATATCGGCGAGGAGTCTTGTTACATTTTTGACTGTCCCACCTTAAATATTTCTGTGCAAAAGAATCCACACCATTGTTTGGTAGCAGAGAATCTCCTTATAAAGTTCCCTAAGACACTGAGGGGGTAAAACCAAACAAAGAGTGATCAGAGGCCAAAGCAGTTATCTTTTCCCCTTCCATACACACTTATTTGTCAGCATTATATTCTAAACAAAAAAATGATTACACCCAGGCCATGCAAAACTGTACAATAATATTACAATGAGAAAAAAACCTAAAAATTTATAAAATAAATGATATTACACTATCAAATAAAAAGGCAGGTCATTTTGTTTTCATGAAATTTCAAGGCTGATTTGTTTTCATCAATTTCCCCCATAAATGAAATGGTTTGTGTGTGTAACGGTCGTCCCTGCAAAGGGAGAGGAGCGCCTGGCCTGCCGACCAGCGCTGAGACTCGAGGCAGAGCTCCAGCTGAAGCAAGGGCCCCTTAGGAGCAGGGCTCTGCAGAGGACGCTGGACTTGTTATAATGAAGTCATAACAGGGAAAGAGGTTTTTAAGATGGGCCCAATGAAATGCCATGCGGCTTATCTAATGAATGCAGGGGCTGGGCCAGCGAGAGGAGGGGAGCGGGGCCCTGGTCGCTTCCCAATTGTGCCCAGCAGACTGGGGCAGTGGTGAAGCCTAGCCGCTGCTGAGAACGCTCCTCTGTCCAGAGAGTGGATGCTGAGGGGCTCCGCTGAGCTGGGAGACCACAGAGCTTGTGGATAAAGGCCAGTAAACAGCCCTCTTCTACCTGGGGGTCAGGAATGTCTGCCCACCTCTACTCTGGCTTTTCTTTAACTTTAACGATACCTGAGAGTCCATAGAAATGCAACTGGTCTTTTGCAGAAGTAGATGTGGCCACTGAAACAAAATGACACGACTCTAACCATATGGAAGGCAGAGGGAGGCTGAGAACCAGCCGAGGAATGACAGATTGCTGCTGTAAACAAAACCAGGATTTCAGATTCTTCCCTGAAGCTTGGGTACAAGCTCCACTTGGAAAATTAAATAGATGGGCCCTGTTTAGTTGTGTTTCACAGCCTTAAAACTATGCTCTCTCAGAAAGAAGATTAAATCACTAAGTGTAGGTGTGTGTGCATGCATGTAAGGGGTGTGTGTGCACACACATAACTAAAAAAGGTGCTTTAGCAATTGTTTGACAAGGAGGAAGGCTTCTGTTTTTGGCAAAAAGAAATATATATATATATGTGTGTGTGTGTGTATATGTATATATGTAATTTTATACACCCAAAGCACATAGCAAGATTAAAGTAGAACTCAAGAGTAGACAACAAATTGGCTGAATATAGATAGCACCAAATATCAACACATCTAGACTATGCCAGAAACGCCTCTTATTTTTCCTTTCTACTGAGAAATAAGTTCCTGCTTCCACATAGGTTTCTTTGAATGTCCTGCATGAAAACAAAGGGCGAATTCAGACAGCAACATCACATCTGTTCCGTAATCTCTGTTACTGATCCATTTCACTGATCATTATGTTTTTGTTTCTCTAGAATCCATTCCCCATCTTCCCAAATCATTCTTTTCAAGAAGCTTCAGAAGGTAACTGCTTCATATTTGAGAATGGGGATAAACCCAGTTGAATGATCACTATCTTGGGAAAATATCCCCCAGATTACCATCCTTGGCAGTGTTTCTTCCCCAAGGCTCCTCCTATTGGACACGAATCACATTTGCGACTGCTCTCTTGCTACTGCTAAGACCATTTCAGATTACTGGAGTATAATCTACTGGGTTAGTATTACACCTCCCAGTGAGTCCGAAAGCCAGGACAAGCCCTTATCTGCCCTGTTCGGGGCTACAGGGTATGACTCACTATACTGGTGTCCAGACTTCAGACATGGTTATTATTTTGATCCTAAAAGCATCTGAAAGAAATAAGCACCTATAGGCAACAGAAACTTAGTTGTCAAAGCTATAAACTAATGGCTTAGTGTGGAGTCCAGTGAATCTCAGCTGGATCTGCCTCCGCTCAGAGGAGAAAAGGGGGGCAGGAAGAGGCGAGGGGAAGGGAAAGAAGAGGGTGGGAGGGTCTGAAGGGGACTGGGCCACAGACGCTCAGCAGTCGGCTGGCAGGTTCCCTCCTCCTGGGAAGTGCCGAACGTAAGGAGTGATTGGAGTCATGGCAGTAACCAGACTCAACGTCTGACTCTTGAAATCCAAATGCACAAAAGTACTTCCACATAACACTTCTCTTCCAAAAGCAAAGGATTTAGAAGGTTAGAATTGTGCAGTCATTTATGCCCATCCCAAGTTAAACATAAATCTGAGCAAGTGCCAAGTTCAGGATGTTTAAATGCCAAACCTATTATTTTAAAATTCTCTACTGTAATATTTCACAATATAATGCCCACACAGGACCCTTTTTTCCCTCCCTGAACCTCAGTGACCTGCTCCTGAGAGTGGCATCCTGTGGGAATAGTCCAGTTCCCTGTGGCCTGCGGTGGGAAGTGGAATGGCTGTGGTGTGTGTGTGTGCGTGTGCGTGTGGGTGTGGGTGTGGAGGTGGTGCTGGGTGGGTAAGATGTCAGTGCTCACACACCAAGATGCGGACAAGCAATGGCAGGAATGCTCTTCCATTTCAGCTGAATTTTAAAGAAGACAGCAGAAAATCTGTTGGTACTTCTCAGGGAAATTTAGATAAAAAGTAAGAGAGAGGCAGATTCTCTGTATGACCGTCAGATATTTTTACTTCTATCTTTCTCTACTCATGTGCTTAACTGGTGAAATGACTCTGGAGAAATAAATTCCTGGTTCTGCATCTCTTTCCTTATGGCAATTAAAACAGCAGGAATCCAAATGGAAATGGGACTAACACAATATAGCTAGGAGGGAGGCGAAGCTTACCCGCTCAGGAAGGCCACGCGGGGCTGACTTCCTGTGTGCGGCAGGGATGAGCTGTCTGCTTCCCGCTCCGCGTGGGAAAGAGTATTTGGTTAAGGCTGTTCAAGTCCTTGCATTTGAGGTTTTACATTATTTGGTAATTTGGTAAACCCCTTTCCCAGGCTTATCTGAGGATGCTGACACCCCCCTCAAAACAGATCCCTCTCTGAAGAGAAGCTGGCTCAGCTGGGGACATAGGCTTCACCGCAAGGGCAGTTAGGAGATCAGCCAAGGGAAAAAAGCACTCTGCTGAACCTTTTATGGCCCTTCAGAAACTACGCCATTCCTTGTGTCCTTTCAGATGGAAGGGATCCAGAAGGTGACAAAACTGTGTTTCTACATTCATCTGCAGAAGATACCAAAATATAATAACAGATGAGAAGTGCGGTTCAAATTCTGCTAGAAATAGAAATGTCTTTTGGATAGAAGTAAATCTGCCTTTTAATGATGCTGCTGAAGAGGCTTTAAATGTTACAAGCCTGGTTCCCACTTTATACTCCAAACTGATGAAATCAAAGCCTCGGAGCATCTCCTAAAGCTCGCAGGTGCCCGCGTCCAGTGTGAGAGACGCAGGTTCCCCTGCCCAGCGTGAGAGCTGGCGGTAAGGGGATGCTTGCTCCTCCAGCCCTTCCTCTTTACACATCAGTGCCAGGCCTTTCTACCCTTTCATTTTTTAGGTGGAAAACAGACAGGAAACAACACAGTTCTTTAAATTAAATGATCTCTCATATATGCATCCATTTTTTGTTGAATACAAGATGCTTCTTTTTACTATATACATTCAGTACTTAACCTCTACATTTGTGTATTTATTTAAACTCTGTTTTGTAGTAAAATATGCATCGTTTTAGTGATAAAGGGATTTACTGGCAACGATCAGGTCGACATTCACTGTGGTATTGAAGGGGCTTGGCGCGCGCCCGAGACCCACTGGCGAGCCCCACGTGCTATCTCAGGGCTACATGAGACTCTACTGTGAAAACAACGTCTGTCTAATCTTATTCTTATCGCTTACATGTGTGGAATCTGTCTACTTAAGCTACCTTTTAGGGGAAGGGTGAAATAGTCTGGAAAGCAACGCTAAGTGTATGAAATGAAATCAGTATTCATCTAAGCTGCTCAATGAAAGTCTGCCTTTATGGTTGTTGCTGTTAAGTCGAGGGGGTTGTGGATGAAAGTCCTAGAGGCAGAATTCCTGAACCCCCGCCTTGCTACTGCAGTTGGCCCTGGCGTTTTCAGGCAGAGGTTGGGGAAGAGATGACAGTGAGAGGAGGGGGCAGTGGAGGGGAGCCCAGAGCGTCTGAGCGCGGAGGCTGCTCACGGTCCCAGCTCCTGCTCATGGGTCCCAGCTCCCGCGGTCCGTGCTCTCCAGAGATAGGCTCTTGGTCTTCCGGGGGTGACACCGGGCTGGGAGGACTGCTCAGATTGGAACTGTTGGAAGCCGTGGAATGCCGCGGAGAATCAGAGTCCTGGGAGGCCAGAGGAAGACATCAGGGAGCAGCAGAGGGTCAGGAGGGGCTCGGGCCACCATGGGTCCTCTCCAGCCACCCTGGCCAGTGACTGGACATGACTTTTCTACAACCTGTTTGCCAGTGCAGGAGACAAAGAGACTTGGGTTCGCTCCTGGGTTCGCTCCTCCTCCCTGGGGAAGATCCCCTGGAGGAGGGCATAGCAACCCCCTCCAGTATTCTTCCCTGGAGGATCTCATGGACAGAGGACCCTGGCAGGGTATGGTCTATAGGGTCACAGAGAGTTGGACACGGCTGAAGCGACTTAGCACGCATGCATAACTTCTTTACTGTGGGTAGAAAGCACCTTTTCTGAGCTGAGTAAGAGGCACAGAATATAACAAATTCTCCTAGTCCTTTCTGCAGGTCTTTGGAAATGTTGGCTATTTTCATACAAAAGCTAGAAGTCTGAACACCTCCAGGGTAACTGCAGCTTGCAACCCAAGTGACTGGCTCTCCTGCCCCTGCTGGAGCGTGTGGCCAATCTCTGCTGCAGTCCAGGCGGCAAAACAGCTTCAAGAAATACATTCACCTGTCTGGCTCAGGACCTCTC
This sequence comes from Nanger dama, assembly GCA_917880005.1. Lineage (NCBI taxonomy): Eukaryota > Metazoa > Chordata > Mammalia > Artiodactyla > Bovidae > Nanger > Nanger dama. Next base: position 790,233 of record CAKJTW010000097.1, on the reverse strand, counting down.
CAGAACCCGTCCCCAGGCGGAGCTGCTCCCCCACAGGCACTCACCTCTCCGTCATAGTCCCGCGCTGGGGCGTCGCTTCCCTGGTCCATGCCTCCCGAGGACAGCGAGCCCTCCGATGGGGAGGGCATGGGCTGCCGCTTTGCACTGTAGCTGCCTCCAGAGAATTCTCTCTTTAACGCACTGCCATTCTGTGCAGATGACCCTACGGCACATGGGTCAGATAAAACTTTACACATGTAGAAGGGGGACGACCCTCTAGACAGCACACAGACAGCTGAGGTGGGGAGCCTTCCTTCCTGCTTAAAGCAAACTGATGGACAGTGAGTCCAGCTACACTGAAGCCCAACCTGGAGCCCAGCCACCGGGGCTGCTGGACAAGTGGGCAGCACTTGCTAGGCCTCCAGGCTCTGCTCTCACTGGCTGTGCCTGGGCTGCCCTGCTTGCTAGGCGATTCCGCAGAATCAGTGCCTCAAGTCTCCACCCATGTGCTACTGTCTCAGTGAGTCTTTCCTGCTCCCTGGGGCTTCTACAGTACTTCTCATCATGTCTTTCATAGCACCTGGACATTAGGTTGGAATTATGTGCCTGCCATTCTTTTAATGGATGGTCCTTGCCTCTGGAGGTCCATGACAAGAACGGGGCAAGGAGCAGATGTTCAAAGCACACGTGCTGAATGTGAAGCCGAGGAGAACAGGTCTCAGAAAATGAAGACCATGCCACCTGATGACGCAGAACTGTCATTTAGCTTCTAGAGAATTTTCATTGAAGAGACAAAGGAATATAAAAGAAGAATTTTCATTCCACAGGGCAAGACGCCCCAGATAAAAAAACAAGGTGTGTTTCTTTAAACTCACCCTCTGCTTTGATTTTAGAGTTGGGACACATCAAAGGAGGAGGAGGAAAGGGGATGACCAGAAAATTCTCGGAAATATTGGGGTACTGTTAGCACTTATATATGTTCAACTCTTAGCACTCCCTACTATTTTTTAGTTTTTAACCTAAACATGTTTTAATTCTGTTGAGCTTCAATATTAAGCTCACCATTCAAGAAAGACTGAGATTGCGTTGAGGCTTTAGCACAACTACAAGGTATCGATGGTTTCGAGTTCCTGCTGATTTAACAAATCCCTAAAATTGAGTTATGTTACATTCAGAATTCAGTGAAATGTCAAGAGGTGACTGGTCAAAGGATATGTGCTTAATGATCACCCACAGTCAGATATCTTCATAGACTGAACAGGAGCCTGCCTGCTGAAGCCCTGTCCTTGGTGATCTGACAGCTTCCTTCCAGTTTCCTTCCTGAGCCCCTCAAATGTGTCACCATAATCCACTTACTGCAGAAGTCACCAGTGCTGGGTGTACGCTGCATATTACACCACAGAGCTTTAAAAATACCAGTGCCTGGGCCCCATCCCAGACCAACAAAAGCAGAATTCCCAACTTAACTTTTAAAAGCCTTTTGGATGATTCTAGAATGCCTCTCAGGTTGAGAACCACTGACGGCGCCTCATTCCCTAGGAGATCTGTTTCCTCCCAGCACTCCATCCTATCTCTAGAGGTGTCTGTCACTAGACATGTGCTGATTTTCACTTGCTGATGTGTTTCTTTGGATAGGTACTCTTTACTTTTTCGTTGCCGATCTTCTCTGTCTTAGATTATAACCTAATTGAAGGCGTAAATCATTTTTTTAAGATTTCTCTTCCAATTCCATGCCTAGTATATTCCTCAATTTAACGAAAGCTGTAATGTGAAGTTACTGTTTTAAAAATTTTGTCATTCTGAATAAAAACCCAAACCACCATAGAGTTCTGCTGCTCTGCCTACTATCCTGTGTGATCTTAAGCAAGGTATCTTGTCGGAGTTTCAGTTTTCTTCATTTGTAAGTAAGGAAATGAATTCTACCTTACGGGGGTCTTGTGGGGAACTGAGCTCTCAATACACTGAGAATAAAATGTCAGAAGGACGGTGTCTGATGGGGCTGCCTAGTGCTTAGTACGTTCTTCCTGGGCTCCTTTCCTCCATTCTAGTGATCATTTATAGAACCTCACCTCTGTGATTTACACTTTTTCAAGTCTGGAAAAATTCCTTTCAGAGAAAAATTACACTCAAACCACTCTAATCTTAAAAAACTGAGATGGGCTGTTTTGACTGAACAGCAAAGGGGACAATCTGAAAACTGTGGTCCTAGGCAGGGTCTCTTCCCCAAAGTTCTAGATGGTGACTTGGGAGGTTGGGCACTTCTCATCACGGTTTGTAGTCTTACCTGTCTGTCTCCCAGATGGACTGTGACCTCTAGAGGGACCCCATGACGACTTTTGCAACAGCTGCACTTGCGCCTGCAAGGCGTTGCCCAGCCGGCTCTGAGACACTGGCAGCTGGTGACGCATGACTGCATGGCTGCTGCTTTGCTATGCATGTGTCTCCTGCAGCCCAGGCTACTTACTTGCTGACAGGCCACTGCTGGCGCTCATGGAGCGACCGGGTTCAGGGCGGGATTTGGTGATAGACGGAATACTGACCGAGCCACTGAATGCTGTCCGACTTTCCTGAGGCCGAGGGTTCTAAGATCAAAAGAGAAAGAAAAATTGTTCATCCAGAGAGAAACTGATTTTTGATAGACAGGCCTATTTTTCACTCTAATCTCAAGAAATAAAGTTGTTTAGACTATAGTGATACAGAACACAAAACAGATTATATAATCCCTCCCACCCACAAAGGTGCTAAAGCCCTAACAGGAATAGACCTCAGGCCAATCAGACGTAAGTGCTTATTCTTATACTCACCGAAACACTTCTCAGTAAATAAGAATTTTTTGTTGTTGTGAGAACAGTAAGTGAAAGTTACATGGTTAGAAGTGACAGTGAAACATAGAATTACATGGACATCTGCAGATAACTGAAGCAAAGCCTTTACTATGTTTGACATTTTTATTTCCTTAGGGAAACTCAAAAGCTGCCTGAGCCTATTGAGGAGAGAGTCACCTAAAAGCATGCTCTTCTCACCTACTCCTACTGTTCTGATACCAAAAGTGCCACTTGCACGTTCCCATTTTGATCACCAGGCAGCCTCCCTGCCTCACAGACAAAGCAGCGTGCGTCCTAACTATGGCGTCTGTGGCCATCGCGGCCTCGGGAGGTGACTTAACTTGGGAATGCTGGAGGGAAAGGTTCTCCATCTAATACTGAATGATTCTGGGGCCCAATGTAGCAGAATGAGCTACGGAATGCTTTGAAAGGTACAGACACCTAGACAGGTGGGGTGTGGGTCCAGCCTTCTGAATGGCTCCTCCATGGCCCCAAACTTTTCAGACCAGAAGGGGTGTCGGGGCTGGCTGGTACCTGAGAGAAGGTTACAACAACACAACTAACGCAGGGCCCAAGCCAGCAATCAGGAAAACATGCGCTAATCTACCTCTCGAAAAACTCCAACTCATATAGTTTAAAGAATCACACACATTGAAAGTTGCCAGGCTGGCTGCCTTCAAATGCCACCACTGCCATTTTGGTTCATATATCAAATTTGCAAAGTCCATGTAATTCTTATTGTGTTATTTGTTTAAAGCAAATGTTTTACTTTTTTTTCCCTCTAACAAAATAAAAAATTTTAAATGGAAACAGTCAGTGCTAGCATTTCAACATCCACTCATGGGAGCCACCTGTGAGGTGCCAGTGACAGGCGTACAATGCAGCAGAGGAAAGCTCGAGAGAGACAGGGGTATCAGTTGAAACCTTTCCACTTCTATTGGTTTTGCTATGAACCTTAAGGTACCTTGGTGTCGTCCTTTTCTATAAAACAAACCTACTCTAGAAAAAATGGCAAAAATGAAGGCCTATAAAAATACCAATGGTTTACCTAACACTGAATATTGAAGTAATACAAGAATGACACACAGAGATGTGCTCCGGAAAAATTTTTTTAAAACCGCAAATCCAACAGTTTTATCATTTATCCAGCTGAAGTTCAACTTCATTATAAAGTACCATGAAACTTAACCTGATGGTCCTTTCACAAATACACTTAAGATTAGGGCAAAATGTCCACTAATAGTAGTGTTTCTCTTTATAGATGACTAACTTAAGTAACATTTCCACCATCTTTTATATCAAAAATTCTTACTGATTAGTTTATACAACCTCCTCTAGAATCCACTCACTGTAATCTGTTACCAAGCAAACAAACTAAGGCTTAGTTTAACATAAGTAATCTTATGTCATCAAATAAATAACATTATAGTTTAATGTCAGTGACAATGACATTTAAAACATATTTTAGGATAGTTTTATAATAAAAGCAAAATAGAAAAATAAACTTTCCCTACACATAGTTTTCTTATGGAAAATGACTAAATATACAAATAAAAAATGGAGGCTGTTTTTTTCCTAAGTCACAGGAAATGGGTTTGCATGATATAATCCAAATATTATCTGCAAAACAAACTTGAGGAAATGCCCCCTTGAAGTACATATTTCTTGATGGAAATAGGGATATTCAGCTTGAATCGCTGCCAGCTCTGTGTCCCACTGCAGAGCTGCCTGTTAGAAGGATGCGAGGCTGCATGGACCCAGGCCACGGTCCCCCAGAATGCAGCACACTCTGCTTTTCTGTCGTGTTGATTTACTTTTCTTATTTTGGATCCTGACTAGCATTAAAAGTGCATCAGCAATGCAAATATTAATAAGACCACCTTCTTTTGGCAATTTTTCCTGTTATTCACTGATACTACTATACTTTATATTTTTAAGAATTGTGACCTCTTTGGAAGGGGGTTTATTGTAGATAAAAGGCCTCTAGACAGGCCTATCAGACTTCATTAAATATTAAAAATTTCTCTGAACTGCACTGGTTAATGAGCTGTAAAGAATTCAGAAATTCTAGGACCTGTTTTTTGTTTAACAATAGAGACTTACTCAGGGGCTATTTCTTACGGTATCTATAATGAAATATATCATGATGGGATTATCTTATATTAAACATAGAAAAATCTTCAACACTGTTTTAGAAATAAAACCGAAATCTTCCCTAGCCCTTATCTTTTTCCTCAAAAGAAGAAACAAAGTAGAATTTGAGGAGAGAAGAGGGGGAAGAGGAAGGATAGAAGTCTGGCAGCAGAGAAACAGGCCAAAGGGAAACGTACATAGAATGTGCCCCCTCGGCAGTGTTGCTTATTGAAGCCAGGCAGAGACCCACACATGGTTAGTACAAGTTAACACCTGACTCAGCTTTCATACCCTCAGAGTCATAAAGCTTGGTGTACCGGGGACAGAGCGCAGAGACGGGGAATATTCAGGGTTTATGGAATCAGGAGAGAGATATTTTTCAGCAGAATTAACAGTCATGTGATAGATGTGCTCGAAGTTGATCGGAGAGGAGATCAGACCGGAGTGATGATGAGGGGATGGATAAGGGAAACCCGGCTATCAAAACAACAGAAAGAAAAAAGGTAATGAGGTAATGAAAACAGATTCACCAGATATATGTGACATTTCAGACAACATGCATGTAGAAAACCATGAAGCATCTCGCATCAATAACTGAATCCATCATGAAATACTTTTAGGCCTTAGAAAGTTAAATTTTGTAATCTTCTTGCCAGTTACTTGAAGAGTTGATGTGCAAAAAAGTCATTTGCCTTGTAAGATTATTCTCTTTTATTGCTGTCATCAAGATGAGTAGAAATTGGACTTTCAGAAATACAAGTAGATTTTTGAAATTTAGTTCAGTGTTCTCCTTTGATTGTGATATAATCAAAATATGGCAAAAATCTAAACAAAAACATTAAGGATAGGAAAAGCAAGAAATAATTAAAGAGCAAGTGAGCCTATTAATACAACCAGCCTCTCACCAGAAGCGTTATGAAAGTGTTCCTTGAGAAACTGAAATCATCTATTGTATCTATAGACTTGACCTGTGTTTGCTTTTACTGATCTTATCTTCCTATAATGAGTAACTCTAGAATATACTGTATACCTGGTGGTTCCTGCCTGCAATGCAGGAGACCTGGGTTCGATTCCTGGATCGGGAAGATCCCCTGGAGAAGGAAATGACAACCCACTCCAGTATTCTTGCTTGGAAAAGCTCATGGATGGAGGAGCCTGGTGGGCTATACAGTCCATGGGGTCGCAAAGAGTCAGACACGATTGAGCGAGTAACTGAGTGAATGGAATGTACTAATTATTGGTTTACCTATAAGTAGCCCAAGCTTATCTCCACTTAGACACCTGGAGAACATGTTTGTTTTTTAACAAGAGAACAACCTTTTCTTCAATGTTCAAGTGTAATTTTAAAAAAATAAAATAATGTAATACTAAAGACATAGACTAAGGTCTGTCTAGTCAAGGCTATGATTTTTCCTGTGGTCATGTATGGATGTGAGAGTTGGACTGTGAAGAAGGCTGAGCGCCGAAGAATTGATGCTTTTGAACTGTGGTGTTGGAGAAGACTCTTGAGAGTCCCTTGGACTGCAAGGAGATCCAACCAGTCCATCCTAAAGGAGATCAGTCCTGGGATTTCTTTGGAAGGAATGATGCTGAAGCCGAAACGCCAGTACTTTGGCCACCTGATGTGAAGAGTTGACTTATTGGAAAAGACTTTGATGCTGGGAGGGATTGGGGGCAGGAGGAGAAGGGGATGACCGAGGATGAGCTGGCTGGATGGCATCATGGACTCGATGGATGCGAGTCTGAGTGAACTTCGGGAGTTGGTGATGGATAGGGAGGCCTGGCATGCTGCGATTCATGGGGTCGCAAAGAGTCGGACACGACTGAGCGACTGAACTGAACTGAACTGAAAGACATAGAACAAAGTTTTTTGAAAACAAGGGCTCTAGTTTTTCATGTAATAATAATTTGTGGATATATGGAGACATCACTTAGCACCCAGTCACCTTCTCTTATGGGAATTTTCAAAGTTCAGTTCTTAAGAACTATGTTTCAAGAAAACATCCTAAGATCACCTCATTAAGACAGAGATTGAATGACTTCCCAGAGAGATGCTGACTGATATTCTCATGAGTTGAGATGAGGTTGCTTTGTTAAAAAAAATCTGATAAATTAGGGAATCTTTAAAATTTAGAGATGTGTGTTAAATCAATACTTGCTAAACTCTTTTCCAAAAGGAAAAACTACTCATGGGCATATAACTATGACTTTAAGAAGTAAAATTACTTCTTAAAAGTCTAAAAGATCATTGAGCTAGAAATGTATTTATTAACAATTTTAGGAACAGGTGAAAGACTAGGAGAAGTTTTATGTCCAAAAAAAAAGTCTTTTAGAGGTAAAATATTATTCTTTAATTCAGCTTGAGACAAATCTATTCTTTATTACCAGTATCCACTTATGAAAAAAGGTAGATGACAAAAAGGATTCCAAGAAACCACTACAGTATGTACTGTATGTACTTGTAAGACACACATGCTATTTTATATTAATTGCTTATATTCTCTTGGTTCACTAAGCCGCACATGAAAGATTCACATTGATATAGGAGACAAAATAAAAAATGACTGCTTACCCTTACTATCTTTTCCACACCCATGAGGCAAACCACTGTTTCAGTATCATTTTGGTACAAAGGAAACAGAATAATCTTCCAAAGACATTCAATAAACTTTCTAAGCTTATAAGCATTTCACAGGAAGGCAATACTGATTTGAATAAGTTAAACATAAAAATGTCTGGGGTACATGTTCTTTGCACAAATGACTACCTAACTTTGGTATTTGAAAGTGCTTCTTATATATGTTAACATTAGATGAATTTAATTCATCTTTTTTGGAGGGAGGAATAGTTCATTAAATATAGAAAACTACAGTGGAAGGAATATACTAAAATCTGAGATTAAAATATCACAAGCTTTTCAATACATGTATACATATATATATACACACACAGATACAGACATGCATATTATTTTCTTTTCAGACATGCATATTATTGTGTTGTTTACCAATGATTACTCCAAGATAAGCACAGTTTTGGTAAGACAGTATATCAAAAGATATTTGTTAAGTGATTAAATGGATGCTTATGAAAAGTCCCAGCTTTTATGTTTTTAGCTGGTAAAAGGAAGAAAGTCAGGTGAAAATAAAGTGAGACTGTGAAAAACAGGAGTTCAGACACATAACATTTTTGCTACAATAAATACTCCATGTACAGGTGAACAGGTTTCAAAAATTTACACCAACTTCTTGCCCTGGAAATTCAAAAGTGTTTATATGATAAGAAAACATAAAATGAACACTGAAAACAGAACTGCACTACTAGGGCAAAAAACCACTTTTGTTAATGACAAAAGAACCAGCGAGGCAGTCCATGGTTAACAAGATCAGTGACCCAAATACTGAAGATCAAGAGGTCTAATGGGAATAAGTAACCAGCAGAAAAGGCCCTGTGTTATGGAGTGAGATCAGGGATGAATCTTTGGGAAATGCTACCTGAACTTATTTTGCATCGTAATTAAGACTGGATCTTATTTTGAACAGCAACAACAAAAATAGAGATTTCCTTTACTTTAAGTGGTGGGTAGGTAAAGGGAGGAAAAAGAGGGATACTGTCATACAAAAATTATTACTATGTTTGAAATTTGATATTTGCTTCTGTGTACATATTCAGGGTGCAGAAAGACCAAATCTTATTGTGTATGAAGGTCTGAAAGAATTCTGAAACATTAGCAAATTAATTTTTCACCTGGTCAAGCATTTCACCTGGTCATTTATTTTATTAAATCCTGAAACTATTTCACCTTAAGGAACAAACTGTGGGATATAATAGAATTTACAGAAAAATTTTCCATAATTCTTTTTGCTATGTTGTTGGAATATAATGAGAGGAAAACTATATTCTTTTTTGTGTACAAATATGAAGCAAGTGTGAAAGAAAGCTTAATTTTGAAAGGATAATACCCCTTAAACCTTTGTTCACTACTGAAATAATTTTGTTTGTTGATGTGTTATTTTGCAACATATGGATGTTTTTGAAATTTGTATTCCTCCTGACGGGCTGCAACCCACAGGGTTGCAAAGAGTCAAACATGACTGAAGTGACTTAGCACGCATGCACACATCCCTCCAAAATGCTAACTATCTAACAAGTGTTAAAAACTATTTATTATTTAAATTTCAAAAAGTTTCATTAAGATAGTATATAACACTTGTTCTATCAAATGTAAGCTATACATATATTCACATTTCAACTGTTTATCATAATTAAAAATTTCTCTCTCCTAAGGTACTTTGTATGTGACACTGTAGCTTCCATTAAAAAAATGACAGGTTTTGAACTGTATGGTTCCGTTACGTTTACTTCTGAGAAAAAGGAAACCCAGACTGAGGGATTTTAGACTGGGGACTTAAACAAATGTTCAGAATGGGAAAGGAATAGAGAAAATTCTGATATCTGATTCCCAGGCAAAAACTGGAAAAAACAGTTTAAAAACAGTTAAAAAACAGTAATAAATATGATAGATATGTAAAACAGTTTGCGGCCTTTATTTATACTCAAAGTTTTCGGCTTAATATTTATGTTCAGCCTTAAATTTCTTACTTTGTTTTAATTACTATATTAAGATTGGCTGTAATCTTTTTGTATACTTTATATTTAGCCAGCACAGCTAATAAAAATCCCCATTTCAAAAGGATAAACGACTACTGTGAATGATTTGAAAGGAAGGAATAGTACTATAATCATATAATGTCTTGATGATAATTGTTAAAAAATAAAATGACAGCAGGAATGTCATATTCATTCATAAACAGAACCAACTGGTTAATTGAGATATTTACAATGTGGAACTCAGATTCAAATTAATGCAGATTTTTTTGGTTCCTTCCTTGAAATGGAGGCAAGACTACCCTTAGGAGTTTAATAAAAAAATTTCATTGTACAAATTGTGTTACCTGTTATTTTTTCTGTCAGTGATAGATGTTTTTATCTTCTATCACAGTAGTTAGTAATGTGGGTATTTAACACAGACTTTCTTAAAAAGAGCTTTGGGTTAAGATTCACAAATCATCTCCCAGACTGCCACAGTATATAAATTATGCCTAAAATTCTGTGCAAAATCTAGATGCTGTCACCACTGATCAAAAGAGTCATATTAAAGTTTCAAAAGGAAATGGCAATCTACTCCAGTATTCGTGCCTGAAGAATTCCATAGATGGGCTACAGTCGATGGGGTCACAAAAAGTCGGATACGACTGAATGACTAACACATAGTTTGAGAATACCATAATACTGAAATGTTAAGTATAAACAAAACTTGGCTAATTAGCTAATTCCAGATGAAGATTAATATTCTTAATCTCAATATATTAGGTCCAAGAATCCAATCTTCATGTTGCTAAAAAAAAAAAAAATTTCCAATTTGTACTTTTTAATATAAGACTGACTAGGTAACATGTTTGTAATTAGGCAAATGAAAAAGATCTAATTTCATAATCAGATGAGAGGTGTGACCATTAATGAGCAAGCTAATATGGTTTCAGTGGGAGGTGGGCCAAATATCTGTGTTGAATTTCTATAACTTAGTGAAATTTTAGTGATTTGGTGACAAAGTTTTGAATCTTGGTACAGAGCCTCTCCATATCTGGTTTATTTCTCCAAAATGGTAAATGGAGATATGGGAGATACAACTAAATAAGAACTGGTATGCTTGTTATGTAGCTAAATTTAACATTTTTTATCAGTTATGTCATCATGCATCTTACATATATCATGATATTCTGAGATAAACATTTCCTCATTACACCAATATATCCTTTCAATTCATAAGTATTTAAACACACACATATATGTATATACACACACACATTCATATTTATATATATATATCTGCTCCCTTGCACCTTATTCTTAACCCCATCTATATTCACATTCAGTATTCATTTCTCTTACCATGGGCAGGTCTTTTAGGATCTGTATTCCATCTCCTGGACCCATATGTGCTATGTGGTTAAAATTAGTTGGGTTAGAAATTAATTTATTTCTCATTTCTGGATCTCGTAACATCTCCCTGTAAGAAAAAACATCTGTTTAGATACTTTTGTCCCATGACCAATCTAGATAATTTTAGAGAAAAGTATATTCAATTTTTTTCATACAAATAAACTGTGAAATCATGTTAATAAGGACAGAATTAAAAGAATATAATAAATAAAATTTTAACTTAGAAGATTTTGTTTTAAATTTAAAAGATCTTATGCTTTTTGTTGGGAAAACAGAGTATTTAAATATGAAACAAGTTCTTACTCTACAGATAATTCTGACTATTTTATGGATGTCCTTTTAAATAATTGCTAATATATTAGAAATGTTTTTGTGTGTAACTGGACATACTACAAGGCTACTCCTCATGAAGAGAACAGTTAATCTGCATAGATATGGTCTATGTTTTTATAAAGGCCCACATTCTAAAACTTGTAACTATTATATATATGTAGAGAAATGAATCAAAATATGGTACTTTAATACATACAATTTGGAGGGTATTTATTAAAATTACACTGAGAAATACATTCATTATTGCAGTTTTTAAATTCACAGAGAATGACTGACAGGCTTTTAGAGATCAAATTTTCCTTCCAAATCAAATCTAGTATTCTCAGCAAACAGTCCTTCTGGTGCTGCGGCGTCTCTGGACGAACACAAATGAAACATCTACCTCCTCTGTTGCATTCTTTCCTCTTCTGGAACTCTGAAAGAGTAACGCCTCTTATTGTTAATATTTCTAACCATTTGCTTCCGACTATTATCCGATGTTTCAGGAACTACCAGTTCATCCCCTTCTGTTAAAAAAAAAAACAACAAAAGACAGAAAAGAACAATGATGTTCTTTAAAGTGCTAAAATGCATTTTATTCATTAATCCCCAAGATGGTACAAATCTCAATCAATACAAGCATATGCAATTCTGATTTTAAAAGTTGTGTGCCGATAATCACAGTAAATAAATAATAATTTTCAACAGAACATATGTAAACAAATATATGCTGAAATCAAACACAGCTTACAAAGTATATTTTCACTTTTATTTGATTATAAACATAAAATGGTACAATTTAACTAGGAGAAAAAAAAAGGAGAAATGTAGCTGCCTTGGTGTCCCGTTACTTTGGTTACCCCATCCTCAGTATCTCTATACCAACTTCTCCCTCCTTCCAAGAATTCATTTCAATGGCTTAAGATGTTAAAAAGTTCTTATTGTTAACCTGCACAGCAGTCAGGCATAAACTGTGAATTATTCACAGAAATGATACCAATTAAACGTTTCTCTCATTGCAGGCGGATTCTTTACCACCCGGCCATCAGGGAAGGCCATTACGTATACTAAAACATTTTTGAAGTTCCAATTTATAAGATGTGGAGTAAAGGAAAGGAATTGTGTTTCCTATACACTAGTTTCTTTATACTAGTTTTCCTGTATACTAATTTCTTTACTAAAGGTAAGAATCTTATTCCTATTCCTACTCTCCTGATCTTGGGAGGATACATAATCATATACACCTAGTCATCTGATGTCCATATCTTTCCATTTTAATACCTAGAAGTAAACAAAACTCTCAGCCATGGACGCTGGAATACGGTGAACATACTCTAAAATAGACAACTGCATCCATACAACATGAAGACTGTCATTCTCTAAATAAGATAAGGAAAAAGAGAAAAGCCAACCTTTAGAGAAGTTTTTAATAGCCAGAAAGCTAAAGCGAGAAAAAGGAAGTGGGAAGAAACCAAGGGGGCCTGTAAGCCAAGACAAAGTAACATGATCAGTAAAAGAGCAATAATCTCCTTGTAGCAAAATAAATAACTTAGTCAGATTGCTTTCCTAATACCAAAAGTTAAAATGATAATTTTTAAAAAGTAGATGAGAATTTGAGAATTATGAAGGTAAAGCAGATCTTGGTGAGTAACAGTGGCAATGGGAGATTTTGGACAGCCAGAGGGCTGCAAAAGCACTCTGAGCTCTTGAGAGATGAAAGAGAAATAGACAAAATAGGGAGAAGTCGAGAAAGAAACAGAATCTCCAGGAAATAGGATTCCTTTCCTTTCCAAAGGACAATGTTGTCAGGCTTCCTTCTCCAATCTCCACCTTTACCCTGGCCTAGAGTAGAAAGATGAAAGCATAAAAAGAGACAAAATGGAAAAGGTTTTATTCTGTAGACACAAACTGGATAATGGACACATTTTAAGATTATCATGTTTACACACAGTGAGAATAGGGAGATTTAATCTTACACAAATATTTAGAGTTCCTTTAAGAAACAGATGGCTTCCCAGGTGGCGCTAAAGAACCCGCCTGCCAATGCTGGAGACAAAGGAGACTTAAGTTCAACCCCTGGGTTGAGAAGACTCCCCTGGAGAAGGAAATGCTAATCCACTCCAGTATTCTTGCCTGGAGAATTCCATGGACAGAGGAGCCTGGTGGGCTATAGTCTATGGGGTAGCAAAGAGTTGAACATGACTGAGTGAGTGACTAAGAAACAGATACAAAATTAAGTATCCAGTCTTCGAGGGAGGGGCCATAAAGCACAGGTTCATGGTGAATCCATCACTGAGCAGGACTCGTTTCTAATACCTGAATGTCCTTTCTCAAGTCAAACTGAATATCCTTTTAGCATAGGACTTCTCCTACAGTCACCTGTCTGTATACCAAGAAGCCTTCAGTGCCAAGAGGATGTACCAGAGCACCAAATCTGAAGCTAAGCATTTGTGTGTATGTTAGTACTAAAAACAAACAAGCACAACAGAAACAACAAACTTTTGACGGTTTTCTTTTTGTTGTTGTTAGACGATACAAATTTATTGCAAGAGTATGGGGAAAAAAAGAAAGGCATAAAGAATATAATTAATCCCAACTACAAAGAGATAGCAGCTAAGTATAAGCATTTTAATGTTTTCTTAATGGCAATATTTTCCTTATATTTAAGTCAATTTTAATTATTATTTTTCAGTACATAATGTACCACTAATTACATCTGCATTAACGAGCTCTACCACAAAAGATCATAAATTTATGATACCTCTGTTATGGAGAAATTTGTTGCTAAGACACAAGAATACTATATAGAAGACAAAATTATAATAATCTGTTAAAGATAAGACTTTAACTGTTCACAACCTGCTTATTTAATGAGATGTGTGCAGTCTCCCTCCGGCTAGGACTCACTCCACTACTTTGGACACGGCCCTCGCCCTGTCCGGGGCACTCAGGAGCCCATTCCCTCTCCTGACTCTGGGCCCTCCAGTGACTTTCCTCTTGTCCCTGCTTCTTCTGCTGCCCACATTGTCATCAGCACTTCAAAACTTTTAAGCCCTATGCACCGGCAGAAGATGTACTCCAAGAGTCCCGAATCAGTACTCTGGGTGAGTTTTCACAATTTTAGTGCTACCAACTTTGGTTAGGTTCTACAGTATTAGAAGTACAGAAGAGACATTCAGTTACACTTTTTCTGTTAACCTCAGTAATCCACAGAAAAACAACAAGGTAGGTCAGAAACAAATATTTTGCTTATATAGTTATGTGAGCCTGAACAGAATGACTTTTTGTCAAGTAGTTTATCCCAGTATACTGAGGGTATGATGGTGGTCAACAGCACAGATCCTAGACTAAGGCACACCTGAGTTTAAGCGGCTCTGCAGTCAGTTAAGTGGTTCTGTCTTTGGCAGTCAGCTTAGCGAGAATGTTTCTATGAAGCTCTCCTATTAATGTGTATTTTCTTACCTGCCATTTTATTTTTGAAATATATCAATCTAATCGTCTCCAAGCCTAAAAGATTTAATGATCCTTCACTGTTTAAGGGGCGAACCTAAAATAATAAAAAATAAAATTAATATTTTAACAAGGTTCAAAAATTAAATCATAAAACTTTGACATACTTGTAAAGCACACATTCTTAAGACCTTTATCTTTCTTCTTCAAAATATAGCCTTCTCAGAAAATGAACAAAAATTAAAAATTAATTCTAACTAGAAAGGTATAAAATTATCTAATTTATAATGATAAAATTTTAAAGAAAGAATATTCTTGGCAAAAAAAAAAGTGAAATATATTTAAACCCTAAATTTAACTTTTAAAGCCACCAGCAAGCAGATGATGATGCTAAGATATTAATATAGATACTTTAGGAATCTTATTTGAACTAAATGTATACACAGGACAGAGATAAAACTGTACATCTATGAGGAAAGGAAGGTCTGTCAATAAATGATGATGGAGTAATAGATATCTACATGGAACAAATGAAACTGAATCCCTATTTCACACATTACACAGAAAATCAATTCCAAATGGATTACACATAAAGGTAGAGGGCGAAACTTTTGAAAGGAAATAAAGATCTTATCTTTAAGACCTGGAGGTAGGAAACAGTTTCTAAAGGGAAAAACAAACAAACCAACCATGAACAATAAGAATGATGTATTTAACTACATTAAAATTTATAACAATGAATTTTCAGTAATAATAATAAACATTCACAAAATATACCATGAAAATTAATAGATAGGTCACAAACAGGAAAAAGATTCACCACACCTATCACTAACCCAGTATCTACAGTATATGAATAACTTCAATAAATCAATTAAAAACAATGATCAACTAAACAGAAATAGGGATAAAAAACATGACCAGGCATTTCACAGAAGAGGAAATATGAACGATGAAGAAACATGAAAGATTACCAACAGCATAGCCAACAGAGGACATACAAATTAACACTTCATAAGGTAGCACTTGATAACCTCAAATAAGTCACAAAAGTTTGAATACTGACAATGGCATGGGTCATTACGAAGTCATAAACAGATGGCAGGAGTGTCAACTGGTACAGTCACTTTGGAAAAAATTGTCTTGTAAAGCTGAACACTTGCATTCTCTGTGTCCCATCAATTTTGTTCCTTGGCATATGACTTAAAGGAAACTCCTGCACATACACACCTGAAGACATATGCTGCAATATTCACAAGAGCAAAAAGCTGGGAAATAACTCACATGTCTGCTAATCAGAAGAACATATAGTGATCTATTCACCCAAGAGACTATTTTACAGCAGTGAAAAGCAATGAAGAAAAATATAGTACAGTGTAACACGGATGAATCTTAGAAACACAGTAAGTACATGAAGAAAGCAAGGCAAAAGATGATACACAACATTTTATTATTAAATAATAAAATGATGAAGCACAAGCAAAACAAACAACATATTGCCTAGAAATATTTAAATATATAAAAATTCTGTATTTTAAGAAAAGCAAGGGAATGATGAACACAATGTTCAGGATAAAAAATCACAGGTAGATTCAGTGATATTTTGGTAATATTTTGGCTCTTAAGTTAGTTCATAAGAGGTCATATTATTATTATGCTTCCTTTACACATATTTCAAAATTCACATGGTAAAAATAAAAGGGAAAATTAATTGTAATCAGTCTGAATTTATAAAATCAAGGACCATATTTAGTGGTTTTATAAAACGTGGCAGTATTTACAAGAGCTTTTTCCACTGTTAAGGTTTAAAATTGGGGCAGATTTTGAAATAAGATCTTGGTTAGTTTCTGTTACCTATCCCTCTAAACCCTGTCCCTCAACTAATGACACATGCTACATATATCAAGCTATCCTTCTTCACTTTTTGCAAAATAGACATTCTATAGTGGTAAAAATTTATGTTATCATGGGGGAATGTTAAAGGAAAATATTATAGTTTATTAGGAATATGTGAAACCTTTGTTAACCGAGCTTTGGTTCTAATTTTAATCACTTTTCTAGCCCATGAAGTTTGTCCTCACAGGATGATAACTGCATACCATTATGTGAGAAACAGTGAAATTACAAATGAAATGTTCCTTCTTCTCTTAAAGTGAAAAGTAACACTGGCATTTTAAGTTACAGAATGTATTATGGTTGTTCATTATGGTAATAATCATACTTTATATAGTGAAACTAAATGCAATAAAAATAGTATGGTGCTGAGCTACCTATAAAATTAACCAGCTGGAATTTTCTTTTTCTCTTAGCAAAGTCCCAAATTCCCACTTATACTATTACATATGACAGAAAATGCTAAATTAGTGAAAAATAGCTAAATAGTCATATAGTGTTTCACTTATACTCATTTGTTCACTTAGTCCATATGTTTCTTTTTCTTTTTTCTGGGCACACCACACGGCATGCGGGATCTTAGTTCCCTGACCAGGGACTGAACACATGCCTGCTGCAGTGGAAGTGTGTAGTCTCAACCATTGGGCTGCAAGGAGGTCCAGGCCATATTTTAATGTTGAATTACCTTTTTGAGTGGGAGAGTCTGAATCCATTCCATGGAGTTCACATCAAAGATGTCAACTGCATTTTCACTGTACACTGAGAGATACGGTGCATTGTAACCTGAGAGCCAGGAAGGAGAGAACAGAAGGCTAATTACCTGTAACTGTTAAATCCAAAACATCCTGAAAGATCTATGCTAAGAAACTGTAGAGTGGAATCCCACCAAATTCCAGTATCAATACAGATTAGCCACATCAAAACATTTTTGAAGTAAAAATCCCATCAATCATAAATGAAGAGGTTTTATGGCCATTATAATACAGAAGGAGTCTGTTAACACCAGGGGTATAATATTCCCTTGCCTAATACTAGTTCTCTAAAGGGGTTTCATTACATTTAAAATAAAGTAGTTAAGCTCTTAACAGTGAAACAAAGCTACAGAGCAGAGAAGTCTTAAGAATTAGGTTCACATTTATGAATGCTTAGTAAAGCATCTGGCACAAAAAATGCTCAACATACACTTATGGATGAACTGAACATCAATAAATGGTGACAACAAACAAAGGTTTTACCTAGGCTAAGATCATGAATATTTGGCAGAGCTATTCATAAAAGCCAGATGTTCCAATTCTCATTCTAATTCCAATTCACACAACACTCTGAATTATTTTCTGACCAGGATTCATTCTAAACATGATGCCATAGATAAGAGTATAAATTTCAGAAGAAACAAAACGTTAAGAATAGTTAAGCCTGGCTAGGTAGGATTACAAGTGTTTTTCTTTTATCTAGATTTCCCAATTTCTCTGTAGTAACATATGTGGCTCTCCTACATTTTCTTATACTGAACTTTTTAAGCTTGACTGTCCTCATACCCACAATTCCTCCTATCTTGTTGCAGTGGAAGAGAATTCCCATCCTGCTCCATATCCTTCTTCCTGTGTTCTGACTTCCAGCCTCTTTGGCATTCTTGGGGATCTTACTCTGTTTCTTATATTTAGCACAAGGTCAACTTTTCCCGGCTCCCTAGCGGCTAGTTCCCTTCAGCATTTAAACATGCTCCAAGTATCCTCCACTAAAAACGAAACCTGCCGGATTAGACACTCCTCCTGTGTGCCTCTACAGAACTTGTACTTTGGTTACCAGAGCACTGAGACCTTACTGCAGCGTGTTCTGCCAGGAATCCCTTCTACTGCATTCTATGCTCTGTGAGGCTGAGACTGTCTACTTTGCTCACTGTTACATCTCTTTCAGTAAAATAACACATACATTTTATGAGTTTTATGAGCTGTTAATCTTCACAAGCACTGTATCTGGTGGGGGGGACCATGAACATAACTCCTCAGGGTTATTTCAAAATAAAAGCATGCTGCTGCTGCTAAGTCACTTCAATCGTGTCCGACTCTGTGTGACCCCAGAGATGGCAGCCCACCAGACTCCCCCGTCTCTGGGGTTCTCCAGGCAAGAACACTGGAGTGGGTTGCCATTTCCTTCTCTAGTGCATGAAAGTGAAAAGCGAAAGTGAAGTCGCTCAGTCGTGTCCAACTCTTCGCGACCCCCTGGACTGCAGCCCACCAGGCTCCTCCACCCCTGGGATTTTCCAGGCAAGAGTACTGGAGTGGGGTGCCATTGCCTTTCTCGAAATAAAAGCAGATGTGTTATTAAAAATCTATCTAAGTAAAATATTCCATAAGACAATTAGCTTTAATTATGTTCCTGTTAATGTTGACCCCACTGTCCTGGGTATGGTTTAACTAGGTATGGTTAACTTAACTGTCTTAATGAGATTAACTAGGTATGGTTATTTTCCATACCAACACAATTAATGCCTAGGAAAAACCTCAAAGATGACTTAAAAAAACCCTGTTAATAATAATGAATACACATAGGAGATGAAGTAGAAGGAAAAGGAAAGGGACAGCAAGGTAAGACAGCCAAAAGTAAAACTCTTACAACAAGAGGAAGGATTCGCTGGCCACATCAGCTCCTGTTGTCTAGATCTTCGGCCCTGGCAGTCAGTGTATATTCCAATGCTGTTAAAACACAGCAGGTATTCTTTGCTGGAGATTTCAACTGCACAGATAGCATCCATTGGTTGATGTGCAATAAATGAGAGTGTATGGTCATTTGAATGGAGCATACTGTATGGACTTCCTTCTCCATTCAGGGGATATCTTAGAAATCCAGACTGGAATCCCACACAGAGTTGCTCACTAAAGATTGCCATCCACTGGACATTGTATGGGACTTGAATTTCCTTAAATTTTCTGTGACGCGTCTTACTCTGAAATAGTTCATAACAGAGGACCTGCCTTTTCATAGCCACACACAAGCATGTCAGAGCTCCATGACGCACTTTTCCAGAAGTTATTGTTTGACAGCCTTTAGTTTCTGCCAGCTTATAAAAATCAGTTTCTCGCCCGTCCAGAGCTGACATAGGAAAAAGTCGGACGTGTCGATTTCGTCCTGAGATCACGGCAACAAGTTGATCATTTGGAATGAGTTCTATCTGATGAATCTTCTTATTGTCACCAACTCTAATAATTTCTATGCAAAGAAAGAATAATGAATCAACTGCAAAATAATGTTTTGTTTATTAATCACATCCCAATTATACTCAAAGGAATATGTTAACTTATAATAAAGACAGAGATACACACAGAAAAACTAAGATATCAGAAACCATATGGAGAAAGAGGAAGATAATTACACTCACTGTAAGATAACTTAACCTACCTACAGTAAGGTATTGAATTTAGCACTGAGATTTCTGGCAGCCATGGTAAAGAGTTCCTATGTGATAAAACATGACAGATCTTTAAGAAAAACCTTTAACTCTCACCAAATTCTAGTGAAGTTTTACCATGGGGTTACTATTTTTAAAAACTGACTCACGTTTCACTTTGGGTAACAAATTAATGAGTTTAAATGCATTGTTTTCCCATGATCTTACTTGATATAGAGATCAAACCAATCGATCCTAAAGGAAATCAGTCCTGACTGTTCACTGGTAGGACTGATGCTGAAGCGGAAGCTCCATTAGTTTGGCCACCTGATACGAAGAACTGACTCACTGGAAAAGCCCTTGATGCTGGGAAAGATCGAAGGCAGGAGAAGGGGATGACAGAGGATGAGATGGTTGGATGGCATCACCAACTCAACAGACATGAGTTTGAGCAAGCTCTGGGAGTTGGTGATGGACAGGGAAGCCTGGTGTGCTGCAGTTCATGGGGCTGCAAAGAGCTGGATATGACTGAGCAACTGAAATGAACTAAACTGAACTGAACTTAATATAAAGACATAATTTAGAACCATTCAAGAATGCTAAATTAAATGGGTTCCTTTTATTTCACCTAGTATTTAATTTCTCTCTAGAAAAAAAAATCTGTTGTATTAACTTGTGGAATAAAAGAACCCAACAACAAACACATTTTAATGACTGTTACTGCTTCTAGTACCATTAGAACAATGGAAAAATCAAGTTGTGTTTTTCTTCCATGTACTATCTTTAGAAATACGGTCTGAGTTTATACAGTAGAACTGTTAAACAAAATGACACAAGAAAGAAAATATACATAGAAATTTTAGAACTTAAGAGGATTATAGAAATTTAAAAAATTATCTTTTGACTTATAAATGTATCAAATTAGGTCTGGAAAATGTCAATTACAGAATAAATAAGAGCAAAGACTATTTTTTTTAGAGTTTAAAATCTACAGTTTAGAATTTTCTATCAATAATATTTTCTCCACAGTATTTCCTCTTACCATCTTTGGTGACATGCACAACAAATAACCCTTCTTCATTCCCCAAAGCTATTCTTTCATGATCTATATAAGACATAAATATGAAATATTTTTATTAGGTGAAAACCTATATAAAATTCACAGTATAAAACATAAAGAAATATGGTACAAAGAAACTGAAATAAAAATAATTAAAATATAGCAATAACTTATACTATTAAATTTCCTTTCAGATTACTGTAGTGAATATTATCTCATGTCTTTTTAATAGAACAATCACTAGAAAATAATTTCTATCAATGCTTACAAAAAAAATAAATGTTTAGTCAATAAAAGGTGAAAAAAACCTCTAGTTTATCAGCACCGTGGATCCAGTTCCATTTCTCATTTGGAGAGGGAAAAATTGTGAAAGGCATTTGAACTTTACTCATCAAACTTTTCATTATTTACTAGAAAGTAACAAGAGTTGGCAGTATACATAAGAAGATGGCAAAAATTTAAACTTCCAGACATAGAAGCTGCCATTTTGAGGGTATTTTATATATGGGCAGTCTGTTACAAATTCCATCTTACTTAAACTTCGCAATAACCTTTGCAAAGTAATTAGTACCTGTATTTTACCTAGGAAACTTATGCTTTATAAAACAGCTTACGCATTAAGAAGCAACTTTTTCTAAGTCACGCAAGGATAAAATAGATTTGGTAATAGGTTAATCTTTAGCACTGTTGCTTTTTCAGAGGAAAATATATTAGAAAAGTTTATTCATTTTTCTTTAGTGAGAAATAAAGCTTTAATATGGTCTCATTCAGGTAATAAACATTTACTGAGCATCTGTGACATAACACATACTATGTCAGACATCAGGGATTGCTAATGAAAGCCAATCCCTGCTGACAAGGTATATAAACAATTATAACAAGATAAGTGTTGTATATCCATACCTATGATTGCAGCTGCCTGGGTTGTTTTAATGAGGGGCAGAGTGCTGTCATAAGCCTCTTTGGGAACATAGACTGAGCGGTCTCTGAACTTGTTTTTCTTCAAAATCTTGTGCAATTCACTCAGCACTCCCACCCACTTACTCTTCTCATTTTCACTATCAGCTAGCATCAGGATGGAACATTTGTTACTAGATGCTGAGAGCTGGGAAGCTGTGACCTAGAACAAGTTAATCAAAATTCATGATATTAGAAACATCTTGACATCTTTTAAGCCAGTTTTATGCTTATGCTAGTTTGCTTTGCATTAGCCAGAAAATGAGCACTCATTAAGTGATACCTTTAATAGAGTTTAGTTATTCATAATGTTAGTGTCATTTGTATTGTCTTTGCTACAGAGTGCCAGAATACATCACAAAAACTCATTACACAGTCATTTAACAACAGCCACTGACATTTATTGAGTAATAATTGAGCACTAGACACTGATCAAAGCATTTTATAAGTATTAACTCATTTAACTCTATCAACATCTTTCTCCAGGCAAGAATGCTGGAGTGGGTGGCCATTTCCTACTCCACCGGATCTTCCCAACTCAGGGATTGAACCCGCATCTCCTGAATTGGCAGGTGAATTTTTACCACTGTGCCACCTGCGAAGTCCATCAACATCTTTACAAGATAGGTATTAATGCAGAGAAATTAATTTCTCCAAGCGCACACAACTAGACTGGGATCCTGTGTCCAGGCTCATAAGTGCTACACAATACTGATTTTCAACTCATTTTAAAAAAGTAAAAAGTGCTCAGAAATACTTAGATTCTGTTACTTCATAACAATAACTTAGAGAAGACCACTTGAACTAATATTTAAATGAAGGTTTATCACTTTACAATGACACTATAATCAGAATACTTAGTTTATGTATATATGGATCCTTTATTAAAAGTAATTTAAGCAACAGAGACAATAAAATCCCACAATTAGGTAAGATAAGTGCGCTTCTGTAGGTTCCCTTGGTAGCTGGAGAGAGAACAGTTTTTGGTCAGGGAACTGAGAGACTAAGTATGGTCTTAGATACAAGATACATACTTGTACTAAGTATATAGGCATACCATCAAGAGAATAGTCCTTTTTTAAAAACCTCCATTATCTTACTTAACTCATCAATTTGAGATTGCACTGTGTTAGACAGCCTCCAAAATTCCTATGGAATTTCACTCTTATCTAAAAATGCAGTCTATTTCCCCTTCTTTTCGTCTGGGATGACCTCATGACTTGCTTTGGCCAACAGAATGTAGAAGGGTTATTGTGCCTGTTTTGAGCCTAGTCCTTAAAAGGCCTGGCAGCTTCTTCTCCTCTCTTGGAAGCCAGTCACGGAGAATTCAGCCAGACTAGTGAATGATGAGAGACCACATGGAGACAGTCCACAAAAAAACTGAGGTGGCCCAGAGACCAGCCAAGTACCAGGGCCAACAGCTAGAACCAAGGCCTCAGATGTGAAGGTAAGGTTGTTTTGGCTATTCCAGCCCCAAAGGAGCTGAATGCAGCCATATGAATGACTCTCCAGTCGACACCAGAACTGACCCATAGAACGATGAAAAATAAAGCTGGTAAGTTTTGGAGTGGTTATTACAGAGCAATAGAACTAAAACATTCTAATTTGTAAACAAGACCTTGAAGAAACTTTTATTTTTTTAAAAATTGAGAAATCTCACACTTATTAATTTCTTCTTGTGGTAGTACTTATCCGAAAATTGAATGTGACACAAAAATATTATCCAAGATGAAACCTATTTTAGAAGCCATATAGTCAAGCTTTCTATTGGTCTTTTACTAATTCAGTGTTTACTTTGCACAAATTGTCTGTAAGATTTGGTTATATTCCAAGTAAGTTTGTGATCTACAGAGAGAGGTAAAACATTTAGTTTTTAAAAGCAAATAATTCAGTGATCAAATTATAACACACAGACTTACTCTAAATATACAGGGTATATCTTTTCGACTTGCATGAATAACATCAGAAGCCAAGACTGAACTCACAGAAAATTCTTCATCCCTGAAGGAAAAGTGAGACATTAAAAGTTAGCATATGTGGGCATATGGTGTGGTTTTGGCTGTGTATCTAAATAACACGTATGAAGCAATCCTCAAAATTTAATTGCACAGAACATCCAAACTGAATTTCTTTAATTTTTGAATTTTCTTTCTTTGTAACTGATAGTGCCATAAGTAACTTATCAGGTGTAATTTCACAGTGCCACATTATACAAGAATTAGAAATCATTTCTGGCTTACTCAGTGTCACAATGCCAGTAAGTATAGGACACGTGGATTTGGATCCTAGTAGGTCTCCAGCAGACTGTCCCCTCTTTGCCCTGATAATACATGTCAAGTGCCCTCAACACAGCTCATATGACATTTTATTGTCCCTTCAACACAGCTCATCTGTTGTTTTACTGTTCCTTAGGAAATACTAAGACAGATCCCTTCCACAATAATCTATTCCTTGTGACTTCCTTAATTTGGTTATCGGTCCCATCATTCTCTTGATCTTGAAGATTTGACATCTTAGTCTTATCTTTGATTCTTCTCCCTATCTTTCTATATCTGGTCACTTAGCAGGTTCTGTCAAATTTTCCTTGCTAATATTTTAAAGTTTCTTGCAAATAAAGAAATGTATTTTTGTATATTTCACATGTATGGGGAAGATAATGTGTTTTAGATGCTGGTATGAAATGCTTATTTCAGAGCCAGAACTGGAAATTTTAGTTTTGAGCACGGGTCTGGAGACATATGTTTGGGAGTCATCTTAATGCGGAGATGATGCTTGAAGCTACAGGAGTAAATAAGATCACTGAGGAAGAATGCCTGGAGTCACGAGAAGGGGTTAGGTAGAGGACAGAGTCTGAAAATGAGACCAGAAACATTTAAGAGATGTATTTAAATGTTCACAGCTCCATTTTATATTCCAAGAGCCTGATTGTGAGATTTTTATTTCCTTTCCTCACATTGAAATTATACTTAAGCCTTTGCTTTAGGTGATGACATAGGCATTACACATTAGGCCTCTAGTACCCCAGAAGCCTTTAACTGGTCTTTTGGTTTTCAAGCATTAACCTCTTTTCCCAGACCCCCAGACCCAACATGCATACACACGCACATCAATCTGTTCTATAACTATACCATATTTCCAATTTGTAGTTATGTTCTGATTGCAGTATTTGTAAATGAGAAAATTACTGTGAAATTAGATTTAAATAAAAACATGGCAATATAATCAGAAAAAATCACACACTTTGTATTTCTGTGTTTCAAAGATACAAATATTTTCATCTCTGAAAACTTACCTCATGTCAATCACTTGACTGACTACAACACTGGGCTGAGATGCCTTTCCTTCGGCAATATCATACAGAAAGAGCTTGAAGTCACAAACGACAGCCAGTGCTCTTTGCCATCCTTTCTTCACTCCAGCTGGCTTAGGGATCTTAGGCAAATAAACAAGCAAAACAAACCGAACTGAAATGTCAATCAGAACCCCTTTAATTACATATGTAACTGCAGGGTGAAAACCTAAAGACAACATACACACGCTGTAAGTCTGCCAGTGTGCTTGGTAAAGTAGCAGATGGAACACACACGCCTTTAGTAACATGAGCAAGTATGACAACACATTCTTCAGACACGGAATGACATCTGATTCTGAAAAAATTTTAATAGTACCATTTTAATTTTCTCTAGTAATTCATTAAAATAACATTCATAGATTTCTAAGTGGCATAAAAGCCAAATTTGGTGATAGGATGAAAGGCAGTGTATATCTCATACTTCATAAGCATATACCACCTCTCCAGCAAGTCTAAGTGCTACAGACTCCTTTAAGGAGATTTAAACATCTGAACATTATGCTGTAGGGACAGTACAGGAAATTTTGAGACACTCCAATTTATTCCAAGCAAAAGCCAGATCATTTCTCTGAATGAAATAAAATTGTTAGATGAATTTTATTCACTGAATTTCGGTCAAGGACTATGTCTGTAAGGTAACTGACATTTCTTAATTCATTAATAAACCTTAAAAGATTAGTCTAAATCCAAACTAACCATACTTACCCTGACATGCCCTTCATATGCTGTTCCTATTCCTTTCTGTGGATCTATACCCAGAGGACCTTTTGTCTGTTCAGGAGGAACTGGACAAGCAGTTGGAGCTTTGTTTACACAAGTTATGTGACAGGAAAATCCACACACTTTTGGAGGGGAAAAAGAAACAGTGTTCAAGAAAAATTCATTTTTACAAAGAGAACATTCACTGAGCACTCATTATAGGCAAAGTGCCATGTTAGATGAATGCTTATCTCTGGTTTTATTTTAAACTATTTTTGTCATTTGGAGAGCTGATTCATTTGCTAATAGGTAAGACTTGCAATGAGAAATAGTAAATACTTCTTTTCATTACTGTAATATTATTGTTCTGTGTTAACACTAGTGATCAAAATGAGAAACAAATAAATGGCAAAAAATCTAATCTTGAGACAAAAATGACTGTTTTAAACTGAATTCCTAAAAAGCAGCTTCTGGAGTTCTAACTCTTCATCTCACTGCAGTTGGGTATTTATTCTGAAATTTCTCTTGCAGGAATCACTGATGGACATTAAATTACCTGACATCTCTGCAGTATCTGGCAAACTTTACCAATCCCTCTCTTTGAAATTTAAATTGCTCAATGATTTAAAAGGTATTTAAATTTTAGGAGTTGTTGATATTATTATATATATTTAAAATACTACTAAGATAACAACAGTTAACTTTCTTGGGTGTTTTAAATTTTTTGCAATAATCTGCAATAATCTAAGATAGGCAAAATGACAGGATACTGAAAGAGGAACTCCCCAGGTCAGCAGGTGTCCAATATGCTACTGGAGATCAGTGGAGAAATAACTCCAGAAAGAATGAAGGGATGGAGCCAAAACAAAAACAATACCCAGTTGTGGATGTGACTGGTGATAGAAGCAAGGTCTGATGCTGTAAAGACCAATATTACATAGGCAGGTCCATGAATCAAGTCAAACTGGAAGTGGTCAAACAGGAGATGGCAAGAGTGAACGTCGACATTCTAGGAATCAGCGAACTAAAATGGACTGGAATGGGTGAATTTAACTCAGATGACCATTATATCTACTACTGCGGGCAGGAATCCTTTAGAAGAAATGGAGTACCCATCATGGTCAACAAAAGAGTCCGAAATGCAATACTTGGATGCAATCTCAAAAATGACAGAATGATGTCTGTTTGTTTCCAAGGCAAACCATTTAATATCACTGTAATCCAAGTCTATGTCCCAACCAGTAACGCTGAAGAAGCTGAACAGTCCTATGAAGACCTACAAGACCTTTTAGAACTAACAGCCAAAAAAGATGTCCTTTTCATTATAGGGGACTGGAATGCAAAAGTAGGAAGTCAAGAAACACCTGGAGTAACAGGCAAATTTGGCCTTGGAATACTGAATGAAGCAGGTCAAAGACTAATAAAGTTTTGCCAAGAAAATGCACTGGTCATAGCAAACACCCTCTTCCAACAACACAAGAGAAGACTCTACACATGGACATCACCAGATGGTCAACACCAAAATCAGACTGATTATATTCTTTGCAGCCAAAGATGGAGAAGCTCTGTACAGTCAACAAAAACAAGACCAGGAGCTGACTGTGGCTCAGATCATGAACTCCTTATTGCCAAATTCAGACTGAAATTGAAGAAAGTAGGGAAAACCGCTAGACCATTCAGGTATGATCTAAATCAAATCCCTTATGATTATACAGTGGAAGTGAGAAATAGATTTAATAGACTAGATCTGATAGAGAGAGTGCCTGATGAACTATGGACGGAGGTTCATGACATTGTACAGGAGACAGGGATCAAGACCATCCCCATGGAAAAGAAAAGCAAAAAGCAAAATGGCTGTCTGAGGAGGCCTTACAAATAGCTATGAAAAGAAGAGAAGCAAAAAGCAAAGGAGAAAAGGAAAGATACAAGCATCTGAATGCAGAGTTCCAAAGAACAGCAAGAAGAGATAAGAAAGCCTTCTTCAGCAATCAATGCAAAGAAATAGAGGAAAACAACAGAATGGGAAAGACTAGAGATCTCTTCAAGAAAATTAGAGATACCAAGGGAACATGTCATGCAAAGATGGGCTCAATAAAGGACAGAAATGGTACGGACCTAACAGAGGCAGAAGATATCAAGAAGAAGTGGCAAGAATACACGGAAGAACTGTACAAAAAGATCTTCATGAACAAGATAATCTTGATGGTGTGATCACTCACGTAGAGCCAGACATCCTGGAATGTGAAGTCAAGTGGGCCTTAGAAAGCATCACTACAGACAAAGCTAGTGGAGATGATGGCATTCCAGTTGAGCTATTTCAGATCCTGAAAGATGATGCTATAAAAGTGCTGCATTCAATATGCCAGCAAATTTGGAAAACTCAGCAGTGGCCACAGGACTGGAAAAGGTCAGTTTTCATTCCAATCCCAAAGAAAGGCAATGCCAAAGAATGCTCAAGCTATCACACAATTGTACTCATCTCACATGCTAATAAAATAATGCTCAAAATTCTCCAAGCCAGGCTTCAGCAATACATGAACTGTGAACTTCCAGATGTTTAAGCTGGATTTAGAAAAGGCAGAGGAACCAGAGATCAAATTGCTAACATCTGCTGGATCATGGAAAAAGCAATAGGGTTCCAGAAAAACATCTATTTCTGCTTTATTGACTATGCCAAAGCCTTTGACTGTGTGGATCACAAGAAACTGTGGAAAATTCTGAAAGAGATGGGAGTACCAGACCACCTAACCTGTCTCTTGAGAAACCTATATGCAGGTTAGGAAGCAACAGTTAGAACTGGACATGGAATAACAGACTGGTTCCAAATAGGAAAAGGATTACGTCAAGGCTGTATATTGTCATCCTGCTTATTTAACTCATATGCAGAGTACATCATGAGAAATGCTGGACTGGAGGAAGCACAATCTGGAATCAAGATTGCCGGGAGA
The DNA here is from genome assembly GCA_917880005.1 of Nanger dama. Lineage (NCBI taxonomy): Eukaryota > Metazoa > Chordata > Mammalia > Artiodactyla > Bovidae > Nanger > Nanger dama. The sequence continues at coordinate 761,234 of CAKJTW010000097.1, read as the reverse complement.
AATATCAATAACCTCAGATATGCAGATGACACCACCCTTATGGCAGAAAGTGAAGAGGAACTAAAGAGCCTCTTGATGAAAGTGAAAGAGGAGAGTGAAAAAGTTGGCTTAAAGCTCAACATTCAGAAAATGAAGATCATGGCATCCAGTCCCATCACTTCATGGGAAATAGATGGAGAAACAGTGGAAACAGTGTCAGACTTTATTTTTGGGCTCCAAAATCACTGCAGATGGTGACTGCAGCCATGAAATTAACAGATGCTTGCTCCTTGGAAGAAAAGTTATGACCAACCTAGATAGCATATTCAAAAGCAGAGACCTTACTTTGCCAACAGAGGTCTGTCTAGTCAAGGCTATGGATTTTCCAGTGGTCATGTATGGATGTGAGAGTTGGACTGTGAAGAAAGCTGAGCACCAAAGAATTGATGCTTTTAAACTGTGGTTTTGGAGAAGACTCTTGAGAGTCCCTTGGACTGCAAGGAGATCCAACCAGTCCATTCTGAAGGAGATCAGCCCTGGGTGTTCTTTGGAGGGAATGATGCTGAAGTTGAAACTCCAGTACTTTGGACATCTCATGCGACGAGTTGACTCACTGGAAAAGACTCATGCTGGGAGGGATTGGGGGGTGGGACAAGGGGACAACAGAGGATGAGATGGCTGGATGGTATCACTGACTCAACAGACGTGAGTCTGAGTGAACTCCGGAAGTTGGTGATGGACAGGGAGGCCTGGCGTGCTGTGATTCATGGGGTTGCAAAGAGTCGGACATGACTGAGCAACTGAAGTGAACTGAAGATAGGTACATTGTCATCATTTACATATGACTTTGCCTGGATCATAGAACTCATAAGTGACACTGCTAGAATTCAAAACCAGGCAGTCTGGCTGAGAGCCTGCATACATTACTACTAACACTATGGCCATGAGACCTCTGGATACTTACATGATGAACCTGAGATAAATAAAAATAAACTCTCTTCCATTGGGACTTGGTTGGTTGAGAATTAAAGAAATAAATATCTAAAATGAACAAGCTTGTTTGGACAGGTGACAGACTAAAAATATCTATTCAGACAATTCCTACTCTAAGGGGGATCCTGGAGAATATTTTGAAAGAATAAAAGTGGAACTGAAGTGATAGCATCATGGGAACACACACACATGGGTAAATGAATATCACAAATGGATATAAAACCAACAAAGAAGGAAGAGGGACTAGCATTAATTATCAAAAGCTATCCATCTTCTGTAAGACAGCTCATTCACTTCTAAGTAGAGCATCTAACAAATTATAATTTGTTTTACTAAGCAAAAAACCTCACTCTCATCAGGTAATGGAAACAACAAAATTATTGCCTTATACTGGATCTAATTTCAATCGACCAAGAAGACTTAAAATGACAGGAATCTTGAGAGGTTATAACCACATTATACATTTATGAAAGCCTGGGCATAGTCTAATATGTCCCCACTGTTTTATAGGGTAGTTTCAAAGAGTCTGAAGAAAGACAGGCCCAATTTCATGGCATGGGACCTGAGAAGGGAAGAGAGTTGGAAAGATCTCAAAAACTCTTACTACAGAATTGCAAAGGATTCTGATTCATAAAAAATGACCCGGGACCTAAAGCCAAGTAGTTGCCCAGGATTCTTTCTGATCAACAGATTTTAAAAGTCACGTTTATAAGTACTGGCTAAGTTTCACAATGAGACAAGGCTTAAAAACTGTACAAATTCTTCCTGTAGACTTTAGACACTTCCTAGTCAATGACAGAGCTTATTCATTCTCAGATTATTTTGTTATCTTTATCTTTTACCTCCCCTTATGTTTCCCAAGGCTTGGTCCTCATATTTACTCTCTTTTTCACTCTTATGTTTTCCCTGGAAAACATCATTCATATTTATCACTTCACATATTCATAACTCAAATCTCTTTATTTCTCATGTCTGCCCATTTTCTTTTGTTCTAAATCCAAGCATCTAAGAGACTAGTTAGGGTAATGCAATCTGGATCTTCTACATGAGTTGTGAGAACTAGTCAAACATAGAACACTGTATCCCCAGTGCCTAAAAGCACAGGGCAGGCATTATACAAGGATGTGATGGATGAATCAATGAATGGTAGGGAAAAACCTCTGCTACTAACACTAGGAATAAAATATCTTTTGAGGCATTATAGCAGACATTTAATATTTCTAAAAGATACTGCATTGTTTACTTGATAATAACTTCTCTAACAAACTAAGCAAGAGTAAAATTAAATGAATAGATTCAAGAATAACTTTCACTGATTTTGTCATATAGGTTACCATTTGGGGGACCACAAATTCACCTGAATAATGAAACAAAGGTGAATGCAACATAAATATATCTCCCCTGGAACTATCTGTCTAGTTTCCAATATTCAACAGACTTTAGCAAGGTGCCCAGTTTATTATCCAAAGAAAAGCAAATGATTAAGTCAAATAAATGAACATTTATATACCTTCTAAAGAGAATAAAGCTTTTTGATTACAATTTAGGGAATAAATGTTAGGACTCTAAAGTCACATTTTCTTACTATTTAATTCTCACCTTCACAAGAACAGCCTTGTCTTATCAAACCCACCATCAAAGAGGTGCACTGATGACACTTGGTAGGAGTAGTAAAAGATTTGACGAAAAACTGATGAGTCTTGCGCTGCAAAACAAATTGAAAAAATCATTTAAAGGATTTCCATAATGTGAACCTCTGTGAACACACCAGCTGCTATGTTTTCTAATTCGAAATTAGAATGCTTTCTAATTCCTTTCTATAATTAATATACTTCAAATATTTTTATTAGATAATATTGAACTGGAGTGTTCTAAAGATAATGTAAGAAGTTAAATGATAATCAACTGCTCCTGAATGCCACTTGAAAAGTTATAAAATAAATTGTAGTGTTTTTTTTCCCCCACAAATTTTGACTTCAGGGCTTTTGTAATTCCTCAGATTGTTCTTTGGCAATGAGTTGGGTAAAAGTTTCCGTATTTATACCTATCTAAAAAAAGAAATGGGCTTTTATATCTTTTTATGAAAGACAAAGAGTAATTTAAAACTCTTGTCCCTACTATAAATCACATATTTGATTTTCTGGGACCAAGAACAAATAATATGTTTAACAAGTATCTTTCCTCCCTTGGAAGCAGGCAGCATTACACTTGACCAGATAAAAACACACACGTATTATTCCAGAGACAGACTGAAAACCCAGCATTTAAACTAGTCATGAGCTCTGGTCCAACCTCAAACCAATCTATTTTAGGAGTTCCTTGCGACCTAGTTACAAAGCAGCTCTGGGATTTGACTTTATTCTAAGTAGAATACAGACTATCTTTCAATGGCTTTATAATTTCTGGATGTGGCTGATCAAGTCAAAGTGCAGATATTGTGCCAGTACTTCACTATCATCTCATTTAATGGAGATAATGCCTCTGGGAAGATAGGTATATTTCTTTTTATAGATGAAGAAAGTGAGACTCAGAGAGATTAAATAAGTTCCTGATGAATAGTTAGCTACTGGGAGAGTTAAAAGTCATGCCCAGATCTGATTTTGCCATCTTTCAAAGTGTGACTATTCAAAAACATGTAAAAGAAGAATATAATCTTAAAAAAATCAGACTGCATAAGACATAGTTAGGTCAACACTAAGGGCCTCTATGCCCTTAACAATGAACAAATACCTAATTTGTTAACATCACATTAATTTTTGCTCAACATTTCTCCTGTATACTGATCTTATTCTTAGTTTTTTGCACTTTTAGGAACGATTAGAGTAAAATTTCTAGTGCTGATAACTTTTTCAGTTGTTCAAAATGAATTAATGAAACAATTCAGTTTGCTACTAATTTGTTCTGTAGGCTTTTAATACAGTGAAAGAGTAGTTAACTCTTCAAGGTAAGTAACTCTGTCCTTTTTTCCTTTTCCAAAAGATAAGAAGACATGTTTGAAATGACAGTAATAAAACAACTCTGCCAGTGACAAATTTGACAGTATTACTTCACACTATCCAAAAATTACTTACAAAACACATTTATTATATACTTTTTCTCCAGAGATCTACTCAGAATATCATAATTTTAACTGAGAATGCAACAATAGGAAATATAAACAACGTTTTAGCAAACATTAATTTTAAATGATCAAGTGGCAGGTGCTGGTTAAACTGTAAGATGTAGACATGATTTATTAATAAAGATTAAAAAGCCCATGTTTCACTAATTCCAACTTAAGGATAGTATAATATATAACATGCGCTCACGCTACGTTGCTTCAGTGGTGTCTGACTCTAGACTAGGGTCTATTCAGTCCTAAGTTCTAGACTACTTGGCTTCTGGAGGTTTCTAAGATCCCCTTTCTTGTCTTCTGGTCAATATCTGATTTCTAATACTTCCACAAAAGGTAGCTGGAGGAAGAGAAAAAAGTCTACTAAAGGGCATTAAACCTAAAGCATGAACACATTAATTTTAGGTTATGTAGTAATTTGGAGTAAAATGAGAAATAACTATAAGCTCAAAATTTAAAGAGGTGGATATGAAGAAGTGTTCTTTTCATTCCAATTTTGTCAGTGCTGAAGACTTCAAGCTACTCAATGGATGAGGTAAAATACTTTTAATAAAAGATGTGAGAACAAAGTAGAGCCAATCCTTTTTGAAAACTTACAAACTAGTGGTTGTACATAATTAGGATTCAACACTATACAAGTAAAGGTGACTTTATCTGGAGCAAACCTTTCTTAAATAATTTTTAAATAACTTTTTTTCCTTTTAAATACTTTTATATTGAGATAATTGTAGCTTCAGTCTTTTAGAAACCATGAAGTGACCTTTATTTTGTGGAGAGGGACAACAGGTGTACAAAAATAAGTTAATATTCAGTCCATGAAATGTTATCACCAGAGCTTCATGGAGGCCCCTCTAATTTAATTTGGTCTTACTTAAAAAAAAAATTCATCCTGATGATCCACTGTCAATCTTTCCCCATGAAATTGATCACCCAATCTAATGTGATCTACACATTAGGTCCTTGGATATGTATGTATTCTTATGAATTAGATATATTTGAGTGTTGATAACTTACATAAATGTGATTTTGTTCACTTCAGCCTATTTTACCTATCTTTCTCCAACTCTGCTAACAGAAGCAGCAGTAAGCATCTCTTTATAGTTCTGTGTACAATTATTTTCTTCAGAAATGAGACGATTGGGTTAGATGGTATATGCTCATTCCATACTAACAGACTTCAAAACAGTGAATTTAAGAAGATGGAAATAAAACAATTTGCATGTTTGCCCTACCTTTCTCAGTGGTGATTATTTCCATTCATATAGAATTTATTCTCTTTCTCAGCTTTTATGTTTGTAATTTTGAGGAAACCAGTAGTAAAAATCATGGCAAATACAAAAAGCAGAAGAAATCCATTCTCTCTCTCTTTGTTTTTTAGAACACACCATGCTTATAACTAGATTGAATACCTTCGGTGGAAAGCCAGTTGAACCAGGGCATCCCTTTTTCCTTAAGGTTGGTGTATGAACTGGAAGAGGAGTAGAGTCTACAGTCTGAATCCAGGGGAAAAGAGGAAATAAATGTCATAAAACACTCCATCTACTTCAAATATCACTAAAAATAAACGTAAGTATACCCAAACAAAATAGCAATAAGGAAAAAAGTATCTCAAGGAACTAAAATTCTCACTGTTGATAATTTAAATTCTGTCTGCAATATCTACAAATAAAACAGTATTTGTTCAATTTGTAAAAACTACTTCAATCTGGAAATTTAAAAATAAGTAAGTTGTAAAAGAGAATCTATAGACGAACATAAGAAAGTCATAGCATCTCATCTACATAAAAATGAGGATATTAAATTTTAATTTTCAAGTTCAACTGAAAATACCATATTAATTCTATAAAATATCTGAAAGTTTTTAATCAAGATTTATAATAAAAATATTTAGAAGAATCCTTTAACTCCTTTGACTTCTATATACAGAATGCATATTACACATATGGAATACAATTCTGTGAATTTGTGTGTTTGTGTGCAGAGATTAAGAGAGAGTGAGTGAGCACCTGTGAGACAGATACAGAGATATACTGATTGATGGATTGATTAGTGGGATTTTGTGAAGAAAGTAATTTCTAAGAAGGGAGTTAGATTATTTAATACGATTGGAATTCAGACCTGACAGAAATTTAACTACAAGTTATATCTTTACTTTATACAGTATTTCTATTAAGATATTTCTTTGAATGAGAGGATTTTACTGGATGTTATTGTGGAAAAAAAGAGATCACTTATTAGCAAAGTGTAAAAAAAATACACAAAGAATGACTTCCTTTAGGATGCTAAGCAAGCATTTACAGAATATTCTAAAATATTAAGAGAAAAAATGAATGGTCCCTTTTTGTCTCTGTTACTATATAAGCTCCAAAACCCAAATATTTTATACACATGACGGCCTTAAAATGGAATTTAGGTGGGCTTCTCAGAGTTTTCTATTTAATTGTGAGTTTAGTTCTAATTTCAAGCTTGAAAAAGTATTAAACTCAATTTAATATTAAAAAACATGAAATAACAGAGAGGAATACAAAACCTTTTTGAAAGTTAATAAAGAAAAACTAACAGGAAACAGAATTGTCACTTGAATTTACACAGAAAGTCCAAGAGAAGTTTTCAAAATTAAAAGGAGTAAAGTAGGGGTGCTGAATCCAAGATCAACAGATTTCATAAAGAGTAGCAACATCTAGTTTAGAAAACATTTTTAAAAGATCCCATTCACCATAGCAATGAAAACCTTAAGGTATCTAGGAACAAATCTAACAAGCAATTTGGAGCATATTCATGAAGAAAATAATAAAACTTCATTGAAGGATATAAAGAGTACCTAGACATTGTTCATAGACCAAAAGGCCCAATACCACAAAGAGATGAATTCTCCTTAGATAATCTATAAATTTAAATCCAATCGAAAGCTTTATATGGAACCTACATGCTGAACCTAAAAATCATATATAAAACTAAAGGGTCAAGAAGTAAAGGAACAAGGTACTTGGGAGTGGCTGATCATAACAGGCATCAGGAATTATTTTAAGGCTATAATAAGACAATGTGACATTGGTGCAGAAATAGACAAAAGAACAGTGAAAGAGAATAGAGAATCCCCAGACAGACCCATTTATATAAAAATCAGAGATAGCTTTACAAATCAATAGAGGAAAAACAGGAGAACTGGTTGTTCATATGAGAAAAATAGATTAGTACCCTATTTCTCATAATACCTAATGACGAAGTTTAGTTTGTTTAAAGTCCTAAACATGTAAAAGCAAAATTTAAAAACTTTTAGAAGAAAATATGGAAGATAATCTTTATTACTGCTGCATAGGGAAGAAATGTTTTAAAAAGACAAAAAGCAGAAGTCATAAAAGAAAAAACTACATTAACAAAAAACTATTGCAAGACAAAAAGATATAAAAAATAAAAATTTTAAATAAGCCACAGACTGGAAGAAAATATTTGCCACGCATATAGCCAGCTAGGAATTAGTATCCAGAATACATAGAGAACAATTACAAAACAACTGGAAAAATAATTCAATAGAACAATGGACAAAAGACATGAACAGGCAAATCACCAATGGTCAATAACACATAAAAAGATGCTGAATAACACTCTAAATCAGAGAAATGCAAATTAAAACAAAAATGCCACTCGATACCCATCAAATAGATAAAAGTTAATGTCTGACAGTACAAAGGGTTGGAAGAATGTGGGGAAATAGAGGAACTCACTCACACACACTGCTGGTGGGAGTGAAAATTGGTCCAACCACTGTGGAAAATAATTTGACAACATCTAATTAAAGCTGAAATGCATATTCCACACAATCCAATAATTCCACTCTAGTATAGGCTAAACAAACTCTGCACATGTGCAAAAGCAGACAGCTGTTAGGATGTTCACTTCAGCATGGACTGTAATAACAAAAAACTTGGCAACAACCTAAATATCCAACAACAGGAGAATGGATAAATAGTTGTGGTATATTCATACAATGAGATATAATGCAATAGTTACAATGAATGAACTAAGTGGACATGTATCTTTATACGATGCAGATAACTTCTGTGTGAAATTTAAATATACAACAAACACTATTATATTATTGTTTATGAATACAAATGAAATAAACATGTAAAAGTAAGGAAGAAAAGGAGTACCTTGATTTCAGGTTATTCAGGTATGCCTGGGAAAGGGGAGGGGGGAATGGTATAGGGTAGGATGTTTCAAACTGTTTGGAATATTTTCTTTCTTTTTAATACAAATTTTGGAGCAAAATGTTTATACATCTTAAATGTGTGGATGGTGGTTATGTGGGTGGTTGTAATATTATTTTCTGTATGCTTGAAATATTTTAACATTAAGATAAAAATGTATAAACTCAAAATATTAAAACAATGATAACCTAAAAATCAGATGGTGTCATCAACTTAACCTGTCTGAGGTAGTATACACCATTGGGTTGGAAAAAAATCAAGTTAGAATCTGACTACACCTCAAATTTAACTTCAGACAGCTTTCCAAAGGGGACTCTCTGCTTCATCTGGAATGCCAGACACAGCTCTGAAGACCAAGTGGGAGGCAAAGGAGCTATGTCAGAAATGTCATGCTTGAGTAAATAATCAGAACTGCATCTGAGTCAGGACAGCATTAACTGAGGAATAATATATCCTTTTTATCTCTGTTGAGAAAATTGACTAACTGGCTGTTTAAAATCATTTACTTACTTATGGTGCAAATACAACATTATTTTTGCATTATTAAAAGGCCTGATTTAGTTGCATACCTATTGTTGATTAACACTTATAATAAACTATTGAGTTGCCAGCAGTGGCAGTTTTAAGTTCTGCTTATGAAGGAACAGTTTTGTCGTATCTGCGTTAGATTTATTAGAATTAAAATATGAGAATGGCACCTGACATTGCCATGTTTCTATAGTTTTTATCCGATAATTCCCAAATTCACATAACTCTGTCCTCTGTTCAATACAGCTCTCTACTCAAAATATAGACTACTTTAAAATTAAAAAGTTCTTATCTATTTCAGGTTGAAATTGGGGGACTCTTTTTTACTTCAGTTTTACAATCCTATCTATATTATCAGTCAAATGTAATGATCTCCAATATGCTGTGATTTATTACACAAAACATTTGTTAAAAGGAGGAGAGTCAGATTTCACTTGTTTTTGCAAGTCCCTCTTTCCTGACACAAGTGAAAAGTTGAGGAGCAAGACTGCTCCATTGAGGCACCTTAACTGGCTCAGCTTCACTAGATGTGGAAGGAGGGTGGACCTTGACTGGATGTAAAACTTGACGTTCGGATTCCGTACATATGTGTTCTCAACGGGATCAGTCTAGGAAAATAAGTCAGGAAAAACACAAACCCAAGACATCACTTTTAAACAACGTGCAGCTCTTAGTAAATTTCTTCAAGGCATGATCAAGGCAACATTCTCAAGAAAGGAGAATAACAAACTTCAGTCTGAATATTCACAATAGGGATGTGTCATTATACAGATGCATAAACACTAGCTTTAAAAAAAAGTTAAGATAACAACATTTAACAAAATGCTCCAGTCTTCACCACTCATCTGTTACTTTGAGCTACTGTATGTTCTTTACTTATATTTCACAAAATAAATCATACAAGTGAAATGAATGCAGAGTATGTAACAGAAATATGTTCTGCAGATTAGGAATAATTTTGTCCTTGGTAAGAATGAAACTTGTGTTTGCTATAAGGCATTAGTTGAAAGGAAAAGAAACTAACTTGTCAGCTTTGTCACTAAATTAAATCCTCTTTTATTTTGCAGCAGTAGAAATATTCACACTTATATTCAGTTGCAAATTTTAACCAAATATTTTTAGTAGCTGAAGATGCTTTGGGTTAAAATTTAGCATAAATGGTCCTATGGAGCACACTGATTGATGATATATATATGCAGTTTTGCAATTTTCAGAATTACCAGGATTGGGTTTTTAAAATGAAAGGCAATGAAGATGACTTGGGAGGATTAGGAAACTGGTTTCAAATATGTTATACAGCAAAAACAATGCTTAGATTAGTATGTGCTGTAAATCATCATTTATTATGGATCAATAATAAGAGCAATTAGCTTAAGGATTTTAAATATATACTAAAAAGGTTTTTAAAAAATTTCTTTGTTATTATTATGGTTCCTATTTCAGGGACTGGCTAGCTAGCTAGCCAGTCCTGGAGTGGCCCTCTGCTGTTGTCCACATGTGGCCTCCCTTGGTAGTAGGCATGGGGCAGGTATTCTGGCAAATTACAAGGCAAGACTTTGGTGGGGCCAACTAAGATGGCCACCAGCTGGGCCTTAAACCATTAGCTGTCGGATTAGGGAGAGGTGCAGAGAGGAGGGATCCCAGGAAGGGCACCCAGGGGACTTGGAGTAGCAGCCACGTACTAACAGCTAGCAGAGTACTTCATATTTTAAAAAGTGAACTACTGAACTGACACATCCCAGCTGTACGTTAGCTCAGTGTGTGAGATATAATTTCATAAAACTAGTATGCCTTAAAGGTGGGGAAGCCAGGCCCAAATTTCATCTCTTGACTCTAAACTCAGTACTCTTTGTTGTACCAAGGAACCTCCATAGCAGACATATTTAAAATGATTTAAAGATCACGGAGGCTGACAAGGAACTTTGACCAGGAACAGAGAGTAAGGAAGCAAATGGAACTCCAGACAAATTTTGCCTAGCTCACAATTTCACAGAGGGACAGCCACGGAAAAGGTTATCTATCTTACCTGTTAATCTGAAATATGACCCCACGTTGGGAATAAGGCAAAAAAAAGTCTTTTATTTTCTAAAAATCTCCTTCTGGTTTCCCTAAGATTACATAAATTGCAAGCTGATAAAAAGTTTATGGGTGAGTGGGTTCAATTAAAATGGAATTGATAAGCAAAGCAATACTGATATATTTTACACTAATAAGAATTTTAAAACTGATTCAAATAATCAAGAGTTAATGATCTCATAAAGTTTCAAAGAAGTGTCCAAATAGAGGATTTACTATTTGAAAAAAATTGGATTATTTTAAGAAAATGTAAGCTTCTGACCTGTCACACAGAAGCCTTTAGCTCACAGCTTAAAAGACATAAAATTAGAAGTTTCTATGTGAAGGATAATGCGGTTTAAAAAAGGTGATAAAGAGAATTCAGAAATGATTTGGTTCTATTTAGGTTGAAATAGATTTCAAAATAAGACAGTGAGTTAAGATCATAAAAATTTTCTGGGAGAAGAAATTTAATACAGCTAATATAGTGGCTTTGTTCCTCTGGGTCCAATTACTTTAAAAATCTTCAAAAATGAGAAAGGTAAGAGACTGCTGCTTCTAATAGTACTGGCTGAAACTTTAAAGCAGGCCTGCACTTTGTGCCATAGGGACACAAGCTGACAGAATTTGGACACACTGTTTTATATACTTTCTTGTGCTAAAATTGGGATATACCACTTTAAGCAATATGTGTTCTAATGAGAGGTTCACATCACAACTGTCAAATCTAAAAATCAAGTTGGGAGCTAAAATATTTACTAACATACTTCATGACCCTATGAAAATGTGACATTATGACAGTTTAATATTCACAAAGGAAAAAAAACCATGATCACAGCTTAATCCATCATTACATGAATCAGTGGCTCTTAAGGAACGATTGAGGCTTTAAGCACATACCTCTCAGCCCTTTCGAAGAATTACTGTCATTTATAAATCTTTTCTCCTAACACATTTTTGCTCATCAATAAAATGAAAAAACAACAGAAATGAGAACAGATTTTTAAATTATTTTCCTAGTTGAAAGAGATCAAAACTGGTTATTTAGGAGTGGAAAACATTAAAATTTTAAAAATAATTCATCCTAAATACAGTAAAATAGAATAATGAAAATTTCCACACTAACTTTTTGGAGCTTTATGCTCTTAGGGTAAAATAAATTCCAGAGATTAAACAAAATCAAGTTAATTTTGTTTAACAAAATTCAAAGTAAGAAATACTGAAATAATATTTTGAAATGGCATTAACTGACCAAATTAAAGAGGTGAACTATGCCATTTACAATGATACTGTGATTTAACAAAAACATGCATATAATAGTGAAGTTTAAAAATTACCACTTTATTTTCCAAGTGTGTTTCTCATAAAAACAAGGACACAAAAGTTCGGTAACGATGAATAAACTCACAGCAAAAAAGTGTTGGATATCAAACTTAAAAAAAACTTCCCAGGTCTTTTAAAAGACTAATAAAAGCTAACAGCTAATTAGATGAATAGGTTTTAATATTTTTTTTCCTTTCTGGATTACTACCAGTGTAAACAACATCTCAAAGAGGTTACCATTAACAAGAAAAATACAATACTGCTTACATATTCCCTTCAGCAAAATGTTAACCACAACACAACTATGCTTTTAAGATGTTATTAATTTTATCTATAATTACATGCTACCAATGCCTTTATAATTAATGGCTTATTCTAGCTACTAAAAGCAATTAATTTTACTAGACTTTCAGACTACTCAATGATTATATGCCAGGATTTACAGATAGCCTAAACTAATTTTAATAATTAATTGGCAATGATTTAGGTCTAATATGACAGCAAAGCAACTGATTAATAGCATATTAGTTACTTTTACCTTTGAAACAAATATAATTAGTATTATATTAAAACTAAGGAAGTTAAAAATTCTTTGTGCTATAAAAATAATTATAGCATTAAATGTAAGCAATGACTTAATAATGCAGGAAAAGCTAATAAATATGATATACCAAAATATCATAGCAGAGATATCTTAAATTGATAACTGAGTTTATGATTATAGAAAGAATGATAAAAGGGGGAAAATAATGAGGAACAATAAATAGCTTATATTAATTGGACAATATATTGTGATATAATCCAAAGGAAGATCTTGGAAACAGATCTTAACTGAATGGTCTAAGCAATCTTGGTTTGATCCCTGGGTCGGGAAGGTCCTTTGGAGAAGGACGTGGTAACCCACTCCAGTATTCTTGCCTGGAGAATTTCATGCACTGATGAGCCTGGTGGGCTATAGTCCATGGGGGTCGCAAAGAGCCGGACACGACTGAGCAACTAACACACTAACAATAATAAGCAATTCACTCAATATTTTTATAAGCTGTGATCTACTGAGAAACCTCTTTATGTAAAAGTAATTCTATTCTTTGATTAACTGATTCTTTTTCCAAGTAAACATACTTTAAGGAGTTATTCTGATGAATAAGTATTCAAAATATTTACTATACTTCAATGTCACTTTTACTTAATGCTCTACTGCTTGAAAAAAAAAGCAGAAAAGCCCAATATCAGCATATTATTCACAATGCATAACAAAGTCATATAAAAAGTCCATGTTTCCTGAATTTATTAGGACTTCTCTGATGAAAAACCCACAAAATGTGTTTTTAGAACAGTATGGTGAAATAGAAAATTTTTTTCTGCTTTGGCTCAGATCTGACTTTTAGATGACCCACTATTCCAGATTTTCTCAAATTATGCAATATTGCTTCCTATAAATAATAAAAAGATCAAAAATGACTTTCTTGTATATGTATTAATGGGTCTTTTCTACTCCAAAAATAATTATAGATTTGAACAAGTAGCAAAACATTCACAGAAGAAACCTAGTTTTAAAAGAAAAAGATACCAAGACTTGATATGAATTTGACAAGAGATTTAAAAATAGCTTGTATCTAATACATTATTTTGTATTGGTAAATATAAAACTCAAAGTTAACAGAAAAAAAATCCAAATTTTCATCAATTTTATTTATCCTGTAGCTTGAAGTATTTGAGAAACAAAGGGAAAGTAACCCAATTTTTACTATTCAGAAATGTGTTGTAACCTCAAGCTTTCAGTGAAATAGTTATTTCTTTTAATTGTGCTTATGATTTAAAGGGCTTCCCTGGTGGCTCAGATGGTAAAACCGTCTGCTCGCAATGTGGGAAACCTGGGTTCAATCCCTGGGTCAGGAAGATCCCTTGGGGAATGAAATGGCAACTCACTCCAGCACTCTTGCCTAGAAAATTTCATGGACAGAGGGAGCCTGATGGGCTATATAGTCCATGGGGTCGCAAAGAGTTGGACATGACTGAGCAACTTCACTTTCACTTTATGATTTAAAAACCAGTATTGCATGTCATTTTTAGATAACAGTGAATACATTTTATCATTCTATCATTCTAAAAGAAATAATAAATTATTGAAGGTTATGACCTGTAAATGTAATCTTACTAGTTACAAACGATGTAACTTGTTTCTCTTTATGAAAATTTCTCCTTAAATTATTTTCAGCTTATTCATTTGAATATCTACTCTGGAGAATTTACACATGTTCTAAGAAAACACAGAATAAAGTCCAGTCACATGTTGGCTATTTACAGCCTCTGCTTTAATTTCTAAAGGAATAATCCAAAAGATACTCAGTGTTTCTATTAATGAAACATTATAAAACTTTTCATAATCATCTATTCAGACATTAATAATAATATTAATAACAAATCTTTTTAATAGTATGATTAATTAAACTAAATGACATAAAAAGTACATAAATACTTAAATTATAAATGAGGCTTTAGAGCACATGGGAAATAAAAATATATACCTCACTTAAATAACACTTCAGTCACTTAAAGAATCTTAAATTTATGAAAATATAATGTATTTCTTGTCTAAAAACACAGTATGTAACATAAAATCTGTATGCCAGTTAGATTCAAGGTCACTGTTAGAAATGGTAACTATTTGTGTCCTACTTTTTTCATGGATGTTTCCAGGGACTATTAAGGTTACTCATTATTCTATGTTTCTATTTAACTGTCGAGTAATTGGTAACTCTTTAATCATCTCCCTCATAGACATTACCTGACTTCTTATCTGTCAAATATTCAATAAGGAAAAATTAAAGGAAGCCTGGAAAGGAAATTACCAAGCCTATCACATCTGCATTTTAAATAACCATATGTAATTATAAGCCAATAGGCTCTAGTAAAGTGTGACTTAATTATATACTAAAATAGAAACTAAATAGCAGGGACCTTACATCAGCTATTTCCCTCAAAATTTTTCCTTATTTAAAGATTCACAAAAATATTCTGTGTGGTCAGAGATCTACAAGGCAAGAAACATAAGTAATGATAAATTTAACCAGAAAAACAAAATCTCTCTGAAGGGATAACCTTATTCAAAACCAAACAGTTAATAAAGCAGTCAATCTGCAGACTAATTTTTGAACCAAATATAACTCAGCACACAACATTTTGGTCTTTCCTTCTAATTAACATATATTCAGATTGGATAAATCCAAATATCCAAATATAAAAATAATCAATAAGTCAGTTAACCAGCAATCTTTTCATCAGCTTCATAATTAATGAGATATCAGTTGAAGTCGCAGTTCTACTTGCCATACCACTGGGTCTGAATTGCTTATTCATTATTAAACAGTAGCTTGAAAATATGTGCTATGCTAGGGTTAATCATGTTTATTTGACAATCAGCTGTCCATCACACCTGAAGATAGGAGCCCAGGAAGCAGTGGGTCTCTCCACATGCAGTGGTCTGCTTGTGGAGAGACCCACTGCTTCCCATGCCCTCCATAAACCAGATAATTCCCTTTAGAACTTTCCCAGTCCAAAATATGGACTTTCGGTGCTGATCAACACCCAAAATCATGAAGCTGACAAGAGAAAGTTTGAAATTTGTATAGATCATAGATTTTCCTTTTGAATGTTGTTATTTACATTACCTATGAAAACCAGAGCAAACCGTGTCAGCTATCTTTTCAACTAGTGAGTCTGAAAGTGTGTATATCGGTGTTGGGGTGGAGGCTGGTTTAGAAAAATTTGAGACCTTTTCACAAACAGACTCCCCATTCGGGACATATCAGAACCTTACAGCATAGAGATAGTGGCTTGCCCATTTCAGGCTGAGAAACACTGGATTGGGTTTAGCACAGGAAGATGGTTATAGCTTGTAATCAATACATATATAAAGAAAGCTATAAATGCTTTTTTCAATCTCAGAAATATCTTAGAATATAAATGATTTTCAACATCATTGCCTCAAATCTCTAAATACAAGGTATTTGGGAATATAGCTTTGAACTATGCTTAAAAAAATCTATCAAAGATTTCTCCAGAATTGATTGATAAAAATTACAATCAGTTGGATCCATATCTTATCCCAAATCTTTTTTGAATTTTGCATAATGTGAATTATCAAGCTTGCTTTCTACATAATTAAAATCTCTACGAATCTCTACATAACTGCTTACACTGGATTATTTAGAAACTCATTTACTTTGTATGTGGCCAATTTAGGGAGCATACTTTAGGATCACTTTTAACCCAATCAAAATAAAAGATACCTTACAATTTTAGTATTTTGGTTATAGAAATTTATATGAACATTCCTAAAGCTTTGCGGCCAAAGCCAAAAAACAACAAAAAAAGAAAATACAGAAAAGCAGAGTAGCAATAGCAAGAGCAGCAGCACAAAGCATGCAATAAATGTAATACACCACAAAAACATTAGCATGTACTGCAACCACAGGCAAAAGGATAAAAGAGGGCATCGGGATGGGCACACAAGTGCAGTAGTCTCTTACACGTCTGCCTTTGCTAGCTGGAGTACAGGATGGAGAGCGCTTCAACAAAGAAAGGAGAATACTACGTTACAAATATTTACACACATGACTCTCAGTGACTAATACTGTATTAACAGAAAGAGTATATAAACATACATATAAAGACATAGTTCTGATAGGTTGAAAGTACAGGCATTTTCAGAAAAAACTGGAAGACAGGAAAGTAAAGAAAGTTGTTCAGGCTCCATCTAAGAGTGGTAATCAAGTTTTCACTGGACCTTGCACAGTCACCCACCAAGTAATGATCCATCAAGTTATGGCCAATCTCTTTTCTGGAAAGGTTGGTGGTAGCAACTTGAAATAAGAGTACAAAAGGATCTGAATATCTGTGATTTAGTGCTAGTAAGCATTTAAACAAAACAGTTAATTAACTAAGTTTTGCTTCAGGCATTTACCACCAAATTCTTACTCTTTTCAATGCTAAGTGCTAAATTAGGCCTTTAGAATTACTGATGTTGAATTAGTGACAAAAGCTACTCCAACAATATTGTCCATCCTGACTAGACATTAGGCTTAATCAAAAGAAGGACCTTTGCCTTTTGACATTAAAGAATTAAGTAATTCAGAAAAGGTAACAATAAGTAAATAATTACATAGAAATATTTTTAAAGTTTTTGAAATTTGTGATGCTCAAACTATAGAGCTTCCAAATATGTATCATATCGACTCATTTTTCTATAATCAATTCAACCTGATGTTTACTGAGGGTTTATAGTATGCCAGGCACTTGATAGAGAGCACTGCAGTTCACAGACTGGTGGGGAGCATCAAACCACCACCAACGTGATGAATGCTGTAATAAGGACATGTACAAAGCTTTTAGGGAACCCGGAGGGGCAAGTATAAGATTTTTATGGGTACCTAGAGGAGTGAATTTATAAACTGAGTCTACAGGAGTTACAGAAGATTTAAGAGAAAACTTCAAGGATAAGAAACATCATTCAAGATTATCAGTTTTACTTGTACAATAACCGGCAGCTTGGTAAACAGGAATTATTATTTCTTTCTGTAGGAAATTGGAACTGTAGGTGACAAACACTGTAACCCAAGAGTTAACAGCAAACTAGGATTAGAAACAGGTTCTTCTTAGTCCAGATTTCTAAACAGGTTCTTCTAAACAGATTTCTAAACAGGTTATTCTTAGTCCAGACAGCCTTCCATTGTAGTAGAAGCTAAAGTCTCAGGTTCAAACCAAGTTATATTCCTTCACTTCCTAATAGGAAGTACCTGTCTCCCTCCATACTCCCCAAAACCAAACAATCAAACATTAATAACTCAATCACCAGCCTCTTCTCTAGCAAACAATTAATCTCTCCTCTCTCTTCCAGCTAACATCTATCACATGTAAAATATATATAGGTACTTTTCAAATAACTTTACATATATTAACTTTCCTAATCCTCATAGAAGAATTAATATAAGGTATTACAATCTCCATTTTAAATATGAAGAAAACAGATTAACTTGCAACAGGTCAAAAAACTGTTAAGTGGCAGTGTAGGATTCAAACCTTCATAGTCAGACTTCGCAAAATGGTATACAATCACTGCCTCCACTTCTGAGCCTCTCAGTCACTTCTCCATACAGTACAATCTGGCTTCTGCTTTGACTGCTCTAATGAAATACTGTGGAGATTAGGGTCTCTTGTTTGTCTGATGGTACCAGCCATCTTGGCTGTACCTGAGGCTGCTAATCATTCCCTCTTAAAACTGTACTCCCTTAGTTAGTTTTTGTGATGCAACACTTTCCTGAGTCATCCCCTGTGACCACTGCTCCTCCTCTTACGTGGAGTCCTATTCCTCCACCCTTCTCAATGTGAGAGATCCTGGGTTTGTGTTCTTACTCATCACTTTTCTTTTGCTACTAGGTTGGTGCAAAAGTAATTGCAGTTTTGCATTGCTGAACTTTGTCATTTGATATTGAAATATATTCTTATAAATGTTGTTATGCCATATACTATTTTAAAGCACATTTCTGGCTTTATTTTCTTTTGCTAATGATTTATTACATGCTGTTTATTTCGTATTTATTTTAGACTACAGAAATGATGTTAGACAAAAAGTGCACTCGAGTGATTTTTTTTTTTCATTCGAGTTCAAAATGGGTTGTAAAGCCGTGGAGACAACTCGCAACATCAACAACGCATTTGGCCTAAGAACTGCTAATGAACATACAGTGCAGGGGTGCTTCAAGAAGTTTTGCAAAGGTGATGAGAGCCTTGAAGATGAGGAGTGTAGTGACCAGCCATTGAAGTTGACAATGAGAGCCGTCATCAAAGCTGATCCTCTTATAACTACACAAGAAGTTGCCTAAGAACTCAACACCAACCATTCTATGGTCATCCGGCATTTTGAAAATGCTCTTCAAATGGGTGCCTCATGGGCTGACCAAAAATAGAGAAACTGTCATTTTATTCTACACAACAATGAACCATTTCTCAATCAGATTGTGATGTGTGACGAAAAGTGGGTTTTATGTGAAACCAGCAATGACCAGCTCAGTGGTTGGACCAAGAAGTTCCAAAGCACTTCCCAAAGCCAAACTTGCACCCAACTGATCCACTGCAGCTTTCTGAATCCTCGCAAAACCATCACATCTGAGAAGTAGGCTCAGCAAATTGATGAGATGCGCTGAAAACTGCAATGCCTGCAGCCAGAACTGGTCAACAGAATGGACCCAATTCTTCTCCATGATAATGCCTGACAGCACATCGCACAACCAACACTCCAAAAGTTGAGCAAATTGGGCTACAAACTTTTGCCTCATCTGCCACATTCACCTGACATCTTGTCAACCGACTACCACTTCTTCAAGCATCTCGACAATTTTTTGTAGGGAAAATGCTTCCACCACCAGCAGGAGGAAAAAAATGCTTCCTAAGAGTTCAGTCAACCCTGAACCATGGATTTTTATGCTACAGGAATAAAAATTATTTCTCATTGGTAAAAATGTATTGATTGTAATGGCTCCTATTGCGATTATTAAAGGGTTTGAATCTAGTTACAATGAATTAAAATTCACAGTCCAAAACCACAATTACTTTTTGTACCAACCCTAATACAATAAACTGTGGAAAATTCTGAAAGAGATGGGAATACCAGACCACCTAACCTGCCTTTTGAGAAATCTGTATGCAGGTCAGGAAGCAACAGTTAGAACTGGACATGGAACAACGGACTGGTTCCAAATAGGAAAAGGAGTACGTCAAGGCTGTATACTGTCACCCTGCTTATTTAACTTATATGCAGAGTACATCCTGAGAAATGCTGGACTAGAAGAAACACAAGCTGGAATCAAGATTGCCGGGAGAAATATCAATAACCTCAGATATGCAGATGATACCACCCTTACGGCAGAAAGTGAAGAGGAACTAAAGAGCCTCTTGATGAAAGTGAAGGAGGAAAGTGAAAAAGTTGGTTTAAAGCTCAACATTCAGAAAACAAAGATCATGGCATCCGGTCCCATCACTTCATGGGAAATAGATGGAGAAATAGTGGAAACAGTGTCAGACTTTTTTTTTGGGGGGCTCCAAAATCACTGCAGATGGTGACTCCAGCCATGAAATTAGAAGACGCTTAATACTTGGAAGAAAAATTATGACCAACCTAGATAGTATATTCAAAAGCAGAGACATTACTTTGCCGACTAAGGTCCGTCTAGTCAAGGCTATGGTTTTTCCTGTGGTCATGTATGGATGTGAGAGTTGGACTGTGAAGAAGGCTGAGCACAGAAGAATTGATGCTTTTGAACTGTGGTGTTGGAGAAAACTCTTGAGAGTCCTTTGGACTGCAAGGAGATCCAACCAGTCCACTCTAAAGAGATCAGCCCTGGGATTTCTTTGGAAGGACTGATGCTAAAGCTGAAACTCCAGTACTTTGGCCACCTCATGCGAAGAGTTGACTCATTGGGAAAGACTCTGATGCTGGGAAGGATTGGGGGCAGGAGGAGAAGGGGACGACAGAGGATGAGATGGCTGGATGGCATCACTGACTCGATGAACGTGAGTCTGAATGAACTCCGGGAGATGGTGATGGACAGGGAGGCCTGGCGTGCTGCAATTCATGGGGTCGCGAAGAGTCGGACACGACTGAGCAACTGAACTGAACTGAATACAATCCCCCTGGCAGATCTCAATCTAGTTTCAACTATGTTGATCATTCCCAAATTTGTACTGCCAGTTCCTGTTCCCTCCTTTTCCTTAAGCTGCTGACTCATCTAGAAAACTATCTGTCGAACATTTCCACATGCCTGTCCCTCAGGCACCTCAAATTTAACTTGTCCAAAAGGAAGCTGGTCACCTTTCTCCTCTGTTAAGACTTTTAATAATTATTACATATGGGACTGATTAAATATCTTTCTACTCCCATGATATGCAGTCTATATCTTTTATTATTGTACTTCTTCCATGGGTGTGATAATTATTTAGATGTCTTTTCCATCAGATCAGATCCTTAAGGGCAGGAAATACTGTATTATGCTTAGCATAAAACTTATAAACTTAAAAATTCTTGATAAATATGAATAAATCCTTCTGAAATTATATGACATTTAACCTCAATATTTCTTATGGCATTCACCATTTTCTACTTCGCATAGTACATAACAGCGTATTTATTTTTCTAATAATAAGATAAGTATTTGAGGTCTACTTCTATGTCTGATTTATCTTAGTATCTACCACTGTGCACAGCAGAGCACCACACATGTAAAAAGTGCTACAATATTTAACATAGAGAAACCCTTACATATTGGCTATACATATTCTGCAAGTCCAGATTATGTTAAAATCATGAGAAAGAACATGGAATAGCTCAAATTATATTACCACTACATGCAAAACAAGTCAAAATGTCTCTTAAAACTATCTTTGCATATGAAGGACAAGAGGTTTTCCAAGCTAACAGTGATACTAAATCACCATTGTAATCATGTTCTTCCCCAAGTAGCTATGTAGAAATCAGACCATTTTACATCTTCAATAGAAAAGGTCAAGTTACACTTTTCCTGATGGTACAATTAGAGGAAAACACACACACTCTTAAACCTCTTGAACATACCCACACATACCATGGTTTTCTATAAACATTGAAATTGGGTCTCATAGCAAGCACTGGAAACCAATACATTTTCTTAAGTGTGCAGTCATATACCATTTTATATCTAGATCTATAAATTGCCACCGGAACTTCAAGGCTGATTATGGGAGCAAGCATGATAAGCAGAAACGAAAAGAAGTAATTTGTCTTATGGACATAGAGTCTGGCTAATAGATTCTAAGGTTTCAGTTAATGTATTTCAGAGGTCTTATTTAACAAAAAAACCCGAAGAGATAAAAGACTACGTAGTCATGATTGTTTCCCTCTAATTACCCAAATATATTATTGATATATGATATATAATACATAAGATGCTGCCTAAAATAGAGAAAGATTACATGTGACAATCTTCTGAAATGTGAGAATTTCAAGTCAGGTTGGACTTAATATGTGGAAGTTTTAAAAAGACAAGAATTAAAGGAGGAAATTATAGAAATTTCGTTATTTCTTAGAAGGATCTAGGCCTAGCTTCAATCATAGGATTAAAAACTCTTTACAACGCATGTTTCAGAATTTCATCTTTCATTGATTCTCATGTGTGATCAACATTTCCCCAGAAATCAGTTAACCCATGCTGCCAAGTTGCAGATTTCTGTGGCTGCTTAATGACAGAATATGAAAGAAGCTGAGGGGAGAACAATGTCAAAAAGCAAAACAGACACGAAGGAACCTACTATTGAATCAGGAGTGAAATTAAATATTTTTGGACACCTTAATAAGCTTATATAGGAGTCCAAAACCAACAGTAGAACTCAGCTTGCCAATACTTTCAGGCTATTCTTCTCTTAATATGCCAGAATGCAAGAAAAGAACACATTAGGAGTACTAGACAATAAGACTAAATGTTTGATCTTTATTCCTTTATGTCTGACCTTTATATTCTAGAGCATTAATTCCTTGATTAATTATTTTCCTCAGTACACTAGAGTAAGACAACCTCCAAAGAGCAAGATGGTACATTCTCATTTGCCAGATCAGTGGGCAATTTCCACATCTGTGAACTTCGCCTAAATGAACAGAGAGTAGACCTGTAATTTAATAAAAGTAAAAATTTACCTGGTATATACTTAATATATGACAATATGTTTATCAAATATAAATAGCAACTACTTCATTTATATAACTGTACTTACTACTCCTTTAATAAAGGCAAGTATTTGGGAGTTCACTTGAAAAGGAGAAAATGAGTTGAACAGAATGGGAAGTTTCTATAAGCTTAGTCTGAAATGATTCCTTCATCTGCTACCATGGGAACAAAGGGAACAGAAGGGGGGAAAATTCGAGCTGGTAAGCTCCACTGCTCCCGACCTGTAACCTAGAGATGAGGCTGGACCTGACATGTAGTATCTCAGGCAGTCTATGATTGGGCAAGTGGGGCTGAGAGGGAAGATGAGGGTAAAAGAGGAAATCATTTCCACAGCAGAAGGGATCCTGGTGTCTGTTTGACTGCTGTCTTACTGGCTCATATGGGAATGCCTTACCGAAGAGACTAATTAAAACGGCCTCAGTTTCTTTCAAAATCAACTCACCTCCCTTTTATCTGCCCTAAAGAATGCCATACATAATCCATTTATCAACACTTCACAATTACTCCTAAGACTGAGAATACTAGTCATTGTCACTAACGGGGTCAGAAATAGATGGAGAAGCAGTGTCAGACTTTATTTATTTGGGCTCCCAAATCACTGCAGATGGTGACTGCAGCCATGAAATTAAAAGACACTTACTCCTTGGAAGGAAAGTTATGACCAACCTAGATGGCATATTCAAAAGCAAAGACATTACTTTGCCAACAAAGGTCCATCTAGTCAAGGCTATCATTTTTCCAGTGGTCATGTACCGATGTGAGAGTTGGACTGTGAACAAAGCTGAGCACCAAAGAATTGATGCTTTTGAACTGTGGTGGTGGAGAAGACTCTTGAGAGTCCCTTGGACTGCAAGGAGATCCAACCAGTCCATTCTAAAGATCAGCCCTGGGCGTTCTTTGGAAGGAGTGATGGTAAAGCTGAAACTCCAATACTTTGGCCGCCTCGTGCGAAGAGTTGACTCATTAGAAAAGACCCTGATGCTGGGAGGGATTGGGGGCAGGAGGAGAAG
This sequence comes from Nanger dama, assembly GCA_917880005.1. NCBI lineage: Eukaryota > Metazoa > Chordata > Mammalia > Artiodactyla > Bovidae > Nanger > Nanger dama. The sequence continues at coordinate 737,269 of CAKJTW010000097.1, read as the reverse complement.
GGGGACGACAGAGGATGAGATGGCTGGATGGCATCCCGACTCAATGCACATGAGTTTGGGTGAACTCCGAGAGTTGGTGATGGACAGGGAGGCCTGGTGTGCTGTGATTCATGGGGTCGCAAAGAGTCAGACACCACTGAGTGACTGAACTGAACTGAACATATCTATCGAGCTTCCCAGATGGCTCAGTGGAACCTTCTTACACTGTTGTTGAGAATGCAAACTAGTACAGCCACTATGGAGAACAGTGTGGAAATTCCTTAAAAAACTGGAAATAGAACTGCCATATGACCTAGCAATCCCACTGCTGGGCATACACACCGAGGAAACCAGAACTGAAAGAGACATGTGTACTCCAGTGTTCATCGTAGCACTATAACCCCTTTATTAACACTTCCCTATTACTCCTAAGACTGAGAATCCTAGTCACTGTCACTAATAGGGGGAAATAGATGGGGAAACAGTGTGGTATATAACGACTAAAATCACTGGGCTAAAGGTTATAGTGTTGATATAGTGTTTACTATAGCTAGGACATGGAAGCAACCTAGATTTCCATTGGCAGATGAATGGATAAGAAAGCTATGGTACATATACACAATGGAATATTACTTAGCTATTAAAAACAATGCATTTGAATCAGTTCTAATGGCATGGATGAAACTGGAGCCTTACAGAGTGAAGTAAGTCAGAAAGAAAAAAACCAATACAGTATATTAATGGATATATATGGAATTTAGAAAGATGGTAACAATAACCCTGTATGCAAGACAGCAAAAGAAACACAGATGTAAAGAAGAGACTTTTGGACTCTGTGGGAGAGGGCGAGAGTGGGATGGTTTGAGAGAACAGCATTGAAACGTGTATACTACCGTATGTGAAACCAATCGCCAGTCCAGGTTTGATGCAAGAGACAGGATTCTCAGGGCCAGTGCACTGGGATGACCCTGAGGGATGGGATGGGGAGGGAGGGTGGGAGGGAGGTTCAGGATGGGGAACACATGTACGCCCATGGCTGATTCATGTCAGTGTATAGCAAAAACCACTACAATACTGTAAAGTAATCAGTCTCCAATTAAAATAAATAAATAAAAAGAATCAGCCTATAATGCAGGAGACACAGGTTTGATCCTTTTTTTTTTTTTAATTTAATTTAATTTAATTTTATTTTTTTTTGCCTTGGAAGAGTGATTTATATTTTATTAACCTTTTCAGCCAGCATGTATAAAATAGAAACCAGAGCTTCATGAAGGTTTGATCCTTGAATCAGGAAGATCCTCTGGAAAAGGAAAATGACAACCCACACCAGTATTCTTGCCTGGGAAATCCCATAGATAGAGGAGCCTGGCAGGCTACAGTCCATGGAGTCACAAAGAGTCAGACATGACCTAGCTGCTAAACAACAACAACATATCTATCTACTAGCGAGAGTGTTGCGGTATATGATGACTACAATCACTGGCCTAAAGATTTTCTAGGGTTCTTTTCTCCTTCAAAAGTCTGTTATTCTACATGTAGAAAAGTCCAAATGCCTAAGCTCCTTTGAGTTACAGAAGTAGAGTATGGAGAATGTACTCTGCTTTGTCTGAAGCAGAGGGAAGGATAGACTGGTGTTACAAACGCTCTTTCTCTTCTGTTAAGGGCTGTCTAAACAGTGTAACTAAAAAGGTAAGCAACTTGTTCCAAATGTCTTCCAACACTGCCAGAAATTCTAGTAATCTGAATTTTGAATAACAGACAAAACATACTGAGGAAAATGAGATAGGAAAGTGATTAGGCATACTATTTTGTGTAAAATGATTATAGTGTTAACAGGCCTGTGTGTGTGTCGCGGGCTGAAGGATAAAGCCAGAAGGTAATTTTGGAGGAGGGGAGGCACCGCTAGCAATGCACTGAAAAGTCGGAGGGCAGCATGAGGGCACTAGGTTACTAGGAGAAGGTCCATGATGTGTGGACACAGAAGAAAACTGCACTTGTATAATTTTGCTTAAAACTAACCTTATTCCCTCCTATACCTACAAATTCCAGCTGTGATTCAATTTTAGGTCTTCAGCACAATATTTTTCTTTTCTAAAGCAATGAGATAGAAAACAGAAAAGAATGAGCAGAGGATGTTACCTATGGGTTAGTTAATAGAGTCTACTTAGTAACAGGGCAGTCACATATTATAAACAAGATGCACCACAGCCTAACTAGTTTGGGCACGCAGAACAATCAAGATTTATTTTCATCCTTAAGAATCCAAGCGTTTAAGAGTAATAAGGAAGTCAAGGAACCTGAGTTTTATATATTAATACTAAATACCTTCGATGCTGAACCTAAGCATGCCAAAGATTGAATACCATTATTCTATTATGACTTTGAGGATGAAATGGATGATAACGATGGGAAGGGCAGTCATAGTTACAAACTATGAGGAGAAATAAGAGGTTTATACCATAAAATATGAATTAAGAATACAAAATATTTTTTTAAATGGCAGCTTACGGATAGTCTTCACCCTGACACAAAAAATCATTTCCAATAGTAATGCGATTCAATAGGAGGAAAGCATAAAGTACAGTGATTCATACTGGTGGTGACTGGAAGGCTGAGTGGTAAAGAGCTAAGAAGGTAATCAAGTGAAACTGAAATTGTGAACAAGAAAGGAAGCTAAAGAGAACACTGCAATGGAGGGAACTGGCCTATTAAGAGTAATGAAATAATAAACAATATCATTGAGGGCACTAAATACATTATCACTTTAAATTTTCAAACACGCTTATGAGATTAGTACTATTATCCCTGTTTGTCCAATAAGCAAACTAATGCATAGAAAGGTTAGATATCTTGCTCCAAATAATATACCAAGAAAGTGGCACTGACAGGATTTGAATCAACCTAAGTGCTTCAGCAATAAATGGAAAGGAAAGTGCTTAGGAAGCAAATGAAAGAAAAACCATGCCCTTAAAGAGCTGGAGCCTGAATTAGAAAGACTCGGCAGTCTTTGTGAACTTAGCTCCTGCTCACTTTATAATAGGAGTTCCTTTGTAATGCTTTACGATTTAGATCTGAATTGAACTGAATTGAATCGATGAACCCATGCTGAGTAATAGTGGGGGAAGGATAAGAAAGGATATTCCTGGAGCATCAGTGAAAGTGGGAGACTTAGACACTACGGCGGGGTGGTGGCGGCAGACAGGATATGAGAGCGGAGATGAGAGCGCAGTGGGCTGAAGTGTGCTTTTTGTTGAGAGGAGCTAATCTATTTATCAAAATACATACTACTCCTGTGCTTTACATTAAGAGATTCTGGTGAGAGAAAAAGGGATGTAGAAAAGAGTTTGTTAGAAAGGAAAATGAAAATGGTGTTCTAGGAGAAAGAACAATTAAAATTATTTGTTCAGATTTCCTTTCCATTCTTTTTAAGGTGAATGTTACCTATATGGAAATATCATACTGAATATTTTAGTAAAATATAAATCAGATTATAACATCAAAATTTATTGTATATCAAGAAAGTTCTCTTTTTAATCACACTTTAAAAAACCACAACTAGCATAATTATGTATCTCAAGAATAGTAAAACAGTTTCTATTTGGAATGAAAAGGTGCACATTTTGGTATAAATATCTCAAGAAATAAAAAAGAAACACTCAAAAATATAGATCAGGATTTTTCTTTAGTAAGAAATTATGCTTAATATTCTTTTCAATGTAAGAATTATATTTAACAAAACACAAAAAATAAAACATTAAAAAGAGTTTCCCCTGATTTAAAAAGTTATATGTACTGCTTTGCATCTGAACCCATTTTATTTCCTAATTTCTGGAAAGACAGAATGCTCAATAGGAAAATACAATGCTTTACAACAAGAATTACTGTGCCATTTAAAGCAGAATAGAGAATGTATATGTCAGGTATTTCTGTAAGAGAACAATATACATTAGGAACTTCTAAATTATTAAATCTATAGAATTAATTTAGGAGAGAAAATGATAATGCAGTCAATTTAAAGTGCATATGTTAACTAAATTGATTTTCACATTAGAAGAGAAATTCTGTCAGCATTAAAAATTGATTTGCACTCAACTATTGTGTTATGTATGATAAACTCTATTGGAAGAGTTAATAAAACATCACTTTCTATTATACCACCAGAGGCTTACTTTTAACTAACATATAAACCAAGTAGCAAACTGCTGAAAAGAAAAGGGAAATGTGAAATAGAAACTACCTTGAAAAACAAAAATGAGCAATTATTTATATCTATATAGCTATATAGTGCAATAATCAAATAAGCATTTCAGTCTTTAGAACTGTTGCAAAGAATGGAACTACAGAGATTCTCTGATGGCCAATGCATTTTTTTAAAGTACATTTTAATTTTATTATACTTAATAATGATAACTCTTCTTTGTATTGAAGGTAAGAAAGAAGCACATTTTGGCTCACAAATTATCAAGTGTGATATTTCTAAAACTGACTGCATTACTAGGTAAATTCTTCATATCAATTCACTGATCTCTTTTACTGAAGGATGCATTTGTTTGAAAATCAAAGACTTACGTCATCCAAAAAATCAATCAGTGAAGATGAGGAAGAAGAAAAGGAATCCTATTTAACGAATACAGCAATAAAAAAATAGAAAATATGGATGAAGCAATTTAATAAGAACAAATAATAAATCAAAAATTTTGTAGAACAATTGAAAGGCAAATGACATTAATTCAAATAAATAAATGAGAAAAGCAGTCATTGTCATTTTTTTTCTCAAGAAACTTAGAAATTCATTAACTATGTTTTAAAGAGTGATTCTTTTTCCCTTTCCCAAAAGAATGAAATACAATTCATATATTGTGCTCAAGGTGTAATAAATTGAAGCTCATGGCAAATTATTAATTAAATTAAATGGAAGCACTTTAAAAGGTAACAACTAAAGGTAAACAACAGAATCTCTGCCTTCTAACTGTTCCCGCTAAAATGTAAAGTTCCTGAGGGGCAGGACTTTGTTGATTTTGTCCCTATTGTATCTCCAGCACTACAACAGTGCCTTGCTCAGATATGTACAATTATCCGTTAAGATATAATTACTAACAATTTTTTTCTGAGATAAAAAGTTCAACCATAAGCTTTTTTTCTAGCGAAGAATTTAAGTACCAAAGAATGACAGAGTCATACAGTCACTATTTCATTATTCTGGCCCGTGCCAAATAAACTATACGCAATACTTTCAACATAAAGCATTCCTTTGGTATACTTCTAAAAAACTATATTGATTTGGAATTGGAACCAGCATTGCCCTATGTGAGCTCTGGCATTTTCACTTGCTTTTTTATTGTGGCTCTTTGCTTTATGGGAAAAAAATTAAAATTATTTAAAGTTAGGATCTGTTCTGAATTTGCTGTTCCTCAGGGAAAGAGATGAAATTTCTTTTAAATCTTACAATGACTCTCTTATTTAGATCTTAGATTTCTCTTAAATACAAGAAAAGTTTATGATTAAAGTTTCCATAATATTGCAGGACATATATTTCTTTCATAATACATTTTTGCTTACATAAGATTCTAGGTCCTCTTATATGGGATGCAATAAAAGCTTTATTGCAAATAAACTTTAAATCACAAAGTAAATTTTAAATCAACCACAGGGGATATCTGAAAGGTTTACTACTTACTTCAAATTGATCCAGAGCATCGGTAGGCGTATTCAAAAATGCCAAGAAAGAATGCTGTGAGTCTTGGTGCTCTATACCTAGAAGACAGCAGCAACTTTTCTTAAAACTAGAACAGTTAACACTAATTTTCATGGATGACCTTTCCTGTCTGAATCTATTAAAAAGCTGCTTGCAAACTACCATATTTTAAAACCAATTAACATTATTAACTCCATATATTAAAAAAACTAAAATACATTAGTGTTTCTTATACTATCATTCAATAGTTAAACTACATCAATCTCTAGGAAATACTTGTTTCTTGACTTACTTGAGTTCTTGAATTTCTTTTCCTGTACAGTACACCATCAAATGCACATTAAATCTTTTGGTAGACTTGGGAAATTCTCAAAAAATAGGACTCTGGTTAGGTCTGATTTTTCTAAGGTAATTTAGCACCAAACAAGGTTTCCTTTCTGAAATACTTTCATCAAATATATAGTATACACCAATTCAAATAACCTTTTATTTAAAAAATGCAGTGATAAATCAAACTTATCAAATTATGAATAAACTTTTGCTCAGGCTTCAATCTGATTTCATTTACTGTTTTATTGACAAATTGTATGACAAAAGTTTGTCTGAGAAAAACTGGGGCTTGAGAATGACAACTCCAAACCTGAGCTTTTCTCAGACAAATTTTTAAAAAATTGATGCATATCTTTTGGCTATGGTATTAACTCTAACTGCATAATTTCTAAAATAATTCTTAATCATATATATATTATGATAAATACTAGGGAGGAAAAAGGAGAAACACCAATAGACACTTCTGATCTCCATATCATTAGGACTAAACTGGTCCACTAAATTAGTATCAATTTATGTGCTTTTTGAATTACTCTCTAATAATAACCCATGGTTGCCGAACACAGCAGTGTAGAAATTTGTTCCATCAATAAATATTTGCTGAGAGGGTTTTTGCCAAGCCCTGTCTAGATACTGGAGACAATAGTGAAGAAAGAGACAAACAAAACCTTTGCCCTCATATATAAATATTACATCATATTATTTAAATAGAATATTATTTTATAACATAGTGAAATTTTATTATTCTGCAATGCTCAAAATTCAAATAAAAGCCATAGGCTAACATGCAACATAATAAATTTAATTTCTTCTTTTGCAAATTTAGATCTACTATAAAATGATGCAATCAATGCCAACTGGTTAAGTCATACTCCTTACTGCTCTCTTTTCTATATAAATTGCTTTTTGGGCCACAGGTCCTCCATGTTTTGTATACTTTTTTCCTCTGCGCGCTAAATAATTCAGCTCCCTCCATTCTTTATACATGAAAATTAAGCTTGATTCTCATTTTAGCATGATGCCTTGTGCTCCTAATCTGAGTTCCTAATTCACTTTTTCTGGATTCCTTCCTTTCTCATTCATAATAAAAATTTATTGACCATCTACTACTTTTAATGGCTTTTTTTCATGTTAACTCCTTTGTGTGATTACTCTCTTTCCTCCACAGTTTTAAAAGCAGGTGGAGAGACCCAACCAGCTTTGTCACACTGTGTCATAGGACTGGGAAATAGGAGGGCAGCACCTAAGTACAACTTAGAGCAATTAATTAGGTCAGTATTCACCCAGGAATACTGTCAGGAAAAAATGAATTTCTAATAACTGTATATAAGAGATCCTTTTATTAAGAAAATAACATTCTGAATTTTTAAAAATTAAATCTTCATATTCTTAAAGCCCACATGAAGGAAAGAAAATTGAAGTTCATGTAATAAAGCTACCAAGCCCTCTGAGTTATTTTCTACATTAATTATAATGTGCTCAAGTAATATTTTCAAGAAAATGGGAATAAACTCAGAAATCCCACAGGGCAAGCAATTTGAGTGTCAAACATGGAAGAAGACATCGAAATGTCAAAATAATTCTTTGTCATTGAATTGCCTTTCTAATGTTGGATTAATCTAGTTATTTCTACATTATTTCTTCAACTACCCTGAGAGTGAATCCTCTACAACATTTGAGAATAGTATAAAGTATATGAAAAGAACAAATGTTTCCAGTCACAAAAATATTGTTCAAGATATAGTCCATGGCCCTGAAAAACAGCTGAATATATGGCAAAATGAGTTTTCTCTAATGAAATCTTTAACAATGTGTATCAGATAAAACAAAATAACTCAGAGACTTTATGTACCAAATATGTGCATGTGTGTACCATATATTCATACATGTGAACAATCCTTCTGCCTACACATTAAGCTGATTCTTTTACAATAAAATGTATTCATAACAGAACATTACATCCTGATGGATGCAAAACACATTCCCATACCCTTTTCAGATCTAAGCTCTTCAGTGTCCTTTATCAGTTGTTCGATTTCTGATAGTAGTTCCAAGTTCTTCTTCTCTGAATCTTTTAGTTTACTTAAATAAGGGAACAAAAGGAAAAATGTCATTATTTATATTGTTTGTCAATGAGCCATCATGTATGTAGTCACTTGGTTTAAATGTCAGTCATGATGACGTAGGGAACTGAAAACCACTGCAGGAAGGACAGATCCAGCCTGTCATCTACTCTTGTGCAAAGAAGAGTAGATGGAACACACTCGGGCTTATTCATTTATATGCTGTCTGTGGCTGCTTTCATACTCAACAGCACAGCTGAGTAGACGGAGACTATCGGAAACTATGTAGCCTATAAACCCTCAAGTATTTATTATCTTGCCTTTTACTGAAAAAGCTGCTAGCCATGAGCCAAATCATTAAATTAAAAAAATGTATAAAATCAAACATTAACTTTAGAATTCTGTTAAATTTCTTTCATAGAGAACCATAAGACCAAGTTTATAATTTTTGGTTTGACTTGTATTCCTGATTTATAAACAAATGTGTAAGTTTATGTCCTAAGCTTAAGAAAAAAAGATCTCACTAACTTCAAATTACAATACAGAGAGTGACATTTAGTAGTTCTTCATGTTGGGCTCAATTCATATTCTCCAGAAAAAGTTGTTTTCCATTTTCAGTGTCACACTAGCACATTTGAGTAAAGCATATTTAATTTGTAACTGACTTATAATAAGAATTTATAATTCAATTGAGGAATTTATAATTCAATAAGAGATACATGGCATCTCTGATATAATTAAAAACATTAATGACTGCAGTTTAAGGACTAACGCTTCCTCTATTTCCTTTTGCGACTCAATGACCTTGCAACCTTAAGTATTCTGAGCACTGAATGGATTTTTCTACTTGTATTTTGATTTGTAACATGAACTTTCTACTGTTCCTCCGTATCACCTACACTGACTTATTCTTGAGCCAATCCAACTATGACTTTCCTTTTATCATTTACTCAGAGTATGATTTGGTCTACTGCTGTGATAATAGTGGAGGGAATGTATTCATTAGCTAATTGTCTTAAAGAGTGTGGAGGAGATACTTTTTTTAAAGTAGTAAGAAAAAATTATAATTTAAATATATTATACCACTGTGAAATTCATCATCACTAGAACCTTCATTTATAAAATCTATGGTAGAGGCCAGAAATTATAGATGACTATATTTTGTTCTGACTCTATGCTCTATTTTATACTAATGTAATATTCTTGACCGAGAGATAATTTTGAAATTAATACTATAAAATTTGAAAATGAACTCAATTTTACAAAAAGGGAAAAGTAAATAATAGAATATTAATACTATTAATTTGACTTTAAGAACAAGTCAGATAGAAATAGAGCTGTATTAAAGTCCCATTACTGCATAAAGGCCGAAAAGAATCAATTCATTTTCAAACATTCACAGTTTTTTGGGGGTCATCTTTTAAAAAAAAGTGATAGGTAGGAAACTAAATATGTAATTTCTCTCCAGATACTTTTGGATCAAATCAGAAGTCACTCTAGTGGGACTATGGAGTCTTACCATTCTGTTATGATGTTAGATGCTTTAACTTTATTCAGCTCTTCTTGGATGGCCTGTTTGGCTCTTATTTCTGCATCCAGAGCTGACTGTAACTCCAGTCTGGCTGACATATCCAGTTTTGCAAAACGTCGCATTTTCCAGGGCATATCCTATGAAACAACATGACTGTGCTTTTAGTTCTATTCTATTTTTACATTTAAGTTCAGTAATATAAGTGAATTCTGGAAAGTACTTAACTATCTTGCCCTCATTACAGAATAAAAGAGATATATTTATTACTTGTGAAAATACATTTTCATTAAACTCAGAAACAATTGAAGACTTATTATAAATACATTTATTTTTTATGGTTATTATCATTAATGGTTAGCCATACAAATGACAGCTAAGCAACTATGTATTATAATTTCTTAAACTGGAGGAACTTGGAATGATTTCTTATGAAAAACTTTCCAGTAGGCAAAAACTAGAAAAACTGATATAATTACTCAGATTCATTACAGTGTTTTCTGAGCTTTACCCTCAACTAATATAATAAGCCTATTGGCTAAATGGTAGAGCTTACTGTTGCTCGGGTACCCAAGCTGGAGTTTCTTAAAGCTTCCAATTCTTCAGTCATTTTAGAAGCTAAGGCTTGAAGACCCTCGTGCATCCTTTTCATCACTGACCCTAGAATATATAAAAATAAAGACAGAGATCAAGTACCAAAGTAAAACAGAAAACTTCAGTGAGAAGTATATTATTTTAAAGCATCATTAAGAAATAAGTGAAAAGTGACAGAAATTTAAAGATGTTCTTAATATCATTTTTTAAAGGTCTGCCACAGTACTACTATCTGTCAACAAGCAGGAAATGCTTTACCGAAGTGTTAGGGAGTCAGCACATATGTCAGTAGTGATTAAGAACTTGATTCTTGAGTTAAGTAGACCTAGGTTCAATTTGCAGCTCACTGCTTATCAGTTGTATGACTTTACATAAGTCATTTACCACCTCTAACTCTCTGCTATCTCAGTTAGAAGATGGGATAATAATACCACCTACCTCAAGGACTATTATGATAACTAAATGAGAATACATGTGAATTTTCAGCCTAATGCCTAGAACACGAGTGTGTTCTCAGTTGCTCAGTCGTGTCTGACTCTTTGTAACCCCATGGATTATGGCCTGCCAGGCTTCTCTGTCCGTGGAATTTTCTAGGCAAGAATACTGGAGCAGGTTGCCATTTCCAACTCCAGGGATCTTCCTGATTCAGGGATCGAACCTGTGTCTCCTGCATCTCCTGCATTGGTGGGTGGATTCTTTACCATTGTGCCACCTGGGAAGCCCGCCTAGAACATAGTGTTTTATTACTACAAACTATTACTGCACATGAATGAAAATTAATGAATGAGGAGTGTTTCAAATAATATGAGTGAATTTAAACAAAGGAAAATAAATGTTTTATTACTGAAATCCTTTCCTGATTATTAAAACATTTTCTTGGTTATTTTATACTAGTCTTCTCTCTCTTCTATTAATACTATACACACTCACCATTATCTTTCATTTCCACTCAAACTCTACATCAATGGCCTTATTTACTAGAAATTAAATTCCTAAATTCATATTTTTAATCTTAACCTATAAGTCATCTTTTTTCTAAAGCACACTGGAAATCTCCACTTAGGATATCTGAGAATGACCTCAGGCTCACCAACAAACAAAAGAACAACTAAAACAGATATCATTCTCCTCCAGAGTTGTTTCTTCTCCTGACCTTTCCCGCTTCAATGATATCACCATTTTTCTTAACCTCTCCAACTCAGAATTTCAGAAATACTAATTTCTCCTCATTTCTTGCCCTTCATTTATATTTAAGTCCTATAGATCCTTTTTCCATAATGTCTTCTCCATTTGTTCAATTTTCCCCAAACTTTCAGGAGATATATCTGAAAAATGAATTTTCTGGGCCAGTCTGTCACTTCAATACCTTTTTGTAGTATCATTTCAAAGAGAAAGAATGAAGTCTTCTGATGAATCTAGGGTGAGAAGAAAGGTCCCTGTTCCAATACAAGGTGAGCAACAAGGTCTCCTTGCCCTAAAAGGTTTAAATTGTTTTTTCATATGAAAGAGATTATTTCATAGGAAAAGGCAGAGGGGGCAGAGTAAGAGGACCATCAGAAATGCATTCAAATGAAGTCTTATATACAGCATGTCTGTTTTATTTTTAAAATGTTAATTTGACCAACGGAAACATTCACAACTCTGCATATGACAAGTTTCCAAAATCTTGTGTTAGCATTTTTAATACACCAGAAACAGCTTGAGACTTTTAACCTTTATAAGCTTGCAAAGAATATCATAGTTAACTTCCAAATAGTTGAGAACCCTGAGAACAGAGTATATCTTTTACTTATAGCCTGTTAGATATTTAATAATTTGTTATCTAATGCATCAGTACAACTAAATAACAGCTTTAATGCAGATCGACTTCCTGTATTCTTGATTTTTTCCTGCATTTCATTTGAATGTGAAATATGCAGAGAAAATGTCATCTTCATCCTTTCTACTAACCCTTTCCAGACAGTCCATAATTATAGCTTCTTTCCTTTACTAGAACCACTTCCCATTCCATTCCCATTCATCATGCAATCACTTGAAAAGATCAGTGGTCTAGGATTGCAGGCTTTGGCTAAATCAGTTTTGTCTTCTATAAAGTCATTTTCACTAACTTAGTTACAAATTTGATTACATAATGATGGAGTTAAAAATGAAGAGTCATAATGTTTGATGTATAAGCAAGGCTAAAGATTATAGCGATTTTGCTTCAGAACTGCAGTTTATGACAAGGATATCAGTTAAAGAACCATTAACTGTACTATTTGGAACACAACCAAACTTCCACAACTTGGGCATTTTCCTTCAGATATGCAGTGAATAGTCACATTCATAAGCTAAAGCTGAGTTAACATAAGGGTTCTACAGATAAATCAGTATCAAAATACATGAGTCAACTGGGTAAGATTATTTAAAAAGACAGTGTTTATTCACTTATGATTTTGTTTAAGAAGGACAGTATTAATCTAGTATAAGTGGGGAAAAAAATGCTTAGAGTACCAAAATAAGAGCATGATAAACTAAAATTCTCACCAAATTCTTGGTCTATAGATATATGAAGAAACCAGTAGTTGTTTATGTAAATAAAACATCAATAATATGCTGAAAAAATAAGAGTTAAAAAGCATAAAAAGTTAAGCTATCTATTTTCATTAGAAAATACAATCCCTATTGGATTCAACTTTAAATATTATAAAAATATACAGATTTTTACAAATACCAGAATAATCATTTAATGAGCTAATTAATATGAAAGTCACTAAGGTAATTATCCCAAATTAAATCCTATGGGCTTAAAGAACAGTTGATAAAACTAACTGTAACCATTTGTCTTTAAAATGCCAGATGTGAATTAGTCTGTTTTAATTATGAAAAGGTGAAAGCATAACATCTTTAGCTTCTGAAATTTTCTCCAGGCTTTCTGTTTCCTAAAATAATCACAAATACAGGAATTTTGGTCTTAGGAATATTGATGGCTAGCAAATGAGTTTCTTCAGTTCTATAAGGACTAACTAACTCTCTTCAGAGAGAATAATATTTTCTTTCTTAGAAAGAAATATCAGCTTCTAATGAAACTGTAAAAGTTGATACGGAATATCTGACAGAGTTAAGGAAAAGCAGAAAAAAACAGAAAACATAGAAGAAACACAGACTAATAATAAATATTCCTCCTGGAATTCATACCAATTGACTATATGGCCAAAAATCAGCCACAAAGCATTTAAAGAGTACTCACCACTGAATTATTTCTGTGATCTGGGCCTCCCAGTGCGCAACCGATTCCTTCTTATCCGCTAGATCTTTGACCTCTTCTTCTAACTGCTGGTTGCGTGCACTTAAGTTCTCACACAAAGCGGTCAGCTGAAAGGCAGTTTCAAGATGCTTAAACAAGTGTGACTTTTAGGAACAGGAATTCAAGGTGCCTCAGATGCCTCTTGTTAAGTCTCGTAAGTCAAGTGCTTATCTTCCTGATTTCCTATTGTGATGCATCCTCTGGTCACTGAATTTGGAAACATCAAGTACTCTGAACTCTCCTGCCTTTGCTTTCCCTTCCCTCCCTATATTAATTGGTTCCCTTTGTGAACATTTTCCATTTGCCGGGAAGAACTCCCCAATTCTGCTGGTAACAACATCTCTCATTTTTTGTCTTTTTTTTTTTTACTTTAATAAATTTTCTTTTTATTTATTTATTTATTTTTTTATTATTAAATTTATTTATTTTTAAAATTACAATACTATATTTGTTTTGCCATACACTGACACGAATCAGCCATAGGTGAACACAATCTCCCAATGCCGAAGCCCCCTCCCACCTCCCACCCCACATCCTCTACTTGAATCATCCTGTGCATCAGCCCCATGCATCCTGCATCCTACATTGAACATAGATTGGCGCTTCGTTTCTTACAAGAAAATATACACGTTTCATTAGTATCTCTACGTCATCTTCAAAACAAAACAAAACAAAACTTATAAAGAGTTTCAAGTATATACAAAAACGAACAGAATAGTATAAACAAATTCCCATGAACCCTTCATTAGCAACTTCAACAGTTATCACCTCAATGTCAATCTTATTTCATTTGTACACCTGTCTTCTTACCCCCTCCTCCAGTATTATTCTGCAGCAAATACCAGACATCATATAATTTTATCCATATATATTTCTGGTGTATCTCTAGAAAATAAGGCCCTCTATTCATAACCACAATATCATTATTATATTTAACAAACTTTCTTATATCATCATATAGGTAGTCACTGTTCAAATTTCCAGCTGTCTCAAGATATCAAAAGACTTAACAGTCTGTTAAACTGAATCATACCAATAAGTAAACAAAACATAATGGTTGCTCTATCTTTTAAGCCTCTCTTACTCACAGGTTCTGGAGTACTCCTCTTGGGTAGCTGTTAACAGAATACCATAGTCTGAGGGGCTTAAACAAGAACCATTTATTTCTCCCAGTTCTGGAGGCCGGGAGGTCCAAGATCAAGGCACCAGCAGATTCAGTGTCTGGCAAGGGACCACTTCCTGGTTTATAGATGGCCATGGGATGAAGGGGTTCTGTGGGGTCTCTTGTTTAAGAGCACTAATCCTGTTCATAAGGGCTCTACCCTGATTGCCTAATTATCTCCCAAAGGCTTTGTCTCCAAATAGCACTACTACACTGGTGACTAGGTTTCAACATCTGAGTGCTAAGGAACACAGGACACAGCAGCTCCCTTCCAACACTTTAAATTTTCATGTAATTTATTTGTTGAGAAAAGCAGGTTGTTTGTCTTGTAGAGTTTTCTATACTCTGAATTTTTGCCTTCATTTTTGAAAGACATTTTCTGCTGTATAAAATATTTCAGATTGGCAGTTATTTTCCTTCAGCATTCCTTTCTTTCTGGGTTCTGTTTCTTTTCTGTTGGAAAAACAGCTTTAAGTTTAGCTGTTGCTCCTTTGAATATAACGTGTCTTTCTTCTCTGGCTGCTTCTTGGATTTTCTTTGGTTGCTTTGTTGTTGTTCAGCTGCTCAGTCATGTCTGACTCTTTGCAACCCCATGGACTGCAGCATGCCAGGCTTCCCTGTCCTTCACTATTTCCCAGAGTTTGCTCAAACTCATGCTCATTGAGTCAATGATGCCATCCAACCATCTTATCTGTTGTCACCTTCTCCTCCTGCCTTCAATCTTTCCCAGCATTGGGGTCTTTTCCAATGAGTTGGCTCTTCACATGAAGTGGTCAAAGTATTTGAGCTCCAGCTTTAGCATCAGTCCTTCCAATAAATATTCATGGTTAATTTCCTTTAGGATTGACTGGTTTGATCTCCTTACTGTCCAGGGACTCTCAAGAGTCTTCTCCAGCACCGCAGTTCAAAAGCATTAGTTCTTCGTCAATCAGCCTTCTATATGGTCCAACTCTCACATCTGTACATGACTACTGGAAAAACCATAGCTTTTACTATACAGACCTTTGTCGGCAAAGTTATGTCTCTGCTTTTTAATATGCTGTCTAGGTTTTCAGTTCAGTTCAGTCACTCAGTCATGTCTGACTCTTTGCGACCCCATGAATTGCAGCACGCCAGGCCTCCCTATCTATCACCAACTCTCGGAGTTCACTCAGACTCACAATTCAGTGATGCCATCCAGCCATCTCATCCTTGGTTGTCCCCTTCTCCTCCAGCCCCCAATCCCTCCCAGCATCAGAGTCTTTTCCATGAGTCAACTCTTCGCATGAGGTCGCCAAAGTACTGGAGTTTCAGCTTTAGCATCATTCCTGCCAAAGAAATCCCAGGGCTGATCTCCTTCAGAATGGACTGGTTGGATCTCCTTGCAGTCTAAGGGACTCTCAAGAGTCTTCTCCAACACCACAGTTCAAAAGCATCAATTCTTTGGCGCTCAGCCTTCTTCACAGTCCAACTCTCATATCCATACATGACCACAGGAAAAACCATAGCCTTGACTAGACGGATCTTTGTTGGCAAAGTAATGTCTCTGCTTTTGAATATGCTATCTAGGTTGGTCATAACTTTCCTTCCAAGGAGTAAGCGTCTTTTAATTTCATGGCTGCAGTCACCATCTGCAGTGATTTTGGAGCCCCCAAAAATAAAGTCTGACACTGTTTCCCCATCTATTTCCCATGAAGTGATAGGACCGGATGCCATGATCTTCGTTTTCTGAATATTTAGGTTTAAGCTAACTTTTTCATTCTCCTCTTTCACTTTCATCAAAAGGCTTTTTAGTGTCTAGGTTTAGTTGCTGGTTTTGCAATTCTTCTATAGTGTGCCTGATAGGGATTTAATTTCCCTTTAGGGTCTGTGACATTTCTTGAATTTGTAGCTAAATATTTCTCATAGGTTTTGGAACATGGTGGGCTACTAACTTTGCAAATATTGCTTCTGCCATAATCATTCTCCTCTCTTCCTGGGAAAGCAAATATTTTCTGTCAAATTTTGTCATCACATCCCCTATGTCTTGATATATACCTCTTTTATATATTTCTGTGCTTTAAAATGTATTGATATATCTTTACTTCAGCATGGAAAATTTATTTATCCTTTCCTTTCTTTGCTCCTTTCCAATCTACTGTTAAAATTTTCTGTTAGGTGTTTCAATTAATTTATTTTTTACTCTTAAAGATTTATTTGACTTCTTTGTATAGGTTCCAGGTGTCTGGTGAAATTCTACATGTCTTCTATTTTCTTGAATATACCATACAGTTATTTTAAAATTCAATTGAGAAAATTCCAATACTGGGAATTGTGTAGGTCTGTTTAAACTGACTGGTTTTCCTCTCATTTTTATTTTCTGACATAGTATTTGGTTGCTGTTATATTTTTATGTCTTGGTTTTATTAGGTTTTTCTCTTGGTATGCATTGTAATTTTTTTACTGCATGCCATACACACTGAATGAAAATTTTAAAGATAATCTGAGACTCTATGTAATATCTTCCTCCAGAGAGTGTTTACTTGTACTTCTGGCAGGCAACTAAACAAAGACAGATGAAGCATTGAATTACTTAAAGGCTGGGTTTCAGTCACTGAGTGGGCTTATCTCTTTTTGGTTCACGCTTATTAATAAAATGGAGTCTTTTCAATGACCTTAATTGAAAGCTTGAATTGATTATCAAGGATCCTGCACTGATATTTAGTCTTTAATCTCTCCAAACTCGTGATAATACTGTGGAATACTGTGTTCAACTTCCTGGATTCTCAGTGATAGCTTTCATATCAGCAAATCCTCAAGAGGAAAAGTGGCACTGAATGCTGGGCTCATCTTTCAGTTCTACTCCTTTCTATAGGATCTGGGTCAGTAAAGTCTAGGCTGCCTTCCTATTTTTCCAACACTTTCTTGCAGATGAATACTGTAGGCAGTATTCCTACTGTATTAAAAAAATTTTTTTTAATCAATCCAGCTTTATAGTTCTTGGTGAGGTGGTAGTGGTAGGTAGGATGTAAGCTAATCTGTCGCAGAAGCAAAACTTCTTGCTTTATTAAGTGTTTAAAAATCCATGATAAAATATTTGCATATAATTTTTACTTCATGGCTACATTTTTCCAATAAATGGTCTCACTCTGCCATTAGCTATCACTATTCCTTTCTCCCTTTCTGGTATGTTTATAGAGATATTGTGCTAGTTTATTTTTGATTACTCAGTTTGAAGGAGGTGAATTTATCCTAGAATTATTAACAGGTTTGTGAAGATGAGAGGCCATGGGATGGTTAAAGTTATGTCAACTTGACCGGGTCATAGTGTGCCTAGACATCTGCTTACATATTCTCCTGGTATCTTTGAAGATGTCTCTGGGTGAGTTTAACATTTGAATCATTTGACTGAATAAAGCAGATTACCCTTCTTAATGTGAGTGGACCCTATTCAATCAGTTGAAGGCCTGAAAAGAAGAAAAGTCTGACTCTAGTGATTAAGATGGAGAAGGCAATGGCGACCTACTCCAGCACTCTTGCCTGGAAAATCCCATGGGTGGAGGGAGTCTGATAGGATGCAATCCATGGGGTCGCTAAGAGTCGGACACGACTGAGCGACTTCACTTTCACGCATTGGAGAAGGACATGGCAACCCACTCCAGTGTTCTTGCCTAGAGAATCCCAGGGACGGGGGAGCCTGGTGGGCTGCCATCTATGGGGTCACACAGAGTCGGGCATGACTGAAGCGACTTAGCAGCAGCAGCAGCAGCAGCAGCAGTGATTAAGAGGGAACCCCTCCTGCCTGATTGCCTTCAAGCTGCTTTCACTTGTCTTTGGTCTTTTACTGAAACAGTGGCTCTTCCTGGGTTTGGAGCCTTCACTAGCTTTTGGACTAGAATTACATCACTGGTTATCTTGGTTCTTAAGCCTTTTGGACTTGGACTAAACTGTCTCTCCAGCTTACAAACTGTAGATCTTGGAACACAACTTAGCAACTAAACAACAATTATAAACAAGTGAGCCAATTCCTTACAGTAAACGTTTTTATACATAATACGTGTGTGTGATTATCTGAGTGTATGTATATAAGGGTGTATATATATATATATATAAAATCTCTTATTGGTTCTGTTTTTTTTTTTTGAAATACAGTTGACTTACAGTGTTGTGTAGTTTCTGATGAAATCACATCAGCAATATGATTCAGATAAATCTACATCTATCTATAGAACAAGAATCTTTCCATATTCCATTCCATTGTAGCTTATTACAAGATATTGATATTCCCTGTCTTATACAGTAGAATCTTGCTGTTTATATATTTTATATATAGTAGTTTGTATCTGTTAATCCCAAACTCCAAATTTATCCCTCCCCCTGTCCTTTTCCCTTTGGTAACCCTAAGTTTGCTTTCAATGTCTACGAGTTACTTTCTGTTTTGTAAATAAGTTCATTTGTATAATTTTTTAAGAGTTCACATATAAGTGATATTAAATGATATTTGTCTTTCTCTGTATGACTCAACTTCACTTAGTACATAATCTCTAAGTTCATTCACGTTGTGGCAAATGACATTATTTCATTCTGTTTAATGGCTGAGTAGTATTCCAGGAAAAAAGAATGAAATAATGTCATTCGCCACAACATGGATGGACTTAAAGATGAACACTAAGTGAAGTAAGACAGAAAGGGCAAATATCATATGATGTCAATTATATGTGGAATCTTAAAATGATACAAATGAACTTATTTACATTTTCTAATGGCTGAGTAGTATTCCATTCCCTTTCATGGATCACAGCCTTGTTGTGGTGAAGGGGTTTGCATAGCTCAAAGCTATGAGCCATGCTGTGCAGGGCCACCCAAGATGGGCATAATGAAGAGTTTTGACAAAGTGTGGTCCACTGGAGGAGGAATGGCAAACCACTCCGGTATTCATGCCTAGAGAACCCCATGAACAGTATGAAAAGGCGAAAAGATATAGGGCAATTACTAACAGGTCCAGAAAGAATGCAGTGGGAGTGCCAAAGTAGGAACAATGCTCAGCTGTGAACGTGTCTGCCGGTGAAAGTAAAGCCCAGTGCTGTAAAGAATAATATTAGATAGAAACTTGTAATGTTAGGTCTGTAAATCAAGGTAAATTGAACATAGTCAAGTAGGAGATGGCAAGACAGAACATGGATAGCTTAACAATCAGTGAACTAAAATGAACAGGAATGGGTGAATTTAATTAAGATGAACATTATATCTACTCCTGTGGCAACGATCCCATAGAAGAAATGGAGTAGCCCTCATAATCAACAAGAGTCCAAAATGCAGTACTCAGGTGCAGTCTCAAGGCAAAGCATTCAACATCACAGTAATCCAACTCTATGCCCCTACAACCAATGCCAAAGAAGCTGAAGTTGAGCAATCCTATGAAGACCTAGAAGACCTCCTAGAACTAACACCAAAAAAAAAAAAAAAAAAAAAAAGCCCTATTCATCAGGAGATTAGAATGCAAAAGTAGGACGTCAAGAGATAACTGCAGTGACTGGCAAGTTTAGCCTTAGAGTACAAAATGAAGCAGGACAAAGGCTAACAGAATTCTGCCAAGAGAATGCACTGGTCATAGAAAACACCAGCCAGACATCCTGGAGTGTGAAGTCAAGTGGGCCTTAGAAAGCATTCTTATGAACAAAGCTAGTGGAGGTGATAGAATTCCAGTGAGCTATTTAAAATCCTAAAAATGATGCTGTTAAAGTGCTGCACTCAATATGTTATCACATTTGGAAAACTCAGCAATGACCACAGGATTGGAAAAGGTCAGTTTTCATACCAAACCCAAAGGAAGGCAATGCCAAAAAATGTTCAAATCACCATACAATGGCACTTATTTCCTACGCTAGCAAGGTAATTCTCAAAATCCTTCAGCAGTATGTGAACCAAGAACTTTCAGATGTATAAGGTGAGTTTTGAAGAGGCAGAGGAACTAGAGATCAAACTGCTGACATTCACTGGGTCACAAAGAAAGCAGGTGAATTTCAGAAAAATATCTGCTTCCATTTCATTGATTACTCTAAAGCCTGTGACTGTGTGAATCACAACAGACTATGGAAAATTCTTAGAGGCGGAGTAACAGACCACCTTACCTGTCTCTTGAGACACCTGTATGTGTGTCAAGAAGCAACAGTTAGAACTAGACATGGCACAATGCACCAGTTCCAAATTGGAACAGGAGTTAGAGGCTATATATTGTCACCCTTCTTATTTATGCACAGCTTACATATGTACATCTATGCATCGTACATCATGCGAAATGCCAGGCTGGATGCATCACAAGCTGGAATCAAGACTGCTGGGAGAAATATCAACAACCTCAGATATGCAGATGATACCACTCTAATAGCAAAAAGTGAAGAGGAACTAAAGAGACTCTTATGAGGCCGAAAGGGAGAGTGAAAAAGCTGGCTTGAAACTCAATAGTAAAAAAACTAAGATTATGGCCTCTGGCCCTATCATATCATGGCAAACAGAAGGGGAAAAAGTAGAAGTAGTGACATATTTTATTTTCTTGGGCTCCAATTTCACTGTGGACAGTGACTGCAGCCATGAAGTTAAAAGATGCTTGCTCCTTGGAAGGAAGGTTATGACTAACCTAGACAGCATATTAAAAAGCAGAGACATCACCTTGCTGACAAAGGTCCATATAGTGGAAGCTGTGGTTTTTCCAGTAGTCATGTACAGATGTGAGAGTTGGACCATAAAGAAGACTGAGCACTGAAGAATTGATGCTTTTGAACTGTGCTACTAGAGAAGACTCTCGAGAGTCCCTTGGACTGCTAGGGAGATCAAACCAGTTATTCCTAAAGGAAATCAATCCTGAATATTCATTGTAAGGACTGATGTTGAAACTGAAGCTCCAATACTTTGGCCATATGATACGAAGAGCCAACTCACTGAAAAAGATCCTGATGCTGGGAAAGATTGAGGGCAAGAGGGGAAGTGGGTGGCAGAGGATAAGATGGTTAAATAGCATCACCAACTCAATGGACTTAAATGTGAGCAAACTCTGCGATATAGCAGAGAATAGAGGAGCCTGGCAGGCTGCAGTCCATGGGGTTGCAAAGAGCTGAATAGGACTTAGCGGCTAAAAAAAAACAAAGTATTCAGTTTCATATATATCAATATATACCACATCTTCTTTAACTATTCATTTGTTGATGGACATTTAGGTTGCTTCCGTATCTTGGCTACTATGAATAGCACTGCTATGAACACTGAGGTGCATTACCTTTTCAAATTTGAGTTTCTCCAGATTTATGTTCAGGAGTGGGATTGCTGGATTGTATGCTAATCCTATTTTTAGTTTTTTAAGAAACCTTCATCCTGTTTCCCATAGTGCCTGCAACTATCTACATTCCCACTAACATTGTAGGAAGGTCCCCTTTCACCACATCCTCTCCAGCATATATTTTTGTAGACTTTTTGATGATGGTCATTCTGACTGGTGTGAGGTGGTATCTCATTGTAGTTTTCACTTGTATTTCTCTAATAATTAGCAGTGTTGGGCATCTTTTCATGTGTAATATTTTCTTTGGAGAAATGTCTATTTAGGTCTTCTGACCATTTTTTGATTGGGTTTGTTTTAGTTATTGAGTTATATGAACTCTTTGTATATTTTGGAAATTAAGCCCTTGCTGGTTGCATCATTTGCAAACATTTCTTTCCCAGTCCACAAGTTGTCTTTTCATTTTATTTATGGTTTTCTTCGCTGTGCAAAAGCTTTTAAGTTTAATTAGGTAACATTTGTCTATTTTTTCTTTTATTTCTATTGCTTTGGGAGACAGACCTAAGAAACTACTGCTATAATTTATATCATAGAATATTTTTCCTATCTTCTCTTCTCTTCTAGGAGTTTTATAGTATCATGTCTCACATTTATTTTTTTCCCATTGAACTGCCTTGGCACTTTTGCTGAAAATCAATCAACTATAAATATGACAACTTATTTTTGGACTCTACTTTGTTTTGTTATATCAAGGTTGTTGTTCAGTTGCTCAGTTGTGTCTAACTCTTTGCGACCCCATGGACTGCAGCACACCAGGCTTCCCTGTCCTTCACCCAGAGCTTGCTCACACTCATGTCCATTGAGTCAGTGATGCCATCCAACCATCTCATCTTCTGTCGTCCCCTTCTCCTTCTGCCCTCGATCTTTCACAGCATCAGGGTCTTTTCCAATTGGTTGGCTCTTTGCATTAGGTAGCCAAACTATGGGCGCTTCAGTTTCAGCATCAGTCCTTCCAATGCATACTCAGGGTTGATTTTCTTTAGTAAATTGATTTCCTTTAGTAATCTTTTGATTACTGTAGATTTACAGTAAGTTTCAAATTTTGGTAGTATAAACTCTTCAACTTTTATACCCACTCCCTGAAATATTTTTGCTATTTTAGATCTTTTGTATACCCATATACATTTAAGAATAAGCTTGTCACTTCTAACAGAAAAGCTTATATAATCTTTATAGGGATTTCCTTGAATCTACAGATTAGAGAACTACAGTCCAACAATACTCAGTATCTCTCTCTCCATTTGTTTAGACATTCTTTAATTTAACTCAGCAATGTTTTGCTTGTCTTCCTTTAGTTAACTCTAGGAACTCTGAAATTACTATTTTCGATAACTGTGTCCACTATGAAACTTTTTTTTTTTTTGAGAGGACGCATCAATCTCTTGATGTTAACATAGCCAGAGGTATACCAACTGTTTTTGAAAATGTTTTTGCAGATGTAGTACCTTCACTAATTCCCACAACACATCATTTTTTGATCACCATTGCTTTTGACAGCCCATCCAAATGACTTGTGGTTGGGGTTTCAGCTGGAGATTTGCAAGAAGAGGAGGAAATACAGATTTTTGCACTGTCATGTTACAATAGTTACAAGTAGTCTTAAATAGGTTTGTTTAGTATTTGTCAGAAAAAGCTAATTGGAGCCAGACTGCTGCTGCTGCTGCTGCTGCTAAGTTATGTCAGTCGTGTCCGACTCTCTGTGACCCCATAGACAGCAGCCCACAAGACCTACCTGTGTTCTAATCCCATTTTGCCATCCCCTGGTTGTGAGATTAGTAGAGTAAGCTTAACCTCCCTTTGCCTCAGTATCTGTAAAATGCTAAGAAAAAATAGGGTATACCTGAAAGATTTATTGTGAGGATTAAATGATTTATATAAAGTAAATTAGGAGGGTAAAAAGTAAACTTTACCTAAGTATTGGCTCATTTTGCATATTTGAGAATAAGATTTTACTATTTGTGAACTGACATATTTGGTTTATGATAATTATAAGACTACTACTAGGATATGGAAGAGTGCTCATGTTTTTAAGTGAAAAGGCGTATTAGAAAATACAATGTATATATGACTGAAATAAATTATGTAATAATATGTGTACCAACCAACAGAACCTGGAAAGGAACATACAGAAGTAAAATAGCTGTTTCAGGTTGATGAAATCATAGGTAACGTCTATGTTGAGTATCTTCCATACTTTGTGTAAGTTTGATTTTATGCAAAATAATTATTTAAAAACAAGATACAAATGATAATCTTTTCTCACTGGAAACCATTTACTTCCAGTCCTTGGCACAGATGCCGATTTTATTTGCAGTAAGTTACCTTTAATAGAGACTTTGAATACAGACTTCTGAAAATATCAATAAGGTTTTTTTCTATTTAATTTTTAATTTTTATTTTTGAAGTTAAAAAACCTGGCTGTGAGAATCTATTAGTTATCTAAGTTTCAAAATTAACACACTAATTGCTTTTTGGTTTCTATATCTGAAGTTGTGTGAGAAGGAATTCGGTTCTCTTCCAGCTGGGACAGCTGGTACAGTAATGGCAAAGGTATTCTTTGGTTGTTTCTCTTGGGGAAGATATTCAGTGTAATCAAACAAACAAAAAATAAATAAATGGAAAGAAAGAATGAAAATATGCAGTGGGCTAAGAAGCAGAAAGACAAGTAAAGCTAAATACAAGGGGCAAAAATAGAGAAGAAGTTCAAACAGAAGACCCAGATCTTTCCCTAATTCTCAAGGAATAAATATTTCCTTGTTATCATTTGTCATAGAATACTCTCCAACCATTAGGATTTGCTATCAAAGTTCTACTCACATTCTCTTTCATATCTTTCAATTTAGCAAGACAAGGTAATGCTCTATTTTTTATAAAATTAGGAGATAGGTTTTTATCTTTCAGATCTCATCAAAATCAAAAGAGTATTGTTTAAAAATTATTTCTAAAGATGTGTTTCTGGTAAGCTCACCAGAACATTATGGTTAATCATGAAATAAAGCCAAGGGGTGAATACAAAATTTGATCTGTATTCAATCTGATTATATCACCATTCAATTTTTCTTCAACTATAATATCTTTTACTAGGTAATTTGCTTAGAAATTCTATATGAAGTGGTCTTCTAGACTTTAATTATATTTCTTACCTCAAGATAACTCTTAACAGAATCTTAAAATTCTGTCTTGTAGACAAGAATGATGCTCAGTTTTGCAGTCATATGATACAAGTCCATTCAATAACAATTATGTGGCTTATTTGGATAAAGTTTAAATACTAGTTTTTTAAGATATTTTATTTTGGTTGCACTGTGTCTTTGTTGCTGTGTGCAGGCTTTCTCTAGTTGCGGGAACGGGGGTTCTCTTCGTGTGGTACGCAGGCTTCATGTTGCATTGACTTCTCTAGTTGTGGAGCTGGGGTTGTAAGTGCGCGGGCTTCAGTAACTGTGACTTGGTGGCCCTAGAGCACACAGGCTTCAGCAGTTGTGACTCATGGACTCTAGAGCGTGGGCTCATTAGCTGTGGTGCACACACTTAGCTGTTCCACAGCATGTGGAATCTTCCTGGACCAGGGATCGAATCTGTGTCCCCTGTACTGGCAGGTGGATTCTTATCCACTGAACCACCAGGGAAACCCTATTAGATTTATTTTAGTGGAAATAACTAATAGCTCTTCAATAATGTTCACACAGTATTCATAGTCTAAAATAAGTTATACTACTTAGTATTTGGTCATTTTCCAGTGTTTGTATGCATCAGCTTTGCAAGCACAAAATAAACTAACAGAATTCTTTCTCAAGTGGCTTGCAACCAAACAAGCAAAGTCATTTTTAAATGCTTACAAAGTTGAATAATCATGGGAAAAATAGTGAGAGAAATGAAAATAAATATGGAATATGTTAGAAATTAAGATAGAATGAAGAGTCTCTTTTTTGTGTGATTATTTAGCCATTGTCTTTCAATCTGTTGTTGAAATGACTAATTAAACATAATATTTTGGAAAATATTAGAACTCATTATAAAGGACAATTATCCAAGCCTTATTTATAAGTAAGTACAACCATTAAAACTGCAGATTAACATTAGGATTTTCACAGATGTTAACAAATCACACAAGAAATGCAGAATGATGGCAATGTAAGAAATCTGAGATACTAAATGGAAAAAGATTCCTTTAAGTATTTGAAATTTTGTTCATAAATCTAGTTGTTGTCATCTAGGTTTAGTCTATGGTTCAGCCCTTTGTTTGTGCTATAGGGTTTAGACAGAGTTGGTTTCTTTGGCTTCTTACATATCAACGGTATTATTTCTAGCTATTATCAGTTCTCCATCATGAATAAGATCAGAATTGTCAAAATTTCTCAAGTTTGGCTTAATTGTTCCTGTACTTGCCAAAGGCAGGCCCTAACTTAGCTAGCCATTACATTATAAGTGATGAATTTGAAAGAGTAAAAGAGATGGAAAGTGAAATAAAGAAAAAGGGCTCAAAAATACTGGGACAAAGAACAAGACAAGGTAAGCCAAGTCCTTTCTCCAGAAGACTCCTGTAACGATTGGTAAAATGAAAAATTGGCTGTACACAGAAGCAATCTTTGATATAAGGAGAAATATTGATTCAAGTAGAGGATGTGGGGTGGGAGGTGGGAGGGGCTTCGACATTGGGAGATTGTGTTCACCTATGGCTGATTCGTGTCAATGTATGGCAAAACAAATATAGTATTGTAATTTAAAAAATAAATAAATAAATTAAAATAAATAAATTAAAAAAATAAAAATGTACATCAAATATAACATTATATCTACAACTACTATGGCAGTACTGAATATCTAGCATGTTTCAATAAACATAAATGAAATTGAATCACTCACCTTATCAAGCTCACTTGTCAGTTTTTTATTTTCTTCAGTTAGTAACACTTTTTCTCGTTCATACTGTTGCTTGAACTCATTTTCAAATTCTTCCCTTTCACTTTGACTAATACAATTCAAAATATGCAAGAAAAAAAGGAGGTGAATTAAAAGTAAAATAATGGTATTGTATCATATGCTCTATTCTGAAAAACCACCATATCTCAATTGCTCCAAATCCCAATCCTTTCCCTTAAAATGAAGAAATCTCAATCATTTCCTTTTAATTAATAAATAGATTTGTCTGCTTAATAACATTTGTTTTGTTGTTCATTTGAAAATCTGAGCAAGACATCCTGATTATGCTCACCTTATCTGGCTGTGTATATGCTAGGAAGTATGGGAACATGAGGAAGCAAGGGGAAAAGGAGGATACGGGGACCACAGTATGATTCTACACTCAGGTCTAGACTGCAGAGAAAATTCAAGAAAACTCAAATTATACTACCAACAGTTCTCTTAATACACTCAGGCCATCCTTCCCTAATTCCTTCTTTCCTTCTTCCCTACGTACCTATCAACCTACATGTACATACATATAACACATTTAATGTTATAAAACTTGTTTAGTTCTGGGGGACAGAGCTGATTAACCCTTAGAGGTAAACACAATTCTAACAAATTTTTAAAAATCTCCCTTTCACTTTCATGCATTGGAGAAGGAAATGGCAACCCACTCCAGTGTTCTTGCCTGGAGAATCCCAGGGACGGGGGAGCCTGGTGGGCTTCTTTCTATGGGGTCACACAGAATCGGACACGACTGAAGTGACTTAGTAGCAGCAGCAGCAAGGGAGACAGGGGAATCAGTTTTGAATACTGAATTGAAGGGTAGAGAAGAGCCTTATCTCTACTGCAGTTTGATGGAAAAAGTTGGTTAGCAGCAGATAAATTTCAAAGTGAAGTAGTTCTGGGTAATTCTATAATTGCTTCCACGTCAACAAAGAACATAAATAATGGTTGATTTAAAAATGTAATCTTATCTTTATCACTAAATTATTTATCACTATATCACTATTTATCACTATATCACTATAATTATTTATCACTATATCACTAAATCTTTATCACTAAATTATTGAATATAAATTAAATTATAATTAAGTGATTAACTTCTAGGAAAATAACCGTTTTGTGTCCAAGCAAATGTGTCAGTTTATTATCTACAATCAAAATGTGAAATTCAGTTATGTTTAGAATCTTTCTAGATTCAGAAGCAACAAAAACAACAACTTAAAAAAATATGAAAAACTACAAAGATGTATTCTTTCAGAAATATAAGTAGATGAAAGTAAACTGAGTAAAATTTCTATAAAGGGCTTCCCTGAAGGCTCAGTGGTAAAGAATATGCCTGCCAATGCAGGAGACATGGATTTGATTTCTGGTCTGGGAAGATCCCACATGCCTCAGAGCAACTGAGTCCATGCACCACGACTACTGAGCCTGTGCTCTGGAACCTAGAAGGCACAGCTACTGGACCCACGTGCTGCAACTACTGAAGTCCAAAGGCCCTAGAGTCTGACCTTGGCAACAAGAGAAGCCATTGCAAGGAGAAGCCCTCGCATTGCAACTAGAGAGTATCTTCTGCTTGCCTCAACTAGAGAAAAGTCTGCACAGCAATGAAGACCCAGCAATGCCAAAAATATTTTTTTATATAAAACCATTTTTGTTTTTTCCTATTAGCATTAAACATAAGTCTCTGCCATACTTAAACAAAATAAACAAAAAGAAAGTGAAAGTATTACTCAGTCGTATCCAACTCTTTGAGACCCCATGGACTGTAGCCCACCAGGCTCCTCTGTCCATGGGATTCTCCAGGCAAGAATACTGGAGTGGGTTGCCATTTCCTTCTCCAGGGGATCTTCCCAACCTGGGGAGTGAACCCAGGTCTCCTGCTTTGCAGGTCCTCCCTTGCATTGCAGGCAGATTCTTTACCAACTTAGCCACTTTCCTGGTCTTCCTATTCACTGGTAACCACCTTGAAATCTTGAGAGATTGCCATATTCACTTAACTCATTGCCTAATTTTTCCTCCTTGTGCCAAAATCTGGCTTCTGTTGCTATCACCCAAAAAAAAAAAAAAGCTGTCTCAAACCTATTGTTCCAACTGTTATTATATCCAATCTGCTGGCTGCCTTTGCCACTGTCTCCATTTCCCTCTCTTGAAATGCAGTCTTTCCCTGGCTTCAGTGATGCTCACTCTCCTGATTTCTGCCTACATTTTGACTTTATAGCTGTCTGTTTGAGCCCCTGCCATCCCCCCTTTCCTCCATGTAAATGCTAATACTCTCAGGTATTCTGTCTCAGGTGCTCAACTTTTCTTTACACGTTCTTCCTGAGCTATGGCATCTATTATAGTACCTGATTTCAATTATCATCGGTTAAAGCGTCTGCCTCCAATGCGAGAGACCCGGGTTCGATCCCTGGGTCGGGAAGATCCCCTGGAGAAGGAAATGGCAATCCACTCCAGTATTCTTGCCTGGAGAATCCCATGGACAGAGAATCCCATGGACGGAGAAGCCTAGTAAGTTACAGTCTATGGGGTCTCAAAGAGTCGGACACGACTGAGCGACTTCACCTTCACCATGCTGAATTTACATCTGAATCTACATTGGAGATGAATTAGAACTAATTAAACTACTCCAATCTACATTGGCGAAGGAAATGGCAACCCATTCCAGTATTCTGGCCTGGAGAATTGCATGGACAAAGGAGCCTAGCAGGCTACAGTCCATGGGTTTGCAAGAGTTGGACACGACTTAGAGACTAAACCATCACTACGTTGGAAGCTTTCCTGGGTTTCAAATTGTCAACTTGATATCTCCTCAAAATTGTCTCCTAAGCACCTCCAATTCAACATGCCCAACCCTAATAACAGATAATCAAGTTACCACCAACCCCACCTTCCTTTTCCTATGATCATATATTCGACTTACTCTTCTCTTACTATAGGAAAAAACATAGCTAAGGTCAACCTCTTTGCTTATGTGCCTGCTCAAGTACACTTTTTTCCCTCTCTGTCTGAATCATCTACTGTGTACTTTCTATCAGATTACAACCATGGTGTTATTTTTTAATATAAATTTCTCCTCTAATTATTATTTCAGCTTTTACTACTTCTTGTTCTTGCAATGAAAGACTTCCAATAATAACAGTATTATCTATACCCTGTCTCCAAACACTCTCCTTCAAGTCTTTAGATCCATTAGGGGTTTTTGGCCACTGAAATTGTTCTTATCAAAGTCACCAATGACCTTCATATTTGATTTAGACCTCATCTAATTTGACATGTAGACAGATTTTATACACATTCATCCTAACATCAAATCTGGGCACCAAATTTGCCTGGTCTTCTTCCTATCATTCTTACTGGCTCTTTCTTATCCACTTTGCTGTTTCTTCCTCATTTCCCAGCTTCTAAAGATTGGAGCTCCAGGGTACAGTCCTAGGACTTCTTTTTCATCCATATTCATTCATTAAGTGATCTCATATAGTCTCACCCCTTTTGATATCATGTGAGTGATAGATAGCCCCAGGATTTATTTCCAGCCCTGAAATCCAGACTTGTTTATATGATGACCTATTTGATACTTCCACCTGTATGTCTAAAAGCATCTCACACATAATTTATATAAAATGAGCTTCTGATATTCTCATCCCAAACTTACTTCTTTTGTAGTCTTCCTCTCTAAATGTTAACTATATTCTCTTAATTGCTAAGGCCCCGAACTGTAGTATCACCCTTGATTTTTCCTCTTCTCTCTTATCCATATCTAGTCTATCAGCAACTATCATTATCTTTACCTTTTTCTGCCACCAACCTAGGCTCAAGCCACCATCATCTTTTGCCTAGATTACTGCAATAGGCTTCTAAATGGTTTCCCTGCCTTTTCTCTTACCTAGCTCAGACTTTTCTTAAAACTAGTCATGAGAGTAACCCTTTTAAAACACAAGTCAGTTTTGTCCATTTTCCACTCACTATCCTGCAATGCTTCCCTGCCACGGTTTTGAAAGGGAAAGTGAAAGTTGCTTAGTCGTGTCTGACTCTTTGCAACCCATGGACTATATGGTCCATGGAATTCTCCAGGCCAGGACACTGGAGTCGGTAGCCTTTCCCTTCTCCAGAGGATCTTCCCAACCAGGGACTGAACCCAGGTCTCTCACATTGCAGCCAGATTCTTTACCAGCTGAGTCACAGGGAAGTCTGCCATGGTTTTACTGTGAGTAAGTAATTGTAAGTCACTGAAAATGACTTATAAAACCTTACATGATCTGGCCCCCATTTACCTCTCATACATATCTCTCACTATTCTTTCCCTTTAACTCTGTTTTATCTACACTGGCCTCGTTTTTAGTATTATTATTTTAATAGACTTTGTTTTTTCAAGTGGTTTTAAGTTCATAGCAATACTGAAAGGAAAGTACAGAGATTGCCCATATATTCAGAGTGGTGTGTTTGTTACTATTAATGGATCTACATTAGACACATTATTATTACTAAAACTTTACAGTTTATATTAGGTTGTATAGTGACATATATAGTTTCACTGTCTGAGAAATCCTCTGTACCCTGCATATTCATCCCACCTTCCCTCCAACCCCTGCAACCACTGATCTTTTTACCATCTCAACAGACTTGTTCTTAATGTAAAATGTTCTTCTCATACATATGTAAGGACCCACTTTCTTTGGTCCTTACTGAGAAATCATCTTCTCAGTATAATTTTTCCTGGCTATCATGTGTATGTGTGTGTACAATTTAATTCTCACTCTAATGCTTCACAGTTCCCATCCTCTGCCTTACTTTTTGTTCTTGGATTTAATAATTATCTAACATTCTGTATTTACTTATTTTGTTTATATTTTATTTATAGTCCTTCACCATAACTAAAGGAAAGCGCCCGTAAGGACAGAGAATTTTTGTCTGTTCATTGCTATGTCCCCAGGGCCTACAACAGTGCTTTCACATAGCAGGTTCTAAAAAAATTTCTTGAATGAATGGACCAAACTGAATTAAACTCAAGCTGCCAATATAAGTTGATAATGACAATAACATACCTTTAGTTCCCTAAAACCTAGAAACTTGAGTATCACTGATAATTTCTTCTGCTTCTCATTTCTCATATCTGGTCATTATGTCCTCCAGGTTCTGTCTTCTCAGTAGACTTTCTGAGTTCATATGCCTTTCTCCATCTTCGCTGTCATACCTAAGTTCCAGGCACCTCATCTCTCATGGATAGATTCCTGTCTACAGTCTGCTCCTTTTAATCTATACAGTAATAAGAGTGATCTTTCGAAAATATAATCATGATATTTTTCTTCACTAGTTTTAGGATAAAGTCTAAATTCCTTACATTCCTTCATGATCTTGCCTCTATTTTCCTTTCCAGTTTCATTTCTTAACACTCATCTTTATTTTTACGCCTCCACCATAATGAACGCCTTTCATTTGCTAAATGTGTCATTGCTACCCTTTTCCTATAGATCTTGGCAAATTCTACTAAACTTTGCCTGGACACTCTTCCATAGCTATATATTTCTTATATCCTTGGTCTTAACTCAGAAATAATTTTTGTTCAAAAACCCAGACACACCAAAGAAACATTTGAAAAAAAGAAATAAACAACAAAAAAATCCCAAGCAGCAAAGTCACCTTTTGCGTCTCTTCTACAAGTGTTCCTATACTTCCCATTTGCTTTCCTATGATGCTGTACTATAATCTTCTATTTACCAATCTTAACTTTGCTTTTCTTGAGGACTAGACTGTATTTACTGCCTATGTTTCTTCAATCCTTGACACCAAACAAGTATTCAACAAATAATTATTAGAGGAGTAAATAACTTGATTCTTACCTCTCTCTCCTGTTTTTTTCCAATTTGTCTTTCAAAATCATAATTTCTTTGTTGAGAGCAAGTTGTTGGCCTTCTGAATCATGTAGTTCTTTCTTCAGATTTTTAATTTCATTTGCATGTATTCCTTCTCTCTTGGACAATTCTTCTTCGTAAAAGATACTTTTCTTTTCCAGATCAGTCTTTAGTTTGGTTATTTCTTGCTGATGTTCTATGCTGCATACACCTGGTGAATAACTAATTTGTTTTTGCTATAGAAGTAATAATACAAGATTAGTTAATCTGTAAGAATAATAAAATATCAAATAATAACTATTATACCAAGGACTGTTTATAGAAATGAATATTACTTTTGCATATTATTATATAGACGAATACTTAATATTAAGGCTGTTAACCTTTTGTCTGCCATATGTTACTAATATTTTTCCAAGTGTGTATTCCTTTATTGTTGTATTTTAGTCTCCTTCACACCAGGATTAAATATTTATCTATATTTCTAATGGTACTTATATAATTGTTTGTTTTACATTTAAATTTCTAATTTATATATAACATTGTTTTTGTATGTTAGGGAAAAAATCTAACTGCATCCTGTTTCTGATGTGAAACTAATAAAATGTTAGAAACACTTTTGTGTCTTTAACAGAGTAAATTGGGGGAGAGGTGGTAGAGCTAGAATGCACAAAAAGAAAAGGGAGAAGGCTTCTGCAATAGTCCAAGGAGAAATGACAAAGGTCTAATCTAACAATTCTGTAGCCATTCTAGGAAAAAAATGGCACAATTCTTTGCATTTAGGTAGGGTAGTAAGAAGGAGAAATTTGGTTGAAAGCCATCTTTTTTGGAAATTAGGTTGAAATATACTCTTGGTATCAAAGAGAAAGGAAAATGTAAAGTCCAACGGCTCTTCCAAGTAGTGCTTAAGGTAAGCAGAAGCATACAGTCAAAGGTTATGACTATAAGATTTCCTGAGTTTTGTACCTTTTCTATTTTATTATATGCAACTTTCCCAGATGATCCACGATAAAACTTTTAGAATCCAAAGAACCTTTGAGATTATACTTAGTGACAACAAGGAATCAAAATCTAGAGGGTAGTGTGTCCTCTTTTTGAAGTCTGTATTAAGGGGAGGGACATATCCTGGAGTAGAAGGACATGCCCTCATCTTCCTGCCAGAACACCAAAATCGCAATTAGCTGCTCAACAACCATCAACAGGAGAATGTTGGATCCACCAAAGATACCCCACGTCCAAAGGCAAAAGAGAAGCTACAGCAAGATGATAGGAGGGGGACCATAAAGAAGACGGAGCACTGAAGGACTGATGCTTTTGAACTGTGGTGGAGGAGAAGACTTGAGAGTTCCCTAGATTGTAATGAGATCCAGCCAGTCAATCCTAAAGGAAATCAACCCTGAATATTCATTGGAAGGGTTGATGCTGCAGCTTCAATACTTGGGCCACCTGATGTGAAGAGCTGACTCATTAGAAAAGACCCTGATGTTGGGAAAAACTGAAGGCAGGAGGAGAAGGGAACGACAAAGGTGGTTGGATGGTATCACCAACTCAATGGACATGAGTGTGAGCAAGCTTCGGGAGTTGGTGACGGACAGAGAGGCCTGACATGCTGCAGTCCATGGGGTCGATAACAGTTGGACAAGACTGAGCAAATGAACTAACTGAGGAGTGTTAATAATTTTATGTTTCACATCTAAGTCTGTGATCTATTTTAAGTTAATTTTTGTGAAGGGTGTAAGGTATATTTATAGTTTTTTTTTTTTTTGGTATGCACTGTCTGGTTGTTCTAAATCATGTTAAAAAGAATATCTTTACTCCACTGTATTGCCTTTGTTTACTTTGTCCACAAAGGTCTGTCTAGTTAAGGCTATGGTTTTTCTAGTAGTCATGTATGGATGTGAGAGTTGGACTATAAAGAAAGCTGAGTGCAGAAGAATTGATGCTTTTGAACTGTGGTATTGGAGAAGACTCTTGAGAGTCCCTTGGACTGCAAGGAGATCCAACCAGTCCATCCTAAAGATCAGTCCTGGGTGTTCACTGGAAGGACTGATGTTGAAGCTGAAACTCCAATACTTTGGCCACCTGATACAAAGAGCTGACTCATTTGAAAAGACCTCGATGCTGGGAAAGATTGAGGGCAGGAGGAGAAGGGGGGCGACAGAGGATGAGATGGTTGGATGGCATCACCAACTCAGTGGACATGGGTTTGGGTAGACTCCGGCAGTTGGTGATGGACAGGGTGGCCTGGCATGCTGTGGTTCATGGGGTCACAAAGAGTAAGACACAACTGAGCAACTGAACTGAACTGAACTTTTCATAGATGCTGTACCTATATATTTTCTTGTCAATACCATACTGTCGTGATTACTGCAGCTTGATATAAATCTTGAAGTCAATATTTCAACTGTACTCTTTTCCTTCACTCTTGTGTTGGCTATTTGGGGTCTTTTGCCTCTCCATTGAAGCTTCAGGCTTAATTGGTTGATATCCACAAAAAAACTTGCTGGAATTTTGACTTACATTGCAATAAATCTATAATTGAAAGCAGGAAGAACTGACATCTTGATAATACTGAGTCTTCCTGTCCACGAACATGGAATATCTCTTCATTTATTTAGTTCTTCTTTGATTTATTTCATTAGAGCTTTATAGTTTTTCCCATACAGATCTTAAGCATATTTTGGTATACTTATATTTCGAGGATGAGATGGCTGGATGGCATCACCGACTCGATGGACGTGAGTCTGAGTGAACTCTGAGAGATGGTAATGAATAGGGCCTGGTGTCGCAAAGAGTCAAACACAACTGAGCGGCTGAACTGAACTGAATATTAATAGAATTCAGTTTTAAATTTCAAATTCCATTATTCATGGCTAGTATATAAAGAAGTGACCAACCTTTGCATATTAATCTTGTACCTGCAAACTTGCTGTAAATGCCTTATTAATTCTAGGAGATTTTTGTTAATTTCTTTGATTCTCTACATAGACAATCATATCATCTGCTAACCAAGACAGTTTTATGTCATCCTTCCCAATCTGGATACCTTTTTCTTTTTATTTTCTTGTCTTATTATACTAGCTAGGACATACAGTATGATGTTAAAAAGGAGTTGTGAGAGGAAAAATCTTTGTTTTGTTCTTGATCTTAGTGAACATTTCTAAGCTTCTTTCATTAAATATCATGTTATCTGTAGGTTTTTTGATAGATACTTTGTCAAGTTGAATAGTTCCCCCCCACCCCTAGTTTACTGAGTTTTTATCATGAATGAGTACTGGAGTTTGTCAGATGCTTTTTCTGTAGCTTCTGATAAAGTCATGTGATTTTTTAATCAAATCAATAATGCATTACATTAATTGACTTTTAAAGGTTGAAGCAGCCTTGCATACATATATGGGATAAAATCCCATTTGGTTGTGGTGTGTAATTATTTTTATATATTGTTGGATTCAATTTGCTAATATTTTGTTGAGGACTTCTCATCTATGTCGATGACGTATGTTAGTCTGTGGCTTTCTTGTACTTTGTCTGGTTTTGGTAATAGTATAATTCTGGTATCACAGAATGAGTTAGGAGGTATTTCCTCTAGTTCTATCTTCTGAAAGTGATTGTAGAGAATTGGTGTGATTTCTTCCTAAAATGTCTGGTATAATTCACCAGTGAACACATCTGGGCCCGATGCTTTCTGCTCTTGAAGGTTATTAATTACTGACTCAGTTTCTTTAATAGGCAGAGCCTTTTCATCTTATTTACTTCTTCTTAGTCTAGTTATGGCAGCTGGTATCTTTCAAGGAGTTGGTCCATTTCTGCTAGGTTATCAAATTTGTGGGCAAATAATTAATTGTACAAAGTATTTCTTTATTAGCATTTTAATGTACATGAGTTGCATAGTGATGTCCTGTCTTTCATTTCTGATATTAGTGTTCTCTTTCTTTTCTATTTTTATCTTTCTATGTGTTTTATTTTGCAACCAAAGTTTAAACATATAGCAGAAAGCACAGCAGGCAAAACATAGATTAAACATATTCCTTGCAAAAATTAACACAGAAAAGAAAAATTTTAAAGGTAATTATAAGTACACAAAATGATGTAAGTTATACTGATAGGTAATTCTTCTTTTCAAGTTTCCAGTGGAATTATTAAATTTATATAAGGTTTTCAAATTTCTGAAACAAAATCTGGTCAAAAACCATAAGAATAATATAATCAGACTCATCTCAATGAAAATTTAACATAAAAAATTTTTAATAAAATGTTAACATTTGTAACCTACTGCTGTACTGAAATTCAACTATTATATGAGCAACTTATTCCCAGAAGGTAAGAATACTTCATGCTAGAAAACTTCATATGATTTCTCTCAAATATAGATAAAGGGACCCCCCTCCTTTTTTTCTTAATTAGCCTGGCCAGAGGCTTATTGATTTCATTGATCTTTTGTGTTTTTTTTTCCTTTTACTTTAAAAGGTTTCTATTGCCCACTTGAACATTTTTTTTAATTAATCAATTTATTTTATTGGAGAATAATTTCTTTACAATATTTTGGTGGTTTATGCCAGACATCAATATGAATTTAATAAGCTTTGGTTTCAATATTTTCCTGTTTTCAATTTGATAGATTTTTACTCTAATTTTTATTATGTTTCTTCTGTTTACTTTAGATCTAACTTGGCATCACGTCCATCCAGTCAGTGATGCCATCCAGCCATCTCATCCTCTGTCGTCCCCTTCTCCTCCTGCCCCCAATCCCTCCCAGCATCAAAGTCGTTTCCAATGAGTCAACTCTTCACATGAGGTGGCCAAAGTACTGGGGTTTCAGCTTTAGCATCATTCCTTCCAAAGATATCTCAGGGCTTACCTCCTTCAGAATGGACTAGTTGGATCTCCTTGCAGTCCAAGGGACTCTCAAGAGTCTTCTCCAACCCCACAGTGCCTTATTCCCAAGTATTTTGGAATTTTCCAGCTATCTTTTTGTTATTGACATCTAGTCTAATTCCACTGTGGTCTGAGAGCAGACAATGTATGATTCCTATTCTTTTAAAATATGTTAAGGATTTTTATGGTATGGCTTAGAATGTGGTCCATCTTGGTGGATATCCCATGTAAGCTTGAAAAGAATGTGTATTCTGCTGTTGTTGATCTATGAAAGTGAAGTCGTCCAGTCGTGTCCAATTCTTTGCGATCCCATGGACTGTAGCCCACCAGGCTCCTCTGTCCATGGGATTCTCCAAGCAAGAGTACTGGAGTGGGCTGCCATTTCCTCCTCCAGGGGATCTTTCCAACCCAGGGATTGAATCCGAGTCTTGCCACCAGGGAAGCCCCATTAGCTCAGTTCAGTCGCTCAGTCGTGTCTGACTCTCTGCGACCCCATGAATCACAGCACGCCAGGCCTCCCTGTCCATCACCAACTCCTGGAGTTCACTCAGACTCACGTCCCGAGTTGGTGATGCCATCCAGCCATCTCATCCTCTGTCGTCCCCTTCTCCTCCAGGCCCCAATCCCTCCCAGCATCAGAGTCTTTTCCAATGAGTCAACTCTTCGCATGAGGTGGCCAAAGTACTGGAGTTTCAGCTTTAGCATCATTCCCTCCAAAGAACACCCAGGGCTGATCTTCTTCAGAATGGACTGGTGGGAAGCCCCATAGATGTCCTTATACCCATATGATTGATGATGATGTTGAATTCAGCTAGGTACTTACTGATTTTATACCTTCTGGATCTGTCCATTTCTGATAGAGGGGTGCTGAAGTTCCCAAGTGTAACAGTGAATTTATCTCTTTTTAAAGCTCTGCACTTGTCAGTTTTTACCTCATGCATTTTGATGCTATATTGTTACACATGTACACGTTAAGTATGCTAGGTCTTCTTGGTGACAAACAATGCCTTTCTTTACGTCTAAAAACTTTCCCCACTCTGAATTTCACCCTGTTTGAAATTAATATAGCTACTCCCAATTTCTTTTGATTAGCGTTATCATAGTTTCATTAAAGTCTTTATCTTATCCATCAGAGTTGTTTTCTATTCCTGGTCTGACCATTTCAACAACCCTGAGTCTGGTTCTGATGTTTGTTCTATTCTAACTGTGTTTTTGACTTTCAGTGTAAATTTTTTATTGTTAGGTCACCATGCTGTACTGAGTAAAAGGAACTGCTGTAAATAGGCTCTCAGTAATGTGATGGAAGTTGTGTGGAGAGGAGAAGTGTTCTGGAACCCTAAGATTAGATATCAGTATGTTATTGAGCCTGGGCTTCTGGCCTGTGAACTTAAGACAACCTTGTCAGCTATTCTCCCTCATTTACCTGTTTGGACAGGGTGACTACAGTGGGCTGGGCTGGGTTATTTCCCTTCTCTCAGGTTAGTTAGGTCTGATAAAACCTCAGCAAGTTAGGTTCTAGTTGAAGACACACCTTGTTAACAAGGACAGACTGCTGTGGTACATTTGACAACTGCTACACCTGTTGTTAGTGCAAGGGGTATTTTCCTCTGACATTCACTGTGAAAACCTGGCAGAGCTCTAGGATGTAAAGCTGATGAAACTGTGGGGGCTCCCCAATGATGAGGGTCTCCTGGAGTTTTTGTATCTCAGACTTGTCTGTGCTGAGCCACCAGCAATTTTTCAAGTACAGTTCATGCTTTCCTGTACTGCACTGCTTTCCTACAAGGGTTCCTGCTCTAAGTTTTGATTGTTTTGATCTTTGTGTCACTCTCTCCAACTTGCAGGGCAGGAGTTCATTCTGCGATACTACTTTTCTTACACAGTGTCAGACTTTATTTTGGGGGCTCCAAAATCACTGCAGATGGTGACTGCAGCCATGAAATTAAACAACACTTACTCCTTGGAAGGAAAGTTATGACCAACCTAGATAGCATATTCAAAAGCAGAGATATTACTTTGCTAACAAAGGTCTCTCTAGTCAAGGCTATGGTTTTTCCAGTGGTCATGTATGGATGTTAAGAGTTGGACTATGAAGAAAGCTGAGCACCGATGAATTGATGCTTTTGAACTGTGGTGTTGGAGAAGACTCTTGAGAGTCCCTTGGACAGCAAGGAGATCTAACCAGTCCATTCTAAAGGAGATCAGTCCTGGGTGTTCTTTGGGAGGACTGATGCTAAAGCTGAAACTCCAGCCACCTCATGCGAAGAGTTGACTCATTGGAAAAGACTCTGATGATGGGAGGGATTGGGGGCAGGAGGAGAAGGGGACAACAGAGGATGAGATGGCTGGGTAGCATCACCGACTCAATGGACATGAGTTTGAGTGAACTCTGGGAGTTGGTGATGGACAGAGAGGCCTGGCGTGCTGCAGTTCATGGGGTCACAAAGAGTCGGACACAACTGAGGGACTAAACTGAACTGAACTGAACTTTTCTTACAAGTCTAAGAACTGTTAATTTTTCAGTTTGTTCAGCCTTTTACTTGGTATTAGAACAAAGTGGTGATTTCCAAAGTTATTACATGCTAGATTGGAAACTGGCAGTATTCTCTAAAGTTTTAAAATATAGGATCCTATGATCTGCAAATAGTTTTATTTCTTCCTTCCCAGGTTGGATGACTTCTATTTCTTTTTCTTGTCTAGTTCCTCTGGCTAGAACCACTAGCATAATGTTAAACTGCAATGGTGAAAATGGGCATCCTTGTCTCATTCCTAATCTAAGGGAAAATTTTTTTAAATCATTCATCATTGAGTATGATGTTAGCTGTGGGTTTTTCATAAATGGCTTTCCTCACGTTAAGTACATTCCATTCTATTCTTACTTCTCTGAGAGTTTTTATCAGGAAAGAATGTTGCCTTTTGAAATTAAGATGACCATGTGGTCCCCCTGCTCACTTTGTTTCTTTTAATGTGATTTATTTTATACTGATTTATTTTCTAACATTTAATCACTTTTGCATTCCTAGGATAAACCCCACTTTGCCATGGTTTATAAGCTTTTTAATATGACTTTGGATTTGGTCTACTGGTATCTTGTTGAGA
Source organism: Nanger dama (assembly GCA_917880005.1). Taxonomy (NCBI): domain Eukaryota; kingdom Metazoa; phylum Chordata; class Mammalia; order Artiodactyla; family Bovidae; genus Nanger; species Nanger dama. The sequence goes on along the minus strand of CAKJTW010000097.1, from coordinate 696,607 downwards.
ATTCGTGTATCTATATTCATTAGGAATACTGGTCTGTAATTTTCTTCTTACATTATTCATGTGGTTTGGGGATTACAGTAGTGTTGGCCTTAGGGAATGAATTAGAAAGTGTTCTTTATTCTTATATTTTGTGGAAGAGTTTAAGAGGAACTGGTATTAATTTTTCCTTAAAAGTTTGGTTCAGTTCACTAGTGAAGTTATCTGGTCCTGGGCTTTTCTTTGTCAGGAGGTTTCTTATTACCAATTCATTCTCTTTGCCTGTTATAAGTCTGTTGAGACTTTATATTTTATCTTGCATTTAGATAATTTGCATGCTTCTCAATCTATCCATTTAATCTACATTACTTTGTTGGCACAGAGTTCTTTAAAGTATTCTCTTATAATCCTTTTGCTTTTTGATGACAGGTAGCAACATCCACTTTCACTTCTGATGTTAGTTATTTGCTTCCTCCCTTCCTCCCTCTCTCTGTCAAGTCTAGCTAAAGGTTTGTCAATTTTGCTCATCTTTCAAAGAATCAACTTTGGTTTACTCTTTATTATTATCCTCTTCTCGTTTTACTGAACTCTGCTCTAATCTTTATTTCCTTCCTTCTGCTAACTTTGTTTCCTTTGCTCTTCTTTTTCTAGTTCTGTAAGATATAAAGTTAGGTTACTGATTTGAGATTCTTACTTTTTAATAGAAGCATTTACAGCTACAAATTTGCCTCTGAGCACTGCCTCTGCTGCATCCCATGTGGTATTTTCATTTGATTAGCCTACAGGTATTTTCTAATTTTCCTTGTTATTTCTTCACTTGACCCAGGGGTTGGTTAACAGTGCCTTGCTTAATTGGCACATATTTTAACATTCCAGTTTTCCTTATGATACTGATTTCTAGCTTCATTCTGTGGTGAAATTGGAGTAGATACTTTGTGTGATTTCAGTCTTTTTACATTTATTGAGATTTATTTTATGGCCTAATATCTGGTCTATCCTAGACAATGTGTCAATCACACTTGAGAAGAATATGTATTCTGCTGTTGTTGGGAGGAGGGTTCTATATATGTGTTAGTTATGGTTGGTTATTGGTTAGTTACAGTTGGTTAGTTAGTGACTGTTGATCAAGACATCTGTATCCTTATTTATCTTCTGTCCATTTTTGGAAGTGGGGTTCTACAATTTCTAACATTTACTCAAGAACTTTCTCTCTTCAGTTCTTTTGAAAAGTATTCTCAGTGCTGTAAAGATTCCTATAACCTTTTAAAGGGTCCCAAGTAAGTTTCAAAATTTACATGTATATACCTTTAAATCAAGACATTCCCACTTTTAGAATATCTTAAAGAAATATCTTAAATAAATGATAATAACCCTAAAATATAATGATAATATCCTAAAACTATGATAATAATCATAGCTAACAATTACTGAGTGTTTACTTTGTGCCAGGCCATGGGCTAAGTATTTTGAATGTGTTAAGTAATTTATTGGGTAGTTTGATTATTACCAAAAATTTTTAAAAGATACAAGAGATTATGAGTGCTTGATCAGTAGGTTAATATATGTGATTGGAAGTCTTCAATGCAGCAGTGATTAGTAAAGGAAAAAAAAAAGGGAAACAAGCAGATAGAATGGCACTGAGAATTAGAAAACCTGGGTTTAACTTGTACTCTGTCATTTAAGACTGTAAATCCTAAACTCTTCTGAGTTTCACTTTCCTCAAATGCAAATAATCTCTAAGATTTCTTCTGGTTTGCACCTTCCGATTCTGGTTTTTAACAAAAGCATCTAAAATAGTGCTGGAAACAAAGCCGTCCCTGACTGAAAGTTATTTGAGATAGTAATGCAATGACTTCAAATACACTATTTCTCTTCTATAAGTCTAGATTTTCATGGAAGAAACGTTTCTAATTTAGAAAGCTAAATAAGACTAGGGAATCACAATTAATCAAAACAAAACAAGACAAACCAATCCCCAAAGCAAGAAAAAAAAATCTAGTTCATACTTATATTTAAAGCAGAGAAAACTTACTTGCAACCACTATTATTCAGTTTTCAGAGAAAAAGCAAGTTCTAGCCAATTCTGCCACATCATTCATTCACTGATTTAACACACTTATTAAACAAGTATTAAAAATTTGGTCCTGTGCCAGGATAATAATATATCAGCCTATGCTTTCAATAAACTAAGTCATAGTTTAGATGGGGAGACATTTTGTGAATAAGTAATTATAATAAGATCTATTGTAAATTTATTAACAAAATTCTAAAGCATCACAGAATAAGGAATACTTAAACTTCTTCAGATGACATTCAACTTAATTCTTGTATTTGTTGGATGAATAAGATACTAGACTAGGCATGCAAGGAGTGTGTGGAGGTGGTGGCTGGCAGATAATGCTGAAGAAATGGGATATGCAAAGGTTAGAGTCAGGAAAAGGCAGATATCATATTCAGATTGTAATTTAGTGTTATGGAAATATGATATCCATTTAATCCTAATTCTCTCACTTTGACATACATAATAACATTATTATAGCTATTAGTAACTTAGCACATGTGATGTAGGACATATACGTACATATATATATATTCACATACATATATATATTCACATGTGATGTAGGACATATACGTACATATATATATATATATATTCACATACATATATATATACTCCTTGTGTAAAACCAACGATATAGGGTTTTACAAAGGAGAAAATTAAAGACCAAAGAGACTAAATGTTTTGTCCAGCATTAAACGGCAAGTAACTGATGAGGCCAGGCTTTAAAACCAGATAGTCCAGCTCTAGAACTGGCACAAGGATTTCCCTTCCTAAGCACTTCTGTTGAGATGTTTCAGTTCAGTTGAGTTGCTCAATTGTGTCTGACTGTTTGCGACCCCATGGGCTGCAGCACGCCAGGCTTTCCTGTCCATCACCAACTCCCAGAGTCTACTCAAACTCATGTCCATCAAGTCGGTGATGCCATCCAACCATCTCATCCTCTGTCATCCTCTTCTCCTTCCACCTTCAACCTTTCCCAGTATCAGCGTCTTTCCCAAGGAGTCAGTTCTTCACATCAGGTGGCCAAAGTATTAGAGTTTCAGCTTCAGCATCAGTCCTTCCAATGAATATTCAGGACTGATTTCCTTTAGGGTAGACTGGTTGGATCTCCCTGCTGTCCAAGGGACTCTCAAGAGTCTTCTCCAATACCACATTGTTCAAAAGCATCAATTTTTCTGTGCTAGCTTTCTTTACAGTCCAACTCTCACATCCATACATGACCACTGGAAAAACCATGGCTTTGACTAGACAGACCTTTGTTGGTAAAGTGATGTCTCTGCTTTTTAATATGCTATCTAGGTTGGTCACAGCTTTTATTCCAAGAGGCAAGCATCTTTTAATTTCATGGCTGCAGTTTCCATCTGCAGTGATTTTGGAGCACTAAAGCAAAGTCTCTCACTGTTTTCATTGTTTCTCCATCTATTTGCCAAGAAACGATGGGACTGGATGCCATGATCTTAGTTTTCTGAATGTTGGGCTTTAAGCCAACTTCTTCACTGTCCTCTTTCACTTTCATCAAGAGGCTCTTTAGTTCTTCTTTACTTTCATAAGGGTGAAATTTCACCACTTTCATATGGTGAAAATGCCATAAGGGTGGTGTCATCTGCATATCTGAGGCTATTGATATTTTTCCTGGCAATCTTGATTCCAGCTTATGCTTCATCCAGATCTGCATTTCGCATGATGTACTTACTCTGCATATAAGTTAAATAAGCAGGGTGACAGTATACAGCCTTGATGTACCCCTTTCCCGATTTGGAACCATTCTGTTGTTCCATGTCCAGTTCTAACTGTTGCTTCTTGACCTGCATACAGATTTCTGAGGAGGCAGGTCAGGTGGTCTGGGATCACCATCTCTTTAAGAATTTTTCAGTTTGTTGTGATCTACACAGTCAAAGCCTTTGATGCAGTCAATAAAGCAAAAATAGATGTTTTTCTGGAACTCTCATGCTTTTTTGATGATCCAGCGCATGTTAGCAATTTGATCTCTGGATCCTCCGCCTTTTCTAAATCCAGCTTGACCGTCTGAAGTTCAGGGTTCACATACGGTTAAAGCCTGACTTGGAGAATTTTGAGCATTACTTTGCTAGCATGTGAGATGAGGGCAATTGTGCAGTAGTTTGAACATTCCTTGGCATGGCCTTTCTTTGGGATTGGAATGAAAACTGACCTTTTCCAGTCCTGTGGCCGCTGCTGAATTTTCCAAATTTGCTGGCATATTGAGTGAAGCACTTTCACAGCATCATCTTTTAGGATTTGCAATAGCTCAACTGGAATTCTATCACCTTCACTATCTTTGTAGTGATGCTTCCTAAGGCCCACTTGACTTCACATTCCAGGATGTTTGGCTCTAGGTACGTGATCACACCATCATGGTTATCTGGGTCGTGAAGATGTTTTTTTTTTATCGTTCTTCTGTGTATTCTTGCCACCTCCTAATATCTTTTGCTTCTGTTAGGTCCATACTGTTTCTGCCCTTTATTGTGCTCATCGTTGCATGAAATGTTTCCTTGGTATCTGTAATTTTCTTGAAGAGATCTCTAGTCTTTCCCATTCTGTTGTTTTCCTCTATTTCTTTGCATTGATTGCTAAGGAAGGCTTTCTTATCTCTCCTTGCTTGCTGTTCTTAGAAGTCTACATTCAGTTGGGTATATCTTTCCTTTTCTCCTTTGCCTTTAGCTTCTCTTCTTTTCATGGCTATTTGTAAGGCCTCGTCAGACAACCATTTTGCCTTTTTACATTTCTTTTTCTTGGGGATGGTCTTGATCACTGCCTCCTGTATGTCACGAACCTCTGTCCATAGTTCTTCAGGCACTCTGTCTATCAGATATAATCCCTTGAATCTATTTGTCACTTCCACTGTACACTCTTAAGGGATTTGATTTAGGTCATACCTGAATGGTCTAGTGGTTTTCCCTACTTTCTTCAATTTAAGTCTGAATTTGGCAATAAGGAGTTCATGATCTGAGCCTCAGTCATCTCCCTGGTCTTGTTTTTGCTGACTGTATAGAGCTTCTCTATCTTTGGCTGCAAACAATATAATCAATCTGATTTTGGTATTGACTGATTGTCATCACCATGACATTGGTGATGTCCATGTGTAGATAAGACAGAAGGTCTAAGACATCTAACCATGAGATTACCAATGTATCTCATCCAGGTATGCAGACCTTCATAAATATTTTAACTCATTCCTAACAGATTTCTCCACTAAACACAGTCTTCCCTTTCCTTGCAGCATGATCAAGAAGTCTACACCAGTTTCCTACTGATGAGAATTAAGAATATTATGTTTGAAGGATAGCTAGTTTTTACTCCATACCAAAAGGAACACATGACTAGTAATCTTGTTAAGCATAAAGGGGAGAAAATTAATTCACCTGGATAAATATGAAATCAAAAGTTACCTTCAGTCCCTCTAGTTCATTCTCCAGTTGCTTAGAATAGTGCTCACTCTGTTCACGCAACTTCCTGTCTTTAGATGCTTCAGCAGCCACAGCTTCTGTACGAACTTCCAGCTTTTAAAGGAAAAATGAAAAAGCCGATTTCATGAATATAACTGTTTCTCTAATAAAATGCTTTCCCCATGAGAATTTACCTTGCATTAGGGAGATAACTCAAATGTTGAAATTCATATTAAATAATATTACCAAACTAAAAAAAACTACTTTTTCAAAAATTAAAGGAAATATATATTATTTCACTAGTCTGAAAAAGCAGCTTTAATCACTACCCCATGGCCACTACAAAATTTGCCTGACTACTAACCTCTTTTTTGGCTCTTTCTGTTCTGCGCAGCTCTTGCCTTAAGCTTTCAACCTTTTGCATCACCAGGTCCACCTCTTCTTCCTTATCTCGGACATGGCGAGCAAGTTTCTGTTTCTGGGCGTGCAGCTCTGTTAGCCGCTCATTGATCTCCATGAATTCCTGCATGGCCAGCTTCCTCTGGCAGTGTGCGTCTTTCAGCTCTTTGGACTGGTTTTTTAATCGCTCACTAGCCTGGACTAGTTCCTACAGTTTTGTAAAAAGAATATAAGTTACCAATTCTGCAACCTAGGGACCAAATTTGGCCATCAGATTAGCTATCACGAAGCCAAGAAGAGCCAAAATTATTCACCTTGGAATAAAATTAAAAGAAATGAATTAATTTTGAACAGATACTAGTAGCATGCTGCTCTGTTTGTATCTGAATTTCTTATGCTAACATTCTAACTGCAAAGATTTAACCTGATTTACCCTAGTTTCAATAAATAAATAAATGGTACAGAAATAAAAGATACAATGGTCAAAATAAAGATTTTATGAAATGTAATGGCTATCTGTAAGGTTTAAAAAATTATATCAAATGATTACAAATGATAAAGACAAGGGTTATATTTGATGTGGGGACTAACTCTTGGGCCAGCAGCAAAGAGAAAAGCTAAACTCTCTAATTAAACTGAGAAACTTAGAAGGGGCTAAAATAGACTTGGGTCAGTAGAATCACCTGCCTCTCAGCAAAAAGAAATGCAAATCTTCTTTGAGGAAAAGAGTCTCAATGAAACCTAGGGTATTTTTTTTTTAAGAGCATACAAATATGAGCTCACAACCATAGATTACCCAAACACCCAAAGGACAAACAACTATAAGCAAACATTACAAACAATAAAAATAAACCCCAATGTATTTGGATATTAGAATTATCAGATACTAATATATTGCTATATATAAAATGAAGAAATGAAAGGAAATTATAAAAACAGGAAAATGACAAAAGACTAAAATGATCAGGCAAAAAGACTATTGAAGTTGTTTATAAAACAATTTTATAGAGCATTTAGAAGTGAAAAAAATAAGAGAGGTTAAATCACAAATCTAGAAGAAATCGAAAAAGTAAAAGGATGCAATGAAACATTTTATGCCAATAAACTTTTCAACTTGTGAAATGAACAAATTCCTACAAAACTAAATTTATCAAAACTGTTTCAAGAAGAAATAGAATGCCTGAATAGTTTTATAACAATTAAAGTAACCAAACCAATAGCTAACAAAATTTCCTCATCCCCCTCAGTGTGAAAGAAATCTCTAGGCTCAGATGGTTTTACAGATGATTCCAGTATTTCAAGGAACAAAATGTTTCTCTTACACAAATTTTTCTAGAGAACAGAAAAAGAGGCAATACTATTCAGCGAATTCTATGAGACCAGTATAATTTTTATATATAAAATTTTTAAAAAGATTTGTTTTCTTATTAAAACAAATTTTAAAATCCTAAAAATGACATTAGCAAATAAGTTCAGTGATATATAAAGTGGATAAACATGAACTCTGGAACTCAACTCCCTGTGTTGAAATTCCAGTTTCCCACTTTCTAGCTCTATGATCTTGAACAAATGTACTTAGCTTCTTTGTGTGGGATCTCACTATTTACATAAATACTATAACTATTGCTGCTGCTGCTACTACTACTAATACCTAAATCATAGGGTTCTGTAAAAGATAAAATGATCTAATGTATATATAAAGCACTTAAAACAGTACTATTAAAACAGATACAACATAACTGCTACCTGTATCATATTAATATTTAAGGTGAAGTCGCTCAGTCGTGTCTGACTCTTTGCGACCCCGTGGACTGTAACCTACTAGGCTTCTCTGTCCATGGGATTTTCCAGGCAAGAATACTGGAGTGGATTGCCATTTCCTTCTCCAGGGGATCTTCCTGGCCCAGGGATCAAACCCGGGTCTCCCACGTTGGAGGCAGACCTCTGAGCCACCAGCAGACAATATATGGTATGGGTAATATAGCTTTAACCCAGAAAAGCAAAAATGTTTTAACATTAGAAAAAGTCTATAAGCATAAGTCAGAAAACCAACTGATTAAAGGAGAACAATTTTATCATTCCATCAATGGGTATTAACAAATTCCTAGAAATCTGTTGCAGTACTGTGCAAAAAAAGCATATTTAATAAATTCAATACCCATTTTGATCAAAATGATTAGCAAAATAAGAAGATAACTTTCACCAAAAACTTAGAGAAAACATTATTATTAATGATAAAATAGTAAAGTTATTTTTGTGAAATTAGGAATAAGACAGGGATGGCTGCTATCATCACCTCTATTGAATGTCGTGTTTGAGGTCCTAGCTTATACAGTAAGACAAGAAAAGAAAAAACAGTAAACAAATGAACAAAATTGTCATTATTTTATAAAACTTTAAAGAATCTAAAATATATTATTACAATGAGAGTTTAGGAATGTTGCTAGGACAGAATCAGTAAGGAAGTAAAATTTTAAATGTACAATTTACTGGGGACTTCAACAGTGGCTCAGATGGTGAAGAATCTGCCTGTAATGCAGGAGACCCAAGTTTGATCCCTGCGTCAGGAAGATTCCTGGAGAAGGGCATGGCAACCCAATCCAGCATTCTTGCCTGGAATAATCCCATGGACAGAGGAGCTTGACGGAGTACAGTCCATGAGGTCGCAAAGAGTTGGATGTGAGGGAGCAACTAACACTCTCATATATTAAATTGTGAAAACTTAGGATAATAAATTTAAGGAGAGGCAAACAAGACCTGCAAAGAATTTTATGGAGAAACATTTTAAAATACTTTAAAGATACACAGATATACAACATTTATGGATAAAATAATTTTATGTTTTTGTACAGTTAGGCCTTTCTAAGCAAATTTTACTGAAACTTAGGACATGAGCAAGTCTTTATGACTAATTTAGACAGTGTGAAAAATGAAAAGAGATTTAACTCCTGGACTTAGGTGTTTACATTTCAAGGAGGGGCTGAGAGAGAGATAAAAGCTAGAACCAAGGAGACACCCTCTTTTAGAGCTGGAGAGTCGGACTTATCTTTTCACTGGAGTGACTCATTTATATTTCAAAGGGTCCTAGATTCTTCTCTTTAGGTTTCCAAGGAGACCTTCAGAAAGGTGGATAGAGATAGAGGGCAAGCAGGAAGCATCTGCCTCTCTCCTCTGTATAAACACCCTCATTCAGTTTTTTGGGACTCCTTCTCCTTGAGTTTTCTTTCTGAATCCAAAGGATAATAATCTTGCCTTGCTCTTAAAATCCTGTGAGCATTTAGAGTGATATTAATAGATAATGGATAAGAACTTAAAGACTCAGTATTATAATGATGTAAATTCTCCTGAAATTGCTCTATATAGATTTAAAGCAATTTTAAACAAAATCCCATCACAGTCTTCAAGGACTAGAGAGTTGAATAAATGGAAATTTAATATACAAGAGAGGTGATACTGCACATCACTGAGGGAAGGAGGGCCTATTTAATAAATGAACAGCTGGCTTGCTATATGGGAAAAAGTGAAATTGGATCCTTACCTCATATGATACACAAAAATAAACTTCTGATGCATTAAAATTTTAAATATGAAGACCAAAGGTCAAGATAAAAATTTAGGAGAATTGTTTTTTACCTAAGACTTCTTACATAAGCCAGCAAATGCAATAATCATAAAAATTAAGACTGATAAATTTGACTACTTTAAGACTAAAATCTTTTTGCTATTGAAAGGATCATATAAAGAAAATGAAAAGCCACTAGCTGGGAGACATCTGTAACATATATAATCGACAGAAGATTAGCATGCCAGAGAATTTCAAGAATTCTTACAGACCAATAAGGAAAAGACAAACAACCCAACAGAAAAATGTATGAAGGATATTAAGAGGTATTTCACAAAATAAATATAAATGATAAAAGGATATGTGTGGAGTTACTCGACCTCATTAGTAATTAAAGAATGCAAATTAAGGCCTTACTAAAATGTCATCTTAGACCCAAAATGTCAATTTAGATTAGGTTTTTAAAAAATAACATTTCTAATAATATGAAGCAATGCTGAATATAAAAATTACTATGCACTACTGGTAGGAGTATAAATTGGTACAACCAGTGGAAAATGATTTGACATTATCATAAAAAATAGAATATTCGCATTGCCTATGACCCAATTATTCTATTTGTGTCTGTGTGTGTATCTGGATATATGTTCAAGAATGTTCACAGCAGCATCATTTATAGTAGTTCTCAATTACAAGCAACCTAAATGTCTGCAAACAAAAAATCAGATAAGTAAATTGTGGGTTTTGAAATAATGGTGTATATAGCAACTAAGTGAATGATCAACAGTTATATTGATGAATTACACTATTTTATAAGCTTAAAAACCAGCAACACTAATATACTGTTTTGAGATACACTAATTTGTGATAAAATTTTTTTAACTAAAAGAATGATTAACATAAAATTCAAAACATTGTCAGGGAAGTGGAGAGAAAGGGAAGGAAATGACTACCCAGGGCTATGCCATAAAATAGGTAATGGTCTATTTCTTAAGTTAGATGTTAGGTTCATCTATTATTTATATCAAAACTTACATAATGTTATATAACATTATAACTTTATATGTATGTATATATATATATATAATGCTACATTTATTTTGTATATGCCTCAAACGAACAAAATCTTAAAAAGAATATCTGCTGCCTGTAGGGTATTATACAAACCATTTAAAATTCTTTATCAATATGTATTTCATTTTAGCACTACCCTTTTCTCAGAATATACTAAAGGATTTTTAATATCAAAACTTATTAAAAATTGACTAACCATAAATCTAGATATCAGGTGCTCATCCTTGTTATGTTAACTAAGTTTGAGTAATCCTACTTTTAAATACATAATAATAACCACTAATAAAATAATATTATTAAAACAAATAGGACCTCTGCTATAAATTACAATTATTAGTAAATGGACCATAAAAATAAATGAATTTGTACCAAAAACTGTTTGAAAGTGATTCAAGAAAAATATAAAAATATACTAATGTAATTCACTTTGACCTCCATAGCTTTCTCTGTTAATCTTTTTGACTAGCTTCATCAGCGAAAGGTTATTTGTTTTATTTTTAATTATCTCCATTTCCTTATGGGCAGCAAGACTTATGTCTTCCCCAGAAGTACTTCCTCTATATTATCAATGAATTATATACAACATCATTGAATATAATTTACACTATGTCATAAGCCACTCATTTCTTTTTGTGTTGGCTAGTATTAGCTTCAACATTTTAAAATTTGTTAATGAAAGGCAAAATACACACCGTGTGTCATTTAAGTATATTTCCCTAGTGTTCAAATATTATATACTCTATTGGATTGTGTTACAGTGTCTTAGCTATTAATAAATTTTGTAGATGTTTACAGTAGTATTTATATGTTTACAAAGTTCTTATAAAAATACCTTTAGCTTATTCATCCATGCTTTGAAAGATAAACTGACACCTAAAAAATTGATTAAAGAATTAAAGAAATCTTCTGTCACAATCTTTTAGGAATGTTCATATTAGCAAGTCACAGTGAAAATACACCTATATTTTTCATTTTTCTATAGACACTAAATTGATTTTTACTATTCTCTCCTTTCCTCATGATATTTCTTTTTCAGTAACATTTACTTTTAATCAAGTCCTTTAATTATTAACTTTTCAAAAGAACAATAGATTTTGCACTTTGAAGCCTCAGGAATATAAAGGTTTCTTCACAACTGCCGCTCATAAAGTGTCATACACCAAAATATTTCTTAAATTTTTAAACCAACATTTTACAGATAAAATATAATTATTGTAATTCATTATGAATACTTTCAGTATACAAAGTAAACAAGATTAAGAATTCAGAAAAGACGTTAACAATCTGTCTATATATTTTTACCTTATTTAATTCTTCCCTTTCTTGTTGTAATGTCTTGATTTGTTTTTCGTAAGCCTTGATTTGTCTGAAAGCATCATCTAATTCTTGCCTCACAGAATTAGCTTCTTCAAGTTGCTGTTCCAAGTGACTTGATTCTAAAAACAGGAGACAATGTTTCATTTACTATTTGCATAAAGACAAACACTCAACACCAACCATTTACAATAACTATCACGGAGTTGCTTTAAACCAAGTAAATTAAGTATCTTGAAATTGGTATTTAGGTTACTGACACCACATGTCACGAGTCTGACTCATGACAATTAAACGCTTATCAGTTCACTGTGAAGATGGTGAATAGGTAATGCCAGTGTGAAGGTAAATTTCATGTGCAAAGATTTTGCACAAAATTTATGTGCAAAAATATCTTATATATTTATTGGAAAAAAGGCCATACTTTCAAAAATAGTAACTTCAGAACCAATTAAAAACTTAAAACTAACAAAAAAACACAGTCAATCAAACAAAACAGGTACGTTTTCCTCTACGTTAGCATTCCTCTGTTGATAATCCTCAAATTACTGTATGATGCTCCGAATTACCCTGATTGGTTTCACTAGAATAAAGATTTCCACAAGTAAATATTTGAAACAGGCTCAGGGAGTTGAGTAACTTGCCTAAAGTGACATTGCTAAATGAGGATCACAGGCAACTACAGCCCACCAATCTTACATCAACTCTCCAACTAAAAAGGTAATGCGATTAGAAATATTTAACCATTATCAGTTCAAAGAGTTATTTTAAGAACAAAATTATTAATGTCAACATATACTTACATAAAATTTAATTAAGTTGATATAAAATATCCCTGGCATTAAAACTAAATTAGCAAATCAAAGAATTAAAGCCAGTGAAAACAGAAATCTAAGCACATTCATTCTTAATTTTGTTCTAGATATTTTCTGTTCTTTACAACCTTGTTACTTTGAGTGTCAACTCCATACAAGTAGTGTTAGCATCCTCTGGGAGCCTATTAGAAATGCAGTTATCTCAGGCCCCACATCAAACCGAATGAATCAGAATCTATATTTAACAAGATTCCTAGGTGGCTCATTTGCAAATTAAAGGTCAGAAACAAATGTACAAAGCATTGCACATTGTTGAATTTGATGTTTTCAATAAATGAAGAAGTGTTTATAATACATCAATCCTGTTGAAGAGAATTTCATTTGCATAGAAAGTCCTGAAGTCAAGAAGTCAGCTAAATGTATTCACAAATTACAAACTAACTGGTTCTAGATTCCTTAGATTTATTAAAAGCTTATCTATATTGGGTATTATGAAGTCTAAATACATTTATAGATAGTACAGTTTTTAGCAATTTTGAAAATATCTGCAAAGTTACATTTAATTATTTTCAATTTGTCTTAATAGTATATAATAAGAAATGTTTTCCTTTAAGAACAATAGAAAATATCAATGGATGTTTAACTTTAAAGATCACAGATTTATATTCAGAAAATTACATTTCATCATTTTTTCAAATTTCAGCAGTTCATGTGGGAATTTTTTGTTTATACTAATTTCTTTCAAACATCCTTTTTGTTATTTTAAGTTTTCAGCATTTTTAGAATTTTAACAATTTCTGAAGTAGGTATCAATTTAGTTATTTCCAATAACTTGGAGTCACAATTTAGTATTTGACAGCTGATTTCTGTCATTTTAGGGGTCATTTTAATCAAATTTTATGGATAAGCTATATCAATCTAGAGTAGAAGCATGGTACATTTAGTAATGCCTTCTGAGAATGCTCACTTCTTTCTTCTACCTTGAAAAGCTCTTCCCTAGCATGTTAAATCTTTTGCATATTATTGAGTCATTCATTTTTTTTCTTCTAATGGAAACTTTAATAAATCATTTTTTAACGTTTATTTTTTTTATTTTTACTTTATTTTACTTTACAATACTGTATTGGTTTTGCCATACATTGAGACGAATCCGACACAGGCATACATGAGTTCCCATTCCTGAATCCCTCTCCCACCTCCCACCCTATATCATCTCTCTGGATTGTCCCCGTGCACCAGCCCCAAGCATCCTGTATCCTGTATCGAACATATACTGGCGATTTGTTTCTTACATGATAGTATACATGTTTCAATGCCGTTCTCCCACATCATCCCACCCTCTCCCTCCCCCTCTCCCTCAAGAGTCCAAAAGTCCATTCTATACATCTGTGTTTCTTTTGCTGTCTCGCATACAAGGTTATTACTACCATCTTTCTAAATTCCATATATATGTGTTGCTGCTGCTGCTAAGTCGCTTCAGTCGTGTCCGACTCTGTGTGACCCCATAGACGGCAGCCCACCAGGCTCCCCCGTCCCTGGGATTCTCCAGGCAAGAATACTGGAGTGGGTTGCCATTTTCTTCTCTAATGCATGAAAGTGAAAAGGTAAAGTGAAGTCGCTCAGTCGTGCCCGACTCTTAGCGACCCATCGACTGGAGCCTACCAGGCTCTTCCGTCCATGGGGTTTTCCAGGCAATTTTTTTCCAGGGATTTTTCCACCCCACTGGAGTGGGGTGTGTATATTGTATTGGTGTTTTTCTTTCTGGCTTACTTCACTCTGTATAATCGGCTCCAGTTTCATCCATCTCATCCATCTCATTAGGACTGATTCAACTGTATTCTTTTTAATGGCTGAGTAATACTCCATTGTGTATATGTACCACAGCTTTCTTATCCATTCATCTGCTGATGGACATCTAGGTTGTTTCCATGTCCTGGCTATTATAAACAGTGCTGCAATGAACATTGGGGTACATGTGTCTCTTTCAATTCTGGTTTCCTCGGTGTGTATGCCCAGCAGGGGGATTGCTGGGTCATAAGGCAGTGTGTCATTCAGTTATCAAAACTGCTCTTCATTAGAAACAAACAAAAAAATCAGTATTTCATAAAATGTCTGTATCATATAATCTTTACAGCAAAGTGTATTAAATGTGACCAGTTCAATACCCTTTAAGGATATTTTTATTGTTTTATTTCAATACAGGTTAAATTTTAGTTTTATCCCAGCCATTTCCTGTTAGAAGTTTTACAATGAAGTTGTTAAGGAGATATACAAAATATATGTCAGGTTTTCATGATTCCTATTTCAGACACTTCAGAAATGCCTAAAGAATTAAAAATAATCATTTAAATATCAGGTAAATTATGAGAAGTACATAAGGAAATGTACTGGATAAAGAAGCTGGAGAAGACAAACCTACCCATTATTTATAAAATCCTCTAATATGGAGAGAAATATAGTATCTAAAATTTGGAATACACAGAATTTTATATTGCCCCAAGGGGGGAAAAATCAAGAAAAGTCCAGAATATACTGAACTTTGGCCAACCATTGTAAAACGGCTCAGGCAGAAGGACCTTCACTTGCACTACAACAAAGAGCTCATTCAATTAAAATTTTGAAAGAAATCCTTAAAGATTAACAAAAATATCTATTAAATATATGTCAACTTGATTTAGTTAAAACATTTAGATGAAATTATTTAAAATCACTTTTAGTGAATAAAAAGAAAAGCAATACTAGGAGAGTGAGATTAGCTCATACCAACTAAAAGGTTCTTAACTCACTGCTGCGAGTAGAATCCTGAAACTCAACATGTATTTGTGTGTTTGTGTGTGTGTGTGTGTGTGAGAGAGAGAGAGAGAGAGTGATACATAGAAAGAAGGAGAAAATGGATAGAGGGAGCCAGAGGAAGGGCAAAGGTGTTTTAGAATTGGAGACCCAGACAGTAGCACCCTAGCAGGGGCAGTGGCGCATACCACCAACTCTGAGGCAATAAAAAGGACGAGGACATAAAGCACATTATAGGTCACAACAGATGTTTTATTTAGAAAACATACCTTTATTTTTCATATAAAAATATTAAATGAAAATATGAATTTTTATTTGTCTGTATATGGTCAATATATATTATGTGTCTGTTATATGGTATCAGGAAACTCTGTCCTACTTAAGAGTTTGGAGTGCTATGAGGAAAGCAAATATAAAAAAACTGCAAATAATTATAAATGTATTCAATTTTTTTAGGAGTTTTAAAATATTGGGTAACACTGTTATAGGGGAAAAAAGAGAAAAACATTAATATTGATTAAAGATCTTGCTCATGAGAAACGCTGGGCTGGAAGAAGCACAACATGGAATCAAGATTACCAGGAGAAATATCAATAACCTCAGAAGTGCAGATGACACCACCCTTATGGCAGAAAGTGAAGAGGAACTAAAAACCTCTTGATGAAAGTGAAAGAGGAGAGTGAAAAAGTTGGCTTAAAGCTCAACATTCAGAAAACAAAGATCATGGCATCTGGTCCCATCACTTCATGGGAAATAGATGGGGAAACAGTGGAAACAGTGTCAGACTTTATTTTTTGGGGCTCCAAAATCACTGCAGATGGTGACTGAAGGTGAAGGTGAAGTCGCTTAGTCATGTCCGACTCTTTTCGACCCTGTGGACTGTAGCCTACCAGGCTTCTCCGTCCATAGGATTCTCCAGGCAAGAATACTGGAGTGGGTTACCATTTCTTTCTCCAGGGTTCCTTCCCGACCCAGGGATCGAAACCAGGTCTCCCACATTGGAGGCAGATGCTTTAACCTCTGAGCCACCAGGGAAGCCCTAAAGACGCTTACTCCTTGGAAGGAAAGTTATGACCTAGATAGCATATTCAAAAGCAGAGATATTACTTTGTCAACAAAGGTCCGTCTAGTCAAGGCTATGGTTTTTCTCATGTATGGATGTGAAAGTTGGACTGTGAAGAAAGAAAGCTGCGAGCCGAAGAATTGATGCTTTTGAAATGTGGTGTAGGAGAAGACTCTTGAGAGTCCCTTAGACTGCAAGGAGATCCAACCAGTCCATCCTAAAGGATATCAGCCCTGGGTTCTTTGGAAGGAATGATGCTAAAGCTGAAACTCTAGTACTTTGGTCACCTCATGTGAAGAGTTGACTCATTGGAAAATACTCTGATGCTGGGAGGGATTGGGGGCAGGAGGAGAAGGGGACGACAGAAGATGAGATGGCTGGATGGCATCACCGACTCGATGCACATGAGTTTGAGTGAACTCTGGGAGTTGGTGATGGACAGGGAGACCTGTCGTGCTGCAATTCATGGGGTCGCAAAGAGTCAGACACAACTGAGCGACTGAACTGAACTGAAAGGTCTTGCTTATCAGGTATGTAGAGGCACAAGAGATTGAAGGTGACCTGGACACTTCTTTTCCTTTCAAGCCAGGACTAAAGCCTCAAGGACTATTCATCAGGCAGGTCCTTAGGGGCGCACTTGTTTTATCTCTTGCTCTTTAGATCAACAAACTATTAAGACAGCTTGGATACAATTATGAATGAGACAGATCTAACCTCAATTTTACCACTATGCCTCTAGTATCTAGTGTAATTCTTGGTACACAGAAGCAACTCAACATGTATATCTATGGACTGAATTAAGAAAGAATAAATGTTGCTGGTAAGAATGTGAGTGGTATAGCCACTGTATGGCAATTCCTAAAAATCAAACACAGAATTACCATATAATTCAGAAATTCCGCTTATTATGCACCCAAAAAAGACTTTGTGCAGATATTTGTACACTCATCTTCACAGCAGTATAATTCATAATAAACAAAAGGTGGAAGCAGCCCAAGGGCCCATCAGTAAATAGACGGATAAATGAAATGTGGTATACACATACTGTGGAATATCGTATTAAAGAAGGAAATTATGACACATGCTGTAACATGGATAAATCTGGAATATAATACACTAAGTGAAATAAGTCAGTCACAAGAGGACAAATATTTGATGATTCCATTTATATGAGGTTCCCAAAGTAGTCAAATTCAAAGGAACAGAAAGTAGAATGGTGGACGCCAGGTATTAGTGCGTGGGAGGAACAGGAGTTACTGTTTAACAGATAAAGTGTTTCAGTTTGAGATAATGGAAGGTTTTGGAGATGGATGGTTGCACAGCATTGTGAATGTGCTTAATGTTACTGCACTGTACATTTAAAAATGGTTAAGATGGCCATTTTTATGTTATGTATTTTCTTACCACCACCACCAAAAAAAAAAAAAAAGTTCAGTCGCCCAGTTGTGTCTGACCCTTTGCGACTCCATGGACTGTAGCCCATGTGATTTTCTAGGCAAGAGTACTCGAGTGGGTTGCCATTTCCTTCTCCAAAAAGGTTTTAAAAAATGAATGAATGATATTTCAGAGATGGAATAAAATTGAGAGTATCACTGAGACTGACAACATGATCAAGAAAAAGTGCTTGGAAAGGAAGAATACTAAAAGTGATATAGCCTTTTTCACTGATTATATTCCAAAATAATAAGAATAGTCCTATAAGCACTGAACTTAAAGAGAAGGTAGGAGTAAAGGAAGGACATTATTCAACTAATAATTTAACAGCCATCAATTTCCCCAATTGGGTAATTCCAGGGACCATTTATTTGCATGTAAAATAAGCATGTTGGGAATTGCCTATAAAGATACAATGCAGGAGCACACATTAGGAAGTGCTCAGAAATTTCCAAGAACGAGATTTCATTTAGCCATTTATTCACTCAGTCATCAACACATACTGATTTAGGGATTTTTATGTGCCAAGCACTATTACAGGCACTTCAATATATCAAAAATACAATACTCAAAGTCACTGTTTTCAAGGAGCTTCAGTCTAGTAGTGAGGTGAGGGAAGGAAAGCAATAAAAACTCTTAAAAACTGGTGGTGGTGAAGTTTCACAGTGTGTCAGGACACTGAAACTACACAATGCTAAGTTCTCTGGCTTTTCTTTTTGGTTCTTATTTCATAGACTCAGAGCTGAAGAAACCAGCAACCCAGAAATTCTAGCAGAAGCAGAGAATAAAGGCCCAAACAAAGGTTATTCTTTATAGCCAAAGAACCAAGTAAGGGGCAAAGTAGCAAGACAGAAAAGTTTTAGAAAATAACCACTCTGCTTAAACACAACAGAAAACACTGTGGCCCCATGCCCACCTATGTTATATGTCAGCCAAAGACAAGTGAGGCGCTATATTCCCAATCCAATTTCCAATTGGGTATGTGTCCAAACACACTATGAGGGTAATTAGAGAAGCGAGAGCAGGATTTTTCAACCCCCTTGGCTGGTAACAAGCCTCTTTCCACACAAGTGTCAGTGAAAGCTACAGGGGGAACCAGGACGTCCACCCCCCACCCAGCAGTAATGAGGATCTTCCCCTTCTTCCTACTGGGGTGCCATCAGAAAAGAACTTTCACCATTGCCCAGCAGGAATAAGGCCACCCCTATCATAGTATTAGGCAGCAGGCTGGAACTTCCATTGCCTTCCAGGACTAACAGGAGCCCTTCATCGGGTGTCAAAGGAAGCCAAGTGGGGAAACTGGATTTCTACCTCCACCTGGCAATAAGGAGATGGCAATCTCCTCTCCATTGCTGGAGTGGTGTCCAGAAAAGCCAGCTAAAGTGGAAGGTTAAACAAGATCCGCTGCCATTAATCAAAACCACTCATCCCACCAAGAACTAGAAAAATCTCAACTTGAATAAGAAAAGAAAATCAATGGATGCTGACACCAAAATATTTAACAGAGATGTCAGAATAATCTGACAAGATATTAACAATCTATGATAAAAATGCTTCAATAAGCAATTATACACATATTTGAAACAAAGGAATAAATATAAGACCACAGCAAAGACAAAAAATCTCAGCAAAGAAATGGAAGGTTAAAGAACAAAATGAAAATTTTAGAAATTAATAAAATAAACATCTTGATAGGTGGATTCTGCAGCACAGAAGAGGTGTCAAAGGGATCAGTGAACTTGAAGATAACAGAAATTGGCCAATCTGAATAACAAGACAAAAACAAAATGAAAACAAAAATGAACAGAACCTCTGGGAGTTGTGGGATGATTAACAAAAGGTCTTACACCTGTGTCATCAGACTTTCAGAAGAAGCGAAAGTAGGCAGGTCTGTAAAAGTACTTAAAGAACTAGTCTAAAAAATTCTGAAAATTGGCAAGACTGATAAACCTAAAGATTCAAGAAGATGAACAAACACAAAATAGAATAAACCCAAAGAAAGTAATGCCAAAACATATCATTAAACTCACGAAAACAAAAGAAAAAGAAAAACTCTGCAAGCAGTCAAGAGAAAAACACCTTGTGTAAAGGGAAAAAAATACTCAGAATGACAGTGAATGTCTCCTCAGCAAACAGGAAACCTAAAGGAAGCAGTATGGTATTTTTCAGATGCCTAAACAAACAAACAAAAAAACTAGAAAACTTGCAATATAGACTATGTTCAACAAAAATATTTTTAGGAATAAAGGGAAAATCAGGACATTCTTTGATGAAGAAACATGAAGAGAATTTGTTGGTAGCAGATCTTCCTTTAAAAAATAAAGGAAAGTCTTTAAATAGAAAGCAAACAACAAAACAAGGAATTCAACAATATCAGGAAGAAAGAAGAGCATCATGTAAAAATATGGGTAAATACAATAGAATTTTTTTCTCACCTTAAGTTTTCTAAATTATATTTTATGGTTTAAGAAAACATTATAACCTTGTCTGATGTGCTTCTAAAATAGCTGAAGAGGAAATAATTAAAACAATTATATAATAAACCGAGAGAATAAATAGCTGTCATCAACATAAAATAGATTGTAATATGATATTTTATGCATGCTTTATGGAAATCGCAAAGCAAAAATCTTCAGGAGATACAGGAAAGAGAACGAAAAGGAAATCAAAGCACCATTAGGGAAAAATCATCAATTCACTGAGCACCAAACAATTGATGCTTTTGAACTGTGGTGCTGGATAAGACTCTTGAGAGTCCCTTGGACAGTAAGGAGATCAAACCAGTCAGTTCTAAAGGAAATGAATCCTGAATATTCATTGCAAGGACTGATGCTGAAGCTGAAGCTCCAATACTTTGGCCGTCTGATGTGAAGAACTGACTCACGGGAAAAGACCCTGATGCTGGGAAAGATTGATGGGAGGAGAAGGGGATGACAGAGCCTGAGATGGCTGGATGGCATCACTGACTCAATGGACATGAGCTTGAGCATACTCTGAGAGATGAAGGACAGGGAAGCCTGGTGTGCTGTAGTCCATGGGGTCACAAAGAGTTGGACACAACTGAGCAACAACAATAACAAATGAACTTAATAAGAGAGGAAGTAGGGAACAAAGGAACTATAAAACTGTCAGAAAACCATAAGATGACATTAGTAAATCCATACCTACTCAATAATTACTTTAGATATAAATGGATTACACTCTCCTCCCTCCCCCTGCTCACCCGCCCCCCTACCCTGGCCACTCCAGTGCATTTTTCTCTTTTTTCTCCCACGTGTTGGCGTGCTCCTCCACTCTCTTCTCTTCGGGTCTTTGGGTTGGCATGCCCTCATGCTTCGAGGATGGATTCTCCTGCTATCTTCTAAATAGAACAGAGCTGTAACACTGATTCATCTAAGAGCTATAACACGGTTTGTCCAAGATCCGAGAGCTGTGACGTGCTGAGGGCTTTAATGTCCGTAGCTCCAAATCTTTGTTGTGGGCAAGACAGAACTGAGGAACATACACTCACCTGACAGTTAGGACTAAGTCTGGGGCTTCCCTGGTGGCTCAGACGGTAAAGTGTTGCAATGCCAGTCGGAAAGATCCCCTGGAGAAGGAAATGGCAACCCACTCCTGTACTCTTGCCTGGAAAATTCCACGGACAGAGGAGCCTTGTAGGCTACAGTCCATGGGGTCGCAAAGAGTCGGACACAACTGAGCGACTTCACTTCACTTCACTCAATAATTACTTTATATATAAATAGATTACACTCTCCAATAAAGACTCACCTGACTGAATGGATAAAAAGCAAGACCCAACTACCTGCTGCCTATGAGAGACACACAGGCTCAAAATGAAGGAATGGAAAAAGGTATTCCATGCAAATGGCAACCAAAAGAGAACAAGGGTAGCCATACTTTTGTCAGATAAATGGAGGATAAGTCAAAAACAGTAACAAGAAAGGAAAAAGGTTATTATGTAATAATAAAGGGGTCAACTCATCAACAGGATACAATAATTATAAATTTTCATGACCCCAGTATTGTAGTGCCTAAATACATTAGGCAAATACAATAGATCTGAAGGGAGAAGGAGACAATACAGTAATAGTAGGGGACTTCAGCACTCTACTTTCAACCGTGGATACACTATCTAGACAGAAAATCAGTGAGGAAACACTGGACATGGCTTATATTCCAGACCACTAGGACCTAACCAAAAAATTCCGACCAACAGCAGCACATATACAGTCTTCTCAAACACATGGAACATTTCTTCAGGGTACATCACGTTAGGTTACAAAACAAGTCTTAACAAATTTAGAAAGACTGAAATCATATTAAGGACTGTTTCCAACCACAAAGGTATATGATACTAAAAATGAGTAAAGAGAAAACTGGAAAAATTCACAAAAATGTGGAAAGCAACACATTCCTGAGTAACCAGTGGGTCAAAAAGAAATTAAATGAGGAACTTCAAAAAAATCTGGAAACAAATCAAAATATAAAAATATATCAAAACTTACGGAATGCAGCGAAAGCAATTCTAAGAAGGAAGTTCACAGCATTAAACACAGCAAAACAAAACAAAACTCAAGATACCTAGCTTTACAGTTTAAGCCACTAGAGTAAGAATACTGAATTAGTAATCAAAATCATCCCAACAAAGAAAAATCTAGGACTTGATGACTTTACTGGTGAGTTCTACCAGACACTTTAATAAGAATCAATGTCAATTGTTCTTAAACTCTTTCAAAAACTGAAAGAGGGAGGACTCTCAAACTCATTTTATGAGGCCAGCAATACAACAATTACACTGACACCACAGCCAAAAGCAAAAATCAATAAATGAGACTACATCAAACTAGAAAGCTTCTGCACAGCAAAGGAAACCATAAAAAAATAAAAAGCAACATACAGGATGGGCGAAAATGTTTGCAAATCAAATATCTGACAAGATGTCTGTGAAAATCAATAGAAGCCTCACTAAAATGGAGTTGGGAGGCCAGATGGGGGAAACTTAACACAGACCTCTCTACATCAGTTACAGAAAGAACTGTCAATTATAGACCCCAAGAGAGGACACATCAATTACAGGCCCCAACAGGAAAGACAGTATATCACATCTCCTACAAAAAAATCAACTACCCCAGAACTCAGCCAATGAGAAACCATCATCACCCTAAACTCTCACTTTTCTCCAATGAACTTCCTTCAAAACAATCTTTCTCAACTTTCTCATTTTTCTCTATAAAATAATGTTTCTCTACTTTGTTAGACTTGCCTACGGATTTTGCTGTGGCTTGCTTGCCCTATTGCAATTCTCTGGTATTCCCAAATAAAACCGTCATTTTTCTGGAAAAATAACTGACTTTCATTTTTAAGGTCAACAAGTTAATAGAGACAAATAATCCCATCCAAAAAGGGGCTGAGGAGCTAGAAACATTTTTCTAAAAAAGACATAGAGATAGCCAACATGAAAAGGTGTTCAACATCATGAATTATTAGGAAATGTAAATCAAACCACAGTGAAAAATTATCTCACAACTGTCAGAATGGCTGTCATCTAAAAGATAAGAAATAAAAAGTGTTGGCAAAGATGTGAGGAAAAGGGAACCCTTTTGCAATACTGGTGGAAATGTAAATTGGGGCTCCCTACGTCCACGGGGTCGCAAAGAGTCGGACACGACTGAGCGACTTCACTCACTCACTCACCACAGTAAACAGTATGGGGAGTCTTCAAAAATTAAAAATGGAACTACCATATGATCCAGCAATACTACT
Organism: Nanger dama; assembly: GCA_917880005.1. NCBI lineage: Eukaryota > Metazoa > Chordata > Mammalia > Artiodactyla > Bovidae > Nanger > Nanger dama. Next base: position 672,945 of record CAKJTW010000097.1, on the reverse strand, counting down.
TCTGGGTATTTATCAGAATGAAACAAAAACACTGACTTAAAAAGATGTGTTTACTCTCATATTCATTACAGCATTATTTAAAGTAGCCAACACACAGGAGCAAACTAAGTGCCCACTGATGGATGAATTGATAAAATGTGTGTGTGTGTGTGTGTGTGTGTGTGTCTATAACAGAATATTTTTCAATTATAAAAAATAAAAGAAATTTTGCCATTTATGACAATATAAATTGGACCTTGAGCACATTCTGCTAACTGAAATAAATCAGACAGACACAGACAAATGTGGTAAAACTTCACTTATAGTTGAAATCTAAAACAACAGCGAACTGAACTCATGGATAAAAAGAATATTGGTGGTTCTAAGAGACAGGGGTGCAGCGTACATTAAAGGAGGGACGATGGTCGAAAGATACAAACTTCCAGTTATATAATAAATAAACATTGGGGATGCAACATAAAACACTGTATATACACTACAGTGTATATAAAACACTGTTAAGTTCAGTTCAGTTGCTCAGTCGTGTCTGACTCTTTGCGACCCTATGAATCGCAGCACGCCAGGCCTCCCCGTTCATCACCATCTCCCGGGGTTCACTCAGACTCACGTCCATCGAGTCAGTGATGCCATCCAGCCATCTCATCCTCGGTCGTCCCCTTCTCCTCCTGCCCCGAATCCCTCCCAGCATCAGAGTCTTTTCCAGTGAGTCACCTCTTCGCATGAGGTGGCCAAAGTACTGGAGTTTCAGCTTTAGCATCAGTCCTTCCAAAGAAATTCCAGGGTTGATCACTTTCAGAATGGACTAGTTGGATCTCCTTGGAGTCCAAGGGATTCTCAAGAGTCTTCTTCAACACCACAGTTCAAAAGCATCAATTCTTCAGCGCTCAGCCTTCTTCACAGTCCAACTCTCACATCCATACATGACCACTGGAAAAACCATAGCCTTGACTAGACGGACCTTAGTCAGCAAAGTAATGTCTCTGCTTTTGAATATACTATTTAGGTTGGTCATAACTTTTCTTCCAAGGAGTAAGCGTCTTCTAATTTCATGGCTGGAGTCACCATCTGCAGTGATTTTGGAGCCCGCCAAAATAAAGTCTGACACTGTTTCCACTGTTTCCCTATCTATTTCGCGTGAAGTAATGGGACCGGATGCCATGATCTTTGTTGTCTGAATGTTGAGCTTTAAGCCAACTTTTTCACTGTCCTCTTTCACTTTCATCAAGAGGCTTTTTAGCTCCTCTTCACTTTCTGCCATAAGGGTGGTGTCATCTGCATATCTGAGGTTATTGATATTTCTCCCAGCAATCTTGATTCCAGCTTGTGTTTCTTCCAGTCCAGTGTTTCTCATGATGTACTCTGCATATAAGTTAAATAAGCAGGGTGACAATATACAGCTTTGATGTACTCCTTTTCCTATTTGGAACCAGTCTGTTGTTCCATGTCCAGTTCTAACTGTTGCTTCCTGACCTGCATACAGATTTCTCAAGAGGCAGGTCAGGTGGTCTGGTATTCCCATCTCTTTCAGAATTTTCCACAGTTTATTGTGATCCACATAGTCAAAGGCTTTGGCATAGTCAATAAAGCAGAAATAGATGTTTTTCTGGAACTCTCTTGCTTTTTCCATGATCCTGCGGATGTTGGCAATTTGATCTCTGGTTCCTCTGCCTTTTCTAAAACCAGCTTGAACATCAGGGAGTTCACGGTTTACGTATTGCTGAAGCCTGGCTTGCAGAATTTTGAGCATTACTTTACTAGCATGTGAGATGAGTGCAATTGTGCAGTAGTTTGAGCATTCTTTGGCATTGCCTTTCTTTGGAATTTGAATGAAAACTGATCTTTTCCAGTCCTGTGGCCACTGCTGAGTTTTCCGAATTTGCTAGCATATTGAGTGCAGCACTTTCACAGCATCATCTTTCAGGATTTGAAACAGCTCCCCTGGAATTCCATCTCCTCTACTAGCTTTGTTCGTAGTGATGCTTTCTAAGGCCCACTTGACTTCACATTCCAAGATGTCTGGCTCTAGATGAGTGATCACATCATCACGATTATCTAGGTCTTGAAGATCTTTTTGTACAGTTCTTCTGTGTATTCTTGCCACCTGTTCTTAATATCTTGTGCTTCTGTTAGGTCCATACCATTTCTGTCCTTTATCGAGCCCATCTTAGCATGAAATGTTCCCTTGGTACCTCTCATTTTCTTGAAGAGATCTCTAGCCTTTTCCATTCTGTTCTTTTCCTCTATTTCTTTGCACTGATCGCTGAAGAAGGCTTTTTATTTATTTATTTATTGTTTTAAAGGTTGAATATTCACATTTATTTTTTTTTTCTACTTTACAATACAGTATTGGTTTTGCCATACATCAACATGAATCTGCCACAGGTGTACACGAGCTCCCAATCTTGAAACCCCTCCCATCTCCCACTCCATATCATGTTCTGGATCATCCCCATGCACCAGCCCCAAGCATCCTGTATCCTGTATTGAACATAGACTGGTGCTTCGTTTCTTACATGATAGTATACATGTTTCAATGCCATTCTCCCAAATCATCCCACCCTCTCCCTCTCCCTCAAGAGTCCAAAAGTCCGTTCTATACATCTGTGTCTCTTTTGTTGTCTCACATACAGGGTCATCATTACTATCTTTCTAAATTCCATATATATGTGTCAGTATACTGTATTGGTGTTTTTCTTCCTGGCTTACTTCACTCTGTATAATTGGCTCCAGTTTCATCCATCTCATTAGAACTGATTCAAATCTATTCTTTTTAGTGGCTGAGTAATATTCCATTGTGTATATGTACCACAGCTTTCTTATCCATTCATCTGCTGATGGAAATCTAGGTTGTTTCCATGTCCTGGCTATTATAAACAGTGCTGCAATGAAATTTGGGGTACATGTGTCTCTTTCAATTCTGGTTTCCTCGGTGTATATGCCCAGCAGTGGGATTGTTGGGTCATAACGCAGTTCTATTTGCAATTTTTAAAGGAATCTCCACACTCTTTTCCATAGTGGCTGTACTATTTGCATTCCCACCAGCAGTGTAAGAGGGTTCCCTTTTCTCCACATCCTCTCCAGCATTTATTGCTTGTAGACTTTTGGATCGCAGCCATTCTGACTGGTGTGAAATGGTACCTCATTGTGGTCTTGATTTCCATTTCTCTTATCTCTTCTTGCTATTCTTTGGAACTCTACATTCAGATGCTTATATCTTTCCTTTTTCCTTTGCTTTTCGCCTCTCTTCTTTTTCACAGCTATTTGTAAGGCCTCCCCAGACAGCCATTTTGCTTTTTGCATTTCTTTTCCATGGGGATGGTCTTGATCCCTGTCTCCCGTACAATGTCACGAACCTCTGTCCATAGTTCATCAGGCACTCTATCTATCAGATCTAGGCCCTTAAATCTATTTCTCACTTCCACTGTATAATCATAAGGGATTTGATTTAGGTCATACCTGAATGATCTAGCGGTTTTCCCTACTTTCTTCAATTTCAGTCTGAATTAATAATAAGGAGTTCATGATCTGAGCCACAGTCAGCTCCCGGACTTGTTTTTGTTGACTGTATAGAGCTTCTCCATCTTTGGCTGCATAGAATATAATCAATCTGATTTCATTGTTGACCATCTGGTGATGTCCATGTGTAGAGTCTTCTCTTGTGTTGTTGGGAGAGGGTGTTTGCTATGACCAGTGCATTTTCTTGGCAAAACTCTATTAGTCTTTGCCCTGCTTCATTCTGCATTCCAAGGCCAAATTTACCTGTTACTCCAGGTGTTTCTTGACTTCCTACTTTAGCATTCCAGTCCCCTCTGATGAAAAGGACATCTTTATTGGGTGTTAGTTCTAAAAGGTCTTGTAGGTCTTCATAAGACCGTTCAACTTCAGCTTCTTCAGTGTTACTGGTTGGGGCATAGACTTGGATAATTGTGATATTGAATGGTTTGCCTTGTAAACGAACAGAGATCATTCTGTTGTTTTTGAGACTGCATCCAAGTACTGCATTTTGGACTCTTTTGTTGACCATGATGGCTACTCCGTTTCTTCTGAGGGATTCCTGCCCACAGTAGTAGATATAATGGTCATCTGAGTTAAGTTCACCCATTCCAGTCCATTTTAGTTCGCTGATTCCTAGAATGTCGATGTTCACCCTTGCCATCTTGTTTGACCACTTCCAATTTGCCTTGATTCATGGACCTGATATTCCAGGTTCCTATGCAATATTGCCCTTTACAGCATTAGATCTTGCTTCTATCACCCGTCACATCCACAGCTGGGTATTGTTTTTGCTTTGGCTCCATCCCTTCATTCTTTCTGGAGTTATTTCTCCACTGATCTCCAGTAGCATATTGGGCACCTAATGACCTGGGGAGTTCCTCTTTTGGTATCCTACCATTTTGCCTTTTCATACTGTTCATGGAGTTCTCAAGGCAAGAATACCGAAGTGGCTTGCCATTGACTAGATCTTATCTATTGATAAGATCTTATCTAACAGAATAGATCTTATCTAACAGAATAGGTCTTATCTATTGATAAGACCTTACCTAACAGAATAGATCTTATCTCATGGAAAAAAGAAATTGAGACTAGGTATGGTGATGGAAGTGAACTAGACTTACTAAGGTGAATATTTCACAACATATACAAATACTGAATTGTTATGTTGTGCATCTAAAACTAATATGTTACATGTTAATCATATTTCATTAAAAAAAAAAGGAAAAGCAAACTAAAAACTCAGACAAAGGCAATATAAAAAAGGAGAAAAAACACAACAAAGACCAGTATCTCTCATGTATACAGATTAAAAAAATCCGTAACACAATACTGAAAATAGAATTAATTTATAAAAATAAATATACACCATAACCAGGGATGTATATATTCCAGGAATATAAAGTTGATTTAATGTATCAAAATCAACCAATTTAATTCACCATAGTAAAAGGTTAACTAAAAGGTAAAAACACAGGCTTATATCAATCAATGCAAAAAATATATTTGACAAAGTTCAATATCCATTCATGAAAAACCCTTAGAAATGTAGAAATAGAGGAGAGTTTTTATAATATAAAAAGCTTGATAACGAGTATCTATAAAAATCCTACAGCTAATATTACATTTAAAGGTGAAAGACTTAATGCTTTCCTCCTAAGACTGGAAAGAAAACTAGGACGTCTGTTCTCACCAATCTTCTGCAACAAAGTGCTACAAGTCCTAGCCAGTAAAATAAGAAAAGAAAAAGCATCCAGATCAGAAAGGGCAAAAGAAAATTGTTCATATTTCCAGCTGCATAATGGTCAGCAAAGAAAACCCCAAAGAATCTTAACAAAACCAAAAAACCCTCCTAGAACATATTAGTGAGGTGCGCTGTGCTATGCTTAGTCGCTCAGTCATGTCTGACTCTTCACACCCCATGGACTGCAGCCCGCCAGGCTCCTCCATGGGGATTCTCCAGGTAAGAATACTGGAGCGGGTTGCTGTACCCTCCTCCAGGGGATCTTCCCAACCCAGGGACTGAACCCAGATCTCCCGAGTTGCAGGTGGATTCTTTATCATCTGAGCCATCAGGGAAACCCATTAGTGAGATAGTCTATGTAAACAAGTTTTCCAAATCCAAATCACCTCTTTGAAGATACTTTAGTAACCATACTATCAGGTGTCTTGTGTTCCACTGCTTTTTTTAGTGCCATAAAACTCAAATATACTAAGTGCTACATAATGTTTTGGTGTTGACATCGAAGTAAATTTTTCTTTATCATATTCCAAATCTTACTCATTTTTAGAAAGATAAACCTACAGAAATTTGATGAAGATATCGTTCTTAAAAGAGTTACTTAAAAAAATAGAACAGCATAAATTATGCTCAAATTTTAAGTCTCCTTGTGTCTTAATACTGTATTTTAAATAGTCCTTTTTATAAAAGACACTGTCAGATTCCATCTTTTCTTTACTTGTTTTGGCCTAAAACCACTTTTCTAGAGAGGTCTGACTTTCCTAGCTAAAATGGTACCTTTTTTCTTCCCTCTACTCTCTCTCTCCCCCTACACTTACTGAGATCATGTGATGCCTTTAAATCCTGCAAAAGGTTCACTCACAGAACAAACCAAAGACCAAAAGGTCAGTAAGACTTCATTGATCAGGCAATGAGCCCTCCTCACCTCTTTATTTCTCTATCCTCATCTCCACTCATTCCGCCTGCTTGCTCATTCTGATGTAGCCACGCTGTCTTCTTATGTTTAATTTGAACTCACAAGGCATATTTTTTACTGTAGGGATTTTGCACTGATTGAGCTGTCTTCTTGGATTATGTGTTTCCCATTTAACTGTATGGTTAATCCCCTTTACCTTTTTCAATAATTTGCTCACGTGGACTACCCTATTTAAAACAATAGAACTTCTCATCTTAGACTTGTGACCCACGCTCCGTATTCTCTTCTATTTGTAAGCGCTCATCAGCTTCCAGCCTACCATGTCGTTCACAAAGGTGCATAGTTACTGTTTCACGTCTCATGTTTGCCCTCCACTCCAGTGAGAATTTTTATTGGTTTGTTTAGTACTGTATCCCAAGAACATAAAATAATGCCTAGTACATAAATATTTATTGAATGGAATAAATGATGAATAGATATAATAGGCATATCAACAATTATCATAATTAATTTCAATTAACTTCAGCAATATACTGAAAAATGAACTACTCATTTAAATGCTTTGCCAGACAAGTTTCAACTAATCATTCCAAAATAATAGGTCTTCCCAAAAAGTCATGTTTTTTCACTTAAATCTGGGTAAGATGCTCCCCTTTGCACTCTCCATGAACCTGTGTTTATTTTATCTTCTGACCTTTGCCCATGTACTGCAAAAAACTATTTCTTTATCTTTTGCAAGACCAAAACATGAGCCCCTTGACAGCAGTGCCATTTTTGTTTGCTTTTCCCTCACTGGCATGTAGCTCACATCACATAACACATAACAGGTACTCAATAAATTTTTTTGTGTGAATAAAACACTTAAAAATATCTACTAAACTGAATTAATAATGAATCATAGGCATTTACCTCTTACTTGTTTCCTTAGTTTTTCTATTTCTTCTTTTAAGCTTTTTATTTCTAAATCTTTGCTTGCTGTTAGTGGACCATCAGCAGTTGAATACTGCAGAGCCTGGACAGTCTGCGTTGACTCTTTAAAAAAAGAAAGAATGAGAAATATACCCATATTCTAAAATTGAAAAACTAATGCCAATAGATTTCTTTCTAGGGAAATCCTTATTTAATTTAACTGGTCAAAGCATCTACCCACTGACAAAAAAGCAAGTAAACAGATTAAAATTAAGTCACAAAACTCCACTAGAGTTATAATGTCACTAGAATTATAACTATCTACCTTCTAATATGGTCTTCAGTTTTAAATACTGTTGGTACACTCTGCCAGTGAGTCGACTGTTCAGTTCCCTTTCATCCTAGAATAAACTGTTATCAAAATGTATGTCAGATGATATATGAAAAACTGAGTCTGGTGAATGAAGAGAGGTTTAAAGATGTTAATACAAAATATGTAGAAGAGCTGGCCTTCCAAATGTCATGTATGAAAATGGAGGCCCACCTACAGATGACTTGGCTCATCGACTTAGCTAAAATAGGGATAATTATTTTAACTTGTTGTTCTAATTGAAAGATAAAAAGTACTAAAGAAGCATTAAATCTAGTGAGGCATATTTCCAGACACCATCAAAAGAGGTAGAAAAAAAGAAATGATCCTAAAATAGTTATGCCAGTTTATGGAAAGATCTCAAATAGTAAATTTCTACCTCACCATAATTTTTTGTTAGCACAAATCATTACTGATTGCTTTAGATTACTAATCTTATGCATACATTGCTTTATGTAACTTATTACTTATATACATATATTACTTATTTATATACATTTAAAACTCCAAGGGACTGTAATCTTCAGAAGACGGAAGATTTTCTAATTTATATTCATCATCTGTATAGAGAACAGTATCATTATATTCACATGATGGTGGTCAATATTTGTTAATTTGAATTAAAGGTGTAAGATATAACATATTGTGCATTTAATCATGATCTTTCACATCCAGTACTCACTGGAAAAGACTTTGATGCTGGGAGGGATTGGGGGCAGGAGGAGAAGGGGACGGGAGAGGATGAGATGGCTGGATGGCATCACTGACTCAATGGATGCGAGTCTGAGTGAACTCCGGGAGTTGGTGATGGACAGGGAGGCCTGGCGTGCTGCGATTCATGGGGTCGCAAAGAGTCGGACAAGACTGAGTGACTGAAGTGAACTGAACTGATTTATTACACATTTCTTTCTCTTTGGGTTCACAAACATGTTAAAAATTGGTACATTCTGTATTTATTATTTTTAAAAAACATTTTTTTTTTTTTTTACAACATCTAAGTTGAGAGTAGAAAATGGGGAGGCATAAAAATATCCACTGGACATTAGTTGCTTTTTTCCTTCTCCAACCCCCACACCGCAGGGTATGGAGGTGCAGGAGGTATCCTTGTTCCTCTTTGCCACCTCTGTCCTTCCTATAAATCCCAGATCTTCTAAAATGCCCATTACCTCTTTATCATAGTTACCCACTGTCCTTTTGATTACAACTCTTTTTATTATTATCTTTAGTGACTTTAACACCAAAAGAGACAACCTATCCAGCTGGCTTCACAGGCACACAAATCTGCTAGGCAGCCACTGTTAGGCCTGTTTACCCAGCAGCTAGTCCTCTCTCCAGGTGTTTTAATTAGCGGTCAGGACTTTGAAACAACTATTATCAATACGTTAAAGAAAACAAATGAAAAAGTAAACAATGGAGAATTTCAATGGAGAACTGAAAACTGTAAGAATAAAGCAAATGGATATTCCTGAACTAAAAGAGACAATATCTGAAATTAAGACTCATTGAATGGATTTCATATCAGAAGAGATATAGCAGATAACAAGACAAATGAACCTAAAGGCAAGTCAGTAGAGAATTAAAGACAGAAAAACCTAAGAATGGAAGAAATATGACTTAGAATAAAAGGAATGAGGGACACAGTCTAAGATATATGTAACTGGAGTCCCAGAAGGAGAGGAGATTGTGAATGGGGCAATAGAAATATTCAGAGATTATGAAGAGAATTTTCTAAAATTGATGAAAGATATCAATCAAGTATTCAGAAGCTCAGTGAATCCCAAACACGATTTACATTAATACAAAGAAACTTTACCAGGTAGATCATAGCCATCCTGCTTGAAATTGAAGTTAAGGAGAAATACTTAAAAACAGCTGGAGTATATTCAAGAAACCACGACTAACAGCTGACTTCTCAAATATACTGGAAATCAGAAAATAATGCCATGAAATCTATAGAGCACTGAAAGAAAACACCTTCCAAGCTAGAATTCTAAACCAGCAAATATTCTTCAAAAATGAAGGCAAAATAAAGGCATCTCAGACAAACAAAATCTGAGTGATTTAGTCACAACACCTGTAATCATAGGAAACACTAAAGGAAATTTTTCAGATTAAAAAAAAAAAGGTTCACTAGGAGAAAATAAAGAATATAAAAAGAGTAAATACATGGGTAAATAAAAAGATATTTTAAAAATAAATGAGTAGTAAATATTTAAAGCAAGAATAAAATAAAAGTATTGAAAGGTTTACAACACAGAAACAGGTAAACTATAAAACGACATAAAGGGCTGTTATAAGGGTCTGATACTGTTTGGGAAGTGGTAAAATAAAACCTATATAAAAGACATGTAAAGATCTAATGGAAAAAAGGGGCTGAATATGGACTGAATATTCAATATTCAAATAGACAGTAAATATATGAAAAGATACTCAACCTTATTACCTACAAGGAAAAGACAAATTTAAAATCATAGCAAAACTCCAATATACAGATACCAGAATGGTTAAAATTTTGAAAAGCTGACAATATCCAGTTCTGATGGGAATATACAGTAAGTGAAACTCATACATTATTAGTGAAACTATTGATGCAATTGATCACTTTTGAAAACTCTTTGCAATACTTTCTAAAGCTGAAAATACACTATCCCATGACCCAGAAATCCTACTTCTAGGTAGATATCCAAAAGAAATAAGTACATATGACCATCAAAAGAAATACATAACAATATTCACAGAAACCATGTTTATAATAGTCAGTATCTGGAAATAACTCAAATGTTCAACAACAACAGCTTGGATGAAATGGTCTGAATATCTGTGTCCCCCAAAAAATTCCTATGTTAAAATCCTACTCAAAAATGATGTAATAAGGAGGTGGGGCTTTGGGAGGTGTTTAAGTTATAGTTCTAAGAGTGGAGCCCTCAAAAATGGGATTAGTGCCTTATAAAAAAGAGCCCAGGGCTCCCTAGCCATTTCCCTCAGGTGAGGACAGAGCAAGCAGGCACTGGCTGTAAACCCTCCCTTGGCTATGCTGGCACTTTGATCTTGGACTTCAGCCTCCAGACCTCGGAGAAATAAATTTCTGCTGTTTATAAGCCATCCAATCTGTTTTATTTTTTAATAAAAGCCAGAAAAATCCAGACATTGGATAATTTGTTTTAGTATTTATGTACAATGTAAAACTATACTAAGCAGCAGTTTTAAAAAGGACAAACTACTGATTTACATTTAACATGGAAATCCGTGTTATCAAAAAAAATAGACACAAATGACAATATACTGTATGAACATGCATACTGTATGAATGTAGATACTGTGTGGCTTCAAGAAAAGGTAAAATTAATGCTGAAAAATTCTGAATATTGTTTACTTCAGAGTTGTAGGTTACAAACTGGGAAGAGAGCATGATGGAACTTTACACTATGCAAGAAATGTTCTATATCCTGATTTGGGGTGGAGTAGGGAGTACACCTTAGAATACTTGTCCACTTTATGCATATCACCGTTTAAAAGTCAAAACTGAGTAACATCAGTATCACATCCCTGTGAGTCATTCCTTTTTCCTCTCCACTGGAATGTACAATTAATTGGATATCTACAGCTGAACAAAAGTGCTTCTGCACTGCACCCACATCTGAAAGTGGGTCGACTGGACCTTGGAGGAAGCTGCATATCCAAGGTACTGGCAGCAGTGACCTCTCTAGCAGAGGAGGTAGAAAGTGAAAGTGATGACTGAGAGCAAAGTGGGCTGTGATGAGGGCTAAGGCTGGAAGATTTCTAAAGGGGACGGGGGAGGGTAAGAAAGGAAAGAAGGCAGGCAAAGAGAAATGAAGGAATGCATTTCCTGCTGTCTGTCCACAAATCTCTGAGTTCTTCCACCAAAAGGGCCAGGTACCAAGCATACACTTCCTAGACTCCGCCAACAGCTTTTGCCATGCACACACTCCAAACTTCAGTTGTGAGTCAGCGCTGGGAAGAGAAACCCAAAATTTGTGCTATAGCGCCACCTTTTGGAAAGCAAAGAAAGGCTTCCGATTGCCACTCTGCTGAAGGAAAGTGAAAGTCACTCAGTCGTGTCCGATTCTTGGCGACCCCATGGAGCCACATGCAGCCACAGTGTCCCCATTCGGAGAAGGCAATGGCACCCCACTCCAATACCCTTGCCTGGAAAATCCCGTGGACGGAGGAGCCTGGTAGGCTGTACTCCAGAACACCACTGAGCGACTTCACTCACTTTTCACTTTCATGCATTGCAGAAGGAAATGGCAACCCACTCCAAGTTTCTTGCCTGGAGAATCCCAGGGACGGCGGAGCCTGGTTGGCTGCCGTCTCTGGGGTCACACAGAGTCGGACACGACTGAAGCGACTCAGCAGTAGCAGGACTGTATAGTCCATGGAATTCTCCAGGCCAGAATACTGGAGTAGGTAGCCTTTCCTTTAACCTTATCTAAATAAGAAAGGTGTTTGCTACTTCAGTGTTATGGCAGAGACACATTTCATGAAACACTATGAAAACCCACGTAATACAGTATCCAAAAAGAAAATGACAATTTTCTAGGCAACCGTCTCAAAGATACAGAATACTGCAATCTAACTGATAAAGAATTCAAAACAATTATGAAGAAATTCAACAAGCTACAAGAAAACATAGAAAGGCAACTGAGTGAGGTCAGGAATAAAATTAATGAATAGAAAGAGCACTTACTAGAGAGACTGATATTACAAAAAGAAGAAAACAAGAATTCTGGAGCTGAAGAACTCAATAAGTGAGATGAATACTGCATTAGAAAGCACTGGGAGAAGAACAGATCAGATGGAAGAAAGAATAAGCCATATGGAGGACAGGAACTGAGTAATGATTTGGGTGTAAGGGGAGTGAGAACTAAGTGAAGAAACCCAACAAGAGTTACCAGACTGCATTTAAAAAGTAAAAATAAGAATAATGGGTATACCAGAAGGAGAAGAGGTGGAGACAGGGGCAGAGAGTTTATCTGATGAAATAATAGCTGAGAACTTCCCAAACCTGGAGAAAGAACTGGACATACAATTCTATGAAGCTAATAGAACACCTTGCTGTCCCAATGCAAAAAGATCTTTTCCAACACATTTTAGAGTGAAAACTATCAAAAGTCCATACTAAAGAAAGAATTTTAAAGGCAGCAGGGGAAAAAGAAAGTATCCTGCAAAAGAATCTCCATTAGGTAATAAGCAGATTTCTCAGGCCAGGAGAGAGCAGAATAACATACTCAAAGTATTGAAAGATAAAAGCTCCTAGTCAAGAATACTCTACCTGGAAAAGTTATTCTTCAGATATGAAAGAGAAACAAAGGTTTTCCTAGACAAATAAAAGCTGAGAGTTCACCACCACTAGAAATGCTGAAAGGAGTTCTTCAAGCCGAAACAAAAAGATGAAAGTACACAAGACTCTGATCAAGGTAACAAATACAGTCAGAATTAGAAAACTGTAACTGTATTTTAGAATGGTATGTTAAAAATTAATTATAGCATAAATGTTAAAGGAAAAGAGCATTAAAACTTACTACAGCTACTACCATTTGGTAGCAAATTCACAGCATAAAAAGTGATCATTTGTGACATCAAAAATATAATAAGAGATATAAACTGATGAAACCTCTATAGGTGAGTGAAGATGGGTTGCTATCAGCAGAAAAAGGACTAGTTTATCAATTAGTTATTTTATGTAAATGTCATGATAAAGACAAAGCAAAAATTTAGAGGAAAGACATCACATAAAAAGGGAACAATGAGCAAACCACCATTGTAAATCATCAACTTACAAAGGTAGATAAGAAAAGAAGAAGAAAAACCCAATGGAGATACAAAATAACCAGAAGGCAAAAGATCAGTGGTAGTAATAAGTCCTTACATACCAATAATCACCCTAAATGGACTGAATGGATTGAATTTACCAAACAAAAGGCACAAAGCGGATGACTGGGAAAAAACGTCAAGTTCCAACTGTAAGCTGCCTACAAGAGACTCACTTCAGTTCTATCAACAAAAATAAGCTCAAAGTGAAGGGATGGAAGATAATATTTCAGAAAGCAAAACAAAATGAGTGTAGCTACACTTAAATCAGACAAAATATACTTCAGCCAAAAATGGTGACAAAGAGACAAAGAAGGTCATTATAATGGTAAAGGGGTCAATACATCAAGAAGATATAACTACTGTAAATATACAGGCTCCAAACAGCAGAGCACCAAAATATATTAAATACTAACAAGCCCTACGAGAGAAACAGACAACAGAATAATAATAGGGGACTTCAGTATGCCACTCTTAGCAATGATAAATTGTACAAACAAAATCAACAAGGAAATGTTGGAAATGAACCATCTTAGAAAAATAGATTTAACAAACATATACAGAACATTGCATATAACAGCAGCAGAATATACATTCTTCTCAAGTGCACACAGAACATTCTCCAGAACAGATCATATGAGAGGACAAAAAACATATCTTTAGAAACATAAAAGACTGCAATCACACCAATTATCTTTGCTGGTCACAATGGTATGAAAATAGAAATTGATAAAAAGAGGAAAGTGAGAAGATCTACAAACATGTGGAAACTAAACAACATACTTCTGAACAACCAATGGGTGAAAGAAGAAATCAAGAGAAAAAAAAATCTCAAAACTAATGAAATTGGAAATACGACATTATCAAATTTGTGTGATGCAGCAAAGCAGTTCTGAGAGGAAAGTTTATTGCAAAAAATGCATATATTAAAAAATTAGAAATATCTCAGATAACCTAACTTTACATCTCAAGGAATTAAATAAGAATAAATTAAGCTCTTGGATGGCATCACTGACTTGATGGACATGAGTCTGAGCAATCTCCAGGAGTTGGTGATGGACAGCCTGGCGTGCTGCAGTCCACAGGATTGCAAAGAGTCAGACACGACTGAACTGAATTGAAAGTTAGCAGAAGGAAGGAAATATAAAGTTCAGAGCTGAAATGAATGAAATAGACAAGAAAAACTACAGGAAGGATCAAATTAAAAGCTGGTTGTTTGAAAAGACAAACAAAAGTGACAAAACTTTCATCTGGACTAAGAAAGGAGAGAGAAGATTCAAATAGAAATCCAAGAGGAGACACTACATGGGATGCTACAGAAATACAGAGGCTCATAAGTGGCTACTATGGATAACTATATGCCAAGAAATTACATAACCTAGAAGTGAACAGATTTCTAGAAACCAAACTGACCAAGACTGAATCATGAAAAACTAGGAAATCTGAACAGAGCAATAATGAGTAAAGAGATTGAATCAATAATCAGAAACCTTCCAGAAAGAAAATTTCAGGACCAGATGGCTTCATTGATGAATTTTACCAGTCATTTTAAGAAGAATTAACATCAGTCCTCCTCTTTTCCAAAATACTGAGGAGGAGAGAACACCTCCAAACTCATTCTACGAAGCCAGCATTACCTTGACACCAAAACCAGATAAGGAGACCACAAGAAAGCCACAGTTGTCCCTTGAGCAACACCACTTTGTACTGTACAGGCCCATTTATAGCCACATTTTTTCAGTAAATATGCACTACATGATCCCCAGTTGGTTGAATTTGCAGATGCAGAACCATGGTTACAGAGGAACAACTGTAAAGTTATACACAGATTTTTGACTGCACAGGGCTTCTGCCACACACCCCTGTGTTGTTCAAGGGCCAACTATATTAACCAATATCTCTGGAGAATATAGATGTAAAGTTTTTCGGTAAAGTATTAGCAAACCAAATTCAAGGACACATTAAAAGAATTATACACCATGATCAAATGAGATTTTTCCGTGGCATGCAAGAATGGCTCAACATACACAAAACAATAAATGTAATGCATCACATCAATAAATTGAAATATAAAAATCACACGATCACTTCAATAGATGCAGAAAAAGCATCTTAAAAAATACAACATCCTTTCATGATGAAAACCCTTAAAAGGTTGGGTATAGAAGGAACATAACTCAACACAGTAAAGGCCATATACAACAAACCCACAGATAATATTATACTCAATGGAGAAAAACTGAAAGATTTTCCTCTAAGATCCAGAACAAGAAAAGGATGGCCATTCTCATTATTCTTATTCAACATATAGTACTAAAATTCCTAGCTATAACAATTAAGCAAGAAAAAAAAAAGGCATTGAAATTATAAAGAAGTAAAATTGTTGGTATTTGTCAATGTGATTTTATAGGTATAAATCTCAAAGAGGCAACCAATAAAAAAAAAAAAAGACAAAAAACTGTGGGAACTAATCAACTCTTTTGGTAAAGTGTAGGATACAAAATTAACATATAGGAATTAGCTGCATTCCTTTACACTAATAATGAATATTTGAAAAAGAAATAAAGAAAGCTATCCCATTCATAATAGCATCAAAAGCAAGAAACTACTCAGGAATAAACTTAACCAAGGATGTGAAAGATATGTACAATAAAAATGACAAGACTTTGCTAAAAGAAACTGAAGAAGACACAAACAGAAAGACATCCCATGTTCATGGATAAGAATAATTAATACTGGTAATGGACACGCGTCTGAGTGAACTCCGGGTGTTGGTGATGGACAGGGAGGCCTGGCGTGCTGCGATTCATGGGGTCGCAAAGAGTCGGACAGGACTGAGAGACTGAACTGAACTGAGCTGAAAATATACATACTACCAAACCCATCTACAGAATCAACAACACAACTTGCATCAAAATACCAAAGGCATTCTTCATAAAATAGAAGAAACAATCCTAAATGTTTGTGGAACCATGAAAAACACTGAATATTGAAAGCAATTTTGAGAAAAAGAATAAACCTGGAAGTATCCTGATTTCAAACTATATTACAAAGCCATTATGTTAAAAATAGTAGTGTACTGGCACAAAACAGACACAGAGACCAATGGAGTAGACAGCCCAGAGTTAAATCCCAGTACCTACAGTCAAGTGATACTTGATTAGGGAGTCAAGGACCTAAGGTGGAAAAGACAGTCTCTGCAACAAACGGTGCTGAGAAAGCCAGAGAAACACATGCAGAACACTGAAACTGGACTTCTAACTCACACTACTCACAGAAATTAACTCAAAATGTTTCAAAGCCTTCCGTAAGATCCAATACCATAGGTTTCACAGATGAAAATGTAGTAAAAAAAAAAAAAAAGATCCTTAACACTGGCCTTGGCAATGATTTTTTTGGATATGATGTCAAAAATACAACAAAAGAAAAAAATCAGTAGACTACATCAAACTCAAGAGGGTCTGTATAGCAAAAAAAGAAAATACAGAATGGCAGAAAATTTTTGCAACTGTCCATTGGATAAAGGGTTAATATAAAAAATATATATAGAACTCATACAACTTTATAACAAAGAAGCAAGCAATCTGACTTCTAAAAGGGCAGAAAAACTAAGCAGAAATTTCTGCAAAGAGAACATTATAAATGAGTGACAAGGCACATGAAAAGATGCTTAACATCACTGATCATCGGAGAAATGCAAATGAAAACCACAAAGAGATATCACCTCACCACCTGTTAGAAAATCTAAGAAGAGACAACATGTGTGGGTAAGGATGTGATGAAAAGGGAACCCTTATAGACTCTGGAAAACTATATGGAGGGGCCTCAGAAATTCAAAATAAATGTACCTTAAAGATACAGCAAGTCCACTTCTGGGTATACACATAAAGAAAATGAAAATAGATGTTTGAAAGGTCTGAGTTCAGGACAAATCAGCAAATGAGACTGGAAACAGTTGGTTTATTGAGAAAAAGAAAACCAAGAGATAAAGTGTTCCAAAAGCCAAGAAAAAGTGCTATCAGGAGAGGGATATGATCAACTGGGTCAAACTCTAATAGGCTAGAAGATGAAGACCGGGAAATAATCATTGGATTTTGCAACACAGGCTAGAGAAATGAACTAAGGAAAAAAGGTAAGATTGCTGGGCAGCATCAAGATCTTAGTAAATTTGAGATTACTTTTCAAGAATTTCAAGTGGGATTAGCTGGCATGTTGTGTGTTTTCAGTAAGCAACTTTTAGCCACACAGTTAAATGCAAAGTATTTAAACATGGTTGGGGTTCTGCCAAAGGAGTGTGACTAACAGAAAGAGGAGCAATAGATTTAAGAGTGTATGTGAGGGTATAATTAAGACTGACCAAGAATGAGACCTGAGGGTATAAGGGGAATAGGGAAAGGGTGATAGAATTACAGGTAACGGTGGAATTGAAGGACAACACATAAGACGCCAGAGAGAGTTAACTAGAAAATTACGGGCAGGAATATACAGAGGGTTTGCTTGAAATTGAGATTAATAAAGAATTTTAGACACTGTAATCTAATATATGTCTTACTACCACTAGAAGGAGTGGTAGAGACAGGGTGGAGAACAAGCTCACTGAAAGTGAAGAATCAACAAAGAAGTCAGAATATTAAAAGGTTCACTAACGTGCATTTTAAAATCGCCAAATGTTACAACGCGAGTGACACTGTAGAGAATGAGTTTGCTAGAAGCTAGAATTTTTAAGGACTGAGGAAATATGGTAGGGAACCTTATATAAAGTGTTACTATAGGATGCGAAGGGCTCTGTTTTCATGAATACTACTTTCCTCTCCCCAGAATATTTATTCCCACAGATTTATATACATAAATATGTTCTTATGGGAAACAAATGCTATCTTGTTGTTTACTGTTAGTTTTGTGAGTTTACATAAGTGATATTAAGCTGTATGAGCTTCCCTGGTGGCTCAGACAGTAAAGAATCTGCCTGCAATGCGGAAGGCCTGGGTTCAATCCCTGGGTTGGGAAGATCCCCTAGAGGAGGGCATGGCAACCCACTCCAGTATTCTTGTCTGGAGAATCCCCATGGACAAAGCAGCCTGGTGGGCTACAGCCCATTGGGTTGCAAAGAGTCAGACATGACTGAGCAACTAAGCACAGCAACATAGCATTATACTGTATTTATACTGTATTCTGCATAAATTTCATTTTTCCATTTAATAAAAAAGTTATTTTCAGGATAAAACAATCACTTATAATAAACAGCTTCTACACTGTGAGTCCAATACAAAAAAGGAAAACATTATCTTTAAAATATATTTACCTTGAAGCTTTCTACTAAGTTCAAGCTTTTCCTGCTCAAGGCGCTTAATTCTTCTTTCATAAGCTTCAGTTGCTAAGTTGTTATCTAGAGTCCTCTGCACATTAACATCGAGATCCAATGGCGTGGGACCAGCTGTAACTCTTAAACAGCTCCGATCAGAAAGAACACTGGGGAAAAAAAAAGGGGGGGATATGGGTTTACACTAAAATAATAAGTCTGAAGAGAAAAGATAACCTTTTGAAACTGTTCATTTAAAACATGGATCTTAACATCTAGTTACAGCTAGCCATCTGGAGTGATTACAAAATACTTTTTTTTTTTTCAAAATCACCATAAACAACCTTTTGGAAGCAGGGCCTGTGCCACATGGCTTTCAGTATCTTAGTTTCCCAACCAGGGATCAAATCCAGGCTACTTGCAGTGGAAGCACCAAGTCCTAAGTCCACCAGAGAATTCCTTAGAAGCATTTTTGAAAATAAAAACTTAAATAGTCCTAATTATCTTGAATTTATTCTAGTAACCATAGATTATAAAATGAAGTTTGCTGAAGGGTTACTGGCAGCTTAAAACAATGTGACCACCTAAGTGAAACAGCAATCAAAAGCACCAACCACGGGCTTCTGTGGAATTATTAATGCTTTCATAAGCTACTTACATAAAATGCTTCATAAGCAAAGACACACTGCTCAACACAAGGAATATAGCCAATACTTTATAATTACTATAAATGGAGCATTAACTTTAACTAGTGTGAATTAGTATATTGTATATCTGTAACTTGTATATCAACTATACTCTTTGATTAAAAATGTTTAAGTGAAATGCTTTAACTCAATACAATTTAATTAAAAACATTTGAAGTGTTGGGCACTCAGTAGTGAACAGAATAGACAAAATGTGCCCATATAGAGGCTTTTATTCCAGTAGCAGAGACAAAAATAAACAAACAAGGAAAATACTCAGTACATGACAGTGTTAATAGGCTAGGAAGAAAACAAAAAACAGGAAAGGAAGGCAACTTCATTTCCCCTTTCTGCCTTTTGAAATGAAGTATTGAGGGGGAGTAAATTAAAATGTAGATAAAGTGGTCAGGAAAGTCATCATTCAGAAAGTAACCTTGAAAAAGTCCAGAAAAAATAAGTGGCCCTGTCAAGGTAATATGAGAGGAAAGACATTCCCGGTAAATAGAATAGAAGTAAAAACACACCATCAAGTGTACTTCAATAAAATAAACTTAATACAAGAAAAAAAGAAGTGCAAAGTCCTGAGGCAACAGTTCTCTGGCATGTTCACAGGCCAGAAAGAAGACCTGTGGGGCTGCAAAGTGAGCAAGGGCAAGAGTAGTAGGAAGGAAAATGAGAAAGATAAAGTGAGCTTTGTTGGATCTCATAAGAGCTTTGTCTGGAGTTAAGATATGAAGCCACTGGAGGTAGGGGCAGTGAGGATTGGTCCTGCACAGGTGAGTGACATAATCAATCAGATAGGTTCAGAGAAATTTAAGAAATGACATTATGAACATCTGAAGTAGGTGATTAAGAGAGACTTTAAGTAGAAGAGAGGCTTCAGCTGGAAATACACATTTTAGAAGTCATCAGCAAACACCAGCTAGGGGAGCATCAGAGACTATAAACGGAAAAGATTCAAATACAAAGCCACAAGCCACAGGAAATTAGGAGGGATGTGGAGAATGAATGGGAGTGGCCAGAAAGACAAGGAGAAATGAGGCAAGTGTTCTGGAAAGTGTTGTAATGGGAAGGAGCTGTGGCTAGGAGATGAGACTAGGCAAATAAGGATGACTAGGACCAAAGAAATGACCATCAGACCTAGCACCAGGGAGGCCAGCGGTGACATCGATAAAAATCAGTTTGCGTCAAGTGATGGGAGCACAAACTTGACTAGAATGGTACCAAGAAAGAAGAGGATGAGAAAAATGGACATAGTCAGGGCAACAGTTTGAAGTAACTTTCCTGTATTGAAGAGCATAAAAATGGTTGGTAGCAGGTAAAGAAAGTTGGATTAAGAGGGATTTTTTTATTTTGCTTTAAGATGAAAGAAAAACCTACATTTTGTAAGCTGATGGAAATGATCTGTTATGCAAATTACACAAAGGGGAAATTTCATGATGTAACAGCAACGCACTAGAGTAGGCAAGAAGGAACAGAAGGGCTGGGCGCTAGGTAGGGAGTTCACATAGTCATACACATAAAGCAGAGTATATGGGTCTAGAGGTATGTGTGGTGCGGCCTGTGGAAGCTGTCTGCGGATCGCTCCAGTCTCTCTGTGAAAGGGGAAGTGAGGTCATCAGGTAAGAGTAAGAATGGTAGAGGTTTCAGAGGAAAAGTATAAAGCAGGAAATAGTTACCTAGGAGAGTGAAGGGTGAATATGCTAGGGTAATACAGTACATTTGCCAGGCAGCAGTAAGGGGCACTTGGGATTGGTAATCATGAACTTAAAGTGAGATCAGGAAGAGTACTCAGATATTTTTCTCTAGACACTCTGAACTGCACAGGTGCAGGCAGAAAACTGAGTTGTAATAAGGAATGGTAACTTAGCAAAACCAATGTCATAGAAAGAGATAGTCAGGAACTGAGAAGCACCCAAGGAGTGACTGTAATCATTCTCAATGAAAGTTAAGGAATGGTAAGGAGGAAACAGGGCTTCCCTTGTGGCTTCAGCTGGTAAAGAATCCGCCTGTAATGCATGAGACCTGAGTTCGATCCCTGGGTTGGGATGACACACTGAAGAAGGGAAAGGCTGCCCACTCCAGTATTCTGGCCTGAAGAATTCCATGGACTGTATAGTCCATGGGGTCACAAAGAGTTGGATATGACTGAGTCACTTTCACTTTCACAAGAAGGAAAGAGAAGATACAAGTAGAATGAGGATCAGTGGAAAGAGGGCTAAGATTGATAGGTTGAAACACTAATGTTTGGAACCTAGAAAATATTTCTTCAATAGCCTAAGACTCTTCTAATTCCTGTTCCATTGCTAACAGATTCTGAGCTTTCTCTGTGTTCTATTCTTTCTCCCCCACAAGTGAGTTAAGATTCTTATATTAATATATTTTATTCACTTTGTAATGTCTAACTTTTCCTAGAAGCAGCTTCAACCTATTAAAAAATTTTTTTTACTTACAAGCCTCTCTTATGCATGATAATTTTAAAACCTCAATTCATTTTTAATTTGCTTTAAATTATCCAAATCACATTAACTTTTCAAACTTACCAGCTACTAGTATATGTAAAACCAACAAATGGCAGATGGTGACCAGAAAAGGCAGTGTGTGTTGGTGGGGGCATCGTTTCCTAAAGGAGGAAGAAACATCTGGTAAAACATGAATAACTATAAACTGTACACTGGGCTATAAAAATTCACTGTCAACAATTTACAAACATTGATAAGTTTGGTCTAGACGTTTAGTGATAAAAAATTTAGACCAGAAACACTGCTACTATAGAATTCTAATAAAAAGAAAAGAAAGATTTAAAGTCTGATGGATATTGAGAGTACAATCATTATTCATGTATTCCACATATGTGAATTTGCCTAGTTGTTAAATTTTATTTGTAATCCCAAACCAATATTCACAAATACTTTTGTAGTTATTTTCAGATATTTGCAGAGCAAAGAAAAATTTGCACTGCCATACACACGTTCCCAGCCAGAGCGAAACAAGGAGCTGCTCTACCCTCTTGTTTCAGATCTCATTCAGTAAGCAAGCGGTCTTTTTCAAGGTCTACATGTTGAACTGACATGTGCCTTGACAACTGTTGAAGTGATAAATGGTAAGGTGCCTATAAAATTACTTTATAACCATATTTAAAAAAAAAAAGACAGAGAGACAGAACTTCTTTAAACAATCATACTCACAGAATTCTTTAAACAATCATCATCCACATCAAAATTCGACGTATCTGTTGGGCTACTAACTTCTGGAATATAAGGTGCTTCACAGTTTCGAATATTATCCCAATCAATTCCATTGAAAAATGGGTGCTTCTTAAAGTCTTCTATTCCATTTTGACCAAGTCGATGCTCTCTGCTACAGATGAGTCTTCGAATAAGATCCTTAGCATTTTCAGACACATCACTCACTTGCGGGGAAACTGAAACCTCTCCTAAATAGAGAATAATAGAAACAAAATATAAATCACTAATTTCCTAAGTATGTTAATGCTAACACTGGCCTTCTTTAAAATATAGACATTTTAAAAAATATTCAATAAATATGTACCGGTACAAAGTACTGACAATAAAGGAGATTCCAGAATAAATTTAAAAGGATCATTTTCCTAAAAGAACTTTTCATATGTAACTTAGTCATACATGTACTACAGAAAGAATACGTTAAATATAAAAACACCTTTCAGTTCAGTTCAGTTCAGTCACTCAGTTGTGTCTGACTCTTAATAAAAAGATTCACTAAATGTAATAGAATTTACATAATCAATAGTATATGTGATTATGATAATGATTATATTATGATATCATAATCAATATTATGTATTGATTATATGAATATGTTCATATAAGTCACACACTAATGATTAATACTAAACATTTGTAAAGAATGTAACATGTACTACTAGAAGTATGTTACTTGTTTAGCTCATTTAATCCTCAGAGCCACTGCATTACTCTAATTTTATAGAAAAGGAAACAAAGAAACAGTTAAAACAATTGCTCAAGGTATCATCAATGGTAGAGCTAGGATTTGAACTGAAACTGTCTGATTCCAGAATCTGTGCTCTCAACAACCATGTTACAGTACAATGACTTCTATCAGAAGTGCTTTACATGCTACTGACAACTTTGGAGCTATTTCTTGTTTTCAAACTCTTGATAACTATTTAGCAGATTATCTTTGCAGCCAGACAGAAAAGCATCAACTTCATAAAACTAACATATATATATATATATATATATATTTGGGGCTTCCCTGGTGGCTCAGTAGTAAAGAATCCACTTGCAATGCAGGAGACCTGGGTTCAATTCCTGGGTCAGGAAGATCCCCTGGAGAAGAAAATTGCAACCCACTCCAGTAGTCTTGGCTGGGAAATCCCATGGACAGAGGAGCCTGACGGGTTACAGTCCATGGGGTCACAAAACAGTCAGACATGACTTAGCAACTAACAACTATATATAGCAATTAATTATAATTGTACTACCATAACAAATTAAAAAGAACAGATTACCACTCCCTTTATGGGATATTCCTATTCATATTCTAGGTTTTTGCAATTACTCATAATCTTCTGAGACTGATAATCTTAGTCTCCCTCTTCTTATACAATCTATTTCATTTGGTATTAAATGGATTAAAATTTTATTCTTTCCTGCTGTGCATCTGGACTGTTTCCAATGTCTGATGACCATAAATAATACTGGGATAAGTATTCTTACACATATAGCTTTGTTCTGTGAATATTTCCTTATGGTAGATTCTTAGTATTGAAGGTGCTCAACCAAAAGTTTTAACCATTTCTTTCTAAGGTTGTTGATGAATACTTACAGACTTCTTGACAGAAAGATTATATCAATTTACACCCCTATCAATGATGTCTAACACTGTTCTTCTCAATGGATCATTTATAGTAAAGAGTTCTATTTTCTTTTCATCTTTGCCAATTTGTCAGGGAGAAAAAGTATACCATTCTTATTTAATTTGGATTTCATCTATCTATTAAGATCGAGAATTTTAAATGCATTCTAGTCATGATTACACTTATACTATAGTAGTAATGATAAATTGTCTGCTCATGATCTTTGTTACTCTACTGGAGAGATCACTTAATTGTCTACTTATTAGCATCTCTGATAAATTACAAGATGAGGACTAACAATTTTATACATAATTTGTAGATTAAAAAAATAATTTATGGATTTTGATTACTCATGTTGGTCATGGTCCCTACTAGCATAGAAATTAGATTATTTATTGTTTTGGAAAATTATTATCTTTTTAAATATCACATTTTAATTTTATTATATGTATTATTTACCACACTAATGTGAAAAATAGTAAAATATACTAACTTTGTGATTCATGATTTTTCCATATGTTTCCACCAGAGATTCTGCATAAAATGGTGTTTCTCCATAAAGCATTTCATACATACAGACCCCCAAAGACCACCAGTCACACTCAGGTCCATATCTGCCTTTTCCATCTTCCATGGCTTGAAGGATTTCAGGAGAAATATAATCCGGAGTTCCAACAGCCACTGAGGATTGGACCTGAAGAAGTTCACATTGTTAGTAATCAACCATAATATATCAGAAATAAATAATTATTTTAATTAGAAATGTTTATATTTACATAGAAACACAATAAGCACTATTTCATAACAACTTCAATTTTGTCATTATCTGAATTTAGTCTCCTTGTGTATATGTTAAATATATATAATTACCACACCAACAAATTCTCCAGATTTTTATCGCTATAGAATGATTATTATAGCTGTTACTTAGTTGACTACACTTAGAGTAAAAATATATGATTTGAACACCACAGCCACAAACCACAAATTGAATATTTATTTTAGAACATTCTTATTATTGATATTATCTGTCCAACATTGCCATATATTAAGTGGAACTTTGAAAAATTTACAATTAATTATGTGGGAAAAGAAACAGAAAAAAACCTGGCTACTACTATAAGCAGCTTGGAGATTATTTTAAAACATTTTAAAGATAATCTAACTAAATAAATGTTAATAATGTCCTGAAAACTATTTATTTATTTAAAAAATTATAAAAGGGGAAAAATATTCTTCAAAACACTGAGTCTAAACAGAGAACATACAATTATGGCAAGGTAGATGTAACTTAGAAAACAACAGCTAAAAACAGATCCTGGGCACATATCTTTTAAGGTATTCCAAAATAAAAGAGAATTAGTTTTTATATGTTTTTAGAGAACTTACCAAGAAATGAACATTCTCAAGATAAAATAATGGTTAATACTCTGAATTTCCTAAAGTACCATTCTTAATAATTATAGAACAGACTTCTTTGGCAATACTGAGATTAAGTAACTTGAACATTCTTGAAAACTCTTAAAAATACTGGATTAAAATATAACAAACATTTTCTAAATGTATAAATGAGCCTTTAAATAAAGAGACATTCTTAGATATATGTAATCAAGAAACGATTAGAAACCAGGGCAATAAACGTTAGAGCTGGAGTGCAGTTGGGAAATTGTTTTCATTTTCTAGGTACTTGACTTTTAACATATTCATAAGGTCAAAAGGAAAGGTCCTGTGCTTACTTGAGTTTTGGAGTAAAAGCCTGCCCCCATATAATCTTTATCCTAAAAGGTTTGTGTATGTGCGCGTGTGTTAGTCAGCCATTCACTTAGTCATGTCTGACTCTTTGTGACCCCAAGAATTGTAGCCTGCCAGACTACTCTGCACATGGAATTCTCCTGGCACAAATACTGGAGTGGGTAGCCATTCCCTTCTCCAGGCCTAAAGGGTATATTGCAAGTAAAAAGGTGAATTACAAAATCTGCCATTCAGCAGAGAAAGACAGTGACATGTGTGAAAAAAATTTACTTCTTTAGAAATTCGTAACTTTTAGGCCACACAGTCCCACCACTTGGGATTCTAATGCACAGGACTTCTGTGGTTCAGAAATTCTCAAGCCAAGAAACTGGCAAAATACTGGCCTCTGATTAGGTGCACCTAGAAAGCTTCTCATAACAGATTCAAAACTACCTGGAGGATACATGCTCAAACTTGGCCTCATATAATTCTCACACATAAAAATTCACTAAAAGATGAGTTCAGAATCCAATAATATAACTAAATGAGGAAACATTCCATTTATGAGCAAACGCCAGAAATCCAAACAAACAACACAATCAGACCTCAGAAAATTAGCAGTTCCACTTCATAAAACAGGTATGTTTAAAATTATTAGATGTTAAAAATCTAAAGCATAAGAAAAAGCTGAAAAAAAAAAATAAAGCCCTAAAATGGAAAAAACTAGTTGTTGAAATAAAAGATATGAAGAAATAAAATCAGATCCACATCTGTACACTTTGTTAAACTACAGAACACTAAAGGTAAGAGATTTTAAAAACCTATGAAATAAAAAGAGATTTTGATAATTAGACTGACAGATGAATTATTAATGCTAATGTAGCTGTTAGAAGAAAATGGAATTGTATTTTTCAAAGTGATGAAACAAAGTAATGGTCAATATTATATTCCCTACCCACCTAAATTATAAAATGGAAATGAGGATTAAATAAAGATATTTTCATACAAAGAGTGAGTGAACTACCACATATAGACTCTTAGTTAACTAGGAGTACTAAAGGATATGCTTCAGAATCAAGAAACATAATCCAGAGGAAAGAATGCACCACTAGAAGCAAGTGTGAACGAAGATATTAGTAACCTTTAACATGCACCTGAATGGTGATTAACTGGACAAAATAACGATGAAGAAAAGCACAAACAGGGCAATAAAGAGAAAGACGAAGATGAGCAGGAGCAATATCAATAGGAGATGGGAGAGGAGGAGGAAGGAATAACTACTCAAAAGGCGAAAAATAATATGGAAGTAAAATACCAGAAAACAAGTCACTAAGGGAGTGATTAGGACTAAAATGTTCTGAGTTTCTTGGTTTTCTATTTTTACTTCTTATTTATTTTTAATTATTATTTTTAATCGTGGTAAAATACTCATGACAAAATTTACCTTCATAACCATTTCCAAGTGTATAGTTCGGTGGCTTTAAGTACATTTACACTGCTGTGCAACCGTCACCACCATCCATTTCTAAAGCTCTTTTCATCTTACAAAACTGAAAATCTATTAAATAATAACTCCCCATCTCCTTCTCCTCCCAGACCCTAGCAACCACCACTATAGCTGCTATGAATTTGACTACTCTAGGTACTTTATACAAGTGAAACTGTACAATGAAGTGTTCGTTTGTGTCTGGTGTATATCACTTGGCATGTTTTTTAAAAGGTCTATCCATGTTGTAGGATGGATCAGAATGTTCTTTTAAAGCTGAATAATGTTCCAAGGTATGGATATATCACTTTTTTTTTCCATTCATCCAATAGTGGACACCCGAGTTGCTTACATCCCTTGACTTTTGTGAATAATGGTGCTGTGAACATGGGTGAACAAATATCTCTTTGAGACTCTGCTTTACCTTCTGTGGAATATGTACACAAACGTGGAACTGCTAGATCATATGGTAATTTTATTTTCAGCTTTTTGAAAAACGGTTATACTATTTTCCACAGTGGCTACAGCATTTTACATCTCCATCAGCAGTGCACAAAGATTCCAGTTTTCCCCACAACTTTACCAAAACTTGTTGTTTTTTTTTTTTAATAGTAGCCATCCTAATGGTATGAAGCAGTATCTCACTGTGGTTTTGGTGTGCATTTCTGTATTGACTAGTGATGTGAAGTCATTCGTCTATCTTCTTAGGAGAAATAACACTTCAAATCCTTTGCATATTTTGAACTGGGCTGTTAGTCTGTTACTGAGTTGCAGGAATTCTTTATACATTCTGGATACATACAATTCTGTATACATACAATTTGCAACTACTTTCTCCCACTGGACAGGCTGCCGTTTCACTGTAACAGCTGCATCTTTCGCACAGAAGTTTGTAATGATGACGTAGCCTACTCGCCTACTTTTGTTGTTGCATATTGTTTTCTGTCATATCCAAGAAATCACTGCCAAATCCAACAGCATAAAACTTCTCCCTCTGCCCCTTAAATGTAAGTTTTAACTCTTACATTTAGGATTTTGATCCATTTCTAGCTAATTTTTGTATATAAGATAAACTAAGTTTTTTTCATTGAATAGGAATATGGAGAAAACTAGATTTAACATAAATGATAAATGCTTAAATTTTTAAGATAAACATTAACATATTTGAAATAGAATGTATAACTTCCAAAAAGGAAGAAAAAAGAAATAAAAACAAATTTGACCCAGCCAAAAAAAAAGCAGGAAAAGGGGGTGAGAAGCATGATGTAAACAAACAAGCAAAACCTATAGTAAATAGTACAAGATACCAGAAAGAAATACAAACAAATTAATAATGAAATTCACAAATGATTAAGTTCACCTATCAAAAAGCACCATTATCACATTAGATGACAAAACCAAAACGAAAACTTTTTTGAAAAATCAGCAATAATCTGTTTAATGCACCTAGACACAGGACCTAAGAAACGTTTTTTAAGAAAAAAGGATGGAAAAATATGCCAGGCATATGCTAAACAAAAGAAAGCTAAGGGAGCTGTATTAATTATCAGTCAAACTAGATTCTAAGGCCAAGATGATTATTATTTTTAATCATTTATTAACATAATTAGAAAATACCATGGAAAAGCAATCCTAAATAATATGTAACTAACAACACAGCTACAAAAGAGTTGTGAAAATTACAAGGGAAAATTAAGAAATTCAACATCATAGTAAAGATTTTTAAATAATACATAGATCAGAAAGAAATAAAGGTAGTAAGAATATTAAAATTTTGAACAACAAAGTTTACAACTTTAATCTTATTACAGAAATCTGCAACCAAAAGTTAGAAAAAGAGTCATAATTTCAAACAAATATGTAACAGTTAAAAGAACTGGCCCATGAGAAATCAAAACATAATCTTGACAAATGCTAAAAAAACTCCACTCTTCAGTAAAATAAAACTTTTTATAAACACCAGATAAGTAAATATTGTACTATGAATACTAAAAGGTACACATATAAATAATTAATGGTCCACAGAAGAATTCTAACTAAAGCTGGAAAATATTTAGTAAAATGTTCTATGTCAAAACTTCTGAAGAAAAAGTTAAGCATAAACAAACAATATTAGGAATGAATAAAGGGGTGAAATATGTATGTAATTGAGATTTTAAAACTAGAAAGAGTGCAATCTGAACAATTTTATACAAATAAAATTTAAAATGCAGAGAAAAGAGATAATTTTCATAGAAAAAATGTAACTTACCAAAACTGACTCAGGAAGAAATAGAAAACCAAAGAGACCTATAACCATTAAAAAGTTTGAATCAATAGTATAAAATCTACCTGGAAAACAAACAAAATAAGAAGAAAAAAACCCTCACTGAAGCAAAGGTGATTTAAAGTGACTTCACCAATTACATGAGAAACAGATAACCCCAGTCCTATAAGAACTGTTCTAGATCCAAAATGGGTAAGAGTGGGGGACAAGGCGCCCCTGTTCATTTTTTTTTTTTCCCCTGTTCATTTTATAAGGCTAAAACAACCTAAATACAAAACAAGACAGACAGGAAAAATTTGAGAAGGAAAATTATACTGCAAACTCAGATATAATCAATGTCAGATATGAATCTCAGTAACAATTCAATATAAAATTTTAGCATGGCCAATCTAGCAATTTGATCAAATATAGCAAGCAATACAACTTGATGATAAAGTTACATTTACAGTCAAAGAATGTATACTTTAACACTGGACAATCTATGTCATTCATCATATAACAAGAAAAACACTCCGATATCCACTCAATAGATGCAGAAAAATGATTTGAATGTACATTAACAACCATAAAATGGCAATCAAAAACAGAAATTTCCTTAATCTGATGAAGAATACATACCAAAAGCTTACAGCAAATATACTACTTAATTTAAACCACAGGGAAAACACCAATAAAGCTAGGAACAATGTAGAGAAGCTCCCAATTCCTAAACATTAATATTGTGCTGAAGATCACTGACTGCATGATAGGAAAAAAAATACAGCAAAGTAAAAATGTAAGGACTGGAAAGGACAAAACACAAAGCTGGTCATTATTTGCAGATTATAGGATTGTCTATATAGAAAAATATACATATAGAATCTATAAATTGTTTTGAACTAATTAAAAAAAGCTTAGCAAGCTTGCTTGTTTCAGGATGAATACACATACAAAAGTCGACTGTGGTCCTAAAAAATAGCAACAAATATTTTATTATTAAAATGCAAAATTTTAAGTTATCCATTTATAATAGCCCCAGAACAAAAAACTCCACAAGGTATCTAGGAGCAAATCTAACAAATAAAGGTAATGAATTTACCTTTACATAATTTACCTTTACCTGAACATAATTATAAAACTTTACACAAATAAGAGAAACCTAAAACAATGAAGATAGAAACCATATTCATAGATGGGAAGATTGTAAGTTATAGACAAAGTTTTCCCAAAATTAATCTCTAAATTCAGTGAAGGTCTACAAGCTTGCATATGTGAAGGGGTGTTTATATGTGTCTGTATGTATATAAACCAATAATATAATCCTAACAGTCATATGGAAAAACAAATGGCCAAGAACATCCAAAACAATTTCAGAGAAAGAAAAAGAATTACAGCAAGACATCCCCACATA
Source organism: Nanger dama (assembly GCA_917880005.1). Classification (NCBI taxonomy): domain Eukaryota; kingdom Metazoa; phylum Chordata; class Mammalia; order Artiodactyla; family Bovidae; genus Nanger; species Nanger dama. The sequence goes on along the minus strand of CAKJTW010000097.1, from coordinate 641,966 downwards.
AAAACTGACTTCTTATAAAAGTGTAATGATTAAAATGGTTTAATTTTGACTTCAATGTAAGAAACAAAAAGCAAGCTGAAAGTTAATATAGAAACTCACAAACTTTGGGAAAGGTTAAAATTGAAGCAACTATCCAGGTAATAAATAATGATCCATACAGAATTATATAATCACAACATTTGAGAACATCAGAAATAAACATAATACCCTAAAGGCTTCCAAATAAGGGGGAAGATGATAACAGAAGCTTTGATAATTAGATGGCATCAGATGCCTCAACAGTAAATTAGAAGACAACGCAGTGTCTTCTAAATTCTAAGAGAAGAGGAAGTTCAAATCTATAATATTATGTCCAGTCTAGACAAATTATTCATCAAGTATAAGAATAGAAATGAAGGCATTTTTCAGACATGCAAGATTATGAAATATTTACTTCCAATGAATGGAACCTTTCTGAGGTTCAGTTCAGTTCAGTCACTCAGTCGTGTCCCACTCTTTGCAACCCCATGAATCACAGCACGCTAGGCCTCCTTTATCCATCACCAACTCCCAGAGTTCACTCAGACTCACGTCCATCGAGCCGGTGATGCAATCCAGCCATCTCATCCTCTGTCGTCCCCTTCTCCTCCTGCCCCCAATCCCTCCCAGCATCAAGAGTCTTTTCCAATGAGTCAACTCTTCGCATGAGATGGCCAAAGTACTGGAGTTTTAGCTTCAGCATCATTCCTTTCAAAGAAATCCCAGGGCTGATCTCCTTCAGAATGGACTGGTTGGATCTCTTTGCAGTCCAAGGGACTCTCAGGAGTCTTCTCCAACACTACAGTTCAAAAGCATCAATTCTTCGGCGCTCATCTTTCTTCACAGTCCAACTCTCACATCCATACATGACCACAGGAAAAACCATAGCCTTGACTGGATGGACTTTTGTTGGCAAAGTAATGTCTCTGCTTTTGAATATGTATCTAGGTTGGTCATAACTTTTCTTCCAAGGAGTAAGCGTCTTTTAATTTCATGGCTAGAGTCACCATCTGCAGTGATTTTGGAGCCCCCAAAATAAAGTCTGACACTGTTTCCACTGTTTCTCCATCTATTCCCATGAAGTGATGGGACCAGATGCCATGATCTTTGTTTTCTGAATGTTGAGCTTTAAGCCAACTTTTTCACTGTCCTCTTTCACTTTCATCAAGAGGCTTTTTAGTTCCTCTTCACTTTCTGCCATAAGGGTGGTGTCATCTGCATATCTGAAGTGATTGATATTTCTCCTGGCAATCCTGATTCCAGCTTGTGCTTCTTCCATCCCCGCGTTTCTCATGATGTACTCTGCATAGAAGTTAAATAAGCAGGGTGACAATATACAGTCTTGACGTACTCCTTTTCCTATTTGAAACCAGTCTGTTGTTCCGTGTCCAATTCTAACTGTTGCTTCCTGACCTGCATATAGATTTCTCAAGAGGCAGGTCAGGTGGTCTGGTATTCCCATCTCTTTCCAGAATTTGCATAGTTTGTTGTGATCCACACAGTCAAAGGCCTTGGCATAGTCAATAAAGCAGAAATAGATGTTTTTCTGGAACTCTCTTTGGCTCAGATGGTAAAGTGTCTGCCTGCAAAGTGGGAGACCTGGGTTCAATCCCTGGGTTGGGAAGATCCCCTGGAGAAGGAAATGGCAACCCACTCCAGTACTCTTGCCTGGAAAATTCCATGGACTGAGGAGCCTGGTAGGCCACAGTCCATGGGGTCGCAAAGAGTCAGACATGACTGAGCGACTTTACTTCTTTACTTCTTGCTTAACTACCACTAAATGAGAAGAAAGACACAGATGGATCCAGGAAACAGAGGATCCAATACTAGAAAGCAACACATTAGATTCCATGATGATGAGGAAAGGTAATTCTAGAATGACAGTTGTATAGTAGGCCTATTGGACAATGGGCCTACAGACTAGAATCAGAGTATGCAAGCCTCCAGACAAGAGAGCCCCTAAATTATTCATTGTATCTGAGAAAGAAAGGAATTGCTCACTTTCCTAAATGTAGTGCAGAGTTTGGGGATAAACTAGTGAGAAGGCTGAGTGCCAAAGAGTTGATGCTTTCAAACTGTGGTGCTGGAGAAGATTCTTGAGATTCCCTTAGACAGCAAAGATATCAAAAACCTGTCAATCCTAAAGGAAACAACCCTGAATATTCATTGAAAGGACTGATGCAGCAGCTCCAATACTTTGGCCACATGATGTGAAGAGCAGACTCACTGGAAAAGACCAAGACACTGGGAAAGATTGAGGGCAAAAGACAAGGGGCTAATACAGGATGAGATGATTAGTAGCATCACCAACTCAATGGACATGAGCTTGAGTAAACTCAGGGAGATAGTAAAGGACAGGGAAGCCTGGCACTCTGCAGTCCATAGGGTTGCAAAGAGTTGGCCACAACAACAAAAGTGAGATTTATACAGAACACTAAGCAAAGCAAATGAGTCATTTACTCCAAGGAAAACAAAGAGCCATTCAAGAAAAGAAACGTAATTAAACAAATAAAACAAATAGCATGGCACAGTAATAAATAATATTTGTAAAAGTATATTTGGCTTAAAGCTCAACATTCAGAAAACAAAGATCATGGCATCCACTCCCATCGCTTCATGGGAATAGATGGGGAAACAGTGGAGACAGTGTCAGACTTTATTTTTGGGGGCTCCAAAATCACTGCAGATGGTGACTCCAGCCATGAAATTAGAAGACGCTTACTCCTTGGAAGAAAAGTTATGACCAACCTAGATAGCATATTCAAAAGCAGAGACATTACTTTGCCGACTAATGTCCGTCCAGTCAAGGCTATGGTTTTTCCTGTGGTCATGTATGGATGTGAGAGCTGGACTGTAAAGAAGGCTGAGTGCCGAAGAATTGATGCTTCTGAACTGTAGTGTTGGAGAAGACTCCTGAGAGTCCTTTGGACTGCAAAGAGATCCAATCAGTCTATTCTGAAGGAGATCAGCCCTGGGATTTCTTTGGAAGGAATGATGCTGAAGCTGAAATTCAGTACTTTGGCCACCTCATGCGAAGAGTTGACTCATTGGAACAGACTCTGATGCTGGGAGGGACTAGGGGCAGGAGGAAAAGGGGATGACCGAGGATGAGATGGCTGGATGGCATCACTGACTCGATGGACGTGAGTCTGAGTGAACTCCGGGATATGGTGATGGACAGGGAGGCCTGGCATGCTGCGATTCATGGCGTTGCAAAGAGTTTGACACGACTGAGTGACTGAACTAACTGAAGTATTTTTAAAAAACTGAACAGGATTTAATGAAAGACTATGTGATAATTACAACACGGGGAAGATAGGATGTGTAAGGATTGGTTGAGATAGGTGTAAGAGATCTGAATCCTCATCTTTCATGGTGGGAAATTAGTAGATAATATCTAAAACTAAATAACAAAAGACAGTATTATGAATACAATAATAAAAATCAAATAAAAGAAACAACAGAAGACAGAGCTGAAGGATGTGTATGTGTCTGTCTGTAGAAAAAGAGACTTGGAGCTGAGAAGGACCTAGGACAAAGGAATGCTGTTTTTGTCATAAGTCTTCCTAAAATATGTAAACATCTCTTGATAAAAATAAAACAAACAAGTAAAAAGAAGATTCCTTCATTATAACTTTCTAAATGAAGGACCAACACGCTATTATGTCAAGAAAAACTATTTGGAGATGATTAATAAAAAATGAATGACTAGAAAGAATTTCTGACTCTACAGAATTTCAGGAATAAATCACATCAAGGGAAACACAGACAGACAGAAATAGCACTCAATGCATTCTGGAATGCACAGGAATTTGGAGAGATGAACATCAGATTCCAGAGGAGTCCCAGCTTTGAATCTAAGGCGCTTATAACATGCAGGACTGGGGAATACTACCTCTTCCCCTGGAATTTTGTTTCAGTGTATCTCTCTCCTCTCCAGAACTATGGACCACAGCTTTATGGTGCCACAGCCTCCCTGACTTTAATCTGCGTTTTCTCAACTCAGCAAGACCACCATGCTATTTCTCTCCCTCTCATGTCATACCCGGCACTATCCACTTCCCACTTTATACTTCACCCACGTGCAGTTACCTTAGAGCAGAATAATTACATCACTGGTTTTACAGTGTGTGTGTGATATTGCCATATCTTTTATTTCCACCTATGTCATAAAACCCACATTACATTTATTTTTAATAATCAGATGTCTCTTATGTAAACTTAAAAAGAAAGATTAGTATAGTCTTTTTTCTTTATTCTTATCCTATAAATCTTATTTATCGTATCTGATATTCTTTATCATACAGATCTAAGCATCCAAACGGAATTGTCTCCTTTGTAGTGGACATCCTTTAGCATTCAGGCCTCTTTCATTTATCTGAAAAGGTCTTCATTTTGAAGAGTATTTTTATTCAATATAGAATTCTAGGTTTAGACTTTTTTTCTTCTTTCAGGACTTTAAAGATATCACACTGTGATTTCTCACAAAAGGTCAATGGTTATTCTTACCATTTTCCCACAGTATGTATGGCTTTCTCCTTCTAGCTGCTTGCCATTTTTTTAAAATCTTTAATTTTCAGTAGTTTAATTGTGATGTGGCCAGGCACGGTTCTTTTCATAACCTTGAAATATACCAGGATACTTAAATCTGTTTTTCATCACATGTAATAGCTTGAGCCATCAATTTTACAAATGTTTTCTATTACTAACTCATCTTTTTCTTGGCTTCTAATTGTATGCATCCCTAGGCCCCCTATATTAATTTTGCTTCAATCTTTTTTTCTCTGTTCTTCAGATTGCTTGATCTCTCTTAATCTATCTTCAAATTCACTGGCTTTTTCTTTTTTCATTTCTACCCCACCATTAACTTCTTCTTATGAACTTTTTATTTCTATTCATATAGTTATCAAATTCTAAAAAGATTCACTTGATTTATTTTTCTGCTGACATTCCTTGTCTGTGTAATTACTAAGACTAATATCTTCCTTTCAACGTATTTATGATAGTTTCATTAGTCTCTGGCAAATTCAGCTTCTCTGCTACCAAGGTTTCTACTGACTACTTTTATTTTTAAATTCTGTATCACAATCACTTAAATTACCACTATTTATTTTTGGTCTAGTGATTTTTTATTGAATGCTGGCCACTGTCAATAAGACATTGTAGAGAATATGAATTCTTCTATCTTCCTCTGAAGAACATTAATTCTTCTTTAAGCAGTTAAAAAATACTAACTTGAATATGGGATGGCTTACCGTTCACTCTTTAAGGGCAGATTTATAAAAACCTAAGATTCACCTTGTGATTCCCAAATGGCTGAGTATTAAAGAATCTGCCTGCCAATGCAGGAGATGTGGGTTCATCCTCTGGGTCAGGAAGATCCCCTGGAAGAGGAAATGGCAACCCACTCCAGTATTCTTGCCTGGAGAATCCCATGGACAGAGGAGCCTGGTGGCTACAGTCCATGAGGTTACAGAAGAGTCAGACATGACTTAGCAACTGAACAACAGCAACAAAGATTCATCTCAAGCCTCTTCATTTGGAGGACCACCTTCACACTCTGTTGATTTTACCAAGACTTGGATTTAGGCTGTTAGATAGGTTTAGGGTAAGACTTACATGTAACAAACATCTTAACTAGCTCTCCAGAGCTAATAGTCCAATGTCCCCTAGCACTGTGTCTCCTGCAGCACTACTTGATTTCAAGTAATCTGTTTGATTTTCAAACGGATAGAATTTACTATTTGGTAATTCTCAGATGTTCTTATACAGTTGGCCTCCATGTCTCCTGGTTACACATTTGCAGATTCAACAAATCAGGGACCAAAGATATTAAAAAAAAAAAAATTTCCAGAAAGTTCCAAAAGGCAAAACGAATTTGTTACATGTTGGCAATTAAGGAGGTATTATAAGTAATCTAGAAAGAAAAGTGAAGTCACTCAGTCGTGTCCAAATTTTGCAACCCCATGGATTATAGCCTGCCAGGCTCCTCCATCCAGGGGATTTTCCAGGCAAGAGTACTGGAGTGGGTTGCCAGTTTCTAAGTTATCTGCTTAGGGTAAATTCTCAAAAGTCAAATGACTGGTCCAGAATAATGGGATGTTTTTGTGGCCTTTGGAATGTATTATACTAAATTTCTTTTCAAAAGTTCCTATCAATTAAAATGATATAATTTGGACTATACAACCAGGAAATTAAGATAAATATTAGTACAACAACAAACATGGAATAAAATTGAGGCATGTAAACCATTAAGTAATTGAGAGAATATAATGGAGGGGTCTAGGGGACGACAGAGGATGAGATGGTTGGATGGCATCACTGACTTGATGCATGCTGAGTTTGAGCAAGCTCTGGGAGTTGGTGATGGGCAGGGAAGCCTTGTGTGCTGCAGTCCATGGGGTCGCAAAGAATCAGAAATCACTGAGTGACTGAACTGAACTGAGGGTTAGCGGAAATAAAGAAAATGGTAACAAAACTTGGAGGATTTTCTGATAAAAAGCATTCACTTGTTATACACTGTCCCTCAGGAAAACTAGACAACTAGTAAAGAAAGAGAAAAGAAATGATAGTGAAGGAATCACATCTTTTCTTTTCCCCTCTGGGATTTATTTTCTTCAGTCCTCTGGAACTGTGAAAATAAGTTACGCTAAAGAAGAAACAAACAAGAGTCTCAAAAAGGCATAGTATTATCAATCTTAAAACCATTAATATAAGCAGTAGGAAATGGCGCATGAATTTATAGACAAGCCCTATTATGAGTAAGCATGCCTAAGTGGAGGGAAGTTAAGCACAGAAAGACAAATGGATAGAAGGCTATTTGATAGATATTATAAACAGAAGGATTCTAAAGCAGATAAAGGAAACAAGGAGGAGGGTATAACAGTTTAAGATTTATCTTTATTTACCGTTCCATCTTCCATCAGCTTCAGACATGAACCAAAATCTGCTAACCGAATATGTCCATTCATATCCATCAATATATTGTCAGGTTTGATGTCTCTGAAAAAAATAGACACATTCAATTTTTATTTGGAAAAAATAAATACAATCAGTTACTTGGTAAGATGGAAAAGACTATTAAGAGTTCCCTGGACAGCAAGAAGATCAAACCAATTAATCCTAAAGGGAATAAACCCTGGATATTCATTTGAAGGACTGATGCTGAAGCTCCAATACTTTGGCCACCTGACACAGGCAAAGAGCTAACACATTGGAAAAGACTAGGAAAGACTGAAGGCAGTAGGAGATGAGGGAGACAGGAGATGAGGGAGACAGAAAATGAGATGGTTGGATGGCAACACCGACTCAATGGACATGAGTTTGAGCAAACTCCAGGAGAAAACAGTGAAGGACAGGGAAGCCTGGCGCGCTACAGTTCATTGGGTCGCAAAGAGTCAGACATGACTTAGTGACTGAACAACAACAACTTGGTAAGATAACCATTGTTGTCTGAAAATCTCAACTTTTTCAGAATTACTACTCTGTGAACACATATTTCTGTAGTTACTTTATGGGTTCAAATCCTCTCTCTGGTTCATATTAAAACTTTCTTAAACACATGCAGTTTCAGTGTTCTGGAGATAAAATGTGCTTGGTAATTCTCAGGTAACATTAGTCTTACCCTTCTTCCTTTAGATAGGCACAGTTTCCACCGTGACCATGGTAGACCTACTTTCTGCATACAAAGAAGAGTCATAATCACTTGATTCTAACCCATGAAATTGAATAGGAAAAAATATACTTCCTAGACCCTGCACATAAATGTAGATAAACACTCAGTTACTGTAGGTCATGACATAAAAATAACTGTTTCATAAAACTGATTTGGAAAACAACTGAAACAACTACTTACTAGTGATCTACATTATATAAAGCTATTTACAGATGTTAAGTCAAAGCCTTGTAAGATATCCAAATCTAATTAATAACAAGCTCTATCACTCCAGTTTTGGCATTTGTTTTTACAGTGTTGCAAAACTCTGTGGCAGGTATCCCACTACAAGGGCAGAGCTGAGCAGTTCTGATAGACTATGGCCTTCCAAGCCTAAAATATTTCCTACCTAGCCCTTTATAGAAAAAAGTTTTCTGACCCCTGTATCAGCTGATTGTTTAATATAGACAGGCAGATAGATAGACTAAAAAACAACAAACAGTATGGGAAACGGGCTTCATAATATTTGAACTTACCACCTTGACTGTCAGAAATGCTATATTAAGAAAAGATTTTCTACTGTTTGGAAACACTAAAAAGTACACTTTAGTGCTAGAGGAACGTTAGATATTACCTAAATCATTTTCTGATGCAGGGAAAACTGTACTTTATTCTTTATTTTTAAAAACATTAAAGCTATATAATCATTAAATATAACTGCCACTGGCAGATTTCTCAGATTTTAAAGAAGACAAAAGGAATTACAAAGACAGAATTTATAAACATCAATAATATTTTCAGTTATCTGGAAAATAATCTAATACTATGTTTCTAAAATTTATCTATGTTGACACGTTTGTTTTAGTTCATTATTTTAAATGCTATATGGAATATTTTCATACATGTAATTTACTTATCAATTCTCCAGATTATAGTATTTAAATTATTCCCAACAATTTTAGGTTGTTTTAGATTTTTATTTTGCTATTACACAAAATTCTAAGATGAATAATTTTTACAATTACCTCCTTGTACTCATACAGGAACATTTCCCCACACTATTTAGAAGTGGAATTGCTATGAAAAGACAAGTATGTTTTTAACTTTACTAGCAGGATTACTATTAAAATTAAGACTCTTTTTGTGATGAACAGGGAGGCCTGGTGTGCTGCAGTCCATGGGGTTGCAAAGAGCTGGACAAGACTGAGTGACTGAACTGAACTGAATAGTCATCTTAGATTTTTCTTCAATAAAATGCTAATTAAAATCTTGTGCCTTTTTTTTTATTGTGTGTGTGCTGTTTGTTTTTGGTTTATCTTCAGGAATTTTGTTTCCTCAAATTTACCTACATGTGTTAGAAATCTGTTCTCCCAGCATGTGGGCTTGCTTTCTCATATTGTTAATGGATCTTTCTTATTCATAAAAATATTTAATGATAATGTAGGCTTATAATTTATCATTTGTTTTTCTGTCTTTTTCACTGTTTTCAGCTTTACGGGGACAGACTTGACAAACAAAACTGCAATACATTTATAAGTGTACAAATGACAATTAATTCGATATATGTAACATTGTGAAAGGATCTTCACCATTTAGTTAACACATTCATCATCTCATCGAAATATTTACTTTTTGTGTGTGCGAACACTTATGTTCTACTCTCTTAGCAAAGATACTATCAACTATCATCATCATGCTATACATTAGCTCCTTGGATCTTGTACATCCTAAAACTTAAAACTTTGTACCCTTTTATCAAGTTCTCCCTGTTTCCCATACCCTCAGTCCCAGTCAACCACCATTCTACTCTCAAAATTTGCCTTTTTTGTTCTAAGGTAGCACTCTTATCTTCTCCTCCCAGGAGTCATCTAGACAGTGTCCTATATTTTCTTTTAAAAGCTTTATTTTTCATTTCAAGTCTTTATTCTCCCTGGAATTAATTTATGTTTTGTGTGAGATAAAGGCCACACCATATTTCTTTTTGTCCCAATACCATTTATTGAATGACATCCTTTTTTAGCACTGATTCTTAATAGCACCTAGGTCATAGATCAAGTACATCTATTTCAGGACCTCCCATGTAATTTCAATGAACAGTCTTTGGAACAAAAAGGAGCCTATTACCAGGACAACAGGCATGAATTGGAACTGTCACAAGCAAACAGAGGTAGGGCCACCCTATCTATATGCCTATACTTAGACTAATATCACACTGTCTTTATTGTGACAACTCTATATGACCTCTCCATATCAGTAGATTGTGCTTTTAAATTGCCATGGCTCTTCCAGATAAATGCTAGAATTAGCTTAGTAAGTTCTATAAAACATACTGAGATTTTGATGGGAATCACGATGACTTCGGGCTTCAGGGGTGGCACAGTGGTAAAGAATCCACCCGTCAATGCGGGAGACACAGGTTCAATCTGGGAGACACAGGTTCAGTCCCTGGGTGGGGAAGATCCCCTGGAGAAGGAAATAAACAACCCACTCCCATATTCTTGCCTGGAAAATCCCATGGAGAAGGGAGCCTAGTAGGCTACAGTCCATGGAGTTGCAAAGAGTCAGACACGACCTAGCAACTGAGCACAGCACAATGACTTTACAGAGTAATCTGAAAAGAAATGGTATCTTTGCAATATGACTTTTCCCGTCCATGTATCAATTAACACTAAAGACACATTATATCTTACTTAATGTATATAGACACATTACATATTAGTTACAAGTCTTCTTTTATGTCCTTCAATAATACTGAATATTTTTTCACAGAGAGCTTACCCATCTTTTGTTATCAATAGTCTTACGTACTTACTGTGAATAGGACTTTCTTCACAGAAGCATTCTCAATTTGCTTCCAATTTTAATGGGAATGTTTCTAATATTTCACCATTAAATATGATCTTTGGTTTAGATTTTTAGTAGAACCTCAATATTAAGAGAATTTCTTTCTATTCTCAAATTGCTAAAAGTATCAGAAATGGATATTCAATTCTGTTGTCATTTTTGGTATTTTCTTTTATGGTTTTTCTTTAACCTATTAATACAGTGTATTACACAAATAGACTTTTTATCTTTTCATGGTCTTTTATTTTAAAAAATTTTTAATGGGAGGAAGATCGCTTTACAATGAATGTTGCATTGGTTTCTGCTGTATGGCAACACAAATCAACCATAATTACAGTTATGTCTCCTTGCCCATGAGCCTCCTCCGCTCAAATAGATTTTTTAATGCTGAAACTTCCTTGCATCCTGGGATAAAACCTACATGGCCACGCTTTTGTTTTTAACGTGTCATCAGTCACTGAGTCTAAAATTCTATCATAAAGATACACTAGTAAATCATATGCCACTAAAAGAACATACTGACTACTATAATTTTAGAAGTGATTAAAAACTTTCAGAGATATTAAGTTTGTCTTAGCATTGAAAATATATAATATATATATATTACTGAATTCAGCTTTTATTTAAAACCTTATCTTTATATTCATAAGTGACACTGTTTCACATAAAATTCTCTTATTGTACTATCCTTGTCAAGTTCTGTTGTTAAGGTTTTACTATCTTCATAAGTTAGGGTAAGTGGCTTTTAAAATTTTCTAAAACAGTTTAAACAGGATTCAGTTAAAAGTAAAGGACCACTCATCCGTAAAACCATGTGGAGTAAAAGACTGTTAGTAGCAGCTATATACATTAACAGTTCAAAACTGGAAAAAACTCAAATGACAATTAGCAGGTAGGTGGATAAACTGTCAGAAAAATAAACTGTCAGTGGAAGGCTACTCAGCAAGAAGGAAAGATCAAATTGGATGAATCTCAAAAACCTTATGCTGATCAAAGGACATCAGACAAAAAAAAATATGATGAATGACTCCATTTATAAGAAATTTCTTAATTTGAATATGAGTCATACCATTTATTATTAAAGTTTCTGTAATCTGTAATTTTCTTTATCTCCAAGGAAAAGCATTATTTGACTTAAAAGAACACTTGACTTAAAACGAACACTTGACTTAAAACATTTAACTTAAAAAGAACAATATTATTTAAAATTCTAAGCCAAAATTAGTAATTATAATGACATATATTTTATATATAACAATTACTTATATAACTGTTATATATATAATATTTAACAATTATTCTATATTATTCTTTATAAGAATAGAAAAGCATCCCAAAACAATGACCATATTAAAAGGGAAATATTCTATAGGTCATTCTTATTTTAACATTTCACTAGAATATCAGTACCAGAGCATGATTACTATAAATATTATTCCTATAATAGTAAAATGTGGATATAATAACATTAGTTAACCTTCAAAGCACCAGTTTTCAACTCCGGATGGACAACAAAATCAACTAGAGAGGTTGCACCTACATATACTTCAGCCCCAGTCCAGAAACCACAATTGGATTACTGCATAGGGACTGATTACTGAGAACTAACTGCTCATTTAGGACACATGTCTCTCCTTTCATCAACATCATGTCAGTGTCTCCCATCTGGTTCCTTTTCATCATTTATACAGGTTGAGGATGCAGGCTCTCACATATGAATGCTTTTATTTCCTGGTCTTCCTACTCCTCCTCTTTATATACCAATATAGAAAAAAAAATAGCATACTGTATTAAAACATTACAACTAAAATGGTTATTAAAACTGTATCATAATTTTGTCAAATACATATTACATCAGTAAGACAGAAAAGGAAACTGACACTTGTAAAATTATGTCACAAACTGCCTCTTTGTTAGTCATACATTTGAATATTTTATAGGAATATTAATTTGAAGCTTACTTCACAACTGAAAAAAGTTATTCATAACATTCTGTCAATAACTTTTCTCAAACTTACCTTTCCCAACAGTGGCTGCCCAAATACTAATCTTTTTATTGATGTATATCCTTCAAGAAACCATCTAGATACAATTAACAAGAGGAAACAAGTGAAATTGACAACTCACACCTATAGTGTAACTCAAAGAAAGTCTACCATGAAATTAAAATAATTTCTAATTATAGAAATAAATATTCAAATCCAGCAGACCAAACTCTAATATGCATGTGGAAGCAAGACACAGGAAAGAGACTATGGGAAAAAGAAGAAAAGAACAGGGAGTCCAGGGATGATAAAATGTAGATTAAACTACTGCCCACTGTATCATTGAAAGAAAAGCCCTAATAAGCATGATATGCGTGTGCATGCTAAGTTGCTTCAGTCATGTATGACTCTTCAAGATCCTACTGACTATAGCCTGCCAGGCTCCTCTGTCCATGGGGATTCTCCAGGGAAGAATACTGGAGTGGGTTGCCATGCCCTCCTCCAATGGATCTTCCAGACCCAGGGATCAAAAGCACGTCTCTTGTGTCTCCTGCACTGGCAGATGGGTTCTTTACCACTAGCTATACCTGGGAAGCCCCTTATTAAGCATGGGGTAAGATGGAATAAAGGGGGAAAATGAGTAAAAGGTACATGAGATCTTTTTGAACTGAGTGCAATTTCCTGTGAATCTAAAATGGTGTCAAAATAAAAAGCTTCTTTTTTTTTCTTTTTACTTCTTATTTAATTTTTTTAATACTTTATTCTTTATTACAATACTGTATTTGTTTTGCCATACATTGACATGAATCAGCCACAGGTGTCCACGATCTCCCAATGCTGAAGCCCCCTCCCACCTCCCACCCCATATCATCTCCCTGAATCATCCCGTGCACCAGCCCCATGCATCCTGCCTCCTGTATTGAACATAGACTGACGCTTCATTCTTACAAGATAGTATACATGTTTCAATGCCATTCTCCCAAATCATCCCCCACCTCGCTCTCCCTCAGAGTCCAAAAGTCTGTTCTATACCTCTGAGTCTCTTTTGTTGTCTCACATAGAGGGTCATCATTACTATCCTTCTAAATTCCATATATATGTGTCAGTATACTGTATTGATGTTTTTCTTTCTGGCTTACTTCACTCTGTATAATTGGCTCCAATTTCATCCATCTCATTAGAACTGAGTCGAATTTATTCTTTTTAAGGGCTGAGTAGTACTCCATTGTGTATATGTACCACAGCTTTCTTACCCATTCATCTGCTGATGGACATCTAGGTTGCTTCCATGTCCTGGCTATTATAAACAGTGCTGCAATGAACATTGGGGGTACATGTGTCTCTTTCAATTCTGGTTTCCTTGGTGTGTATGCCCAGCAGTGGGATTGCTGGATCATAAGGCAGTTCTGTTTGCAATAAAAGGAATCCAAATTGGAAAAGAAGAAGTAAAACTCTCACTGTTTGCAGACGACATGATCCTCTACATAGAAAATCCTAAAGACTCGACCAGAAAACTACTAGAGCTAATCAAGGAATATAGTAAAGTTGCAGGATATAAAATCAACACTCAGAAATCCCTTGCATTCCTATACACTAATAATGAGAAAGTAGAAAAAGAAGTCAAGGAAACAACCCCATTCACCATTGCAACGAAAAGAATAAAATACTTAGGGATATACCTACCTAAAGAAACTAAAGACCTATATATCGAAAACTATAAAACACTGATGAAAGAAATCAAAGAAGACACTAATAGATGGAGAAATATACCATGCTCATGGGTTGGAAGAGTCAATATAGTGAAAATGAGTATACTACCCAAAGCAATCTACAGATTCAATGCAATCCCTATCAAGCTACCAGCAGTATTTTTCACAGAACTAGATCAAGTAATCTCAAGATTTGTATGGAAATACAAAAAACCTCGAATAGCCAAAGCAATCTTGAGAAAGAAGAATGGAACTGGAGGAATCAACTTGCCTGACTTCAGGCTCTACTACAAAGCCACCGTCATTAAGACAGTATGGTACTGGCACAAAGACAGAAATATAGATCAACGGAACAAAATAGAAAGCCCTGAGATAAACCCACACACCTATGGACACCTTATCTTCGACAAAGGAGGCAAGAATATACAATGGAGTAAAGACAGTCTCTTTAACAGGTGGTGCTGGGAAAACTGGTCAACCACTTGTAAAAGAAAAAGCTTCTTTTTTAAGGCCCAACCCTGAAAATTACCTTGAGAAAATGTATAGGCTTATTATTTTATGCTTATTTTTGTGTTATATATTAAGATAATCTTTTTAACACATATTTATATTGTACTTAAACAATGTACCACTAAGGAGAAGAACCTAAAACTGTGTAACAGTCAATGGTATGTGATTTTCTCTCATCAGTGGACCTCCTATGACCTTGTCCCTCCCAGCTCAGTCATTTCTCACATTCCCTTTTGCCCATGATCTTCGCCTCCACTCCTCTGGTTAAAATCCCAACTGGCCAATCGCCACCTCCTAAACTGCAGAATAACTGCTTTCTCTTCTGAGAACAGCCTTTGACACTACGGGTACACCTCAGAAATATTGCAGGTTAGGTTCCAGACCATTGCAATCACACTTATCAGCAATAAAGCAAGTCACATGAAGTTTCTGGTTTCCCAGTGCATATAAAATTATGTTTGCACTATAATGTAGTCTAGTGAGTCTAGTATTATGCTGTATGTCTTAAAAAAACAATGTACATACTTGAATTTAAAATTTCTTTATTACTTAAAAATGATAACCATCATCTTCCAATGCAAGGTTGCCATAAACCTTCAACCTACAAAAAGCATAGTGTATTTGACGTATAATAAAGCAAAGCACAATTAAATGAGGTAGCTCTCCCTATATTCCCTCCACATGACCTCACTTGCTAAAGCTCTATAAAAACTGCTATCCTTCCTAAAGCAATGTCTAAGTCAGCTTGGGCTGCCATGATAAATACCATAAACTGGGTGGCTTAAACAAAAGAAATTTATTTTCTCACAGTGCAAGAGGTTGGGAAGTCCAAGATCAACGTCCAGCAGGGTTTGGCTTGCAGTTAGGACTATTTTCCTGGCATGCGGATGGCTGCCCTCCAGTTGTGTCCTCACACGGCCTTTCCTTGGTGTGCTCACAGACTGGGGGAGAGGGGAGCACACTATGCTACCTTCTTTCACTAATCCTATCAAGAGGACCCTATCTTAATGACATCATCTAACCTAATCACTTCCTAAAGACATACTGGGGACTAAGAGCTTCATCATATGAACTGGGGGTGTGGGCACCACATCCTCATTCCATAACAAGCAGTATATTCCTTGAAAGCATCTCATGCCCTAGCACTATGAATAAAGGCTTATTTATGCTTAAAAGTGAAAGTGGCTTAGTCGTGTGCCGCCACTGCAATCCTGTGGTGTATGTATGTAGCCTGGCAGGCTCCTCTGTCCATGGGATTCTCCAGGCAAGAACACTGGAGTGGGTAGCCTTTCCCTTCTCCAGGGGATCTTCCCAACCCAGGGATGGAACCCAGGTCTCCTGCACTGCAGGGGTATTCTTCACTGTCTGAGCCATTAGGGAAGCCCAAGAATGCTGGAGTGAATAGACCATTCCTTCTCCAGGGGATCTTCCCGACCCAGGAATTGAGCCAGGGTCTCCTGCATTCTAGGCAGATTCTTCACCAGCCGAGCTACAGGGAAGCCCTAACATTTACCTAGTCAATGTTCTTCTACAGTTTTTATTAATCACTTAATCAGCTAACAACTGAATAATCACTATGTACCATAGATTGTGCTTGGTGCTAGGGTTACTGAATATAGATCTCAGTTTAACCAAAGTATTTCTACTGCTAAAATTAAATAATGAGAAATAGGTGGGAAACAGCAAGTTAATGGCCAAAATTTATCTATTTTAAAATACCACATACTTATTTACATAAGATGCTAATGAGTAATCAAATAGTTTGACAGACTTTTCTTTTTAATAAGTATATGATGATACTATACTTTTATATACACACAATAGTCATATTTGTTGATAACATAATGGTTCCTACTTTATATAATGGAGTAAGATTTATCAATATTTCATGACATTCCACAAAGTTCACTTAACATCTGTCAGAACTCTGTGTTGGTTTCAGATACCATGAAGCAGAAGTGAGACCAACTGAGCCAAAACCCAGCATGTTCTATTTTACAATGAAATCAGCCACCAACTTGCAAAAAAACGGCTAGCCATATTCTGCATTCTTCTGGCTGAAGTTTCTTCAAATAATTCTCAAATAGATGGTACTACTAAAATAATATAAAATTACTTTAAAATGTATTTATACACTGTTATGTTGGCTAGGCACTTCTGTCTTCATCAGAATCCATTTCAAAACTTACACTTACTAACTTAACTGTTTTTGATAAATCCAAAAATCATATTGTAAAAATCAACACATTTCTTGAAACAAGAAATTAAAGCACAAAAATAATCATTAATGACAGCCATTGATTTTTTTTCCTGGATCAGCAAGTAGAACAACTAACCGCCATATACTAAAGAGAGGCTCAAAATGAAAATCATAAAAACAAGATGCAAAAATTCAGAGGAATATGCCTACCAAAGCCTGGTATATTTGTATTTTATAATACAAAGTTAGTTTCAAGGCAAAACAAAAGCCTTCTTAGTGATAAAAAAGAAAACTATTTCACCAGTAATATATAGTAAGTAAATCTGTGATACTTCACTTTCTTAGGGGAAGAGGACGTGAAGTAGGATGACGGTTTAGTTCAGTTTAGTTGCTCAGTTGTGTCTGACTCTTTGCGACCCCATGAACAGCAGCACGCCAGGCCTCTCTGTCTACCACCAACTCCCGGAGTCCACCCAAACCCATGTCCATTGAGTCAGTGATGCCATCCAACCATCTCATCCTCTGTCGTCCCCTTCTCCTGCCTTCAATCTTTCCTAGCATCAGGGTCTTTTCCAGTGAGTCAGCTCTTCGCATGAGGTGGCCAAAGTATTAGAGTCTCTGCTTAAGCATCAGTCCTTCCAATGAATATTCAGGACTGATTACCTTTAGGATGGACTGGTTGGATCTCCTTGCAGTCCAAGGGACTCTCAAGAGTCTTCTCCAACACCACAGTTCAAAAGCATTAATTCTTCAGCACTCAGCTTTCATTATAGTCCAATGCTCACATCCATACATGACCGCTGGGAAAATCATAGCCTTGACTAGACGGACCTTTGCTGACAAAGTAACGTCTCTGCTTTTTAATATGCTGTCTAGGTTGATCATAGCTTTTCTCCCAAGGAGCAAGCATCTTTTAATTTCATGGCTCCAGTCACCATCTGCAGTGATTTTGGAGCCCAAGAAAATGAAGTCTCTCACTGTTTCCATTGTTTTCCCATTTATTTGCCATGAAGTGATGAGACCAGATGCCATGATCTTAGTTTTCTGAATGTTGAATTTTAAGCCAACTTTTTCACTCTCCTCTTTCACTTTCATCAAGAGGCTCTTTAGTTCTTTGCTTTCTGCCATAAGGGTGTTGGCATCTGCATATCTGAGATTATTGATATTTCTCCCAGCAATTTTGATTCCAGCTTGTGCTTCATCCAGCCCAGCATTTTGCATGATATATTCTGCATATAAGTTAAATAAGCAGGGTGATGATATACAGCCTTGATGTACTCCTTTTCCTATTTGGAACCAGTCTGTTGTTCCATGTCCAGTTCTAACTGTTGCTTCCTGACCTGCATATAGATTTCTCCAGAGGCAGGTCAGGTGGTCTGGTATTCCCATCTCTTTCAGAATTTTCCACAGTTTATTGTGATCCACACAGTCAAAGGCTTTGGCATAGTCAATAAAGCAGAAATAGATGTTTTTCTGGAACTCTCTTGCTTTTTCCATGATCCTGCAGATGTTGGCAATTTGATCTCTGGTTCCTCTGCCTTTTCTAAAACAGCTTGAACATCTGGAGTTCATGGTTCACGTACTGCTAAAGCCTGGCTTGGAGAATTTTGAGCATGACTTTACTAACGTGTAAGATGAGTGCAACTGGCGGTAGTTTGAACATTCTTTGGCATTGCCTTTCTTTGAGATTGGAATGAAAACTGACCTTTTCCAGTCCTGTGGCCACTGATGAGGCTTCCAAATTTGTTGGCATATTGAGTGCAGCACTTTCACAGCATCATCTTTCAGGATTTGAAATAGCTCTACTGGAATTCCATCATCTCCACTAGCTTTGTTCATAGTGATGCTTTCTAAGGCCCACTTGACTTCACATTCCAGGATGTCTGGCTCTAGGTGAGTGATCACATCATCATGATTATCTGGGTCTTGAAGATCTTTTTTGTACAGTTCTTCTGTGTGTTCTTGTCACCTCTTCTTAATATCTTCTGCTTCTGTTGGGTCCATACCATTTCTGTCCTTTATCGAGCCCATCTCTGCATGAAATGTTCCCTTGGTATCTCTAATTTTCTTGAAGAGATCTCTAGTCTTTCCCATTCTGTTCTTTTCCTCTATTTCTTTGCATTGATCGCTGAGGAAGGCTTTCTTATCTCTTCTTCCTATTCTTTGGAACTCTGCATTCAGATGCTTATATCTTGCCTTTTTTCCTTTGCTTTTGGCTTCTCTTCTTTTCATGGCTATTTTCAAGGCCTCCCCAGACAGCCATTTTGCTTTTTTGCATTTCTTTTCCATGGGGATGGTCTTGATCCCTTTCTCCTGTACAATGTCACAAACCTCCGTCCCTAGTTCATCAGGCACTCTATCAGATTTTGTCCCTTGAATCTATTTCTCACTTCCACTATATAATCATAAGGGATTTGATTTAGGTCATACCTGAATGGTCTAGTGGTTTTCCCTACTTTCTTCAATTTCAGTCTGAATTTGGCAATAAGGAGTTCATGATCTGAGCCACAGTCAGCTCCTGGACTTGTTTTTGTTGACTGTATAGAGCTTCTCCATCTTTGGCTGCAAAGAATATAATCAGCTTGATTTCGGTGTTGACCATCTGGTGATGTCCATGTGTAGAGTCTTCTCTTGTGTTGCTGGAAGAGGGTGTTTGCTATGACCAGTGCATTTTCTTGGCAGAACTCTATTAGTCTTTGCCCTGCTTCATTCCATATTCCAAGGCCAAATTTGCCTGTGACTCCAGGTGTTTCTTGACTTCCTACTTTTGCATTCCAGTCCCCTCTGATGAAAAGGACATCTTTTTTGGGTGCTAGTTCTAAAAGGTCTTGTAGGTCTTCATAAAACCGTTCAACTTCAGCTTCTTCAGCATTACTGGTTGGGGCATAGATTTGGATAATTGTGATATTGAATAGTTTTCCTTGTAAACGAACAGAGATCATTCTGTCGTTTTTGAGATTGCATCCAAGTACTGCATTTTGGACTCTTTTGTTGACCATGATGGCTACTCCATTTCTTCTGAGGGATTCCTGCCCACAGTAGTAGATATAATGGTCATCTGAGTTAAATTCACCCATTCCAGTCCATTTTAGTTCGCTGATTCCTAGAATGTTGACGTTCACTCGCCATCTCCTGTTCGAACACTTCCAATTTGCCTTGATTCATGGACCTAACATTCCAGGTTCCTATGCAACAATGCTCTTTACAGCATCGCACCTTGCTTCTATCACCAGTCACATCCACAGCTGGGTATTTGCTTTTGCTTTGGCTCTATCCTTTCATTCTTTCTGGAGTTATTTCTCCACTGATCTCCAGTAGCATACTGGGCACCTACTGACCTGGGGAGTTCTCTTTCAGTATCCTATTGCTTTCCTTGGAACTCTACAATCAACTGGTATATCTTTTCTTTTCCCTTTTGCCTTTAGCTTCTCTTCTTTTCTCAACTATTTGTAAGGGCTCCTCAGACAACCATTTTGCCTGTTTACATTTCTTTTTCTTGGCGATGTTCTTGATCACTGTCTCCTGTACAATGTCATGAACCTCTGTCCATAGGATGATGGTGTGACTGTATAATTCTTCCCTCCTCATCTCACCTTCCTACCTTCCTCAGCACCAGGGCTGCAATTGTATGTGCCAAAAGCAAGGATAATTCCTAAGAAGAAATTCTAGCCCTTAAATCTTAATGTCAGTATTCCCAAGGACTTGGTAGGGTGGGTCATGCCATCTTCTCATTTGGTAAAACAGAGGCTGGCAGGGAATACTGTTGGGTTGCTTGGTCACTCAGATAGGTATTTCTGTATTTATGCAACCCTATACTGCATCAATGCATTGGTATGGAGGCACCTGCTAGCACTGCTGCTGTCAATCTGGACCAGCACAGGGTCAAACCTAACATTTTCCCAAAGGACCAAAAGTCTAGGCAAGAATAAGTGACAAATGAAGAGAAGAAAAAGTAATAGCTAAGGATAAAAGTATAAATAAATGGATTCTGTAATAAGGGGAATCCAGTATTATACTGATGCACTGTGAGAGGCTTAGAGCAAGAGATGATATTGTCTCTTGGCTCATTTACACCAGATACCACAAGGGGTGAAGCCATATGTTGCTGAAACAACTTCCTGCTTTTGGCACCTGGCATTATCAAATGGAATTCTGCAAACCTGAGTGCCATTGTTCTGGGAGACAATTTAGTCATATGACATGATGATGGACTATATGGTTGCTAACTCGGTGGGACCCTGGTAATACGCCAGCATCTTCTGACTTACCATATGGTGTTAACACTGGCCTCACTTTTAAGATTCAATCACATTACATAGGTCTTTTGATAATACTGATATTAATAAATAAGTATATTGGAAGATTTAGTTAAAGCCTCCTCAGGACATAATAAAATGATCAGCTGGAGAAAGAACTCAATTTTGTTAACCCTCAACTAGATTCTATGCTAAACAGTTCTGCATAAGTTTATCATATGGTACAAATTACAGATCAAAGGGGTAAAACAAGTAATTAACATAGTAGTACAAAAATATGAAGGCCATCTAATATGGCCTTATTAGATGAATTACTGGTTTCTTCGAATTTATCCCTACTGAGCTCCTCCAAATGACAGACATACTCACACTGGAATTATTGTTCTGTTCATTATATAAATGTTACACTAAATCTAAGCACCCCACCCCCCCAAATATGACCATTTTGTTGTAAAAAAAAAAAAAAGCTTTGGCCTGTGCAGTGAATAACTAATCTCAACCAAAGAGATGTCTGGCCTTTGCTGCAGCTACTGGCAGGTGACCTCTAGGACCTTGGAACATCATACCCAACCAAACAGATTAACAATGTAATTAATGAGGATGTAATTTGTTTAGTCCATGTAGTATCACTTTTATCTTTGAAAGGGACTGGAAAGTGTCATCTCAACTGCAGGAGAGGGCTGGAGACGAAAGGTCAGTCGTATAGGCAATATGTGCTTGAGCAGTCCCCAAAACTCTGGAAACCAAACGCTCAGGTGAGTTTCTGTGATTGGCAGTACTCCACGTGCACTGTCACATGGATGCCCGGGAAGTCACGCGATCCTCACTTCACAAGGAGAAGAGGACAGAAGCCCTGGGTTTGGTACTTCTCCTGAGAGCTGCCCTGTGCACTTCCTTCTCCCAGCTGATTTTACTCTATATCTTTTCCATGTGTTAAACTGGAACTTTAAGTAGAAGAGCTTTCAGTGAGTTTCTTGAATCTTTCTTAAAAATTATTAAAATTAAAAGTGGTTTTGGGAACCCCTCGAACTGTAATTGGTGCCAGAAGTAAGGGTGGTCTTTCAAGACTGGTCCCTTTAAGTTGTGAAGTTGGCCCAGATTCCTTGCAGTTACTGCAATACTAAATGCACTGTAATACAATGACTATCTTTAAGTAAAGTGATCTCTATAATGGCTGACATCCCAACTTCACCTAAACTCTAATCTGACAATTTCTAACTATAAAACTATGTATTCTTTGGTAATTTTAAGGTATTATACAAATAACTCCTTCATTAGTACTATCAAAAATTCTAGTTTTCAAATGAGACTCAGACCTGTAGGAGACTGAAGGGAGTTTTTTATTAGCCTTGGGCTTCAAAGTATTTCTATTTCATTATAAAAGTATAATGATTTTACATATACCCAGAGAATAACTGACAAATCATACTACATATCCATGCTGAAAAGAGAAGAAATCTGCCTGAAGCCCTGGTGGAGGCCTGTGCATACCTATCCTTCATAAAATCTTATGGGATAAGGGATGAAAAAACTTTTGAAACTGAATTCTGTGTTATTTCCCTCAAAAAATTTTATAAAAATATGTATGATCCATTCCTTGTATCAGTACACTTTACCCTAGAGTTAACCATATTACATAAAACAGTATTAACATTATTAGGTCAGGTTTATAAAAACTATAGTCATAAATCTTGAATATTGAATAAATTCCATGAGGAAAAAGAAGTGATGAAGAAATCCATGAAAAATAAGTGAATTATTTTTGCCTTTTGTTTTATTTTTGGACTAGAGTAAGGATAGAATACTTCAAAAAATACTTTCCACCCTAGGATTTGTTGAAGCCAGTACTTAATATTTAAGACAAACACAGAAAAGCACACACACTCCATTATGTTCCACAAAACTGATCTAATTTGACTTCAGAGACAGAGTCTATCCAACAAAAAGTTGGTGTGCCCGAGCCCTTAGGATTCTTGTCTGATATGAAATATGAGCATTTGTACATGAATAAGCTATATACCAAGCAAAACAAGTAAAGGCAAGCATGAAAAACATGAAAACATAACAACAACTTCTGTTCATTAGTTATTTTTTCCTGACTTAGGTTCTTCATTTTTAATTATAAGTTCTATCTCATGATTCTTTACTCATATAAATATTCTGCCACTGTTTTATTGCATGCGCTTTAAACTACCTAAATCCATTGTGGAATGATAGGAGAAAGAAAAGGAATGAAAAAACATGTAGATAAATTACTACAGTATGAGGAAATACAATCCAGTGGACATTACACAATGACTGATTTAACTATTTTTTAAGTTTATGTATAGTCTAAATACTAGATGCAATAGTAACTGTTCCTAAAATATGATTTGACAATGGGAATGCTAGATTGCAAAAACCAACTAACCCATATCCAGTAAGAAGACTTTGAAACAAACACCAGGTTCCCTGTCTAGAGGAAGGAAACCTTCAGAGATACATAATAAAATATATCGATCAAACAATAAGGAAAACATCATAGTCTCTACCTCCAGAAGCTCAAAAACTATGGAGAAAAAGTATTAGTCACTTCCAATCAATTTTGACTCTTTGCAACCCCCTATAGACTGTAGCCTACCAGGCTCCTCTGTCCATGGAATTCTCCAGGCAAGCATAGTGGAGTGGGTTGCCATAAGGCAAATATAAAAGTAAACATTTTGATCAGTACACTATCCTATACTTTAACACAGCATACAACAAATTGCAAAGTTATTATTCATTACATGTACTGTTTATATTAGCTCATTTGTATATATATATATATATATGTATATATAGTTCCTTTGGGCTTTCCTGGTGGTTCAGTGGTAAAGAATCTGACTACTGACACAGGAGACATAGGTTTGATCTCTGATCTGGGAAGACCCATTGGAGAAGGAAATGGCAACCCAATCCACTATTCTTGCCTGGACATCACCAGGGACAGAGGAACCTTGTGTGCTACAGTCCATGAGGTCACAAAAGAGCTGCTGCTAAGTCACTTCAGTCGTGTCCGACTCTGTGGGACCCCATAGACGGCAGCCCACCAGGCTCCCCCGTCCCTGGGATTCTCCAGGCAAGAACACTGGAGTGGTTTGCCATTTCCTTCTCCAATGCATAAAAGTGAAAAGTGCAACTGAAGTCGCTCAGTCGTGTCCGACTCTTAGCGACCCCATGGACTGCAGCCCACCAGGCTCTTCTGTCCATGGGATTTTCCAGGCAAGAGTGCTGGAGTGGGGTGCCATTGCCTTCTCCACACAAAAGAGCTGGATATGATTAAACAAATCAACAACAACAGTAGATCTTTTATATTATCTATTTCACTAAAGAGATTCATTCATCTCAAATGTGTCTTCCTTTACTTTATACTATGTTTCCGCCATTGAATTCCTTTTGCAACTTTGTCAAAATCAGCTGGGAGTGATTGGTGTCAGTCTATGATCAGGTTCTCTATTCTATCTACTGATCTTTGTGCTTATTCCTCCACCATTACCAGAGCCTTGCTTAAGTCAACAATATAGTATGTCTTAATATCAGCTACAGTGATTCTTCCTACTTCATTTTCCTTTTTCAAAACCATTTTAGCTATTTTAGTTCTGTGGCCTTTCCATATAGACTTTAAAATAAGCTTGGTTTTATCTTAAAAAAAAATCTTCACTAAATTTTATTTATCTCATATTTCGTGCTCCCAAACGGACAAGAAGCTTGTCTTCAGTATCAGAACTGTATGCTATACTTACTTAAAATTTCACATATAAATAGTACAATGCTATTTGTAAAGAGGGCTCAACAAATATTTCCTCAGTAAACTATTTGCTGAAAACAGTCTATCAAGAAAATGGGAATAACATTTTAAGAAGAGTACTGACGTACCTGAACATGTTCCCTGCCAAGCAAAAAGAAAGACAAGAAGAGAGAGAGAAAGAGGTATGGAAGTGGTCATAGGTTGATAAGAGAAAGAGAGAGTATGTGTGTATATGTGTACATGTGTGAGACAGTGGGAAAGAGAATATGTAAATTTTGATAACAGAGACACTATAAACATTTAGATATTTAACCTAAAGAAGAGATGACTTCAGAAAGCATGATGACTATAAGATAAATTAGATTATTACATTTGACTCTGAAGGCAAAACTAGGACCAGTGACTAGGAGAAAAAGAAATTCATCTTACCATAAAGTAAAATTCTTTAACACTGGAGCTGTCCAATAATGGAATGAATAGGATTCATTTAAGTTGTTATTGCTCAGTAGCTAAGTCATGTCCGACTTTTTGTGACCCAATGGACTGCAGCATGCCAGGCTTCCCTATCCTTCACTATCTCTCAGAATTTGCTCAAATTCATGTCCGTTGAGTCAGTGATGCTATCTAACCAACCTAGCCTCTGCCGTCCCCTACTCCTTTGCCTTCAGTCTTTACCAGCATCAGAGTCTTTCCAGTGAGTCCACTATTCACATCAGGTGGCCAAAGTACTGGAGCTTCAGCATCAGTCCTTCCAATGAATATTCAGCATTGATTTCCTTTAGCATTGACTGGTTTGATCTCCTTGTTATCCAAGGAACTCTCAAGAGTCTTCTCCAGAACCACAATACGAAAACATCAATTTTTTTCAGTGCTCGGCCTTCTTTGTGATCCAACTCTCAAATCTGTAAATGACTACTGGAAAAGCCATAGCTTTTGACTATATGGGCCTTTGTCAGCAAATGATGTCTCTGTTTTTAATATGCTGTCTAGGTTGGACATAGTTTTCCTTCCAAGGAGAAAGGGTCTTTTAATTTCATGGTTGCAATCACCGTCTATGGCGATTTTGAAGCCCAAGGAAAAAAAAATGTCACTCCTTCTACCTTTTGCCAGGAAGTGAGGGAACTGGATGACATGATCTTAGTTTTTTGAACACTGAGTTTTAAGCCAGCTTTTTAACTCTCCTCTTTCATCCTCATCAAGAGGGTCTTTAGTTCTTCTTTGTTTTCTGCCATAAAGGTGGTGTCATCTGCATATCTGAGGTTATTGGTATTTCTCCTGGCAATCTTGATTCCAACTTGTGATTCATCCAGCCTAGGATTCTGCATGATGTACTCTGTACAGAAGTTAAATAAGAAGGGTGACAATATATAGCCTTGACGTACTCCTTTCCCAATTTGGAACCAGTCTGTTGTTTCAGGTCTGATTCTAACTCTTGCTTCTTGACCTATATATAGGTTTCTCAGGAGACAGGTAACGTGGAGTGTATTAACACCTGTTTAAACATTTTCCACTGTTTGTTGTGATCCACACAGTCAAAGGCTTTAGAGTGGTCAATGAAACAGAAGTAGATGTTTTTCTGGAATTCTCTTGCTTTCTCTATGATCCATCGAATGTTGGCAATGTGAACTCTGGTTTTCCTGCCTTTTCTAAACCCAGCCTGGTACTCAAGCAGCACTGAGGGTTGAAATGGATTTCAATCCAGATGTCAATATCAGAAACATAGTTGATACCCAGAATGCTGTGTTGAGAATAATTATAAGACTGCATATATAGTCAGTGGGAAAGGGTCCTATGATCAGGTAAGAATATCTGTTACAACCTGACAGAACGGAGGGTAACAGAAATACCTTATACTTACTATCTCTGTATCTGGATGCATTATTTTCAGAAATGATCATTCCTTGTTGAAAATTTAGATGTGAACCAAGTAAAGTTTCTCTAAACTCCACAAGTCTAAGACTAGCGTTCTTTAAATGTTCGATGAAATGATATCTTAAAGTATTTTTAAATGACAGTCCTCAGCTAAAATCTTGGATTACTGCTTAAGCAACAAAAAAGCACTTTGGGTTCTTATACTATAATTCACTCTGGGGACCACAGTACCATCTTAAAAACTGCATTGTGTTTTACCATTTTTAAAGTGTGCTTATGTTTTAGTTTTCAATAAAATCTGTGATTATCAGTAATCAACAGAGAAAAGCATGCAAATAGGAAAAGTAAAATTGAGATCTGAAAAATACAAAAATTTTTAACCAAAATATTATTTTAATGATGTCCTAAAACTTCATTACTAATTAAACCAATCATCATAAGATATCCACAACATAAGATACCCACATCAAAATAAACACTGAGGCAGAAAAAACTTTTTTTCTTCCCCCATTCCTGTTCTTTACAGAGATTACACTTATCACTTGCAACTCAAAAGAAACACTCATTGCTATCTTAGCATAAGTTATCCAAAGTGAGGGTAACTAGACCAGCAGCAGTATCAGTAGCATCACCTGAGAAGGCGTTAGTTAGTTTAGTCGCTAATTGTGTCCGACTTACGGGGTTGCAACTTAGTGACTAAAACTAACACCTCCTCAGGTGATGCTACTGATAAGTGCTGCTGGTCTAGAGATGCCAATTCTCCAGCCCCATCCAACCTACTAGATCAGAAACTCTGGAGTTTTAACAGCACTCCATGTGACTCTGATGCATACCCTGAAGTCTTCAAGCTGCTGTCTTAGTAAATGGTTGTTCTTTCTAACACGCCAGGATCCCTTTACCTGCTTCTCCTTAGTGACTTTGCTCTCCCACGTTTTGCACAACTCAAAAGATTTTCTCATCTGAATGATTAATTCACCAATAACTCTAGGAGGATTTCCTACTTTCTTTCCTTTTAAAATGTGAGGCTGCCTTTTAAACCATCCAATAAGTTTTGACATTTTTTATTACACATAAATTATGAAATGTTTAAATAGAGATTTTTAACATCTGAAAACAGGCATAAAAACAGGTGTATATAAAAGTCATTTTGTAAATGGCCTTTTTCTTTTCATTCCATCTTAAACTATATACAAAATAACACATTTGTAGAAAATTTTTTAAATAAATCATTATACCTGTCAAACGCTTTACAAAGAAGAAATCATCTCATGGCCATCAGAATGATCACTTTCTTACAAAAACATCTCTTCTGACATTTATATAATCCACTCCTTCACTGCATCTTACTCACCTGTGTACATAATGCAGCTGATGAACTGAATCAATTGCTATCACCATCTCAGCCAAGTAAAATCGAGCCATGTCTTCAGGCAATCTATCTTCAAATTTGCTGAGTAGAGTAAGCAAATCCCCACCAACATAATAATCCATAACCAGGTACTAGGAATGAAAATATAAAATGTACTCAATAAATACGAGTGAAAAATCAATGTACTTAATGTACAGCAAGGTCAAACAGCATCAGATCACATACTTTTCTGTTAGTTAACAAGAAGCTATGTAAGATGACCAGCAGCACTCACAATAAGTCTTAAAAATTTCATAAAGTAGAAAATAAATCTTTTAACAACTGGAACAGGGAAAAACATGGGACTATCATTGCTTTGATGTTGTCTTTAAAAGTGAAAAATAACATCATTATTGTCAACCTACAACAGACCACAGTTTTACCAACATTTCATATAAGACAGTCATTTATGTTGAATAAATTCATCTTCATCATCACTATATTTTCCTTATTTCATCTTGAACCAGTAAAGACTTTTTTAGGTATACATAAATAGTGGAGAACTAATTTTAGATACAAACTCTGATGGGTTTGTAATATTATGATTTATAATAAGAAATATATATATTTTGGAATAGAGCAGAGAATTTCTTAAAACCATTGGAATTTAGAAAGATGGTAATGATAACCCTATATGTGAGACAGCAAAAGAGACACAGATGTATAGAAGTCTTTTGGACTCTGTGGGAGAAGGCAAGGGTGGGATGATCTGAGAGAATAACACTGAAACACATATATTATCATATGTGAAAGAGATCGTCAGTCCAGGTTCGATGCATGAGACAGGGTGCTCAGGGCTGGTGCACTGGATGACTCAGAGGGATGAGTTGGGGAGGGAGGTGGGAGGGGGTTCAGGATGAGGAACACATGTAAACCCATGGCTGATTCATGTCAATGTATGGCAAAAACCACTACAATATTGTAAAGTAATTAGCCTCCAATTAAAATACATAAGTTGAAAAAAAAAAAGAATTTCCCAAATGACAAGATAAAGATGTCTTTTGTTATTTATAACAAGTTCCTTTCAGTCACACCAGAGTTTATAAGGTGACTTTTGGAAAACCTCTCGGAAACCTAAGGATGGGGGCTGGTTGCCTGGGGAACCAACCAAGAGTACAGTATCAGAACTTTCAGTCTCACACCTTCACCCCCAGAGCCCTCACTCGTGACTCCAGGGAAAGGAACTGGAAAAAGAATAAATCATCACTATCCATATGATCCAGCAATCCCACTCCTGGGCATATATCTGGAGGAAATGATAATTCAAATGATGACCCTCTATGTGAAACAACAAAAGAGACTCAGAGGTATAGAACGGACTTTTGGACTCTGAGGGAGAGGTGGGGGGATGATTTGGGAGAATGGCATTGAAACATGTATACTATCTTGTAAGAACGAAGCGTCAGTCTATGTTCAATACAGGAGGCAGGATGCATGGGGCTGGTGCACGGGATGATTCAGGGAGATGATATGGGGTGGGAGGTGGGAGGGGGCTTCGGCAATGGGAGATGGTGGACACCTGTGGCTGATTCATGTCAATGTATGGCAAAACAAATACAGTATTGTAATAAAGAATAAAGTATTAAAAAAAATTAAGAGCATATACAATAAAAAAAAGATACATACAGCCTCAATGTTCATAGCAATACTATTTATAACTGTGGAAGCAACCTGAATGTCCACTGACAGATGAAAGGATAAATAAGATTTGGTATATATACATAATGGAATACTACTTAGCCCTTAAAAGCATGGAATAATATTTGCAGTAACGTAGATGGATGTAGAGATTATCATATTAAGTGAAGATAGTCAGACAGAGAAAGAAAAACACCATATGGTATCGCTTATCTGTGGAATCCAAAATGTAACACAAATGAACTTATTTTCAAAGCAGAAACAGATTCACTCACATACATAGAAAACAAACATAGGTATGGTTACCGAAAGGGAAAGGAGGTAGGAGAGGTACAAATTAGGAGTTTGGGAAAAGCACATACGAACTATTGTATATAAAATAAACAATAAGGTCCTACTCCATAGCACGGGGAACTATATTCAATATTCTATAATAAAACATCATGGAAAAGAATATGTATAGATATGTATGTGTGTGTATGTATGCGTATACCTGAATCACATTGCTCTACACCAGCAACTAACACAGCATCGTAAATCAACTATGCTTCAGTTAAAAAAAAATAAATGGCCAATTATTTAATCAGTCTAAG
Organism: Nanger dama; assembly: GCA_917880005.1. Classification (NCBI taxonomy): domain Eukaryota; kingdom Metazoa; phylum Chordata; class Mammalia; order Artiodactyla; family Bovidae; genus Nanger; species Nanger dama. Next base: position 611,513 of record CAKJTW010000097.1, on the reverse strand, counting down.
TAATCATGCTTAAGTTGTGAGACCTTCATAAAAACTCAGCATGGGGTTTTACAGAGCACCTAGGCTGACGAACAGGTGGAAGTTCTGGGAGAGTGGTACATCCTGGCAGTGGGCATAAAGTGTCTACCCTTCATATCTGTTTCATTGGGCTGTTCCTGAGTTCTGTAAGCTGCTTTAGCAAAGAAACTGAATTTGAGGAGAGGGTGGTAGAAATCTCTCAGCTACAGCCTGGAGGTCAGAAGCGCAAGTAACAACATGGACTTTGCTTTGGGGAGTATAGAGTGGGGACATCTTAAAGGACTGAACCCTTAACCTGTGAGATTTGATACCTTCTCTAGGTGGACAGTATCAGAATTGAGTTAAATTAGAGGACACCCAGCTGGTGTGGGAGAATTGCTAGATGTGTGGAAAATCCACACATCTAATGTCAGAACTGAGGTAGCGTGCAACAATGTAGATAAAGACAATAGTGTCCCTTTACAGTGTGTGTATATCAAAAAAGATAAAACAAGGAGTAGACAACAAAATGCAATCTGGGTTGTTAGATTATAGACTATGTCTGTCGTAACTTTTCGCTATTTTCTAGACTACTTCTCTGTTATTTTCTAGATATGTATTACATATACATGAGTATATTGTTATATTACATAGTTTATGTTATACAGTGAGTGAAAGCTGAACATAGTGGAAATAAGGTTTTGTACTCAGAAATACCTGTATTCAAATTCTGTGGGTTATAAGTGGCTTTTGAAAAACTGATTCCTTTAGCACTTTACTTTATCTATATAACTACAATAATGATACTTTCTCCAGAGTACAGCGTTTAACAAGAAGGTTAGTAAACAGAATATATTTAAATGCCAGTTTTAATGTCTTTAAGGTGATTTTATTATAGAAGAGAGTTACTATTTCAAGTTTATTACCAAGCTGACATTAAGATTTAAAAGTCTTGAGAAAATTCACATTCTTATTATTATACATTAAAATTATAAGCATGGGCAATTTTGTTAAATAAAAGAAACATTTCATTTTGTTAATCCTTGAAAATCAGGAAAACAGTGTATTTCAAATTATGGTCTATGGTTTAGTTGCTGTATTTACAAAGTCTAATATTTAACAGACTGTCAAGAAGGTTAGAACAGAATAATTTAATGTAGTAAAATTTTGTTAATCTAAACATGTTGCTAAAATTGGCAGTGGATATGGAGAAGAAATCCACAGCTCTAACTTTAAAAAGAAGTACTCTGAGTATAGTAGCAAACACAGAAACTTTTCAAATAAAAAAATCTGTTAAAACTAGAATCTAATATTTATACTTAGAAAGTCATAAAACATAGCTTATTCTCCAATAAACATTTACTAGGTACCAATCAGTATTTTTTTTGGTACCACACAGAGTATAAATAGATCAAAGGCTTTTACATCAAAAGCTGTCCTCTCTTGAAAGTGTACTCTATTCTTGCCATACCAGAATCCTAAAGTCTGAGTATACCATCTATCAATAACAGCTAAAAATAATCATCCTAACATTTTTTCCACCCACTATCACCATTTAAAACTTCGGCTCCAAGAGTCACCACTTATATCTGCATTCATCCTCATATGCTTTGTGCTTCCCTTAACAAACCCAAAACTCCACGAACTCCTTCCCTTCCAGTCTTTCAGTGTACATCACGTATCTCTTCTACAGTGAGATAGAATAAAACATAAGTACTTAAGTGTTCCTTGCTTTCCTATCCTGCCTGCTAAGAGTGTTTTGCCTCTGACTATTCACATTTCCCCCTGCCTTGTCCTCAGAGGTAGAGTAGGTGCAGTTAAGACAGAATTCAGCCACTGGGAAAAGCAAGAAGCAGAAAACACAAAAGGAGATTTGCAAGAGAAAAGAAAATGAACTATACTTGCAATAGGGTTTTAGTGTTAGGCAGACAAAACGCATCCAAAAAGGCAGACAAGTAACCTCACGTAGGAAAAAAAGGCCCTTTTCTTCTACAACATATCCCAGTGGCTGTCTCTAAGTCATTCTTGTATGCTTTCTCCTTTATTATTCACTACAACATTCAATTAAATCATCAGGGTTTTGTTGAGTCTGCTGCTGCCACCGCTAAGTCGCTTCAGTCATGTCCGACTCTCTGTGACCCCTAGACAGCAGCCCACCAGGCTTCCTCATCCCTGGGATTCTCCAGGCAAGAACACTGGAGGGGGTGCCGTTTCCTTCTCCAATGCATGGAAGTGAAAAGTGAAAGTAAAGTTGCTCAGTCATATCCGACTCTTAGTGACCCAATGGAATGCAGCCTACCAGGCTCCTCCATCCATGGGATTTTCCAGGCAAGAGTACTGGAGTGGGTGCCATTGCCTTCTCCATTGTTGAGTCTATTTCCTACTAAATCTGTGAAGTCCATCTACTTCTAACCCTACCAACTATCCTAATCCAGGCTCCAGGCCTCTCTTTATTATATCACTACTGCAAGTTGACAGCCAAAGTGAACAGCTTTCTATAATACATTTTATTCTGTAGATAATTTTCTTGGGAGTGGAAAATAGAATACAGAACAAGAGAGGGACAAATGAAATCATTCACTAATTCTCTCTATATATATGTATATATATGTATATATATATAAATAATGTAGTAGGTGCTAACATTACATGTATGCAGGGGAGATACAATTAACAAGAGATAGTTCTTGCCTTCGTGGTATTTACAATCTAATGAAGAAAAATACAAATAAATGGGCATTTTTAATGTAATATAAATCTCTGACAGAGATAAGGAGAGGGTACTGCTGTAGGAAGAGGAAAGGAAAAGAACCTATTTTTAATCTGGTTCACTTATTCATCTGAAATTTATTGATTTTTTTGTACAAGGTGTGAAGAGTATTTGCTCATATGCAGAGAGTCAGTTATCTAAAACAAGTAGTTAAATACTCCATTCTTTCTTCCAATTTAATTGAAATGCCCCTTCATCATATTTTAAGATGCTAAATACACTTGGGTCTGCTCTTGGCCACTCTATTCTGCTATAGTTGTCTATTTCTGTACCAGTATCATACTGTTCTCACTGACTAATCAGTAAAATTTAATATCCAGTAGGACAATATCTACTTCTTACAGGCTGACCACCTTTAAAATACTCAATATGGCAACAATGTCTTTAAACAAATTTAAGAAAATCAGAGATTGAGAGGCAACATTCAGATGACATGTTGAGGAGATGATAATCCTAACAGAGAGAGGTCTACCAATAGTCAAGAAGAGGGGAAGGAATCCAGCAAAAGTAGGCTGAATCTATTAACAGGTAACTTACTTAAGAGGAAACACAATTAGCCAATTAATACATAATCAAAACCAAAGCAACAGTGAGATATCTTTCATCAATGCGACTAGCAAAAAGATCACTACTGTTTTAGAGAAAGTGAGTTAAAAAACAAACACTGATTTTTTGAAAGATGAGTGACTACAACTATTTGGGAAAGTAATTTCACAGTATTTATTGAATTTTAAAAGATGCATACCCCTCGATCTAGCATTTCTACTCTTAGGAACATCAGTTCACTTCAGTCGCTCAGTCATGTCTGACTCTTTGCGACCCCATGGACTGCAGCACACCAGGCCTCCCTGTCCATCACCAACTCCCAGAGTTTACTCAAATTCATGTCCATTGATGCCATCCAACCATCTCATCCTCTGTTGTCCCCTTCTGCTCCCGCCTTCACATATAGTCAATTAAAATAAAAGCTCCAATGTGTAAGGCTTACAGGCAAGTATGCTTACTGCACAGCACTGTTGATAACTGGAGCAAATACGAAAATATGAATAGAGATCAACATCAAAACTTGCAATTGGATCCAAAATGAAGATCATGGCATCCGGTCCCATCACTTCATGGGAAATAGATGGGGAAACAGTGGAAACACTGTCAGACTTTATTTTTGGGGGCTCCAAAATCACTGCAGATGGTGACTGCAGCCATGAAATTAGAAGACGCTTACTCCTTGGAAGAAAAGTTATGACCAATCTAGATAGTATATTCAAAAGCAGAGACATTACTTTGCCGACGAAGGTCCGTCTAGTCAAGGCTATGGTTTTTCCTGTGGTCATGTATGGATGTGAGAGTTGGACTGTGAAGAAGGTTGAGCGCCAAAGAATTGATGCTTTTGAACTGTGGTGTTGGAGAAGACTCTTGAGAGTCCCTTGGACTGCAAGGAGATCCAACCAGTCCATTCTGAAGGAGACCAACCCTGGGATTTCAGCTAAAGCTGAAACTCCAATACTTTGGCCACCTCATGCGAAGAGTTGACTCACTGGAAAAGACTCTGATGCCGGGAGGGATTGGGGGCAGGAGGGGAAGGGGACGACCGAGGATGAGATGGCTGGATGGCATCACGGACTCGATGGACGTGAGTCTGGGTGAACTCCGAGAGATGGTGATGAACAAGGAGGCTTGGCGTGCTGCGATTCATGGGGTCGCAGAGTCGGACACGACTGAGCGACTGAACTGAACTGAACTGAATATTTCATTCTGTGAAATATTATACTGTTGCCTAAGAGAAAATTAAACATATGTGGCCATGAGATATTTTAAGTGACAACAGCAAGCTGCAGTATAATACATACTTTGTAATTCCATTTTTATAAAAAGGAAGAAAATATCATACACACACAAATATACAATTCTACAAAGCATAGAAAATGAAAGGATACAACAAAGTTAACATCCATTACCTTAAGAGGGTGAGACTATTAACTTTTTAATGTATACAGATCACTGTACAGATATCACTGTATAGAAGGGGAAAAAAAATCTAGTCAAACTGAAGTTGACCATTGGAGTCAAGTTCTGCTAGAGGTCAAAGGTGATGGAGTCAAAGGCAAAGGACAATAAGAATAATCCTAAATATAAAGATATACCTCATTCACATTGAGAGAAAAGAAGAGGTCCAAATATGGAAAAATTTCTATACAGGGGAGAGATGAAAGGAAGATGCTGAGGTCACAGCATAGAAAGTTAAAGTTCATGCTGGAGTAGCCAATGGCTTTCACTTTCCCCACAAGTAGGAGCTATAGAACGAAAGTACAGTAATTATAATTTATATAGTGTCCTATACTGGAGATAGGGATATGACTGTTTATTCCTATTTTATGGCTATGTAATAAAAGAGAATGAAGATAAATTATTTGCCCAAACATACATTCAAGAGTGGGAAAGTCAGAACTCAGGGTTCTTAATCCTCTGATCAGTTTCCATCTTACTCAAAGACACTCAGTGTTCAGTAAATAAGTTGCCAATATCCATGACATAAAGAGCATGTACTAAGCACCAGGATAACGAAAAAAGAAATTAAGGATACAGGCCAAGTCTTCAGAAATCTTGTATCCCTCCAAAATAAACAGGTCTTTAGATGTGAATATACACATCAGAAAATTTCCAATTCTGAATTTCTAAAAATCCTTAATTAAAAGTTTTGCTTTTTAAGGAACAACTTTCCAAGGAAAGAATACTCAAGTATGTGAAAACATACAATAAAAGAATGCTATGAAGGCATACAATAAGCCATGTGAAAACATACAATAAATAAATAGTGCAAAGGAAAAAACATTTCACAGAACAGATACGCTTTAGAAGTCTTCTTAGGGAGAACACCAAACTCCTTTAGTCATCTTGTTGTAACATGAAGAGATTAACAGTCAGTCCTTAGAGCCCCACTTTTATTTATCCCTTCTAGCTTTTTGTTTTTCATTCTTTACAAAAATACCTTTCTAACTATTCCTATCTTCAGTACAAACTGGATCTCTGTAAGAATTTGAAGTTCATATGACTAAAGAAAATTAAATAAATATCTTTCACCCACTAATCAGTTTACAAATGTTAATTCAAAAGTAAAACTTCTCCTTTAAATATTTTCCTCAAACCAAAATAGAAAATAAAATACATAACTAAATAGGAAAGAGTGGATAAAAAAATACGAAGAAGAAAATTTTGTTGATTTGTAATATTCTAAATGATGTCTGAATAAGTTTATGTGTCCATATACATGCAACCAAGTAGGCTTGTCTTTAGTGAGTTTTTCTTAAGGAAAAAAATGTTTTAATCACATCTTAATATCATTTATTAAATTATTCAACTCCTTCCTAGTAAATAAAATGCACATATGCTATGATTATTGTTTCATAAACTGACTATAGTGAATCTGAACTTATTACAAATGAAAGTCAAATGACTGAATATTTATCACAGCTTTCTTGAACTGTACAGCTTTGAAAATTCTATTACTTGTTTGACTGGTTTAGGGCTACTAGGGTTAAAAGTTATTCTGGAAAATAACTATGTATAATAAAATTTTCTTTTGGGTATCTATAGTTAGGCTTGTCAATATTTTTAAACAATTTTATTTTCTTATATTTTATAAATATTCAAAAGAAAATCTTTGATGATAACTAAGATAATTTAGGACTTCTGACTCATACCATGAAGGTTTCCGTAAGGAAAAAGTGACATTTTACAGGAGATCTGAGTTCTAGAGAATTTCAGTCCTCCTCAGTTATTGTGAAGCTTTAGTTCTAATATAATTAATGACTGGCTACACACACAATTTCTTAGAAATGTCTCTGAAAAAGAGTATTAATCCTAAGTCAAATACAAAAGCAAAGACTCAATAACTCAGAGGAGAGAAAATCTCTGAGCTATAAATCAGGCTTTTAAATTGAAAATTAGGTAAAATTTTGCTATATAAAATTTGGTATTTGAACACTTTATTTCCATTCTATATATTTCTATATTTATAGAAAAATATAGATTTTAAGCAAACCATAAATATACAGTGTTATATCTATCCACAGTAGAATATATTGGCATAGAGGTCTATAGTCTTTATCTTAAAATTTTTGCAAAGCTATGATAAACTGTTATAATTTTGCTAAGCAAATACTTGGCACTTGTTTGACTTACTTTTAAATTTGCTTATCTATGCAGATTATATTTGAAATGATACATTCATCCCTAAAATTTCATGTAAGTATGGTAAATTCAAGTCAAATAGTCCATTCAATTTTACAACTGAGCAACTAAAATGTGCAAAGCTCTATGTCATGACTTTTCGGCAATTCTGACTATAATTCACAATAAAAAATATGGTTTATATGAATATTCAGTAATCATTATAAAAGAAATAAATGTTATAAAATAATATTTATTCCTATTACTTGAACTCTATCATTTGATATTCTATTTAATTTTTTAAGTGCTGGTTGTAACCTACTAAGTTGATTTTATAACTCACTGCTAAGTCACTTCAGTCATGTCCGACTCTGTGGGACCCCATAGATGGCAGCCCACCAGGCTCCCTGTCCCTGGGATTTTCCACGCAAGAACACTGGAGTGGGATGCCATTTTCTTCTCCAATACATGAAAGGAAAAGTGAAAGTGAAGTCGCTCAGTCGTGTCCGACTCTTCATGACCCCATGGACTGCAGCCTACCAGGCTCCTTCATCCATGGGATTTTCCAGGCAAGAGTACTGGAGTGGGGTGCCATTGCCTTCTCCTTATAACTCACTAAAGGGTCACAATTTGAAGTCTGAAAAACACTACTATACTCTGGAAGCATGTATGGAATATAAGCACAAGTAATGACCCTGCTTGAACACCTTGACCTGTCCTGATATCAGATAAACCCCACAACTAATAAGTTTCACTAATCTCTGATTATATTTTAGCTAAAGATAACAGGGTTCATGTCATTTATTCAAAAAATTTTTAACTGTACCAAAAAAATCAAAGACACACACACACGGGTTAATCATATAATAGCAGTACTGAAAACGTAAAGGTAAAATGAAATAAGAAAGATTAATTCAAATTGTGAATTCTGAATTACTTTAAGACACAGAATTTGAGCACAGTTTTAAAGTACTGGCTAGACATCAACAGGACTAGTGGCAGGAAGAGGAAGAGGAGTGACATAGTATGAAAGGTATTATGGAAAATAAAAATGAAGAAAAGTATAGAAGAGTACAGAGAATGTTCAAGAACGGAGGGTATTCCACTGAGGCTGAAACACAGGATTTGGGTGGGCACAGTATTTCTAGTCATCTCTTTTTATTTAGCACCTTGGACTGCAAGGAGATCAAATCAGTCAATCCTAAAGGAAATCAATCCTGAATATTCATTGGAAGGACTGATGCTGAAGCTGAAGCTCTGATATTTTGGCCACCTGATGCAAAGGGCCAACTCATTAGAAAAGACCCTGATGCTGGGAAAGATTGAAGGAAGGAGTAGAAGGGGACAGCAGAGGATAAGATGGTCGGATGGCATCACCAACTCAATGGACGTGAGTCTGAGCAAGCTCCGGGAGATGGTGAAGGACAGGGAAGCCTGGTGTGCTGCAGTCTGCGGTGTCACCAAGAGCTGGACATGAATGAACAATAACAACAATACCACGCTGTTAATGGTCTCCTCTACCAGCTCTCTTTGCTTGAGCTTTCATGGTGCAGTATTACGATTCTCTTTCTTGCTCTGATCATGTCCACAAGTTTTCTACTTCAGGTGTCCTATCTCCGTCTTCTCTAGGCACATCTGTTTTCTCACTTCACAAGCACTATTTATTGATTCTCATTCACTCCTTGTATTCACTGTTATCTGCAAAAGGTGTTGGCCAAGTTTTCTTGTAAAGGACTACATAGTAAACAGGGTTTAGGCTTGGCAGGTAAGAGGCAAAATCAAAATAACATATAGGTACATATATAATAACAGAAAAAATTTCCACATATTTCATTAGCAAAATATAATGATAATTAGTACAAATTTGGTAATAAAGACTACTAATGAGAAAATGTAATCCTTTTGTAAGCAGAGGGGAATATAAAAGTTTGCTTAACTGGGGCTCAAAGTTAGTGATCCCTATCATCAACAGAAAGTTGAAGTGAAAGTCGCTCAGTCACGTTCAACTCTTTGTGACCCCATGTACTATACAGTCCATGGAATTCTCCAGGCCAGAATACAGGAGTGAGTAGCTGTTCCCTTCTCTAGGGGATCTTCCTGACCCAGGAATTGTACCAGGGTCTCCTGAATTGCAGGCAGCTTCTTCACCAGCTGAACTAATTGGGAAGCCTCAAGTCATCAAAAATCTACTGCAAATGTAAATCTGTAAATGCTGATCTACAATGAGATTCTACACATCCCATCTGTGAAACTATCTATTCACAAGAAAAGGTACTGGTGTCAGTTCATGAGTATATAGTTTTGATTGAGCATATTCCTCAGCTGTAAGGCATTTATAGAATGCTATTAAAATTCTCTCCTGATACTTGGGTTTAAGCATGTCATTACTGCAGATTAACCACTTCTAAGTGAAAGTTAGATGGAAGTTCTTCACTGCCCAGTTAAACGGATTTTGAACTATGAACATTTCCTTTGCACTTGCATCAAGTGCCAAGAGCTGATGTTAGAACTGTAGTTCGACCTCAAAAGATCTATCTGCTGCAAATCTATATGGAAACGGAGCTCTCTCTCCTTTTCACTTTTGACAATATGGGAAGTATACAGCAACTTGACATTTCTTGTAATTCAAACATTAGCTGTAAAAATGACTTCACCACAGCATAGTTTTTCATAAAAGTGTTGTTTTGCCTTGTAATCTTATATTAAATTTATTTTGAAAACATATCAAGTCTACAGGAAAAGCTAATTTCCAAGCCTATTCAATACTTTACAATAATGGTTGAAGGTGGGGTTTTGGATTCAGAAATATTTCAGCCAGTCCTTTGTTCAAAATACTGTAATAAAACATTACCACTGTAAAATCAATGAATGGGCGTATGGCATAGCAAGAATGTCTGGCTTTTGATTTGATGAAAGAAAAAAATCCATAGAAATGATTATAGTTGTTTCAAAAAAACTGAATGAAACACAACTTTAATACTACTGGTTCAATACATGATAGATTCAAATACTTACAACAAGCTGCCTGCTGATTAACACAAAAATGAACATCCACAGGCTTCAAGCACCTATTATGTTCACATAATTTATAAATCTGTCCAAATAAGCCTTTTCCTGTTTTACCACACTCCACTGTAACACATTTTAGCAGATTACAATTCAGGTTGTATCAAAACAATATTTTCTCAACTTCTTTGAAAATACTAGATTGGTGCAAAAGTAACTGCAGTTTTTGCAGTATTGAAATTTCACTTTGATACTGGAATATATTCTTAAATAAATGTGGTTATGTCATGTATCATTTTAATGCACATTTCTCAATTTATGGTTTATTTGTTTGTTTTTTGCTACCGACTTATTACTTGCTGTTTACTTTATATTTATTTTAGACTAGGGAAATGATGTTAGACCAAAAGTAAATTCAAGCAATTTTCTTCAGTTCAAAATGGCTCATAAAGCAGCAGAGACAACTCACAACATCAACAGTGCATTTGGTCCAGGAACTGCTAAAGAATGTACAGTGGTGGTTCAAGAAGTTCTGCAAAGGAGACAAAAGCCTTGAAGATGAGGAGCACAGAGGCTATACATTGAAAGTTTACAACGTCCATTACAGAAGCCATCACAGAGCCGTTACAGAAGCTGATCCTCTTACAACTGCACGAGAAGTTGTCCAAGAATTCAATATTGGCATTCAGTGTTCAATGCCATTCTACAGTCATTTGGCATGTGAAGCAAATTGGAAAGGTGAAAAGGCTCAATAAGTGGATGCCTTACGAGCTGACCGAAAAATCAAAAAAATCATTGCTTTGAGGTGTCATCATCTTTTGTTTTACTCAACAGTGAACTATTTCTCCATCGAATTGTGATGTGTGACAAAAAGTGGATTTTTACAACAGTTGGTGATGACCAGCTCAATGGCTGGACTGAGAAGTTCCTCTGAAGCCCTTCCCAAAGCCAAACTTGCACCAAGTAAAAGGACAAGGTCACTGTCTCGTGGTCTGTTACAAGTCTGATCTACTATACCTTTCTGAATCCCAGCAAAATCATTACATCTGAGAAGCAGGCTCAGCAAATCGATGACATACATTGAAAACCGCAATGCCTGCGGCTAGCCCTGGTCAATAGAAAGGGCCTAATTCTCCATGATAATGCCCGATTGCACAACCAATGCTTCCAAAGTTGAAGGAATTAGGCTACAAAGTTTTGCCTCATATGCCATATTCACCTGCCCTCTTGCCAACCGACTAGCACTTCAAGTATCTAGACAACTTATTGCAGGGAAAATGCTTCCACAAACAGCAGGATGTAGAAAATACTTTCCAAGAGTTCATCAAATCCCAAAGCATGGATTTTTACACTACAGGAATAAATTTATTTCTCATTGGCAAAAATGTGTTGATTGTAATGGTTCCTATTTTGATTACTAAAGATATATTTGAGCCTCGTTATAATGATTTAAAATTCATGGTCAGAAACTGCAATTACATTTGTGCCAACCTAATAATATAGCAATAATGATTCCACAAAATGTTCAGAGACGCTAATTCCTCAGATACTTCAAACTCAAACACTGATTCCTCAAATAACAAGGATTGAGCAGAATCAGCAACATCCTTCCACTCAAGAGTCAAAGAAAACCTCTCAATGTGATAGGAAATGATTATAATCATTTATAATCCACCACTGATGCTCCTTCCAATGTCCTCAATTCTTTGAGTAACTGTTCTCCTTAAGTCTTAGACAAGTTTATTTTCTGTGGACACATTTCTTTGGCTGCTGCAATCGTATATGATTTCATTAACTCAATATTGGTCAGTGGCTTTCCTTGCTTGATTAATAAATGAGACACTCAGGTACTACAGCTGCAGCCTCACTTTCATTTTTCATTTTGTGAAGAGATAATGCTATGTAAGATATTGGGTTACATTTTCTAACTTTTCTGACTGCTGCTTTCCTGTGAGTTAGGAATGTTGTGATGAGTGCTCAGTTTAGCCGTGTAGACGTTTACTGTATTCTTTTAGTACAAGTGAAGCACAGTGGTGTAATGAACACCATGCTGTAATTTATTGATAAAATAACCCACAATCTTCTGTGCCTTATCATGCTTAACAGCATGATATTTGAAAAATCTACCTTTCTTATTTTGACATGAGGCATATGTGCTATTAATTTAAATAAAAAATGCCATGGTATAGCGAGATATATATATGTATATGTATATATATACACACACATATACAGCACTTGAAATGTCACTGTAATTTATAGTCTGCTGAGCACAGCAGTATAAAGCAATGAGTAACACATATAGTGTTATCCTCTGTCATAGCACCAGTCTCTATCAGAACTAGTCAACTTCGCCACTGAGGCACAAAAGCAGCCATAGGTAGTGTGCAAATCAATGGCATGGCTATGTCAATAAAACTACAGACAGTGAAATCTGAACTTTAAAAGATTCACAAGTCACAAAATACTCTCTTGATTTTCTTTCAACTATTTAAAAATGTAAAAATAATTCTTAGCTTGCAGGCTGTGTGAAAATAGGTGGTGGTCCAGATTTAAACCACAGGTCAGAGCTTACCAAAATCCGGTCTATAAGATAATAACTCCAAAATAAATGGTGCTATTTACCCTTAGAAACACCAGACTAATATCTATAACCCATTATATAGATGACACTATAATTCAAACCCAACATATACCAAATTAAACTAACCATTTTCCCATCTACTCTAATTTTCTCTTCCTTCCTATAGTCCCCAACACTGGAATCAACTACCAAGTACAGAATCCTGTAAGCCAGACACCAGAAAACTGGGAATCATTTTGATTCCTCTCTCCGCCACTTACATTCACTCTAACACAAGTTCTAATTATTTTACTTCCTAAATAGTACCTAAATCCATCCCCTCCATCAGCTTTATTCAAATTCTCATTATCTGTCACCTGAATATTGTCTCCTAACTCGTCTCTCTAGTCTGCTGCTGCTAAGTCACTTCAGTCATGTCCGACTCTGTGGGACCCCATAGACGGCAGCCCACCAGGCTCCCCCGTCCCTGGGATTCTCCAGGCAAGAACACTGGAGTGGGTTGCCATTTCCTTTTCAATGCATGAAAGTGAAAAGTGAAAGGGAAGTCGCTCAGTCGTGTCCAACTCTTAGTGACCCCATGGACTGCAGCCTACCAGGCTCCTCCGTCCATGGGATTTTCCAGGCAAGAGTGCTGGAGTGGGGTGCCATTGCCTTCTCCGCTCTAATCTAGCCCTCTGAAATCCATCCTTCACACTGCTGCTAAGATGTTCTGTACAAAATACAAAACTGATTATCACACTCTCCTTAAAATCCTCCTTGAAATTAGAATAAAATTTGAACTCTTCTGGATGGCTTACACTCAGGAAGCCTCATTTTACATATCTCTCCCCTCCTTATCATAACGCTATTAGCCTTCCTCTCATTCCTCTGACAACCCCATCCTTTCCTGCCACAAACCCTTCTACAGTCCTAAAACAGCAGTTCTGCCCCCAAGAAAGAACCCTGAAAACGCAAGACAGAAAGTAGGAGGAGGAAAGCTAAGATATCAAGTCAGTTCAGCTGCATTTCTATATGCTTCACTGTCTAGGCTTTCAGATATGAAAGTGAAAGTCAAAGCCACGCTGTCATGTTGTGACCCCATGGACTATACAATTCTCCAGGCCAGAATACAGGAATGGGTAGCTGTTCCCTTCTCCAGGGATCTTCCCAACCCAGGGATCGAACCCAGGTCTCCTGCATTGCAGGCGGATTCTTTACCAACTAAGCTGGCTTTCAGATATAATGTCATTTTAAAAATCACACACATGAGTTCTATGATTTAAAAAAATTTGCTTTTGAAACTCATGGCTATTTAAGTCTAATTTACATACCATAATGTATAAAGTGCTACACAGTGTGACTCATGTATCTCTCCTCTCTCATCACCAAAGCTTCTTTATCCTCCATCAACAGGAACATAACAGGTGGCTCCAGATGTCCATGTTCACCAGTCCCTCTCTGCCTCTTCTCCCTTCTTGGTTTAGCCAACTTACACTTGTCTCAGAAGAGCCCTTATTGACTTTATAGCTTTGAATAAATGTTATATTTTTCTTTATAAGAAACAATGTGAAATATTATTCAATTGACTGTGAATTTCTTATCTGGCTTTCCTCACAAGAATGTAAGAATAAGATCTTTGTCTGTCTTATTTACTACCAAATTGCTAGAATCTAAAGAATAGTGCCAAGCACACAAGACATGTTCAATAAATGTTTATCAAATGAAAAATGTCTTACTAAGTACAGAGTGTAGTGGCTGGCACAAAGCAGTCATTAAGCATATGCATGCTAAAAATTAAATCTTGAAATGAAAACTGGGATCAGAAAATGAAGACCCCTGAGTAAGAGCCCAGGAATCTTATGTTCAACTGTGGTAGATTCTGTCTTATTTCCTATTCACTTGTTCATCTCTTTAATCTTCATTTGGCAGTGTTTCTAATAGTTTGATTTTCCTCCAAGCTCTTCCCCAACTTCTTTTGTCTAGTGGTCGATGATGGTAATATAAAATTAAACAAAGCCTACATTTTAAATATGGCTCTACTTAAAGTAGCACATGCCAACTTTGAAAAATGTGTAAAATTCTAAATAGAAATAGAATACTATTACATTTACAATAGAAATAAAATACATTGACAGAATCATGGGGAAAAAATCCTGAGCACCTTTTACAGAATTTAAATGTTTGGATTTGACTTACTAAAAACATGAAAAATTCCAATTGAAAGGTATTAAATTACCCAGGGAAACAAATCATATATCAAACTTATATTCTCTGAAATATAGTGGTTTTCTAAAGAACATTTATAGTTAAACAATGCTTCACAGAAAATAATGCTAAATTTTTCCAATAAAAGGTAATAAATATATAGAAACATATAACAATGATTCTTACTAAGTTATTGTCATCCTGGAAAGCATAATGCAAAGTTGTAATCCATTTATTGTCTCCATTCACTAACACATCCCTTTCTTCACGAAAACATGCTGTCTGAAAAGGAAAAAAATAAATTTTTAGATAAAGAATATTTTATGTAAAATTAGGAAATATATTATGCAAACAATTACTCAAATATTTATTATATTTTCTGTTCTGAAAAAGGGATACATTATAGGTGTTATATATGACTTTCCAACATTATTATATGACTTACAGTAATAATAAAGTCATATAATGTTATTTCCAACAACATTATATGACTTTCCAATAAATCAAGTTTCGAAGAACTCTCAAAAACTGAACTGAATAGTAAACTTAAAAGTATTTTATATTTAAAATTACTGTCATAGTTCAAAAATCAGAAAAGTACACAGAATTATTTAACAACCATGGTTCAATCTACCACTTAGATAACATAAATGTCAGCAATATCACATTTACTCCTAACCTATTTGCTTTTAAGAAAATAGAAGTTGTAGCCTTCCTATTTCTAGAGAAGTATCAGCAGTTCTTCCTCTAAGAAAAATGAATAATCTGAAGTGAGTATATATTCCTCCCATCACATGCTTTATTACATGTGTATGTGTCCAAAAACGATAGAAATGCTTTGTGTTTTGAAAATTTCCATGAATAGTGTAACTGCATCTATCCCTTTGCAATGTGATTACTTTTTAATCAATAATGGCTATTTAATTTTTAATTGCTACAGTATTCCATTCTATGATCATAGCAAAATTGCCTCATGTAACCCCCTCATTATGAAAACATAGGTTATTCCCATTTTTGCATCATTTCAATATCGCAATAAATATATTTGTACCAATGTACAAGAGTTTCTCTAGGGTATACACTTGGAAGCAGAAATGCTAGACTTAAGCGTTTTCAACTTTATCAGACACAACCTAGTTTCTTTCCTAAGTGCTATACCAATTTCTCCCTTTAGCCCAGTGTATGAAATCATCCGTTTTCCACAACATCCTGAATTCTACTTGGCACTTTTAAGCATGTTTCAATAAGACTTTTTAAGCATGTTTCAATAAGATGGGTATAAAATAATATCTCATCATTCTTTTAATTAGCATATTCTTAATTACAGGTGCAAGTAAATAATTTTACCTATGCTTATTGGATATCTGAGTTTTCTCTTTGAAAAACTTCCTTTGCTCATTTTCTCTAAAGGATTATCTTTTTCTGATTTATAAAAGTTTTAATTTATTCTCAGGATATACTTCCATTATTATAAAGATACAGCCTGGAGAATCTTAGAAATATGTTACTAAAAATAAAAAATAACTTTGTATGATACAATTCTACAATATATTTTTAAAATTTTAATTAAAAAACCACTAGGCCAGAAAGTTTCAAAAAGAACTGAAAGGTAAAGTAGAAACTGAAACTCTCCCTCATAGATTCATTGTCCCCTTGTTATATCCAATGATTAACACCAATAACTCAGTTGAATTTCTTTTCAGAAAATTTCTTTGTACATACACACATACAGACACAAGCACATAGAGACACACACCCTATATTCATGTGGTGTCCCACCTGCACTAACTTTTCTTTCTTTACACAAATGAGATCACAGTGCTCTATAAATCATTTTTTCAAGTAACAACAGATCTGAACAGCCTTCCATACCTGTACTAGAAGGCTACCTAATTTTTCTCAATGGCTGTACCACATTTCATACACATTTAAAAATCATCATGCAGTATCCTACACATAATAAGTACCTAGTAATTTATTTCCCACAAGATAAATTCATACAAAACAACTCATACAAACAACTCATATACAAAACAACTCATATTATCTAACCTAAGTGCGTGCCCTAATTTTTTTCACATATTTCCACAAATTTTATTTGATGCAATAGAATTTCTTTTTAAATTAATTTATTTATTTTAATTGGAGGCTAATTACTTTACAATATTGTGGTGGTTTTTGCCATACAGCAACATGAATCAGCCATGGGTGTACATGTTGTCCCCACATCCTGAACCCCCCTTCCACCGCCCTCCCTACCCCATCCCTCTGGGTTCTCCCCAGAACACCGGCTTTGAGTGTCCTGCTTCATGGGTTGAACTTGCACTGGTCGTCTATTTCACATATGGAAATGTACATGTTTCAGTGCTAGTCCCTCAAATCATCCCACTCTCGCCTTCTCCCAGAGTCCAAAAGTCTGTTCTTTACATCTGTGTCTCTTTTGCTGTCTGATGCAATAGAATTTCTAAAGCCACTCATTAAACAGCATCACCAAGGAAAATCTTAAAAACAAATAAAACTTAAACCAAATGAATGGGCAATTTACTCATAAATTCAATTATTAAAATCTACCATAATTATGCTTCTGTTTATTTTAGGGGAAAAATAGTATCATTTGACTTACTCACCACTAAATTCTGTCTTAGGCTCTAACTGACCTGAGGTTATGGTTTGCTGCTAACATTTTAAAGAAGTAGTGAGGTTTATCAAGTCTAGGAGACTCCTTCTCCTGACTTTATCTCACCAGAACAGCTGAAAATTTAAAGATATTTCCAGCTAAAATATGGAAATGTGACTTATTGCTAACTCTAAATAAAACTCCAAAGACTACCTGTCAACAGAATTAACTTTAGTAGATTCTGATCCATGCTAAACTATATAGTGAAAAAAATTTTTTTAACATAAAACGTAAACTATAATATAAAACTTTAAATACATACAAAATAAAGTAATCCCCTGCTCTCAATGTACCCATCAACCAATTTTAGCAGTTATTTTATTTTTCAATCTTATTTCATCTACACTCTCAGGCACTCAGGCTTCCCCAATGACTCATCAGGTAAAGAATTCACCTGCCATGCAGGAGATGCAGGTTAGATTCCTGGGTCAGAAAGATCTTCTGGAGGAGGAAATGGCAACCCTGGAATATCCCATGGATGGAAGAGCTCGGTAGGCTACAGTCCATGGGGTTACAAAGAGTCGGACAAGACTAAGCAACTTCACTTGCACTTTTCAATATAGTAAAATTTTCTATTAAGGATAAATAAGAAACTCTTATATTTATAAGATGAAAGTCTGGTTTTCCCACTCCATTGTTTTCCTCACAAGTGAAATTAGTTAAGAAGAAATAAAAGGTATAAAAGATTACTAAGGAGAGCGAAGCTGAAACTCCAGTACTTTGGCCACCTGATGCAAAGAGCTGACTCATCTGAAAAGACCCTGATGCTGGGAAAGATTGAGGGCAGGAGGAGAAGAGGACGAGAGAGGATGAGGTGGCATCACTGACTCAATGGACATGAGTTTGGGTAAACTTTGGGAGTTGGTATTGGACAGGAAGGTCTGGCGTGCTGCAGTTCACGGGGTCGCAAAGAGTCGGACACAGAAAGAGCAGACAACATGGATGCATAGAAAGAAATCACAAAAGAAAACAGATAAATTAACAGAATGTAAAAGTCAACATACATAATTTATATTCCTATATAATTGCAACAATTAGAAAATATCTTTTTAAATAGTACCATTTTCAAAAATATATAAATAAATAATAGCATTTCCAAAAGCAAATTAAAAACACCAACTATCTCAGAGTAAACCCAGTAAAAGATATGCAAGGCCTCTACAGAGAAAACTCTAAAATAATAGTGAGATTAAGTAACTAAATAAATGAGAGATGGAGGGGTGTGGTGTTTAAGGACTACAAAATTCAATTAAAATCAGAAGCCAACAGTTAAAAATAATTTTTGACATTTCATGATAGCAATCAATGTGAATAATAGTCCCAAACAGAAAAAGAATAAAATAGAGGAAGTGGAGACGAGGCAAGAAGGATGTATGTGTGTGTATATATATATATGTATATATACACACACACACACACAAATATATATTTTAGAGATAAAAAAACATTGCAACCATGAAACAAGGTGTACGAAAAGGGAACATATTGCAGCTTGCCAGACCAGAGATGCCAAAGCAGAAACAGCTGCAAAAACCAGAACTGATGCTGCTGGGAGTAAGACAAACTCAACTGGGAATGATTTCTAGAGTCTGGACAACCCTTGAGAGTTCAAAACTGCAGGGGACCCAGTCAGGGAGAATTACACAATTTTTTAGTCTCACTTCCAGGAGCTCAATCACACAATAACAGTAAGTAATGGAGAAAAATCTCCTAGATCTTCCAGCAGGAAGAGATGCAAGGAAACCATTTTGAAACTTGCCGCAGCACTCCGTTCTTAACAAGGCCTGCCCTTAGGAGGAACTAATTAACCAGATCCGAATCTGCTGGAGTATGATCAGAGCCTAGTTGACCTTTTGACTGGTAGAAAGGAGAACACCTAACACTAGTCAGCTGGAGCATCCTGTCTTTCCTAAAGAGGGAGAAAAAAAACTGAGAAACTCTTTAAGTTTATAGTCCAGAGGCATAGGCTCACTAAAAAGGAACATGAAAAAAAAGATCAAAGGGAGGTGCTGCCTCTGCTGCTAAGTCGCTTCAGTCGTGTCCGACTCTGTGCGACCCCACAGACAGCAGCCCACCAGGCTCCCCTGTCCCTGGGATTCTCCAGGCAAGAACACTGGAGTGGGTTGCCATTTCCTTCTCCAATGCATGAAAGTGAAAAGTGAAGTCACTTAGTCTACTGAATACTAAAAGGGTGGTTGAAGAAAGAAAACACCCAATTGAAGTTATTACAGAAAAAGCCAACACAACCTCACTAGAAAAGAAATAATGAGAAATTAGCTAACTGGTCCTTTAAGGGTATATCCAAATGAAAGTTTCAGAAAGAGAGAGCAAAAGAAACAGAAGAAAGGAAATTACCAAAGAAGTAATACGAGAAAATTTCCTGGAACTGAACAGCATGTATTTCAAAACTGAAAGGGCCTACAGAGGGCCCAGCACTAACAAACCACAAAAACCCCGTGATAAATATTCACATCCCGTGTGTTTATATTTTCAACTCAGTAAACCCTCATAAATTCACCATCTATTTTACTCAAAAATATCAACAAGGACAATTCTATGAATATGTTCAAAATTTTTGTCCACTGCCAGGGGAAAAAAAAAGTGTGCTTCTGTGTGGAAGTTTAGCCCTGTTTGAAACTAGAGCTCTAAATCACCTGAATGTTCACTGAGAATGGTGTTTGCCAAGGTAACTCACAACAGAAAGAACATTATACAACATGAACAGTATATAAATAAATATATATTTATCTAAGAGAAAAAAGGGATAAATAAGAAACTAAACTCTTAGGAATGATTTACTTTGAACAGAAAGACTGGTTATCTGAGGGAGAAGAAAAAGCTTTGATCTTTTTACTTATTTTCTACCGTGCTTGCATGTTCTTTAACAGGTCAGGAAGGAGAGGCAATCCCAGTCTAATGAACTGAATTCATTACTACTGTGACTACTGCTGCTACTGTTAACTACTACTATTGGCATGTCAATTATAAAAATAATAAAATAGGGCTAACAACAATAACAAAAATAGTAAGACAAGAGGCATAAACCAGTACTATCCCGGTTAAACTAAGATATATTATTCCTCCACTATATGGTACAGAGGTAACTGAGCCTCAGAAAGGTTTGACCCTTGAGATGGAGAGCACTTCCATAAATGATTCTGCATCTTCCAATGAAATGAGTAACACATCTTGCATGTGAGTGAAATCCTTAAGAGTTGAATAAATTTGAAGAGAAAGTAAAATTTACAGAATTGATTGGGGGAAGTTAACTTAAGACATTGTTAACATACTAACAAAGTTTGTAAATGATGAATCTATAGATATATTAATCTTTGTAACTGTAAGTGAAAGTCTCTCAGCCATGTTCAACTCTTTGGGACCCCATGGGTTTCTCCAGGCCGGAATACTGAAGTGGGTAGCCTTTCCCTTCTTCAGGAGATCTTCCTAACCCAGGGATCAAACCTAGGTCTCCTGCATTGCAGGCAGATTCTTTTCCAGCTGAGCCACAAGGGAAGCTCTTGTAACTACAAGAGTATTTACTAATTATTTAATCTTCCAGGTACAGAAAGAGACAAGTTTCCTAGTACCTTCAAATAATCTGTGTTGCAACTATATATTTGTTACACAACGAAAACAGAAATAAATAAGACAAACAGATTGGAGGTAAATCTCTTAAAATAAGTATCAATGATATACAGACTAAAATCAGAAATTTTGCTGTTCACTTGTAATTTATTAAGCATCACTGGTAGGACCAGTTTTCTAAAACTGGGTAAGTAATGATCAAAATAAGTTTCTTCTTAATTTTTTAAAAGAAGGATTTGACAATTCAAGCATAAAAATATAATTCCATTCTACTTTAAAATGAATTCCTTTTTAAAAGTTTCAATGGAGAAATTCCTCCTAAAAAAATGAAAGTTTCAAGTAGTTTGAGCCAAGTTCTTTTCAAATAATGAACCAGCCTGTATCCCTCAAACAAACCCCACTTGCTCAGTGTATAATTCACTTTATATAATGCCGAATTCTATTTACTAGTATTTTGTTAAAGGTATTGGCATCTATGTTCACGAGGCATATTGATCTTTAACTTTCTTTGTATGGTCCTTATCTGGTTGTTTCTTCAGAATAATACAGACTTCACAGAATGAGTCATGTTCCTGGGGTTCCATGGCCCCTAGCTGGTCCTCATTCTTTCTGCCTTTCAGTCTTCATATATTTGTTTTATACATAATGTCCATGGTCTTTAACTTATTTTGTTTTATACATAATGTCCATGGTCTTTAACTTATTTAATGGGAGAGGTTAAAAGAAGCATGTCTATTCCATTTTGCCCCAGAACAAACTATATGAATGATTTTTTAAATTCAACAAAATCATATTTAATTTTCAATTACTCCTGTTTTATCCTCAATTTTGCCACTTCCTCCAGTCAATAAGTAAAGCTAAACCAGTTACTCTTTCTTTTCAAAATTCTTCCCCAACAGCCAACATCATAAAAAGTAAGTACAAACTTTAATTCAATCTTTTAAAAGTTCTAACCTAGAACACTAACCCACTACAATTATGAATTCTGAAAAACAATTAAGAACATAATCATTTACTATTTTTTAATAAGACAACTTAATTGCTTCAACAGTCGGCAATGCCATCAGCCCCTCCTGGCTTTTTCTCAGCTGCCAAAAGCCTATGGTCCACATCCATTTCCTTCTGGAGACAGCCCAATGACTGACTAAGGCAACTGCAAAGAGGGCAATCATTTGGTCTAAGGCAGGACAATGCTGAAGGACCATTTCTGCTCCTCACTTCCCTGCTGGATCAACAGAGGCTCCTGGGACAGCCTGATGTCTCCTTGATAAATCATGTTTCACCTCCTTTCCCTTCAATCAAAGCCAATTTCAAAGCACTCTCTAATAAATCGACTGCATGCTGAATTCAATCTGACCAGTGACAGTAAGGGAAAATGCAAAAGTAAATACTGAAGTTCTTGAATATAATAGGCACTGGCACATATGTCAGAGATATGACATGAAACTTTGCAGATACTTTTTAAACAGGATTTTATTAACTCCCTGTAATTACCTCTGGGAGGCAGAGAGGGGCTGGATTTGGGTGGGGTATAGTCAATGAGTACTTTAGCTTTATCTGTAATGTGACATTACAAAGAATTTATCTATATTTCACTTGTGCAGCTTTTTCAGTAGACCAAAAAAAAAAAAAAGAAAAAGAAAAAGACTGCAAGCAAAACATGCCCAAAATGTCATTAATCCTAAGTGATGGAATACAAGGGATGATTCTTTTCTTTTCTGAATTTTGTTATATTTTCCATATTTTCTAAAAGAAAGAAATAACTGAAGTATTTACTTTCACTACTGGGCTTCCTTGGTGGCTCAGTGGTAAAGAATCCACCTACCAATGCGGAAGATACAAGTTTGATCCCTGGAATCAGAAATGGCTACCTGCTCCAGTATTCTTGGCTGGGAAACCCCATGGACAGAGGAGCCTGGCGGGCTACAGTCCACAGGGTCACAAAGAGTCAGATACGATGAGAAGCTGAGCACGTACGCATTTTCACTCCCACGGTATGTATCTATCATCATGGGAACCATTTTTGCTTTTCCCTATGTGTTTATCGTTTTTAGGTTGCCACAAGTACTGATATATAAAGAAAGATTTCTAAGGACTAATTTCTCATTATTCTCTTATGGATCTTACTAACCTCCAGGACTAAAACTCACCTATTCAGCAATATAACCCTTCTGCAAGTTAAAATATTTAAATACTTCCACACTAGTAAGTTCTGCATCCCTGAGGCCCCTGAATGCCCTGCCTCATCCAGGAACTCACTATAACCCAGCACAACAGGAGACCTCTAGAACCCCTCCCCAAAATTTACATATAATGTCAGTTTTGACCATACCATACCAGCTATTAGACATTTTTAACATCACCCCAGTCAGTCTTTCCCTCAAATTTAGTACCAAGATAAAAATGCTGACAATTCTTACAACAGAAGATTTTACTCTCATTCTTAATATAGAACATAGTGACTTAGCAGCAGCAGCAACAACATAAATTTAACTGCACAGTCAGCAATAAATAAAATTCTTATAGGCCATATTCAAAATTCCTACTGGGCTTTTGCTTAGAGCAGAGTAGAGATAAATACAAAATAATATAAACAAGATACATCAAATTGGATATCAATCACTACAAAATTTCTTCCTACAAAAGAAACTAGTTGCCATACATCCTTTTAACATAAGGGTCAAACCCGACATTACAAGAGTTTCCATTTGGTTTTCAGACAACACTGAAATATCATCACTAATGTAATATTTATAATAACTATATCACAACTATGAATTCCTATATTTGTTTCAGGCCTGAAAAACTGATGCCATCATAGATAAAAGGTTACTAAATGATACTTAAAGATCTATTGGCTCTTTATAATTTTATTTTTCTCTAAAAATATTTCTAAGATATTTAAATATTCCAATAATTAGAATCTTACCTCAGCTCTTTTCAGCATTTCCCATTTATTCAATATTTTCATGGCAAATACTTTATCTGCATTTTTAGTTTCACTACAGCAACCTAGAAAAGGAAATACAAGTTTTAAAATATGACAAATAATACTTTTTCAGTCATCCATTTTCCTTTTTCCTCTCTGTAAAAAAAATAAATACCAAAATTATCAATGATTTCCATGCAGTTCAAATTCTAAGATCCTAAATCAAATAATACTGTCAGTTGAAAAAGTTACATTAGTGAACATGAGCCAAACAACTCTGTTTTTTAACATGTTATCAGTTGGTGATTATATATTATATTCTCCTTTTCGAGTTTTCTTCCCTGGAATTTCAACTCAGGATCTACTATCTAAAAAATTGACCAAAATGTCCCATATGAAATAACTAAAGCTTAGTAAACACTGTGGGCTTCCCAGATGGCTCAGTGGTAAAGAATCCGCCTGCCAAGCAGGAGACATGGGTTCAATCCCTGGGTTGGGAAGATCCCCTGAAGAAAGAAATGGCAACCCACTCCAGTATTCTTGCCTAGGAAATCCCATAGCTAGAGGAGCATGGTGGGTTACAGTCTACGGGGTCACAAAGAATCGGACACCACTTAGCAACTAAACAACATTAAACACTGCATGCCAAATTCTAGCACGATGTTACAGGTAAAGCCAGCTGCCAAAACAAATACATTTCATGGGGGTCAAACAGTATGACATAAACTGAAAATGATATTATTTTTCATGCCACATAGTCTTGCACACTAAACCAACCCCTCCACAACACACACAACCCCTAAAGATCAATTAAGGCTGATATCTCTACAAATCGTACACTTCAGACATTCCTTCCCAACAAAAAAAAAGAACAGATACTTCTGTATTTTGTATTTTAGTTGTGGATCCAGAAACTGTCAAATATAAATCCCCCCCTTTTTTTCCACTCTCAACAAAGTGATGACATTTCTGTTTCTACTTCTCTCCCTCAGTTTGACTAGATAATGTGAAAGGGCCTTTGCAGCTCTCTGAGCATGCTACACAGCAGATGATGAACTGTAGAAGAGAAGACAAACGCTGTTATCAGCTGTTGGAGGCTGGAAAGGGAAAACAAATACTACTCTAATATGAAGAAACAGAAAACAAACTAGGTACAGCATATCTTCAAACAGTTTAAAGGGATATTTCCAAGAATAGAGAATTTTTAAATTTGAGGTTTAAACTCAAGTGCCAAACTTTTAAAAACCCTAATAGTAAAGGTACATATCAGGGTCATTTAATAAATTCATTTTTGGATCAGAGTACAATAACAGTAATGTTACCATGTATAATGGAAATCAGTATATAATACTATAATGTTATCTGAACTAGAATATAGCTTGGTAAATGTCATAAACAATGGATATGAGTTTGAGTAAACTCAGGAGTTGGTGATGGACAGGGAGGCCTGGCATGCTGCAGTCCATGGGGTGGCAAAGAGTGGGACACGACTGAGCCACTGAATTGAACTGAACTGAAATGTCATAAATGGTTATACTAATGACTGTGATTACAGTTTTTCATCAATTATTAATAAAATGGTGGGAAGGAAGAAAAACTATCTCAATTTCAAGTGCAATCACTTTAGTCTTTAGTCATATCTGGTCATATCTGCAGAATGATGAATCAGTTATGGATCCACCATTTCTGCATCAGTTATGGATCTCTTACTGAGCTCACGTTTAAAGAAAAGGGGCTGTACAAGATATAGAAACAACCTAAATGCCCACTGACAAATGAATGGTTAAAGAAATAGAATATTATTCAGCCCTTAAAAAAGAAGGAAATCTGTCTTTTATGACAACATGGATAAACCTGGAGGGCATTATACTAACTGAAATAAGCCAGATACAGAAAGACAAAAACTGTGTGATCTCACTTATATGGAAAAATATAAAAAGGTAAACTCATATAAACAGAGAAATCTATTTCTAGAATTCTAATTCTAGAATGGTGGTGCCAGTGGCTGGGGGTTGAGGGAAATGGGGAGATGATGGTCAAGGGGTGTGAGTTTTTCAGTTAAATGATAAGTTCTGGAGATCTAATGTACAGTATGTTGACTATAGTTAACAGCATTATATTATATTCTTGGAAATTGCCAAGAAAATAGATCTTAAATGTTCTTATCACCAAAAAGGAGGAGGGGAGTACCGTAACAGAGAGCACAGAAAAACTTAAAACATTTTTTTCACTAAGACATCTGATAAACTGAAAACACAAGTTACACTGCTTTGTAGACTCAGATCATATACTGCGCAAATGGATGGAAGGATAGGAGCACAGAGCTAGACATGCCTACACTGAGGACAGGGAAGAGATAAGGAAGGCTATCACTTAAGCCGTCTCCTCTTCTGATTTAGAGAAGAAGTGCTGAAAGACTCCAACACTTAGATTTGCCCTCTTCAGGCATATGGAGTGATAAGAACTCCTCCCGGCACTGTATGATTCACCAATTTTCTATGCATATGAAAACAGAAGTACCTGAGGATACCCAATAGGGTAGTAGTAATCCACCAACACATATTGAGTACTAAATGCCAAGTACTCTTCTAAGAGTTTTATGCAGGTCCACAATCCTTTACCTGCAATTCTGCAAGATAAAGGGTTTTCACAATTCATTTGGTAACATACACTGACATCAGGCTAATCACAGTTTGAGGGGAGTTGTTTTTTTTTAATCTCACTTAGTATAAAAATAAATATGCATCATTGCAGAAACACCTCATAAGCATTTGCTTATGAGGTTCTGCTCAAAACCCCATTAAGAGTGCAATACAGAGTATATGTACTAAATTATCTTTCTGAAATCCAAAAACTGCTGGAATCAAAACCAACTCTGGATTATAGAGATGTACAGTAGAAATAAGCGAGCATTTATTGAACACGCAAACACTGAGCTAGCACTTACTGTTCAGGGTAGTGGTGATAACACAGTCTGTGCAGCCAGATTCGGGTTATACACAAGTATAAAGTGCATACAACAGGGTCTGGCACTTGGTGAGTGTTCAATGGGGCTTCCTTGGTACCTCAGCTGGTAAAGAATCTGCCTGTAAAGCGGGAGACCCCAGTTCGATTCCTGGATTGGGAAGATCCTCTGAGAAGGGATAGGCTACCCCCTCCAGTACTCCTGGGCTTCCCTGGTTTCTCAGACTGTAAAGAATCCACCTGTAATGCGGGAGACCTGGGTTTGATCCCTGGGTTGGGAAGATCCCTTGGAGGAGAACACAGCAACCCACTCCAGTTTTCTTGCCTAGAGAATCCCCCATGGACAGAGGAGCCTGGCGGACTACAGTCCACGGGGTCGCAAAGAGTCAGACACGACTGAGTAACTAAGCACACAGCATAAGTGCTCAATAACCACTAGCTATTATCACGTCAGGTACTGCACTAAGCACTTTATAGCCCAGTCCCTTAACTGTTGCTTGCTCTATAGACCTTATACATCCTAATTTCTTCAATTTCTTTAACTAGGAAATAAGTAGCTTTGGTCTCTTCAACACTCAACTTTATACATTTTTATCCATGACACATACATATACATAGAAATATAGTTAGAAATATCCTCAAAGGAACATTCATACAGATAAAAACTAAGCTACAATATTTATATGTAATTTCCAATAGTGAAATATTGAAAATAAATAAATTTTGAAAGGTAAAACTGACTGAATATATCACAAACATTAGAAAATGTTTTAAATTCTTGAATATGTTGTTAAAGATTACTAATTAATAGGAGAAAGTTCACAATATACTGTTTAAAAGAATTTTATTAAACTTTATAAGCTAAAATAAAATTTTCTATATATATACAGATAAAATATATACCTATACATTTCTATATGTATTCTGAGAAAGACAAGCATCAAACCCTTACAAATCAGTTATTTCTAGCGGATATGATTTCTATCCTCCTTTCTATGTTTTCTATATAGGACATACAAAATTTGAAACATGAAGGGGCTAGAATAGAATAGCATAATTCATCCTGAACATGAAATGACCACTAATTGTTGAGATATTATAGTGTGGCTGATAAGGGCCAAAATGAGACCCGCACTTCACATCTATGTGTTAATCAGGAATGTCAAGCTGCTGCAGGGTGAAAAACATTCTCAGCCCTGTCTTAACAACAGTTTCATGAGCTGCCTAAATCTTCTCTGGAATGAAGTGGTAAAATTAACTAGGTCAGTTCACACAGAAAACAAAATTATGGTTCCCAAAGGGAAATAGGGCGAGGAGGGACAAATCAGGAGTTTGGATTAGCAGATACAAAGCACTACATACAAAGTAGATAAACAACAAAGTCCTGTGGTTTGCACAGGGAACTACATTTAATATCCAACCATAATGGAAAAGAATATGAAAAAAATATATGTGTGTGTCACTTTGCTGTACACCAGAAACCAACACAACACTGTGAATCAACTACATTTCAATTTTTTAAAAGTCAATTCAGAAACAATTCTTAAGTTATCAAATTGATGACATAATGAGACAAGAATAATGAAGTTGATGAAGCAATAAAATTGATCATGCTTTTCTCCTTTCAGCTCATTTTCATGTTCATTTCTGTAAACTTGAAGAAGAAGGGATTGTCCTAAAACTCTAGGTTCTAGACTTTTAAGAACCACAGCTAACTGATATACAAAAGGGCAGTATGTTAAAATGTCCTTTCTCATCTAATTTGATCAAAATGTAAAGTACATTTAGTATGAACTGGAAAATTATAAATTTAATGCAGAACAAAGATGTATTTTTAAAAGCACCAAATACAGAGATGTCTTATTAAAAGCACTATGATATCAGAAAAACAGCAAACGCTACAGAAAAATCAGTAGGTGACAAGTATAAATGAATGAGTTTTGAATTATCTTTCATAGATACAGCATATAACTAAGAATGATCATACTATACTAAACAGAATTTCAGTAATCAAGAAGCAGTTGCCATGCAGTTCCACAGATCTAGTCTACATTCAATATATCTAAAATTCACCATACCTCCTCTGGTCCATCCCCTTCCTATCCACCAGTCTTGCCTGGACTGTCCTCTATTACATCTTACTTCTACTGTCTCTCACTGTCCTCTCTTACTTCTGCTCTTATCCTCCAAAATCTATTCTCAAAACAGCAGCCACAGTGGTTCTGTTTAAACTAGCTGTCATATCGTGACACTCTGCTCCAAAACTTTAAGTTTCCTCTCTCCATGTAAAATTCAAAGTTCTAACTATAACTTGTAAGTATTATGGGTTCCAGCACACCCTGGTCTTCCAGTCTCCCAGATCTCATACTACTCTCCTCCTAGCTCACTCTGCTCAAAACATACTGATCACCTTGTTCAAAGCCAACTTGGTGTTTGTGCACTTAACTCTCAAACAGTATTCCCCCTCCCCACACTCCACCATAGTTAGACAGTTTGCTCTCTCACTCCCTCACTAAAATTTCATTCTGCCCTTCACACTTTCTATCCCATTTCTTTGCTTCTTTTTTCCCTTAGCTCTTATTATTTAATAAATTATATATTCTATTTCGGAGAAGGCAATGGCACCCCACTCCAGTACTCTTGCCTGGAAAATTCCATAGAAGGATGAGCCTGGTAGGCTGCAGTCCATGGGGTCTCTAAGAGTCAGACACGACTGAGCGACTTCTCTTTCACTTTTCACTTTCATACATTGGAGAAGGAAATGGCAACCCACTCCAGTGTTCTTCCCTAGAGAATCCTAGGGACGGCGGAGCCTGGTGGGCTGCCGTCTATGGGGTCGCACAGAGTCAGACACGACTGAAGCGACTTAGCAGCAGCAGTATATTCTATTTACCTATTTTGCTTATTGTGTGCCTCACTCACTAGAACATAACCTCTACGAGGGCAGAAATTACTTTTTCTCATTTGTTCACTAGCATGTGCCAGTGCTTGGGAATCAGTAGGTACACAATAAATATTTACTGATTAAATAACAAGTGATTTGTAGTCTATATGAGCATATATACTTGGACTATTGAAAACCATCTGTATGCTCAAGCTTCAAGTACAATACTAAACTGAGACTGAAACTAAAATAAAGACAAGGCATTATGACAAAAGAGATACAATTCTCTATCTTAAAGTGTGTACTAGATTATTCCAGCTCATGCTGCTCTCTTAATCATATGTATGGCTTTTAAACTCTCAACTTCGCAACTTAGCTTTCACTATCCTTTTGCCTGTGGTTATTGTTCACTCTTACTGTTTCATGTCATTGTCTCCTTCTTTCTCTACTGTATAATGTCTACCATCATTCATTATTAATAATAATAAAATATTAAAAACAACTCAATTATAGAAAGCTTACTCTGTGCCTGGCACTGGGCTAGGCACAATACATATACTGCCATAATCAATTGTTACACCACGCTAAAGTAGTTTCTACAGTCCTCACTATGTGGTTCCAAAGCTGGTGTTATTTACTGCTATGAGTGCTAGACAGTTCTGTAGGTCTTTATAGAGATCGTCCCATTCGTCTCGCCTATAGTCTTGCTTCCTGCTGCCATGTTAATGCTGATCGTGGTTAACATGTATGGAAATAACTGTAGTTATTTTTTTATAAACTGTTCTGTTAGAGATCAGCTTGTATTCAAAATATTTAATAAAAAAATTAAGACACTTTAACAAACCAAAAACACTACAAAGAGTTAACTAAACTGGCTAGAGGTATCCCCTCTATGGAGATGCAATTTATATATCTACTAGTGATAGTCCAAATATTTAGAAATTGGTATAGCCTGGGCATTGACCACTTAGAGCAGACATTAGCTATAAAAATACAGTATGCCCATGCCAGAGTACTCCTATGGACTGAAGACTAGCCCTGTATATACAGAGGCTCTCAAAGTGAATCATGCAACATAACTTCAAACTTCTTTACTCCCCACAGAGCCAGGGAACAGAGTTTTTAAGGAAGAATGAATGGCTAAAAATAATTCTCCTTTCAAACTCTAGGACTAGGGTTATGCAGACACATAAGGGCCTACTTATGGTAATTAGAGGAAGCAAGCTAATTAAAAGCTTTTGACACCTGAAGCAGGGGTAGCAGGCCAAAGCAGCAAGCTTTCACAACAAGCTCTGAAGCCCAGAAGCCTTGAAGCTGCCGGAGCAAGGCTGGAGCAGGCAGAAGCGGTGAGCCACCAGGAAACTGTGGACAGGCAACACCCAGGGCGTAAGTTAAAGGTTTTCCTGAAAGCAAAAGGAAAACCCAGCGTTAAGTTAAGCAGTCACTGACAACAACTGAGTCGTAGAGAGAAGGTTCTTAACTCGTAGAGCTGTTGATTTTCAACTGTATCTTGCTCCTTTATTATGTCCCATAATTTATGCATTTCTTGTAGGAGTTATATAAATTATGCTTTTATTTTCATAGTTATATTTTTTTAGGAAAAAGCATAACTGAGAGAGGTGCTGTTCCTACTAGACATCTGTGCCAGAGATGAACCTATCCACTGGGTCTATATAATATCTACTGACAAATTCCTGATAGAAGACAAAATACTTTAGAGGAAAAAAATGATCTCTTTAGGGCAGTCTTTGAATCTTAAAATCTATTAGTTGATAAATACCACAAGGGTATGTAAGGCCATCAAAGATACTTTAATCAGGAATGAATAGCTAAGCAGCAAGAGCTCATAAACCAGTCAATACTACTTTTCTATACAAAATTCACTGTGTCTTAAAAGAGAGTAAATTATCTACAACCTATTGGTTGCTTTTATTTTATGTACTTTAATTGATATATATAGAGAGAGGAAGAATAAACAGAGAGAGAGGGAGGGAGGGAGAGAGAGACAGAGAAAGGTACCTTTTCATACAAAATCTCAAAGATTATCAGTCATGCATTAAATACTCAGAATTGACTCCAGATCACACTGGCCTATGACCCAGTAGGACTTATTCCCAGTCCACTAACAGCCAGACTACTGTCTGCTACAGCCCACTCCCCAGGCCCTGCATCCATTCTTCAATTCTTGAAGCATTAGGACTATAAAGCAAATATCATTGTCCTCACCTATATGTCTCACTTAATCCTCATGAGTAACTTTAAACAATTCTTCAGTACCCTGTCCTTTCCTTCAGTCCTTTTTATTGAAAAAATATAAAATAATACATATACAGTTATTTAAATATTTGTGTTATTGCTTTATTTGTTCCTTAGTTGCATCTCAACTGCATACTAAATCTATTTGCAGCCCCACCATTAACACTTTGTCCTTTACCAAGCTTCTAAAATAATCTACATCACCCTGCCATCACCATCTATCCTAACCCTGAACTATCCAAACCCTACCCTGCAACTAATAACCTAATATTCTACTTCATAGAAAATAGATCTTTCACATTTCCTCATATCACTGTTAAATATTTCTCTATTTCTACTTCTCCTTATTTCTTTTCCTTTTGAGACCAAGAAGAAGTGTCCCCATCACCTGCAAGGACAACAGTATCATCTGAAATCTTAACGCCAGACTCTCCTTTCTTTCCTTCTTTCCCTTGTTCCATTAAACACTTGTTTCTGAACTTCAAGCTTTCTTTCTTATGGCACCTGAACACCAACTGATTAATGCTTCCATGACCATCTCCTATCCAAAACCAAATATAAAACAAAAACTTTATTGCTATCCTATCTTCCCCTCAAGAAAGTGATATCACATGCCTTTCCACAAGGTATTATTTCTCCATAAAGCACATTTCTAAAGAATATTATGCCTGCTTTCTCCACTCATTCATCATCAGTTTCTCAGCCTCTTATAATAACCTATTTCAATCTACTTGCTATTTCCCTCTATTGGACTGAAATTACTCTCTCAAAGATTAATAATGCCCTTCCAAATTCCAAATAAAATATATTGTCCTCAGCTCTCATCTGTTTCAACCTCTCTTCATTACTGGACATCGTGGACGATCAATATATTTTCCTACTTATTCTTTTTTCATATCCTATTAAATGATTTTCTCCAAGGACCCCTACTCCACCTTTTTATATCTCCTCTCTTCCCTGACCTATATATGATCCTATTAATATCTATATGCTGATGACTCATAAATTCTTACCCTCCATACTTCCAGTTGCCTACTAGTCATTTCTCTGAAACGTTCAGCATATATCTCAAATTTAACAAGTCAAAAACCTGCACATTAAACCCGTTTACTCAGAGACTGCATACCTCAATCATCCATGATTTCTAACTTTATCAGTGACATATAAAGTGATTTCTTTAACAT
Source organism: Nanger dama (assembly GCA_917880005.1). Lineage (NCBI taxonomy): Eukaryota > Metazoa > Chordata > Mammalia > Artiodactyla > Bovidae > Nanger > Nanger dama. The sequence continues at coordinate 578,326 of CAKJTW010000097.1, read as the reverse complement.
TCTATCTTATCCACCCTTCTTGCCCACTTCCACTGGCCAAGTTCAAGCCCTCATTTCATCTGAAAAAATGATAATAGGTTCCTTTTGACCACCTTATTCAATGTCAAACATTATGCTAACTGCTGAGAATACAAAGATAAATAAAAGAGCTCTTGCTCTCAAAAATCTCACAGTCCAGAATGGGAAACAACACTAAACAGAAAATTACAGTACAACATGAAAAGAAAGGTAAAAACAAGGTCCTATAAAAAGCAAAGAAGAGAGATTCCTAACCCAAAATGGGGGAGAAGGCAGGGATCTATGTAATTTGTGAATATATATGTTAAAGTTTCTTGAAAGAGGTGACTGACATATGAGTCTTACACAGCGAACCCCAGAAAAGGGGGACCAAGAGGATCTGGTTAAAGAGAGAGAATATTTTGGGAAATGAGGACAGCATGAGCAAGGCACAGAAGCAAGTGATGTCTGTGAGGGGGAAAGGGGTGAAGACGATCAGGGATAATAAGCAGTTGTCTTTCTCAGGAAAGGGTTTCTTCCTAGCAGGTAATAGCTAGAAATGAAACTGAAGGGTCCAAGTAATGCAAGAGCTTGTATGTCACGTTAATCAACTAGAACCTTAAAATGAAGATAATATAGATCAACTCTTCATAGTTGGTTACATCACTTTAATAGCTCTGTGGAGTCTGAGTCTGAGGCAAGGAAAAACATGAGGTTATAGCAGTAGCTGAAGTGAAAGATTTAAGAACCTAACTAAGGAAGAGAGGAAGAAATTCAAGAAATACTTAGAATTTTGAAAAATCAGTGATTAAATATAATGTGGCTGTTTGGAGTGAGATATCTAGGATCTCCCTCCCTTCTAGTCTCTTCTCTTCCAAATCCTTCATCGACACTATCAGAATTATCTTTCCTATCATTCTGATTATATCACTACTGTGCTTATTAACATTTAATCGGAGTTCCATTCCAATTAAATAACGTTCCTTACCATACCATACCAAATCATTCACTGCATTGCCCAAGAGAACTTTCAATCCTCATCTTTCACCACCACCACCAAAAACCCTTATATTCCAGGCACAAGATCACTAACTGCTTCCTGAATAAAAGAAACGCACCTAAAAGAAAAAAAAATTCTTTTAATTCTTTTAGAATTCTTATAGAAAATTTATAAAATTAAAGTGTAAAAAGAGCCACAGACAGCATTATTTCATAGACAAAAACCACGAAATCATGTAAGTTGTCTATATCCTTTCAACCAGCAAAGTCCTCTTATAGAAGTTTGTTCTAAAGTAATTATTTAAGAAATCAGCTGAAATACAGCAAAAGCATTTTGTTCAAAAATGCTTTGGAGAGCATCATCTCTAATATAGAAAAAAATAGAACATAAATAACTCATTTTTTTAATGTTCTGAGCACCTACTATGTACTATTAGGTTCTGGGGAGTCACAGTGAACTGACGGAATAAAATCCTATACAGCATACATTCTAGCTTAACATTACTGTTTGGAACCATTAGAATCATCAGGTTTAAAAGAAAATGTTTCAGCACATGGGGAAAAGACTTAAAATATTTGGTAAGAAGAGCCAGTTTGACATCAATGTTTACAAAACTACCCCAATTTTATTACCTATGAGTAGAAATACAAGTGGGGGAAAAAATGCCAGAAAATTACAGAAGTAGATCTCAATGCTGTGTACCTTTCCCTCTTGTAGATTAGACTGTGATCCTAGTCACGGGTATGGAACATGTTTATATTACAGTGTATGATTAGTAAGTATTTTTTTCATCAGTCAAAAGAGACAAGGATAAAAGAAAAAAAAACTTCACTTTTCTGTTTTTAAGCTCCAATAAGGAAAATGATTATATTTAAAAGCACTGTGCTAAGTACTGAGTATAAGAAATAAAGAAATTCAGTCCTTATCTTCACTTAGAGTTTACTGGTGAAGACAAATATTAAACACAGAAATAAGGAAACTTAAAAGTACAAGTGCTAGGAAGGAGTTATACAAGGTTCTCACCTTCCCCAATAAAAAGATAAAAGTGTCTTACATCTGCACTCCCTTTTCTGAACTCATTAATCCACTGATTTCATTTTCTCATTCATTTCTTTCATTGATTGCATTCTGCCATCAATTTTTCACTGATTTCAAAATATGTAATGATTTTAAAGAAGCCATAGTAATAACAAAATATATTTTGTTAGGCAGGATGATCTCCACTTTTCCTGGAAACACAGTATCCATTAATATTGGCCACAGATATAATGCAAAAGTCATTTTAAACTATCGGCAGGAACAGTATTGAAAAAGGTAAGCCTGGGCAAATTCACTCTGCTCTATTTCTAGCTTCTATAAAACTTTTTCTGCTGCCTTTTTCTTCCTAGAGATCAAGTTTGGAGTGAATAAAAACAGTCTATCTTTAAAACAAAAGAGGTTCTACCCTCTCTGGGTCAAGAGACAAGTGTTGAAAAACCACAGTAATTCTCCTTCACTTCTGTCCACAATTAACAAATGGATCAAGCCTCAAAGCAATCAGCCCGGAAGCCCGTATCTCAACATGGCTCTGTTCCACTAGCAAATGAGTTTTTAAGGCTGACTGAAAACTTCAATGCAGCTAGCTGGAGATGCATATTTTGAGTCTATTTTGCGATCCAAAGTGGGGGCAAAGGTTTACATTTGGGGGAAGGTAGTTAAGTCTCCAAGTTGGCTCCAAGTTCATGTCTTAATCTTTTTTTAACAGGGGATCCTGATAACTCTGAACCTGATATGGCTCCAACATATTGATTAAAACCCAATGAGGCAAAGAGAAGAGAGTAACTGGAACCTCAACTCCTTACACAGATACAATATCTTATAGTCCAGAAATAACAAATATCAAAAACAACCAGGATTCTAGAGTACAGGGACTACGGACATTCATGAAAGATATGTAGAGGCAGAATATGGAAGACTGGGATTCTCCAAGGATGGAAACACTGAAGTAATATAAAGAACCTCAGTCTGTGCAGACCAGTCAAGAAATATTTAATTACTGAAGAACAAGAGCCAGGCATACTGACTTTTATTAATGATAACGGTTTTTGTTAGTATTCAAAGTATTTTGAGACGGTAAATATTTACTTCTCTCTCACCCTCAATCTCATGAAATTATAGAAACTGTAAGTTGTTTAAAGGAATAAAATTACAACATCGGAAAATAAGAACATCAACTAATCAGATATTTTAAAGAACCCCTAAAATCTAGGATGGATAAAATGAGATTAGATAGAGACAAGAATGGTGAAACCACAGCCCAAACTGCATTAAGGAAGAAAACTGAGGCACAGGTTAAGAGCAATGACATAGAGAGTTAAAGCTCAAAATCAATAAACTCAAAGACTAAAGAGAACTCACAAAGAAATTGTCAGTCTTCATTCCAAATATTATCATTTTTGGTACGTCAGAATCATACACTTTAACATGAATAAAATAGTGAATGAACAGGAAACTACCAAAAACCACAAAGTACTTTGATAAGGCAGCTGGTAAAAGAAGCTTTCCTGAGAAATCTGTATGTAGATCAAGAAGCAACAGTTAGAACTGGACACGGAACAACAGAATGGTTCCAAATCAGGAAAGGAGTACGTCAAGGCTGTATATAGTCACCCTGCTTATTTAACTTATATGCAGAGTACATCGTGAGAAATGCTGGGCTGGATGAAGCACAAGCTGGAATCAAGATTGCTGGGGAGAAATATCCATAACTCAAATATGTGGATGATACCACCGTTATGGTAGAAAGCAAAGAAGAACTAAAGAGCCTCTTGATGAAAACGAAAGAGGAGAGTGAAAAAAGTTGGCTTAAAACTCAACATTCAGAAAACTAAGATCACGGCATCTGGTCTCATCACTTCATGGCAAATAGATGGGGAAATAATGCAAACAATGACAGACTTTACTGTTGGGGGCTCCAAAATAACTGCAGATGGTGACTGTAGCCATGAAATTAAAGGACGCTTGCTCCTTGGAAGAAAAGCTATGAGCAACCTAGACAGCATATTAAAATGCAGAGACATTACTTTGCCAACAAAGGTCCGTCTAGTCAAAGATATGGATTTTCCAGTAGTCATGTATGGTTGTGAGAATTGGACTATAAAGAAAGCTGAGCACCAAAGAAGTGATGATTTTGAACTGTGGTGTTGGAGAAGACTCTTGAGAGTCCCTTGGACTGCAAAGAGATCAAACCAGTCAATCCTAATAGAAATCAGTCCTGAATATTCATTGAAAGGACTGATGCTGACGTTGAAACTCCAATATTTTGGCCACCTGATACCAAGAATGGACTCATTGGAAAAGACCCTGATGCTGGGCAAGATTGAAGCTGGGAGGAGAAGGGGACGACAGAGGATGAGATGGTTGGATGGCGTCACCAACTCGATGGACATGAGTTTGAGCAAGCTCCAGGAGTTGGTGATGGACAGGGAAGCCTGGTGTGCTGCAGTCCATGGGGTGCAAAGAGTCGGACACAACTGACTGACTGAACTGAACTGAAAAGGAGTAATATTAAAGAACTAATATATATTTAAAATATGACATTCATATTTTTCAAGAAGGAAATGAAAATATAATGGTAGAGAAATATCCCAATAGAAACAGAAGAAAAAATATGTGGTAAATAAGTCAATCTTTCTTCTTTAAATTTATAAATCATATTATAAATCATATAAATCCCCAAAGAATACTGGGAATCAATTCTCCATTAATTAACCTATAAATTTAATATTATCTCAATGAAAATAACACTTTAAGTAGACAAGTTGAGTCTAAAGTTCATATAGGAAAATAAACACTTCTAGTTTTGGTGGTATGTAAGGTTAGACGAGTTTTCTAAACATATCAGGATGGCCAAAGATTCACTCGGTTTTCCAGTGATGGCTCTAGCAGCGCTTAGTTGTCTTTAACTTCATTCGAAACACTTTTGTTCGATTGTGTTGTGACAGCTGTCATATCACTGTGCATTTTAAAAAAACTTATCAAAACTGGTGAATGTTTGTATAGCCATTTTAAGATTGAAGATGGTAGAAAAAGTAACATTTTTAGCCTATTATGCTTTATTATTTCAAGAAAGGAAAAAATTCATCTATAATACAAAAAAAGTTTTGTGCAAAGTATATAGAAAAGGTGCTGCAACTGACCAAATGTGTCAAAAGTGGTTTGTGAAATTTTGTGCTGGAGACTTGCTCGCTAGTAGAATAGGAAATGGCAACCTACTCCAGTATCCTTGCCTGGAAAACTCCATGGACAGTGGAGCCTGGTGGACTACAGCCCATCAAGTCACAAAGAGTTGGACATAACTGAGCATGAGCACAGGCTGCTCGCTAGACAATGCTCCATGGCCAAGTAGACCAGTTGAAGGTGCCAGTGATCAAATCAAGACATTGACGACAATCAACACTATACCACGCGGAAGATAGCCAATATACCCAAAACATCCAAATCAAGCATGGAAAATCATTTGCACGAGCTTGGATATATTAAGGATGTTTGGGTTCCACACAAGTTAAAAAAAAAAAAAGCCTTCTTGACCATATTTCCATATATGATTCTCTAAAACATAACAAAAATGTTCCATTTTTAAAACAAATTGTGATGGGGATGAAAAGTGGATACTGTACAATAATATGGAATGGAAAAGATCATGGGGTAAGTGAAATGAACCACCAACAACCATAGCAAAGACTGGTCTTCATCCAAAGACCGTGATGATGTTTATATGGTAGGATTTGAAGGGTTTCCCTGGTGGCTCAGACGATAAAGAATCTGCCTGCAATGCAGGAGACCTGGGTTTGATCTCTGGTTTGGGAAGATCCCCTGGAAGAAGACATGGCTACCCACTCCAGTATTCTGGCTTGGGCTTCCCAGGTGGTTCAGTGGTAAAGAATCCACCCTCAATGTAGGAGACACAGGAAACACAGGTTGGATGTCTGGGTCCGGGAGATCCCCTTGGTTGAGGGCATGGCAACATGCTCTAGCATTCCTGCCTAGAGAATCCCATGAGCAGAGGAGTCCAGTGGGCAACAGCCCATAAGTCGCAGAGTCTGAAGCAACTGAGCACACAAGCACACAGAAAAAGAAGTGTTGAGTAACCATCTCAATGACCTCCTCAAATCTACTTGGGAGGGGGACCTGAATGATGGTTTTGGGGTCTTCCCTACCAGGTCAGCTGGTAAAGAATCTACCTGCAATGTGGGAGACCTCAAATCAATTCCTGGGTTAGGGAGAGCCCCTGGAGAAGTGAAAGGCTACCCATTACAGTATTTTGGGGCTTCCCTGGTGGCTCAGCTGGTAAAGAATCCACCTGCAATGTGCGACTTAGCAGCAACAATGTTGGAGACCTGGGTTGGATCACTGGGTTGGAAAGATACCCTAGAGAAGGGAACTGCTTCCCACTCCAGTATTCTAGCCTAAAGAATTCCATGAACTATGTAGTCCATGGGGTCCAAAGAGTTGAACACGACAGAGTAACTTTCACTTTCACTTTTTTTCTGTACTAGGAGCTCCTTCCAGAAAAACAAAAGGACTCATTCCAACCAAGTATTGCTCCCAATTAGACCAGCTGAAAGCAGCACTCAACAAAAGGGCCATGAATTAGTCAACAGAAAATACATAATCTTCCATCAGGATAACCCAAGACTGCACTGTTTCTTTGATGTACAGGCAAAAACTCTTTCACCTTGGCTGGGAAGTTCTCATTCAGCTGCTATATTCACCAGATAGTTTACCTTCAGATTTCCATTTATTTCAGTCTTTACAAAATTGTCTTAATGGAAAAAAATTTCAATTCCCTGAAACACTATAAAAGGCACCTGAACAGTTCTTTGCTCAAAAGATAAAAAGTTTTGGAAGACAGAATTATGAAGTTGCCTGAAAAAATGGCACAAGGTAGTGGAACAAAACAACAAATACGTTATACAATAATGTCCTGGATGAAAATGAAAAGTGTGTCATTTATTTTTACTTAAAAACTGAAGGAACATTTGGCTAACCCAATAGTAAACATGAAAAACTATTAAAATCACCTTTTAAGCAAATTTCAGAACTAGAATGAAAGAAAGTGGTATAGCATCAAAACTAAGCACATGTAAGAATACTATAACACAAGCGAGCATAGCTGGCTTTCACTGTGAAGGCAGAAAATTTACCCCATACTCCAGAGACTGAATTTTCATGTTGGTAACTGTAAGGCAGATAGGAAAAGGAAATAAAAACTAGGCAGCACATAAGGCAGATAATCTAACAGCAGCCATATATATATAAAATACCTCCTAAAACTAATCAATGGATTTAAAACATGGTCACAGGATACAAGGTCCATGTACCAAAATACCTACTGCATCTTGATACACTAACAAATGGTAAATGCTCCATATGTGCTAGATAAGAACTGAGCATTCATCAGCTGCTGAGCATAATGTACTATATCAATTAAGTTCTCTGTTAATTGTTATTCATATCTTTTATTCCTTGTTGATTTTCATTTACATGTATCAGCTATGAAAATAGTGTGTCAAAATTTCCTATTATGAAATTAATAGGGCTGCCCTTTAGTTTTGTCCATTTTTGTTCTACATACATAAAAACTGTCAATTAGAAAATACATAGTTATAATGGCTGTTCAGTTCAGTTCAGTCACTCAGTTGTATCCGACTCTTTGCGACCCCATGAATCGCAGCACAACAGGCCTCCCTGTCCATCACCAACTCCCGGAGTTCATTCAGACTCACGTCCATTGAGTCAGTGATGCCATCCAGCCATCTCATCCTCCGTCATACCCTTCTCTTCCTGCCCCCAATCCCTCCCAGCATCAAAGTCTTTTCCAATGAGTCAACTCTTCACATGAGGTGGCCAAAGTACTGGAGTTTCAGCTTTAGCATCATTCCTTCCAAAGAAATCCCAGAGCTGATCTCCTTCAGAATGGACTGGTTGGATCTCCTTGCAGGCCAAGGGACTCTCAAGAGTCTTCTCCAACACCACAGTTCAAAAGCATCAATTCTTCTGTGTTCAGCCTTCTTCACAGTCCAACTCTCACATCCATACGTGACCACTGGAAAAACCATAGCCTTGACTAGACGGACCTTAGTCGGCAAAGCAATGTCTCTGCTTTTGAATATGCTATCTAGGTTGCTCATAACTTTTCTTCCAAGGAGTAAGCATCTTTTAATTTCATGGCTGCAATAATGGCTGTAGTATAATAAAAATAAATATTTGATCTTTGTCCCTGGTGCACAGTTCCTAAAACCCTTTGAATGTGTGCAGTGATAAAAATTCTTCTGTATGTTAATGAGATAAGTTGTGGTGCTAGGTAGTTCAGTATAGGGGAATGGTTGCCAGAAAGACTAAGCTATTATTAGAAGCCTGTAATTTTCAGCCTTACACCCAACCTACAAAGAAGGGGAGAGGGACTAGAGATCTTGTTAGTGGCCTACAATTTCATTAATAATGTCCAAGTAATGAAATCTCCATAAAAATTTCTAATTGAATGAGTACCTTCCAGGTTACTCAGCAGATCAAGGTGCTGCACAGAGAAGGCAATGGCACCCCACTCCGGTACTCTTGCCTGGAAAATTCCATGGACGGAGGAACCTGGTAGGCTGCAGCCCATGGGGTCGCTAAGAGTTGGACACGACTGAGGGACTTCACTTTCACTTTTCACTCTCATGTATTGGAGAAGGAAATGGCAACCCACCCCAGTCTTCTTGCCAGGAGACTCCCAGGGACAGGGGAGCCTGGTGGGCTGCCGTCTGTGGGGTCGCAAAGAGTTGGACAAGACTGAAGCGACTTAGCATATAGCAAGGTGCTGCAACAGGGGAGCACTCAGAGAGGTCATGGAAGCTCCATGCCTTTCCTTCCATACGTTACCCCATGTATGTCTTCCACTTGGCTCTTTCTGAGCTGTATCTTTTACAATAAACCAGTAACACCAGGTTAACTTCTGGGAGGGGTTAAAGAGAGCAGCATTGGAGGGCCATAAACTTAACCTCCTCCCATTAACACAACACATTTACAGCTACAAAAGGAGCAATTTTCCTTTCTAAAAGACCTGAGAACTAGATGAACAGCATCTTGACAAGAAAAGATAAAGGAGAGGTATGGGGAGAGGTAGGAAAGGCAGAGACATGGCTTCGTGTGGGACTCCACACCAGGAGCTGTTACCCATCGCTGGGAGGGATTCCAAAAATACAAAACTTTTCCCCAAGGAGTGAAGAGACTGAGCACCACATGAGGGACCCCAACCCTCAGGCCTAGCACAGGAAAGGTGACCCCCCCAAAACATCTAATTTAGTGAACGAATGGGAATTAAACCCAGGAAAACAGCAGAACTGAAGGGAAGGGAGAACTTAAGAGGCTCACATGCAGACCCACTCACCCTGAGATCCAGTGCAAAAGAAATAGTTTGCAAAGCACCTAGATCATACGCAAAGGAGATCCACATACTGATCTTAAAGTAGCTGCTAGAGAGACAGGAACCAGCTGGAACATTCTCTGGGGACAGAAGCACTGACAGGCTTTGCAATATTACTCTAATTTGCAATATCATTCTTCACAATATCATTCTAGCTGGTGGCAGAGCTGACGGATGCCATTTTTGGTGTCCTCCCTCTAGCCTATTAGCACCAGAGGGATGCTCTACCTACCCCACGTCAAAACCCTGAACCCTCATTTACCTCATAAAGCAGCCACGCTACAACTGGGCTGGGCAAACATCCCACACTCAACCAACCCTATGCAGCAGCCTAGCCAGGTAAGTGCAACATACCCTCCCTCCCTGCAAAGCAGACACAGCCCTGCCATGACCATCAGGTGCATACACCCCATACAAGGGCCACACCTTGACCGCCTAGCACTGATGGCCAGGAAATGGCACTTCAGGGCTCATCGGCTGTCTAATACAGAAGATCATTCAAGAATGGAATTGGTAGCTATTTCACCCAATACACGAAGACAAACAGAGAGTCAGGCACCTGAGGAGGCCTAAAAATATACCTTCCAAACTAAAAAAAACAAGACAAATCTCCAGAAAAAGACCTTAATGAAATGGAGATAACCAACTTACATAATAGTTAGAAGTAATATTCATAAAGATGCTCACAGAACTCGAGAAAACAATGAACACAGAACATCAACGAAGAGAAGGAATTCCCTGGCAGTTCAGTGGTTAGGAGTTGATGCTTTTACTGCCAAGGCCTGGGTTGAGGAACTAAGATCCTGCAAGCCACACAGTCAAAACAAAAACAAAACAAAGAGATAGAAAATATAAGAAAGTACCAAACAAGATATAACTGAACTGAAAAATCTACTTGAGGGGCTCAGAATCAGACTGGATGAACTACAAAAACAAATCAGTGAGCTGAAAAACAAAGCAATGGAAATCACCCAAACTGAACAGCAAAATGGAAAAAGAATTTAAAAACATGGAAGATACCATAAGGGACCTCTGGAACAACATCAAGATGAATAACATTCACGTTATAGGGGCCCCAGAAGGAGAAGAGAGAAGGAAAGGGCCAGAAAAACGACTTGAAGAAATAATGGCTGAAAATGTCCCTGTCTGGGGAAGGGAGCAGACATACAGGTTGAGGAAGCCCACAGAGTTCCAAATAAGACCAACCCAAAGAGAAACACAGTGACACACATTATAATTAAAACAGGGAAAGTTAAGGGTAAAGAGAGCATCTTAAAAGCATAAAGGGAAACCTCATGAAGGTATAAGCAGATTTTCAGCAGAAATTTTACAGACCTGAGAGAGTGGCATAACTTATTCAAGTGCTAAAAATAAAATTCCAACCAAGAATACTCTAGTCATCAAGGTTATCATTCAGAATGATATGGGAGTGGAGATTATCACCACTGTACCAGTCATATAAGAAACACTAAAGTGAAAAGATTCTAATTAATAGTAAGAGAACATTCAGAAGGGAAAAGGTAAAAATACAGTAATGGTAGTGGATAAAGCACTTACAAAGAAAGTATGAAAGCTAAAAGACAAAAGTAAACTAAAAACATATAATAACTAGTTAAGGAAAATATATTACTAAAAGATGGGAAAAGTATCATCAAAAATATAAAAGGTGACAGAGGAATAATAATTTACAGCTTTCAAAAAAGTTACTATCAACTTTAAAAAGATCACTATATACTTAAGATTATATGTGAACCTCGCAGTATCTGTGCACACACACACACAAACTTATAATAAACACACAAAAGAAAGTGAGATTAAATAAAATACTAAGGAAGTGAGATAAATAAAACACTAAAATAAAGTCAGCGAACAAGAGAGAAAAAGAAGAAAGAACAGAGAGGAGCTACAAAAACACACAGAAAACTACTAACAAAATGGCAATAAGTAAATACCAATCAGTAATTAATTTAAATGCAAATGAACTAAAACTCAAAAATCATACAATTGTTGAATGAGCAAAAAGAAGACCCATCTCCATGCTGTCTACAAGAGACTCAATTCCTAAGTAAGAATACAGAATGTATGTGAGAGGATATAAGATATTTTACTCAAATGGAAATGAAAAAGCTGGTGCAGAAATATTTATATAAGACAAAATAGACTTTAAAACAAAGACTGTAATAAAAGACTCCTTGTGACCGTATGGACTATAGCCCACCAGGCTCCTCTCCCTATGGGATTCTCCAGGCAAGAATACTGGAGTGGGTTGCCATGCCCTCCTCTAGGGGATCTTCCTAACCCAGGGATCGAACCCAGGTCTCTTGCATCTCCTGCATTGACAGGCAGGTTCTTTATCACTAGCACCACCAGGGAAGGGCACTATATAATGATAAATGGGGTCAATCTATCAAAAAGACATAACATTTATAGATATATGTGCACCCAATATAGGAGAATGAAAAATACATAAAGCAAATATTAATGGACCTAAGGGGGAAAAATGAAAGCAATATAATAAGAGTAGGGGATTTTTCACACCCCATTTACATCGATGAACATATCAATGGTCTTAAATGGAACATTATTCAATATGAACTTAATAGACATATAAAGAGTATGCCACTCAAAAGCAGCACAATACACATTCTTCACAAGTGTACATGTAACTTTCTCCCTCCCATGCAAAGATCACATGTTAAGCCACAGAACAAGTCTCAGTAAATTCCAAAGAAAGTTGAAGTCATAGAAAGCATCTTTTTGACCACAATGGTATGAAACTAGACATCAATTACAAGAAACAAACTGAAAAAGAAATGTAGATTAAATAAAATGCTACTGAACAGCCAGTGGGTCACTGAAGAAATCAATAGATAAATCAAAAATACCTAGGGACAAATGAAAACAGAAATAAAATGTACTAAAGTCTATGGGATGAAGCAAAAGTAGTCCTATGTGGGACATTCATAGCAATATAGGATTGTCTCAAGACAGAAGAAAAATCTCAAGTAAACAATATAATTTTACCTAAAGGAACTAGGAAGAAAAAGGAACAAAGCCCAAAGTTAGTAGGAGGAAGGAAATAATAAATAGAAGAAAATAATAAATAAATAAGTGATTTAAATAATCAAATAATAAATAAAACTGAGGGGAAAAAACAACAACAGAAGAGATCAATGAAACTAACAGATGGTTCTCTGAGAAGATAAAAACAAAAGTCAATAAACCTCTAGGTAGACTAACTAAGGAAAAGAGACAGTACTCAAATAAAATAAAAATGAAAGAAGATAAGTTACAACTATTAATACAGAAATACAAAGGATTGTAAGAGAATATTAAGCACATATACACCAACAAACTGGACAACCTAGGGAAAAGAGAATAAATTTCCAGAAACATACAGCCTACCAAGACTGAAAATTTAGGAACTAGAAAACCTGACTACACTAATTGCTATGAAATGAAATTGAATCAGTAATAAAAAATTTCCAAGAAATAAAAGTCCAGAACTAGATACTTGCCTGGTGAATTGTTCCAAACATTCAGAGAACAGTTAATGCCTGTTTTTCTAAAACTCTTCCAAAAAACCAAAGAAGAGGGAAGGCTTCCAAACACTTTTTATGAAGCCTGCATTACCCTGATACAAAAGCAGACAAGGACACCACATAAACACACACACACTCACAAACACACACACTCACACCTAAGAAAGGAAGGAAGGAAAGGAGGAAGTGAGGAAAGAAAATTACAGGTCAATATCCATTATTAACACAATGTAAAAATCTTCAATAAAATATTAGCAAACTGAATTCAACAATGTATTAAAAGGGTCGTACATCATGAACAAGTGGAATTTATCCCAGGGGTGTAATAATATCTAAATATCCACAAATCAAACAATGTAACACACCACAGTAACAAACCAAAGAATAAAAATCATATAGTCATCTCAATAAATATAAGAAAAACATTTGATAAAATTCAACAATAATTTATGGTAAAAACTCAACAAGTATGCACAATGGACATGTACCTTAACATAGTAAAGGAAATAGATGATAAATCTACATCATACAACTCAACAGTGAAAAGCTGGAAGCTTTTCTTCTATTAGGAACAAGAGAAGGATGCCCACTCTCACCATTTCTATTCAATATGGTATTGGAAATCCTAGCCACAGCTATCAGACAAGAAAAAGGACTCAAAATTGGGAAGTGAAATTGTCACTACTTGCAGAAGACAAATTGAATGCAGAAAACCCTAAAGACTCCATCAAAAAGCTAATAAAGGAATTAAGCAAAGTCACAGGATACAAAATAAATATCCATGGCATTTCTATATACTAATAGAGAACTACCAGAAAAAGAAATTAAGAAAACAATCCCATTTACAGCTGCATCAGAAGAATATCTAAGAATAAATTTATTGAAGTAGGTAAAAGATCTTACATTAAAAACTATAAGACACTGACGAAAAAAACTGAAGACCCTAATAAATAGAAAGCTCTTCAGTGCTCACGGATTGTAAGTATTAGTATTGTTAAAATATCCAAAGCAATCTACAAATTCAATCAATCCCTATCCAAAGTCCAATGGCATTCTAGTTCACGGGACTAGAACAAATAATTCTAAGATTTGCATGGAACAACAAAAGATCTGGAACACCCAAGACAAACTTGAAAAGAACAAAGCTGGAGGTATCAGGTTCCTGATTTCAAACTGTACTACAAAGCTATAGTCATTAGTCGTATGGTGTTGGCACAAAAACAGACATAGCAATCAATGGAAAAGAACTGAGATCCCAGAAATAAACCCACACATATATAGGCAATAAATTCACAATAAAGGTGCAAAGAACTTACAGTGGAGAAAGGACCATCTCTTCAGTAAACAGTATTGGGAAAACTGGATGGCCATGTGCAAAAGAGTAAAATTAGACCACCATTACCTTACATCATACACAAAAAGTAACTCAAAATAGATTAAAGAATTAAATGTTAAGACTTGAAACCATAAAGTTCCTAGAAAAAAACATAGGCAATAACCTCAGTGAAATCAGCCTTAGCAATATTTTAGGGGATCTGACTCCAAAGGTAAAGGAAACAAAAGCGAAAATAACCAAATGGGACCACATCAAACTAAAAGTTTCTGCACGGCAAAGGGAACCATCTCTAAAGTGAAAAGTCAATCTACTGAGTAGGAGAATATATTTGCATATCATATATATATAATATTGCTGCTACTGCTGCTGCTGCTAAGTCGCTTCAGTCGTGTCCGACTCTGTGTGACCCCATAGACATGAGCGCACCAGGCTCCCCCATAAGGAGTTAATACTGAAATTATATAAAGAGCTCATAAAACTCAACAACAAAAAACCCAAACAACCCATTTAAAAATAAGCAGAGGAGCTGAATAGACATTTTTCCAAAGACATACGGATGGCCAACAGACACACAAAAAAGATGTTCAATACCACTAATTATTATAGAAATGCAAGTCAAAATCACAATGAGATAATACCTCATACCTATTAGAATGGCTATCATAAAACAGACAACAAATAGCAAGTGCTGGAGAGAATGTGGAGAAGAAGAACACACACACTGTTGGTGGGGTTGTAAATTGGTTCAGTCACTATGGAAAACAGTATGAAGACTTCTCAGAAGGTTAAAAATAGAACTACCACATGATCCAGCTATTCCACTTCTGGGTATTTAGCCAAATATAAGAACACTAAATAAAAAAGATCTATGCACCCCTATATTCACTGCAACATTACTGACAATATCCAAGTTACAGAAACAACCTAAGTATCAATCAATGGATGAATGGATAAAGATATACACACATACACAATGGAATAGTACTCAGCCATAAAAAGAATGAAATCTTGCCACTTGCAACAAGACAGATGACTCTAGAAGGTACTATGCTAAGTGAAAAAGTCAGAAGGAAAAGACAAATACTGTATGATTTCATTCATACATGGAATCTAAAAATACAAACAAAACTAAGGAAAAACAAACTTATCAATAAAGAGAACAGATCTGTGGTTACCAAAAGGAAAGGGGTTGGAAAGTAGATAAAAGTGGTGAAGAGGGGCAACTATATGGTGATAGATAGTAACTAGATTTGGGGGAGGTTATCACTTTGTAGCATATGTAGATGTCAAACTATAATGTTGTACACCTGAAACTTATATATTAATAAAAATACATATTGAGGATATTTCCTGAGTTCTGTGAGTCTACAGGAAAATCACTGAATTTGAAGAAGGAGCTATAGGAACCCTTCATTTATAGCTGGTTGGTCAAAAGTATGAGTGGCCTGGGACTTGCAAATGTCATTTGTAGTAGGGGCAGTCTTGTGGGATCTCTTGATAACTCCAGAGAGATAATATCAGAATTGAATTGAACTGCTGGGTGCCTAGATGGTATCCAAAGAGTTGGAGAACTGGTTGGTGTGAGAAAAGAAAACCCACACATTTGGTGTCAGAATGTTGTAACTAAAAGAGCTTAATGAGTGTATGTATATTTTCCTCATACATTCATCTGCTAACGTGGCACGGCTTTTTTATATGTGGCTAGATGACTTCCCTGGTGATGCCAGTGGCAAAGAACTGCCTGCCATGTCCCTTACCTCAAGCTATTATTAAAATTTTATCTTCTTCTTTGGTTTTCAGAAGTTTTAGTATTATGTGGCTGGATATATTATATGCCTAAATGTATCAATATTTATCCCGTCATGGAGTCAATGGAATTCTTGAATCTATGTACAGATTTATGTATTTCGTTGGCTCCAAAATTCTCAGCCATTATCTCTTCAAATATTGTTTCATCTCATTTTCTCTCTTTCATCTTTTTCTGGAACTATAAACATAGAATGTTAATTTTTTACTGTGTCTAATATGAACCCTAACTCATTTTTAAACTTTTGTTGCATTTGTTTTCTTTTTCATGTTTCAGCCTCAGTATTTCCTTTTGACCTATCTTCCAGTTCACTAATCCTCTCTTCATTTGCTGTGAAACCTATCAAGTTTTAATGTGAGTCACTGTATGTTTCTTTTC
The DNA here is from genome assembly GCA_917880005.1 of Nanger dama. NCBI lineage: Eukaryota > Metazoa > Chordata > Mammalia > Artiodactyla > Bovidae > Nanger > Nanger dama. Next base: position 561,820 of record CAKJTW010000097.1, on the reverse strand, counting down.
TACACTAGGGTCCAGATTACTTTAGTCCAATCTGAGACTCACTTGATGAGAACTGAGTTTCAGTTTTGCGAGGGCTTGCCTATTTCCATTTGTTCTTATACCAAATGATGTGCCCTTTCAGATGTTCCAGTTAAACACCTGAGCCCTCCCTCTTTAAGAGAGCCCTCCCTCTTTATTGAGAACTGAACTCCAATTTCTGTTTCCCTTACCTGTAAGATTTCTGAACACGATCTTTAACTTCTCTATCTCCAGAAAACTGCTTACAAGAGAAAAGTAAAGCTGAAGATTGGGGGTTCACCTCTCAAAAACCTACTTCTGTGACTCTTAGTACCTTGAGTATTTAATGATTTTATAGCTCTAACACCTTCAAATAGATGAATTTATATTTTAATCAAGGTTTTTTGCTGTTTTCAGCAGAAGAGTTGGTGTGATATAAACAAGTGTGTTAGACTCAGAAGTTCTGTGCAAATTATTTCACTTGTCAAATTTCTCAAAATACTTTACTAGATTTTGATTGGCATTTCACAAAATTTATAGACAAATTTAGGGAGAACTTATATCTTCAGAAATATTTTTGTTCCATATTTAGGCATGATATATCTGTTTTTCAGGTCTTTTAAGTCACATATTATAATAAGAGTTTCAAGAATTTTCTCCATGTAGATCTTACATATTACTTGTCAGGATAAACCCTACTTATTTTTTTGTTATATGAATGATATATTATTTCCTCTAGCTAAGTATTTTGAGTATAAACGAATTCTACTAATTTCTGGAAAACAATTTTTATAGAGTTCATCTATTTCTCCTATAGTTTTTTATACAGGTGAACTATAAATACTTACAGGTTTATCTCTTTTCTTTCAATCCCATTAACTCATCTCTATTTCCTTAATGCACTGTCCAGGAACTCCAGTAACATAAAAAATAGTGATAACCATCTTTGTCTTGTTCCTGATCTTAAATGGAATGCATGTAAAGTTTTTCCACTAAAGGTTTGCTTTAGGTTTCTGGTGCATATCCTTCATCAAATTAAAGACATTCTCTTTTACTATTTTTCTGGCTTTTTAATAAATATATATTACTCATGCTTTTTCTGAAATTGAACAAACCATGTATCCAACAATTTTTAAATATATTAACTTTTAAAGAATCAATTTTGGATTCTGATAATATCTACTCTAACATATTTCTGGCCTTATTATTTCCTTCCTTCTTGGTTACTCTATGGTTCTTTTTCCAGTTTCTGAATTTTACCTGGCTCATTAGTTACTATATTAGTTTGCTAGGGCTGCTGTAGTAAAGTATCACAGACTGAGCAGCTGTCAAATAGCAGAAATTTATCTTCTCTAGAATTTATCTTCTAGATCTGGAAACTAGAAGTTCAAGATCAAGGTATCAGCAGAGCTGATTCCTCCCAAGAGTCATGAATGAAGGATCCGTTCCAGGCCTCTCTCTCTGGCTTAAGATGGACAACTTCTCCCCATGTCTTCAAGTCATCTTCCCTCTGTCTCTGCCAACGTCCAAATTTCCTCTTCTTATAAAGACACCAAATATTAGATTAGGGCCCACCCTACCGACCTCATTTTAACTTAGTTACCATTGAAAAGACCGTTTCCAAATACTATCACATTTTGAAGTAGTGGAGGTTAGGACTTCAATATGTCTGGGTTTTTTGTTGTTGTTGTTGTTTTGTTTGTTTGTTTTTGAGCAGGTGGAGAAGGAGACATAATTCAGCTGTTAACAATTACCAGTTTCTTGTTTAGTTGCTAAGTCACGTCTGACTCTTTTGCAACCCCATAGACTGTAGCCTGCCAGGCTCCTCTGTCCATGGGATTACCCAGCCAAGAATACTGGAGTTGGGTTGCCATTTCATTCACTAGGGAATCTTCCCAACCCAGGGATCAAACCCACATCTCCTGCACTGGTAGGAGGATTCTTTACCACCGAGCTACCACAGAAGTGCCAAGAAAGATTTCAGTACATACTGGACTACTGTTGTTTTGTTTAGTCGCTAAGTCATATCTCTCTTTCGCAACCCCATGGACTGTAGCCTGCCAGTCTCCTCTGTCCTTGCAGTTCTCCAGGCAAAAATACTGGAGTAAGTTGCCATTTCCTTCTCCAGGGGATGTTCCCAACACAAGGATCTAACCCATGTCTCCCTGCACCGGCAGGCAGATTTTTACCACTGAGCCACCAGGGAAGCCCACCAGAGTTTCTTATTTCCTGGTAAATGTAAGTCTCTCTTTAAGCACTTTACAAACTGTGAAATGCAGTATTTCCATTAATATCTAATTATTTTATAATTTTTCCTATGACTTATGCTTTTAAGTCTGGAAACATGTCTCATTTTTTAGTATCTGACTGCTATTGATTGCATTTTATTAAGGTCAGAGATCATGATCTGCATAAAGATGATTTTTTTTTAAGTTACTGAGGCAACTTTTGTGGGCTTCCCTGGTGGCTCAGATGGTAAAGAATCTGCCTGCAATGCGGGAGACCTGAGTTAGATCCCTAGGTTGGGAAGATTCCCCTTGAAGAGGGCATGACAACCCACCCCAGTATTCTTGCCTGGAGAATCCCCATGGTCAGAGGAGACTGGAAGCCCATGGAGTCGCAAGGAGTTGGACACGCCTGAGTGACTAAGCAGCAGCAGAGGCACCTTTTGTGGCTTAGAACATGGTAGATTTTAGAAGGATCTTCATGTGCTAGAAGAAGAAAGTGTATTCTTTTATGGATGGAGAACTCTATATATATCTATTAGGTTCAGCATGACAATCATGTCATTAAAAAACTTTATATTTTGTCCAAATGGCAACATGGGTGGACTTGGGTTACAGACACCAGATATTGAGATTAGACATAGCAACTGCAGGCTTAGTCTCTACAACTTCAGTAAATCCAGGATCCAGATCCAAGGATGTGGTAGGCCCTAGCCATGCTTTTGGCCTGATGTTTTGGTGCTGCTCAGTTTTGCAAGCAGACCCTATTTTTGCCCCTGTGCAGATGAACTGTTTAGGCTCCATAATGGGGATATGAGTTCAACAGGATTTTTGAGCATTTCCTGGACAGACTCAAGCTGCCTCAGAGAGGATAGCTCGCTAAGAAAATAGATCTGTCAAAAAAAGTTGTGCTACCCACGAATAGTGGCTAAACTGCCTAAATACTAAAAGAGACATTAGCAGCAGAGGCCTGCATTTCTTCCTGGGGGCCTGGAGTCACAGAAACCCCTTCTGAGCAGATCTGTATTGATACAATAGGAATGCAAACAGAGACCCCTGTTGAAACTCTACTGTGAAGTATGGGGATGGCTATATGGGAGCTTTCCCTTTGAAACCTGGAATTTCTGGAGCAAGAAAGGTCTCTGGTAGCCTCTACGACTCCCATGTAGGCTGCAGGCCCTATTCTACCTGCCAATGTGAGCACCATCTCAATGGCTCTCAGCCACCACGTGATGAAAGCAAAGAGAGACTCCTGAGGGCAGAAAGACCTATGGACCCAGTCTACTCTTTCCTACAAAGACAACAAGTACTACAGCTGCAGTTTCCACAATATCCTTGAAGATCACAGATGATATTTACAAAAATGGCCAGCCCATAGAGGGAACCTTTCCTGTGTATGTCAACTTTCAGCAGTCCAAGCCTAAAGTTCAACATGTCACCAATGAAATGAAGGGAAGTCACACCATCTGCCTCCTGGAGAGTGGAGAGTAGAGAATGCCACCCCCTAATGGCTGGCTACCAACCTTAGAAAACTGAACGCAGTGACAACTGCATGTTCAAATTCTCTGAGAAAAGGACTACTGTGAGATCGAATCAGAGATAGTGGACAGAATCTCATGCACTGATCAATACAGAAAAAAAGTTTAGCCTACTGCAGCCTATCCAGCCATCCTCGCACAGTTTTTGCTTATAATATGGCAGGTTGGGTTAAGGTGATTATGGGGATGGAAATTCTCTTTCTCAGTTAAGACTGAAGCGTTTAGACAGTGGCTATGAAAGACTTGGGACTTCCCAGGTGGCAGCTAGTGGTAAAGAACCCACCTGCCAATGAGAAGACACAGGTTCAATCCGGGGTTGGGAAGATTCCCTGGAGGAGGAAATGGCACCCTACTCCATGACTCTTGCCTGGAAAATTCTATGGGCAGAGGAGCTTTGGCGGGCTTCAGTCCATGGGGCCACAGAGAGTTAGACATGACTGAGTGACTAAGCAGCATGAAAGACTAGACTAGGCCAATCCTGTGTATACGATGTGAACTGATCCTTTCTAGATTAAACAGAGCTCTCCTACACAGAAAATAACTCCAAATCCTGGCTACATCTCAGCTTCATCTCCTTACTGCTGACAAGGCAGAGCGCCCTTTAAATTTCCTAATAAGGACTTTCACAGAGACTAGTTCTACACAGAGCCTGCTGCAACCAACCTCCAACCCTTCCCCCACCAGAACATCTCCAGGGAGCAGAACTCACTGAGAACCTGAAGGGTTTAAATGGAATACAGAATTCCTAACCAGTATTTAAAACCCTACATATATTTACTACCTCGTTCCAAGCAGTTATTTTCTAGGTTTGGAATAAGTTAGGAGAAATGGTATACAGCCCTTTAAGTGAAAAAAGCCATTTTTTTCTTGGGAAAACTATTGAACTTCCAGTGTTATATACCCTCTGTGTTCTGTAGCATGATTCTTTTTTCTTAACAAAAACTTTATTTGTAAAGTTTTTACACAGACTTTATTTGTAAAGACTTCCCTGGTGGCTCAGATGGTAAAGCGTTTGCCTACAATGCAGGAGACCCCAGTTTGATCCCTGGGTCAGGAGAAACCCCCAAGAGAAGAAAATGGCAACCCACCCCAGTACTCTTGCCTGGAAGATCCCATGGATGGAGGATCCTGGTAGGCTACAGACCATGGGGTTCCAAAGAGTCAGACAAGACTGAGCGACTTCACTTCGCTTCACTTGGGCTGATCATAGTATGAGCAATCTAACACTGGCTAGAACTGCTGTGCTAGTTGCAGAGTATACATTCTAACCAGTTCAGTTCAGTCATTCAGTCGTGTCCGAGTCTTTGCGACACCATGAACTGCAGGATGCCAAACTTCCTTGTCCATTACCACCTCCCGAAGCTTAATCAAAGTAATGTTAATCAAGTTGGTGATGCTATCCAACCATCTCATCCTCTGTTGTCCCCTTCTCCTCCTGCCTTCACTCTTGCCCAGCATTAGGGTCTTTTCCAATGTGTCAGTTCTTCACATTAGTTAGCCAAAATATTAGAGCTTCAGCTTTAGCATCAGTCCTTCCATAGTATTCAGGATTGATTTCCTTTAGGATTGACTGGTTGGATCTCCTTGCAGTCCAAGGGACTCTCAAGAGTCTTCTCCAACATCACAGTTCAAAAGCATCAGTTCTTCAGTGCTCAACTTTCTTTATGGTCCAACTCTCACATCCATACATGACTACAGGAAAAACAACAGCGTTGACTAGATGGACCTTTGTTGACAAAGTAATGTCTCTGCTTTTTAATATGCTGCCTAGGTTGGTCATAGCTTTTCTCCCAAGGAGCAAGCATCTTTAATTTCATGGCTGCAGTTACCATCTGCAGTGATTTTAGAGCCCCCAAATTAAAGTTTCTCGCTGTTTCCATTGTTACCCCATCTATCTGCCATGAAGTGATGGGACCAGATGCCATGATCTTAGTTTTATGAAAGTTGAGTTTTGAATGTTGAGTTTTAGGCCAGCTTTTTCACTCTCCTCTTTCATTTTCATCAAGAAAGCAAAGTTTCTTTTGCTTCCTGACACAAGAATGGTGTCATCTGCATTTCTGAGGTTATTGATATTTCTCCTGATAATCTTGATTGCAGCTTGTGTTTCATCCAGCCTGGCATTTCGCATGATGTATTCTGCATAGAACTTAAATAAGCAGGATGACAATATACAGCCTTGACATAATCCTTTCCCAATTTGGAACTAGTCCGTTGTTCCATGTCCAGTTCTAACTGTTGCTTCTTGATGTGCATACAAATTTCTCAGGAGGCAGGTAAGGTGGTCTGGTATTCCCATCTCTTTAAGAATTTTCCACAGTTTGTTGTGATCTACACAGTCAAAGGCTTTATAGCATAGTCAATGAAGCAGAAGTAGATTTTTTTTTCTGGAATTCTCTTGCTTTTTCTATGATCCAATGGATGTTGGCAATTTAATCACTTGTTCCTCTGCCTTTTCTAAATCCAGCTTTAACATCTGAAAGTTCTCAGCTGACAACAGAAATAGCTTCAAACAGCACTTCCCTGGTGGCTCAGTGGATAAGAATCCACCTGCCAATGCAAGGGACACAGGTTTGAACACTGGTGTGAGAAGATTTCACATGCCACGGAGCAACTAAGCCCATGAGCCAGAACGACTGAGCCTGCGCTCTAGAGCCTGCTTGCTGCAATTACTGAAACCCACAGACCTAGAGCCTGTGCTCCCCAACAAGAGAAGCTACCACGAGAAGCCCATGCACCCACAACAAAGAGCAGGCCCCATTCGCCACAAGTAGGTAAAGCCTGAGCAAAGCAATGAAGACCTAGGACGGCCAAAAATAAATAAATAAATAAAATTAGCCTTTAAAAAGGGAATGTGTGTATACTTCCTTCCTCATTCATGTCCAGCTCTTTGCAACCCTGAGGAAGTAGCCCACCAGACTCCTCTGTCCCTGGGGTTTCTCCAGCAAGAATACTGGAGTGGGTTGCCAAAACTTAAAACAAAACTAGGTACTGCCCACTAGGTACAGATTTAACTGACCCCCTTGTGAAACTAGTTTGGGAGAAAACAGTTTTTACCATTTTTAAAAATCACTGCTCTGTCAAATACTTAAACACAGAACGGAATAAATATGTCATTAAAAAGTTCCACCTGCAAATAATAAATACTTCTAAGTCTTGATTTTTTTTACATGCTTAACTTGACAATTTCTGAGAAGAGTTAAAAGCTCTAAAACTGTTGAAAGTTCTCATAGTCCCCTATGCAAATTCTATCAGTTGTTACTTTATACATTTTAAAGCTTATTTGTTAGATGAACATATATTCCATGATTATTATCCTTCTTTCATTATTTTATAACATTTGTAATTGATTATAAAATACATAAAGTAAATAAAGGTAGAGTTCAAGATGATTATAAAGTGAACAAAACAGAACTAAAACTAAGATCAAGAAACAGAACCCTGGGGCAACCTGGAAATCCCTGATGTGTTCCACCTGCCCACAATTTCTGCTTTCCCAGTAGAGATAACCATTACCCTGACATATGTGATAAAAGCAAATCATATGCACTTTTTCCCTGTTGCCTCCTTCACTCAGTATATTGTCAAGAGTTCAGAAACAAGATTGTTCTAGCCTCATAAAAGGAACTGGGCAGTGGTCCCTCTTTTTCTATTATCTGAGGAAATTTAAATTTAGAACTGCTTCTTCCTTAAATAATTCACAGAACAACCTGCAAATTAATTCATCTCAATCTGGAAGAATTTTTTTAATGACTTTTAAAATAGATTACACACACACGCCTCAAAAATCAAAACAATATTAAAAGGTTTCCAGTTAGAAGTATCACTCACACTTCTGTCTACCCCATTCTCTCTTGTCCCTTTAAAATGATACTTGGTGAAAACACAAGTATGAATCATAATATTTCTACCTCTTTTTAACAAAAGATAGTATTCTAAATCCATTATCCTACACCTGATTTTTTTCACTTCACAATGTATCCTATAGATTTCTCCATAGAAGTATAGTGAACTTTTTCTTTACTGCAGCTACACAGCATTTCATAGGCAGACAGACCATAGCTTAGTCAATCTATTGATGGTTACTTTGTATTACATTTATTTTACTTTTATACTTGAATACTTGATCCATTTGTACTTTCTCCTAATATACGGTATGAATTTTAACTGGTTCCACAAATGGACTTTTCCAATTGGCTATCCAGTTGTCTCAAGACCATTTATTATGAATTCTATTTCTTTTGTACTAATGGGAGGTCCTGTCTTAAGTAAATTTTAAATTCCTTTATGTAACTGACCCCATTTCTGGACTTCTTATTCATGTGTTATTTGTTGAGGCTTTCTAACATGTTTCAATTATATAATGGGTCTGTCATCACTCTACTTTTAAGAGTTCTTCTGATGATTCTTAATTATATTCCTAAACTTAGAGTCAGCCTGTCTAATAATTAGCATATATATTAGTTATTTAATCTATAATTAATTTAGAAAGAATTAACACTTTTAAGATGTGCATTTTTTTCCAGTATCTTTCAACTGTGGTTGTTTATACATATGAAAACTCATGACTTCTGTATAATTATTATCTCTTTAATTTTCAGTAGCTTTCAGTTATTCTCTTGGGTTCCTAAGATATATAATAATATCATATTGGCAAATTAGAATTCTAACCCTTTCCAGTTCTTATACCTGATTAATATACTTTTTTGGCAGAAACTATGTGTATGTTTTTCTGGGTCACTGCAACTCACTTCTGTTTGGCTCTAATTCTTGGCAATTTATTTGATGCTACTCTCTGGCTTATGTACTAACATAAAAGAAGAAAGAAAACAAAGTTATCAGCAAGAAGGAAGCTGACATTGATGTTTCTGTGATAAATAAGAATATTGTGACACTTCTTCAAAGACACTAACTTCTTGGAATGGGGAAAAAGATCCATAATAAAGGGCAACCACTAAGAAAATAATACAGAGATGTGTGGTAAAAGAGTCAACAAAGAAATCATAAATAATAAATCACTAAAAACACTCAACTCAAAGGAAGGATCAATAGAATACTGATGAGACAAGGAGAAAACAAACAACAAATGACATAGATAAATCTACTACATTTATAAATATATTAATTAAAAATAGTCTAAAGCAGGCTTCAGCAAACTGTGTCCTGAGAGTCAAATATGACACAACACTTGTTTTATAGATAAAACTGTCTTTGAACACAACCAAATCCATTCATTTACAAATTGTCAAAGGCTACTTTCACACTACAGAGACAGACTAGAGTAGCTGCCACACAAACCATATGGTCTTCCTTCAAGACCTAAATATTTACGGTCTGGCACTTTACTGAAAAAGTCTGCTGATCATGGTCTAAACAGTGCAGAGATTATCATAGTGTATAAGGAAGGCAAAACCTAACTATATGGCATGCATGAGACAGTCCCTTTAAATACAAATGCAAAAAGAAAAAGGCTATATTTATGTGAAACAAATTAGACTACAACACAAGGAATATTACCTTATCTAAAGTAAACATTCCATAATGCTAAAAGGGTAGGTATATCAGGAAGACATAAAAATTGAAAAAGTGTATACCCCCATTAACAGTTCCAAAATGTATAAAATAAACAGTGATAAATTACAGGAGGAGGAACAGGCATACTCACAATTATATCTGGAGACTTTAATACCCCTCCCTCAAAAACACTGAACAAATTTCAACAAATTATGGAAGATCTAATGACAATATCAATCATCTTGACTCAACTGACATTTATAAAGACTAAAAGCAACAAATGTAGAATAAAAACTAATTTCAAGTACATATGGAGTGTTCATAAAGACAAGCCATATTCTGATCATATGGCAAATTTCAATAAACCTTAAAACTTTTGAAAAACTAATAAGAGTGTGATATCTGATGATAAAAAAATGAATTAAAGTCAATAACAGTAAGATAGCTCACAAAGTCCAAAAATTACCAAAAGTAAATGATGCACATAATGACTCATCAAAGAAGACATCGACATTAAATAGTATTTTGATATGAATGACAGTGAAAATGTAACATCAATATATACACCTAACTCTACTTAGAGGGAAATTTATAGCTTTAATGCTTCAACTGGAATGGAAAAGAATCAAAGATCTAAGTTTCTGCCTAGAGAAGCATAAAGAAGATGAAAAATTAAATCCAGAGAAATTGAAAGAAATAACAAAGATTTTTTTTTAATGCTAAAAAAAAAGGTTTAAGTTAAAAAGAGACAAGTTGTGGTACATATACACAATGGAATATTACTCAGCCATCAAAAAGAATACATTTGAATCAGTTCTAATGAGATGGATGAAACTGGAGCCAATCATACAAAGTGAAGTAAGCCAGAAAGAAAAACACCAATACAGTATACTAACACATATATATGGAATTTAGAAAGATGGTAATGATAACCCTGTATGCGAGACAGCAAAAGAGACAGAGATGTATCAAACGGACTTTTGGACTCTGAGGGAGAGGGAGAGGGTGGGATGACTTGGGAGAACGGCGTTGAAACATGTATACTATCATGTAAGAAATAAAGCGCCAGTCTATGTTCAATACAGGATACAGGATGCTTGGGGCTGGTGCATGGGGATGATCCAGAGAGATGGTATGGGGAGGGAGGTGGGAGGGGGTTCAGGATTGGGAGCTCATATATACCTGTGGCAGATTCATGTCAATGTATGGCAAAACCAATACAGTATTGTAAAGTAAAATAAAGTAAAAATAAAATTAAAAAAAAAAAAAGAGAGACGAGTGAAAGTCGCTCAGTGGTGTCTGACTCTTGGAGACCCCATGGACTGTTCAGTCGTGGAATTCTCCAGGCAAGAATACTGGAGTGGGTAGTCATTCCCTTCTCCAGGTCTCTAGCATTGCAGGTGGATTCTTTACCAGCTGAGCCACCAGGGAAGCCCAAAAGAGACAAAATATAGACAGTTCACAAAGCTGAAGTAGCTTTGTTCAATTATTAACAACACTGAAAAACTTTTACACTACTGATCAAGAGAAAAAAACATGAATTATATGCAGTAAAGAGAGAATATCATCTTGTATTCCACAGACATCAAGAAAGAACAGATATTATGAATAACCTTATACATTCAAAAATTTAAAAGAATTATCCAAGTTCTATGAAACACAAAACTTTCTGATGGTGACAAAAGATGAAATAGAAGATCTTACTAACTTTATAAGCATCAAGAAGTTGCATTAGTAGGATTAAATGCCCCACAAAGAAATAGCCAAGTCCAGCTGGCGTCACTGGTAAATTTTAAAGAAAAATAAATACATAAATAAACACATATTTTTTCTGAAAAAGAGAAAAACACTCCCCAGTTCATAAGTCCAGCATAACCTGATGTCAATATTTGACACAGACATGATTTAAAACAAGAAAATTATAGGTCAACATCTGGCCCAAACAGTAAAGAATCTGCCTGCAATACAGAGGACCTGGGTTTGATTCCTGGGTTGGAAAGATCCCCTAATAGTAACCCACTCCTGGGTTACTATTGTTGCCTGGAGAATTCCATGGACAAAGTAGCCTGGTGAGTTACAGTCCACGGAGGAGCAAAGAGTTGGACACAACTGAGCAACTTTCACTTTCTTTCCCCTGAATATAGACATGGAAACAGTTAAGAAAATATCAAGGAACTGAATAAATCAATTATCTCAAAAGGACAATAGTGAAAGTGAAAGTCGTGCAGTCGTGTCCGACTCTCTGTGACCCCATGGACCATACAGTCCATAGAATTCTCCAGGCCAGAACACTGGAGTGGATAGCTATTTCCTTCTCCAGGGGATCTTCCCAGCCCAGAGATCGAACCCAGGTCTCCCATGTTGCAGGAGGATTCTTTACTAGCTGAGGCACAGGGAAGCCACAAAGGACAGTAAGTCATGACCAAATGGAGTTTATCCTAGGGAGTACTTTTAATATTTGAAAATCAATCTATATAACATCAAAAGCATAATTCATGAAAGAAATAAATGATAAGCTGGGCTTCATTTAAAAACTTCTGCTCTGTGAAGGATACTGTCAAAAGCATGAGAAACAAGCCTTGCGAAAAAAAAATTTGCAAAGAATATCTGATGAAGGATTATTATCTAAAATGTAGCATAAAAAATCTCTTAAAGTTCCACAATAAGAAAACAAACCATCCTGTTAAAAGATTAAAGATCTTAATATATGCTTTACCAAAGAAGATATACAGATGATAATAAGCACATGAAAAGATGCTCAACATCCTCTAGGGAACTACAAATTAAAACAATAAGATGCCACTACACACTCATTAGCGAAGGGAAGTCTAGCTGAAGTCACTCAGTCGTGTCCGACTCTTTGCGACCCTGTGAACTGTAGCCTACCAGGCTCCTCAGTCCATGGGATTCTCCAGGCAAGAATACTGGAGTGGGTTGCCATTTCCTTCTCCAAGGGATCTTCCCAACCCAGGGATCAAACCCAGGTCTCCCGCATTGCAGGCAGATGCTTTAACCTTTGAGCCACCAGGGAAGCCCCAATTACACACCCATTAGAATGACCAAAATTCAAAATACTGACAACTGCTAAATGATGGTGAGCGTGTGGAGCAATAGGAATTCTCATTCACTGCTCATGGGAATGCAAAATGGTACAGCCACTTTGGTAGACTGTTTGGTGGTTTCTTACAAAACTTAATCATATGCTCTTAAACATACGATTCAGCAATTCTGTTTCTTGGTATTTAGGCAAACGAATTGAAAGTTGATGTCCACACAACTTGCACACGACTGTTTACAGCAGCTTTGTTCATAATTACCAAAATTTGGTAAAAACAAAGATGTCCTTCAGTAGGTGAAAGGATAAATAAGCAGTGGTACATTCAAACAATGAAATAGTCCCTGGTGCTAAAAAGAAAGGAGTCATCAAGCAATATATAGACACAAAGGAAGCTTAAAATGACTATTATTACATGGAAGAAGCCAATCTGAAAAAGCTATATACTGTATAATTTCAAGTCTATGACATTTGGGAAAAGGCAAAACTGTGAAGGTAGGAAAAAGATCAGTGGTGATCAGAGGTTAGGAGAGGGAAGGGATGGAGAGGCAGAGCACAGAGGATTTTTAAGGCAGTGAAAAACTATTACATATTATATTAAAATGCTGGATAAATGTAACTACACATTTTTCTAATGTATAACACCAAGAGTGAAGCCTAATGTAAACTATAGACTATACCTTATGATATGTCAATGTACATTCAACAGTTATAATAAATATATCATTCTTGTGTGGTAGGCTGATAATGAGAGAGGCTGCACATGTGCAAGGGAAAGGGGGATACAAAAATTCTTTGTACTTTGTGCTCAATCTTGCCATGGACCTAAAACTACTCTAAAAAAAAAAGCCTATTTCAAAAATCCATCAAATTAATCCACCAAATTAACAGAATAAAAGAGTAAATCCGCATGACTACTAAATCCTCAGCAAACTAATAATAGAAGTTAATTTCTTTAATCAGATAAAGGGTACCTACAAAAACACATACAATTAACATCATACTTACTAGTCAAACACTAAATCCTATCTCCTTAAATTCAGGAATAAAGTAAGAACATGTACCCTCAAGATACCCATTCAACATTACATTAGAGGTCCAATTTAGTATAATAAGTCAAAATAGAGAAATAGAACACAAACTCTAGAAAATGAAAAGGATACCATTCCTATTCTCAGATAATATGGCTGTTTGCAGGGAACAACTAAGTAACAAACAAAAAAACAAAAACTATTTAAAAATAATAAATGAATTTAGAAAATAAAGTCAGATAAAAATGAGTGGTGTATCTACACACTAAGAGCATACTATGTGAAATATAAATTTTTAAATATCATTTACATTAGCATCAAAAAACATAAAAATTTTAGCAATAAAATTAACAAATTATGAACAAGATCTATACACTAAAATTACAAAATACTCTTTAAAAAACTTAAAAGACAAAGAAAATGCCGTGTTCGTGGACTAACTAGTAGACTCAAGATTAAGATGTCAGTCCTCCCAATATTAATCTACAAATTGAATGTAAACTCAATTTCAATACCAGTGAGTTTTTACAGAAACTGACACACTGATTTCTAAAATTTATATAATAATGGAAAAGTCCTCAGTTAAGACAAACACTCAACTCTACAGGATAAACCTACAAATCAAGATTGTGTGGTACTGACATAAGGGATAGAAAAAGATATTGATGAAGTAGAACATAAAGAGGAAACCCAGATCACCATTCCTACGGTCAACTGACATTTTTGACAAAGGTACTGAAGTAATTCAATAGAGGAGAAGCAGCCTTTTCAAAAAACGGTGCTGAAACAACTGCCATGTGCCTGGTGAACAGCCACAGGGAAAAAAACTAACCTCGATCCTTATCTCATATCAGACATGAATTAATCTGAAATGAATCACCAATCTAAACATAAGAGCTAAAACTACAACGATTTTAGGGAAAGACATGCGTAAATATCTCTGTGACCTGGCTATAAATAAGGATTTATTACAAAGAACACAGGAAAAAAATAACTATAAAGGAAAAAATTGATAAAATTAAACCTAACTTCTGCTCATCAAAAGACATTTTTAAGAAAATTAACAGGAAATTTATGCAGCCTTTGAGAAAATACTGACAAATATTTATCTGACAAAAACATTTATAAATATAAAATATAAAGAATTCTTACAATTTAATGATGACACAAATACCTCATTTTTTTCACTGAACAAAATATCTGAATATATACTTCACAAAGGAAGATATAACACAAAAATTCATCATTCTGTTTTTATATAACACATCCACATAACAATGCAATTTAGCCATAAGACACTATTATACCTCCATTAGAATGACTAAAATTTAAAAGACTAACAACAACAACAAAAATACTGGTGAGAACACAGAACTGATAGGAATATAAAATGGTACAACCTTATTAGAAAAAAAATGTGGTAGTTTTTTTCAATTTAAATATGCATCTACTACTTAACATAGCAGTTCCAATCCATTACTATTCCAAGAAAAATGAATACACAGTTCTGTAAAACTTGTACACGAATATTCACTTGTTTTAATCCTAACAACCAAAAATGAGAAACTATGCAATTGTTTATCAATAGAAGAATAAACTATGGTATACTAAAAAGCAGTATAGTAATCAGCAGTAAGCAGTATTACTACATTTGATCACAAGAATGAATCTCACAGACATTATTCTGAGCAAAGGAAGCCAGACACAAAAGATTATGTATGGTATGATTTTCATTTACATGAAATTTTCAAATGGTCAACACTAATCCATGGTTAAAATACAGAACAGTGGTTGCCACTTGACAGAAGTTACAGGAAACTAACAGGAAAGGGAACTTCTTAGAGTGAGAGAAACATTCTGTATCTTCAGAAAGGTGAATCCATTTGTCAAAACTCATAGAATTCTACATAATACAACTAGTGTATTTCAACATATATAAAATTTACCTCCAAAGATATAAACAAACAACCAAAAGAAACTGCACTCCTAGTCTAGATGGCTTCATCAGAGAATACTTTCAAACATATAAAGAAATAGCAATAAGCTTAAACAAACTCAGAAAATTGATAATATATGAATAACTCCCAAATTTCTTAAGCGATACGTATAACATTTTTAAAATATAAGGAAATTAAAAGATAGATAAATTAAATTAAAGGCCAATCTTCTTCATGCACATAACAAAAAATGGTAAACAAAATATTAGCAAATCAAAACCAACAATATACTAAAAGAATACATCAGGAAAAACCAGATTTATGTAGCAATCCACTATTGGTATATTTAAAAATTAATCAATATTACTTCCACATTAACCAGATATAGAAGTTAAATCATGTAATCAAAACAGATATAGAAAACCTTTGGACAAAAGTTAACTCTGATGCATGATAAAAGCTCTCAACAGAGTAGGACTGCAAGGAAAACTTCCTTCACCTAAAAGAGAGTATATCCTTAACCTAAAAAGAGTAACAATTTAAAAAAAAAAGCTGTAGCAAACTTTGTACTTACCCCTGAATCACAAACCAAACAAAAATTTGTTTTCAAAAACTGAATTCAATGTTTTAAGCAAAAAAATTCTCTATTGCAATAATATGGAAAAAGAAAAGGAAAAATGAAAGAAAGAAAAAGCTGTCATTATTTGGAAATGGTATGACTATGCACATGAAATTTGTTTTTAATTTATAAATACACTAGACTTAGTTAATACATCAAGATATTTAAATACAAGATCAATATACAAAAAGTTAATTGTATTTCTAGTCTAGCAGCAGTCATAGGCTCATCAATAAACATCAAAGACCCAAAAATAAATTTAATGAAACACAAAAATTCTACATTAAAAACTATTAAAAATTAATAAAAGTGGTGAAAGTGAAAGTGAACTCGCTCAGTCATGTCCAACTCTTTGCAACCCCGTGGACTGTAGCCCACTACACTCCTCTCTCCATGGGATTCTCCAGGCAAGAATATTGGAGTGGGTTGCCATTTCCTTCTCCAGGGGGTCTTCCCGACCCAGGGATCGAACCCAGGTCTCCCACATGGCAGGCAGATGCTTTATCCTCTGAGCCACCAGGGAAGTCAAAAATTAATAAAAGTAGCACATATAACACCAGACCAACAGAAGTTCCTTTGCAATCAAATGTAGAAAAGTAGCCTTTAAATAAATGACGCCGTGAAATCCACAAAAATAAAATGAACCTTGACTATACCTCACAAAACACAAAATAACCAGATGGATCACAGACCTAAATTAAAAAGATTTTTTATAGATTATATAACAGGAAACATCTTCATGACTTTCAGGGTAGAAAAAATTTAACAAATACAAAAAAACACTAATCATAAAGAGAAGCTTAATTAAATGGATTTCACCAAAATTAAACCTTCTCTTCAATAAAAGATCTATACAGAGAAAAGTCAAGCCACAGACAGGAAGAGATTTTGTTTAATACATGAGCATGAGTGCACACACATGTGCGTGTGCACACACATGTGCGTGCACACACACTCACACCTCTAACAAAGAACTTGTATCCAGAATATACCAATAAGTCACCTGTTCCCACTCCCCAGGCCCCAAATGTGCACTTTACAAAAAAGGATGTCCAAGTTGCATGAACTGATATGAAAATGGGCTCAACTTTAAATGTTATCAGGAAATATGAAATCACAATCAATACCACTACTCATCCACCAAAAAAATGTCTAAAGTCTAAAACTTGACCCAACTGCTGGTGAGGTTGTGAAGCAACTGGGACCTTCACACATTGTTAGCAGGAATATAACCTGACCTAAGCAACTGGGATATTATTTGGCACTACCAACTAATTCTAAATATGCCTACCATGTGACCCAAATTCTACTAGGGTTATAGCAAACAGAGATGAATGCTTTTGTCTCCCAAAAGACATGTATATGAACGTCCGTAACAACATTATTAACAACAGTCAAAAAGAAATTTGAGTACTTGTAGTATATTCATACAGAGGAATATTGTGGATCAATAAAAAACAAAAGTGAATTATACAAGCATAATACTGAGCAAAAGAAGCCAGAAACAAAAGAAATATATATAATATAATTCCACTAGTACAGCATTCAAAAACAGGCAAAATAAACCTATAATTATAGAAGTCAGAATAGATGGTTACTGAGAAGGTGGTTATTCACAGAGAGGCGGGCAATAGAAGTCTATTTTGATCAACATAAAGGTTACAGAAATTCATGCAAATGTACAAATTCACTGAGCTAAGTATGTATATGAATGTGAGAGTTGGACTGTGAAGAAGGCTGAGCGCCAAAGAATTGATGCTTTTGAACTGTGGTGTTGGAGAAGACTCTTGAGAGTCCCTTGGACTGCAAGGAGATCCAACCAGTCCATCCTAAAGGAGATCAGTCCTGGGTGTTCATTGGAAGGACTGATGCTGAAGCTGAAACTCCAATACTTTGGCCACCTCATCCAAAGAGCTGACTCATTGGAAAAGACCCTGATGCTGGGAGGGATTGGGGGCAGGAGGAGAAGGGGACGACAGAGGATGAGATGGCTGGATGGCATCACCAACTCGATAGACATGAGTTTGGGTAAACTCCGGGGGTTGGTAATGGACAGGGAGGCATGGTGTGCTGCGATTCATGGGGTCACAAAGAGTCAGACACAACTGAGTGACTGAACTGAACTGAACTGAAGTATGTATATTAACACAATTTTGTTAATACCTCAAAATAAATGTATTTTCAGACAAAAAATAGCAGATAATTTATCTCAGCAGACCTGGAAAAATATTACTAAAGGACACTTTTAAGTCTAAAGGAAAAACTTATCAAAGAGAAATATATAAATGTAAATAAATGTGTGAACGTGAAGAGTAAAAAACTGTAAATACACAGGTAAATCTAAAATGAAGAGGGGCAGTATAATCATATCTTTTGGGGTTTCAAATATATTCAGAGCTAAAAGACAATAATGACAAAAAAAAAAAGGAAATGGCAAAATAATGGATTAGCCAAAAGTTCATTCAGGTTTTTTTGTGAGATGTTCTGGAAAAACCCAAACTTTTGGCCACTCAGTACAAATTTACTAAGAATAGAAGAAGCAATCTCAGGAAACCAGTAAAAGAAGGTGCAGCTTAGAAATTAATAGAAGGGGGGAAAGAATAATTTAAAATACTGTTAATCCAAGAATTGAGAGAAAGATAATTCTAAATGTGCAAGACAAATAGAAAACAAATAAGAATAATGTAATTATATTTAAATGCCAACTGACTATACTCCAATTAAAGATAAGAAATTTATCAGACTGAATTTAAAACCAAAAACTATATTCAATTAAATGGTAAACATGCAAAGTTATAGAAAACTGAAACTAAAAGGGTTGAATAAGATATTTCATGTAGAAGACTAATAAGAGCTGGAATCATTCAACTAATCTCAGATGAAGTAAAGGTTAACTTTATTACTTAGAGATAACAGGTATCATCACATCCTGATAAAAGAGTTAATAAGTAGGGAGATATAATAATGTTATATCTGCTATCGGTGAAAACTGAAAGAAATAAAATAAGAAAGAAATAAGCAAATCCTCTCTCAGGAAATGAAGCAATAAGCAGGAAAAACACTAAGGATATGGGAGATTGAAACAAGATTAGTATCTTTCGCCTAACTGATATTTATAGAACACCATACAGCAAATTTCAAAGATGAAAGCACACAGTGCATACTCCCTGACTGCTCTAGAATTAAATTATCACTTAGAAGCAGAAGCATAACTAAAAGTGCACCAAGCAGAGACTGAGAAATAAACTTCTAAAATAAAAGACTAAAAAAATCCACGAGAGAAATCTAAAATCACATTGGAAATTACACTGTATTTAAGGAAAACTATAATAAAAATATGACACATCAAAACTTGGCTATAGCTAAAGTTGCTTAGAGGAACAAGTATAGAAAAGAGCTAGAAATCAATGCTCTATCTCCACAAGTTAGAAAAAGAACAGCAAGTTAAAATAAAAGACAGGGAATATTTGAAGAGCAAAACCGAATGAAACAGAAAACAAATCTAGTATAGGAAAATTCAAAGGGCAAAAGTTAATTCACTGAAAAAAATAACAGAATTGATCAACCTCAAAGCATAACAAACGAAAAAAAGGAGAAGAGCAAATGACCAATACAGCAATAAATTTGAAAAATTAGGTGACGTGGATGAACCTAGCAAAACTGACACACCTGTGCAGAAAATCCACATAGTCCAATCTCAGTTGTTAAAAATGAATATATAATTCAAAACTCTCTCTCTAGGAACCTCCAGGCTCAAATGGCTTCACCAATGAAATCTAAGCATTTAAGGAAGAAATAATAATCCTCTCAAACTCTTCTAGAGAACAATAAAAGAAGAAACACCTCCCTCTTTTTATGAGCCCAGTATAACCAAGATACCAAAATCTGATCAGGATGTGGTAAGGGAGGAAAATGTCAGGTCAATTCCTGTTAAAGATCCAAAACACACACACAAATAGTAAACCAAGTCCAACAGTAAATTAAAAGGATAATATATCCCAACAAAGCTGGCTTATTTTAGAAATGCAAAGTTAGTTTCACATTTGAAAATAAATCAGTGTAAATCAACTAATTAAGGAGAAAAGCCATGTCTCAAAAGATGCTAATAAAGCATTGATTAAAATCCAACACAATTCATGATTTTAAAAGTACAATTAGCTAGGTTGCTGAATATGAAGTCAATAAACAAAATTCAATTGTAGTTCTAACTACTAGTAAAAACAATTAGAAAATAAAACTTAACAATCTAATTAAAACAGCATGAAGAATATAACATACCTAAGAATAAATCTGCTGGAAAATGCATAAATTATCTCTACTGAATGAAAACTACAAATAATTCATGAGTTAAATTTATAAAGCCCTAAATAAATGAAGGAACATACTGTGTTCATGGATTGGTTGATTCGATATTATTAAGATGTAAATTAACTTCAAAGTAATCTCTAGTTAAGTGCAATCCTCATCAAAATTCCAGATATGTGAGTGTTGAGTGTAGATGTGGGAGTAAGTACAAACTGAAACATTTATTCCAAACTATATGAAAATATAAAGTGTTAACAAGAGAGACAAAGAGAGAAGAAGTTACAGTAAATAATACTACCAGATATTAAGACTTCTCAAACTAAAGTTAATTTAAGGCAGTGTACTATTGACACAAAGAGAGACAAATATACGAACAGAAGAGTCCACATACTCAAACTTCAATGACATATAAAAAATAGAAATATACTGGGGAAAAAAATCCATGTAGAAAGATTTCATTCAAAAGTTTAATCATTTCTAATCAATAATATCAATTACAAAAGCAAGTAAATAATATTTTAGTTAAATTCTTTCAAAGACTATATAAAATAGCTTGCAAAACAAATATCAGATCTCTATAAAATCTTTATCTCTTACCTCTCCAAAAGCCCTCGACCAATCACCTTTAATATTTCAAAGTCTTCTCTATGTAATCTCATCTGTTTCACTTTAGAAGTAAATGGTTTAGCTGAAACAAAAACGTAATATCAATTATTGAAATGTGATACAAATTACATATAAATAGTATTTCTTACCATTATGATTAAGGAGTAAGCTGAAGTATTTAATAGTCCCATGAAACTATACTGAGAAGAAACAGTTTTAATTTCTATGTTTCATTTCTTTCTTACATTATGAATTATATTTTTGGTGGAAAACATATTTTTTAAAGCCAAATAACATATGAAATAATGCAAAGTAGCAGGACATACAAATGAGATCAATATATTCTTATGTTAAACATTCCATGTATTCTAACTCAATGCTAGATATATATTTTAACACAAAGATCCAAGGAGTAAAAGGAAATATGTTGGCACCAGAGAGATTCAGCAGTTCCCACACAGTAAATTAAAATTTCTGCCACATTCATTCATTTATTTCTTCTTTTAACATGCCTTTAGCAAGAGCTGATATTATACAAAGCATGGTGACAATTACTGGAGTTTTAAACAAATGTAATTACAATATGGTACCTTCATTCAACAACTTCACAGTCTTTCTGAAAGACTGTTTACACAATATGTAAACACATAATATAATAATGTGATCAAAGTTTCTAACAGAGATAGACACAAAGCGCTTCAGGGTCAATGAGAATGGAACCCTTATTCTCTTATGTGAACACTAATGAGGGAGTAAGTTTGGACCTGGGCCTTGAGGACTAAGTAAACTTTGCTACTTTACCTGTTTGCACTGTACATATTCCCAGCAAAGTGAAAGTGAAGTCCCTCAGTCGTGTGCAACCCTTTGAGACCCCATGGACTATAGCCTGCCAGGCTTCTCCATCCATGGGATTCTCCAGGCAAGAAAACTGGAGTGGGTTGCCATTTCCTTCTCCAGGGATCTTCCCAACCCAGGAATTGAACCCAGGTCTCCCACATTGCAGGCAGACGCTTTACCCTCTGAGCCACCAGGGAAGCCCCATTCCCAGGAAAGGGAGAGATATTTGTAAATTAAGGGAAGCAAGAAAGTGAAATTTGGGTGATAATGGTAAATAATTAATTGCTATAATAGAATTGTAACAATAAGAAAGAAATCAGGGCTAGAAAATCGAAAATGGAAGTGGCCTTGGATGCCATGCAAGAAACTTAAACAGTATTAATTATAGAGAATATATTGAAATTTAAAAAAAATTATAAAATAAATTATATGTTCTGCTGTCTCTGAGAGAAATTTAGACCTTTCACCTATCCTTCCCTGATGTCTCTCCTTATTCTCACACAAAAAGTAGTTAATGATTAAAAGGTCTTTCTATATGGGTACAGCTCTCTTCTCCTTCCTACCACGGACCAGAATGCAGAAGATTAAAGGTATGTATTTAAGCACTAGAAGAGTGAAAGAAACACAGAATGCCTTACCACTTGTTTTGGTCTAAGATATTTAGCCCTAACTAGTTTAGAAAAAGGGGTATTCCACATTGCAGAACACAGTCTATGAGAGATTTCTGCATTGGTTTAGAAGTTTCTGCAGTGGTTTAGATTTCTGCTTTAGATTGTCAGGAAAGGAAATACAGATTGAATCTCTATTTGGAATTCCCATAACCAGAAAAGAGAAAGATCAAATAAACAGATCAAATCTGAATGAAGGTATAAAGGATCTCATACTGTGCGAAAGAGATGTAAAGCCAGGCAGTTAACATTTCGATAAAATAACCAAGACATCTTAGTCTTGAACAAACTGGACTGGACAAATGGTGAGACTGTGCAATCACTCAGGGTCCTAATAGAAATAAATTATTCCAATCTAAGGATAGTTTATTTACAAATAGATTATTTACAAAGAATGGCACCCCACTCCAGTACTCTTGCCTGGGAAATCCCATGGATGGAGGAGCCTGGTAGGCTACAGTCCATGGGGTCGCAAAGAGTCGGACACGACTGAGCAACTTCACTTTCACTTTTCACTTTCATGCATTGGAGAAGGGAAATGGCAACCCACTCCAGTGTTCTTGCCTGGAGAATCCCAGGGACAGGGGAGCCTGGTGGGCTGCCATCTATGGGGTCGCACAGAGTTGGACACTACTGACGCGACTTAGCAGCAGCAGCAGCAGCAGGGTTATAAGCCATGGCAAGAAATAGTGCAATAATCTTGAGACCAGTGTCCTTCTGTTTCCCTGCTTCTACATAAGTGTATCGGAAATACCTGGCTAAAATTGGTACACATAGAATGTGTAAATTAAAAATAAAGACCTGGAGCCAGCCAGGGGAGACTAGTATTACTCTAGTTGTCATCTAGAGCTGGAAAATATCACAACACAGCTTACACTACATTGAACAATTCTTTGTTTCTTATACTTCTGTTTATAACCCTTGTCTCTCTCAAGATTTCCAAATATTTTAATCCAAGCAGAGGATACGTTCTATACCTCTATTTCATTCTGACTCTAAATTCAAAGACAGCAAGTTCAACACTGACAACTATGGTTAAAGAATAATTCTATAGACACCTTCCTCTGAGTAACATTATCTAAAAGGTTAGAAATCTAAGTATTTCAATCCTTTAAAACACTATCATAAAACAGGAAAACTTTTTTAAAAAACTAAAGTAATGAAATACAATTCAGGTAAGCAAATGGTTGCTGAAACAATCTTTAGCAAAGGTACAAAGAGTAACAATATGTCAAAAAAATAAATGATATTATCTTTCCATGCAACAGTATACATTCTGCAAGCACCAAGCAAATGAGTAGTTAAATAATGTATGATTAAGATATCAGTCAGTTATCCACATTTTATGGCACCTTGTAGTATTATTAACAACATGAATTAAAAGAATAATTCTGTCCATTCTTTATTTCCTGGAAAATGCTAGCAAAAATATCATTTCTTTGACACAACAAAACGATTCTATTTACAGATGTTCAAAAATGAGTTTCACAAATTTCTTCAGAAGTCTCATAGTTTACCAATATTTATTCACTCAAAAAGTATCTCTGAATGCTCACTATAGGCCAAGCATTTTATAAGATGTAAGAGGTATAAACATAAATAAAATAGTGCTTTGTTCTCAAGTAAACAAACTATGCAATAAGTGTTACTCTCCCAATTTTTCAATGTGTTGAATGCAAATGGCTAATAAAGAGAAAATTATGTACACAATACAAGAATTAGAGAAATGCAAATAAACTTAGTAATATTCGATTATTTAACAACCAAATATGCCAAAAATAAAAGAAACCACCAAGATTTTCCAGAGTGTGAATAACAGGTATTTTTATACATAACTGGTAGGACTGTTAATTACAACCTCTGTGGACAAGATTTCATTTTCTTTTCTATTCTCTCAACATGGCATTTTACTTTAAAAGATTTTAAGTTGATACATCTTTGTACACTTTGAGATAAATCTGCCTTGGTTATAATGTACTTTTATTTTTTTATTTTTTATTTTGTAATATTGTATTTATTATTTATATTATTATTTATTTTGGTTGTGCTGGGTCTTAGTTGCAGCATGCAGGATTGTTCGTTTGTCTAGTTTCAGCATGCAAACTCTTAGCTGTGGCATGTGGAATCATGCTCCCTGACCAGGGATTGAACTTGGGACCCCTGCATTGGGAGGGCAGAGTCTTAGCCACTGGGCCACCAGGAAAGTTACTGTAATGTATTTAAGAAAAAAAAAAGAAATTGGTTTGCTTTCATTTTACTTAGGTATTTTACATCTGTGGTTATAAACAATGTTGGTTTACAATTATATTTTTTTTCCCTACTATCTTGATCTGATTTAGTACCAATGATAAGCTAGCCTCATGTAATATGTTGAGTAGCTTCTTCTCCTTTTCTCTAAAATGAAATGATTCCAGGTTGTTTGAAGATCTTACTGTGAAAAACAAAACTAAAGAAGTTTTAGAATACTAAGGAGACTATGACTGTACGGTCTGCTAAAACTTGCTAGTTGAACATCTTACATGCATCATTATGTTGTACTTTGATATTCTGATTTCTTTCAGACTGTCATTTTCATTTTTATGTTTCTACTTGTGACAACTGTATTAATTATATTCTTCTAAAAAATTTTACACTGTACTGAAATTTTCACAAATTTACGGAATAGGGTGACAAATGCTCTTTTCTTTATAAAACCCTATTATACAGGGGCTTCCCTGGCGGCTCAATGGAAAAAGTTGCCTGCCAGTGCAGGAGACACGAGTTTGATCTCCAGTCCAGGAAGATCTCACACGCCACAGAGCAACTAATCCTGCGCAACACAACTAATGAGCCTGCGCTCTACAGCCTGCAAACTGCAATAATGGAGTCCCAGAGCCCATGCGCGGCGACTACTGGACGTTCACATGTCCTCGAGCCTGTGCTCCACGCCAAGAGAGGCCACCACAGTGAGAAACCCATGCACTGAAGCCAGAGAGTAGCCTCCACTTGCCACAACTGGAGAAACGCCTGCATAGCAACAAAGACCCAGCACAGTCAAAAATAAATAAAATAATTTTTTAAAATGAATAAACCCTACTATATGAATAGGTTTGATCCCTTTTCAGTTACTAATACATATATTCAAGTCTATATTCATTACTTTTCTTTACCAATATTGCTGGAAGTTTCCGTATTTTGTAAGCATTTTTCAAAATATACAATATTTACATGTGATCATCCTTTCTAAAATTCTGTTTTAGTACGTTCTTAACTAAATTTACATAAAATTTTAGAAAAAGTAAAGAGAAGCTAATCTTAACCATCTGTCCTCACCCCCAAAATCAATACAGAGATAAAAATTAAACAAAAGAGATACCAGGTAGGGAGGCACTAGTGGAGCAGAGATTTAAAGGAGTCATACCTAAGGATTAAAAAAAAAAAAAAGTTGAATTTAACCAGGATATAAGTCTAAACATGTATATACTCAATAACATAACCACAAAATATGTAAAGCCAAACTGACAGACGTAAAAAGAACAAACTCACCTTCCTAAAGGGGGATTTTACTCTCTCTCTCAGTAACTGATAGCTCAAGCAGACCAAAAGGTTTTACTGTACTTTTAGTGTTCAGTTCAGTTCAGTTCAGTCGCTCAGTTGTGTCAAACTCTTTGCGACCCCATGAATCACAGCACGCCAGGCCTCCCTGTCCATCACCAACTCCCAGAGTTCACCCAAACCCACGTCCATAGAGTCAGTGATGACATCCAGCCATCTCATCCTCTGACGTCCCCTTCTCCTCCTGCCCCCAATCCCTCCCAGCATCAGAGTCTTTTCCAGTGAGTCAACTCTTAGCATGAGGTGGCCAAAGTACTTTTAATGTACTGAGTGGCATATATATAACACTCCACCTAAGAGTTGGAGGATTAATTTTCAAACATACACTGAACCTCTACAAATTTCTATAATATGCAAAACATAAAACTGTCTCCAACAAAAATTCAAAGTATTGGAACATAAAAACAAAATTCAATGAATAATATGAAATAAGCACATTTACACATCAATAACAAAAAGACCACAAGGAAAATCCATAAGCTCTGAATCCAAAATAATTTGGAAGAAGAAACTAATTAGGTAACTAGAAAATATTCAGAACTACTTAATAATAAAAATACTACATATCAAAACTTCTATAATATAACTGGGATGGGAAAGTGTTCAGTATTTATAATGGGAAAGAAGGAAAGCTGAAATTTAAGATGTTAAAAACACAACACAAAAGGTCAGACCAAGAGAATAAAATCAAATTAGAAGGAGAAAACAAAAATATAAAGAAGAAAGAATAAAATTAATTTGAAAATAAGCATAAAAAGAAAGGCTCAACAAAGCCAAAGGACAAATCACTGAACACAGTAAAATAAAAAAGGGAAAAAATAGGAAGGTATAGAAAAGTCAACACTGAAAATGAGAAATTAGAGAAAACTACAGATGCTACTGATATTAGATAGTAAGAGAATGTCATAAACAACTCAGAGCATAAATTTGAAAATGAAGTGAACAAGTTACTAAAAAGAGCAAATGATAAAAACTGAAAATATGAATTGTTCAACAAGTAACTGGATCAATAGTTTAAAATCTTTCACACATAAAATACCAATCCTGAACCGCTTTACAAGCAAATTCAACCAAACATATAAGAGATAATTCCCACAGTAAAACAGATTTCTGGAAACAATAAACAAAGAGGAGACGCTATCCAATTCATGTAATCCTAACCTCATGCCAAAAGTACAGTCTTATTCACGAACATTCATGAGGACGAGACGGTTGGACTGCATCACCAACTTGATGGACATGAGTTTGAGTGAGCTCTGGGAGCTGATGCCGGACAGGGAAGCCTGGCATGCTGCAGTTCATAGGGTCACAAACACTTGGACACAACTGAGTGAATGAACTGAACTGATTCACAAACATAGATGCAAAAAGTCTCATCAAATTATCCAACCAAATGAATTAAGCTATGTATAAATAACATAATATGACCAGATTGGGCTTATACCAAGCATGCAAGGAATCTATAATATTAGAAAATTGACTAGCAAAATTTATCACATAAAGAGATTTAAGGAAAATTAACATATCAATAAATATATTTATACAAACACATTTCAATTAAACAACCATTCATGCAACTTTAAAAACCACATTTATAACAAATGAGGAATAAAAGGAAATTACTATGGTCTGATAAATGACAGCAATAACAGCAGCAGTTGCAAACAGCATATATAACTTACAGGTAAAATGTTAAAACTGTTCTCTTTAAAATTAGGAAATATGGCTTTCCTGGTGACCTACTGGTAAAGAACCCACCTGCTACTGCAGGGGACATGCGTTCAATCCCTGATTCATGAAGATCCTACATGCTTTGGAGCAACTAGGTTCATGCAGCTGTTGAGCCTGTGCTTTAGAGCCCAGAAGCCACAACTACTAAGCCCACGTGCCACAAACACTGAAGCCCATGCGCCTTGGAGCCTGTGCTCTGCAACAAGAGAAACCACTGCGAAGAGAAGCCCACACACCACAACCTCAGAGAAGCCCCTGCTTGCCACAACTACAGAAAAGCTTGCACAGCAATGAAACTGAGCAGTCAAATATAAATAAATAAAATTATAAAATTAGGAAATAAAGGATGACTTCCACTAAAATAACTGTTATTATCAGTTTTATTTAAACATTGTAGTAGTGGTCCAAGTCACTGTAGTAAGAAATAACAGACAAAAAGATTGAGAAAACTGTTACAATCTGCAGATTGTGTGATTTCATCTACATCAGTCAGTTCGGTCGCTCAGTAGCGTCCGAATCTTTGTGACTCCATGGAGTGAAGCACGCCAGGCTTCCCTGTTCATCATCAGCTCCTGCAGCTTGTTCAAACTCATGTCCATTGAGTAGGTGATGCCATCCAACCATCTCATCCTCTGTCATCCCCTTCTCCTGCCCTCAATCTTTCCCAGCATCAGGGTTTTACCAGTGAGTCAGCTCTTTACATCAGGTGGCCAAAGTATTGGAGTTTCAGCTTCAACATCAGTCCCAATGAATGTTCAGGACTGATTTCCTTTAGGATTGACTGGTTGGATCTCCTTGCAGTCCAAGGGACTTTCACAAGTCTTCTCCAACAGCACAGTTCAAAAGCATCAGTTCTTTGGCACTCAACTTTCTTTATAGTCCAACTCTCACATCCATACATGACTACTGGAAAATCCATAGCTTGGACTAGATGGACCTTTGTCAGCAAAGTAATGTCTCTGCTTTTTAATATGCTGTCTAGGTTGGCCATAGCTTTTCTTCCAAGGAGTAAGCGTCTTTTAATTTCATGGCTGCAGTCACCATCTGCAGTGATATTGGAGGCCAAGAAAATAAAGTCTCTCATTGTTTCCATTGTTTCCCCATCTATTTGCCATGACATGATAAAACCAGATGCCATGATCTTAGTTTTTTGAATGTTGAGTTTTAAGTCAGCTTTTTCACTCTCCTCTTTCACTTTCATCAAGAGTCTCTTTAGTTCTTCTTTGCTTTCTGCCATAATGGTGGCATCATCTGCATATCTTGATTCAGGTTGTGCTTTGTCCAGCCCAGCATTTCGCATGTAGTACTCTGCGTGTAAGTGAAATAAGCAGGGTGACAATATACAGACATGACGTACTCCTTACCCAATTTGGAACCAGTCTGATGTTCCATGTCCAGTTCTAATTGTTGCTTCTTAACCTGCATACAGACTTCTCAGGAAGCAGGTAAGGTGATCTGGTATTCCCATCTCTTTAAGAATTGTCCACAGTTGTTGTGATCCACACAGTCAAAGGCTTTGGCAAGATGTTTTTCTGGAACTCTCTTGCTTTTTTGATGATCCAACGGATGTTGGCAATTTGATCTCTGGTTCCTCTGCCTTTTCTAAATCCAGTTGAACATCTGAAGTTCACACTTCATGTACTGTTGAAGCCTGGCTTGGAGAATTTTGAGCATTACTTTACATAGATCAAAAAAAAAGTCAGTATGAGTCATTATTATTAATGACTGAGTCAAGTAAAATGCTGGACAGAAACAATATTCACAGGTCAACTCCATTCCTATACCTCAAAAAAAAGCTTCTGAAAAATCATCTAGAAAGATATCTAAAATATCACTTTTTATTTACAACATTATAGTAGTTTCAGGTGTAGAGCATAGTGATTCACTTTTTTATAGGTTTTACTCCATTAAAAGTTATTACAATATAATGCCTGCAATTAACTGTGCTATACAATACATTCTTACTGTTTATCTACTTTATACACAGCAGTTTCTGTCTTTTAATCCCATACCCTTAATTTACTCCTCCTTTCTTCCCTCTCTCCATTTGGTTACCAATAGCTTGTTTTCTGGAGAAGGCAATGGCACCCTACTCCAGTACTCTTGCCTGGAAAATCCCATGGATGAAGAAGCCTGGTAGGCTGCAGTCCATGGGGTCACGAAGAGTCAGACACGACTGAGCAACTTCACTTTCAATTTTCACTTTTCATTTTCATGCATTGAAGGAAATGGCAACCCACTCCAGTGTTCTTGCCTGGAGAATCCCAGGGACAGAGGAGCCTGGTGGGTTGCCATCAATGGGGTCACACAGAGTCGGACACAACTGTGACTTAGCAGCAGCAGCAGCAGCAGCAGCAGCTTGTTTTCTACAGCTGGCGTTTCTATTTTGCACATACATTTGTTTGCATTACTTTCTGGGTTCCACATATGAATACCATACAGTATTTGTTTTTTTCCTGACATTTCACTAAGTATAATATTCTCTAGGGCCATTCACATTACTAATGGCCGAGTTTCATTCATTTTTATGGTTGACTAATCGAAAAGCAAAAGAGTTCCAGAAAACCATCTATTTCTGCTTTATTGACTATGCCAAAGCCTTTGACTGTGTGGATCACAAGAAACTGTGGAAAATTCTGAAAGAGATGGGAATACCAGACCACTTGACCTGCCTCTTGAGAAACCTACATGCAGGTCAGGAAGCAACAGTTAGAACTGGACATGGAACAACAGACTGGTTCCAAATAGGAAAAGGAGTACATCAAGGCTGTATATTGTCACCCTGCTTATTTAACTTCTATGCAGAGTACATCATGAGAAACGCTGGACTGGAAGAAGCACAAGATGGAATCAAGATTGCCGGGAGAAATATCAATAACCTCAGATATGCAGATGACACCACCCTTATGGCAGAAAGTGAAGAGGAACTAAAAAGCCTCTTGATGAAACTGCTAGAGGAGAGTGAAAAAGTTGGCTTAAAGCTCAACATTCAGAAAACAAAGATCATGGCATCTGGTCCCATCACTTCATGGGAAATAGATGGGGAAACAGTGGAAACAGTGTCAGATTTTATTTTGGGGGGCTCCAAAATCACTGCAGATGGTGACTGCGGCCATGAAATTAAAAGACACTTACTCCTTAGAAGGAAAGTTATGATCAACCTAGATAGCATATTCAAAAACAGAAACATTACTTTGCCAACAAAGGTCTGTCTAGTCAAGGCTATGGTTTTTCCAGTGGTCATGTATGGATGTGAGAGTTGGACTGTGAAGAAAGGTGAGCACCAAGAATTGATGCTTTTGAACTGTGGTGTTGGAGAAGACTCTTGAGAGTCCCTTGGACTGCAAGGAGATCCACCTGGTCCATTCTGAAGGAGATCAGCCCTGGGTGTTCTCTGGAAGGAATGATGCTGAAGCTGAAACTGCAGTACTTTGGCCACCTCATGCGAAGAGTTGACTCATTGGAAAAGACTCTGATGCTGGGAGGGATTGGGGGCAGGAGGAGAAGGGGACGACTGAGGATGAGATGGCTGGATGGCACCACCGACTCAATGGACGTGAGTTTGAGTGAATTCTGGGAGATGGTGATAGACAGGGAGGCTTGGTGTGCTCCAATTCATGAGGTCGCAGAGTTGGACACGACTGAGTGACTGAACTGAACTGAATACTCCATTGTGGGCTTCTCTGGCAACTCAGTGGTAAAAATCTGCTTGCCAATGCAGGAGACTGGGGTTCAATCCCTGGGTTGGGAAGCCCCCTGGAGAAGGAAATGGCAACCCACTCCAGTATTCTTGCCTAGGAAATCCCAGGAAAGAGGACCCTGGTGAGTTAGTCTCTGCAGTCGTAAGAGTCAGAAACAACTCAGCAATTAAACAACAACAGTACTCCATTGTACTACATCTTGTTAATCCAATCCAAGATACATTAAGTGAAGAAACAAGTTCAGTTCCGTTCAGTTGCTCAGTCGTGTCTGACTCTTTGCAGCCCCATGGACTGCAGCACGCCAGGCTTTCCTGTCTATCACCAACTTCCAGAGCTTGCTCAAACTCATCTCCATCGAGTTTGTGATGCCATTAAACCATCTTACCCCCTGTTGTCCCCTTCTCCTCCTGCCTTCAATCTTTCCCAGCATCAGGATCTTTTCCAATGAGTCAGTTCTTTGCATCAGGTGGCCAAAAGTATTGGATACTTACGAAGTCTGCTACTATACTTTTAAAATGTCCTTATGTCTTCAAAAGGAAATTAAAAGTTAAAAGTGACTGCCTACAAAGTGTGAGTAGGAATGAGGTGGAAGTGACAGGGTGGTAACAAGTGACAGTGACTCTTATCTGAGTATTCTGTTCTGAGGTTAATTTTAGCCTTCAAACAACATAACCACAAGAGAATTATTAAAAAAAAAAAACTTATCCAAGTAACTTTACAACAAAGTATTTTAAATATTTGTCTTCAGTCAGTGGGGAAAAAAAAGGAATACAAACAACTTGAACTCTACTTAGATTACTTAGATTGGTTCTCTGAATCAGTAGGGAGCAATTATGAAACTATTTTAGTGTAGTGTAGTTAATCAAACAAATCAATAACGTTTAACTGTTGCTGGAAGCCTTGGTTCCCAAGGTAAGGAAATACAAACATGGAAATAAGAGTTATCAAGAAAGCAATCTTTCAGTGTTAAGTTAGAATACAAAGAACCAGGACTTCCCTGATGGTCCAGTGGTTAAGACTCCATCCTTCCACTGCAGGGGGCAGGAGTTTGATCCCTGATCAGGGAGCCAAGATCCCAAATGCCAAGCAGTGTGGTGAAAAATTAAATAAAAAATTAAAATGTTTAAAAATAATAATACACAGTATAAACTCATAGATACACACACAGCATAACATAGTGAAGACACTGAAGCATGACATTACAACTATCTCAGCAGCAATGAGCACACGTAACATCCAGACATTGATTTCTATTTACCAGCCCTCACCAAACGCAGTCTAGGTTACTGGGATGAATGTCTAATGTGTTCAACACAACACCATGACGATGGACAAAAGACATTACGTGCCTTCTGGTATGATGTACTAAATGAACAGAATATCACTTATTACCACACACCTGCCAAAGACAGATAAGGTGAAGGTGAAAGTTGCTTAGCCGTGTCTGACTCTTTGCAACCCCATGGACTATACAGTCTGTGGAATTCTCCAGGCCAGAATACTGGAGTGGGTAGCCTTTCTGTTCTCCAGGGGATCTTCCGAACCCAGGGCTCAAACCCAGGTCTCCTGCATTGCAGGCGGATTCTTTACCAGCTGAGCAACAGAGGAAGCCCAAGAATACTGGAGTAGGAAGCTTATCCCTTCTCCAGCAGATCTTCCCAACCCAGGAACTGAACTGGGGTCTCCTGTATTGCAGGCAGATTCTTTACCAACTGAGCTGTCAGGGAAGCCCCAAACACAGATAACTCGACCCTAATGACATGGAAATAATCAGAAGAACTTAAATTGAGGAACAATCTATAAAATATCTCGCCTGTGGTATGACAAGTTTTAAGACACAACACGGACCCTGAAAGATAAAATATATATATATATATCTGAAGAACTGCTCCAGATTAAAAGATTTTAAAGAGACATTAAAACAAAATGCAGAATTCCCTGGTGGTCCAATGGTTAGGACTCCATGCTTTCACTACTAAGGGCTCAGGTTTGATCCCAGTCAGGGAACCAACTAACTAACTGCTAACTGCTCAGTGTGGCCAAAAATAAAATGAAATAAAAACTAAATGCAATGTGTAATAAAGGATTGGGACTCAGCCAAAACCAAAAATAAATACTGCTGTAAAGGAAATTATTGGGATAACTGGTGAAACTTCAATATTAAATTAATATTATATATTAATTAAATATTGAAGTTTCAACAAATATTAAAATTTAATATTAAATATTATATACTACTGTATCAGGGTTACATTTGCTAAATTAATCATTATACGGTAGAAAGATCTAAGAGCATGTTTTAATTTCTCAGAAAACAGATGTTGAAGTGGGTATATGTAAGGGGGAAAGATACCTAAAATTTAGTCTCACTAATTCAGCAAAAGTAATAGGTATGCATGTGTGTACAGAGAAAGAACAGCACAAATGTGGCAAAACATTAAAGACAGAAAAATCTAGGATACATGGGAGTTCATTAAACTATTCTTCAAACTTTTGTAGGGCATTATAATTTTCATAATAAACATTTTAAAACAAGATCTCAACATTAAAATGTGAAGAAACAAAAATTTTCTCCACAGTCAACAAATGATTCAAAATGGAAAAAAAGTCAGAAATGAAAACATATTAGACTAATAATACCTAAATTCAAACTCGCTGTTTAAAGTTGTTGTTCAGTCATTAAGCCATGTGCAACTTTTTGCAACCCAGACTGCAGCACGCCAGGCTTCCCTGTTCTTCACTATCTCCTGAAGTTTGCTCAAATTCACATTCATTGACTCAGTGATGCTATCTAACCATTCCATCCTCTGTCCCCCTCTTCTCTGCCTGCTTTCAATCTTTCCCAGCATCAGTCTTTTCTGACGAGTCAGTTTTTTGCATGAGGTAGCCAAAGTATCAGAGAGAGCTTCAGCTTCAGCATCAGTCCTTCCAGTGAATATTCAGGACTGATTGCCTTTAGGATTGACTTGACTGGTTTGATCTTCTTGCTGTCCAAGAGACTCTCAAGAGTCTTCTCCAGTACCACAATTCAAAAGCATCAGTTCTTTGATGCTCAGCCTTCTCTTTGGTCCAACTCTCACATCCATACATGGCTATTGGAAAACCCATAACTTTGACTATATGGACCTTTGTCAGCAAAGTGATGCCTCTGCTTCTTAATATGCTCTAGATTTGTCATAGATTTTCTTCCAAAGAGCAAGTGTCTTTTAATTTCATGGCTATAGTCACCGTCTGCACTGATTTTGGAGCCCAAGAAAATAAAATTTGTCACTCTTTCCATTTTATTCCCACCTACTTGCCATGAAGTGATGGGACCAGATGCCATGATCTTAAGTTTTTTAAATGTTGAATTTTTTTTAAGCCAGCCTTTTCACTCTCCTCTTTCACCCTCAAGAGGCTCTTTAGTTCCTCATCGCTTTCTGCCATTAGAGTGCTATCATCTGCATATCTGAAGCTGTTATTTCTCCTGGCAATCTTGATTTCAGCTTGTGAATCATCCAGCCCGGCACTTCACATGATGTATTCTGTATAGAAGTTAAATAAGCAGGGTGACAATATACAGACTTGACCTACTCCTTACCCAATATGGAACCAGTCTGCTGTTTCATGTAAGGTTTTAACTGTTCCTTCTTGACCTGTATACAGGTTTCTCAAGTGGCAGGTAAGGTGGTCTGCTATCCCCATCAATTAAAGAATTTTCCACAGTTTGTTGTGTTCCACATATTCAAAAGCTTTAGCATAGCCAAAGAAGCAGAAATAGATGTTTTTTTGAAATTCCTTTGCTTTCTCTATGATCCAACGGATGTTGGCAATTTGATCTCTGGTTCCTCTGCTTTTTCTAACATCAGCTTTTACATTTGGAAGTTCTTAGTTCACATACTGTTGAATCACAGTTTGAAGATTTTGAGCTAGCAATGTGAACTAAGTGCAACTGTATGGTAGTTTGAACATTCTTTGCCCTTGCTCTTCTTTGGGATTAGAATGAAAACTGACCTTTTCCAGTCCTGTGGCCATTGCTGAATTTTTGTGATGCATTGAGTGAGCACTTTAACAGCATCATCTTTTAGGATTTGAAATAGCTCAGCTGGAATTCCATCACCTCCACTACCTTTGTTCATAGTAATGCTTTCTAAAGGCCCACTTAACTTCATACTCCAGAATGTCTGGCTCTAGGTGCGAGACCACATCGATTCTTTTATAACACCATGGACTTGCAACCAGCCAAGCTCCTCTGTCCAGAAGATTTCCCAGGCAAGAATACTGGAGTGGGCTGCCATTTCTTCTTCCAGAGGATCTTCCTGACCCAGTGATCAAACCTGCAGCTCCTGCCACATCTCCTGAATTACAGGCAGATTTTTTTTACCACAGAGCCACCAGGAAGCCAAATAAGGCTATGAACTTCTCCCAAAGAAAAAGCACATATACCTCAAATTTTATATATCATATTAAAAAGATTATTAGATATTGCATAATCCTAGATTAAGAAGTCATGTTCTAAAAGATATTAAGTATGTAGATATATTATACCAAATTATATGTCATCAGAGAAAATACCACTTGGTTTTTAAATATTAGCCTTTTAAGTCACAGGATAGGCTGAGAATATTATTTTCCACATTCCAAGTCTCAATGAATTCTACTTCCTATGACATACTTAGAAGGAACTAGGAACTAGTAAGGAATTTAGGATTGTGGTATTCAAATAACAGGGTAAACTTACTGCACAGATTTAAAAACAGCTTTCTTTACAAAATCTTTCTTTCCTTACAAAATAGTCTTTAAAATAAAAACAGGTGGTGAGTTAGATTGGTCCAGTGGTGTTATAGTTTCCTGAACCCTGGAAGAACAAAACAATTAAACAGAAATAAGTTCAGTAAAATGCCCATGAATATGTGAAAATTTAGTGTAAAATCAAGTGGTAATTCAAGTCAGTGGCAAAAAGATGGACTATTTGGGGGCAGGGGGCGGGGGATTAATCCAAACTCATCCAACTCTAATGAAAGAAATAAATATTTGTAAAAACTACAGCACTACAAGAGGAAATAATGGAGCATATTCCTGTAATCTTGAAGTAGAGAAGACTTTCTTCGCAAAACATAGCCACATGGCCAGAAGCCATAAAACAAAGAAGTGCTAGATTTATCTACATAAAAATTTAAGTCTTCTACCTACATAAAAACTTAAATCTAAGTTTAAATCTAAGTTTTTTAAAACAATGGGAAAATCTGCAATATATACTTAAAAGAATTAATATATAGAATAGTTTTTTACACATCAATAAAAAAGACTAATATTAGAGAAATGGGCAGAGCATAAAAAGGGGTTAATTTAAAATAAAAAGATCATATGAAAAATATCAAAGACCTGGAAGCAAATCAGAATTTACATATTAAAGTCAAAGTATCAACTACTGATCTTGGGATAGGAAGAAAAAGTGATTCATAATATCCTGTTTCTGGCCAACAGGTACACTCATACACCATTCAGTTCATTTCAGTTCAGTTCAGTCGCTCAGTCGTGTCCGACTCTTTGTGACACCATGAATTGCAGCACGCCAGGCCTCCCCTGTCCATCACCAACTCCCAAAGTTCACTCAGACTCACGTCCATCGAGTCAGTGAAGCCATCCAGCCATCTCATCCTCTGTCATCCCCTTCTCCTCCTGCCCACAATCCCTCCCAGCATCAGAGTCTTTTCCAATGAGTCAACTCTTCGCATGAGGTAGCCAAAGTACTGGAGTTTCAGCTACAGCATCATTCCTTCCAAAGAAATCCCAGGGCTGATCTCCTTCAGAATGGACTGGTTGGATCTCCTTGCAGTCCAAGGGACTCTCAAGAGTCTTCTCCAACACCACAGTTCAAAAGCATCAATTCTTCTGTGCTCAGCCTTCTTCACAGTCCAACTCTCACAACCATACAAAACCACAGGAAAAAGCATAGCCTTGACTAGACGGACCTTAGTCAGCAAAGTAATGTCTCTGCTTTTGAATATACTATCTAGGTTGGTCATAACTTTTCTTCCAAGGAGTAATCGTCTTTTAATTACATGGCTGCAATCGCCATCTGCAGTGATTTTGGCGCCCCCAAAATAAAATCTGACACTGTTTCCACTGTTTCCCCATCTATTTCCCATGAAATGATGGGACCGGATGCCATGATCTTCGTTTTCTGAATGTTGAGCTTTAGGCCAGCTTTTTCACTCTCCTCTAGCAGTTTCATCAAGAGGCTTTTTAGTTCCTCTTCACTTTCTGCCATAAGGGTGGTGTCATCTACATATCTGAGGTTATTGATATTTCTCCCGGCAATCTTGATTCCATCTTGTGCTTCTTCCAGTCCAGCGTTTCTCATGATGTACTCTGCATAGAAGTTAAATAAGCAGAGTGACAATATACAGCCTTGACGTACTCCTTTTCCTATTTGGAACCAGTCTGTTTGTTGTTCCATGTCCACTTCTAATGGTTGCTTCCTGACCTGCATACAGATTTTCCAAGAAGCAGGTCAGGTGGTCTGGTATTCCCATCTCTTTCAGAATTTTCCACAGTTTCTTGTGATCCACACAGTCAAAGGCTTTGGTATAGTCAATAAAGCAGAAATAGATGTTTTTCTGGAACTCTCTTGCTTTTTCCATGATCCAGTGGATGTTGGCAATTTGATCCCTGGTTCCTCTGTCTTTTCTAAAACCAGCTTGAACACCATTACGGGAGTTTAATAACCACTTTGGGGAAAGAAAACATTTCAGTAACTTTAAGTATTTTAAATGTGCATTGCTTTTACCCCAAAATTTCACTTGTGAGTATCTAATCCTGAATAGTACAAAGATATATATACAAGCCCTATAACACTCTATGTAAAACAAATATCTAAAAACTATCTAAGAAACAGGGAAATGGTATATCAATTATGGTATACCCATACCATGAAACACTATGCAGTCAATAAAAAGAATGAAATAGACCTATATGAATAGGGAAACACCTCTTAGGTGTATTATCAAGAGAAAAAGGCAGTGACAGAACAGTATGTACAAAATTATCATGTTCATTTTAAAAAGGAAAAGTTGTACATATTTTTACATGCACACATATCCCACCTAAATGAATGCACAGAAAAAGGGTCTAAAGGGATATAGGCCAAAGAATTAATAGAGATAATATCTGAAAGAGAATGGACATAGGGAGCAGAAAAGGAGGGACTTACATTTTCATTATTGAAAGCAGAGAACCATTTGGTTAAAAATATGGAAGCTGAGCTTAGATCTGAGTTCAAGGCTAGGGTTGTAACCTATTAGCTATATGATTTCATACTAGTTACTTATCTTTTCTGAACCTCACTACAAAATGGAAATAATAGAACCTAAGCCAATGGGTTGTTTTTCACTTTTGCTTTATGGTAAATATATATACTTAAAATATGCCATTTTAGCCACTTTTGAGGGTACATACCAGCATTAATCACATTCACAGTGTTGTACAAACATTACTGATTTCTATTTTCAAAACGTTTTCATCACCCCACACAGAAACTCTGCAACTATTAAGCAATAATTCCCCATTCCCCTTTGGCCCCAACTTCTGGTAAACTCTATAATCTACTTTATTTCTCTGTGAATGTCCCTTTTCTAGGTACCCCACAAGTGAACCATTCAATAAGTGGCTTATTTCTGGTTTATATCACTTAGCATAACGTTTTCAAGGCTCATGCAGGTTATAGCAGTATCGGAACATCATTCCTTTTATGGCTGAATCATACTCCATTGTGCATGTGTGTATATCACATTCTTTTATCCATTCATCAATTAATGAACACTTGTATTATGATGATTATCACTATGAACATTGGTGTACAGTACCTTTGTGGTGGTGTTGTATTGTTTTATAATTAAATAATAAAATACTTAAAAGTATTTCACATATATAAAGGCTCAATAACTGCCAATTGTTTAAATAAACTTGTGTTAATGTACCACATGTACGTTTTAAAAATAATTGCTCGTAAATCAGAGCAAGATCTGATGGCAAAATAAAAATACACCTAAAATAGGAAAGAATGTGTCCAGGAGGAAGATACTGATCAGCAGAGAATATCTGTAAGTGAAAAACCTAAGTAGTAGCCTTTTATGCACAGTAGATGGGGATGCTGACAAATGAACAAAATATTAATCCATTTGATATGTCATTCCTGTCATGGGCTATCCGAACTTAAACCCACTAGAGTAGCTATCCTGATTCCAACACCATTCTTCAGATAAACTTCTAATAAAATATTTTCTGCAAGAAAAAATAAGCACTGATAGGCTGACACAGCTGACTCCAATGCTTGATAGACACATTCCTAGTTATAAATTGTTAAACTAGCTTTCTAAATTCACCTACTTTGCTTCCTCCCAGTGAGATTAGTGAATATATGAGCATCTCTAACTTGATCAGTTCTATAAGGCTGAGTCTCATAAATTCTCCCAGAAGATGTCTTCATTAATCATTTAATTCTATGTTTAATTCCTTATCGAGTTCCTGTTCAGTACCAGCCACTGTGCTAGAAAGGACCAGTTACTTAGTCTTCCCATAGTAACAATTTAATCTCATCACATACCTCTTCCACGTATCTTCAGTTATCACCACTACTAATAATGCATAAATAACAGGTTCAAAGGCTACTTTATGTGAGAGTTTTATGGGAAGTAAAGACAAATTAAATATGACACTATATAAATTTATTTCCACTCAGCTGGTCAGACTACTACAATCAAATGGTGGGGGTTTTTTTTTTTGGCAGGGGGGGCAGTGCCATGTAGCATGTGGGATTTTAGTTCCTTGACCAAAGATTGAACTCATTCCCCTTGCAGTAGAAGTAGGGAGTCTTAACCACTGGACTCAAAATGTTTTAAAATTATTCCATATGTATAAAATATGACAAAAGTAAAAAAAAATAGTTTGGCCATTCAGTTTATATTTTTACATGTTTTTAAAACATTTAAAAAGAAACATGAAGGCCTTACCAGCTATTTAAAATGTGTCTTAAAAGTATCAGTCCAAATATAGGTAGATTATCTAAAAAGCAACCTATGTATACCATAAATGTATTAGAGTAAGGCATTTTTATATTCTTGGGATTAGGAATAACTTTTCTTATCAGATGCCAAAAGCAAAAACTCTAAATGAAAAGACAGAAAGATTTAACAAAAATTTAGTTATGTTTTTAATTGAAGTGTAGTTGATTGACAATATTAGTATCAGGTGTACAGACAGCAATGTGCTATTTTTGCAGATTATACTCCATTATAAGTTATTATAGATAATAACTATAATTCCTAGTGCTATCCAATATATCCTTATTGCTTATTTAAAGGTTATGAATTTAATTCTCTGAATAAATTTAAAAGAAAAATAAATTATTGGTTAAGTTTCTTAAACTAGTTCTCAGTTTCTTTATGGAGAGTATTTATAACTGAAAAGTACCTGCAAGGTAAGTATTAATATTTTATAGACAGGTAAGATAAAAACATAAAAGAAAGCAAGACCTGGCTATAAGATGATTGATAAAAATGATAAGGAGCTCAAATTAAAATGAAAATAATAACGGCCAGTGGAGAATTCAGAAGAATGTCTTTGCCTGCTTAAATGTTTGTGTTTGGGACGGTGTCAGATATACATATAAATATATATTCAGTCTTGAGCCTCCTTTAACTGTTAAGGTATAGTTCATCCTATACCTTAGGTGTTGGAGAAGACTCTTGAGAGTCTCTTGGACTGTAAGGAGATCCAACCAGTCCATTATGAAGGAGATCAACTCTGGGATTTCTTTGGAAGGAATGATGCTGAAGCTGAAACTCCAGTACTTTGGCCACCTCATGAGAAGAGTTGACTCATTGGAAAAAACTCTGATGCTGGGAGGGACTGGGGAGAAGAAGGGGACAACCAAGGATGAGATGGCTGGATGGCATCACAGAAATTGGTACCTGAGTCTGAGTGAACTCTGGGAGATGGTGATGAACAGGGAGGCCTGGCGTGCTGCGATTCATGGGGTCGCAAAGAGTCGGACAGACTGAGCGACTGAACTGAACTGAATTGTGGAACACCTATGTCATATTCAAAGTTTCCTAGGAATTCTCAAGCAGACAAACACTAATGGAAAAGAAGGGAGAGAACAAGGAAAAAAACATAACTTACCCACAGCTTTTGAAACAGCTCAACCCTGAAAAGATGACCAGTTGGGGTGGGGGACTACCTTTGATAGGTTTCAAATATTCACATATACAAAAAGGAAAAAGGAATGGGAAGTGGAGGAGAAGAGAAAGTGGAACTGATAAGAAGAGGAAAGGGAAATGGGAAGGGCAGAGGGCAGAGGGATGAGAAAGAAGAGATTTCCCCATGCTGTGAGTTTGTGGGAAAAAGCCTTAGAGAAAGTGTATAGAATTAGATACATGTGGGTTTGCCGCAATTCTATAGTAGATACCTCCTAAATGGCAGGTAAGAGGCATGCTAATATATGGAACAGGGAAGGGAAGGGAAAGGAGGGGTGGTAAGAGGTGAAAGAGAGGAACCCAGGGGCCATATCCCTACTAAAATCCTCCTCTTCCCCTACACCTCACAATAGCTACTAGAGCTAGACACCTGATCCAAGCTATCTCAATTAGATTCTCTCTCTCTCAATTAAAAGAAATAGAGAGCAGGAATCATAGGAGAGCATCCTTGGGAAACACCTAAAAGACAGTTGATTAAGCTTTATACTTTGATACTTATATTTGGAAGTTTTAACTGAGTAACCTCTAAAGGAAGAGAAATGGAATGTATGTCAGACAAACAAGAGGGGAAAATTGATTCAGGAAAATAAACTAATCCAAAAGATAAAGAGAACATATGGAAAATAAATATTTTAAAAAGTTTTTTAAAAGGAAAAAATGGTAGAAATAAATCTAAATAATTCTGTATTTACAATAAATGTAAGTAGTCTATACATTACAGTCAAAA
This sequence comes from Nanger dama, assembly GCA_917880005.1. Classification (NCBI taxonomy): domain Eukaryota; kingdom Metazoa; phylum Chordata; class Mammalia; order Artiodactyla; family Bovidae; genus Nanger; species Nanger dama. The sequence continues at coordinate 519,500 of CAKJTW010000097.1, read as the reverse complement.
TACAGAGTTCACACTGAGAGAGAAAAATTCAGTCAGATGCTTTCCCAAAAACATCCAAATACAAGAATACAGAATGTAAATAAAAGGATGGAAAAAAACCCACAAAAATAACCAAAATAAAGTCACATTATTTATATTAATAGAAGAAAAATTGGAACTGTAGGGCAAAACTCCTAACTAAAGATAATGATGGTCATTATATGAAAGATGCAATTCATCATGAAAATGTAATAATTGTATATTTTATGTACTTAATCTAGTACCACTCAAAGTATATAATAGGCAAAACCTGACAGTTACATGGGAAAATTGGAAAATATCCCGTCAAGATAGGTAACATTAATACACATTAATTGATGGGTAAAGCAGATAAAAATTAGAAAATCTAAATAATAAGCTGGGTCTAGTGGACACATACAACAACTGCAGGAGAAACAATACTTTGAAATACATGTGAAACATTTACACACATGGAACAAATACTGGGCCACAATGGAAATAAGTTGGAAATTTTTAAAATAATAACTTTTTAAAGCATTTGGAAATTAAAACATATCTCTAAACAACTGACAGTTCAAAGAAGAAAAGAGAAACAGGAAATTAGAAAGCACATAACATGCAACACTTCCAAATTAGAGTAACCTCTAAAGTAAGAGTGGAGTAGGCGATGGCACCACTCCAGTACTCTGCCATCTATGGGGTCGCACAGAGTCGGACACTACTAAAGCGACTTAGCAGCAGCAGCTAAAGTAAGAGAAATGGAATAAAAAGGCAACATATCAAATGTGTGAGATGCACCTATCGTGGTAGTTAGAAATTCAAAGCCTTAAAATTTATATTAGAAAAGAAGAATGCTGAGAATTAATGAATTAATCAAAGAACTTCAAAAGATGAGGAAAAGAACAAAAGTAAATGAAAGAAAATAACATAGATGAGGGTACAGATTAAAAGAAAATAGAGAAAATTAACATTACAAAAGTTAGTTCTTTCACAAGACCTCTAGAAAAGAGACCAAGAAAAGAGAAGACATAAATAAGCAATATTAGAAATTAAAAAATGTACACAATTACTGATATGGAGAATAAACAGAAAATCATTATTTTGAACAAGTTTATGCCAAGAATTTTAAAATCCTAAATTTTAAGAAATCCTAAAAAGCTCAACTTGTCAAACGACACAAGAAGTCACAGAAAACTTAAATAATTCTACAGCTATAATAAAGACACTACTTCATCAAACTTTATAAAATTCTACTAATAAATAAACTACTAAATCCTGACTTAAAAATCCAAAAAGAAAATTCCAGGATAAGAGAGATTTGTCATTGAATTCTTCCAAACTTTCAAATATCTACGGTGGTAATGACACTAGCATTACATGAAAGAATACTTTTCCCTTGTTTTGTGTGGGCAGCATGTTGATGCGAAAAACTTCACACCAAAACTTAAGAAAAGATTCTCTCTTGAGTACACAATGTAAAAATCGTAATCAAAGCTCTAGTAAATCAAATCCAAAAATATACATTAAACATCACAATTAAGTTGGGTTTAATGAAGGAATGTCAGATTGATTTAGTATTCAAACTTCAATGCTTATCACATCAACAGAATGAAGATGAAAAATTAAATGGTTATCAAAACAAATGCAAAAAATGACAAAAATTTAATACCAATCTATATTAAAATGACAAAAACACTTAAATCCTTAGAAAATTAGGTGTATACATAGATGTGTGTGTGTGTATATATATATATATATATATACACATATATATCAGATAAAACTGTTGAGTAGTTTTTAAGTAAACTGCTAAAGTCATATTGCCAAGGACAAGATTCAAAGCTAGGGTACACATATGACTCTAAAACCCAGCCATTCCCACAATACGCTAGCAGTGGTCATGAAATTATTTTTGTTCACATACTATCTCCATAACAGTTTTGAAAAACAACATACTCTTTTGAACAGTTCTACATTATAACTCGAATAATTACAGGTTTAACAGTTGTAAATGATGTAATTTCCAGTGTATTTCCTATTGCATATATGCTTTAAATAGAATTCTATTAAAATCTGGAATTTATGAAAATCTATGGGAAATGTCTACTATATAATCTAATTAGCAAGGCAAAGCCTCACTGTCAAACCAATCTACAAAGACTTATTTTCTGTTAGAAAAGTTCAGACTTAAATTTTTGAGTCAAATGTATGTTAATACATAGGCCAATATCAGCACTTTGCTTCAGAGTTTTCAGAAAGACGATGGATGACAGAGTTTTGTCACTAGTTTGTAAGCTAGTGAAATAAACACCTGCTTCAATACTTTGTATAGGTTTTTTGTTTTGCCCTTCTTTGGGAGCTATGCATTCTCAAATAGCCCCTTTTGTTTTGCACCCAACGCATCTTCACAAGCTAAAGCATGCACCATAGCAAGAAGTGAGACACTATGTATGTGAGATGTGAGAAGTATGCCTTTATTTGATAAAGTGGAAGATGAGCAATTATGTAATGGAAGCGGAAAAAGAAAGAGAGACTTGGTGTTCTGAAACAGATGGGTTTTAGGGAAGAATATTTAGGGAAGTTGAGGATCTGGAATCCCATTAAACTATATATATCCACAGACCCCTTTGGGATGCCTTCATGCACCACAGGTACAGATACTTCAGTCTGAACACTACTACACTAGATGATCATAATCTTGAGCTTTAGTAGATGTTTATAAGTGAAATTCACAATTTGCATTTTACCAAAAACATGTTAATCTGATATTTAAAATCACTGTCAGATGTAAGTGAATTAAAATGACTCTCAGGTGTAAGCGAATGAAGAAATCCTTAAAAAGGACTCCATACTGGGGGCTCTGTTTTCTCACAGGGGACATTTGCCATATGGGTGGGGAGGTGTCTTGGATAGGGACAGGGATCATTTTCTCAACCCTCTCCCTTTCCTCCTCACTGGAAGGTAAGCTTGCCAGCTAGGGATCCCAGTCCAGCAGTTCTGAGCATCAGAACCATTTCTCAGGGCCAGAGCTGCCTCTGAAGTTCCCTGGGACACGACTGCTGGCACTGAGTGGCCAAGGCTCCTTTTAATTATTAGAACTCATTTTCTTGACTGGCTGCTCTGGTTTTACCAAAAACCAGATGGGGATAGGTAGGTTCAAAGTCCTAAATCTTCAGGCTTTTTTTTCTGTCCCTAGTTCTGATAGCCCAAGCATGCCTGGGGAACTCCAAGGCTTCTCAGAACATAGCTCCAAAGGGTATCAGTCAGCAGGCTAAGTTCCCCCAATCTATGGGACAGAGGCAGTCAGGCCAACAACAGGCCTCCAGCCTCATCCCAGCCGCAGCAATTCTAAGCGAGGGTCCTGTCTTGGGTCCCAAGGCCCACCAAACATGAGGCCCTCAGAAGCAGCTATCCCAGGTCTCCCAAAGCAGCCCAGAACACACAGGCCTGCCCACCTGCAGCCGGGTGCGTCTACTGTGGCAGACACTGCGTGCCTGCACTGAGCCAGAGGTAGTGGCTCTAGGAGCAGTATGTCTCTGAGCACCCCTCATCCAGAGCTCGGGCTTTCACAAGTGCTCCGACTCCAACTGAGTGTGACAGCAATGCCTCAGGCAAGGAACTGGAGTAGGACAGAGTGCTACAGAGACTCAGAAGACCTGAACTTCTGTACTGGACATAATAAGAACTCCCAAGGAATCCTGGGCAGGCCACACACATCCTTTAGTGTAAGACAACAGAGAGAAAACCCACCTGGTCCTGGGTAAAACCAGAGCAGCCAGTCAGAAAAAGAAAAGGAGTTCTAAGAACTAAAAGAAAAAAAAAATTAGAGTGAAGGAGTAAATATTGCCTAAGACTATAATATTAATATTCTTCAGGCCAGAACAGCAATTTTCTGAAAATTATTTTTATGGCTCCTAAGCAGCACTTCCAGTGAGTAACTAAAATTAAACAGTTGTTTACAAAACACTCTAAAATATGTTAGAAAATAGCAGGATCACTTCTAGTGTTTACTTATATGCATTATATATGTGTGACATAAGAATTTTTATGGCAGCTGAATGGAAAAAGGCAACAGAATTTCTCTAGCACAATACTGTAACAGCAATGGGCTCTCTGTTATTACCTGCAGGCAGCTAAAGCCTTTCTTAATATAGCTTTTTAAAAACACAGATGATAAATTATTTAAGTATTTAAAACACTGATGATAAATTTTTTAAGTATTTAAAATACTAGTTGCTCAAGAGCAGGTAAAAAGCAAACAGCAGAAAGGCACACCTCTACCTCACTTTTTGCTAGTGGTTCTTACATTTACTCAAGTGTACAGCCAGTGAAATAAGCCAGTCGAAAAGGACAAATACTGCATGATTCCACTCCTACAAGATACTTAGTCAAATTCACAGACAGAAAGTAGAATGGTAACAGTCAGTGGTCAAGAGTAAATGAGGATCTGTTTTTAATGGGTTCAGTTTAGTAAGATGAAAAAGCTGTTGATGGATGGTAGTAGTGTTGGTTACACCACCATGTGAATATGCTTGATGACACTGAACTGTACACTTAAAAATGGTTTAAAGGGAAAATTTTATGTTATGTATATTTTACCACAATATTTAAAATAAAGATTTAATTCATAGAAGAATGAAAAACTCAAAACCTGAGAAACTGAGAAATTTCTATCATTAACTTAATCTTTTCTGCAATTAAATAAATTGTCCATTATTCTCTGTTATTAGCAGAGTATCAGTGCTCTAACGAATATGACTTAAAGTCCATATACTGATGCAATACCAATGTCCTGAAAAGATACAGATAAGTCTCATAGATATTTTTGAAAGCAGACATTTATAATTCTTTTGATATGAAATGATATAGAAATTCCTATATAGGTTTTCTACATATACATAAACAAGAGAAATATAAATGAGTAAAAAGTATTTAACCCATAAAAAATGATGTTTCATGAGCCATTGTAAAAATATCTAGTAAGAGCTAATACAAATTTTGTCTTACCACTCTTTCTGCATGAAAAATAATAGCAAACATATCTTAAGAACCAAAATGTACTATCTATCTTCCCTGGTGTCTCAGAGGTGAACGCGTCTGCCTGGAATGCAGGAGACCCAGGTTCGATCCCCCGAGTCGGGAAGATCCCCTGGAGAAGGAAATGGCAATCCACTCCAGTACTCTTGCCTGGAGAATTCCATGGAGGGAGGAGCCCTGTAGGCTACAGTCCATGGGGTCGCAGAGTCGGACATGACTGAGCAACTAACTTCACATTTGTGATGAAAATGTTCATAATACATTTACTTTCAAAATGCTTTACTAGTTTATTTTAAATAACTGTTGAACAATCCATAAACTCTCTCTTCTATAACAGAAAATGAATATAAAGTAATTAATGCTTTGTCTTACCATATCAGATATGATGGTGTAGTTTGACAGGTATTTAACAGTATATCTTGATATTTTATAACCCAAATGTTTCAAGAATTACTTTGTTTAAAAAAAAAGATTTATTTACTTTTCTATATTTTATACTCAAAATGAGAAACTGAAGTTCAAGCAGTTCACGAGGTATGAACTAGTCATAACCCAGAAATTTATTTCCAAATAATTAATCTGAAACTTAGAATACAATATCTCATCAAAAGTGTTACAAATAGTGGTTAGTTTTCCAGCCCACTTAAGTCTGTAAGTTTAAACCCAAGAGTAAACAGCTAATTATCAATTCTTCCATTCACCATCACTTTCAAGAAAGTGCTTGAACTTAATAGCACTGAAGATGTACTAATATTCTCGATCTACAATTCCTAAAGAAATACTAAATTGGTCCCTGAGTCTAGACTTCAAGGCAACATTTGGCTGAGCTTCTCTCTTACAAGACACCAAAGTTCTGCTAACTAGTAGAAATTAGCCAGGCTGACCAAAGGATTCAATTCCCTGGCACACATCTCCAGGTGGAGATACATGGTCCAATCAGCACTCTCCATCTATCCGGCCAAACACACGGCCCAACATGACCATGACAAAATTCTCCTGGTTTCTTGCCTTAAACAGGGAGCAAAACAAACTGCCTCGACAGTACTAACGGAGGAGCCAAACATTTTATAAAGAGTAAGCCAACACTCTCCAGTGTAAAGCTGTGATTCTTAAGCAGAAGTGCGCATTAGAATCAACAGGGAAGCATTTTAAAAATTCACATACCATTTCCTCATCCTGAGTTAACTGAATCACAATCTCTGGAAGTGAGTTAAAAATCACATATATTTTGAAAAAGCCACACAAGTTATTTGGACGTATACCCTAAGTTGAGGCTTCCCTGGTGGCTCAGACAGTAAAGAATCTATCTGCACCCAGGTTCGATCCCTGAGTCAGGAAGATCCCCTAGAAAAAGGGATGGCTACCCACTCCTGTATTCTTGCCTGGAGAATGCCATGGATAGAGGAGCCTGGCAGGCTACAGACCAGAGGGTCCCAACAGTTGGATACAATTGAGGGACTCTCTCTCTCTCTCTTTCTCTCTTTCTCTCTCTCTGTCTCTCTCACACACACACACACACATATACACACCCCTACCCTAAGTTAAGAACCACTGCTTTTGAGGACTTTTACATCTTAAGTAATTGTTCAATAGCCACATATACCTATGAAAGAAAAACCAAAATTCACTTTCTTGGTTTCGTCTATCTGCTCCTGAAATAAAAGACCCAAATTCCATCCATCTAGTCCTAAAACAACTGGCCCAAAACCAAACTAGGTAAAGGGACCCCATTAAAAAGTCACAATGAAGGCTTTTCAGGATGTGGTGCTGTTTTTCTTGAAGAGTGCCAGGTAATTCCATACAAATTCTAACCTCAAAGTCCCACATGCTCTTGTCATCTACCATGGAAATATCAATTGAGAAAAAAATCTAAGAAACTCCATCGTTGTCTCTGTCTCAAACTGGTATGAGAAAGGAGCAATCTTACTTTTGCACTAGTCAAATGATTTTGGCACAGCCTAGTTAAAACTGCAGGCTTCCCTTGTAGCTCAGTCGGTAAAGAATCTGCCTGCAATGCAGGAAACCAGAGTTCAATCCCTGGCTCGGGAGGATCCCCTGGAGGAGGGCATGGCAACCCACTCCAGTATTCCTGCCGGGAGAATCCCATGGAGGGAGGAGCCTGGTGGGCTACAGTCCATGGGGTCACAAGAGTCAGACATGACTTAGCAACTAAACTACCACAATAAAACTGCAACATAGCCTGCTTCTGAGCAGCTGGATGTAAATACAGGGGGTTAAAAAAAAAAACACAATCCTACTAGCTGATTAAACTTATCACCACATGTGTCATGTGGACACAACAATCCTGATGATCTCTATACCTCTCATTAGGATGGCATCACTGACTTGATGGACGTGAGTCTGAGTGAACTCCGGGAGTTCATGATGGACAGGGAGGCCTGCCGTGCTGCAATTCATGAGGTTGCAAAGAGTCGGACACAACTGAGAGACTGAACTGAACTGAGCATGGTCACTCTCATATCCTCTAAAATCACTATTTCATACTGTGCAGAAAAAGAGGTGGCACTGCAGGCCTAAGGCTCCTATTCTTAGAAAGACCTGCTGGCAAGGCTGGTCCTTGCCTGATGTCTGGGAACTCGGGTGTGGGAAGTGTCCCCTCAATCCTGAGTTAGTGGATCAATGTGCTTCAACTGTGTAAACAATATGGCTTAGGCTGAATGCTTGTGTTCTGGGCATCTGGAATTCTGTATGTGCTAGTCAGAGTGTGCCCATGTTACCAGGCTCCAAGGAAAATCTTGGGCAGTAAGTTTCAATGAGTTTCACTCATTAAACATTGTTGGTAGTCAACACTTCACACATGATGTCATAGTACACTGTTGAAGGGATCAATAGCGTCTTAGGTGAACTATGGGAGAAGATTCTTGGAAGCTTCTGTTTGGTTTCCTCTGATTCGCCCCATGAGCTTTTTGTCTTTACTCTTTTGCTTTGCAGCTTTTTGTTACACTATGACTATGACTACATGCTGAGTTCTGTGAGTCCTGCTAGTGAGGCACCTGAGGGGTAACCTCGGGGACCCTGTCAAACACATCTCCTCTCTCCTTAAATTTCCAATAACTCCCACCACTCAGCTGATTACTCTGTCTTAAATTATTAATGAAATAACAGAAGCAATCAGAAGTGAACTCCTTTATCCTCCCACAACCCTGCAACTGTACCCTTGTGCTCTACCTCTCTACTATATATATATATAAAGTGCCCTGCTTCAAAGACCAATCCCTGTATTTATTCTCCTCTTTCCTATATCATAAATCTCTGTCTCCTCAGTGGATCACTTTTATCAACCATAGTTTTCCCCCATGCTTAAAAACCCTCCCTAATCCCATGTCTCCTCTAATTACCACCAAAATTATTTGCCCCCTCCATCACAGTGAAAGCTTTGTAAAAATTGTCCATACAATTGTCTATATACATATACATAAACACATATAATGTGTGCCTATGTGTGTGTCTTTCACTTTTGTTCCATTTTCTCATCTGACTCAATTTAGACTTGTGCCTGCATCCTAGCCACATTCACAACATGAGACAGTCCTTTCTTCTGAAGCTTTTGACTTCCTGACAACATGTTCTCCTGGTTTCTTCTGTCTCACTACCCACTCTCCATTTCTGGCTCCTCTACTGCTCAAGCTTTAAATTTTGAATGCTTCCAGAGTCAGCCCTTAATCTTTTCTTTTTCTTATCTACATATTAAAAATTCTCATCTAGTCCCATGGTTTTACCTAGAAGCAGATGAATTTGAATTTTCTATCTCCAGTCCTAACCTCTGAAACAACTGTTTCCAGACTAACATATCAACTACTTACTATTTCAAACATGGCCAAAACAGAATTCTTAGTTCTCACCCTACTCTACTTCTCAGGGATAACAGTCCGACTTCCTAGATGACTCAGTGGCGAAGAATCCCCACCTGCTAATGCAGGAGACACAAAAGACGAGGGTTCAATCCCTGGGTTGGTTAGAGTCCCTGGCACGGGAAAAGCCAATCCACTCCAGTTTTCTTGCCTGGACAGAGGAATCAGGTGAGCTACAGTCCATGGGGTCAAAAAGAGACACGACTGAACACAATGGCAGTACAACTGAGTAGTTGTGATTAAGAGTGTGAGCTCTAAAATCAGATTTAATGGTTTAGACCTTGATGCCACCACTCAATAGCCCAGTTTCCTCATCTATAATATAAGAATAATGCTACCTTCTTCATAAGGTTGTGCTGATTATTATTAAATTGGATAACCCATGAAAACTGCTTAAACAGTATCTGGCACACAGTAAATAATCAATATTAGCTATTGTTATTCAGCTGGTTGCCCAGAGCAAAACCATGGGTCATTCCATGACGTAATGATCTAAATTAGGACCCCAAACACTCTGTCATGTCAAACTCTTGTTTAGCACTCCTAGAAATATCTAAAGTAATCCTATTTATTTACATGTTTATTTCCTGAATTCCCCCAAATTTTGTTATAAGTTTCACGATAGCAGAGACCCTGCCTGCCTTGGTCATTGCTGGATCTGCAGAAAATGATACCTACCACATACCTGATATGCCATAAATACCTGTTAAAATGAATTAATGGGTGAACTCCAAAATCTTTCTATCATAACAAGAGACTACAAATCCTAAGGCTTTGGTAGAAAGCAATTTCCAAGATTCCTTGCTTTAAAAACAAATACATATTCAATGGTTTCCAACTGTCCAGAGTCAAATTCAACTTATGTAGTAACACTTCTCAAATGGCCCCAACCCACCATTCCAACTGTATTTCCCACTATTCCCTCACTCTACTTCAAAGCACATGCCTTTGAGCTTTCCTGCCTCCATACTCTAGCTCCACTCTTCCCTTCCATCTAAAATGCCCTTCCTCCTACCTCTGCTTCACAAAATGCTATTCTAAGGATCAGCTTAAATGTCGCCACCATAACTGATCCTTTTGCACTCCCTACTCTCTTTATCAAAAGTAATCCCTCTTGTGCCTCCTTTAACACATTTATATTCTGCTTAATTCCTTGAGGGTAGGAACCACATACTGTCCATCTTTATTGTTCCCATACTCTACTATACACAAAATAATTCCCATACTCCATTATACATATATTTATTGTGTACAATAAATATTTATGAATTAACTTTAAACAGACCTTCTCCTAACCACACCATCTGGAGATATCACTAACAATAAAGATACACCGGAATTTATTTGTGTCAGAAATACAAGGAGAGCTGATTCTTGGTGTGACATATATAAAAAGACAACAATCTAAGATTATTCATTTTGGTTGCCAAACGAGCACCACAAACAAATTTTACAGGCATTTAGAGAGGAATAAGCCAACAAAAGATGTCATGGCTTATGCTCCAATTAAAACTAAATTTTAAAAAAAAGATGGAATGGCTGAGAAAAGTATCATTTTAATGACCATCTGCAATCTTGAAGTTAAAATTTAATTGTATATATCTATAATGCATCCTTTTCTCTGTTCTATACAGCAACACTGGCTCAGAATCCTTAAATCAAAAGCACACATTAGAGAACACATTACTTAGAGGTGGTCAGGGAAAAGGCAAAGAACACTGTAAAATTTTACTGTGGCACTAATAATGCCTAAAGAAACTGCTATAAACTGCTAAAAACCACAGTGCCAACTGTAGGAGAGACTGCTTGCGGTTTATCCAGAACCCAGCCACTCTTTCTAAACAGAATTCCTAGTATTGTTATCTATACTTCCCTTACACAGCCTATGTATCCTCAATAATCTCACCAAAGTAACCACTAGTTCAAAAACAGACATGTTTCCTCATTCCGGCTATTCAGACTAGAGGGGAGATTTTGGGGGTGTTTCTATGAAAGGTAGTCTTGTCCCTCTTGAAAGGGCTATAGGAAGCCACTTCTCTCTGGCTCCGTCTCTCAACCGCTCTCTTCTCCCACTTAAACAAGGGATCGTGTTGCTCCAGTGGCATCAGCACCACAGTCTCCAGGGAAAAGTGTTCAGAGAAGCCAATGCTACAGCCGTGGTGAGTACAAAGATACAATACTACAGAAATAATATAGAATACAGTCTACATAGAATATTATAGAAAAAAGATCATGGTAATTCAATGTTAATGACAACTAATATTGAGGGTGCACTATGTGCCAGGCACAGGTCTAGTACCATATGTGCAACATTTTAGTTAATCTTCACAACAACTCTGTGAAGTTATATAGTAACTATTACCACTTTTAGAGATGAAGAAACTGAGGAACAAAGAGGTTCATCAATATGCACCATTGCTTTGTCATGTTAAGTGGAAAAAGGAGAATATAAAAATACCAGAAGTGTTTCCATGTAGAAAGCTAAATGTGCATGTAAAAAAAAAAAAACCATAATAAGAAGGTACAAAAATGACAAAAGCTGCTATGTCATAGTGGCAATTTTTTTCTACTTTTTAAAAAATTGTAGTGGCCATTTATATATTAAGAACAAATAATTTTAAAGTGTAATTTATAAAACATATATATAAATTAATCCCCTCAAACATTGCACACAAAGAGAAACCAAGTTAATATAATTGGAAAGGCATATCAATTACATTCAGATCTATAAAACCAAAAATCTCAAGTTAACCTCAACTTAAAATAAAAATGTATTTCTTTTTCAAGCAAAAGAAGTCTGAAGGTAAACAGTCCAAGGCTGGTAGGGCAGTCTGACAAAGTTGTCAAGGGATTCAAGATGTTTTCAACCTCCTACCACGTCATCCTTGGAGCATGGCCCTCATGCGTCCATCCTTAAGGTTCAACCTCAGAAGGTATCACCTGACATGTTCTCTGTATAGCAGAAGGGAGTAAGTGGGGAAAGCACCTTTTAATGAAGCTCCTGATAAAACATATCACTTTCACTTAATGTCTAATGTCCAAAACTAGTCCTGTGTCCAAATCCAACTGCAAAGAAAGCTAGAAAATACAGTCAATTTAATATTATTAAAAAAGGGAGCCCCTTCAAAATTCTAACAGCCTTTTTAACAGAAATGGAAAGGCCAATCTTCAAATTCCTATGAAATTATAAGGGGCCCAGATTAATTAAAACAGTCTTGAAAAAGAAGAACAAAGTTGGAGGGCTCACTCTTCCTAATCTCAAACTTATTACAAAACTATAGTAATCAAGGTTCTGTGACACTGACATAAGAACATACACACAGACCAATGGAATAGAACTGAAAAGTCCAGAAATAAACCCATACATTAATGGCCAACTGCTTTTGGAAAAGTGTTTAAAGTTCATTTGTTGGATAAAGAATAATCTCTTTAAGGAATTATGTTGGGAAAATTGGATTGCCACATGTAAAATAATGAAGTTAGACTTCTATTTCACACCATATACAGAAATTAACTCCAAGTGGATCAAATTAAAAATAACAGCTAAATGGCAACCCACTCCAATATTCTTGCCTGGATAATCCCATGAACGGAGGAGCCTGGTAGGCTACACTCCATGGGGTCGCAAAGAGTTGGACACGACTGAGTGACTTCATTCACTCACTCACAAACTGTAAAACTCTAGGAAGAAAATATAGAGAAAAATCTTCATGATATTGGACTTGGCAATGATTTCTCGGATATGGCACCACAGGCAGAGGAAACAAAAGACAAATAAACTGGACTTTGTGAAAACAAAAAACTTTGTGCATCAAAAGACAATTATCAACAGAGTGAAAAAAAAGCAAAGCACAGAATGGGAGAAAATGTTTGCAAGTCATATATCTGATAAGAGCTTAATATTCAGAATACATACAGAACTCTTCAGCTTCTTCAATACAGAAGAACTCTTCAATCTCAACAACAAAAAAACAACTCCATTTAAAATACTGGCAAATGACCTGAATAGACACTTCTCTGAAGAAGATATGCAAATGGCCAATAAGCACATGAAAATCCGCCACTAATCATTTGGGAAAGGCAAATTACAACTACAGTGAGATACTGTTTCACACATACTAGAATGGATACAATTAAAAAATGTCAAGCTACCAAGTGTTGACAAAAATACAGAGAAACTGAAATGTTAGTACATTGCTGGTAGGACTGTGCAATGCTACAACTGCTTTGGAAAACAGTTTGGCAATTCCTCAAAAATGTTAAACATAGAATTACTATAGGGGGTTCAGGAGTGGGAACTTATGTACACCTGTGGCGGATTCATGTTGATGTATGGCAAAACCAATACAGTAAAGTAAAAAAAAAAAGAATTATTATATGACCCAAAAATTCCACTCTTGGATACACGTCCAACAGAATTAAAAACAGGAAATCAAACAGATATCTATATACCAATGTTCGATGCAGTATTATTCATGATAGCCACAAAGCAGAAACAACCCAAATGTTCACTGAAAGATGAATGGATTAAAAAATGTGGTAATATACATACAATGGTATATTAGCCTCAAATACAAATGAAATTGTGATATATGCTACAAAAGGATGAATCTTGAAGGCATTAAGTGAAATAAGCCAGATATGAAAGGATAAATACTATATGATTCAACTTTTATGAAACATCCAGAATAGGCAAATTCATAGAGAAAGAAAACAGATTACAACTTGCCAAGAGCTTAGGGGAGAAGAAAATGGGAAGTATTGCTTAATTAGTACAGAGTTTCTGTTTGGGGTGATGAAAATTTTCAGAAATAGACAGCTGTGATGGTTACATTGTAAACATGTCACTGAATTATACATTTTTAAATGGTTAAAACAGAAATTTTTGACATATGTTTAGTCACCAAAAAAAAAATGGTTAAAAAAAAAAAAAAGAACAAAGGGAGACAGGAAAATGGGGGAAACCAGACAGATTACTGTGTTTTTCATCCATCTCAGAAACAAATACATACACACACACACACAAACACACACACACTCATGTGTAGTAAGAATTTCAGGCAGCTACAATTTTCAAGGGTCCTTCCCTCCCCAGAGTTGTACCATGACTCCAAATTCAAATATATTTCCAAAGCACTGGTAACAAGGGGCATTTAGGGCACATCCAAAACACATACACAAACACAAAATAATCACAAGTTAAATTATAATCAAATAGCACCAGAATTCAACCACTATAACTGCCTTTACTCATGCTGTATTATTTTTGTAGTAATAATCTAAAGTAACAACCTAATGACATCTTATAGTTTTAATAATTTGGCTAAATATGTGAATAAACCAGATGGCATTCATATAGCCATATCTGCTATACCCTAAAAACTCAAAAGGAAAATTAATCAAAACTAAGCTGAGCTTTCCTTGGAAGAAAAGCTATAACAAACCTAAATAGCATATTAAAAGAAGAGATATTACCGACATAGGTCTGTCTAGTCAAAGCTATGGTTTTTCTGGTAGTCATGTATGGATATGAGAGTTGGACTGTAAAGAAAGCTGAGCGCTGAAGAACTGATACTTCTGAACTGTGGCACTGGAAAAGACTCTTGAGAGTCCTTGGACAGCAAAGAGATCAAACCAGTCAATCCTAAAGGAAATCAACCCAGAATATTCATAGGAAGGACTGATGCTAAAGGTGAAGCTCCAGTACTTTGGCAACCTGATGCCAAGAGCCAACTCATTGGAAAAGAACTTGATGCTGGGAAATATTGAAGGCAGGAGGAAAAGGGGTCGACAGAGGACGAGATGGTTGGATGGCACCACCAACTCAATGGACATGAGTTTGAGCAAGCTCCAGGACATAGTGAAGGACAGGGGGTCTGGCATGCCCCCATGGGGTCCATGGGGTCGCAGAGAGTCAGACGTGACTGAGCAACTGAGCAACAAAGCTGAGCTAAACACACTGGTCATCTATAAAACTCCATATCCAATATGCTGGAATAGAGTCATATTTAAAGGCATGTAAATACTAGCCTTTACATTCTGGAGGCTAGTATCTTTTAGAAATGGACAACCTTTAAAGTAGAAGAAATATAAACCAGGTCAAACAGTTAACCACAGAGAAAATTCTTCTGCGAAAGGGCAGTAGTATACTGAAATAAACGTTTTCTTGGTATTTTTCAGAAAGTTTTCCAAACTTTCAAACTGAGAAATTCTGAGTCCAATATAATTTGAGTAACATGCAGAGAATTTTAGGGGAAAAAAATTAGTCCAAACAGCTTTACCTGAAAATTCTTAGTATTGGGGCTTTAAAAAATCTAAATAATTTCTATTTCAAAAACTACATACTCTTACAAAAATCATCTTTGTATATTTCAGAATTGAAATGTAAAGCACATACTGCTACAAAGGAAATATTACTATTGCTACAGGAAAAACTCCTTCATTATTTCCAAATACCAGCTATATGGCATCATTTCCTTTTACCTGTTTTTTAAAAATGGGATGGTTGAAATTTTATTTTTGTAGCATACCTAATTGAAAACAAAATAATACTAGGTTATTATAAATATTTCACTCTAACCCTGGGTAACTATTTTAAACTATGGACGCTGCTATCTAGGAACTCTGGTTAGAGCTACTTTCAATTATTTTGATTCTAAGTAAAAGCATTGTATCCAGAAACTGAAAAATGATCACCAATTTAAGATTTAAATTTTAGTTTACAGCAATACTATTTTTAATGTTTTCTTTTTCCCTTTTAGATGAAATGCAAGTACAGAATGTTTTAAGTATACAATCACCAACAAAATAAGTTACTAACAGTCTGGAAAACAGTAAAAATGACCTTCAACAACAGCAGTGCATTCAACAAAAAAATCAGGAGAATAATCTCTCACATAAGGAAACAAAGTACTGAATAACCATTTAGTCCTTTGGGCTGCTGTAATAAAATACCACAAATCTATTTCTTAAATTCTGGAAGTTAGAACTCCAAGACCAAGGTGCCAGCACAGTGGCCTCCTGTGTCCTCACATAGTGGAAGGGTTCGCAAGCTCTCTGGGGCCTCTTTTATAATAAAGGAACGAATAATCCCATTCAGAGAGGTTCCACAAAGGCCTCACTTCCTAATGTCATCATCTTTAGGAGTTTGGATTTTAACGTATGAATTCTGGAGGGATACTAACATTCAGACCACAGCAGCAATTCAATAATAATTTGTTTTAGAGTGTGTTTTTCAAGTATCCGAGTTCAAATTAAACAAGGAAATCATCCCCTGAAAACCTGACCCAGTAGTTAGAAAACAGTCCAGTTTCCCATTAAGTCCTACCGCTCAGCAACTACCTGAAACAAACTTCTCATAACCCAGCCCTAAAACAGGTATGAAAAGGATAACTCAAATTATTTAGGTTTAAAAAAATGTTCTCTGTGGAATATTAACTTTTATTTCAAAAGATCTGATTTAATATGAGGCATTTCCTTGCATTTACAAGGTCCAACAGGAATTTCAGAAGACTCAAGAGAGGCTGTGTGCTTAGCTGCTCAGTAGTATCCGATTCTTTGTGACACCATGGACTGTAGCCCATCAGGCTCCTCTATCCATGGATTTTCCAGGCAAGAACACGGGAGTGGGTTGCCATTTGGGTTGCCATTTTCTCCTCCAGGGCATCTTCTCAACCCAGGAATTGAACCCACATCTCCTGCATTGGCAGGCAGGTTCTTAACCACTGAGCCACCAGGTAAGCCTACAAGAGAAGCTGAGTACTGTTAAAACAGAGCTATCCTGCAGCTGAGTATCTGACAAGCATTCTGATGTCTGTTGTCATAATACCTGGTCGCTTACTACTTTATAGAAGTGATCATTTCATCCATCTTTCATATCATGTGTATAGTTTGTCTTTATTGATCTACTAGAGTTCTTTTGTTGTGTGTTCAATTCCATAAACATTGAGTAATATGTGTGCCTTATGTAACTTCATTAATGTAATTACATAGAATTTACCCTACCTTTTCCTAAGATAAAGTGCCACCTATAAGAACAGAGCAACCACTAAAGAAGAAAAAGACTATCTGCTCAAAAATAAACTGATAAATTTTAAATCTCCTATTTACCGTATCCAGTTTTGAGTTCCTCGGTTAAGGACTTAGAAAAAAATTTGAAAATGAGATTAATGAGGCAGGATTAAAGGAACAGGGACTATATAATTCTTCAAAAACTATTTTTTGAAGTATTCATGTTTATTAGTTATTCATAAACACAGATTCAATTGCCAATTAAGGTTCAAGAAAACCACCAGGCCCTAGTAAGTACCTTCACCCTCACCAAAAGCCTTTCCCTTTCTATACCAACCTCCCAACACAGTTACAGCATAACCTTAGTTAAATCCATATTCAGTTTCCATTCCTGTAACATGATGTGTGACCATTTTCTACACAAATCTTTTTCTTAATAATTGCTTTCTCATTTGCTTCATTTTCCAAGCAACTCTAAGCTCTCTCCAGATTTCTGAATCTCCTCTCAAGATATTCACTTACATCAGATATTAAAGAAGTCTCTCAGGGAGATTTCTTGGCTGCCTCTTATCTGGGCTGACTGACCTCTGTGCTCCGTGCAATCACTCTGTATTCTCCCTTCACCGTCATCCTAGGAAATCCTTTCTTCTCTCCCCTCTACTGGATCTCCTACTAGGAGATTCCTGTATTTTCTCATCTTAATTTCCTCTCTCGTTTAGTTGGGGCTAGAGCATCCAACTCATCACAGTTTGTCTATGTCTCTCCTGGTTTCAGCACAAGTCGATATATTAAGAAAGTCCCTAGTCCCAGGTAAACCTGGATGGTGGGTTACCTTACTGGGAGTCCATGGGTTGCAGGCCAAACATTTTTTGAAGACCTGCAGCTCTTAACATGTCCTCATCCCACCTTCACACCTGATTGAGAATACGGATGGCTACAGAATTCCAGTTTGGAAATCTTTTTCCTTCAGAATACTATCTTCTAGCTTCCAATGTTGCTGCTGAGAATTCCAGAGCCTTTCTGATTCCTGATTCTTTGTATTAATTAGTTTCTTTTCGGAAACTTTTTCAGTCTTTGTCCCCAGAGATCTGGAAACTCCACAGTGAACTGGCTGTAAATCTTGGTATGAATCTATTTCCACCCCTTATGCTGTACTTGGTGGGGCCTCTCTGTCTAGAAATTCATGTCCTTCAATTCTAGAATATTTTCCTAGAGGTTCCTCCCCTCCATCCTCCCAATTGGAATTCCTATTATTCAGACCTCTTAAACTGGTCCCCCAGCATTCTTCTCTTCTATCCCTTTGTGATTTTTGCTCTTTTTCCAAGAAACTCCTTCTGTTTTACCTTCGAGGTCTTGAACTGAGGTTTTAATTTTAGCTATCACATGTTTAATTTCAAAGGATTTTTTTATTCACTTTTATTCCTTTTTAGGACATCCTGACTTATGACTTACTTCATGGTCCTTCTCTTATCTCTGAGAATATTGATAGTTTTTTGAAATTATGCTTTCTCTGCAGACGCTATTTCATGTAAGGTGTTTTTCCCCATTTTTCTGTTCATTTGCAGTTATACTTATTTCCTTACAGGCTTTCTTCAGATATCTGACAATCCTTGGTTTTCTATTAGGTTTGAGAAAATGAAAGAGCTAATCAAAGCTCTGAAGCCCTGGGTAAAGCCCACTGATAATTAACTGCACTGAAGTGCGATTGCCTAAGCCCTTTGCTGAGGAATCCCTGATATATCTATATCTTAATCCTTGATTTTGGAGCTGGTCAGATGCTCCAGAGACATTTCTCTAACCTCCTGCCTTTGCAATAAAGGCCTAGTTGTCCACATTCTGGTAGTCAAGCAAAAGTAAATAAACATGTATTTACTCTCCTGTTTTCAGTATGAAATGCCAACCCTAAACTATGCCTAACATCACTCAACACAGAGAATCTCTGTTTTACTGAAGATGAACATCCAGTCTTTGAGGAGGAAAGACAGGAGCCAGGTGGCATGGAGGAGGAGAGGGGCACTAGAGCTCCTACTATTTACACAACAGTTTCAATGGATCGTCCACATTTTAGCTCCACCCCTACCTCAACTTTCACAGGTTCCTGACAATACCAACATCTAAGACTTTTGAGGATTCTGCCAAGTAAAAGGGATAGGCCCTGCTTTACCCAATTAACGACTTAACACTGGACGTTCTCAGATGTGCTAAGTCAGCAGTTATCACCCATCTACCTGCTTTTTCAGCTTCCAATATTTCACAGTATCCTCCCTGAAGATTCATGACTTTTTAAAAATTCCTTCACTGTAATTTTAATGGGGTTGTAGAAGAAAATGCAACTAATATATGTGTTCAACTCATCATCACCAGACTATACTGAATGTTGTACAAATAAGATTAAACATACACTCAATGTAAGAAAATTTTATCTTCAAAAACTAGAGATTATTTGCATTTTATCTTATTCCTTTAAACAGTAGCATCCTCTTCTCCTTACCTTTACCCTGGTTAAATACTTATAGACTGTCAACTGCTAAGGGAGGGGATGATAAACCACTACTTGTAAGAAATCTCTTTTGAAATAAAACAGGATACATCAGTGAGAAAAGAAATCAATGGAATACTAATAGCTAAAAAATAAGCAAGTAAAAGATTTGATTAGTAGAAGATTCAACACTTTATATAGGAAATAGTTTAGGAAACACTAGGGTATACTTTGAGTTTTCTTCGTGCTTACTATCAGTCCACAACACGCATTTATGGGTGCTACATAATCTTTAGTCCACAAAACATCCTAAGTAAATGAATACCAATAATTTTTCAGGATTATTTTCATCTTCTGAGTTGAGGTCTAGAACTCTACCACTGATGTGCAGGTTGGAGCTTTATAAATATAAAAATATATCATAACTACCCATTTCATATTTGCTCTTGGTGATAAAAATACGCATGAACTCAATATTTACTGAAAAACAGTTCTGTTAATAACAACAAAATGTGACAATGCAAAATATCCTAAGAGAAGGAATAAGATGCTGTCTGCATAGTCAGACATCAGAAGGAAAGACACCTCTCATGCCAATATAATTCAATAGAACATTATCAGTAAGTTATGTTTGTCAAGAGTAAAATAAAGTTATTTACATTCCTGTGTAACTATACATGCCAACTAAACTTTCAAAACTGGCGTTTTATCTTCCTTTATCATAAGGCCCAATAGAAACTTCAAAACCAGAATGAGAAAAAAGACAATATAATTTAACTATCAGTTCAGTTCAGTCGCTCAGTTGTGTCCAACTCTTTGCGACCCCATGAATCGCAGCACGCCAGGCCTCCCTGTCCATCACCAACTCCCAGGGTTCACTCAGACTCATGTCCATCAAGTCAGTGATGTCATCCAACCATCTCATCCTCTGTCATCTCCTTTTCCTCCTGCCCTCAGTCCCTTCCAGCATCAGAGTCTTTTCCAATGAGTCAACTCTTCTCATGAGGTGGCCAAAGTACTGCAGTTTCAGCTTCAGCATCATTCCCTCCAAAGAAATCCCAGGGCTTATCTCCTTCAGAATGGACTGGTTGGATCTCCTTGTAGTCCAAGGGACTCTCAAGAGTCTTCTCCAATACCACAGTTTAAAACCATCAATTCTTCTATAAATCACCAGAAAAAGAAAATTCTAAACCAACCTTCAACCTTTTGGAAGAATAAGCTATTATTATTATCTCAATTTTCCTCTGATGATAAAACAGACTTAGAGAAGTTAAGTAACTTGCTTAAATCAACCAGCTCATAACCAAGGGAGCCAGTCTGAAACCAAAGTCCCTGCTATTGTTTAGCATATAGGTTTAGAACAGAAATATTTCAGGGTGAGGTATTCCACTGTAGATCTTCACCATGGAAACTCTAAGTATTAAATTTGATTAAGCTTTTATCACTATGAATAGAACAAACTGAATAGAAGTGCGTTTTTTGCAGATTAAGTCTACAGTGATGTGTAAGCAATTTGAAATAAAAATTGAAGTTTAACAAATGACTGCATGACTGAACTCATGTATTCTTAAAAGACTGTTTTCAACAACATAGGCAGGTATTTTCAAACTTAATTAGATCAGAGTTGAGGGGAATAGTGTTCATGAGGAAGAATTAAAGAGAAAAATTAATGTATGTCAGAAGTGAGTGGGGAAAAAGACTAATTGATCCTATAAGTTATTTATCTTTTAAATCAAGTCAAATTACTCTCCAGTATTATCTACCACTCTATACTCAGAATAGAAGTTTACAGTAATCACAGAGTTCTACTTGCTCACAGAGTGTTGAAACAGCACCAATTATATATGGCTTCCTCTTTCATAAAAGTACTGTATATTCTGGCTTCTTTACAATACACATAAATAGGTGCTGGTACTTGAAACCCATAGTTTCACAAATGCAAATAAACAGTAAAGTTCCCACACTAATCCTAAAGTCTGAAACCAACAGCTTAGCAAAAACATTATAACCTTAGAAAAACAGTACTTAAAACTATAATGAATCCTGAAATTGCATGTCCATGATCTTTTCCTCTGAAATATCACAAAGTAATGAAAATAACTAAAGCTTCAAAAAGATACGGTGAAAACTTCTGAATTTGTTGTGAATGCCTATAGTTGAATAGCAAGTTGATATGAGAGCAAGAAAAGGTCATAAATAGAGACTTATCAGTAATGTCTAGGACTTTAGACGCTAACAGCACTGATCCATTATTGTATTTAATTTCATTCTACTTTACGGGGTGCTTTTCCTGGACGCAAATGCTCACCAACCAGCCTCACTCATGTCCTACTCCACCATGATTAAGTTTATCTTTCAGTTCTTGTGACTATCACACAGGAGACAAAAGTTCACAACCACTAAGTAAAATCTAACTTATTCAGATTTGGATTTTCTCTCCAAACCACACCGTGTTCCAAAATTTCCCTCAAAACTAACTCTTTCTATCCCTGACACAAGGGACACCATGACTTCATACTGAAAGAGCATTTCCCAAAGGGTGTTCCATGGAACACTGGCTTTCATCCATCTCCCCCAAAACATAAAAATTTCAGGATAACCCACAATATTTCTAATGTTTACTTTTGTTCAAAATACTTTCCCATATTTATTTAGCCACATAAACCTTCTCCCCTCCAAAAGCACCTATTCATATCCCAGATTTCCAGAACCTACTTAAAAACTAGGGAGGGGGCTAGAGTAAAGAAACCTTAACTCCCAACAGAACAGTTCCTGTGAGGAAGAATTAATGGGCAAATAGTGAGACTGCAAAATGGAGAGCCAGGTCTTTGAGCCTCCTGTTAACTATGAAAGCCGAAGTGCTACTTTCCTACAGCAGCAGATAGACGCACTAGAATGGGAGGAGGGGTACTGGCCAATAGAGGCTAATAGCTATTAATTGGAAGAAGTGGACAATGCAGAGGGGAAGTATGGAGCAACTAGCTGAGAAAAGCAATTCTGTTACTCTGGTCAGTAACAAAGGGGGAAAAAGGAAATCCCCTGGATCTGGAAAGGAGTTTTATATGCAGTGATAACAAAAGACAGTCATTCACATGTCTGGGATGACCTGTATTTATAGTGTGGGTCATTAAAAAAAAAACCTTTATGGAAAGAAGTTCTTGACTCAAGATACGCAAAATCTGCTGAGCAATTCTTCATATTAGCTACTGAATCTTGAAGGCAACCTCACTGGAAGTTTTGTGAATAACAAGGGATGAGACCATGAGTAACAAGGGAACCAGCAAACCCTGCTCACCTGTATCTACTGTAACATGCATCTGGAATAATGGGAAGGCATAAACAAAAACTACAACCAGTATCTGTAGGTCATATCCCTCATGTTTGACAAGTTATACCACCTTACAGCCAATGGAAGTCAACATCCAGGAGCCCAAAGTCAGAGAAGGAAAAATGTGAAAAGGAAATGAACTATCAAAGACAAAACAAATGAGTGAATTCACCTGTTCATTAATTTCTAAATTAAAAGTACCCAGTTATTCACAAATCAGCCTGAAGTAGCAATCCAGGAAAACAGTATATTCATGCTCATTATCTCATTTTTCCTCTCTCCTATTCTCCCTCCCTCCTTCCAAGTATCTTATCCCTATCTAAGTTCCTTTAAATTCTTCAGTCTGTCCCTAATTCAAACACGTGTGCTTTTTGAAAAGGGTAACTATGTCCATAATCTTTTCACTGTTAAACAGCCAACATGCTTTAGTATCATCTACCCTAGAATTATAACTCTGCTTATTCCAATCTTCAGTAAAATATACAAGAAAACACGGGAATTCTGTATAACAATAGTTATTCTTTCAACACATGGCTACTTAGTATTTTCTATTCTATTTAATTTTTAAAATGCTAGCTGGACTTAGTAAACTGATTCTAAAACCTATCAAAACCAATAGGATGAAATCAGCAATATATACAATATACTGGCAATAAGTGAACATGAAGAGAAAAGGTTTGGGGAGAATTTTTTACTACCATAGAAGAGGATTACAGTAAAATATTAATTTGCAACAAGCTCAGTTCTTTTACTTTAAAATAGCCTGGGCTTACGATCTAATATTAGTCAAGTCCCAGGAATTATTTCATAAAATTTCCAAAATTATTTCATAAAATCTCCAACATATTATGCTATTTGTGTTTACACCACTATGCTTAGGTATATCCTACATTTTTTTTTAAATAGTTGATAGTATTTTTTTAAATTGTATTGGTTTTGCCATATATCAACATGAATCCGCCATGGGTGTACTCGTGTTCCCCATCCTGAACCCCCTCCCACATCCCTCCCCCGTACCAGCCCTCTGGGTCATCCCAGTGCACCAGCCCCAAGCATCCTGTATCCTGCATCGAACCTAGACTGGCGATTCGTTTCTTATATGATATTATATGTTTCAATGCCATTCTTCCAAATCATCCCACCCTCTCCCTCTTCCACAGAGACCAAAAGACTGTTCTACATATCTGTGTCTCTTTTGTTCTCTCGCATACAGGGTTATCATTACTGTCTTTCTAAATTCCATATATATGCGTTAGGATACTGTATTGGTGTTTTTCTTTCTGGCTTACTTCACTCTGTATAATGGGCTCCAGTTTCATCCACCTCATTAGAACTGATTTAAATGTATTCTTTTTAATGGCTGAGTAATACTCCATTGTGCATACATACCACAGCTTTCTTATCCATTCATCTGCTGATGGACATCTAGGTTGCTTCCATATCCTAGCTATTATAAACAGTGCTGCAATGAACAATGGGGTACACGTGTCTCTTTCAATTCTGGTTTCCTCAGTGTGTATGCCCAGCAGTTGAAATATGTTCCTAAAATTATTATTGTTATTCTTGACATCCCTATTCTCACGCATGGAGCAATGTATCCTTTTGAAAAGAAAGAAATAGAAGAAAAGTGGAAATATAATAGCCACCACTTATGAACATGCTTCTATCATGTGCCAGCATTGTGTGAGATCAAATAATTGTACTTATTATCACTCTTAGAAGAGACTAGATTATCAGGTGACTAGTATAAAGGAAACTACCCAACCTATATTTCTGGTGACATTTACGATAATCCTAATTGAGGACTTAAATAAACCTAATTATGTGTATTAAATGAACTTTTTGATAATTTGGTATGAATAATACTCTACTTAGGAAAAGCTGACAATGAAGAAAAGATTCAGATTTCTGTAATTAGGCCATCATCACCTCTGTTAACAGACCTACACATCAAGAAATGTGAATAAGCTTTAAAACTACTCTAACAAAATGAAAAGTTTAAGCCACAGTACCTACTGATGTACTCTAGTAACAAGTTTATTAACCATTCAGGCTATTTTATATGTGTGTGCATACACTGAATAAACCATAAAATTACTGTTGTTAAAGGATAATTTAAACGAAATATTGTTAACTCCAATTATTCAGAAAGCATCAAAATACAGTTAGCCACATACAGTCTGGCTTTTTTTTTTATTTGATTAATATTATCTTTCCCCTATTTTTTAAGCAACTTGATTCAGAATTTCCTAAAATTTTAACTTTCCATTTCAAAGTAGAGGATAGCCAATTTAACGAATAACATATTCATTTAGTCACTACCAGCAAATTAGCTTATAATGTAAAAGCTATTTTTACAACTCTACTGCAAAGTTACACTACTGACATCAAAACTATTATTTTAGAAACTAAACATATAACCCATAATCATTTTGACAAAAAATAAGGACAAAACATAATCTTTCAAATCTTACTGTGTATAACTGGAAAATATAAATTTGACAGTGATCTATGGCGTTAAGGTATAAAAGCACTCTTATCCCCTTGCTCTGTTGCTCAATGGCTTAATCCCCTCTTCCTCTCTAGAACTCTACTTACTTCTTCCCTGAGCCATCAGCACCAAATGCAAGGAGCGTTATCCAAAAACAAAATCTGACTTTGAACTGTCATATGAAATAGGTCATAACTAGGAGTAAAGTGAAACTGATGGAAATGAAGCAAGTCAAACAGAATTTTGCTGACTCCATTTTTAAAAATAAGGCATATGTAGGGAGTGAGAGTTTGGGGGAGAATGGATGTAAGTACACATATGGTTCAGTTCCTTTGCTGTTAACCTGAAACTATCACGATATTGTTAATCTGCTATACCCCAATACAAATTAAAAAGTTTTAAAACAATAAAGATATTATCTAGATGACACTTTCATTAATACAGACAGCCAAACACAAAATACAGCATGTATTAACAGAGTATTTACTACTGCTCTCCTGTTGCAAATATTGGGTCTTTTAAAATTCAAACTAAAAACTGTATCATTTAAGGCAAATCTAAATTATCAAATTTAACCCCAACAAACAAATTCTTTCAATCTCTATCACAAACCAAATAAATAATGTGAAAAAAATTAAACTGAGGCCAATTCACTATCTGGAAACTTCCTTAATCTAACTGCTTTTTATATAATGTTAGGTAGTGAGAATAACGGAGAAGGCAATGGCACCCCCACTCCAGTACTCTTGCCTGGGAAATCCCATGGACGGAGGAGCCTGGTAGGCTGCAGTCCATGGGGTCGCCAAGAGTCGGATACGACTGAGCGACTTCCCTTCTCTTTTCCCTTTCTTGCACTGGAGAAGGAAATGGCAACCCACTCCAGTGTTCTTGCCTGGAGAATCCCAGGGACGGGGGAGCCTGGTGGGCTGCCGTCTCACGGGGTCGCACAGAGTCGGACACGACTGAAGTGACTTAGCAGCAGCAGCAGTGAGAATAACATAAGACATTTCCCAAAATGCGTAATCAAATCATACTTGAATAACAATGGATCTATTTCAATAATTAAATGAAGAGACTTAAATTCTTAAATAACCCAATTTCTCAAATAACTTAAAAATAGTAAATACTACTACTCATGATGTACTTCTTGACAGCTTTTTCCATTCTTTTCTTTATCCTTACCCAGACTTCTATGATTGGTATCTTCCACTTTCAGACCTCAAACAACAACTTAAAAATGCCTGAGACTTCATAGACAGTGCCTAGTCCCAAAGCCTGGCATCCCAGGTGGCTCAGGGGTAAAGAATCTGCCTGCTAAGCAGGAGACACAAGTTCGACCCCTGGGTCAGGAAGATTCCCTGGAGAAGGGAATGGCAACTCACTCCAGTATTCTTGCCTGGGAAATCCCATGGATAGAGGAGCCTGCAGGTTACAGCTCATGGGATCCCCAAAGAGTTGGACACGACTTAGCAACTAAATAACAACAAAAGTTCTAAAGCCTACAAAATAAATCCTAAAAATTCTAGTCCCTTTTTTCCTATTACAACAGGAGTGTACTTAAGAGACTGTATATATTATTTTTGTTACATCACACCAGACTTCTAAAAGACAAAATATGAAGGATAATACTAAAACTCAATTTACTTTAAAATTGTGAAAATCCCTGTTTTAAAATTATTTAAAAATCTACTATATTATAAAAATAAAATGTATTTCGCCAAACACTTCTTTGACTTTTGGCTTATGTGGTTTAAATTAAATATATACAAACAAGTTTTCTTAATACAGATAAAAGAAACAAGATCTAGGAAACCATAATTTAGTGGAAAATGTATATAAATTTTTCTGATAATACAGCAAAATATCTTATAAATGTAAATTCTTAACAACCAAAAGGCAATTGAGGATAGTTTTCTCTTTTATCATTACATTTACATTTCTTACATTACATTTACAACTGGTACATACAAAGAGTTCTCCCATCATTTTACAGATGAGAAAGAATAGATATTAAATGGCAACCATAATCACAGAGTATTGCTATGGAACCATAATTTAAGAACTGAAATTCTAACTCAAAGTATCAGAGTCTTTTCGTAAAATTTTAAAAAAGAACTAAAAAATTTCTAAATTTATGAAACATGAAGTGTAAAACTACACAGGCTTTATGAAATATTTTGCTCTACATATAAAATTAAAGGATATATACTCACTAATCCAGTATCAAAGTCAAAACTGTCTCATTCTTAACTCAGTGAGCCCTTGAAAGATGATTTAAAATTCTTACATTTCCAGTATGAGTTTAGTAATCTGTTTCTTAAAATCATTCATGTCTTATACACACACATATACATATATTTAACCCTATGACATCAAGCCACTAGAAAATTCCTGATATTGACATATTGAATAATTAAAGTTATTATGTGCATGCAATTCTGAATAAGTGATTTACCTGGCAAATGAATTTTTAATAAATTTCAAGTCCAAAATATGGAATAATCACCAACTGACTTTTGCCTCAAAAAAAAAAAATAAAGCTTTACTTGGGAACAAAGACATTTTAATATAAAAACTTTCCAACAAACTCAAGTATCCTTGTTGCATAGATACAAAAGAACTTCTTTGGCTAATCTCCTTCAAAAGTCAGTGTACCAATACAGATGCATTGATATGTACTATATTAACAGTATGATGTGTGATGATGTATACTCTTCTCACAGTGAAGTGGTAGATGTTGGAACTTGCTCACAGGTAACACTGGAAGCAGAACTTAAACTACGACTTCAAGCTAAAGGTCACGTGGAGCATTTGCTCTCATCATTGATCTACTCCAACATCTACATCGTCTAAATCACATCTAGATTTCGGAGAATGAAGATAAAAACGAAGCAGTTTAGGTCTGAATTCAATTTGGAGTGAATCTAACTCTCAGACAGGCAGGAGTTGCTCCCAAACATTCTCTAGCAAATAGTATCACAAAAATTTTAAACTATTTATGTCATCTTACAAACATGCCAATTTTTGGCAAGTCCATGTTTAGTCATTTCCTTGTCTTGTACTATATAGAGATGTAATAAAACCCAGTGATGACCACCTTCAAGTTCCTGTTGACCTAAGATATTTTAAAACCTCCTCCCATTTCCAGAGTGACTTCCAAAGCCTAGGAAGGAATGTTTCCACTAATAAATACCTTTCACTTGAACGCCTGTTAGACCACCACTTTTTAGGCAAAATGAGCAATAATCCATTTCCGCCCATCATAGAATTATTCAAAATTTGTCTGACCAAAAAACGTAAGTTCTTCCCCTCAAGTTTCACATTAAATCAAGGCAACAACTGAGTACCATGCTTGCACTCTTGGGAAAATATTTACCGAAAACTACTGGGGAAAAAAAAAAAAACCCTTGAATTGGTGTCTACTCTTTTATTGTGTGTATACATACATATTTAAATACATAATACATACACAGCAGATAGTATATGTTTATATACTTATTACAGAGTAGAGAGTTTATCACGGTAACTCTCCGTAACAACTCACAATAGCCAGCTAAAGAGTTTTTATTTTAAACACAAACTTACCCCATTCTAGGTATTCAAGAATGTTCTTCTCTCTTCTCAATGGAGAATTATTGCATTCATCGTAAAGGCAGATGAGGATATCCAGTAACGTTTCCACACTGAAGCACTGCCCATTGGTCTGAGCGGGCCCATCCAAAATAAACTGCTCCAACTGCCTCAAACGCACTTCTCCAGACATGTTTGCTTCAATCTCCGCTGGTTTTCCTTTCAATTACTAAAACGATTTTGACTATGATTACTGAAACTTTAAATGTTAAAATGGGTGGTTTAAAAATAAACCACTTATTCAAATAACTGTCACGCAATGCCGGCCGGTGCTGAATTCAACATCCAACACGCCAGTAACCTCACTTAACTGAAGCGTCTTCAATTCCGCACATATACATATATTTTTGAGGAAAAGTTACCATAAAATATATATTTAATACATTTTTAAAAGAATAATACAATTAAATCGTATATTTAAATAAAATAATTAAAAAGTACAGCGAACCAGAGTCAACACTTCTTTAGGAAAAAAAAAGGTCTTCTCCTTCATTCAAAATTCAACTCGTGCAACAGAATCCTGAAACGAATCCGGCTGCATCATTTATGAATTAAGTCCTGATCTGCATCAGCAATTCACTTCCAGGCAGAAGGAAAATCGAAAGGGGAGGAAAAACCCAGAATGTATATAAGGGGAGGGAAAACCAAAAATTCTGCTGCAAATCCTCCCAGCCACCACTTGGATAACGCATCAGAGGCAATTTCTCCAGCGGGAAAGGGAGGGGGCGAGGTCCCTGAAGCAGCCCCCTCGGCTCGAAGCACGCCAAGTCTTCCCTGGAGGAGGCTTTTCCTTTCTCCTTCCGGAAGTCCTTCTTTTTAAGGCTTTGCAGTTAGTCTTATTTCCAACCGATTCCGATGAAAACTCTTCATTTTTCTCCCCGCTTCTCCTAGGGGCCTGACTGACTGCGGACTGCACTCGCCCCCGACTCCGGGAGCGGCGGCTACCTGGCGGCCCGAGCCCGCTCCATGTCGGTGGTCGCTGGGCCGCCGGCCTGGGCCGCGCCCGGCAGAGAGCCGGGTCTTCCCCACACCCGCACCGCGGCCGCCCGCCCGCCGACGCTCCCGATGCCCTGGCGAGGGGTTGCTTTTCTGGATTCAAAGGACACGGACGGCGGCAACTGCGGCGGCGAGGGCGCGGGCGGCTCCGGCAGCTAGATCTCCCCCTTCTTCACACCCCTGGCTTAAGGGCATCTTTCCCCGGCGAGGAGGGAAGCGGCCGAGGCGCAGGAGGAGGGGTTGGTGCCACTGGTAAGGAGACCAGAGGCTGCCGCAGCCCGGCTCGCAGCCACTCCCTTCCTTTCCCTCCACCCCCCCCCCGCCTTCCCCGTTCTCTCGCGCTCGCGCCCTGGGCTCCGCGAGGCAGCTCCAGGGCCCACCGCACGCAGGCGGAGGCTGGCGGACGAGTCCAGATCCAATATGGCGGCCCCCGCCCCCGCCCCCCGACACGCGCGCGCCCGCCCTCTCTCCCCGCCCCGCCCCCGCCCGAGCCCAGCCGGCCCGGCGGGGTCCGGTCCAGAGGCCGCGCAGAGCCGAGCCCGGGCCCTGGGGGCGGAGGGGGGGCACGCGGGTGCGGGCCGGGGGCGCGACGGCTGCGCCAGCCCGAGGGGCGGGTGGGACGCATCCGCCAGCGAGGCTGCCGCTGCCGCAACGTGGAATGCAGGGATACGGGAGGACTGAGGGAGGCCGCGGCGGCGGCCGGTCTGGAGGTGGGAGGACCCGGGCGCGGGCTGGGAACTGCGCCACCGCCTCGCCGCTGTGTTCCCGGTCCTCGAGGCTTCTCGTACGGATCGCAGAGCGGGTCTTCCTCCTGGGCCTCGGAGGCACCACCTGACTGGCACGTTTGCTAAGGAGGCCCAGAAGCAGACGGCTTTAGGCTTCCGACAGATCTCTAAATAAACAGTGCCCTTCTCAGCGCCTCTTACCTGCGCACCCCACCCGTCCCCGCCCCCAAATTCAGTTCTCAAGCACTCCAAAGTAATAATTCCTTGGGTGTCTAATTACACCACTTCTTGTGTCACTTCCCAGGACGAATACAATGACACACTTGTACGCGCTACCTACAAGCCCTGAGTGCGAGAAAAAACAGAATTCCCCATGTCTATTCCCAAGTTTCCTGCGGAGAGCACTGTGTTTTCTTCTCCGGAACTATTCTAGCTGCTGCCTGTTTATCCCCAGCCAAGGTTGCCACCTACACGGGATTCAGCCAATGAAGGGTAGTCAAGACAGTTCACTATCCTCAAGCCTCCATGCCCAGAGCGCGCTCGCGTGCGCGCGCACACACGTAGCCCAGTGGCACGATGCAGAAACCTGGCAGCAAAGACCAGTCATTGAATAGGTAAGGCCTCTGATGCATTTAGGACCTTTCAAGCTGTTTTCTGTGGGGCTTTTTTGACCCTGTTTAGGAGAGCGCTCTACAAATTTTTCTTGGAAGAGCCCACGTTTAAATGTGTCACTAAACTGGGTCACTGCATTTCTGTCATTCCCTTTCAAAATGCCATCTCCTTTATAAAAACTTTCTCCAAAATACAGTTATTTTATATTCTTTCCCTACATCCCTGAGGCAGTTATATTTTCTATGTTAATACGCAGAGTTGTGTTTTTCACATCTTACTAATATGGAAGCTAAGGAAGGACTAGAAATGAAGACTAAGATTAAGGATTCAAGATGCCGTTATTCACAAAATACTGTGAATCTTTTGTTAATTCTACACTTGCCTGATTTCAGTGAGGACAAAACATTTCCAATGAGCTCTTGACACATGAGTGATACACCGGTTCAGACAAAAGATGGGTCATTATAGCCATTATGACTTTGTGTGTGTATTGACTAATTATAAAAGTAATAGAAAAACAGAAAAGGTTAATACACAAATAATATTTTGGTGTTTACTATTGAAGTCTTTTTCCTATGTATTTTAATAAAATGATGCATTTTTAAAAAGACAGTTTTGTAGCCTCCTGTTTTCACATGTTGTTCAGTCACTAAATTGTATGCGACTCTTCGCATCCCCATGAACTACAGCACACCAGTCTTCCCTGTCCTTGACTATCTGCTAGTGTTTGCTCAAACTCATGTCCATTGAGTCAGTGAGGCCATCCAACCATCTCATCCTCCGTCACTCCCTTTTCCTCCTGCTCTCAATCTTTGCCAACATCAAGGCCTTTCCCAATGAGTCAGCTCTTTGCATCAGGTGGCCAAAGTATTGGAGCTTCAGCTTCAGCATCAGTCCTTCCAATGAATATTCTGGGTTGATTTCCTTTAGAATTGACTGGTTTGATCTCCTTGCAGTCCAAGAGACTCTCAAGAGTCTTCTTAAGCACCATAATTCAAAAACATCAATTCATCAGTGCTCAGCCTTCTTTATGGTCCAACTCTCACATCCATCCATGACTACTGGAAAAACCACAGCTTCTACTATATGGACCTTTGTCAGCAAGTTGATGTCTCTGCTTTTTAATACACTGTCTGGGTTTGTCATAGCTTTTATTCTAAGGAACAAGCATCTTTTAATTTCATGGCTGCAGTCACTGTCTGCAGTGATTTTGGAGCCCAAGAATATAAAATCTGCCGCTTTTTCCCCATTTACAGCTTCCTGGCTCAGATAGTAAAGAATCTGCCTGCAACGCAGGAGACCTGGGTTCGATCCCTGGGTTGGGAAGATGCCCTGGAGAAGGGAATGGCAAAGTACTCCAGTATTCTTGCCTGGAGAATCCCCATGAACAGAGGAGCCTGGGGGCTACAGTCCATGGGTTCACAAAGAGTCCAACATGACTGAGCTACTGACAACACAACACATTTGCCATGAAATAATAGCAATATGTTATAAACATGTTTTCAGGTCAACACATATTCTTCAACAACACGGTTTTTAACAGTGAAGCCAAGATATTTTAACACTTTCAATTGACCATGAGGTGGGATAGCAAAGAAAATTTCTTCTGCTTTTATACCATAGAGCTGGTTCCAAGATAACCAGGTATCCAAATTGTAAAAAGCTCTAAAGAGGTTAAAAGAGAGAATCTAAAACATGTTGTCTCAATCAATGCAAATTAACAGTTAAGTGTATGAGATACAGATATGTTTTTTAACAGAAAAGTCATGCTGCCAGTCCTCTCCCTACCTATTCTGTTAGCACCCATAGTCCAGGGTATTGATGATTGCTTAATAAACTTTTCCATATTATTTAGAGAGTAAAGAGGAGAACTCTTTTATTTAAAAACACACGCACACACAAAGAGAAGGAAGACGGGTGAACCCAATCAATTTTGCTTGAATAATTCAAGCTCAGAGACTTAATCATTAACTAGACCCTAAACATTGTGTGGGTGTTATTTTAAATGTTCTGGTTAAAGTGTGAACATGCTTGTTAATGAAACCAAAGCAAGGCGAAGCCCCAGCAGTCCCACAGTGCTTGAAGTGATCCTACAGAACGTGAGTGCTAAAGGCTACATGGCAGGGTGTTTGGATAAAGAACCTGGAGGGGGGCTTTGTGAAATTTTGCTGGGAGGACTGAAGATTACATGTAACTACAAACACAAATTATTTTAAATAATCAGGAAAAGTTTTACGAAGATGCTAGGAAGTATTCTGACCTTTCAGAAAAGAAATAGGACAGGAGACGACAGAGATAGGAGAGTGAAAAGAATAAGACAGGATAGGAGTCATTAAGCCTAGTCCAACGAATCCTCCAATTCTGGCCTACGAAGGGGAGAAGTGATCCAACAATTAACATTTATAAACCAGCCCAGTCTTACCTTGCTATATCTTACTCCAGAATAACTATAGGTTCAATAATGAAGAAGAGAGCCCAAAAGCAAGGTGAGTGTCACAGTAGGGCTTCATGTATAGTAACACACAAGTATTTTACTACATTGCCTTTCAGCCCAGTTAGCACATCCTGACCGTGAAAATGATTGTCTTAGTTTAGTGCTTTCTGAGAATAAAATGCTTGTCCTCCCTTCAGGTCTGGCTCCTGACATGAGTAATACCAGCTGCAAAAGCTGATGTTATTTAAAAAAAAAAAAAAGGAGGGGCAAGGGGAGAACATTTTACAATATGACAACACTCTCATGAATACTTTGAGCATATTATGCAATGCAATCATTACAACCATATAAAGTAGACAAAGTATCATTTCCATATGTAAATAAGGAAACAGGTTTAGAGATACCTTGGATAACTTGTGAATGACTGCATAGCTAGCAATGACATAGGAGCTGGGAGTCAACACCAGGCCTGAGTCAATGATTTTAACCACTATACAAGAGGAGTCAGAAAGAACTGTAGAATTCTATAAACCCAACTCCTCATCCCTGTTGTAACCAGGAAGCAGTGGCTATAGTTGCTAATTCACATATTTGGATGTTAGAAGTTGACATCAGGGCAGAAAAGGGAGAAACATATGATGGATCAGGATCCAGCCAGAAAAAGAGAAATCATTCATGTATTTAAACCAGAAGAACTTTAGCTATGAGAAATGGTTACAGAGGTGATGGAAGAGCTGAGCTGAGGAGACAAACGGGAGAGTGAGGTGACCCTCGGTTTGGTGGGGTACCATCTACTACCCCAAGACTGGTGAAAGCTAAAACCAGGCCTGGAGGGAGCTGGAACCACAGAAGAGGTACAAAAAGGACAGAGAGAGAGGAAGGAGAATCCTCTTACCTAGAATCTCCCACCATTTGCAGCTAAAACAGAGCTTGTGTTAGAGAGCCTGCAGGCATTGTCCGCAAAGATACAGAGCAGAGCAGGTGATGAAAGTGGACTGGCTATAAACTGGTCAAGGATTTACATGCATATCATTAATGCAGTTTCAGTTTTAGCTAAACTATTTTAAAAAATAAAGCAAATGTCTTATCTTTGAATAATAATTAAGTGGGTTTTAAAGTGGCATGGTTTTAACCTAGGAGCAGTTTTTATTGCTCTCTTTTCATATTTATTTTGCTTTGTTTTAATTTCTCAAAAACAAAAGCTAAAATCCCAGCCAAACTAACCCTCCATGTCTAGGGCATATTTACTTAGGTTCACAGACTAATATTTCCCTCTTGCTTATCAGTGGATCTTGTCTGCTTTGCCCTACCTTTAAATCTTGCATTTGAATTTCTCTTTAAAGCTCTGCATAAACAAGCTGTACTATAAATGGAATTTTCAAAAATAAGTTTAGAGTCAAACATTATGATGCAGATATTGCCCCCTATTACAGCAGTTTAGTAAATTTGAATATTGAGAAGATAGATGCCATTCTTTTAAAAATTCCATTAGCAGGAAACATTTGGCAAAAGGCTCCATGCCATGTGTGATGACAAAAACCAAGCCAGTTAAGCCAATGTGTTCTCAATCCCAAAGTGGGGCTGGAGGTGACACAGCCAGGACCTAGGGGCTGGCAGCTGGAGAAATAAGTTGAAAAACCTGGTTATCCTTCTCTGGAAATCTCTCTGCCAAGTTTACCATGACTTACACATTATCAAAGCCAATGGTAAATCCTCAGTCCACATTTCACTTGAACTTTTAGCTGTTTTGACAGCACTACTTACCCCCTTAATTGAAATACTTTTCTTAATGTGCCTTCTATGCTCTCCTTACATTCTCCTCCTTCAGTCTTCCTTGTAGGTCCTCCTGTATTCCTGATTTCTAAACACCAGAGTGCCTCAGGGCTCAATCTTTGCACCTTTTCTCTTTTTATTTACACCTAGTCTCTAGGTAACCTCAGTTCATCTTAAAGATTTAAATACTATATATGATGGTTTGAAAAAAACATGTCATGAATTCAACACTTCTCTCAGTGATGACTGGGTCTGCACCTTGAATCTAGGCCAATCTTAGTGAATTATTTGTAACAAATAGAATGTAACAGAAGTGACCATTTGGCTTCCCAGTCTGGCCATGCAGCCTCCCCTTGTCCACTGGAATACTATCACTAGAACCCTGCACTGCCATTAAGAAGGTTCAATTATCATAAGATGTTCAATGGTGCCAAGGCTGCCATGCTAGCGGGGAGCCCAAATCATACAAAAGAGCCACATGCAGGCACTCAGACAGCAGCTCTGGGCAATACAACTACCAGACATGTGATTGCAGATGCCACGTGATTCTGCTTTTGAATATGCTATCTAGGTTGGTCATAACTTTCCTTCCAAGGACTAAGCGTCTTTTAATTTCATGGCTGCAGTCACCATCTACAGTGATTTTGGAGCCCTCCAAAATAGTCTGACACTGTTTCCACTGTTTCCCCATCTGTTTCCATGAAGTGATGGGACCAGATGCCATGATCTTCGTTTTCTGAATGTTGAGCTTTAAGTCAGCTTTTTCACTCTCCTCTTTCACTTTCATCAAGGGCCATATTATTCTGGTTATTAAATATTTTGAATTATACACCAGGACCCCAACCAATTATTCACCCCAACCAAGACTCCAGGTCTTCCCAGCTGACACCCTGGTCATTGTAGAGCAGAGACAAACTCTCATCACTGTAATGTTTCCAAATTTCTCAAGCATATCATCCATAAACCCAGTAAAATGATTGTGTTAAGCTACTAAGTTTTGAGTAGTTTGTTATGCAGAAATAATAGCCAGAATAATTTATAAATGCTGATAACTCCAAATCTGTGTTTTTGAGCTGAGCCTTTACCCTGAATCCCAAACCTATTTTTCTTACTGTCTACTTGACACTTATTTTAAGGCAATATGTTTAAACAGAAGACATTAACCTGTTACCTCCAAAAACAAAAGAATTCATGATCCTTCTCCAGAGTACTCCATCTCAGTAAACGGCACCTTCGTTTACCCAGCTCCTTGGTATTAATCCAAATGCTTCACTTTCTCTCACCCTCTATAACCAATCTAACAGCAAATCCTGTATCTTGAAAGCTGGTGTATAATTCAAAATATTTAATAACCAGAATAATATGGTTCTTGATGAAAGTGAAAGAGGAGAGTGAAAAAGCTGACTTAAAGCTCAACATTCAGAAAACGAAGATCATGGCATCTGGTCCCATCACTTCATGGAAACAGATGGGGAAACAGTGGAAACAGTGTCAGACTATTTTGGAGGGCTCCAAAATCACTGCAGATGGTGACTGCAGCCATGAAATTAAAAGACGCTTACTCCTTGGAAGGAAGGTTATGACCAACCTAGATAGCATATTCAAAAGCAGAGACATTACTTTGCCAACAAAGGTCTGTTTAGTCAAGGCTATGGTTTTTCCTGTGGTCATGTATGGATGTGAGAGTTGGACTGTGAAGAAAGCTGAGCGCCAGCCGAAAAACTGATGCTTTTGAACTGTGGTGTTGGAGAAGACTCTTGAGAATCCCTTGGACTGCAAGGAAATCCAACCGGTCCATTCTAAAGGAGATCAGTCCTGGGTGTTCTTTGAAAGGAATGATGCTGGGGCTGAAACTCCAGTACTTTGGCCACCTCATGTGAAGAACTGACTCATCTGGAAAGACTCTGATGCTGGGAGGGATTGGGGGCAGGAGGAGAAGGGGACGACAGAGGATGAGATGGCTGGATGGCATCACCGACTTGATGCACATGAGTTTGGGTGAACTCCAGGAGTTGGTGATGGACAGGGAGGCCTGGTGTGCTGTGATTCATGGGGTCACAAAGAGTCGGACACGACTGAGCAACTGAACTGAACTGAACTGAACAAATCAGAACAGACACCAATCTGAACATCAAAACAGATGTGTCTTACTGTTGCCTTCATACTCCAGCTCGAAATTTCCAGCTGCTTCCCATTATAGAAAGAATGCGCTTCCCTGGTGGCTCAGACAGTAAAGAATCTGCCTGCAATACAGGAGACCCAGGTTCCAACCCTGGGCAGGGAAGATCCTCTGGAGAAGGGAATGGCTACCCACTCCAGTATTCTTGCTTGGAGATTTTCAAGGACAGAGGAGCCTGGTGGGCTAAAGCCCACAGGGTCCATCACTGGGTCCCTGACTCTCTCATTTTATCTATCATTCTCTGCCCTCAGTCTCATGTGTTCCAACCATGCTATGCCCCATGCTGTTTCCCAACTACCACACACTCCTGCCTCAGAGTCCTTGCAATTTGCCATTCCCTCTGTCTAGAACATTCTTCTGCCATATATCTACATATCTTATTCTGCCACTACATTCAAGTCAAACATCACTTCATCAGAGAGACCTTTCCCCGTACAAGCTATTATCAACAGCAGCCCTCTACCCTGCCTTTCTCTAGCCTCTTATCCCGCTTTTATATAGCATGTGTCTACACGGCATATGCTATATTGTTGTTGTTTATTTGAATACTGCTTATTGCCTGGATCTCTCCCCTAAAATGCAAGCTCGACGAAGGCAGAAATGCTGTGTCATTCACCAACACTTAGTACTAAACACCATGCTCTACTTTCTCCTGGGCTTTGTCTGTATCATGTAAACTGCCCCAGGAGCAGGCACTGCCTACCAAGCAGGAAATGGAGAGGACTTTTCCTAAGGAAAGAGGTTCCCTGTTGCACTGCCTACTAAGGTTTTTAATGCCACTGCTTCTCCAGGATCTTGTTGGCGACCAGTAAGTTGAGTGCCTTTAAGGAAGTAATCTCTAGGATCCTCTCATCCTAATACAACAAGCCTGCAAATACTTAAGGCATAAAGTCACAGACACTTTTCTCTAAGAAAGGTGGATGATATGTGTGCAAAATTCAAACATTAGAGAAAGAAAAACTTTATGTGTGTTATTGAGGTTGGGAAAACGAGATGTGATGGCCGTATCCTTTGTTGTATGGTGCCCATCAAGTACCACTGCTGCTGCTGCTGCTGCTGCTGCTGCTGCTGCTACTAAGTCACTTCAGTCATGTCTGACTCTGTGCGACCCCATAGACGGCAGCCCTCCAGGCTCCCCCGTCCCTGGGATTCTCCAGGCAAGAGCACTGGAGTGGGTTGCCATTTCCTTCTCCAGTGCATGAAAGTAAAAAGTGAAAATGAAGTCGCTCAGCCGTGTCCAATTCTTAGCGACACCATGGACTGCAGCCTACCAGGCTCCTCTGTCCACTAGTAACCGCTAATAGTAATTAAGCATCTTCTATGTCAAGTACCTGGAGAAGGAAATGGCAACTCACTCCAGTACTCTTGCCTAGGGAATTCCATGGACAGAGGAGCCTGGTGGGCTGCTGTCCATGGGTTGCACAGAGTCAGACATGACCGAGCAACTTAGCATGCATGCATGCTTTGGAGAAGAAAATAGCAACCCACTCCAGTATTCTTGCCTGCAGAATCCCAGGGACAGAGGAGCCTGGTGGGCTGCCGTCTATGGGGTCGCACAGAGTTGGACACAACTGAAGCAACTTAGCAGCAGCAGCAGCATGTCAAGTACCAAACTAAAGACTTTCCATTCATTGACTCCTCTTAACAACACTATAGGACAGAAACTATTATTATGTCTTGCCCTAATCAACCCAGGCTCCTATAGTAAATTACCATAGAATGGGTAGCTTAAACAACAGACTCTCATTTCCACACTTCTGGAGGCTGGAAATCCAAGATCAAGGTGCTGGACAAACTGGTTCCTGCTGAGAACACTCTTCCTAGTTTGCAGATGGCTGGCTTCTCATTGTACCTTCACATGATGGAGAGCAGAGAGAAGAAGCAAGCTCTCCTGTGTGCCTTCTTGTAAAAGTACTAGTCCCACCCATAAGGACTTTACCCTCATGACCTATTTACTTCCCAAAGGTCCTAGCTCCTAATATCATCACACTGAAGGTTAGGATTTCAGCATATGAATTTTAGAAGGGATACAAACATTTGGTCCATAACATTTCTATATAGAAAAACAAAAGATGAATAGTTTAAGTAACTTTCCAAAGGTTGTAAAGTTGACAGGTAGTAAGGTCAGGGTTTCAATCCAGGTGAGATTCATTCTATGGCTTATGTGCTGAAATGTTTTGCTAACCTGTCTCAGTACAAGTCAGAGAAACTAATAGGAGTTAACTGACTAATAATTAGACTATGCTCTCTTGTCTAATAAAAAGAAGAGAAAACTAATATGACTTGATTACAATCTCAAAACATAAAAGACATTCTCTGGCAGGAGTTTGATCAATTGTTTTCCATATAAAAAGAGCAAAACCAGAGAGAACAGTGTATTGAAATAGGGTTTATGTCAGGCAGACAAAAAGAGAAACTCTTAATTGTTAGGTTGGTAAACCCCAAAATCAGACACAAAGAGAGATTGTGGAGTTGTAGTATCTGAGGATCTGTAAAATGATCATTTTTCAATTCAATCTCAACAGCCATCTCTCTTAAACAGTTTGAAATCCACCTGCCAGAAGGTGAGGGAATCAGAACAGATGTGCTCTCCAGGCTCCAATCAGCAGTAAGATCCTGTGTGGGGGACCAGTTAAACCCACAGGCATACGGTGGAGCCAGCGATTCTGTTTTAGAGCAGACTATGACCTCTCCCTGACCCAGAGGATAGCCTCATCAGCACTTACAAGCCAAATGAATTAAGGCCCTGTCAGCAGTGTTCCTTACAATAAAAAGTATAACAATAATAGTAATAAAAAGAATCAAGACATAAACCCACATATAGGATGGTATCTGGAGCACCCCTGGCATTCGTGCAAATAAGGGAAATGAAAATTCAAGCAAATTAAATCTGAAATAGCAAGAGGGGTTTTCCTTGAATAAGAAAGGTTCCTAACACGACCAAGTACAAGCAGAAATCCCTGCAGAAGATAGGAAACAGTGTAAAACTCTTTGTAAGTATTAAAACTTGGGACTTGTTTCAATCACTTCTTCAGATACTAGGGTAGTATAGGTCAAGGTAAAAAGCTACAGAATAATATTAAGAAATGATGTTAGAAGAAACAAATTAAGTATTTTTATTTATTCTAACATTAGACTTTCCTGTACCTTGAAACTTGGTTTCTCATAATGATAACATGTTATCCTGTTGATCTTTAGTGGATTATTTTTTCAGCAATGGTGCTGAATTTCTCTGCCCCATCCGTACCCTTTTGCTCACCCTGCTTTGTGAGAAAAGAATGATTTATTTAATGACAAGCCACAGTACAGAGTAGTACTGTGGAGCAAACACTTTCTCTATATAAAAAAAAATAGTCCAGGCAGTGATAAAGCTAGAACATTGTCCTCATGAGTACTTCATGCTAAAAATAGAATTTACCATCTCATAAAATTATTAGCTAATCATTAACAAACACAAGAGCAATCATTCCCAATTTTTTCAAACCACTAACCTGTTCTTATTTCTTCATTCATTCACTCACCATTTACCAAGCCCCCAATCTGCATTAGGAATAAAGAAAAAAGTATAAGTGGATGTTGTTTAACCTTCATTGTACAAATCCCCAAAGATGCACTTATAAATTATAAGCAAAGTTATCACAATACTGTTAATATCCTTTTAACTGGAAGAGGAAGATTGGTTGGTAGCAGGTGATAAGGCAGAGAAATTTCCCTGAGGAGTTGAATTAGAGTATACCTTTTGGTAAGCTTTGGGTTACTCACAGAACAGACCATACAGGGATTTTTCCAAATAGGAAGAAAAGAAAAAGCCAACTTCAGCATCGTGGGAAACAAGCCAGGACAGAAGAAGCAGAGCCCTCCAGGAAGGGATGAGGTACAGACAATGAAATCTAAGTACAGCTAAATGAAATCTTATGTGGGTGATTTAATATTCAGGTGGCCATTTCCATGAGGACAGGGTTGAAAGAAGCAGTGATTGTTATCATATGGGTGCTAGTATAATGATGGTTCTTCTAGGCTAGTAAGAGAGGTGGGAAGAGGATCTATAGGCAGGAACCCAGGATGCAGGAAGCCAGGACTCAGCCAACACGGAATGGACTCATTTCAGAAGGAAGTTGGAACAGAAACCCAAAATCAAGACGCAAAGCTTGACATACAAGGTGACCAAGTAGAAT
The DNA here is from genome assembly GCA_917880005.1 of Nanger dama. Lineage (NCBI taxonomy): Eukaryota > Metazoa > Chordata > Mammalia > Artiodactyla > Bovidae > Nanger > Nanger dama. Next base: position 477,759 of record CAKJTW010000097.1, on the reverse strand, counting down.
AGGGATCAGGTAGAAGTTCTCTAAGGCGTTTGGGAGCTAAATGTTTCTTTGGACCCACTAGATCCAAGATGTAGAAGCTATGATGTAGAACCATTGCTGCCTAATGGTTAGAGTTGTCAGTGTCTTATAAGGCCAGGCTTACCCTATTCAGGGCCTTTATGGGATGGAGCATGAGGGTCATCACTGCTGACATCCAGTTAGAACTAGAATAGCCACAGACTGATGCCACCTGCCTGAAACTAGCTCTCTCCACATCCTACATAATGCTTAACCCCTTCAGCAGTCTGACACCGCTTTGAGTTAAGGTCGAGTTTGGGGAACATCTTTTACAGGCTGGATACAATATAGAGCTTTGTGCAGACAATCCATGCACTGGAGCTAAAATTCAAATAATGCTTTCTCCTTTAACTGTCTGCTATGACAATCCTATTCGGAGTGGAACCTCTGAAGGTTAAATAATAAACTGCTGTGGAGCTATGAACCAGCCTTGTAAACGAAAGTCATTAGAAGAAATAATGAAAGCAGAATATCCTCAGCTCAAAGAGCAATCAGATGGTGCTAGTGTCCCTCTATGACACAGTGTCTCAACATGTCTCTCTGGCATGCTGACTGTGCCAGGCTGTGTACTGGATGCTCCCCAGTCTCTGTGAAGGTTGACAATACAAAGAACTCTCTCCTCGGCTCTCTCTTTTTCCCTCCCTCTGTTTCTACCTTTGAACCCCACTTCAGTCTCTGCTAACGTATCTTTCTGCAGCAGTTTCCATTATCTGCCTACCTCTTCCCTGGTTTCCTCTAACTTCCCTCCCTTCCCCCTTTATGTGTTCTTTCTCTTTTCTAGTTTTCTTTCATTTCTCTTTCTTTTTCCTTCTGACTTCCTATTTTCCTTTCTCTTAACTTCTCATAATAATAAATGGAAAATCATTTGTAAACACTTAGTAGAGTTAACCTGTCTCAGTGGAGGAAAATATCCCTTCAAGAAGGCAAATGCATTACCAGGGACAAATAAAAAGAAGTTGTAGCTCACTTACACATTCATCTAAATTTAGATGAACTTACCTAGAAGAGACAAGGCTGAAGGAAGAGCATACCAGGTGTAATTTTTCCTGGAAATTGATGGCAGGTAGAGGGATGAGGGAAAAGCCTTTGCTGTGGGACACTCCATAAGGATAGTGAGCGTTGGAGAAATCCGAGCAAACATTCAGTGGGGAGGGGGGTCTGTTCTGAACGTATTTCTCGCATCATTTCTTTGATCCTCACACCTCTGTGAATTAAGTAGCATTATCGACATTATCTCCAGATGTGGAAACAGGTTAGAAAGTAAGTGACAGAGGAAGAAGTGAGACCCAATCCATCTGTTACCAAAGTCCATGGTGACAAAACGAAGAGAAACTTCACTAGCTTGATAGTTCTATCTGTTAGAACAGTAGTAAAAAGGAACGACAGAAAGATATTCTAAGGGCTCATGGTCCCACTGGACTACTCCCATTTAGCTTCACATTTGTGGTCCCTACCAGTGTGCTGGCACGGACCAGGGCGCTGAATAAATGATTACAGAACGCATGAACAGGATTCAAAGCAGCAAGCACTGGAGTTTCTGAACTGGAAAAATCATTATCGTACCCAATTCAGGGGTCATGCAGCCTCTGGGTAAACATTCCCAGGGACAATCCTCCTACAAAATAAGAGTCACCATTGAGCCACATTTTTGATACAACAGTTTAAGGCCTTAAACTCCCGTGTATGCAGCTGCTTTAAAATAACTGTCTGATACTCCCACTTTTATAACATTTCATCTGTCATTAATTCTTTAAACATCACCAGAATGTAATGTGAACAGACTTAATGATGCTGGACTGCTTAAAGATGGTTAAGATGGTTAAGTTTTGTGCATTTTTCATAAGAAAAAATTTTAAAATCATCATAATATGAACATGTATGTCTATAAAACATATAATTTTGAAATATATAATCTTTCAAGTTGGTGGCATGGACAAGTAAGCTATTTGTTTTATTTCAGAAAAAAATTAAAATTCGAAAGGATGACTAAGCAAGTCTGTTTGTCTTGGGATTGGGGTTTAGCTGTTAATTGTACTGAATACCATGTTAGTACCACTCATATCTATTCTTCTAGAAATTTTAATAACTCATATTTCTCTTCAGACTTCTGTATAAATGTAAGTTTAAATTTTCTACAGTAGTTCAGTTCAGTTGCTCAGTTGTGTCTGACTCTTTGCCACCCCATGGACTGCAGCACACCAGGCATCTCTGTCCATCACCAACTCCCAGAGTTCACTCAAACTCATGTCTATCGAGTCCATGATGCCATCCAGCCATCTCATCCTCTGTCGTACCCTTCTCCCACCTTCAATCTTTCCCAGCATCAAGGTCTTTTCCAATGACTCAGTTTTTCCATCTGGTGGCCAAAGTACTTGAGTTTCAGCCCCAGCATCAGTTCTTCCAATGAATATTCAGGACTGATTTCCTTTAGAATGGACTGGTTGGATCTCCTTGCAGTCCAAAAGACTCTCAAGAGTCTTCTCCAACACCACAGTTCAAAAGCATCAATTCTTCGGTGATCAGCTTTCTTTATAATCCAACTCTCACATCCATACATGACCACTGGAAAAACCATAGCTTTGACTAGACAGACCTTTGTTGGCAAAGTAATGTCTCTACTTGTTAATACGCTGTCTAGGTTGCTTTACAGTAGTTAGCATTTTACAATTACAGCTGTCCCTTGGTATCTGACAGGGATTGGTTCCAGGATATGCCCCCTTGAATACCAAATCCACAGATGCTCAAGTTTCTCATATAAAATGCTTAGTATCTGCATATGCATATCCTCCCATGTACTTTTTCTTGGGGGAGGGGATATTACTTTTTCAAATATATTTAAAAAATTTTATTGGAATGTAGTTGGTTTACCATGTTGTGTTAGTTTCAGGTGGACAGCAAAGCGAATCAGTTATCCATATACATATATCCGCTCTCTTTTAGATTCTTTTTCCATTTAGGCCATTACAGAGTTCTGAGTAGAGTTCCCTATGCTTCACAGCAGGTCTTTATTGGTTATCTATTTCTCCCTTATACTTTAAGTCATTTTTAGCTTACCTAAGTGGCGCACTGGTACAGAATCCACCTGCCAATGCAGTCACAAGAAATTCTGTTGCAACCCCTGTGTCAGGAAGATCCTCTTGAAAAGGAAATGGTAACCCACTCCAGTATTCTTGCCTGGAAAATTCCATGGACAGAGGAGCCTGGTGAGCTACAGTCCACAGGGTTGCAAAGAGTTGGACATGACTAAGCAACTGAGCACTCACACTCAGCTTACTTAAAATCACTAAAACAATGCAAATTCTATGTTAATAGTTATGTATACAATGTAACTGATAAAATAACTGTAACTGTTATAATAACTGCAAGTAATTCAAGTTTTCCTTATTAGAACTTTCTGAAATTTTAAAAAATATTTTGATTGCACGGATAGATGTGGAACCCACGAATACTGAAGTGTCGGTGGCTCAGCTGTGTCCAGATCTTTGTGACTCTATGCACTGTAGCCCGCCATGCTCCTCTGTCCATAGTGTTCTCCAGGCTAAAATACTGGAGTGGGTAGCCATTCTCTTCTCTGGGGGATCTTCCCAAACCAGGGATGGAACTCCAGTCTCCTACCTAGCAGACAGATTCTTTACCGTCTGAGCCACCAGGGAAGCCCTACAAATACTGAAGAGCCCACTGTAATTCAGTTTGATCATTTGTATTCTAACCTAATTATTTCTTCAACGACACTTTTATTTGGGAATATTCACACATCAGGTGACATATTTGTTAAGATACTCTCATTTTGAGATTTATTCTCTGTATATCAGAGTGCTTCATATGTATATTTAATCTAACTTGGATTCTCAGCTGTGTAGAAGGAATATACGTGATTGGCTCATACCAAGTTTCAAGACAGAGGAAAGATTATTGTGCCTATTTTATTGGTCATGAAACTAAAACTCAGAAGCATGAAGAATTTAGCTGAGGTGTTACAGCAACACTGGGAAGATATTAAAGACATGATCATGACTTAGAAACTGATGTGTGTGTTTCAGAATCTATCTATCACTTCTCTTACACTGTCATTACATGACCAATTGGTTTTTTTGAGTCCATGCTCAACAGATGTTTTATTAACTTGGGATATTTTAATGCTAACGTACAAGAGTTTCACTTATGGAAAGAAGAAAGCAACATGATTTAAATGTGTTTATTTGCAGTTAGAATGGGTTTCCCTGGTGGCTCAGATGATAAAGAATCTGCCTGCAATGTGGGAAACCAGGATTCGATCCCTGGGTTGAGAAGATCCTCTGCAGAAGGGAATGGCTACCCACTCCAGTATTCTTGCCTGGAGTATTCCATGGACAGAGGAGCCTGGTGGGCATTAGGAATGAGGGAGATGTGAAACTATCATAACACGGAATTTTGGAATCATGCATTTGAAAATACTTCTTGGGATCTTGTCACAGGTCCAGTTTAGGAATCATAAAGTCTCGGCTTAGAGATCCCAGACCACCTGACCTGCCTCCTGAGAAATCTATATGCAGGTCAAGAAGCAACACTTAGAACTGGACAGGGAGCAACAGACTGGTTCTGAGTCAAGAAAGGAGTACATCAAGGCTGTATATTGTCATCCTGCTTATTTAACTTATATGCAGAGTACATCATGTGAAATGCCAGGCTGGATGAAGCACAAGCTGGAATCAAGATTGCCAGAGAAATGTCAATAACCTCAGATATGCAGATGACAACGCACTTATGGTAGAAAGCAAAGAAGAACTAAAAAACCTTTTGATGAAAATGAAGGAGGAGAGTGAAAAAAGTTGACTTTAAACTCAACATTCAGAAAACTAAGATCATGGCATCTGGCCCCATCACTTTATGGCAAATAGATGGGGAAACAATGGAAGTGAGAGACTTTATTTTGGGGGCTCCCAAATCACTGCAGATGGTGACTGCAGCTATGAAATTTAAAGACACTTGCTCCTTGGAAGAAAAGCTATGACCAACTTAGATAGCATATTAAAAAGCAGAGACATTACTTTGCCAACAAAAGTCTGTCTAGTCAAAGCTATGGTTTTTCCAGTAGTCATGTATGGATGTGACAGTTGGACTACAAAGAAAACTGAGCACTGAAGAATAGATGCTTTTGAATTGTGGTGTTGGAGAAGACTCTTGAGAGTTCCTTGGACTGCAAGGAGATCCAACCAGTCCATCCTAAAGGAGATCAGTCCTGAATATTTATTGGAAGAACTGATGCTGAAGCTGAAACTCCCATACTTTGGCCACCTGATGGAAGAACTGACTCATTGGAAAAGACCCTGATGCTGGGGAAGATTGAAGGTGGGAGGAGAAGGGGATGACAGAGGATGAGATGGTTGGATGGCATCACGGACTCGATGGACATGAGTTTGAGTAAGCTCCGGGAGTTGGTGATGAACAGGGAAGTCTGGCATGCTACAGTCCATGGGGTTGCAGAGTTGGACACAACTGAGAGACTGAACTGAACAGAGAGATCCCAGTGATAAGCACCTTATTGTTTTCCAAGGTTGTCTTTGAAAGTGAAAATGAATGTCGCTCAGTCATATCTGACTCTTTTTGACCCCATGGACTATATAGTCTGTGGAATTATCTAGGCCAGAATACTGGAGTGGGTAGCCTTTCCCTTCTCCAGGGGCTCTTCCCAACCCAGGGATTGAACCCAGGTCTCCTGCATTGTAGGCAGGTTCTTTATCAGCTGAACCACCAGGGAAGCCCAAGGACGTCCGAGTGGATAGCCTATCCCTTCTCCAGCGGATCTTCCCAACCCAGGAATTGAACTGGGGTTTCCTGCCTTGCAGGCAGATTCTTAACCAACTGAGCTATCAGGGAAGCCCAAGGTTTTCCCTATTGCTAAATAATTCTCTTTTTTTACTATGAATAATGAGCAATATATTGCACTAGTTAGCAACTAATATTGTTGTATAACAAACCACTTCAGAATTTAGTGGCTTAACACAATCGTTTATAAAGTTCATGAAACTAGAGTTGGCGGTTCAAGCCCTACTTGGCAGTTCAGCTAGGTCTCTTCATGCCCCTGTGGCCAGCTCCAAATGGGTTCTGTTACTCTTGGGTGGATTTTCACACATGTCTAGAGCCTTAGGTGGAACAACTGAGCCGTCTCTGCTCTGATCCACATGGTCTCACATTCTTCAGCAGATGGCATGGACTTGTTCCCATGGCAAAAGGCAGGAGTCCCAATAGTGCAAATAGAAATACACAAGGCCTCTAAAAGCCTAGGGTTGGAATCAGTGCACCATCATTCTGCCATACTATATTGGCCAAAGCAAATCCAACCTAGATTCAGAGAATTAGGAAGTAGACTCTACCTCTGAATGGAAGAAGATACATTATAAAGAGTGTGGAAAAGTGGAAGTAAGAATGATTGTGACCATTTTTGACATCTACCACATATATCATAAAAATTGCATTTAGGGGCTTCCCCAGAGGTCCAGCTGTAAAGAATCCACCTGCAATGCAGGGGACACTGGAAATATGGGTTCAATCCCTGAGTAGGGAAGATCTTCTGGAGAAGGAAATGGCAACCCACTCCAATATGCTTGCTGGGAATTCCCTGGAGAGAGGAGCTGGCTGGACTACAGTCCACAGGGTTTCCAAGATTTCGACACAACTGAGCAACTTAAAAAAAAAATGTATTTAGGAGATGTTGGGTGTGTTATTAAGGATATAAGAGATGACATGCAAAATGTCTAAAGGACAACCAGTATGAAAGAACACTAAACATTCCAGAATGGATGACAACTGTCAACAACAGATGAAGCCACACTAATGTATACTCATTGACTCGAAGGATGTGATACTCAAAACAAATATATACTCAAAAGACATAGTAAGTTACCTTATCATTGGATGAAACTTTGAACTTCTAGCAAAGAACTCAAGTTAAATCTGAAAAGTTTCAAACTTAAGTTGACCCAAAGACCAACTTTGTGTTTTTCCACTGGAAGCCTGAACTTGATTCTCACATCCTTTCACTCTTCTGCATGGATAGGTCGTATCCAGTATATTTGGATGATTGAGAAATTCAGTAAATTTACATAACATGTTTGTTCTAAAAATATGAAGATAGGAAGCAAAAGATCCAAAGGGGACAAACAGCGAGAGACAGTTTGCCTCAAAGCCAAAATTGTCTACTTCATAGCTTCTTAGACAAGGGCAGAAACACGGTACTTCTCAGATTAGTCACAGAACAGGTGGGGGCTCAAAGAGGGGAGGGACATCCAAAGAGAAATATATAGTGAGTGTTTCTCACACCAGGTGCCTTACACTTTGATGAGGGATGAGAGAGCCTTGGGTGAGTCTCCGCTCTTTAAGAAGGAGATTCAGGCTTTATCTCATTTGTCTAACTTTCTAGCAGGAGTCCAGAAGGGAATTTTTCCTTGTACACCAAATATTTCATCCCAGAGCAATGATTCCATCCACTCATAGACTGGCTAAAAAAATTATCCTTAAACCTGAATATCTATACCAAAGCCTGGTTTTTGGTTTAGAGTAAGGGATGAAGGAAGAAGAGCAGAGAGAAGACTAGAGGCCAATGCTATATGCTGTTTAACATTTTACAAAATACTTGTGCACACAAATCTTCTTAATACATCCTGAACTTTCAGAAATCACTGTGAATTTACTTTAATAGTCAACTTTGCATAAAGTATCTCTATTGACTGTGTTCATGAGTAAGTTGGAATTCTGTGGTTGCAAGCAACAGAAACCAATGCTAACATAAGGAATTTTCTGGATTATGAGATAGCTCACAAAATCAAAGAAAAGCCAGAATCACCCAGACAGCTGTTAGGATCTAGGCAGCAAGAACTAATGTCTTGTTTAGCACGTGTCTTCCAGCTGCCAAGGATAGAATAAATCAGCTTCAACATTTTTGATCTTTGTTTCATAGGATGTAAGAACCAAATTTTAGGAAAACAATGTTTAGCTGACCTAGCTTGATTGCATGCTCATCCCCTGGACAGAGAAAGTCATGGAACCTAATGAACTAATTTGAGTAGAGAGGACTCACTTCTCATTTTCCAAAGGAATAGGAAAGACTGCAGGGTCATCCAAAAGAGTCCACTGCAATATCATAACAGTATCTTTAAAGTGCTGAGTGAGGACGTGCAGTGAGGTTAAGGGGACTGTAATGTGTAATAGTCTAACAGACAACCTCAGAAGAATGTGTTGAGTTAGAATTTGACCAAATTTGACCACTTTCTCAATTTGAATGGTTGAGAAACTCAGTAAATCTACAAAACACAATCGTTCTAAAAATGTACTTGGCACTTATTTTGAGCAGGAAAGTAAGACAAATAGGCATAAAAATGATTGCCTAAAGGAGGAAGTTTTTATTATACTGACAATCCTCTAGAAATAGGAGATTGTGCCATGCTATACCACTCTGTGCAGGGCCACAAAGGGAAGCACCAAATAAGATGAGACAGCAGAGGGGGTGAGGGGAACTGCAGGCAGGAGCTTTTATTTCAGTTATACAGAAAAGAATGGCAGAAGCAAGCAGTACAGACTTATGATTGGATAGTTAGAACAGTTTTAACAGGCTCTGATCTGCAGGGATGGCTCCCAGTTGTCCAGTACCCAGTCCTGTGGTGATTAGGGCAGAAGACAGTATTCCAGACTGAAGAAGTATGAGAAAAGGAAACTGGTGGAGGATGTTGGTTGCATATCAAAAGCATGCTGGCAAGAAAGTTGTTGGTCTCTCTAGGAATTAGTTAACCCTGGGAAGGCAGTTCCCAGATCTGTAGGGCTCCAAATACTAGAGCTTTGACTGTTGTTGTTTTTAGTTGCTAAGTGTCTAAGTCTTTTGTGAGCCCATGGACTGTAGCCCACCAGGCTTCTCTGTCCTTGAGATTTCCCAGGCAAGAATGCTGGAGTGGGTTGCCATTTCTTTCTCTAGGGGATCTTCCTGACCCAAGGATTGAATCTGCATCTCTTGCATCTCCTGCACTGACAGGCGAGTTCTTTACCACTGAGCCATCTGGGAAGCCCCGGAACCTCATTCTAAGTTCCATTTTCTGACCATCTGATATGCTGTAGGCACAGTCTGTTGAATCTCCTTCCAATACTCCAGTTCCTCTTCCTCCAGCCTTAACATGTTCAAATTCTTGAGTTTATCAAAGTAGTTGCTATAGCCACAATTATTGTCTGAATCTGCTTTTAAACATGTTATGATATATACAATCATACATTAATAATCTATTTTAAGATATTAAAATCTTGTTTATATTATAGATTTATGGATATATGATCTTCCAACTTGATGCCAAAATAAATCCTCAGTGATTTAAAATGTTTAGCACATGAAACTAATCATTTTTTTTTCTACTTTGATGTTCCTGTCTTCACATTTGCTTCAATTTCTCTACTAGAATCACATTCTTATTTATTTTCTCTCTGTGCATTCTTGGATATTTCTGCTCAGTAGAAATGCAATATCAAGCTTCACTGCTTTATTAAATATATCAAACATCAGACTCTCTGAATGGTGAGCCAAAAGTTGCCAAAGGATATATTTCTTTTGTCTGCTGTGAATTATGCCAGCAGGCTCAACAAAGTGGTAATGACTGTGTTTTATATTATTTACTGAATATGTGAGAACTGATCTTTTAAGGATCTCAGTATCCTGTAGCTTTATGACATCATCAAGAGAAATTTAAGTATTTTTTATTTTCTCCACAAATGAAGTGTATGTTTTCTTTGGCTTTACTTCTACTGAGTTTGGTTACTCCTTTTCAAACCAGGGAATTCAGACTTAATATATATACTTTCCTTAACACAAAATCTTCAGTATTTTACATTGATTAACACACAGTTTATCTGTCCTTTAATTGTGTTCACTTGGATTGTGCCTATTTACACTTTACCATACCAAATTTCATTTGTGATTCCAGTTTTGTTTTTTGATTTTCAAAAGCAGTTGAAAGTGAGTTAGCAGAATACTTTGAATGGTTTCTTTTGTAAAGAGTGATGATGTAATGCTCCCCCACAACTATTTCCTATAAAGTTATTCGGTTTTATGTTGATAGAAAAGGAAACACAGCTAATATTGACTCTCTGCCTTTGAAATTAATTCTGCAGTATCTTCACATGCTGCTGCTGCTGCTAAGTCGCTTCAGTCGTGTCCAACTCTGTGCGACCCCATAGATGGCAGCCTACCAGGCTCCCTGTCCCTGGGATTCTCCAGGCAGGAACACTGGAGTGGGTTGCCATTTCCTTCTCCAATGCATGAATGCATATGTGTGTGCTTAGTCACTCAGTTGTGTCTGACTCTTTGCTACCCCATGGACTATAGCCCACCAGGCTACTCTGTTCATAGGATTCTCCAAGCAAGAATCGTGGCTTGAGTAGCTATTCCCTTCTCCAAGCAGTCTTCCCAAAGGAGGGATCAAACCAGGTCTCCTGCATTGTAGGCGGATTCTTTATTGTCTGAGTCACCAGGGAAGCCCTCACATGGCTATGTCTACCCCTACATGTCAAGCTTTTAAGTCTGACTTTTATTCATTGCATAAACCTGGAAAAATAGCTATTTTTTAAAATTTCCATTCCCTCATATATAAAAGTTAATAATTTAGCTACCACAGATTACATTGTGCAGTTTCACTTAAGAAACCACCATGGCAATATGCTGCTTTGAGAGAGAGAAGAACCTCCATGAATAGTGGGTTGCATCAGTGTTCCTTTTAACACCTCTCCACAAACCCAATACAATTCCGATACACAGGTTTCTGCCCAGTTCTAGAATTTCACATTTTCTCCTCTTATGAAGTAACAATTTTTCATGAAGTTTAGTAATATACTGCTCATTCTGTGTCTCTACTTCCTAAATAAACATATGGCATGAACTCAAATGCCTGAACTCTAGGAACTTCAATAAACTGAGATTGTTTAAACAAAACTGTTAGTGAATCATTATGCTATCCCTTTCCCATGAGGCTGTAGAATTTTAGCTTTGAAGCGAACATAAAGAGTATCCAGGCCAATCTCTGCATTTTAGAGATGAGAAAAATTGAGCTTTGGGGAGCTCAAGGAATCTTGAAATTTGCCCAAAGTGGCAAGACTAGTGACAGATCCGTATGTGTATAGTTTTAAAAACACGTAATACTGATATTTACTTCGTTTTTTAAAATAAATTATTTAGTTATTTGGCTGCACCAGATCTTAGCTGTGGCACACATGATCTTCATTTCATCATGTGGGATCTTTTGTTATAGCGTACGGATTCCCTAGTTGTGGCTCACGGGCTCAGTAGCTGTGGCGCATGGACTTAGATGCTTCACTGTATGTGGGATATTAGTTTCCTGACCAAAGATAGAACCTGTTTCCCCTGTATTGCAAGGTGGATTCTTAACCCCTGGACCACCAGGCAAGTCCCTTTATTTCATTTGCATTAGTTTCTTTAAAAAAAAAAAAATCTGCAAACTAATATAGCCTGGTTAAATTTTTGAAGTCTCCAAATGCAACTAAGGGAGTTTCCTGGTGGCCTTGTGGTTAGGACTCTAGACTTTCACTGCTGCAACCTGGATTCAGTCCCTGGATGTGGAACTGAGATCCTGAAAGTCAAAAGACAAACAAGCCAACACAACTAAAGTAACCTGCTGTGTCTCATATTTTTTAAAATCAAAGAATTCCTACTGGGCTGTGCCTTTAAGAATGTTTCTAATAAAGCATTACTCAGAGGTGATATTCAATGTATTTAACAACAGGATATCATAGACATTGCCCAACAATTGGTCTGTCTGTTCTGGTTCTGCCAGCTGCATATGACCTTGGGTATGTTACTCAAAAATAGACAATGCCCCATGTTAGAAATAAAAAAAAAAAATCCTGAGAGGTTGTCACAACACAAGGAAAACAGTACCAAGAAACACTATAATATTTTCACTATCATGTTTGTTATGCACAATATGTTCTTTCTCAAAAGTTTAAAAAGGAAACAAAGGACTTTTTTTTTCCACAGGATAATCCTACTGGACTAACTTTAGATTTACCTGTTGGTAACAGTAACAGAACTGAACTTCTGGAGCTGGTAAAATTGATTGCCTCCTCAAGTTAGAACTTTTATGTATTAGAAAGTAAACTCTGGATATATTTATCCATGTATTTAGTTTGTAGTTGTTAATGTTGGGTTTGGGCAGTGAGGACATAATGATATACTTTGTCAGCAGACTTGAATAGGGTTAAATTTGTGTTTGTTGATACACTACAAAACTTCATAAACAATGGCAATGTGTATTTCCCAAAGTCAATAAGGGAATGCACTGTGGTGCTGGCTCTACTGAACAAGTCTGAATCTGTGGCAGGCACACATTTAGTTTTCCTGTATTTGTATTATTTGGAGGAATCAGACAGAGTGTTTTGTTGTTCTCTCACTTCCTTCAACCTAGAAGAAATTTTAGAGAAACATAAAATTTTAGTATTATATTAGAAAGGAACCTAGAAGTGTAGTATAATTTTCCTACAATGCAAAACCCCTTCTACCAGCATCCCTGAAAAATCTTCACCCAGATGCTTCCTGAATATTTTCAATGATGGGTAGTTCAATGCTTCTTTTCCTTACTCAGGAGCTCTGGTTGTGTAAAGATCTGTGTTAACCCTTAACCTGTGTTTTTGAAAGTGTGGTCTCTGGACTAGCAGCATTAACATGGCTTAAATATTTGTAAGAAACACAAATTCTCAGGCCTTCACTCCAGACTGATTGACTAAGAAAGTCTAAGAAAGGAGCCCAGTAGTAGTTTAACAAGCCCTCCAGGTGATTTTGATGAACACTGACGTTTGAGAACCACTGCCCTATATACCTGGAGAAGGCAATGGCACCCCACTCCAGTACTCTTGCCTGGAAAATCCTATAGACAGAGGAGCCTGGTAGGCTGCACTCCATGGGGTCTCTAAGAGTCGGAGACGACTGAGCGACTTCACTTTCACTTTTCACTTTCATGCATTGGAGAGGGAAATGGCAACCCACTCCAGTGTTCTTGCCTGGAGAATCCTAGGGATGGTGGGGCCTGGTGGGCTGCCATCTATGGTGTTGCACAGAGTCCGACATGACTGAAGTGACTTAGCAGCAGCAGCCCTATATACCGGAGAAGGCAATGGCACCCCACTTCAGTACTCTTGCCTGGAAAATCCCATGGATGGAGGAGCCTGGTAGGTTGCAGTCCATGGGGTCACTAAGAGTTGGACAGGACTGAATGACTTCACTTTCACTTTTCACTTTCATACATTGGAGAAGGAAATGGCAACCCACTCCAGTGCTCTTGCCTGGAGAATCTCAGGGACAGGGAGCCTGGTGGGCTGCAGTCCATGGGGTCACTGAGAGTCGGACAGGACTGAGTGACTTCACTTTCACTTTTCACTTTCATACATTGGAGAAGGAAATGGCAACCCACTCCAGTACTCTTGCCTGGAGAATCCCAGGAACGGCGGAGCCTGGTGGGCTGCCGTCTATGGGGTCGCACAGAGTCGGACACGACTGAAGTGATTTAACAGCAGCAGTAGCAGCCCTATATACAACGTCATGCAACAAAATTAACAAGGACACAGTGTTTTAGCCCTTTGGGTTGCAGATATCAGAAATCTAGCTATGAATTTAGCTTTAGCATAAGAGGGCATATCCTAGTTCATGAGGCTTGTGATAAGGGGGTACTTCATAGGATCAAAAGAATTGATCTGGACCTACGGGATCTGGGCTTCTGGGACTGAAAAGAAGGCAAAAAACATCTTACTCTTGTCCATGCTCAGTACTGTGCACCTCGGCTCCACTGCCTGCCTCCTGCCCCACTCTCAGCCCACAAGTTGCTCATCTCTATCTCTGCTTAATTCCATCCTCTACTACAGAAGGTTTCTGTTCACCCTGAAGATGTCAACCTTCTACCCTCCCACCCTTGCAACATAACTTCACAAGCCTTGAGCACCTGACCTCAGGGGCAGGACAATTACTCCTCAGACTCCAAATCAAGAAATCCCAGAGAAGGACTCCTAGAGCAGGAAATGTTAACCAAAGAAAGTCTTGGGAAATCTTGTTGGGCCAACAAGCAACAATAGTTACTGCCGTTTATTACGTAAACTATAGTCAATCTTACTTTATGTGTTTACTTGGCTGGGCGTGGGCTTTCATTGCTGCCTGTGGGCTTTCTCTCGCTGCAGCCAGCAGGGGCTTCTCTCTAATTGTGGCGCACGGACTTTCCATCGTGGTAGCTTCTTTCTTGTTGCAGAGCAGGGACTCTGGAGCACATGGGCTTCAGCAGACGTGGCTCTCCGGCTCTAGAGCACAGGCTTAGTAGTTGTGGGGCACGGATAGTTGCTGCGTGGCATGTGGGATCTTCACGGACCATGGATCGAACCTGTGTCCCCTGCATTGGCAGGCAGATTCTTAACCCCTGGATCACCAGGTCCCAATCTTATTTTGGTAAAGGAAGTTTAGAAAGACTAGTCACCTTGCTCAGTGAAACTGAAACCCTCAAACCTTTAAGTAATAATATTTAAGACTACAATGTAGTCACTCTTTTACCGAAGACTTCCCTTGAAAATTTATGTTTGGATTTTAAGTTAACATATTTGTACTGAACTTTCTTCCCTCCATGAAAAAAAAATTTTATAAAAATAACTTCATGAGCCTGCAATAAAACAATGGTGAAAGAAATACAATTTTCCTATGGCAGACAGACGGTCGAGATTTTTTTGCATTTATGTCATTCAAAAATGATTGTTATAAACTTCCAACTTGGCAGGAGTGTATTCCCAATGGAGGAAAAGAAAAAAATCAAGCCAATCTAAAGTCATAAAAATTTAAATAAAGTAGTTAAGAACAAGCACAAGAGAGGACATTTTACGGATTTTCACAAGAACTTTGACTTAAGGCTTCCTGATTCCAAAAATTACAACTTAGGGATTTGACTTTAGCAAAGTGATATTTTTCTTTTGCTATACCTTCTACCTAAACTCAAAAAATATAGATAGTAATGAAGCACAAGCGTTAGGAACATACATCATCCAAGCATAAGGAATTCCAAAGTTTTCATAGCAATGTTCAGTTGACCCCTTTACCCATAAATTGATCTTCTCATTTTCCCCTTTGTATGGTATACAATAGCATAACACAGTATGGTTTATACTTTTAGGGCATGTTATAAACCATATTGAATGTGCTCTATAGTTGAATCAACATAAGAATTTGAACTCTGGAATTTCCTGGTTCTTGAATGTGTAAATTCACAAGACTGTGGCGTTACACTATTTATGGACAGTTTCATAAAAACAGGCACCATTCTAAGTTTTTTCTACTCTAATGTTTCCTTTCACCCATTAGGTCACTGTGGCTTTCCACGGCAGCCTGGGACAAGGGATTCTGTCAGCCAAAGCAGAGTTGAGCTAGTGTGGCGCCAGCGAATTCTGAAATTGAAGTTCTTATTAATATTTTGTAAAGATTATATATGAAGCAATTGTTTTTAATTCTTAAAATCATTGATTCTTACTACAAATCTTTGTCAAACAAGCAGGACAGAAGCTGCTGGAATAGCAAGGAAGCGTTAGTGGCTTTATAGTAAAACATGAGCTTGCTGTTTTTCCGTGACCTCTTGCGCTAAATGCTCAATCTGAAGTGGTGGATGAAGAGGGATTAGATTCAGTTTTTCCTTACTCACAATTTTGTTTTAGTAGACAAGTTATAAAAATAAAATCAGGAACCTCATTCTGTTCTCTATTTTGGACACCAAATAAGTCCATCCATACTATTTTGCCATAAGCAGATTACTCCAGAAATTCCAAATCTCAATATGACCATCCCCAACCTTGGAAGAAAAGTTATGACCAACCTAGATAGTATATTGAAAAGCAGAGACATTACTTTGCAGACTAAGGTCCATCTAGTCAAGGCTATGGTTTTTCCTGTGGTCATGTATGGATGTGAGAGTTGGACTGTGAAGAAGGCTGAGCGCTGAAGAATTGATGCTTTTGAACTGTGGTGTTGGAGAAGACTCTTGAGAGTCCCTTGGACTGCAAGGAGATCCAACCAGTCCATTCTGAAGGAGATCAGCCCTGGGATTTCTTTGGAAGGAATGATGCTAAAGCTGAAACTCCAGCACTTTGGCCACCTCATGCGAAGAGTAGACTCATTGGAAAAGACTCTGATGCTGGGAAGGATTGGGGGCAGGAGGAGAAGGGGATGACAGAGGATGAGATGGCTGGATGGCATCACGAACTCGATGGACGTGAGTCCCAGTGAACTCCAGGAGATGGTGATGAACAGGGAGGCCTGGCGTGCTGCGATTAATGGAGCTGCAGAGTCAGACACGACTGAGCAACTGAACTGAAAGTCATCTGGTTCTACTGTCCCTTGTCACTTTCAACTGAAACTCAAAACTACCAGCGTGCTAGAACCAGTTGTTATGTTAGTGGGAACATATACTAAGTCTCTGGCTCAGATCGGAATCTGGTTTGAGGATGGTTTTCCTTATTTTCCCTGATACGCTGGTTCTGTGTATGAACTTTATTCTGAATGCCTGATCAGGGAAAATTAATATATATAATGGTTATTGTGATGATGAGTATGATGAGAATGACGTTGAAGATGACTTCACAATAATTTAAGGAGCATTTACTATAAGGCAGCCATTAAATTCAGTCTGTTCTGCTCCAGTGTCTATACATTCAAGGCAAATTAGTTCATAATTCAAATAAGGAGATATCAATATAATCAATATTACTTTGATTCATAAGTGATTTGCCCCCAGCAAGCGAATATTTTGCAGCTCAGTGCACACATGTTAATATGTTGCAGCTCAATGCACACCATTTAATAAGATTTTAAAAAACACAGCAAGTCATGAAGTAATCCAGTACTGAACACAGTGCCCATTCACCCCACTTTCTTCCTCTTGGCTCTGTCTTGGAAGTGCTTGCTGGGAGTTTTCCTGGATCTTAGTGCATTTTGCCCTCGTCTCCATAACTTGGCAGCATCTACCCTTACTCATACCCTCTTCCATCAAGTAGCCATCACATTTTCTTAAAAGGCAAGTCTTATATTTACTTAGCATTTTTTAAAGAGAACTTGAACTGTGATAGTATTTTATTGGCATATGTGTTATGATTGTCAGTGCTTTGGTTACAAAGTTGCACAGATTTTGAGCAACCTGCCCAACTCTGTTTTTTCCATAAATTGTGTGTGCACGTTTACAGAATGAGTGGCTTGTGGTTTCTGTACTTATTACAGAAATGTCTGTCCTTTACCTATGTAGTCCTATTCAGTTCTTGTCACTATTTTTTTGATAGGAGTTATCCCCATTAACTGAAGAAAGGAAAGCAAGGCTCAGAGAATTTATAACTCATCCAGAATCTCATTGTAATGAGAGGGCAAGATGACTCTGAGTCATTATATACTCCCCACTTATTATTGGACTTCCCTGGTGGCTCAATTGGTAAAGAATCTGCCTGCAGTGCAGGCGACCTGGGTTCGATCCCTGGGTTGTGAAGATCCCCTGGAAAAGGGAATGGCAAAGTACTCCAGTATTCTTGCCTGGAGAATCCCATGGACAGAGGAGTCTTGTGGGCTACAGTCCATGGGGTTGCAAAGAGTTGGACACGACTGAGGGGCTAACACACACTTAATATTAATAGCTGGCCTCATAAACTTCTACTCAGCAACACTTTCCAGTCAGAACCAAAGCGGAGGCAGAAGCAGGAGAGACACAGACCCCGTGAAACAGAGTTGTGGGGAAAGCAGCTCCTGCCCTGTCATTCTCCCAGACTGACAGCACTTCCTCTGCATTTCTTGTGGAAAATATCCCAGAATACTTTTTTTTATTATTCCAGAAAAAGCCTCCATAAAAATAAATTAAATATATGGGTCAGCTTCAGCAAGCTACTGATAACATCACATGAGGCAGGCTGTGTATTTCTGCAGAGGTATAAAGCCAGGCTGAGCCTACCCTGGCCCTGGTTTCATGGTACCATGATATAGCACATTCCAGAAGATGAAAATAGGATGTTGAGCATTCAAATAAAAAATAATAATCCCAGAAGAGATTTCCTATTGTCCGTTGAGTTCCTTTCAGAAATTGAATATGATTTGAGGGAAGCACTATTGTTCGTCTCACAGATGAAAATAATGCATTTTTAAAAGAAATTGTCTGACACAGCATGATCCTGTTTTTATTAAAACAGAATACAGACACAAACCCTTTGAAGAGTAAACATCAAATTATTCATGGTATTAAACTCTGAGTGGTAAAATTATGGGGTTTTTTTTTACTAGCTTACATTTTTACAAAATGTCTAAAATGAATAAGCATAATTTTTCTAAAACGTGATGAAAATTAGTTTTGAAAACAAATTCTTAGGATAATTTTGTGATTTTCTTTCCTGAGAAAAACTGATTTTTGTATTGAGGAAAGGCATTAGTATTTTTGAGGTTGATCAGTCTTTTGGTGTCACTCAGCTTTGCTGTCCTTATAGATGTCACAGACTTGCTGCTTTTTTTTTGCCCTAGTCTTTCATTTCAGCTTTTCAAGACTTTGCTTCTCCCTCGTTCCCAGGCATTTTACCTCATCCACATTTAAGGACCGTTCTTCAGCCTCACTTCATGCTGCTGCGCCTCCCTTCTTTTCTTCTCTCCGGCATCTCTGCTTCCCTGGGATACCCAGCCACTCCTGTGCTGACTCTAGCATTCTCTGCCAGAAACAGTGGCAGCGTTCACATTTGATTGCACACTCCTATTGTTTTGGAGGGATTTTTTTGCATCTTTTTTCCCTGTTATTTTTCCCAACAATAGCAGTGACTATTTGTTTACTTCTAAGAAACCCATGTCATTTGGGTTTCCTGGCAGCATCAGCAAGAAGATGGATTCCTTCTAGAACGCCCATGCACAAAAACAACAACAATAAATCTCTACTTCTAAGGCTTTTCATTTGCCACTCACTCATTACTTCCTTAGTTGAAGCAGAAAAATGGTCATAACTAAAAATTGGGAGGCTTGGTAGACGCACGAGAGGTTATTGTAAACTCCTCACTCAAAACCTTTTCCTTTTATTGTCTACTACGAGTGAGGTACAGTCATTAATGTTGTTCAGTCTCGTGTGTGACTCTTTGCCACCCCATGGACTGCAGCAAGCCAGACTTCCCTGTCTTTTACTATCTCCTGGAGTTTTCTCAAACTCATGTTACAATAATATCTCACTGGTAGTTTCATCACCTCCGGGGAAAATTGCCTATAAGCTGCCTGTGGGAGCCTATCTGCAGCTATGTCTGCTTCCATCCATGAATGGCTCTTTGCATCAGGTGACCACAGTATTGGAGCTTCAGCTCCAATCGGACACAAGGGACTCAAAACACCAACGCAGTCCTCCATTAATCGACGAACTTTATGGAATCCAAGTAATAAATGGAATTCTGTCCGAGTTCATCTCCTGGTGGGTCTACTGAGTCTGCAGACCCATCTACGGTTATTGTCCCAGTTCCCAAGGGCATCATTGGGATACATATACTTAACAGGAAGCAGGCGCCTTACATTGAATGCCTGATCTATGGCATAAGAGCTATTATGGAAGAAAGACCCAAGGGGAGGAGGTCTTAAGATTGTATCAGTCCCTGCTCCCTGAATCTGAATGAGCATAAAATCATTAATTCAATTGATCAGCCTGATGTACTGATGATCAATCATCTGGGTTCCACAGATGGTTGAGATGGCCAAGGTCTCTGCTGGGTTATGTTGTCATGGAAAGAAGATGTGTTAACACAGATCTGTGGCAAGACAGTGATGGTATCTTGATGCTTTGTAAAAGGAAATGGGTTTTTAATTTTCCTTACTGATCACATTCACTGCATCAATAGTGGCACTTCAAGTGCCAGAGACTTTGTGAATCTGTTCCAGTAAAGATCCAACATCTGGTACGATTGTTGCAACTAGGTAGCCCTGGTTACTACCTGCCTTGATCCATCTAGTTTTCACAAGGGCCAGAGAGGTAAATTGAATGGGGATTTGATGGAGGTTGCTACCCTTGCATTCCTTTGCTTATCACTACAGTTTTTCTTGGGCTACTTGACAGCTTCTAATTTACTATCTTGGCTAAAGGAAGGCAGTTTTAAGGACCTTGGTTCTTTCTACCATAATAGCCCTTATGCCATAGATCAAACATTCAGTGTAAGGTGCCTGCTCCCTGTTAAGTATATGTATCTCAGTGATGCCCTTGGGAACTGGGACAATAACCATAGATGAGTCTGCAGACTCAGTAGACCCACCAGCAGATGGATTTGGACAGAATTCCATTTATCACCTGGACTCCATAAGATTTGCCTGTAATTGGAGGATTGTGTTAATGTTTTGAGTCCCCTATGGCCAACGGGAGCTGAATCTCCAATACTATGGCCACCTGATGCAAAGAGTCAACTCACTGGAAAAGACCCTGATGCTGGGAAAGACTGAGGGCAGGAGGATAAGGGGGAGACAGAGAGTAGGATGGTTGGATAGGATCACTGACTCAATGGACATGAGTTTGGGAAAACTCCAGGAGATAGTGAAGACAGGGAAGCCTGGCATGCTGCAGCAACTGAACTGTTGGACAAAACAATGTCCAACAGCCTTCAGAAAGCATGGTCCCTTATCCCTCTGTATACTTACTCTAATTGTTGTTGTTGTAGTGTAGCTGCGTCTTCCTATAGTGGTATCGTGGGGTCCTTTCTCAAGTGGATCTAGCCTCTCCTTCAGTCAGTGGCCTCTGAGAGTGAGAACTGGCTCAGATATGGAAACTAGGTGAGGGGTTGTGATTTTCCGCCTCTGCAGTTAATGTTAACTTTCTGTTCACTAAGCTCTAGTGTTTTTCTGGTTATATAAGTGAAGTAATATCTTAGTTAGCTGCCCATTTATCTTGCCTCCCTAGCATCACTGGTCTGTTTGTTAACCGTTGCCATAAAACTTTGTGTGACAAAGCACCCTGTTTGAGTTTCTGGCTTGCTGCTTGTTTCTGTTACATTTACCTTGCTCTCATCTGTTTAGTGCTAGTGTCTGGACTTTGCTATCCCAGAATTCTCTCACCTTTTATAATACTAGATAGCCCAGTCCAAGGCAGGATCTCCTATAGTAGCTGCTGCTTTTAGTTGCTCAGTCGTGTCCAACCCTTTTGTAATCTCGTGGACTGAAGTCCTCCAGGCTCCTCTGACAATGGGATTCTCCAGTCAAGAATACTGGAGTGGGTCGCCATGCCCTCCTCCCGGGGATCTTTCTGACCCAGGGATCCAACCTGCGTCTCCTGAATTTGCAGGTGGAGTCTTTACCACTGAGCCACCAGAGAAGCCCACTGCTACAGTAACCAGTGAGGATAACCATCACCGGGCTTCTCAAAGGCGCTGGTGCTCTGCTCACTGGCACATCCTTAGTGCTTCAATGGAAGGCATGTTCTTTGGACCACGTGGGGCTCAGTAATGGGTTCTCTTTATCACATAATAAAAGTTGTTATATTTTCATCTCCCCAGTATTTATAATGTCCTTCTCTATATTCTATAAGACAGTTCCAACATCTCAACCTTGTTTACTGCAGGTCATTGTTATGTTAACTTTTTGGGAGCAATTCCAGCACATATTAGGACTGATTTTGGATTTTATTGCCAGCACATGAAACTCCAAAGTTTAGGGTGCTCTTATATCAATGAATTCCCACCTACACAGTCTTAGATCCTGCCCTTCCTAGCCCAGTGCCCTCAAGACCCATCCCTGGAAATAGCTTCCTATTTCCTGCCAGAACATATTAGCCAGATCTTTGAGCAATAAAGGGAGGTAGGAGCAGACCCAGAGGAGGACACTCATCCATGAGGCAACTGCTCCAAGTCAGTTCTCTTTTTAAAATGTATTTATTTTTGGCCGTATTGAGTCTTAGCTGCGGCATGTGGTACCTTTTGTTGGGGTGTATGGGCTCTGCATTATAGCATGAGGGCTTCTCTCTAGTCACCATGCCTAGGCTCAGTGGTTGCACTGCAGCAGGTGGGATCTCAGATTCCTGACCAAGGATTGAATCCACATGCCCTGCATTGGAAGGCAGATTGTTAACCCCTGGACCACCAGGGAAGTCACTCAAGTGAGGTCTTTGCAGGCTCTCCAGAAGGGGAGAGGCTTCTTTCCTCCACCCTGAGATAAGTGAGCCACATTTGCCAACCTGGAGTGTCCAGTGGAACCAAGATCTTGGGTGTTCAAATTCTTTAGTTCACCCACCCCACTATTCCCATTCCATGTGTCAGAGCCTCACTTATTCCACATCAGGGCCCTAAAATAGAAGACTTGACAAGGCTTCACATTCACTCTTTGTTGTAGGTCTTCTACGCTTAAAATTAAATCCTGGGTCTGAGGTAAGAAAGACAAGATCCTTTTAAAATGCTGCTGTGAAGGTCTGCTGACTTTCACAGCATACTTCAGTTGATGTTTGACTCATCTGAGCCTGCCGTTTTCTTTCTCCTGACTTGCGATGCTGTTCATAAGACCCAGCCAACTCCACATGCCTGTAACACACATCATTCCCGTACCCTTCAGATGCCGTTACTGTGGTATAAGACCATGTTCCAGTGTTTGCCTGCATCTCACGCCCAGCCCATCACTGGTGAAATCCTCCATGACTAGGATGCTGCTGCAAGCCAGTGGTTGTTATCACCTCACTTAACACCAGTCAGAGGCCCTTGCCTGGTGGAAGAGTCAGACTCCTCTCTGGAAGTTTCCATTCTATGCTACTTCTGGCTCTGACTGCCTTAGCCTGGGCTTCCCTAGAAAGTAGAGCCTAAGAGAAAGGCTCGTGTGCAGATTATTCATTTGGGGATGTGATCTCGAGGAACAGAAATGAGGCAGGGAGGAGTAAAACAGGAAAGGAGGGAGAAAACAAACCAAAGGCGTGTTAGTAAGCTGCTACCGAGCTCAGTCCTGGTGAGAACTTTCTAAAGGGTCATGTAAAATGCGCCTCAGAATCAGAGGCATCAGAGCCTCTAACACAGGTCAAGGGAATATCTGCCCCAGGAAATGAAACTCCCTGCCAGTGTGTCAGAATGGCTGAATGGGTTCCTCTAGGGGTTCAAGCTCAGAGAAGGCCATGGCATCCCACTCCAGTTCTCTTGTCTGGAAAATCCCATGGACGGAGGAGCCTGGTGGGCTGCAGTCCATGGGGTCGCTAAGAGTCGGGCACGATTGAGTGACTTCCCTTTCACTTTTCACTTTCATGCATTGGAGAAGGAAATGGCAACCCACTCCAGTGTTCTTGCCTGGAGAATCCCAGGGACGGGGAGCCTGGTGAGCTGCCGTCTATGGGGTTGCACAGAGTCGGACATGACTGAAGCGACGCAGCAGCAGCAGCAGCAGCAGCAGCAGCAGGGGTTCAAGAGAGTACAAAGTGAGAGAAGCTGAGAGAAATGTGATATAGGATTGAGGTGGGTTCCATCCGGTTATATCTGCACACTGTTGGTGACATTCTGACTGATTAGGGTGCAAGCCTACTTGTAAGCCTACCCCATTTAACCCCACATAACGCCAGTCACCTCAGTGACTAGAATAGAGATGGGTCAAGGGGCTTCCCTGGTGACTCAGTGGTAAAGAATCTGCCTGCCAATGCAGGAGACACCCTTTCGATCCCTGATCTGGAAAGATCCCGCATGCGGCAGAACAGCTAAGCCCGTGTGCCGCAACTATTGAGCCTGTGTTCTAGAGGCCAGTAGGGGCCACTGCTGAGCCCACGTGCCGTAACCTCTGAAGGCCACGTGCCCAAGAGCTTGTGCTCTGCAAGAGAAGCCACCTCGAGAGAAACCCACGCACCGCAGCTAGAGATGGCACTGCTTGCCGCAGCTAGAGAAAGCCCACTCGCAGCAGTGAAAACCCAGCACAGCCAAAATAAGCAAAAAAAATAAAATTATTAAAAAGAAAGAAGATATGCCAAAATGTTGTATGATAAGATGCAAGATGTCTCTGATAGGCCTCTTCTCCCAGAACATTGCCTAATAGTATTCTCTTTGCCCAAACCTTCTATTTCATTTATCATCACTCTGACTCTCTCCCGGAAACAATCTCAACAGGGAGTCCCTCCCCAACTGTAAAGCTTAACCCAACAACACTCTTATTATCTAATAGCAGTATTCATCCAGTTCCTCTGTGTAATTTCCTTGGTGAATTATCAGATAGTGACTCTTTCCTCAGGTTGTTTCTCATATTATTTAACTGCCCCTGGTCATAAATTGCAATAGATTTGTGACAAAGATTTCTGAGGTCATATCCTCTGAGACATCCACTTTGAGACTGGTTTGTTTGCTGGATGTTTATTAGGGAGTGCCTTCAGGATCAGCACCAATAAGAAGGGAAGGAAGTAGGATTAGGCAGAATGAGAAGCTGAAACCTCGCAGAAACCAGGGTGCCAGCAAAGAGGAGCTGTGCATGGCCTGTTGTGCACTCGCTCAGTCATGTCCGACTCTTTGAGACCCCGTGGACTACAGCACGCCAGGCTTCCCTGTCTATCACCATCTCTCAGAATCAATGATGCCATCCAACCATCTCATCCTCTGTCACCCCCTTCTCCTCCTCCTCCTCTGGTCCCACCTTGATGCAAAGAGGATAGACCTTTGTATCCTACACCCATCAGTCTTTGGCTGAGGACTGGCCCCCAGGGAGGGTGTGTTCTTGGGCGAGGGACTGAGAGCATTTCCTGGAGAGTGACTCAGCTGAGAGCTTTCAGCCGGGAACACTCCCCACAGCTGGGGAGATGATATCGCAGTTCTGAAGGGAAAATCTGGGCAGTGTATCACAGTGTTAATTAATGTCTCCCTTTCTGCTGCTTGGGTTATTTTCTTTGTAAGTCAAGTTCTACAGAGAGTCCTTCCAGGATTCTGACTGGTTCTTCTTGTGGGAAATTTAAAAGAGGAACGTTAGCAGGAAAAAAAAAAACAAACCACAACTTCCGTCACTGAAGCAACAGAGCTTGAAGCTCCAACTAACCATCTCCCCCTTAACTGCCTATTCTATGCTCCTCCCTCCCTTGGCTAGCACCTCTGATGGTCTTGGTGCCTTTATCTGGTAGGATGACCTAGACTCTCATCCCTGACAGACCTGAGACCCTGGTTGCCATGTCCTTCTCAGGCTGTGACTGTGGCAACTTGCCCACTTACTATCAAAATTGAGACAGTACCAGGGAACTCCCCTGGCGATGGCTGAGTGCCAAACATGTTTTCCCCTAGTGCCACCTCCTCCTGGTGGCACCCCTATTGTTTTCCCAATATAACTCAATCCCAGAAGGATAATTCCTTTTCCCCCCTTATCTCTTACTACAAGGAACCTGAAGCAATTGGGCAGCAGCTGTAGCTTATTGCTTAACGGAAAGATTACTGTATCCCTGGTGGAAGGGTTTCCCTCTAAGATTGTTGTTAACTTGCTCAGTCGTGTCCGACTCTTTGCGTCCCCATGGACTCTAGCCCACCAGGCTCATCTGTCCATGGGATTATCCAGGCAAGAATACTAGAGTGGGTTGCTAGCTCCTACTCCAGGGGATCTTCCCCACTCAGGGATCGAACCCATGTCTCCTGCATTGCAGGCGGATTCTTTACTGCTGAGCCACCTAGGATACAGGATCTCTAAAACCACAGAGTCCAGAGATCTAAAGACAGAAGGCACAAATGCCCAACAGTCACTGACAAACACAGCCATTCCTACTTCACCTCCTTTCTCAGGCCCCTGTGTTCTTCCTGCTGGGGATAGAGCACCACAAAGCTGTTTTAGGGTGTATCCTGTCTCATCCTCACAGGTTATCTGCAAACCTGAGCCTCAGGGACTCTTTCAAATTCCATTCCATTCCTGTAGCAGGTTGGCAGGGTCCAGATGATACTGCAGTCATGCGCCCATATTTACACTCATGTGCTATTTTTACACTCCATTGACTGATAACAGAGTCACATAGGATTCCATGTTTGTGGGTGAGACACTCTGTAATCCCTTAGGAAGTGGTGCTGGCAGAGATCATGTAGGCAAGAAAGGCAAAACCGCATCTGTAGGTATTGATTTCTGTCAGGATTAATTGCTGTCCCTTTCAGGGTAGAAAGGATCCAGTGTAATCACCTTGCCACCAAACAGTTAATGGGATTTCTTGAGAGATGGTTGCTGGCAGGTTGGACAGGTGGTAGTTGCAGTAGCTGGACCAGCCTTGGTAAGTGGGCATCCATGCCCTTGAGCCATGTGTAGCCTCCATTCCTGCCACCATATCTACCTTGTTCATTGTGCCAACAATGGGTTGACTGACAATAGGGACTGGCTGATGACTACCAGTTGAGTCATTCTCTCCATTTGATTTGAGTGCCCCTTCCCTTGTGAGTGCTCTCTGATGAGCTAATTAAGAATGGGGTTAAAAAACCTACACACTTTGGGCCACACTCTTAGGTCTATCAATGTACCTCTCCTTCAAATGTCTTTACCCCAATCCTCCAATATTTCTGCTTCTAGCCTCCTGAGGGATCATCAAAGCTAATCACCAAGAGTAGATGACCAGATGCACTGCCCAGATCTGCCAGCTGGTAGGATTTCTCTCCCTTTCTTTCAGGGTCTTCCACTGTGGGGCTACAATAGAGCTGTTGTGCAGGCACAGTTCATTTTTATCTTGCATCCACACACCAAACTGACCCTGTGAATTTAACGTGGCCTCTTTCCTCTCTGTCAGTTGGTTTTATCCTTAAGACCTTCCATGGTCCATAGGAATAAGCTGAGTGTGAGGAACCATTGCAACAGAGGTAGAAAACATGAACTCAGTCTCTCCTGGAGCTTTCTTTAGCTAGTAATTAAGTCCTGGTCCTGATCCTCAGTTTTCTCTTTGTTCTAGCTGTAGGGCAATAGTCTCTTTATGTGATGTCAATGAGAACTGGCTTTCTGATTGTTGACTAATCATCCTCAGCCTTTCATTGTCTCTCTCTCTTGTGCATTAAAAGTCCACAGTAACAGCCACCCATTTCCATAGTTCTTAAAATTACTACTTCCCCTGAACGTCTCAAATGCTTGAGCCTAACCCCTAACCGCCCCTCTCTTCCCCTCCACCAATACCCTATCCGAGCTCACCACCAGGGAAAGTGAATCTCATGGCATTACCAGTGACCGCAGGTGCATGTGAGCATGCCAAGTCACATCAATTGTGTCCAACTCTTCACAACTCTGTGGACTGTGGACTGTAGCCTGCCTGGCTCCTCTGTCCATGGGATTCTCCAGGCCAGGATGCTGCAGTGGGGTGAATTCCCTCTTCCAGGGGATCTTCCTGAACCAGGGATCAAACCTGAGTCTCCTGTGGCTCCTGCATTGCAGACAGATTCTTTACCACGGAGGTACCAGGGAAGCCTGACTGTGGGTAATCCAGCTCCAAAACCCACTTCTGAGTCAGCTTGGTCATACCAGTCCTGGAGCCAGCTATCCTAGGTCAGGTTCTCCAAGAGGCAGACTCTGAGATGAGGCTTAGCATACAGTGAATTTAGGAGGGGAGGAGTGTCATCAGATCATCGTGAATATGAGATGAAGAAAGAAGGATTTAGAAGAGGGAGAAGATGAACTGTGCTGCAGTCACAACAAAAAACCTTGGCTGATCTTCTAGGGAGTTCTGGGGTGAGATGTGGGTCACCTCCAGGGAGAAAGTGACTTGGCAAAGTAGCTCTCTTGGGCTGATGGGAATTCACACAAATGTATGCACACACAAACACACACACACACATTCAAAGGAGAGTAGTCAAATGTGAACACTCTTATCAATCAGTTCAATTCAGTCGCTCAGTTGTGTCTGACTCTTTGCGACCCCATGAACCGCAGCACGCCAGGCCTCCCTGTCCATCACCAACTCCCGGAGTCCACCCAAACCCATAACAGTTAGGTGAATGGGAGCCTCAGTCTTGAGGGGCCTATGGGCACCATGCCATAGCATACACTATGTGAAGCCAATTCTTCTTTCTCCAATGAAGAGAACGAATAAGCATATAACTTATTCTATTATAAGGGAGGAGACGTAGCCCAGTAAATCAGGCCTAAAAACAGCAGCAAGATGAATAACATGGTATTAATAACTGTGGGTGACTTCATTTAATCCCAAGGTCAAAAAGGCAAAAATGCATCTTCTCTCACCCCAAGGATGTTCTTTGCATATTTTGTAGATCCTTCCCTGTATCAATCCTGTGGCAGAGAAACACTATCTATCTTCTGTACTTCCCATAAACTTTTAATATCACCCATCTGTAAAGATGAGACAAAGTGTGCTCAGGTTTTGAAAAACCAACCCTTCTTAAATCTATTTTCTGACAAAGTAATTCTGGCAGAGTTGAGGATAGGATAACCTTTCTAAATTGCTCTTCTTCAGATGAGTGATGCTGCTTTCACACCTGGGTACCTTTGCAAATTCATTCTTTCTGCCAGAGTGCTTTTTCTTACCCCTGTCTTCCCCCAGGATTCTATTCATTCATAGGGTTGCCAGATTTAGTAAATAAAAGTACAGGATGTCCAGTTAAATTTGAATTTCAAGTAAAACAGCAAATATTTTTAGTATAACTCTGTCCAACTATTCCATGGGACATACTGATACTAAAAATCACTTGTTGATGTGAAATTCAAATTTAAATTGATATCCTGTACTTTATTTAGCAAGCCTAGTCATTCTTCACACATTTACTGAACACTTACCACATGCCAGAAACTATTCCAAGTATTGAGAATAGAGCACCAAACAAAAGTAACTCCAATTCTGGCTCTCATGCTGTTTATATTCTAATGGAGGAAACCAGGCCATAAACAAACACACAAGTAAATATGCAAAGATACTGTTAGAGTATAAATAAATGTCATGAAGAGGACGTTGTATGATGTTCTTGCTGATTAGGTAAACTTTCTCAGTATAAAACCAGCCATATGAAGACTTGGAGGGGGTGTACACTTCAGGCTTCCCAGGTAGATCAGTGGTAAAGAATCCACCTGCCAATGCAGTAGATGCAAGAGACGTGGGTTCAGTCCCTGGGTGGAGAAGATCCCCAGGAGCAGGAAATGGCAACCCACTCCAGTATTCTTGCCTGGAGAATTCCATGGACAGAGGAGCCTGGAGAGCTACAGCCCATGGGGTGCCGAAGAGTCAGACGTGATTGATCATGCAGGCACATGTGTGTGGGCACACACGCGCACACACACGCGCACGTGCACGCACACACACACATGCACATGCACATGCACACACACAAAAATACACTCCAAGCAAAATGAGCCCCAAGTACAAAGTCCTTTAGGTGGAGGAACAGCAAGGAGGCTGGTGTGGCTAGATCACAGTGCACAAGAGAGGTCTGCTAGGAAATGGGGTCAAAGGAGCAAGGGGCACACCATTTTTAGTCTTTCGGCCACAGTTAGGGCTTTGGCGTTGACTCTAGAGAGATGGAGCAGACACTTGATGGGATCTCACATGTCAGAGCAGATGTCCAATTGATACATATTTGTTAAATAAATGGCTTCCAAGTCCAGAGTTAACTCTTCTTGCTGGGGCAGGGAGGTGAAGCAGAAACAAGGAGATCAATAACAAGGCCAATTCAAGAATCCAGGAGAGAGGTAATGAGCGTTTGGACCACAGCAGCAGCAGTAGAGATGCTAAGTGCTTGGATCTTGAACATACTGTGAAGGTGATAGCATTTGCAAAGAGAAGAGTCAAGGTTGAGTTGACTCTCTAGAAAGATGGAGTTGCAATTCATGTGTTAGTCACTCAGTCGTGTGTGACTCTTTTGCCCATGGACTGTAGCCCACCAGGCTCCTCCATCCATGGGATTCTCCAGACAAGAGTACTGGAGTGGGGTGCCATTTCCTTCTCCAGTTGCTGTTCACAGAATTTGCGAAACATGCAGAGGAAGCAGGTTTGATGGCATTCTGTGGGGAAACATGGAAAACTGGGATTCAGCTTCAGACTTGTTGATTTTGACATGTTATTAGAAATCCAAGTGGATATGTTGAGGCAGAAATTATTTGTTAAAGCGTGGAGTTCAAAAGGGAGCTCTGGGCCATCTGGAAGATATAAATGTGGGTGTAGTCACCTACATTAAGCCGTGGCTCTAGATGAGACCACTTTGGAGTGGGTATAGACAGAGAAGAGAGTTCTAAGAACTGATCTTTGGGGTCTCTAAGTGTTTAGAGATTGAGAAGAAAAGTGGAAAAGAAGTCATCAGCCTGGGAGGAGGAGCACCAAGAAAGAATGACCCAGAAGCTAAGTGGAGAAAAAAAGTGTTTCAGGAAAGGAGACGTGATCATTCATGTCAAATGTCTCTAAAATGTGAAGTTAGATGGGGCCTGACCATTGGGCTTAGCACCCTCGAATTACTGACTCCTTGATAAAAGCCATTTTGGGGACTTCCCTGGTGGTTCAGAACCCACCTTCCAACGCAGGGCATGTGGGTTCCATCCCCGGTGGGGAAACTAAGATCCCACATGCCACAGAGCAACTAAGCCTACGAGCTGCAATTAGAGAGAAGCCTGCGCACTCCAACAAAAGACCTCGCATGACACAGTGAAGATCCCGAGTCCTGGAGCTAAGACAAAATAAATAAATATTAAAAGAAAACAAAAGACCTATTTCAGTAAGATGGTGGGAAAGACAGCTTGATGGGAGTAGGTTAAAGAGAATGGAAGTGGGACTTCCCTGGTGGTCCTGTGGTGAAGCCTCTGAGCTCCCAATCTAGGGGGCCCAGGTTCCATCCCTGGTTGGGGAACTAGGTCCCACACACTGCAACTATGAGTTCACATGCAGCCAAAGATCCTGCATGCCACAACTAAGACCTGGTACTGCCAAATACATAAATACATACACCCTTAAAAATAATTTAAAAAAAAAAAAGAGGGAGAGAGAATTGGAGGAGGAAAATAGTGATAGCAATGATAGGCAAGTCTTATAAGGTGAAGGCGAAGGTGCAGTCGCTCAGTCGTGTCCGACTCTCTGCGACCCCATGGACTGTAACCTACTAGGCTTCTCCATCCATGGGATTCTCCAGGCAAGAATACTGGAGTGGATTGCCATTTCCTTCTCCAGGGGATCTTCCCGACCCAAGGATTGAACCCGGGTCTCCCGCATTGAGCCACCAGGGAAGCCCAAGACTTATAAGGAGTTTGGCTATATCATGGGGCTGATCCAAAAATGGAGGGGAAAGATAATGACATTGGAGATAAGGGAAGCTGTATCAGGAGCAGTGTTTTCTTAACTGAAAAGCCTCAGAAAGAGATGGGAACTAGCAGATGAATGAGAAATTGGCCTGAAACAGGAGCACAGGGCGTTCATCTAGAATCACAAGAGTGACAGTGTGTAGTGGGAGGGATGCAGGAAGGTGGGCAAGAGGGGTGGGAGGACAAGGTGCTGAGTGGGGAGGCAGGGGAAGGTATGAGTGGATTCTGAAAGTATGATAGGATGGCCGGGCAGCACTAGGGCTACTGGAGATTAGTGACTGTTTAATTTAGAACCAACAGCATGGTTGTGTGTTTTTCTTCAGCTGTCCAAGTGCAGGCAAGGAGTAGGCAGAAAGCTGGGTATGAGCAGGGGTGGAATTTTGGCAAGCAAGTACATCAAAATGAGAGCGAGGCGAGGGAGGCTAGAGTGTGGGCAAGGGAATGTTTACAATGACTGCCCAAGAAATCTAAATCGGGTTAGGAGGGAAACCAGGACATCAGTGGGTGAAGGACAGTGAACAGATGGTAGGATCAGTAGATTGGAGGATCCAGTGGGATTGAAGGATTACTGGAATCAGGGCACTGGAGAGAGTGCTGGAAACAGGAAGTGATGGTCAAAGGAGATCTTTGAAAGTGAAAGTTATAGAAGGCTTGAAATTATTAGTAACATTAAAACTAGGCTATAACCAAGTGAGTGAGTGACAAGTAGGATAGAAATCACTGAAAGAAATCATTGAACAGAGAGGTCTGAGAACTTGGAAGGGAGCAGGCAGTGAACCAATACATTAGTTTCCTATTGGTGCCATTTGCAAACTACTGCAAACGTAGTGGCTTTAAAACATGCAGATTTATTGTCCTACAGGCTTAGAGGTCGGAAGTCTAAAATCAGTCTCATAAACCTTGAGTCAAAGAGTCCACAGGGTTGATTCTCTCTGGGGGCTCGAGAGCAGAGCCTCTCCCCTCTTTCCAGCCTCCAGGGGCTGCCTGCCTCCCTTGGCCATGGCTCCTTTCTCGCAACTGCATCACTCCAACCGCTGCCTCTTTCATCTCTCCCTCTTCTGACCCTGATCCTCCTGCCTCTCTCTCATAAGGACCCCTAATTATATTGAGCCCAGCTGGACAATCCTTCCTCTGCCCTCATCTCAAGATCTTTAACTTCTAAGGTTTTAACATTCAACATCTGCAAAGTCCCTTCCGTTGCTTACATAGGCACATGTACTGGAGATGAGGACATGGAGATCTTTGGGGGAGATGTTATTCAGCTGACCACATCAGCAATATATATTTTCTCTTCTGCGAAAGCTTTCCTGATTCTGGCTTTCCCACCCCACCCCAGATTGAGTTGATAAATATTCCTTTTGATTCTCTACCTTCCTAGAGAGCTTCCCTGGTGGCTCAGCTGGTAAAGAATCTACCTGCAATGCAAGAGACCCAGGTTTGATTCCTGGGTTGGGAAGATCCCCTGGAGAAGGCAATAGTTACCCACTCCAGTAATCTGACCTGGAGAATTCCATGGACAGAGGAGCCTGGCAGGCTTTGGTCCATGGGGTCGCAAAGAGTCAGACACAACTGAGCAACTAACACACACACACCTTTTAGAACATTCATGTATTAGAGAATATGCCTTCTTCATTTGGGCATGTACTAGGCTAGATTCTGGGTTAATCACTGTTACTACAATGTGAAACAACATCTTAAAAATTCTCACCATAATTGCCAATGTTTGCTTATTTGTCTATCTCCCCAGGTAGACAGTGGCCACACCAGGACAGGAGCTACTCACATTCATCCCTTTATCTTCAGTGCTTGCCATAGCATGTGATATATACCATGTATGCGGAGGATCTTTTTGTTATTTATTTATTTTTGGCTGTGATGGGTCTTCTTTGCTGCTCGGGCTTCGTCTCTAGTTGCGATGTAAAGGTTTCTCATTGCCGTGGCTTCTCTTGCTGCAGAGCACAGACTCTCGGAGCAAGGGTTTCAGTAGTTGTGGTTCATAGGCTTAGTTGCTCCACAGCATGTGAGATCCTCCCGGACCAGGGATCAAACCCATGTCTCCTGCATTGGCAGGTGGATTTTTACCACTGAGTTACCAGGGATAGTCCTGGAAGATCTTTTTAAATGAGTCAATGAACTCTGGTTACAGTTAGTAAAAGAAACATCTTCTTTAAGTGATCACGTGCACATGACCTGACAACACTAAATTAGTAGGTCTTAATGTACACATGTATCATCCTACTAATCTAATCTGTAAGCTAATCCCTTAGATGTTTGGAAACAATTGCTAGTCTTCTGAATTGTGAATTTTTAAACAGCTACCAGCTACCATTTGGACATCAAAGTTTGTAACGGTTCTGCCAAATGTGTTTATTCAGAGAATTTACTTTGGGTTACTTAGCTGGGCTTCCCTAGTGGCTCAGCTGGTAAAGAATCTGCCTGCAATGGAGGAGATCCCGGTTCAATTCCTGGCTTGGGAAGATCCCCTGGAGAAGGGATCCCCTGGAGAAGGCTACCCACTCCAGTATTCTTGGGCTTCCCTGATAGCTCAGATTGTAAAGAATCCACCTGCAATGTGGGAGACCTGGGTTCGATCCCTGGGTTGGGAAGATCCCCTGGAGGAGGGCATGGCAACCCACTCCAGTATTCTTACCTGGAGAATCCCCATGGACAGAGGAGTCTGGTGAGCTACCATCCATGGGGTCACAGAGAGTCAGACATGACTGAGCGACTAAGCACAGCATATAATCTCCAGGGAAATTGCCTGAAATAAAAAGAAAGTATCATCCATCTCTTATTCAATCATGATTAGAGACTGACAAAACACATCAGCAATCATATTAAAAAGAGCTGAATTTCTCAAAAGCAGCCTGACAAATAATATCCTGTAATAAATAATATCCTGTGCAAAAATCAACTGTAGACACATTAAATTAATATTGTTTTATGATTATTACCTCAAAGAACTAGACAATAACAGAATCCAGTGAAGATTTTTATATCTACAGTTACATAATGGTAAAATTAGATTTGGGACACTGAGTCCATTGTAACTCTTTGTAAATGGAATTATCAAAGCATAAATCATTTTTAACCAGACATCTTGCTTTCTTCAGCTGTGCAATTCTACAACTGTGGGTACATATTTTGTAGATTATAAAGACCTACCTTATAACTCCATCATAATGGCTAATTAGCTACTCAATTGGAAAAGCCCCAGAAGAGTTCTGCCATCAAAATTATTTAGATGCTGCCTTGGTTTGTGAATGCCAGTCCTTGCCTAACTATTATCCCTGTGAACAGTAGGCATATTTTCCATCAAAATGTAGACAGAGGTTTGTCCATTCCATTTTCGGAAAATACTCATGCTTTGAACTAGTAGATTATCAGTTTCTTCAAAACTCCAGACCTGTTTCTTTTGACAAATTATTGGGTCATAGTTTCTAAATTGAGACTTCATGTAAAGAACAAACAAACCTCAGGCAATGGAGAGGTGCTGGTCACAGTTACTTTGTTTTAGTTTGAAAGAATGCAAAACAACTTTAAGCTATTAGCAGCATTTATCCATCATTCATAAGTCCTTGATTTCCTAGATAAAAGCCATCCAGAGACCAAGTCATACAGTCCTAATACAGATGCAAGGCACTCATGTTTCTGTGGAGTATCCTCCTCCTGTGAAAATCACAGTGGGTCCATGTACAGCCCTGGAGAAAAACATGCATTTGTGAGTAAAGGGACACAGACAAATGTGTTCATTGGAGCGTTGCAGTGAAGAGCAAAAATGAAAGACAGATTCTGTTTACCTTAAGGATAAAGTGGTGACTGGATGGAGCACAACGTGGGCCTCTGGGGTGCTGGCAGTGTTTTAATTTTTGATCTGGGGACTGGTTTATGCAGGCGTGTTCACTTTTTGGAAATAACGCTGAACTCTGATGCTTCGTGCATATTTCTGTATGCATGTGATTCTTCAACAGAAAGGTTTTGGTTATTTTCCTTTTAAAGATCAAGAAGAGACTTTTCCCAGCTCTCAAGGAGTTGACCTTGTAATGAAAGTGCATTCCACGGGGCTAGTAGCGTCGACTTCTAGGAGGATAACAGAAACATAGACTCTCCAGCCCCACCCCAAACCTACTGAACCAGAATCTGGATTTTAACAAGATTCCCAGGTGATTTGAATGCACATTTAAGTTTGAGAAGCACTGATCTAAAAAGTATAAAATTAGAAGCAGAAAAGCATGGGGACTTCCCTAGTGGTTCAGTGGCTAAGTCTCTGTGCTCCCAATGCAGGGGGCCCTGGGTTCGATCCCTGGTCAGGGAACTCGATTCCACATGCTGCAACTAAGACTAGACACAGCCAATAAGTAAATAAATAAATATTTTGTTAAAAAGGAAGAAAAGTACAACATGACAGTATAAAAAATGATGTCATAGAAGGAAGCACAGGGTGCTATGGAGGCCAGAAGAGGCACCCCTCACTGAGACCAGCTCTTCTGCCCCACAGAGTTTGCTCCCAAGCTCAGTAATTCTGAGAGGACTTAATTGCCTGAAATACTGATTTAGAACCTCAGGTTTGCTCCCTCCCTTACTTCTGGTTTATCATTTTTAGTGAAGAGTAGTAATTGGCTAGAATCAATACAAAAGAAACCTGGGTTTCAGGCCAAGAAAGTGCTGCTGTGATTCTGCAGTTGTTTAAAAAAGATAAATGGTCTCTATAGCTAGGGACAAAGAAAAGTAGGACAAACACGAGGAAAGCCTGATAGAGGAGTGCTTTGCAAATAATTAATGGCTAATTTTAGCCCACCAGTTACCTATTTTTTCATTATTTAGTAATACTGAGTTCCAAAGTCAAAAACTGACCCTGCAGAAAAAAACCCCAAACAATATTTAAGATCCAATGATCCTATCTCACATAATAGACACTGAAGGCAGGGCCTTATCAGCATCTCAAGTGCGAAGAGTCATTACCTCTCTATTTCTTCTATTTGTCATTCCTATGATCACTGTTATTATATTTCACCAAAGTATTTGCTCTTTCACAAATGGGATCATAAAAAATGAACAACAAATATAATGCTGTTAAACACCATGGAGAGATGATTTCTTGTCTTGTATGGCATACTCCTGTTAATTTATCTTTGAGTCACAATAAATCATTTTAATTATACCACTACACTACTAACTCATGTAGTGTGTGGTCTACTCTCAGTGGCTCAAACGGTAAAGAATCCAATTGCAATGCGGGAGACTCAGGTTGGATCCCTGGGTCAAGAAGATCCCCTGGAGAAGGAAACGGCAAGCCACTCCAGTATTCTTGCCTGGGAAATCCCATGGACAGAGGAGCCTGGCGGGCTACAGTCCATGGGGTTGCAAAGAGTCGGACACAACTAAACAACTAACACTGGCGTGGAAACGCTTTCTACTCAGTTTGTGACTCTTTAGACTTAAGCCTCTTTGAGTCTATATTTCTGACTCCTCAAGATTATAACATGTATTCATCTCTGCTGAGACTGAAAGCAAATTTTAGTTTTAATAGACACATTTTCTGATTTTTCAGTCATGTTACATTCTATTTCTAATATTCAAGTTGATAGCATCTTTTCCTTGCAAATGGGTGCCCCCCTTCAAATTTAGTGAATACTTTCAGTATCTTCATCTAAATTACTGATAAAGAACTAGCCCCGGAGAATGTCATTGAGTTAATAAGGAGCCACTGATAATCACTGACTGTTAAGGAATTTTTAGTAGGCTAATAAGTCAGCAGCTGACTTAAAAAATCATGTGAAATAGAATCAGCTGCTTTATTCATATTCATATGGGCTCCTTCTCTACCCCACCGTCCACTTTCCACCACCCACCACCATATATCCTGCCCCTGAAGCACAAAAGGAAATAACATTGGTTTGGCATAATCCTCTTTTTACCAACCCATGCTTTGGCATTAAAAATGTAAGGAAATAAGACCTTTTTCTTTGCATCATAGCCAAAATACTCTGCAGCAAACCCAGTGTGGTTTCTGAGTAGCATTTAATAAGTGGAACAGAGAACAGGCTGGATCACTTGATGCCCGGAAAGACACACAGGATCAGTTATTTATTAGTAAAAGTGGTAGGAATGACTCAAGATCCAAGACCTCAAGGAATGATTTGAGGTCACCAGGGTCTGGGAACGACCCATCAGGAGGACAAGCAGCCACTCTGGATAAGATCAAACCTCCTTCCATAATCCCATTCAGCATCTGAACAGACTATAGTCACAGCCAAGGGAAGCTCCCAATCTTTTTTTTTTTTTTTTAATCTAAAATAGACATGCAGACAATCACCTAGCCAAGACAACTACATACTGTGTAATAGGAAAACATACATTGATCTGTGTTAAATGATACCTTAGCCAAGCTCAGGCAGGCCCCATAGAGGTCTACTCCTCTGCTTTAACTTGTCCTGATTATTTGCTCTTTGAATAAAATCCCTGCCATTTTCATGGGTCTCCCTAGGAAATTATTTTCAGAGAAGTAATCCTCATTCTTCTTTTCCTTGTTCTAACTTGACCATAGTATATGCAAAATTTGTTCAGGGTCAAATATCTGCTCTTTGCATATCAGGTTCCTTTTCAGTGTCAGAACCTTTGTTTCAATTGCAAGCAGCTAGATAGCAAGGACTATATAGGTGTGTGTGTGTGAGTCTGTGTCTGTAGATTCTTTTCTTAATACAAGTATTCCTCATTCTGTGGCAAAAAAGAAAAAGTTTGCCAGATTTTAGCACTAGAAAGTAAATAAAGCAGGGAATTAAATCCTTAATAATGGCCTGAAGACTCTGAATTTCAGGATTTAAAAATTCCTTTCTCACTAAATTCAGTGGGTTGAAATTGCTATGCTAAAATGTTGACAGGGGAGGAACTTCCTTGGCGGTCCTGTGGTTAGGACTCTGTGCTCCCAGTGCAGGGGGCCTGGGTTTGATTCCTGGTTAAGGAATTAGATCTCATATACTGCAACTAAGACCCAGCACAGTTAGAAGAAAGTTGACCTGGGACGGCAGGCACTTCTGGCTGAAAGAGCTGCATAGGGGCCAGTGCTCAGGAGCGCCTGGCTACACCCGTGATGCCCCTGCCGACACTCGCACAAGCGCTTCTAGACCAGGTCTCAGAGGCCTGACACAATCACTTCTTTTCTCATGATCTGACAAATGCCTGGGAATCAAGTCTTAATTCAGAAGGCGTCCTACCTCCTAGATTCCCTTCCCTCTCCCTTATTCCCCCATATGGCTTCACCAGGCCTCAGCCCCACTGTCTTAACTCCAGGTCTCAACCCCAGTGGGTCAAAGGCTTAATTTCCCCTCTCTTCTGCCTAATACTCCTCTATTTGGCTCTGTGTCCTAACCTATCCTCCCTTGACTCTCTACCACCTCCAGAACTCATCTCCCCAAAATAGTGTTCATGATACAGAATCTTACTTTACACCCAACTTAGCTGGTATATCTGGTTTTCCAAACTGAGCACCACATGCAATGTGATCTAAGTCACTTTTAACACCCACGGGCGATTACTGGCTACACTCAGAGAAGGGGATTTTTAGCCCCACAGCAGAACCACTGAATTTCTCTGTGCCCAATGATATATTTGTTCTTACAGAACTGATTTATACACATATATGCTCACACAGCTCTATGGTAGGGTTAATGGCGACCTCCTCCAAGAGGGCTTATGCCAAACCCAAGTCTGCTGCACCCAGAGCCCCTGTCCCTACAGCAGTCCATTGCTGACCCATACTTCCTTAGGAGACACTCAGTCACAGTTCTGTCTCAGTCTCTGTGGGTCTCTGGGTCCTGATGCACACAAGGTTTGTTTGAGGCCTCTGAGCATCTCTGGAGGGTATGGGGTTTGATTCTAAACATGATTTTGCCCCTCCTACCATCTTGCTGGGGCTTCTCCTTTGCCCAGGGGTGGGGTATCTCCTAACAGCTGCTCCAGCGTCATGCAGCTGTCACTCCAGTGCCTATTATCTTGCTGGGGCTTGTCTGCCCTTGGGTGTGGGGTACCTGACCTGATGCCCCATGAGACCCCTGAGACCACCTGACCTGCCTCTTGAGAAATCTGTATGCAGGTCAGGAAGCAACAGTTAGAAGTGGACATGGAACAATAGACTGGTTCCAAGTAGGGAAAGGAGTACGTAAAAGCAATATATGTAACCCTACTTATTTAACTTATATGCAGAGTACATCATGAGAAATGCTGAACTGGATGGAGCACAAGCTAGAATCGAGATTGCTGGGAGAAATGTCAGTAACCTCAGACATGCAGATAACACCACCCTTATGGTAAAGAAGAACGAAAGAGCCTCTTGATGAAAGTGAAAGAGGAGAGTGAAAAAGTTGGCTTAAAGCTCAACATTCAGAAAACTAAGATCATGACATCTTGGTCCCATCACTTCATGGCAAATAGATGGGGAAACAGTGACAGACTTTATTTGGGGGCTCCAAAATCACTGCAGATGGTGACTGCAGCTATGAAATTAAAATACGCTTACCCCTTGGAAGAAAAATTATGACCAACCTAGACAGCATATTAAAAAGCAGAGACACTACTTTGCCAACAAAGGTCTGTCTAGTCAAAGCTATAGTTTTTCCAGTAGTCATGTATGGATGTGAGAGTTGGACTATAAAGAAAGTTGAGAGCCAAAGAATTGATGCTTTTGAACTGTGGTGTTGGAGAAGACTCTTGAGAGTTCCTTGGACTGCAAGGAGATCCAACTAATCCATCCAAAAGGAAATCATTCCTAAATATTCATTGGAAGGACTGATGCTAAAGCTGAAACTCCCATACTTTGGCCACCTGATGTGAAGAACTGACTCATTTGAAAAGACTCTGATGCTGGGAAAGATTGAAGGTAAGAGGAGAAGGGGACGACAGAGGATGAGATGGTTGGATGGCATCACCAGCTCAATGGATATGAGTTTGGGTAAACTCCAGGAGTTGGTGATGGACAGGGAGGCCTGGTATGCTGCAGTCCATGGGGTCACAGAGTCAAACACGACTGAGTGACTGAACTGACTGATGTTCATGCATGTAACCACTTATTTAAAATGCATCTGTGATGGGGGAAGGGAAGGAAAGGACGAATTGAGAAAGTAGCATTGAAGTATACACACTACCATGTGTAAAATAGATAACTTGTGCAAAGCTGCTTTATAACACAGGGAGTCCCATCTGGAGTTCTGTGACAACCTAGAGAGGTGGGATGGGAGGACGGTGGTGCTCAAGAGGGAGACTATATATGTACAGATAAGAATGATTCAACTTGCTGTGCAGCAGAAACCAACACAACATTGTAAAGCAATTATCCTTCAATTTCTAAAAAAAAAAAAAAAGGCAAAAAAAATGCCTTTGTTAAATATCTGCCATGTGCCAAGCAAGGAAGAAATAAACAATATAATATTGTTACCCTCAAGAAACTAACTATATAGTAGTAGAGTCAGATAAATAAAGATAATGATGGTATAAAACAGTAAGAAAAAAATCAGTAATAGTGAAATGCAGAGGGTATTATTTTGGAAACTTGAGAAGAGGTATCCTAACCAGCTTGGAGAAGGAAATGGCAACCCACTCTAGTATTCTTGCCTGGGAAATCCCATGAGTGGAGGAACCTGGTAGTTTACAGTCCATAGGGTTGCAAAGTCAGACATGACTGAGCAACTAACACTTTCACTTTTCACTTTCAACCAGCTTGGAAGGGTTAGAGAAGACTTTTCGAAGAAGGCCGGGGTATAATCTAATTTATTGCTTTCTGGGAGGGAAACACAGAAGTAAGGCAGCAAGTAAAACCGAATTACATTTCAGAAAATCAAACTATAGGCTCATAAATCTTCAGTCAACATATGGAAAAATTTGTATCATGCCCTTGACCAAATACATCCAATCTCATTAGGCAGTTTCTTGCTGTGAGCACAATTAGATGGTACAAAGATGTCAGTTTGAGGTAGTCATGAAATCCTTGGACGATGTTTTGAGGATTCCAAGTTCACTTTCTCTGTGCCGACTCATTAACAATTTTCATAATAGATCTTCAGAGGAGCCAACATATAGGAAACTCAGCTGTTTCTGAAAGATGACCTCTAAAATTGGAAAAGTTGAACACAGACTAAAAGAAGGTTTGCACTTGACTCTGCTGACAGAATTGCATCCAGAATCTTTCATATT
The DNA here is from genome assembly GCA_917880005.1 of Nanger dama. Lineage (NCBI taxonomy): Eukaryota > Metazoa > Chordata > Mammalia > Artiodactyla > Bovidae > Nanger > Nanger dama. The sequence goes on along the minus strand of CAKJTW010000097.1, from coordinate 436,331 downwards.
TAAAAATACCTTTAAAAAAAATCAGCTGCCCATATGTATACAAGCCACAGTGCTGATCTACTTAAGGCCTGCTGCTTCCTGCAAATAGGGAAGGAAAAAACACCTTCCAGTCAAAATGAGATCAACTGATCTGACCCAAAAAGAAAAAAAAAAATCCAATTACTCTACAATAAGACAATTACAGCAATTCCCATGGAATAAGCTAGCTTGGGCTTTTAACTAATCCTGGGTAAAGCTTGGAAGCCAAGTTGATTTTAAAAAGTGATCTAAACATTTACATGCTTATTTGGAGTTTGGCTCTCTTAAATTCCTAAGAAAGGACGGTCTGCATTTTTCTGCATAGTAAAAAGTCATCTTATATTTCCCTAAGTTTTGTCATTACCAAGCCTGCAACATGCAGCAAGAGGTCTTGTATTTTGTATCCCCCTAACAAGTAGAAAATGGGAAAAAATTTAATGAATGCTTATGAATAAATTAAAAACTCCAAATTTGGAGACAGGGTGGATAGGGAGGAAAGAATCCGATCTCTGTTCGCCCGGGGAGTGAATCCTGCACCCCTGGACTGACTCCAACCATCTTAACAGAGAACATAAGAACAAGTACTAATCCCTTTTCAGAATGTCAGTATCTCAAATTATGTTTATTTGCTGGATAGGGTCTCTGTGTATGTTTTTCCCAATGTCACGCAGCTTTGTTTGTCTGCCCTTTGATGTGTTTGTGCACCCTGATAGAAAGCTTAGACAGAGTGGAAACGATGCTTGTTGTAATGGCTTCATGGCACTTAAGTGGGCACTTAAAGATGCTATTCTGAATGGCGGCTTTGGGAGACCCTAATGAGTGACACCATTCTAAACGAGCTGAAATACCGAAAGAACAGTCTCTCTCTTTGGAAGAAGAATGCTGAATGACATCACTGTGTTTTCAAAGGACAACACCATCATTTAGAAAACATTGCTCATTCCTTCAGAAGCCTCTCCCGCTGTGCCCCAGGGCCCATTTCCCTAAAGGGGCATTTCTGGGGATCGCAGAGGAAGGGAACATAGAAGTGAAGGAGCCACTGGTTTGCTGCTTCTTTCTTAGGCTGAGGTGCCCTATGGACATACAAATGTCCTGAATATAAAAGGCTACCACGTTTCTACCCACAACCGCCAGCAAACCTTCCGCAAGTGACTCTCAAGCTGGGGCCAAAAGGGGGATTTCCAGCTCACCCAGGCTTCCGCCCCTAATATAAACCAGCACCATAGAAAGATGGAATCAGAGGGCTGGGAGCACCTGTTAGACCCACAGCACCTCCTCCTCCCGAGGCTCTGATCCAGTGGGTCTGGGGTGCATGTGTGCATGCTAAGTTGCTCCAGTAGTGTCCGACTCTGTGCCACCCTATGGACTGTAGCCCACCAGGTTCCCCTGTCCATGGGATCCTCCAGGCAAGAAGATTGGAATGGGTTGCCATGCCCTCCTCCAGGGGCTCTTCCCAACCCAGGGATTGAACCCATGTCTCCTGTCTCCTGCATTGGCAGGTGGGTTCTTTACTACTAGTGCCACATGGGGTAGGGCCTGGAATTTATATAATTAACAAGAACCCCAGGAGATGTTGGTCATCAAGTAAACTAAAGAGGCACTGGTTCTTATTTAACTACTTGATTATGTAGCTGACAAGATTGAGAATAGAAAGTTGCAATGATTTGGCCAAGGTCACACAGCAAATCTGTGTTTAAGTCTAGCTTAGGCCACAAGGAGCCACATTTTTAAAAATTTCCTCCCCAAATGGTGCTATATTAATACCATCATAAGTTAGTCTTCTGGAAATAAACCTTTTTCATAAGCAAATTGGTCATGCTGATCTTCAGGAAGCACATAAGGCAGTGTTGGCATACCTCATCTGGTGGAGTTCATTCCCATGTGAATGGCTTCATGAGACAAAATACCTCCATGGGTGGCATCTGCCTCCAAGCTGTGCATAACTAAAGGTTATACAAGCCAGGTCCCCAAGCGCAGAGGGATTTGCAAGAAGACAGCAGAAAAAGGAGTGGAGAAACAATTAGACGAATGTTAACAACAAAAAAATAATTCTTTAGCGTGTTTCAATGTCTATGTTATTATTCTTATTCTAACAAAATGAACTTCAAGCAGGAGAGGTTCTGTAAACTTTCAAAGGCATTTTTGCTGACAGCATTCTCAAACAATTTAAAGAAAGTGACTGCTTGCTTATCATTGAAGATCTGTATAACATAGCCAAAAATTCAAAACATGACTTAAAGAAGACCAACTCTAGGCAAGATCATAGAGACAGCAAGTGTGCTCCGACTGACTTCCTCACTTGGCTCTGGTTACCATTTGATCCATAGCAGCAATTACTCACCTTGGCTGGTGCTAATGCCCTTCTGCTCCCAGTCTCCCTGTCTTGATCAATTCAATACCCATTTTTCGGTATGTTCTCAGCCGCCTCTCTCTCTCTGTTTATAATTTGGTTGTACTGGGTCTTAGTTGCAGCATGACGGATCTAGTTCCCTGACCAGAGATTGAACCTCCATTGGGAGTGTGGAGTTTTAACCACTGGACCACTAGGAAAATCCCTCAGCCTCCTTCCTTTCCTCTTCTTTGCTTTCCCCAGGGCTGGCTCCAAACCCTCCTTCAGGTTTCCACACCACCCGTCCCTCCTCTCTCATCTTCTTCCTCCTCTGTCTCTCTTGCCAGCTCTTCTCCTCTGTCTGCATCTTAAATGGGCCCTACGCTGAGGCCCCTCTCGCTTTGACACTATATACTTCCCTTGGACAATTCATCCACCTACAGACTTAAAGATGCCCTAATCTGTGTCTTAGCCCAGATAGCTCTCCTGAGCTCTAGACACATTTCCAACCATCTGGACACTCCACCTGGATGACCTGTAGGCACCTGGAAGCGTACATAACATGTTCAAAATCAAACACTTTATCCTCCTGCCAAACCTGCTCTCACTCACATTTGTATTACAGAGAATTCTGTCTCCAGCCATTTTACCTTTAGCATTAGACTCTCCAGCATTAGCCCAGATTCCTCCGTCGCTCTCATCTGAATAAACCCACTCTATATATTCTGGCAATCTATCTCAAGAATGCTTCTTGAGCACAGTCCAGCTAACCTTCCTGGTGTTACCACCCTTATCGTTTTGGGTAAGAGCCTCTGAACTGGTTTCCCTCCCCCAGCCTCTCCTTGGCTCAGCTCCTCCAGCACTGTTTGCAGAGTTACTGTCTCTTTTGCCTGCCTTTCCTTTGCCTGTAAAATAATGTCGGGATTTCTTAAAATACCATAAAGTTTCCTTCAGCCTAGCTTTCTTTGTCATTCTTACTAATTTCTCACCATTCTCCTAGAAATGCACCCTATTGCCAAATGAATTTACAATTCCCCAAATACCCTGAGCACTCCAGTGATTTTGTGCCTTTATATATACTGTTCTTCTTTCATTGTCCTACTTCTCCATAGTATCTCAATTTGAAAATCACCTCTGAAAAATTCCCTTCAATTCTGGGCACGACAATGAAGGAAACTATAAGCAAGGTGAAAAGACAGCCCTCAGAATAGGAGAAAATAATAGCAAATGAAACAACTGACAAAGAATTAACCTCCACAATATACAAGCAGTTCATGCAGCGCAATACCAGAAAAAGGAACAACGCAGTCAAAAAGTGAGCAAAAGACCTAAGTAGACATTTCCCCAAAGAAGACATACAGATAGCTAATAAACACATGAAATGATGCTCAACATCGTGCATTATTAGAGAAATGCAAATCAAAACCACAATGCGGTATCATCTCATGCCAGTCAAAATGGTCATCATCAAAATGTCTACAAACAACAAATGCTGGAGAGGGTATAGAGAAAAGGGAACCCTCTTATACTGTTGGTAGAAATGTAAACTGGAGAACAGTGTGGAGATTTCTTAAAAAACTGGGAATAGAACTTCCATACGACCCAACAACCCCACTGCTGGGCATATACTATAAGGAAACCAGAACTGAAAGAGACACGTGTACCCCAGTGTTCATTGCAGCACTGTTTACAATAGCCAGGACATGGAAGCAACCTAGATGTCAACTGGCAGATGAGTGGATAAAGAAGTTATGGTACATACACACAATGGAATATTATTCAGCTATAAAAAGAAATGCATTTGATTCAGTTCTAATGAGGTGGATGAAGCTGGAGCCTATTACACAGAGCGAAGTAAGTCAGAAAAAGAAAGACAAATACTGTATATTAATGCATATATATATATATGGAATTTAGAAAGATGGTACTGACGGTCATACATGCAGGGCACCAGAGGGGACACTCATATAAAGAACAGACTTTTGGATTCAGTGGAGAAAGTGAGGGTGGGATGATCTGAGAGAATAGCATTGAAACATGTACATTACCATATGTAAAACAGATGACCCGTACCAGTTCAATGCATGAGGCAGAGCACCCAAATCCAGTGCTCTGGGACAACCTAGAGGAATGGGGAAGGGAGGGAGGTTGGAGGGGGTTCAGGAGGTGGGGGAAGAACACATGTAAATCTGTGGCTGATTCATGTTGATGTATAGCAACAACCATCACAATATTGTAATTATCCTCCAATCAAAATAAATTAATTAAAAAAATACTGGGCACAGGGGCTTATTCTGCCTTCTTGGACCCTGCAGTGCTTTGAATTTCAATTTTTTAAATTTATGTATTTATTTTTGGCTGTGCTGAGTCTTCGTTGCTGCCTGCGGGCTTTCTCTAGTTGTGGCAAGAAGAGGGGGCTACTCTTTAGCTGCAATGCATTAGACTCCCCTTACTGTGGCTTCTCATTGCAGAGCTCAGGCTCTAGGTGCTTGGGCTTCAGTAATTGTAGCTCATGGGCTTAGTTGTCCTGTGGCATGTGGAATCTTCCTGGACAAGGGATTAAACCCATGTCCCCTGCATTAACAGGTGTATTCCTAACCACTGGACCACCAGGAAATCCCTTCAATTTCTTGGTGGATGTGTTTGGATTCTTTACCTAGCTGTGAGTTAAGGTGCTCAAGGGAGCATTATGTTTTATCTATAACTCACACAACATACAATTACTCTTGTATACAATTCCATGGCTTTTAGTAAGTTCACAGAGCTGTGCAACAATCATAGCAATCTAATTTTAAAACTTTGTGTTCCCCTGTAAGAAAGCCCCATACCCTTTAGCTATCACTTCCCCAACCCCCAGTACTTCTGACCCAGTCCTAGGCAATCACTAATCTAGTTTCTTTCTATATAGATTTGCCTAGCCTGGACATTTCACATAAATGGAATTATACAATACATGGTCTTTTGTGACTGGTTCCTTTTATTTAGCATAATGTTTTCAGGACTCAGTCAGGTTGAGGCATGTATAACTACTTCATTCCTTTTAAATGGGTGAATAATATTCCACTGCATGGATATACCACATTTTTTAATCCATTCATTAGTTGATCATTGGAGTTGTTTTCACTTTTTGGATATTATGAATAACATTGCTTTAAACATTCACATACAAGTTTTTGTGTGGGCATATGTTTTCATTCCTCTTAAGTATATACCTCGGAGTGAAACTGCTAGGTCATATGGTAACTCTATAATTAACCATTTAAGAAACTGCTAAACTGTTTCTAAAATGGTTGAACTATTTTACATTCCAGCCAGTAATTAATAAGGGCCCATTTTCTTCATATCCTCACTGATACTAGGTATTGTCCATCTTAAAAAATTATAACATTTATTTCTTTATTTAGGCTGTGCTGGGTCTTCGTTGTTGCAAAGGCTTTTCTCTAGTTGCAGTGAGCAAAGGCTCCTCTCTAGCAGCGGTGCACAGGCTTCTCACTGCAGTGGCTTCCCTTGTTAGGAGCACAGGCTTTAGGGCACACGGGCTTCAGAGGTTGTGGCACATGGGCTCAGTAGTTGTGGCTCCCAGGCTCTAGAGCACAGGCTCAATAGTTGAGGCACATCGGCTTCATTGCTCCACAACACGTGGGATCGTCCCAGACCAGGGATCAAACATGTGTCTCCTGCATTGGCAGGAGGATTCTTTACCAGTGACCCACCAGGGGAGCCCTATGGTATGGGCTCCTACGGGAGCTTCCCAGGTGGCCCTAGTGGTAAAGAACCAAGCTGCCAGTGCAGGAGACCTAAGAGGCAAGTGTTCGATCCCTGGGCCAGGAAGATTTCTCTGGAGGAGGGCACAGCAACCTACTCCAGTATTCTTGCCTGGAGAATCCCCATGAACAGAGAAACCTGATGGGCTGCAGTCCACACGGTCACAAAAATTCGGACACAACTGAAGTGACTTAGCATGTAGGCACATGTGTTACATTTAGATCTGTGATTCATTCTGAGTTAATTTTTGTGAATGGTTTGAGACAGGGGTCTAACTTCATTCTTTTGCATGTGCATATCCAGTTTTCCACCACCATTTGTCAGAAAGGCTGTTCTTTTCCCACTCAATTGTCCTAGCATGCTAGAAAACAAACTGCCCATAAATGTAACTGTTTGTGGACTCTCAGTCTTATTCCACTGAGTTATATGTCTATTCTCATGTTAAAACCTTTTATCTTTAATTTAATTTGAAAGACATCACCCCTGTCAATAATTACATAAGAGGCAATACATTTGAAACTCAGAAGGCCCTCTAAGCTCAAGATCCTGAGATAGCTCTTGCCCTAGAGGAAAGCAATGAACTTCAGCTGCTATAGATCTATTCTTGGATTCTGTTTAGGTGAGGGAATCGTGCAGGGGTCAACATTCCTGGAAATTAGCTATATCTTGTTCAGTAGGCCTCCTCTCTCCATGTGGTCCCTCTGAAGTCTTCCATTCTTCTTTTGGTTCAAAACAAGCCCCACACTGTCCCAATCTTACTCTCTCCCTTATCCTCAAATCCATATTTGGAGTTTCTCAGGATATTAGGTATAGTTCTTAGTAACATGTAATTCATTGAGCATCTGCTCCGTGCCAGACATTGCTCTTGACGTGGGGAATACAGTGGTAAACAGAACTCATAACCCTCAAAGAACTTACATTTCAGAGGCACAAAGAAGCAAAAACAAACAATCAAATAAAAGAGTTTCAGGCAGTGATAAATGCAATGACGTAAAGAGAGGTAATGAAATTGCAAATGAAAGGGGGACCCAATTTAAATAGACTGGTATAAGGGAGCTCCCCCAAGAGGTGGTATTTGAGCAGTCTTCAGTGTTAAGTGCGGAGAAGGCAATGGCATCCCACTCCAGTACTCTTGCCTGCAAAATCCCATGGACAGAGGAGCCTGGTGGTCTGCAGTCCATGGGGTCGCTAAGAGTCAGACACGATTGAGCGACTTCACTTTCACTTTTCATTTTCCTGCATTGGAGAAGGAAATGGCAACCCACTCCAGTGTTCTTGCCTGGAGAATCCCAGGGACGGGGAGCCTGGTGGGCTGCCGTCTATGGGGTTGCACAGAGTCGGACACGACTGAAGCGACTTAGCAGCAGCAGCAGCAGCAGCGGCAGCAGCAGCAGCAGTGTTAAGTGAGCCATATGAAGATCTAAGAGGAAATAATCCAGGCAAAGGTACAGCAAGTAAAAGGGCTCCAGTAGGGTATGTGGTGGGCTGCCGTCTATGGGGTCCACTGAGTCGGACACGACTAAAGCGACTTAGCAGCAGCTGCAGCAGCAGGGTATATGGAACAGTAAGAAAGCAAGTGTGGTTGGAACAGAGTGAACAGTGGAGAAAGGGGAAGAAGGCGAAGCAAAAGTCAAAGAAGAAGCCTGAGGCCAGACCATGCAGGCCTTTGTAGACTAAAATCCGAAGTTTAGATTTTATTTTAAATGTGAGGGAAATCCTTGGAGAGTTTTAAGCAAAGGAGTGATGTGATCTAATTTACACTTTAAAAAAAATACTCTGCTAGAAGAAAACAGATGAAAATCTGTGTAACCTTGAATTAGGCAAAGATTTCTTAGCTACAACACACAAAAGCTTGATCCATTAAAGAAAATACTGAAAAATTGGACTTCATTAAAATTAAGGATTTCTGCTGTCTGAGAAACACAACTTAGAGGATTAAAAACAGAGCACAACCAGTCCAGTGGGTAAGGAGCTTGGAAGTCACTGCTCCAGCCTAAGAAGGAGACGGCTGACCAACTGAAAACTCAACCACTCTCCTTAGATCTTTAAGAGTAGTGAGGTCACACGGCAAACTGCTGCCCGCAGATTGAAGAAATGGACAAAGAGAGGAAAGCACAACTTGCCAGAGCAGAAACCCGCAAGCAAAAACCTCCATGGGAACCAGTGCAGGATAGAAAAACCTGGATTGTCAATGACAAATTATTGTAAGTTCAGTTTGAACGACTCTGAGGGAAACACTACAGGAAGATCCCCTGTTATGCGAAGGGCGTCACATTTTTGTTAGTTTTCCCTCTAAGAACTCAATCAGGTGCTCGAGTGCATATCAGAGAAAAATCCCATTGTGCTTCTGGCCAGGGGTGGGGTGGAGGGGGTGGGGGTGGGGGTGGGGTGGAGGGAGTGGGGGTGGGGTGGGGGTGGGGGTGCAGTTCATGAACAGATAAGCACTTGTGTCCAGAAGCACAGGTTCACTAAAAGCCTAAAACGTAATCATAGGGTTACAGCATGCTTTCCCTCTCCCATCACACTTTACCACATTACTAAAGGCCTGTTTATAGTACTTTTTTCACTTAATACATCATGTCCAGCTATCAGGGAAACAATTACAAGGCATAATGAGAAGCAAAAAACACAGTTGGATGAGATAGAACAAGTCTCAGAACCAAACTCAGATATGGCAGGGGTGTTGGAATTATTAGATCAGGAATTGTCGGAACTACGATTAATATGCTAAGGAATCTAACGATAAAGTAGACAGTCTACAAGAGTAGATGTGCAAATTAAGCAGAGATGGAAATTCTAAGAACCAAAAAAAAACGGTTGTGCTTAAAACAAACACTGTAATAGAAAGGAAAAATGCTTTTGATGGGCTTATAAGTAGACTGGACACTGTTGGGGGAAAAAAATTTCTGAATTTGAAGATATCTCAATAGAAAGCAGTGCTTAGTGGGGAATTTATAGCATTGAATGCATATATTAGAAACAGAAGAAAGATCTAAAATCATAATCTAAGCTTCTACATTAGAAAATTAGAAAAAGAAGAAATTAAATTCAAAGTAAGTAGATCTCATGGATATTAAAAAGATAATAAAGAAATACTATGAACAGCTTGATGGCCACAAATTTTATAATCTAGATGAAATAAAATATTTCCTTGAAGGACACAACCAGCCAAAACTCACAGAAGAAGAAATAAACAATCCAAGTAGATGTATACCTTTCAAAAATCTTAATCAATAATTAATAACTTTCCAAAAGAGAGCACCAGACCCAGATGGGTTCACTGGTGAATTCTACTAACCTTGTAGGAAAGAAATTATACCAATTCACTACAATTTCTTTTAGAAATGGGAAGCAGAGGAAATACTTCCTAACTCATCCTATGAGGCCAGCATTTTCTGACCACCAAAGGATATTACAAGAAGTTTACAAACCACTATCTCTCATGAAATAGAGGCAAAAATCTTCAACAAATAATAACACATTGAATTCAACAATGCATAAAAAGAATTATACACTGTGACCATATGTGATTTATCCTAGTTATGCAAGGCTGGTTCAACACTGAAAATCCATTAATGTAATCCATCACATCAACAAGCTAAAGAAGGAGAAACACATGATCATACCAATAGATGCAGAGACAATGTCTGACAAAATCCAATATCCATTCATGACAAAAATCCTCAGTAAACTAGAAATAGAGGGAAACTTCAACTTGATAGAGGGTATCTACAAAAAATACCCTACAGATAACATCATAATTAGGAACAAGGCAAGAATGTCCCATCTCAGCACTCCTTTTCAACATTGTACTGTATGTCTTAGTTAATGCAACAGGACAAGAAAAGAAAAGTGTACCAATTGGGAAGAAAGACATAGAGCTGTCTTTGTTTTCAGGTGACATGATTCTGTATGTAGAAAAGCCAAAAGAATTAACAAACAAACAAACAAAAACTCCTGGAACTAATAAGCAATTATAGCAAAGTTGTAGGATAGAAGGTTAGTAAACAAGTTGAGTGTTTTCCTATATACCAGTCATGAACAAATGGAACTTGAAATTACAAACACAATAGCACTCCCCTAAATTAAATACTTAGGTATAAATCTAATACACTATGTATAAAATCTATATAAAGAAAACTACAAGACTCTGATGAAGGGTATAAAAATAAAATCAAGTTGAGTTATAGTCTATGTTTGTGGACAGAAGGAACCAATATTGTCAAAATATCAGTTCTTCCCAAACTGGTTTATAGATTCAAAGCAAGCCCAATCAAAATCCAGAAAGTTGTGAGAATGTTAACAAACTGACTCTCCCTGGTAGTTCAGTGGTTAAGACTCTGTGCTTCCAATGCAGGGGCATAGGTTCAATCCCTGGTCAGGGAACAAAGATCCCATGTGCTGCATGGCATGGCAAAATAAAATAAAGTATATATGGAAAGGAAAACAACCAGAATAGCCAACACAGTATTGAAGGACAAAGTTGGAGGACTGACAGTATCCAACTTTAAGACTTTAAGCTGCAGTAATCAAGACAGTGTGGTTTTAATGAAAGAACAGATAAATAGATTAATGGAACAAATAACAGAGACCAGAAACAGACCCACATAAATATAGTCAACTGATCTTTGACAAAGGAGCAAAAAAAATGCAATGGAGAACAGTCTTTTCAACAGATGATGCCAGAACAACTGGCCATCCACATGCAAAAATAAATCTGGACATAGAGCTTACACCCTCTACAAAAATAACTTTAAGAGAAACACAGTCTTAATGTAAAATGCAAAACCATAAAACTCCTAGAAGACAACATATAGGAAAAAAATCTAGACTTGGATATGACAATGACTTTTTACATACAACACAAAAGGCATGATCTATGAAAGAACTACAATTGAGAAACTGGACTTCATTAACATTAAAAAAAAATTTTGCTCTACAAAAGACAATGTCAAAAAAATGAGAAGACAAGTCACACACTAGGAGAAAATACTTGCAAAAGGCACATCTAATAAAACACTGTTATTCAAAATATACAAAGAGCTCTTAAAATTCAACAGTAAGAAAAAAATTTAAAAAATAGTCTAAAGACCCTAACAGATAACTCACCAAAGAAGACAACAGAGGGCAAATAAGCACATGAAAAGATGTTCTACATCAAACATCATCATGGAAATACACGTTAAAACAACAATGACAAACCACTAAACATGTAAAATCTAGAACATTGAAAACACCAAATGCTGGTGAGGATGTGAAGCAACATGAATTCTCTCATTTATTGCTGGTGAGGAATGCAAAATGGTACAGCCACTTTGGAACAGTTTGGCAGTTTCTTACAAATTTATGTGCACATAAAACCCTGCATACAGATGTTTATAGAAGCTTTATTTAGGTTGTCAAAACCTGGAAACAACCAAGATGTCCTTCAGTGAGCAAATGGGTAAACAGAGCTAAATTCATTCAATGCATTATTATTCGGCACTAAAAAGAGATGAGCTATCAAGCCATTAAAAGACATGGAAAAAATCTTAAAGGTGTATTACAAAATGAAAAAAGCCAGTTAGAGAAGGCTAGATCTCATATGATTCCAACTACAGGACAATTCTAAAAAGGCAAAACCGTGGAGACAGTAAAAAAGATCAGTGATGGCCCAGCGTTAGGGAAGAAGAATGAAGAGGTAGAGCACTATTTTTAGGATTTTTAGGGCTTCTCAGGTGGCGCTAGCGGTAAAGACCTCACCTGCCAATGCAAGTTAGAGGTAAAAGATGTAGGTTCCATCTCTGGGTCAGGAAGATCCCCTGGAGGAGGACGCAGCATATCATTACACATTTGCCCAAACCCATAGAATGTACAACACCAAGAGTGTATCCTATTGTGAACTATAGACTTTGGGTGATTATGATGTATCAGTGTAAGCTCATTAATTGTAACAAATGTTCCACTCTGGTAGAGGGAGTCGATGTAGAAGAAGCTGTGTGTGTATAAAAGAAGCTGTGCACGTGGAGGGCACAAGTATATGGGAAATCTCTGTACCTTCTGTTCGATTTTGCTGTGAATCTAAAAAAAAATCCTAACCCTAAAAATATAACCAACAAAGTACTTATATTCAGATTATTTTTAAAAACTTTCTGAACTCAGCAGTTAGAAAACGATCTAATTAGAAAATAGCAAGGGAATTCCCTGGCAGTCCAGTGGTTAAGACTTGGTGTTTTCACTGCCAAGGGAAGGAATTAATCCATGGTCAGGAATTGAAAACCCTGAAAGCAAAAAAAAAAAAAAAAAAAAGGAAGAAGAAAGGCAAAAGATTTGGATTCTTCAATAAGACAGTATAGCTTCAGAGAGTATATTGATGGCAAATAAGCATATGAAAAGATGGTTAGCATCATTAACTATAAGGAAAATGCAAATTAAAACCTCAAGAGCTATTACTGCATATCTACCAGACCAGTTAAAATAAAAACTAATGTCAATACAAATGCTGGTGAGCTCAGGGAGAAATGAATCTCTCAGACATCACTGCATGCTACATCACTTCAGTCATGTCTGACTTTGTGACACTATGGACGGTAACCTACCAGCTCCTCTGTCCATGGGATTCTCTGTCCATGGTTGTCATTCCCTTCTTCAAGGGATCTTCCTGACACAGGGATCAAACCCACATCTCTTTATCTCCTGCATTGGCAGGCAGGTTCTTTACCACTAGTGTAACCTGGGAAGTTATCACTGGTGGGAGTATAAAATGGTGCAACTATGATGAAAAACAGTTTGTCAGTTTCTTCTAAAGTTAAATATATACATTAAATATATACTTACCATACAACTTAGTGATGCCACTCCTGAGTATTTACCCAGAAAGAAATGAAAATGTATGTTCATTTAAAGTACACATCTGAAGGTGTATAGCAGCTCTGTTTATAATCACCAGGAACAACCTAAATGTTCTTCATTGAAACTATTCTATATCTTATCTGTGGTAGTGTTTACAGGAATATATACGTGTGTCAAAACCTGTAGAATGACCAACCAGGTGAATAAAGACGCTGCTACCTGAATTGGGGATGGTTGGGGAAACAGCAATTTCCAGGAGTATGGGAGTCAAGAGTTGTTTTTCAGACATGTTAAGTTTGAGAAGACTATTTGACACTAAGTTGAAATGGTATGTATGACCTTGGAATTAAGGAGAGTAGTCAGAAAATGGGAGTATAATTTAGGATTCATCAGCATTTTGGTAGAATCTTTACATCAGAAGCACACCATCCATAATCACCAGATCAATGTGATCTTATTTAGACACTGGGCTCTGTGGGCACATGCTACCAACTGTATTTTTTTCATTGGTCTCGACATGAATGGGAATGAGACAAAAGTTATTTCTTCCATGTTACTTATAACTAAATCTGGATATATCTGTCAAAGGACTTTTAACCAAACTTTTACCTTTGAGCCACCTATTTTGTGAGTATCAAGTTGTAACTCAAACAGGGCTAAGGCCTTGAAATCTTGAACCATAGTAAGCTACAAAAGAGTGCCAGATTTGAGGAGAGTTTCGGGAGAATGGATACATGTATACATATGGCTAAGTTCTTTTGCTGTTCACTTGAAACTATCACAGTGTTTTTGCTAACTGGCTATACTCAAATACAAAATTAAAAGTTGAAAGCAAACAAACGTAACAGCTGACTCAAAAGTAACAACCTCAAAGCAAAAAAGAATGCCAGAGTTAATTGATCCTATAAAAATGATTTATTGTACATATGCATGTGTGCATGATTCATAAGTATTTTCAGCAAATTGTAAACATTTTAAATGTGCAAAAATTAGAAATAAAAATGAACAATAGACAGGGGAATGTGGTACTTGATTTGCTGCTTCACAGAGTAAAAAACAAATTGCTTAAACAAATCCATCCTACGTAATTAAGAAGTTAAAAGGGAAAAAGTGGAAATGTTAGTCACTCAGTCATGCCTAACTCTTTGTAACCCATGGACTATAGCCCCCAGATGCCTCTGTCCCTGAAATTCTCCAGGCAAGAATGCTGTTGTGGGTTGCCATTCCCTTCTCCAGGGGATCTTCCTGACCCAGGGATCGAACCATGGTCTCTGGCAAAGAAGGCAGATTCTTTACAGTCTGAGCCACCAGGGAAGCCCTGAAAGGAAAAGTCAGCTCCAACTTACTCTATATTTACACCCTTGTAGTCCAGTGGTCATGTATGGATGTGAAAGTTGGACTATAAAGAAAGCTGAATGTCGGAGAATTGATGCTTTTGAACTGTGGTGTTGGAGAAGACTCTTGAGAGTCCTTTGGACGGCAAGAAGATCCAACCAGTCCATCCTAAAGCTGATCAGTCCTGGGTGTTCATTGGAAGGACTGATGCTGAAGCTGAAACTCCAATCCTTTGGCCACCTGATGCGAAGAGCTAACTCATTTGAAAAGACCCTGATGCTGGGAAAGATGGAGGGCAGGAGGAGAAGGGGACGACAGAGGATAAGATGGTTGGATGGCATCACCGACTCGATGGACATGAGTTTGGGTGGACTCCGGGAGTTGGTGATGGACAGGGAAGCCTGGCGTGCTGCGGTTCATGGGGTCGGACACGACTGAGCAACTGAACTGACTGACTGAGTCACAGCATTTAATTGTTTGGTCTTGGAATTGGTTCCCTTATATAACACATGTCAAAAGAGCTGGCAAAATGTGATTAACAATTGCCAGCTGAAATTCCTGTCCACAAGGACAACTCCCTCCTGGCTTCCTTATTTTCTTCTCATATTTTGGGTACTGGGAGCTAGTGGGTGGAGCGCAGGCAGGCAGGCAGTGTGGCTCTGCAGGAGAGAGAATTCCAGGGTTGGGCCTTCTAACTTTGCAGCTATCATTCATTTCCTAAATCCTCTTGCCAGAGCCCCTTACAGTCTCACTGTGGTCTCACACAGGGTGTGGTCAGCAGGATTTTGCCATTATCTGGATTCCTACAAGAGCCCAATCTTGCTAACATATAATTTACGTGCTTAAGAAAGAGGGAAAGGTGAACCAACCCCTAACGCCTTGGCCTGGATTTCCTCATCCACCAAAAAGCATAGCCTTGTACACGATCAAGACCATCTAGGGAGGTTTTTGAACAAATATACAGCCAAATTCTAATTTTGGTTCCACCAAATGTACTGTTATGCACATCCAGCAACCTCTCCATTTCCCAGTAAATACTCTAAAATGCAGCTCATAAATGTGGTTAGAAATCTCCTTTGATAGGGGACCCTATTAGAAAGGAATACATCTGAAATGGATAGCACAGTTTTTGCCACATGGGTACTCAGAAAAAAATTTCTCTGAATTTTTTTTTTTAGTTGAGCTCCTTAGATGAATGGAAAATAGTACTAAGTGGCATTTGCAAAAACAATTATGGGAATTAAAAAATAATTTCTCAAATCCTTTAGTTTTTAGTGCGTGCATACATGCAGGCATGTATGTAGTCACTCATCGTCTCTGACTCTTTTTAACCCCATGGACTATATAACCTGCCAGGCCCCTCGGTCCATAGAATTTTCCAAGCAAGACTACTGGAGTGGTTGCTGTTTCTTACTCTAGAGCATCAAACCTGGATCAAACCCACGTCTCCTGCTTCCGCAGGCAGGTTGTTTACCACAGCACCAGATATCGACAAGCCTTCTTCCCTGTGTCTCAGACACTGTCCTTTGTTGCTTATCAAATCCCCTTTCACTACCTTCAACTGATCAATATTTATAGATATTTGCGATATAACTGACAGCATACTTAGCACCAGGGAGGATCCAGAAGATATGGAATGCATGGTCTTTGCCCTCAAGTAGTTTATAATCTATTTTAGACATACTAAAATTCAAAACAGCAGTAAATGACATATACCATCTAAGCATTACATCTATTCTTTAGCGATGTAGTCAGAATCTGAGGCAAGGGAGGTTCCTGAAGTTTGGAATACTCAGGAAAAGTTTTATGAATCTCATCTTTCTCCTGGGGAGGGAAGTGTGGAAGGAGGAAGGTCAGGTGTGGAATCTTGGCACTCAGAGGCTGGATAACAACAATACCATTTCTCACAAAGCAGGCAATTGTGTAACAAGTTCAAAGGGACAGCACAAGTGGATTTATCAAAATGGTGTGCCAAGGTAATCTAAAACTGTGTTGTCTAGTATGGTAACATGTAGCTGTCTAAATATAACTTAATGAAAATTAAATAAAATTAACATTTCAATCTCACTAGACATTCAAATGCTCAATGGCCATACATGGCTAGTGTTACCATATTGGACAGTACAAATATAAAGCATTCTCATCATTCCAGAAAGTTCTTGGGGCACTGCAGGTCTAGAACCATTTATTCCCCAAGCCACCGGCATATTGCTGCAGCTGCTTTCTATATCCTGTCATGAGTTTCCAAAATCCAAAAGAAGTTTAATTATTTTAATGAATATACGTTGAGCATCTACTATTAATAATACAAGTCTGGGTAATATGATAGACACAAAAGTGAAATCAAGCAGATTCCAATCCTCAAAGAATTAGATATCCGGAGGGGAAAGTGAGCACAAACAACTGTCATACAAAATTTAAAGTGATAACTATCCATAGGGGTTTAAAATTAAACATTTAGGATCTCAAGGAAGGGACAGATTACTTCTATTGGAAGATTTCAACAAAGCTTCACAAATAAAGCATTATTCGAATGGAACCTTGAAAAGGCAGTGGTTGTGGTAGACAAAAATCCCTGGGAATCAAGAATCCAGAGATGACTTTAGGCTCAGTTATGACCTTACTTGGGCTTCCCTGGTGGCTCAGAGGTTAAAGCGTCTGCTCTCAATGCGGGAGACCTGGGTTTGATCCCTGGGTCAGGAAGATCCCCTGGAGAAGGAAATGGCAACCCACTGCGGTATTCTTGCCTGGAGAATCCCATGGACGGAGGAGCCTGGTGGGCTACAGTCCACAGGGCACAAAGAGTTGGACACGACTAAACGACTTCACTATGACCTTACTAACTTCATATATGCAGATGACACCACCCTTATGGCAGAAAGTGAAGAAGAACTAAAGAGCTTCTTGATGAAAGTCAAAGAGAAGAGAGTGAAAAAGTTGGCTTAAAGCTCAACATTCAGAAAACTACAATCATGGCATCCGGTCCCATCACTTCATGGCAAATAGATGGGGAAACAGTGGAAACAGTGTCAGACTTTATTTTTGGGGGCTCCAAAATCACCGCAGATGGTGACTGCAGCCATGAAATGAAAAGACGCTTACTCCTTGGAAGGAAAGTTATGACCAACCTAGACAGCATATTAAAAAGCAGAGACATTACTTTTCCAAACAAAGGTCCGTCTAGTCAAGACTATGGTTTTTCCTGTGGTCATGTATGGATGTGAGAGTTGGACTATAAAGAAAGCTGAGCACCGAAGAATTGATGTTTTTGAACTGGGGTGTTAGAGAAGACTCTTGAGAGTCCCTTGAATGGCAAGGAGATCCAACCAGCCCATCCTAAAGGCGATCAGTCCTGAGTGTTCATTGGAAGGACTGATGTTGAAGCTGGTCCAATACTTTGGCCACCTCATGCGAAGAGCTGACTCATTGGAAAAGACCCTGATGCTGGGAAAGATGAAAGGCAGGAGAAGAAGGGGACAACAGAGGATAAGATGGTTGGATGGCATCACCGACTCGATGGACATGGGTTTGGGTGAACTCCGGGAGTTGGTGATGGACAAGGAAGCCTGGTGTGCTGTGGCTCATGGAGTCACAAAGAGTCGGACACGACTGAGCGACTGAACTGAACTGAACTGAACTGAACTATATAACTTTGGATGAGTCAAGCTCCAAGCTTCAGTTTCTTTACCAGTTGAGTAATGGTAGCAAAAGAGAAACAAAATATCCAGATGGAGTGTGACCAGTGCAAGCAAAGGCATAGGGATAGATGGTTGTGTATAAGAAATCTAATAATTTAATTAATATTCAGGTGCAACCACAATACAATGTATATATTGTATCATATATAATAGTTATTATATACATTATATGTGTTTATATTTATAAAAATATATATCAATAATATGCTATTATATATTTGAGGATTTCATAATACAATTATAAATTTATTATATACTATATAATAAATACATTAATTAATATATAATAATATATAAATAATATAAGTTATATAATATAACATATTCCTGGGCATTACATAATTCTGAGACAACTCAAAAATTTTTTTTTCAACAATTAAAAATCACCATCATGAAAACAAAAGCTAGATTTTGGTAATGCTTCTCCCCAACTCCATTTTATTGACATCCAACACTGTGTACATTTAAGGTATACAAAATGGTGATTTGATACACTCAAATATTGCAAAATAATTGCCATTACAGCATTAGCTAACGCCTCTATCACATGACATAATTACCACTCCCTTGTGGTGAGAACATTTAAAATCTATTCTCTTACCAACTTTCTAGAATATTATACAGTATTATTATCAGCAGTCCCCATCTGTACACTAGATCCCCCAGAACTTATTCATTTTATATCTAGAAGTTTGTCCCTTTTGACCAACTTCTGCCCATTTCCCCCACTCTGTTGTAAGTGTATGCATATGTATCCCACATCTTCTTTATCCATTCATCTGTTCATGGGCACTTATGTTGTCTCCATATCTTGGCTATTGTAAGTAATGCTGCAATAAACATGGGAGTGCAGATATCTCTTCAAGATCCTGTTTTCATTTCCTATGTGTATGTATATCCAGAAGTGGGATTGCTGGATCATATGGTAGTTCTGTTTAGAATATGTGAAGAACCTCTATACTGTTTTCAATAGTGACTATATACATTCGCATTCCTACCAAGAGTGTCCCCTTTTCTCCACAGACAGCTTCACCAACACTTGTGTTTCTTGTCATTTAATGATAGCCATTCTAATAGATAGCAAATAGCAAACTCCAGGAGATAGTGAAGGACAGGGATGCCTAGGGTACTGCAGTCCGTGGGGTCGAAATGAGTCAGACACGACTTAGCAACTAAGCACTAACATTCCAATAAATGTAAGATGATATCTCATAGAAGTTTTAATTTTCTTTGAGAAAATAGCTATTTAGTACATTGGCACATTTTAAAATCTGATTGTTTGACAGTTTTGCTTTTGAGTTGTATGAGTTCTTTATATATTTTGAATTTTAACCCCTTATCAAATATATGATTTGCAAAAATTTTCTCCCAATCCACAGGTTGCTTTTTTTTATTTGTTTATTTTTGCTTGCTTCTTTTGCTCTGAGAAGCTCTGTAGTTTGATGTAGTACACTTTTTAACCCTGGCTTTTGCTACTTATGCTTTTGACATCACGTTCTAAAAATCATTTCCAAGACCAACATTAGGGAGCTTTCCCCTATGTCTTCTTCTGAGATTTTTATAGTTTCATAGATCATGTTTAAGTCTTTAATCCATTTTGAGTTAACTTTGGTGAGTGCTGTAAGATAGAGGTCCAATTTCACTCTTCGCATGTGGTTATCCAGTTTCCCAACACCATTTATTGAAGAGGCCATCCTTCCCCTATCGAGAGTTCTTGGCTCACCTTTCAAATATTAGTTGACCATATATGCAAGGGTTTATTTCTGGGCCCTCAATTTTTTCCATTGGTCTATATCTGTTTTTATGCCAGTGCCCTACTGCTTTGATGACTATAGCTTCATCGTATAATTTGAAATTAGGGAGCACGATGCCTCCGGCTTTGTTCTTTCCCAGGATTGTTTTGCCTATTCAGAGTCTTCTGTGGTTTCATTTGGTAATGTCTCAATAGTCTAGATTAAATATGAGAAGCAAAGGTAAACAAATGGGAGCAATTATATTTGCGTTTAAACCCAGTTTTTAAGTGGAGCTAGAGGATGGCTCCCTCTGGGAAAAGGTTGTTATTCATGGAAAATATGAGTGACAGCCACACTTTGGGAAACAAGAAATAAAATTACAGGACATTTCTGAAGGGGAAGAAAAGCAAGTCAGAGTCTGAAGCTGAGAATCCCTATTTAAGCATAGTGAATTAAAGGACTCTTAAAAGATAAATCTGACATGACAAGAACAAAGCCAAGAACATGGTAGTTAAAATAAAATGTAGATCATATGTGGAATGTGGAGTCCCTTGTTAAGAAGGAGACAGAAAATAGTGCATAAGTGAAATACCAGCTCAGCAGGTTTATAGATCTCTATCTCGAGTGATTATGAATATATAGAGAGAAATATTTTCATTTTGCAGCTGTACCAAAGCATCTTTCAGTAGCTCCATTATCATTTTCTTGTATATTTATTTTTATATCCACACAGAAAGATTGGAGTAGGTAAAAATATATGCTTTGTGTATACAAATATGCTAAAGTATTTATTCAATGGATAAAATTAAATCTTACCAGAAACTGTTTTTGAACACTACAGTTCCCTGCTGGCTAAGGGCACATTTCTCAGTCCCTTATTTTTCACCTAAAAATCTGAAAATAAGGCCCAATATAAGCCCAAGGAAGAGACATAGCTATTACACATAGAAATATTATGTGATCATCTACCCATCCAAGTTTTAAAAATAGACTGAAGTACTACTGTATCCAAGATTCATAGAAATTGTTTTAAAAATACGTGTGAATTGTATATTAAGTATTTGACTGAAATTCATGCACATATTTGTTCAGTTCAGTTCAGTCGCTCAGTCATGTCCGACTCTTCGCGACCCCATGAATTGCAGCACGCCAGGCCTCCCTGTCCATCACCATCTCCCGGAGTTCACTCAGACTCACGTTCATCGAGTCCGTGATGCCATCCAGCCATCTCATCCTCAGTCGTCCCCCTCTCCTCCTGCCCCCAATCCCTCCCAGCATCAGAGTCTTTTCCAATGAGTCTACTCTTCGCATGATGTGGCCAAAGTAATGGAGTTTCAGCTTTAGCATCATTCCTTCCAAAGAAATCCCAGGGCTGATCTCCTTCAGAATGGACTGGTTGGATCTCCTTGCAGTCCAAGGGACTCTCAAGAGTCTTCTCCAACACTACAGTTCAAAAGCATCAATTCTTCTGTGCTCAGCCTTCTTCACAGTCCAACTCTCACATCCATACATAACCACAGGAAAAACCATAGCCTTGACTAGACGGACCTTAGTTGGCAAAGTAATGTCTCTGCTTTTGAATATACTATCTAGGTTGGTCATAACTTTTCTTCCAAGGAGTAAGCGTCTTCTAATTTCATGGCTGCAGTCACCATCTGCAGTGATTCTGGAGCCCAAAAATAAAGTCTGACACTGTTTCCACTGTTTCCCCATCTATTTCCCATGAAGTGATGGGACTGGATGCCATGATCTTTGTTTTCTGAATGTTGAGCTTTAAACCAACTTTTTGCTTTCCTCTTTCACTTTCATCAAGAGGCTCTTTAGTTCTTCTTCACTTTCTGCCATAAGGGTGGTGTCATCTGCATATCTGAGGTTATTGATATTTCTCCCAGCAATCTTGATTCCAGCTTGTGTTTCATCTAGTCTAGCGTTTCTCATGATGTACTCTGCATAGAAGTTAAATAAACAGGGTGACAGTATACAGCTTTGACATACTCCTTTTCCTATTTGGAACCAGTCTGTTGTTCCATGTCCAGTTCTAACTGTTGCTTCCTGACCTGCATACAGACTTCAGGTAGGTGGTCTGGTATTCCCATCGCTTTCAGAATTTTCCACAGTTTATTGTGATCCACACAGTCAAAGGCTTTGGCATAGTCAATAAAGCAGAAGTAGATGTTTTTCTGGAACTCTCTTGCTTTTTCCATGATCCAGCGGATGTTGGCAATTTGATCTCTGGTTCCTCTGCCTTTTCTAAAACCAGCTTGAACATCAGAGAGTTCACGGTGAAGAGAGTTCAGCTGAAGCTTGGCTTGGAGAATTTTGAGCATTACTTTACTAGCATGTGAGATGAGTGCAATTGTGCAGTAGTTTGAGCATTCTTTGGCATTGCCTTTCTTTGGGATTGGGATGAAAACTGACCTTTTCCAGTCCTGTGGCCACTGCTGAGGTTTCTAAATTTGCTGGCATATTGAGTGCAGCACTTTCACAGCATCATCTCTCAGGATTTGAAACAGCTCCCTGGAATTCCATCACCTCCACTAGCTTTGTTCGTAGTGATGCTTTCTAAGGCCCACTTGACTTCACATTCCAAGATGTCTGGCTCTAGGTTAGTGATCACATCATCATGATTATCTGGATCGTGAAGATCTTTTTTGTACAGTTCTTCCGTGTATTCTTGCCACCTCTTCTTAATATCTTCTGCTCCTGTTAGGTCCAGACTATTTCTGTCCTTTATCAAGCCCATCTTTGCATGAAATGTTCCCTTGGTATCTCTAATTTTCTTGAAGAGATCTCTAGTCTTTCCCATTCTGTTCTTTTCCTCTATTTCTTTGCATTGATCGCTGAAGAAGGCTTTCTTATCTCTTCTTGCTATTCTTTGGAACTCTGCATTCAGATGCTTATCTTTCCTTTTCTCCTTTGCTTTTTGCCTCTCTTCTTTTCACAGCTCTTTGTAAGGCCTCCCCAGACACCCATTTTGCTTTTTTGCATTTCTTTTCCATGGAGATGGTCTTGATTCCTGTCTCCTGTACAATGTCACGAATCTCATTCCATAGTTCATCAGGCACTCTATCTATCAGATCTAGGCCCTTAAATCTATTTCTCACTTCCACTGTATAATCATAAGGGATTTGATTTAGGTCATACCTGAATGGTCTAGCGGTTTTCCCTACTTTCTTCAATTTGAGTCTGAATTTGGTAATAAGGAGCTCATGATCTGAGCCACAGTCAGCTCCTGGTCTTGTTTTCATTGACTGTATAGAGCTTCTCCATCTTTGGCTGCAAAGAATATAATCAATCTGATTTCGGTGTTGACCATCTGGTGATGTCCATGTGTAGAGTCTTCTCTTGTGTTGTTGAAAGAGGGTGTTTGCAATGACCAGTGCATTTTCTTGGCAGAACTCTATTAGTTTTTGCCCTGCTTCATTCCGCATTCCAAGGCCAAATTTGCCTGTTACTCCAGGTATTTCTTGACTTCCTACTTTAGCTTTCCAGTCCCCTATAATGAAAAGGACATCTTTTTTTGGGTGTTAGTTCTAAAAGGTTTTGTAGGTCTTCATAAAACCATTCAACTTCAGCTTCTTCAGCGTTACTGGTTGGGACATAGACTTGGATAACTGTGATATTGAATGGTTTGCCTTGGAGACGAACAGAGATCATTCTGTCGTTTTTGAGATTGCATCCAAGTACTGCATTTCAGACTCTTCTGTTGACCATGATGGCTACTCCATTTCTTCTGAGGGATTCCTGCCAAGAGCCCTTTAATTCAGACTTTTTCTATTGCTACAGATGGCTGTCATTACTGTATGAAATTAACCAGGTAAGGTTAATTGTTAGGTACTACAATTAAGTGAGTGTAATTAGCTTTTGCTTGATAAATTTCTGATTTAATCACATATTCTTTTTCCTTTTGCTTTATTTTCTTTTTCTAAAATATGAACTCCAGAAGGTAAAGTTAACATCTAATCAGGATCAGTTTTAAGTGAAAGACTGCTATAACATGTGCCTTTTCCCCTTGAAGAGCCTTGTTAAAGACCACCTTAGATTTTTTTTTTTCTAAGAACTAACTTTTGGTTGTACTTCTTTATTACAACTTTGCTTTCTATTCAGCCATTCTGCTCTTATTTTTATTCATGCTTTCTGTTATGGGTCAAATCGTGTCCCCCTACCTCCACTCCAGTACTCTTGCCTGGAGAATCCCAGGCAAGGAGAAGCCTGGTAGGCTACAGTCCATGGGGTCACAAAGAGTCGGCCACGACTGAGTGACTTTACTTTACTTACTTACCTCCAAAAGATACTGAAGTCCTTACCACTGGTACTTGACAATGTGACCTTAGCTAGAAATAGGGTCATTGCACATGAATTTAGTTAAGTTGTCACGAGGTCATACTAGAGTAGAAAGGTCTCTAATCCAACATGACTGAGGTCCTTTTAAGAGGAGGGGGATCTGGCCACAGACACACGTACAGAGGGTCGACAGTGTGAAGGTGCACAGGAAGAATGGCAGACGAAGACAGGATTGGAACAATGCATCTGTAAAACAAGGGCTTCCCAGGCGGCACTAGTGGTGAAGAACCCAGCTGCCGATGCAGGAGACCTAAGAGACAAGGGCTCGACCCCTGGGTCGGGAAGATCCCCTGGAGGAGGGAGAGGCAACTCATTCTAGTATTCTTGCCTGGAGAAACCCACGGACAGAGAAGCCCGATGGGCTATAGTCCATGAGGTCGCAAAGAGTCAGACATGACTGAAGCGACTTAGCACCCACGCACACCTCTAAGCCAAAGGACACCTGAGGTTCCAGAATCTAGTAGAGAGCCCTGGACAGTTCTTGCCCTCTTCACATCTTATCTACATCTTGATTTCAGACTTCTGGCCTCCAGAACTGTGAGACAATAAATTTCTGTTGTTTTAAGCCAACCATTCTCTGGTACTTTGCTACGGCGGCTCTAGGAAATGAACGTTTCCTTCCTTTTTGCACCCTTTATTACGCTATCATTTTTCCAGTTTGTATTTTAAATGGTTAGCTCATTTGCTTTCAATTTTTTTCTTAATAAAAAAAGGATATATGTTTATCTCTAGATACTACTTTATTCATTTTTGTAATTTTCATTTTGATTGTCCTTTTAATCCTGAGTTATTTGGTTATACATTTTTAAGTTTCAAAACACATGGAAATTTAAATATGTTTAGTGTTGATTTCCAATTTAATTAAATAATCATAAGACTATAGTCTGTATGATATTGATTTTCTTAAATTTGTCTCAACTACTTTTTAACCTAGTAAGTGATAAATTTCTTTTTAAAAGTTAGATGACACTGAAAAAGAATCCACTGTCCATATACTTTATTTGCTTGCTTCAGAGTATTACATGTAATTGATTTTTGTATTAGATCAAACTTTTAAATTTGGTATTCAAATATTCTGTGGAGTTGCTAATTTTATTTTATTTTTAACTGGAAGATAATTGCTTTGCAATATTGTGATGGTTTCTGCCATGCATCAATATGAATCAGCATAGGTATACATGTGTCCCCTTCCTCTTGAAACTCCCTCCCTCCTCCCACTCCATCCTACCCATCTAGGTTGTCACAAAGCACCAGATTTGGGTCCCCTGCGTCATACAGTAAATTCCCACTGATTACCTATTTTACATATGGTGTGCGCATGTGTTGGTTCAGTAGTGTCTGACGCTTTGTGACGCTATGGACTGTAGCCCGCCAGGCTCCTCTCTCCGTGAAATTCTCCAGGCGCGAATACTGGAGTGGGTTGCCGTGACCTCCTCTAGAGGATCTTCCCAACCCAGGGATCAACCGTGTATCTCTTCTGTCTCCTGTATTGGCAGGCGGGTTCTTTACCGTTAGCATCACCTGGGAAGCCTTTACAAATATAATGTATCTATTTCAGTGCTACTCCTTCAAATCATCCCTTGCAGGGGAGTTGCTAATTTGTAAAGTTCTGCTTGATCTATCAATGGTGTGTTAAAATTCTTTACCATGATACTCGACTAGTAAATCTCTGTATAATATGGTCAGTGTTGCTTTACATATTTTGAGGTATTTACAGGTTTGTGATCGTTATATATATATCATGCTATTGTATAGTGTACCTCTATATACTTATTAATTTTTGTGTTTTTAAATTCTATTGTATCTGATATTAAGATTTCTATACAACTTTCTTTTTGTTATTATATTTATTGTGAAACATTTCCTATATTTTTTATTTTTCCAAATGACTATTTTAAACATGTCTGTTATGTATAGTATGTAACTGATTTTGGCATTTTATGTATTCTGATAATATCCTTGTTTTAAATCAATTTTTAACACATTTGTGGTTGCAGAAGTTAATGAGTATTTGAACTTCTTTTTAACTCTTTTTATTTTATTTTTA
Source organism: Nanger dama (assembly GCA_917880005.1). Taxonomy (NCBI): domain Eukaryota; kingdom Metazoa; phylum Chordata; class Mammalia; order Artiodactyla; family Bovidae; genus Nanger; species Nanger dama. The sequence continues at coordinate 410,231 of CAKJTW010000097.1, read as the reverse complement.
CCATCTTTTGCTCTTCCCCCCCCCCCCCCACTTTTCCTGCCTTCTCTTGCATTAAAAACATTTTGTACATTCCCTTTTTCCTATTCTGCTGGCTTAGGAGCCAGACATAGCATTTTATTTTAGTAGGAATTTTTAAATTGTTAACATACATACTTAACTATTCCATTTTCTGAAAACATCTAAGATTATTCAGTATTTTTGTCCTTTCCCCTGACATGAAACTAATCTTAGCATATATATAAACCTCCCGTTGAGTAATTCTCATTTTCTTTACCCTTCCTTTACTCCCTTTGGCTTTTTCACTTTTGTTTAGAGTTTTGTCTAGAGTTCATCATTTTAATAAATGCAAAAATGGTGCGTTTTTAAGAAAATTAAATTTGCTAATCTAATTTATCAATTTCTCTGTTTATCATTATCAATCTCTGTTTCTTTTTGTTTTTCCTGAAATGCATTCTTACTAGTTATGTTCATGAGAGTCTCTGAGTAGAAATATTTTAATCATTGTCTTTTTTAAAATGTCTTTGACTCTCACTGTTAATAATAGTTTCAAGAGATATAAGATTTTTGTACTCTCAGCTATTTTGCCTTAGGACTTATAAAGATACTATTTAATTGTTATCTGGCATAGATTTCTACATATGAAAAGTAAGCTATCAGTCAAATTTTCATTCCTATGAAGGTGATACATCTTTTCTAACAGCTTTTAAGTTCTCTATTTATCTGATGTTACACTGTTTCACTAGGATGTGTGAATATATGTTTTTCTTGCTTGGTGGTTTATGCTGCTGCTAAATCACTTCAGTCGTGTCTGACTCTGTGCGACCCCAGAGACGGAAGCCCACCAGGCTCCCCCCGTCCCCAGGATTCTTCAGGCAAGAACACTGGAGGGGTTGTCATTTCCTCCTCCAATGCATGAAAGTGAGAAGTGAAAGGGAAGTCGCTCAGTCGTGTCTGACTCTTAGCGACCCCATGGACTGCAGCCCACCAGGCTCCTCCTTCCATGCGATTCTCCAGGCAAAAGTACTGGAGTGGGGTGCCATTGCCTTCTCGACTCTTCAAATCTAATATAGAAGATCTTTTTTGACTATGGAAAATTCTTAGCTATAACCTCTTCAAATAGTGGTTTCCCACCGTTCTGTTCATCTTCAAGTCCTACAACCCCTTGGAGACGTTATGTTGAAGACTCACTTGACCTCTCTTTCTCTTAATTAACTAGAGCTTCCCAGGTGGCACTACCGGTGAAGAATCCACTCGCCAGTGCAGGAAACTCAAGAGACACAGGTTCAGTCCCTGAGTCAGGAAGATCTTTGGAGGAGGAAATGGCAACCCACTCCAGTATTCTTGCCTGGAAAATTCCATGGACAGAGGAGCCTGGCAGGCTGCAGTCCATGGGGCTGCAAAGAGTCAGACACGACTGAGCACGCACGCACTCTCTTAACATTTCACTCACATTTTTTAAATCTCTTGTCTTCCTGCCTTGTTTCTTGGGTGAAATCTTCAGCACTATCTTTAATTCATTAATTTTCTTTTAAACTGTTTCTGGTGTAGAGCTTATCTCATCTGTTGGATTTTTATTTTAATGACTCTGCTTTTCATTTCTAAGATTTCTAGTTGTTCTTTTCAGCCTCCATCCATTCTAATTTCCTTTATGCTGGCATTTTTTTCTCACAAAGTCTTGCTCTTTTTCTAATGGAAGTTATTCCTTCACATATCTCTTTGAACATTCTAAATATAGTTAAACCTTTTCTCAGATTATTCCATAAAAGTAGTTTCAACAGTAATAAATTCATCTTCTTTGGTCTAGTCGGCTCTTACTTATCATAGGATTTTGGCTGAGTTGCTCATTTTGAGACTAGGCTTGCCTTCCTTCCATCTCTCTTTCCCTCCACTCCCAGTGTGTTTTCTCCTTCCTGTCTAGTGGTTTTGTAACTGCCCTCATGCTGCTCTTGGCTCTGTGGACCCCAGTTCAGACCCAGATCTACTAACGGATCTTCAGAGATCCAGCCCACAAGGACTGAAGACAGATCCAGGCACCAAGCCAGGTGATGGACTGCTCCCTGTCCTAGTCACAGGGTCAGATCTGTGTCTTCTCTCTCCTCTAAGACCACAGTTTGCTAAAAGCTGTAGCCCCAGGCAGGAACAACTTCTTTTGACCTCCTTTCAAGAATAGGAGGAGCCTGCATCTGCCTCTGACTTCAAGCAGTGAACCTGGCTTCAGTCTCCCATCTCTGCGTGGAATGCTTTTAATTTACCCTGGAAGAGCCAAACTCTAGCTAGAATTGCCTGGTTCCAGACCTAGAGCCCTGTAAGCTTGTGGCTTCCGCTCGGCTTGAGTTTTGTATGTCTATCCCAGTTCTGGGCCACAGAAGTGTTTATTTAGTTTTTAAGCTTGATACATCTCATTTATCATTGCTATGTTTTTGGAGTAGAGATGCGTCAAAGTACAAACATTCAGAGCGGTCTGGATTAGGTTTGCATGCCAGCTTCTTCAGTGAACTGAAGACTCTGTAATGCATTTAGCTCAATCCTTAGTTCACTTTTAGGTGAGAACAGGATTTAGCCTGTGGCTAGATGTCACAACTGAAATAATGTCAAAAGCGTAGCTCTTTAAACGATTTCATCTTAACATCTGTTTATCTAGTAACTAGCTTGATTATCTAACCAATCTAATTCATTGGTCATGATACTGAGCATATCAAACTTTCCAACTTCCAGTTACTTTTCTTGTCAACATTTTCATAGAATCACAAGCATTTTTTTGAAATGGAAAAGAAAGATGGAAGAAATATCATCTCTTAGCCTTTGAATTCTGGAATCTTCTAATGATTATTTTTACCAAGTAAATAAACCCAGGAGTAAATGAAATGTGGTTTACTGTTATGCTTCCCAGAATTTCTTGCAGCCAACTCAGAATTATAGCATCTTAGACATGGAAGAATTTCTTCCTATGAGCACACTGAATATTTTTTTCCTGTTGGTCTGTATCCCATTTGCAAAGTTTAATGACTAAAATGCAAAGACTTTATTTAGAAGGTCCTGTGCAAAGGTAAAAACCCATTTCAAAGGAAGTTCAGACATTCAGCTGCTTTCTTTGAAGGCAACTCATTTCCTAAAAATGTTCTGAAAACTTTCTGATGGGACCAGAGAAAGCAGAGAAGGCTGTTTCACCCTTCATTTTGTTATAAATGGAGTTGTGTTGCCGGTGGCATGTTGGTACATGTTTAATAACTAGCTCTTGGAGGGGGATCATAGTGTTTGTCAACTTCCATGTTGTAAATACTCCCACTGTGGCTCATTTCAAACTAACAGTGTGTCATTGCTAAACACAGAACTGAAAGGAGATGTTCACAATAGGTTTTCTGGGCAGGTAGGGCTGAGCTTCAGCACCATGGAGTGCTAATGCCAAATGCAATAGATTCTTTCCAGATTTCAGCTTGACCTCGCAGCAGCACTCAGCACAGTTGCTTGTACTATTATTGAGACCCTCTGCCCTTGCCCTCTCTGCCAGCGGTGCCGCCTAGTCTCCCCTAAGCTTGGGTTAATATAAGTATCGCTGTCAGCAACTCCTCCTCTCTGCTTCTATTACTAGAGACATTTGGCCCTCTTGGAGATGTTGTTCATTTCTTTCTACATTTCCCCCAACCCTGGGTGATCTCATCCAGTCCCATAGCTTTAAATATCACCGAAATGCTGTTAACTCCCGTATTTTTATCTCTAGCCCAGACCTTTTCTTTGATATCCAAGCTTGATATCCAACTGCCTACTCAGATATCTCAGAGGCAACTCAAACTTAAGTTGTCCAAAAACTGAATTCTTAACCCTCCTCCTCCCATCTTTCCTATCTAAGTAGATGAAACTACCATCTGTTCATTCTCTAAAACCACAAACCTAGGCGTCATCTAGGCAAGCTCCCTCCCCTTTGATCATAACAAGCAATCCATTCTAAATACTACTGAAACCACTTTTGAAATATTTCTCGAATCTCTCTGTATCTCTCCATGTCCAAGCTCTCACCAGGGCCAATGAACTACAGCAGCTGAACTCCTAAAGCACTACCCATCTTCTCTTGCCCCTTCCTCCTATGTTCGCCACAGTGGGTAGAGAGACTGTTTAAACATCTTTAAAACCTTTATTGCTTTTTCCATTGCATTTAGTAGAAAATGAAACATCCTTACATGGCCTACAGGGCTTGCATGATCAGATTTCTTTAATTCTCCAACCTCATTTCCTACCACTCTCCTCCTCACTACCACAACTTGGCCCTACAAGTTGCTTAAGAGTCTTAACACACGTAATTCTGAGTATTGAACTGTTTGCCCGTTTTATGTCTATCTTCTCCCATTAAACTGTAAGCTACATGAGTACAAGGACCATATCTATTACACTCATTGTATAACTAAGGCCTAGCCCATAGTAAGTGCTCAATAGATATTTGCTGAAAAAAAGTAATAAGTAAATGAATGAACACAAGATCAGATTTTCAGATCAGTTCAGTTCAGTTCAGTTCAGTTGCCTTTGTGACACCATGAATCACAGCACGCCAGGCCTTCCTGTCCATCACCATCTCCCTGAGTTCACTCAGATTCACGTTCATCGAGTCCGTGATGCCATCCAGCCATCTCATCCTCAGTCGTCCCCTTCTCCTCCTGCCCCCAATCCCTCCCAGCATCAGAGTCTTTTCCAAGGAGTCTACTCTTCGCATGAGGTGGCCAAAGTACTGGAGTTTCAGCTTCAGCATCATTCCTTCCAAAGAAATCTCAGGGCTGATCTCCTTCAGAATGGACCGGTTGGATCTCCTTGCATCCAGGGGATTCTCAAGAGTCTTCTCCAACACCACAGTTCAAAAGCATCAAGTCTTCGGCAGTCAGCCTTCTTCACAGTCCAACTCTCACATCCATACATGACCACAGGAAAAACCATAGCCTTGACTAGATGGACCTTAGTCGGCAAAGTAATGTCTCTGCTTTTGAATATACTATCTAGGTTGGTCATAACTTTTCTTCCAAGGAGTAAGCGTCTTCTAATTTCATGGCTGCAGTCACCATCTGCAGTGATTTTGGAACCCAAAAAATAAAGTCTGACATTGTTTCCACTGTTTCTCCATCTATTTCCCATGAAGTGATGGGACTGGATGCCATGATCTTCGTTTTCTGAATGTTGAGCTTTAAGCCAACTTTTTCACTCTCCTCTTTCACTTTCATCAAGAGGCTTTTTAGCTCCTCTTCACTTTCTGCCATAAGGGTGTTGTCATCTGCATATCTGAGGTTGTTGATATTTCTCCCGGCAATTTTGATTCCAGCTTGTGTTTCTTCCAGTCCAGCATTTCTCATGATGTACTCTGCATAGAAGTTAAATAAGCAGGGTGACAATATACAGCCTTGACGTACTCCTTTTCCTATTTGGAACCAGTCTGTTGTTCCATGTCCAGTTCTAACTGTTGCTTCCTGACCTGCATACAGATTTCTCAAGAGGCAGGTTAGGTGGTCTGGTATTCCCATCTCTTTCAGAATTTTCCACAGTTTATTGTGATCCACACAGTCAAAGGCTTTGGCATAGTCAATAAAGCAGAAGTAGATGTTTTTCTGGAACTCTCTTGCTTTTTCCATGATCCAGCCCATGATCCAGCGGATGTTGGCAATTTGATCTCTGGTTCCTCTGCCTTTTCTAAAACCAGCTTGAACATCAGGAAATTCACAGTTCACGTATTGCTAAAGCCTGGACATTTTAAGGGTATACATTTTGGACATATGCAAAGAGGCAACTGGAGTGGCTATTGCCATTGAAGCTTCTAGAATGCTGTCACAGTTCCTTTGATGACAATATAAAGTTGGGAGAATTTCCTGGAAAGAAAGCGTAGAAAACAAACCAAGGAAATGTATGAACCTCCCTGAATATGATTAAAATGCAAAATAAAGCAACACCGTCACCAGGTATATTTACTTTTATGAAAACAAGTGTTAAAAGAAGAGAGTCTAGCATAGAGTTTAGACCACAAATGGTGGTTCAGGTGGTAAAGAACCTGCCTGCAGTGCAGGAGACCTGTGTTTGATCCCTGGGTCAAAAAGATCCCCTGGAGAATGAATGGCAACCCACTCCAGTGTTCTTGCCTGGAGAATTCCATGGACAGAGGAGCCTGGCGGGCTCAGTCCATAGGGTCACAAAAGAATTGGACATGACTTAGCGACTAAACAACAGCAACTTATACTTCATTAGGATGGGAGTTGTATCCACCCCTATTTATTTACTTTTTAATGGACTTTATTTTTTAGAACAGTTTTAGCTTCACAGCAAAACTGAGCAAAGCATACAGAGATTTCCCATAATACCCCCTTTACCTCCCCCACACACAGCCTTTACCATTATCAATATCCCCCACCAGAATGGGACAGTTTTTTCAACTGATAAGCCCAAACTGACACATTATAATTACCCAAAGTCCATAGTTTACATTAGGGTTTATTCTTGTACATGCTTTGCTGCTGCTGCTAAGCTACTTCAGTCACATCCGACTCTGTGCGACCCCATAGACGGCAGCCCACCAGGCTCCCCCATCCCTGGGATTCTCCAGGCAAGAACACTGGAGTGGGTTGCCATTTCCTTCTCCAGTGCATGAAAGTGAAAAGTGAAAGGAAGTCGCTCAGTTGTGTCTGACTCTTAGTGACCCCATGGACTGCAACCTACTAGGCTCCTCCGTCCATGGGATTTTCCAGGCAAGAGTACTGGAGTGGGGTGCCATTGCCTTCTCCATGTACATGCTTTGGGTTTTGACAAATATAAAACTGCATAATGACATGTACCCACCATTATAAGATCATACAAAATAAAGAGCTGACTGTCCTAAAAATCCTCTATGTTCTGCCTACTCACCCTTCACTCAACCCTTGGCCACCATTGATCTTTTTTGTCTCCATAGTTTTCCATTTCCCAGAACTGTCATATAATTGAAATCATACTGGCTAGTTCATTTCTTTTCAGTGCTGAATAGCATTCCATTTTCTGGATTTATTACTGTTGTGAGAAATGCTGGGCTGGATGAAACACAAGCTGGAATCAAGATTGCCAGGAGAAATATCAATAACCTCAGATATGCAGATGACACCACCCTTATGGCAGAAAGTGAAGGAGGACTAAAGAGCCTCTTGATGAAAATGAAGGAGGAGAGTGAAAAAGTTGGCTTAAAACTCAACATTCAGAAAACTAAGATCATGGCATCTGGTCCCATCACTTCATGGCAAATAGATGGGGAAACAGTGGAAACAGTGAGAGACTATTCTGGGGACTCCAAAAATCACTGCAGATGACTGCAGCCATGAAATTAAAAGATGCTTGCTCCTTGGAAGATAGGTTATGATCAACCTAGACAGCATATTTAAAGGCAGAGATGTTACTTTACCAATATAGGTCCGTCTAGTCCAGGCTATGGTTTTTCCAGTAGTCATGTATGGATGTGAGAGTTGGACTGTGAAGAAAGCTGAGCACCAAAGAATTGATGCTTTTGGACTGTGGTGTTGGGGAAGACTCTTGAGAGTCCCTTGGACTACAAGGAGATCCAACCTGTGCATCCTAAAGGAAATCAGTCCTGAATATTCATTGGAAGGACTGATGCTGAAGCTGAAACTTCAATACTTTGGCCACCTGATGCGAAGAGCTGAGTCATTTGAAAAGACCCTGATGCTGGGAAAGATTGAAGGGAGGAGAAGGGGACAACAGAGGATGAGATGGTTGGATGGCATCACCAACTCAATGGACATGAGTTTGGGTAAACTCCGGGAGTTTGCGATGGACACGGAGGCCTGGTGTGCTGCAGTCTGTGGGGTCACAAAGATTTGGACACGACTGAGCAACTGAACTGAACTGACCTGATTACTATTTATGTATCCATTCATCTACCGAAGGACATCTTAGCTGTAACCAAGTCTTAGCAATTATGAATAAAGTTGCTATAAACATCTGTGTATAGGTTTTTGTTAGCACAAAGTTTTCAATACCAAGGAGTGAGATTGCTGGATTTTTGGTAAGAATATATTTAGTTTTATAATAAATAGCCAAATTGTCTTCCAAAGGGATCATATCATTCTGTGTTCTCACCAGCAATGAATGAGATTTCCTATTGTTCCATATACTCACCAGCATTTTGTGTCAATATTCTGGACTTGGCAATTATAATAGGTGTGTAGTGGTATGTTACCAATGTTTTAGATTGGCATTTCTCTTTGACTTTTGAGACGATGTAGAGCATCTTTTTCATGTGCTTATTTGACATCTACATATCTTCTTTGATAAAGTGCCTATTAAGGTTAACAAGCCATTTTTTTTTAACCCAATTGTTCATGCTCTAATTGTTGACTTTTAATTTTTATGTTTATCCAAGTTATGCTTGCATATATTTTTTTAATCAAGTAATCTATAAGTATTGCTATTCAAATCAGCATTTTCTTGAACCCAGTCTTGTTACCTATGTCTCAGTGACAGTGCTGGCAACTGATTCTCCTAGTAACTATTTCTAAATTTCTAAAAGCTATTCTTATGTTGGTCCTTTTTGATTTTTCAGTTCCCGGCATTATCTATTAATTGGAAGGTGAGGATTTAGTGCTCTCTCACCTTCACAGCTCTCCCCTGTATTATATCTCATATCCACTCTCTCCTCAACTCTCATTCTACAATACAGTTGCAACCAATTTTATTTTTATATTTAGTGTTTATACTATTTTGACTATATGATATGATTAACAGCTAAGCAATGTAGTATACTGTCTAGATTTTTCTTTCCCAAACATTTTATTTTACATAGTCTTGTTTTGTTTTTAAAATGTGTTTACTTTTTAACGTACTTAGGGCCAAGTCATCTCCAAATTCTTCCCCAGTTGTGCAAATACCTTCTCAATAGAGTGACTCCCATTGTTGCTGACATTCAGTCGCTAAGTCATGTCCAACTCTTTGAGACCCCATGGACCGCAGCATGCCAGGCTTCCCTGTCCTTCACAATCTCCCAGGTCATTTCATTAAAGGATGTGGCCTTGGCCCACCTATGTCAATATAATTAGATCTGTTCTCAAGGGCTGGACAGATGTCCCAGAGAAGACTTCCAATTTTCTACTTAGATGAAAAGCCTAAGCTTGGCTGCTGGTAGACCAGGAACTGATTAAGGAAAGAAGTAATACAGGTACCAACATTCAGTGAGTAAAATTTCACCTAATACCTCTGGGTTTAGTATGGTATCCCCATCCTCAATTATGTCTGGTGCTCCCTGGTTCAGAAAACATTCCTGGGTGGGAGAGATAATATGGACATCTAACTGTTTTGATCTGTTTTTAAAAGTAGACTTACTGAAATATAATTCACTTACCATATAATTTCATCCAATTAAAGTGCACAGTTCAATGATTTTTACTACATTCACTGAGTTGAGCATCCATCACCACGAACAATCTTAGAATGTTTTATTACCACCAAACAAAATTCATTTCTGTCAGACAAAACTCCAATTTTACCTCTAGCTCTGCTAGAGGTCACTTCAGTCATGTCTTACTCTGTGTGACCCCACAGACAGCAGCCCCCCAGGCTCCCCCATCCCTGGGATTCTCCAGGCAAAAGTACTGGAGCTGGTTGCCATTGTCTAGGCAACCATTAATCTACTTCCTATTTCTATAAATTTGTCTATTCTAGGCAGTTCATATAAATGGAGCCAGGCAGTATGTGGTCCTTTGAACTTAGTTTCTCTCACTTAGCATGATGTTTCAAAGTTCACCCTTGTTTTATACTAAATCAGAACTTCATTTCTTTCTTTGGTAAATAGTATGCCACTGTGTGGATATATCACATTTCATATATCCATTTATCCATCTAACTGCTTTGTAAGTAGACTTTTATCCAATCTGCTGACTATAGCTCTGCTTCAATATCACTTCAAAAGAACCTCCAGTTCCCACTTTCTCAGCCTTTTGCAGGTTCTTGAGTGTAAACTGGGTCACTTCTCAGTTTCCCAGCCACTGTCATAAACTTGGCATTCTCCAGTTTTCCAAGTAGCTGTCACGAGACTAGGTGTTTTCTAGCAGCCCACACTTTGTCTGTTTTCTCTTGTCCTAGTCTTTCTGTCATTATAGTTTATTGCCTTCCTTTCTCAACCTTAATCCTTCTGTTTATACTTTAGAACAGTTTAGAAGGGACTGCAGGCTAATGTATACATTTAATTGCCATCTTCAACTAAAGTACCTAATATCAATATTTATTAATATAAGAAGAGACGGCTTTAATCTAGATTTTTCAAAATCTGAAATCAGCAGAAAGAGCGTAAAATGCACCAACATCGTAAAACAACCATAAATAAGTATCTTAGACAAATGCAGGCATGCAAGATGCTAGTAGATGGTGTGGCTCTGGGTTTCATTTTAGACGAATATAACCAAACGAAACATATCTGCCCTGGTCCTTACTGATCTGTCCATTATCCCTGGTTCTTGTTCATCTACTGATCCTTTTCTGCATCCCACACTGTCCCACATCCCATGCCCTCCTCTATCAACAAAACTTTCTGATGTCAGGAAGCATTTTATACTAATTACAGAACATTCTCAGTCTCTCAGTCCACCATTGCTCTTTTAAGTAGATTCTTCATGTTCTCTGGTTCTAGCTATGTATATTCTGGTCTATATAACACCAGAGCATTAAGACATCTGCTTGCTTCGAAGATCCAGTAAAATGATTTCAGCATGTGCCCTTTCCCTGGAAACAGCTTTTTCAGTGGAAACAGCTGCTATATAATATGGTCGCTTACACAGACTTCCTGGGTTTCCCTGGTGGCTCAGGGTTAAAGAATCTGCCTGCAATGCAGGAGACGAGAGTCTGATCCCTGGGTCAGGAAGATCCCCTGGAGAAGGAAATGGTAAACCATTCCATACTCTTGCCTGGGGAATCCCATGGACAGAGGAGCCTTACAGGCTGTAGTCCATGGGGTTGCAAAGAGTTGGATACGACTAAGTGAACAACAATAAAATTTCATATCTAGTCACTCTGCATAGTACTACTAGTTTGAAGTCTCACTTTATATCTATGGATCAGTATGCACCAGGGAATCTCAATGTCTTAGAAAAACTGAGCCTAGTGGATCAGGTTGACAGACCTGGGTGGACAAGGAAAGTCTAAGTTCTAATTCAGAACCTTCTTCCAACTTGCTGTGTGGCTTGTATGAATCATTTTATACTCTCTCAGTTTTCAGCATGCAATAGTGTCTATTAGCTTCTCAAGGGCATTGCGAGAAAGGGCATAGTGGTGGTCAAAAGAGAAAATGAACTGAAAATACAATATGAAGAGCCCCTCAGGGCCTCTGCTGAAGGTCCAGTGGTTAAGAATCCGCCTCCAATGTAGGGGACACAGGTTCAATCCCTGGTTGAGAAACTAAGATCCCACATGCTATGGGGTAAGTACTGAGCCCAGGCATTTTAGAGTCCTCGCCAAAACAAAGAACCCACATGCTGCAACTAAGACTGGCACGGCCAAATAAATAAATGCATAGTTGATTTAAAAGAAGAACTCCTCAATAGTTCCAACCTGTAGCAAGAAAAGAAACAAGGCAGTACTGGAAAACCCAGCACAAACACAGCCAAACCAAAGGCTTGTTGTGAAAAAGAAAAGGGAACAATGTCTGATTTTAACATTCACACATTCCAAACCACAGTCATCCAAGCCTTTCTCCTGCAGCCAAGCCCGTTGATGGGAGCCAGGTCTAGAGGAAAATTTCCAGAAATCAGATTTTGGCAAAGTTTTGCCACTAAACCTGCAAAGAATACAGTTCCGTTTTGGGGGATTTTTTTTTTTTTAAAGAACATATTCATTCCTTTTAGCCACAGGCTTTCATGGACCATGTTTATTTTTCCTTTTCAGGTTATAGTACATGGATTTTTCATCGTCCGATGTGAGAAACACACATTTCTTTCCTTTCTTCTTTCCTTCCTCACACAATTCTTTCAACTCGTGGGTGGTTAGCCAAAGTGTAAGACTGTATTTTAGAGAATCTATTTTCTTATATTATCATTAAATTATTTCTGAGAAAGAATGAGTTAATAAGTCCACTGTCTGAGGGCTTTGAGAAGAAGCAAACACGCATCCAGCGCGAGGTATGGTTATGGATTTTAAGTACAGTCCCTGGACGTGTGGTCTAAGTGGCCCAGAGTCCTGCACCCAGAGGGGACAGCAGGCCCTGGGTCTGCTTTGGATGGTTTCATAAACCAAAAACAGCCACTGCAAGTGCACTGGCTTGAGAGGAATGTCTAAGAAAATTGCCTTCCTTCTTCTTACAACGTGTCATTACAGAAAAATAGGAACCCGTACATTCCAATCTGATTTCCACTTAACTCTACAAGCCTGTAAATTTTGCCATGAGGTAAGGGGCTGATTCAGACCTCTAGAATCCTTGTGGTTCCACAGACACTATTTTAAAATGGATATTCCTTTGAGTTTCTCAATGTTATTCTGCGAGGGTCATGGAATAAATGGAGCTCTGTCTGATGAGAACTCCCAGTCCTGGTAAACAAGAACAGGGATGCCTGGTAGCCAAGTAGCTGCCTTGTATTTTAAAGGTTAGGAGTTCAAATCTTGTGGGTTTGCACTTGGCCTCAAGCGTGCACGTATCTTGGTTGAAGAAGCAATAACATTACAGGATGGAATCTGGCCTACCCCCAGCTGAGTTCTGGCTACAATTAATCAAACAAATACTTCTTATGGAATGCTTTACCTCCTAGATCCTGAACAAAGGCTCTACATTCCAGGAGGCATAGGAAAGCCTTATTTTCAAGCGTCCTGCCCCCTATAGTGTATAGATACTTGAATTCCATCACATAGACTAGAGTTCATACTTGACACATTCTTTAAATTTTTATGTACCTGTAGCCCCAGGTCTCGTTTCCCCTCTTCATTTTCTTTTCTTCTGATTTTCCAGGAAGATAATAATTTACAGATTTAAAGTCATGCTTCTTGTGCCACTGACCCACTGGAAATAGATGCCATTGGCAGAAAACATAACCAGAACTAGGGGCTATAATTTTAGTGGTCCATCAGCTTCATAATAGCATTTTACTGTTAATAAAGCACTTTACAAATATGATCTTTTTTATTTATTCTCATATGGGTGTACAAGCTCAGTTGCTCAGCTGTGTCTGACTCTTTGCCACCCTATAGACTGTAGCCGGCTAGGCTCCTCTGTCCATGGAACTTTCCAGGCAAGAGTACTGGAATGGGTTGCCGTTTCCTCCTCCAGGGGATCTTACGACCCAGGGATCAAACCCTCATCTCCTGCACTGCAGGCAGATTCTTTACCGCTGAGCCACCAGGGAAAGCCATTGGTTACAGTAAATATTTTTGTGCCCGTTTTGCAGACAAAAAGAGAGATAAAGACTCAGATTAAGAGTTTTACTCTAAATCACTCAGCAAGTTACTGTCAGAGCTGGTACTCCAGCCCAGACCTTTATAACTCTAAATGTTTTCATCACTATAGCAGAATTGCTTTTAATAGCAAAAAACTATTTGTTGTTAAGTCACTAAGTCACGTCTGACTCTTTGTGACCCCATGGACTGCAGCATGCCAGGCTTCCCTGGCCTTCACTGTCTCCCAGAGTTTGCTCAAACTCATGTCCATTGAGTCAGTGATGCCATCCAACTATTTCATCCTCTGTCATCCCCTTCTCCTCCTGCCTTCAATCTTTCCCAGCATCAGGGCCTTTTCCAGTGAGTCGGCTCTTCACCTCAGATGGCCAAAGTATTGGAGCTTCAATTTCATTATCAGTCCTTCCAATGAATATTCAGGACTGATCTCCTTTAGGATTGACTGGTTTGATCTCCTTGCTGTCCAAGGGAGTCTCAACAGTCCATTTATGTTCCAGAGTCTGTTGCTAGTCCTATTTTATTGAACTGTGCTTGGTGATGCCACTACAATCATGGAAGGAAAACAAATGCAGAAGCTCCCTGTAGATGTTGAACACAGAATACCAACAGTTAAATTGATTTAATTAAATTATCTGCTACCTCATTCCCTATACACCCACAATAAAGGGAAATAGCTAATGCTTTATGCTCCCTTGCTTCAAGAATGCCTGAAATTAGAAATATTCCAGCCCTGTGACCTGAAGTTGCCTCAACAGGATGTTCTGTTTTTAAATCAAAACACCAGTCATTTTCTTTCTGGTTGTTCTTATTGCCAGTGGGACTTTGGACAAATAATTCCCAGGAAAGCTATCAATATATGTGTGAGAAGAAGACTGTAACAATACCTTTTCCCTACCTTGCTGGCAAAGGTGTTGGGGAAAACAATCAGATAATGTGTATCTTGTGCTTTGAAAGCCTAGAAAGAAAGTTTACACGCAAAGGCATAATTATATAGAGTTTGTCATGATACCACCATCTATATTTTACATGTGTGGTTTTTACCTAAGATACTGATGAATATAATTTGGTGCTCATTTTGATGTTTAAGGTTATGATCATATTACAATAAAATAGTAAAAGAGCCTAAGTTGAGAAAATGAGGCATCTTCTCCTCTTAAAAACTTCTGAATGACAGAGACATTTTTGTATATCTTTTCCACCTGGTCCTGCAGTTAGGACCACCTTCTTCCACTTCTTTATCAGTCACGTGATCCCCCTCTAAAAGGGTGAGGGTACTGTAGCAAGGGGGTAGCCTGGAGAGGAGAAAAACTGTGTCCAGTTGTACCGAGGGGTTACCATAATGTGAAACCCCAGTTTTAGGATTTCTATGATCATGCCTCTAGAAAGCCTATACTCATCACGCCTATGCCCACAGAGCAATATCCTGTCCTCAGTTAGTAGAATCAAACTAGATGACCTTCCCCCCATCCCCTGGCAGCATTTGAATTTGTTCAAAAGAATAATTTAAAAAAATTATTTATTTGGCTGTGCTGGGTCTTAGCTGTAGAACACAGGGTCTTCATTGTGGCATGCAGGATCTTTTATTAATAGTTGCAGCTTGAGAACTCTTAGTTGTGACATGTGGGATCCAGTTCCCTGACCATGGATTGAACCCAGGCCCCTTGCATTGTGAGCGCAGAGTGTTAGCCACTGGGCCACCAGGGAAGTCCTAAGAACAATTCTAAAATCTACAACCATAGCGTGTAATCCTACTGAATCTCTTTTTAGTGTGCCAGGCATTATCCAGCCTGCCACACCATCACTATCTGAATCACGGGGTCTCCAATACAGACCTGTTAAATACTGTTCCTCAGAGAAACGGGCATCCAGTGGGGAGACAGACAAGCACTCAGGACCAATAACCAGTGCAGGACCTGACACACAGTAGGACTCACAGGAGACTTGCTGAGCAAATGGGCAGCCTCTGCTGCGTGGTGATGAGGACCTTAAGAAAGGAAGCACGAGGGGCCGTGGGAACACACACCAGGGCACCTGACCACACTGAGCAGGAGAGAGAGACTGAAAGAAAGACCTTGTGTGGTGGCTGTGTGTGGGAAGGTGGGAGGGCACGTGGTTTACAGAGGCAAGAGCATTAGGTGTCAGGCTTTTCATCTCCCCCAATTGACTTTTTTTTTAAAAATATGCTGTTCACAGCCCAGTAAGGTCTCAACCCTCAGTGTGAAAAATTCTACATTTTAAAAAGAATTTTCTCTTCTACATAACTGTTGACCTTGCAGTCAAGAACTAGGCAAAAGAACTGAAAGGTTTGCTTGGGAGTCTTACGTTTCTGCTGGGGAGCACAGTTCATTTACATCCCATGTCCATCGCATTCAATCTGCAGTCATGCCAACCAGCTGTATTAGTTTCTCATTGCTGCTGTGACAAAGTGCCACCAACTTGGTGGCTCAAAACAACAGAAATCTAATTTCTCTCACAGTTCTGGAGGCCAGAAGCTTGAATTGGTCTCTCTGGGCTGAAATCAGGGTGTTGGGTCAGCAGCACTTTCTCCTGAAGCTCTAGTGGAGAATCTATTCCTGGCCTCTTCTTCCAGGTTCTTGTGGCTGCTGGCATTCATTGACTCATGGCATTATCACTCCAATCTCTGCTTCCCTGGTCACACTGTCTCATTTTCTTCCATCTATTGTCAAATCTCCATCTGCCTGCCTTTAATGACCATGCTCATGATTGCATTTAGGGCCCATCTGGATAGTCAGAAAACTCTCCCCATCTCAGGATCTGTAAAGTCCGTTTTGCCGTAGAAGGCAATACTCACAGGTTACAGACGTTGGCTCATGGCAATTTTTTTTTAAGGTTGGGGAGGGGGACATTATTCAGCCAACCACACCATCACTATCTCAATCACTGGGTTTCTAGTACAAACTTGCTAAATATCTCAGTCGAGTTTCTCGTTACTTTCCTTCATGAAGACAGAATAACCATTCTCTCCCTTCTTTGGAGGAAGAGTAAAATAGGCAAAAAGATGAGAGATAATTTTTATTGAGCCCCTATTATATGTTAAATAATTTCTATGCACTCTTTATGACAAGATTAGTAGCTATTGTCACCACTTTACAGATGAGAAAAGTGAGGCTCAGAGAGGCCAGGTAACTAGTCTAAGGTATCCAGTGAATAAACTGTAGAGACATAGTTTGAACATGGATCTATGTGATTTCAAAGCCCATGTCCTTTCCACTATACCAGAATTCCTCAAATGTCATTATTATTCTGAAATCTTATTAAGAAAAAAATTTTTCACAGACCCTAGTTGGAGAAACAAAGTTATGCTCTATGAAAACATAAATTTTAAAATTGTCAAGTTCTCCGCAAATCCTGAGGACCTCCCTGGAAGAAATACTACAAGAAACCACGGTTTCCCTAATGCCTCATAAGAACTCCATTTCCAAGGATCTTAATATTAAGGTCCAGAAGGGCTGCATTTTAACCACATTGTTCTCTCAACAAAGAAAGGCTTCAATGAAACAAAGCATTTGCTACAAATAAAATTTATTTTAATTGAGGTATAGTTGCTTTACAATGTTGTACAAGAGAGTGAATTAGTTATATGTATACATACTAGTAAGATTTTAATGCTAGCAATTTGTTACTATTACAAATGCAAGTTAACGATTTCCACTGTAGAGACACTTGATGAACACGTCAAAGTAAGTGGCTGTAGCATTTTTGAGTTTCATCAAATGAAAGCTTACCTGGATGTCTTACACAAGTTTTGAGGTTTAAAGATGTCACCCTTCTTCTGGCACATGCCGACCCACTATAATAATATGAAGCATATCCATATCAGTTCAAGAACAAAGGGATTTTTCTCATCTTTTAATCATTGATTTCTAGTTCCACTCTTAAGACTCCAGACTCTGAAGTGGTCAACCCCACCAGTTTTGTCTTATACAGTCCAATATGGGGTCTGTGTCTGGCATCGAAGAATTTCACAGCAGTCAGAGCAGCAGAAATTCTGCCCTGGGAACTCATCTTTGGTCTCTGTGCTCAGTTCCGATGTTTGGACAGTCACACACAGAAAGATACATTCTCAAATAAGGAAGTCAATAAAAGATCCTCGTTTACACTTTCCACTCCTTTCTCATTCCCTGTACGTACAGGGCCTTTTTCTTCAGAGGAAAAAAAAATTCTTCTGATACCTTGTACTCCTTCACTTTTCTTGGTCAGTGTGATACAGACAATGCATGTGCCTGACACACAGAGTAAGCCTCAAATTTTAGCCCTCCCAGTCACCTGGACATTTTAAATTAACCTCCTGGTCCTACTGGAAAATGGTTATTCTTATTTTATTATTTAGTGTGGTTTTTATTAGGAGAGGTCAGTTATTTAGAGGGGCAGATTTTTCTACCAACTGATCAAGAAACCGTGTGAAAGTTTTCCCATCTTAGGAACCCAGTTTGATAGGAAAGCTTGCAGGACTTCCCTGGTGGTTAAGAATCCACTCACCAATGCAGGGCACACAGGTCCCATCCCTGGTCAGGGAACTAAGATCCCACATGCCGCGGAGCAGCTAATCCTCTGCACCACAACTGCTGAAGCCTGTGTGCCCTGGTGCCTGTTCCCCACAACTGCAGAGAAGCCCCAGCTCTCTGGAACTAGAGAAAGCCCATGTGCAGAAGCAAAGAGCCTGTGAACCACAGTGAAGATCCAGCGCACTCAAAAAATAAAATAAATTTGCGAAAATATTTCAAAAAAGAAAGGAAAGCTTGCATTACGTAGCTGTGGGAGGGTGAGTCCTCTTCTGACCATGACTGGACTCAATTTGCCCCCTGCATCATCCTAGCAGCCCCTCTGACAGAGTACTTATGCCTATTTGTCATTCTGGCTACCCAGCCTTTAAGCATCCTACCCACCGGGGAAGAACTCCAGAGTAGAGGAAATACAAGACTCTGCTTCCTACTTTAGAAGCCAAAGAGGGAAGAGAGTTTGTACGCAAACAGTGAGGAAACTAGGATCTCACTTGGGCTCAGCAGATGGAAGGTCCCACCCGGGACACGCAGTCTATGGGGAGGCAGTGGTCTTTGGCAGGGACAGAGCTGGGTTTGAGTGTCCAGCAGCGTGGTGACAGATGCCCAGGGGTGGCAGAGCCCAGCAGGGCTATGACAAGTGCCCGGTAGTGATAGCCCCAGAGGTAGCATTTTAAGCAGATTACCCATGTGGCAGCAAGATCTCAGCTGTGTCTTGCCTCCCTTGATTCCTTTTTAATTAATTTTTTTGGTGTATAGTGTTTTCCATGTTGTGTTAGCTTCTACTGTATAGCAAAATGAATCAGCCATACATATACACATACTCCTCTTTTTTTGGATTTCCTCCCCATTCAGGCCACCACAGTGGAAGAAGCAGAGTTCCCTGTGCTATCCAGTGTTCTCATTAGCTATCTATTTTATACATAGTATCAATAGTGTATCTGCATCCATCCAATCTTCCCAACTGCCCACCCCAGCTCCCTTGGTATCCATATGTTTGTTTTCTTCATCTGTGTTTGCCTCCCTTGACTTTTACTCATTTCCATAGCCGGATTCTCTAGCCTTCCCACTGATTCTCTGAGCTGCACATATTCCTCCAGAAAATTCGTCTTCTGCTCCAGTCAACTAGAAGAGATTTTTGTGGGTTGCAAACAAGAATTCTGACCGATATGCCAATCTCTCCTTCATGGACACGTGGTCCAACAACTGAGTATGGCAGGCTTGACTGGATCATTTCCATCTCTGGGGTCAACCTTCCAATCATGTGAACTGCTTTGCTTCATCTTAAATCAGAAGGAGCTGTTTGAACTCCAAAGGACAGGTACATGGGACCTTAGAAGACAAATGCCACAGAGCCCCAAGGAAGCTAGGAGAATTGACTGGGGATGGAGGATGTTCATCTGACATCTTCTCTGCAGAGAGGTATGGTCACTTTAAGAACAAATGGAAAGAACTTTGTATATTGATTCTTTTCTTAAAAAATGAAGTTTATTTTGCTTTTCACCCCAAATATAGAATGAATTCATGTTCATTGTAGAAGAATGTGAAAGAAGGAAAAAAAATTACCTGTCATTCTACTGGCCACCAAGGGCCATAGTTTTGGTGTGTATTTCTAGTATTTTTTCTATAAAAATGTTTTCATAGCTATGAACATCCTAGTCTATGCTTATTGAAATTTGGAAAAGAGTTGGAAATTACCTGGTTTTCCAGTAACTAGGAAAACATGCTTTCACTGCTGAGAGCATGGATTTGATCCCTGGTGGGGGAACTAAGATCCTGCGAGTCACAAGGCCAAAACAAAAACAAATGTAGAAAAGAACATTTCCATTAAACATCGATAGATCAATAGTAGATAGTAGATGGAAGATAGATAAATAATAGAAGACAGAGAGACATATTCCCAGCTGCTAAATGCAGGACAGAGAACTCTATTGGTTGAAAGAAGCATTTTTCAAAATGTGTCACATGGAACACATGGGACAGCTGCTGTAGAAATAATATAAAAAGAAATGTCCTTGATCAGGTAAGTCTGGGAAATGCTGAGTCAAAGTTGAACACGTTGCTTTATTGCATGAATTTTTAGAGCTTCTAACACATTAGGGTACAGTGTGATTCTTTTGCTTTCTTTTTCTTTTTGGCTGCACTGGGTCTTAGTTGAGGCATGCAGGACCTTGATTCCTAACCAGGGACTGAACCCTGGCCCCCTGCATTGGCAGCTAGGAGCTTTAGCCACTGGTCCACCAGGGAAGTCCCTGCAGTGTGAGTCTTAAAGAGAGCAGCATTTCCCAAACATATGTGACCGTGGAACTCCCCTTTGAAAACACATTTCCCAGGATCAGTGTTCTAAGGAGTACTGACCCAGAAAGGTTAGATCTTCATATTGTTCTACCTTCCTTCCACTTCATTATTGAAAAACCAGTCCAGGATCAGTCAGGAAAATGGAGAATGTATTTCAGATACATATAAGCAAACTTTGGAAAAGAAATGATAGAACGAGATCGTGGAAGCAAGATTTCTTTGCTGATGTATTTACCTGTAAGATGGCACCCCACTCCAGTACTCTTGCCTGGAAAATCCCATGGATGGAAGAGCCTGGTGGGCTGCAGTCCATGGGGTTGCTAAGAGTTGGACACGACTGAGCAACTTCAATTTCACTTTTCACTTTTATGCACTGGAGAAGGAAATGGCAAAACCCACTCCAGTGTTCTTGTCTGGAGAATCCCAGGGACAGGGAGCCTGGTGGGCTGCCATCTATGGGGTTGCACAGAGTTGGACACGACTGAGGCAACTTAGCAGCAGCAGCAGCAGCAAGAACATGTTCTAGGGAATAAAGCTTATAGGCCAACATCAAATCCATACCTGAGAGAACTGAGAATAGAGCAATGGTGAATTCTAAGGGAACAGTCTTATCTTGGGAAATGTTGCTGCATAAATGAGTTTATCCACATTTAAGTAGAAAATCCAATTAACCTATTAGACTAGAACACTGCATGCTAGACTAAGGAGATTAGCTTCATGTTGCTCAATATCATTTTAGTACCTACCCCTAAAAAGCACAGTTCCATATGACCAAAACAAACAAAAAATTTTTTTGATGATGCAAACAAGGATAAATGGGAAAATGAAGAACCGAAGAAGTATAGTTTAGGAAATGAGAATGTCCTCACCAGAAGAAAGCATGATTGACAGAAGAAACTTCAGTGAGAAATCCCGTCCTTGTCTCATCTCTTTCCCAGCCAACCTAACATCTGAATGGACTCTGAGTAAAGAACCTACCACAGAGGCTGTGGCTCCAGGGGCAGAGTAAGTATAAAAAGTGGCTTCTTTCAT
The DNA here is from genome assembly GCA_917880005.1 of Nanger dama. Taxonomy (NCBI): domain Eukaryota; kingdom Metazoa; phylum Chordata; class Mammalia; order Artiodactyla; family Bovidae; genus Nanger; species Nanger dama. The sequence goes on along the minus strand of CAKJTW010000097.1, from coordinate 389,004 downwards.
TAATCCAACAAGTTTGAATGTCCATGTGACATTTGCAGGAGTTGAGGTGAGCAGGAAGTAAAAAGAATCCTGAGATGGGTGCTGTCTCCTAACACACACCTTATTTACCACCTTGGGGTCAGCTCAGTGACCTCGCCTGGTGCCAAAACCAGCCCCAAGACTCCGCAGTATTCCTGAGCCTGGTGTCTGTCACTTTAGGGATAAACTAAATGTTAAGGAAAGTCTGGGAATTACCAAAGTTCCAAAGTACCTTTATTCTTTTGTGAAGGAGCCTGAAATATATTCTAGGACAACTTCCTAATTTTCTCGCCTAAAGCTTTTATCATGCTTCTGTTAGATGAGCCGCCAGGCAAGACCTCCGACACCAAGCTAGACAACTCAAGCTGCGGACGACCCTTGAGAGGGAAACAGAATCTGAGAACATCAGAGCTGGAGGGGACCTTGATGAGACTCTCTTCTAACCCAACCCCTCCATTTATAGATCCCAAAACATGAAGCCAGAAACCCACCCAGAAGCCTGAGAGTCAATGTGCTTTCCTCCCTTCGTCTATTTTTGTGCACTTTTCCCACGGCATCTGGCCAGAGCATCTACATCAGTAATGTCTGGAGGATTTATGAGGCCAAGCAATCCTTCGGGTTTCTACACAGACCTAAACAGGAAACCCACACAAGGAAATGCCCTTTCTGTTTGCCGGCCGAATTCCCAGGATGCCTTCCCCAGAGTGCCCTGGCTGGAACAAAACAAAGGCTGGCACAACCAATGCCCTCAGCTCCGGAGGCAGAGGTGCCCTCCCCACCATCGCCACCCCCTCCCCAGTCCTGTGCTAACTTAACAGCTCCTCTCAGGCCTCCACTTGAGGTTGTGCCATCGGCCTAGATGCTGAGTAGGGGTCAGGCTGGAAACCTCCCACCTCTCGGCTCTCTGATTGAGTTCAAAGCTTGGCTCCTGTTTTATTACCTGTGTGAAATTAATTACCTAGGGAAACTAGGCATCCCTCTCACACCTCTCCCGGTCCTTCTGTATGTTGCGTTTTGCTTCCAGAGGATGACTTGGGGCTGAAAGAATGTGTGCATTTCCCAGCTGAGGAGCACCCGGAAGCTTCTGAGCCCCTCTGAGCCACTTTAGTGCAGTGTGACAGCCTCCTGATGGGGCACAGCTCTGCTCCCCTTTGCTGGAACCCCAACCCCCAGTGTCCCGCCAATCTTCTCTCCCTGAACGAACAGTTCATCTGCCCTCCCATCCAGCCATTCTGGCCGGGCATGGCCTGTTTAAGTCTCTTCAGTTCTCCTTGCAAGATGTAAAACTGCAGAAAGAGACTGTTGCTCAGGGCCGGACAGGAAGGAAGCCTGCATTCCTGGCTCAGCGAACAGAACAGCGGTGCCGCTGACCCTTCGCCCCCTCCTCAAGGCATCCTCTCAGGCTGACACCAAAAATAGACTCTCTCCTCCTTGGTTGCCTGCCCCCACCTCCCCTCGGGAAAGAAGACAGAGGCAGCTAGTGAGCCAACAGTATTATCAGGGCCTGACTGTCTTTCAGGAATTACCAGATGTTGGGAAGAGGATAATGTGTCATTTCCTTGGACAAGCAGTCTGGGCATTTGTGCATTTCCTGTTGAGCCAGCTCTTTAGGAGAATGTGATGCGCCACTCTCAGGTACTGAGGGGCCTCTCCAAAGCCTTCCGTTCCAATCCTCCCTTAAGAAAGTAGCTCTGTCCTCTGTAGACACAGGTGACACCACGAGGAATCAAGACAAGTTAAAACCAAGGCTTTGGGGGACTTCCCTGCTGGTACAGTGGGTAGAAGTCAGCCTGCAAATGCAGGGGACAGGGGTTCGATCCCTGGTCTGGGAAGATTCCACTTGCTGCAGGCAACTACGCCCGTGGACCACAGTTACAGAGCCCATGCAAGTCAAGCTCATGTACCACAACTGCAAAGCAGCCCCTGCTCGCCACAGCTAGAGAAAGCCTGCCTGCAGCAATGTAGACCCAACACAGCCAAAAATACAGATATGAAGTAAAGCAAGGCATTGGAAGCAGGAGAAGGCTCAAAGGGAAAAGGACAAGGAGCCAAGGAATGGCGGGAGAGGGCTTGGAGTAATCAAACTGTCCCTCCATCTTCCTATATCATCCGGCTCAGTGGTGAACCAACAGAGGCCACATCCCCCAGGATCCTCCCACCCCCAGCCATCCCTACCAACCTGAAATTCTGGTGCTGAAGCCCAGTGTTCTTTTTGAGCCTTCCAGGTGATTTTGATGGTGCCTTCAAGTTTGAGAACCTTTGACCAAGATAGAGATGCATGTTAAGGGTCCTCAGAAGGCAAAAGAAGAAGAGATGGTGTGAGATGGTTACCTGAGAAAATGCTTTACAGACCTTGTGGAAGTGGGAGGGAAGGATGAGACCTCTGGATGAGGTTATCTTGGCAAGAGAAACATTCTAGAAATAAAAAATGAAATGACAGTGGGTGAAATGGAGCTATATCTCTTTATTCAGGCTGCAACTAGTTTGTGGCACTTTCAGAATGTGATTTAGGGATATAAGAGAATATGCACAGAATATTTTTCAGTTCAAGTAAGATGTGCAATGTGGGCCCAATTATGTAAACTTTGTGTGCATATCAATTGATATATAGAAGAAATATTGGGAAAATATACATCAAATGTGGTCATTCCTGGTTGATGGGTGATGGATAATTTTTATTTTATCCATTATACTTTTCTGGGTTTCCCCCAATTTTTCCATGATAAATAGGTATTTTTACAACCAAAAAAATTTTAATAAAGTGACAAGCTTGTTGGGTCAAAATGGTCATTTAAACAAATTCTCTAGCACTCTCCAGAGGCCAGCTCTCCAAGAATTTATGTCACACAGATAATTAGCACCACCTGTTACACTCAGTGCTAAAACAGGGCATGAGGAACATTGTATTCAGAATGCATAAAGAGATTGTTTAAGTCATCAGCTCCAGTTCAAACCAGCACAGCAGGGAAAGCTCCAGAAAAATGAGCCAGAGCCCACCCTGGGGCACCTTGGCCTCACTGGGGCCCAGCCCCACACCCTGGCTGCCTCCCCTGCCTACTGGGTGCCTCCAAGCGGGATCTGAGTGCCCCGAGTGCTGCAGCCCATGGGGATGGGCCATCCCTCTGGATGGCTTTGTTCAGAAACCTTGGCAACCTCTCCATTTTTACACCCCTTTTTCCTAACCGGGATAGGCCGGAGGCTAAAACAGAACAAAACCACTGAAAAAGCCCTTAAAAGCCTGGAAAGGAAGAAAGGACAATGGAACGTGATGTAAGGGCAAGCAAACAGCCAGTGACTCAGCGCTTCTGCGCCATCAACACCAGCTGCAGTCCGAGGTGGCTGCTCACACAACAGCCACACAGACAGACAGACAGACACACACACACACACACACACACACGTGCAAACATCGCCTGGAGAGCAAAAATTCTGGCTCTTACACTGTGCTGCTGACAAGACACAGAATCAAAGGTTTCTGGAGCTGCAGACTTGGCAGGATGTATAAGGATTTCGCATGTTCATTCGGCTTTCCACTAACATTTTTTATCAAGACTCTCTCTCTCTAAGGAGCTGGACATGTGTCCTTGGGATCAGATTCTCCAAACCAGAACCGGTATCCACCTTCAAGCACAGCTATTTCTCACAGTTATGACTCCGTGAAACATCCCAAGATGAAGTTCGGTTAGCATGGTAGATTTTAGTATTGGCTCCTCAAGAGGACTGTGTGTGGGTGGGGTGGGCATACAATTCCCACCCTTCATGAGTCATGGAAGGGGCTGGGGAACTACAAATGGGAGTGAGACTGTCCCACGGAATGCTGACTCAGGCAATAACTCCGTCTGCAGAAGTATCATTTTATTGACAGATGCATTTCTTAACTCAGCCTTTACCACAGTTCACAGTGGGCTTCGGCTGGCCCCCACACCTTACAGGCAGCTTTGCAACCACAGGGCCCACCTCCAGGAACCCTGCAGATCAGTGGCCCTAGAGGCCTGGCGCTTATAGCTTACCACCAAATCCACACATGTGATCAGTACCACTCATGGGATGGGATCCAGAAGCAAGTTTTGTCGCCCCCTGCTCCTTCAAAATATATTCCATGAGCTCTTTCCTGCCATTAGACTAAATTCTGTGGACTCCAGAATTTTTATGTTCATGCTGAGATACTGGATCATTCTATGGACAGATGTTTAAATCACAAAACACAGTTTCATTTCAGAAATTAGGTGTCTGAGCCAAGTATCTAGAATATTAACATTGTGATATTCATTTCAAGGTGGGGCTGCACAGCCCTCCCCACGCCCAGGCTATAGGTAGGAGCAGAGGTCAGGGGACAGCACCGTTCTTAGCAGGCTCTCTGAGGCCCTGGCAGATGGTGAAGAGGACTCTCTTCCCGAGGTCTGACTTTTGTTTCAGTCTCTTGTTGGCACCTTGATGCCTCATTCTGCCTACTGCTCCTCCCACACAAATTCCCTCTCCCTGTGATGATCCCCTCACCCCCTTACCTTCTCAGGCCAACTCATTTCAAATGTCTTCGGCCTGCTCTCTCCATCATGAGGCCCACATTGGTTGGTCCTTGCTTTTTGTGAAAGAACAGTTCTTTCCTTTTTAAAAAATCTTTTATTTATTTATACTTTGTGTGTGTGTGTGTTTCTTGGGCAGTTCTTTCTTAAATGAAGCCCTATTTTTTTTTCTCTCTCTCTACCTATTGCCATGCCTATGCTGGGCTGGATGAATCACAAGCTGGAATCAAGATGGACAGGAGAAATATCAAGAACCTCAGATATACAGATAACACTACCCTTACGGCAGAAAGTAAAGAGGAACTAAAGGGCCTCTTGATGAAGGTGACAGAGGAGAGTGAAAAAGCTGGCTGAATGAATCAACATTCAAAAAACGAAGAACACAGCATCTGGTCCCATCACTTCATGGCAAATAGATGGGGGAAAAGTGGAAACAGTGACAGACTGTTAGGCTTCAAAATCATTGCAAAATTAAAAGACATTTGCTCCTCGGAAGGAAAGCTATGACAAATCTAGACAGCATATTAAAAAGCAGAGAGATCACTTTGCTGACAAAGGTCTGTACAGTCAAAGCTATGTTTTTTCCAGCAGTCATGGATGGATGTGAACGTTGGACCATAAAGAGAGTGCCAAAGAATTGATGCTTTTGTACTGTGGTGCTGGAGAAGACTCTTGAGAGTCCCTTGGAGATCAAACCAGTCGATCCTAGAGGAAATCAACCCTGAATATTCATTGGAAGGACTGATGCTGAAGCTAAAGCTCCAATACTTTGGCCACCTGATGCGAAGAGCTGACTCATTGGAAAAGACCTTGATGCTGGGAAAGACTGAGGGCAGGAGGAAAAGGGGACGACAGAGGACGAGATGGCTGGGTATGAGTCTGAGCAAACTCTGGGAGAAAGTGGCAGACAGGGAGGCCTGGCATGCTATAGTCCATGGGGTCACAAAGAGTCAGACACGACTTTGTGACTAAACAACAGCAACCTCTTCCCATGTCCACAGCAGCTGTAGCCTCTGCAGGGGTTCCCCAAGGCAGGTCTCAGACTGGTTCTCCTCTTGTAACCTGATGGGAAGGAGGCAATACTCCCAGCCCCATAGCTCTTATGGAGGGCTATCAATCATAACTTTCCTCACACATTCTCCTCTCTCCATTTTCTTGATCCTTCTCTATTCCTTCATGGATGGGGGGTTTAAGGATTGTATAAAACAGTGTTGAGATATTTCATTTGAAAAGCATGTATGGTCTGTCACATACATGCCCAAAATGAACATACTATTCAACCAACCACCTGTGTGGACACATAAGAGTTGTCGTCTATAAAAATGAGAATAATATCTGCCCTTCTTACCTCACAGAAGTAGTGTCAGGATTAGGACAGGATCAGACAGGAAGTTCTGGAAATGCATGCCATCAGTGGTGTGCAAGGCTGCTCCATCTGCTCTGACAGCTGTTGCGATCACCTTTGGAAACCCAATCACCATGTTCTGTGATATCATATGAGTAGCTTGAAATCACCCATGGTGAGAATATTTACACCATGGAAATGAGCAAGTGTTACACATTAGAGCTTTCTCCCATCTCCCCATCCAAAGGTGGCTTTAAATAGTTACCTGCATCTTCTTGTTATACATGGTTTATATCTGGAGCCCTCACATGACATGGCTGGAAGATAAAACTCCCAGTTAGAATCATGACAAAGAAGAGGGCAGGCAAGTTAAGCCTGCACTCCACATAGGAATATCCTTGGGAGTGGCCAGCAAAGATGTGCTGAAGGGAAGGGACAATTGGAGTTCTCAGGGCCTGAGGAAGCACCTGTTTCTAGAAAAGTAATTTGCTAACAGATGGGATAGAGGAGGGAGGGCTTCTTGCAGTGGCTGTGCAGCCTGGAGCAGCTGCAGAGCGGCCCACCAGGCTGGGCCACCCCCTTCTCGGGCCTGGAGGAGTCTCAGCTCCCACATGCCTTCCCCAGGGCCCAGGAGCAGAGAGGTGCACTCTGGCCCGACAAGCAATGTGGCCTTCACGGTCCCTGAGCTGTGCTCAACCTTCTGACCTTTGAAGGCTGCAGAATTGAGGATCATGAAGGCCATTCACATTAGAAGGGAACAGAGGGGCTTGGGTAGCAGTGGGGGATGGTGGAAGCCTTCTTGGGAGATGGAAAGGCCAGGAGGACCTTGGCAGTCTGCTCCTAGCAGGTGTGCAGTCATCTGGCTTGACATCTTTTCCCATGGTGTCAGGATGGGCCAGACTCGGAGGTGGTGAGGGCAGGGGGTTAGTGAGTGCCCAGGCTCAGGGTGTGGAGGGTCAGCTCCTGGCTGTGACAATTACAATATTCCCTGGAGAGGGCATGCCATTAGAGAAAAACCTAAAATTCAACAGTGAAATAGCTGTGGCAATGACCTAATGAATGAATGATGGTTAAGGTCAGGTTCCTAAAGGAGCATCAGGTTCTGGGGCTGAGGACACTGAGCCCTACCCTGGTAAACTGCCCTATTTGCAAATCTCTCTACCACCTTGATTCTGAAGCTAAGAAAACCTTTACAAATCAAATTCACTCTGTTTTCTCATTTCTCCCGGTTTGTTTTCTTCTTGGACTCTTTATCTTTCCTGAAACTAGGTCTAATTGGATGTTTTTCTTTCTCTACTAGCCATGGATAGCCCCATTAGCTTTCTAATACTATTAGAGAGTCTTTCAATTATGCTGGAAATTAAGCCAAACTTGCCATTCTTAAAAATGTTTAAATTTCCTTGGAAGTCCCCTTAACCTAGTTTCCTTCATCCCCTTGGGCACAGAATCCTGATCTTGGCACCTTATAACTCACTCCAGAAGACAGGAAGACACCAGTGTCAAAGGGCAGAGGACTCTTGAAACAGAGGAGGGACAGAACCTGAGAAGAGCCATTTCTTTCTGCCCCAGGTCACAAGTGACCGAGGAGAGAAGCTGCCAAACACTAAACTTGCTTCTTTTTCAAAATACCAGTTTAAGAACACAGAGACATGAAGGATTGAAAATTATATTCTAATGTAAAGAAATGCATTGGATTTGATGTTGGAAAAATGACAGCTCTATCAGAGAGTAATGATAAATTATATATGATAGCATCCAAATTTACAAAAAGTAGAGAAGCTGAAAGCTCTGCTAAGGAGTCTCGGAACAACTTTCAACTCCAATCAAGTATTCTTAGGCTTAAATGATAATTATCCTCGATCCAAAGCTAACAGCTAAAGTAAGTTCTGTTACCAGGGTGGCTTTCCATGGATTCTTATTTAGGACAGAGGTCCCAGGCCCAGACCTACCCTGCTCAGGCTGCCCAGGACCTGACGGTTCTACTAGACCAACCAAGACTTCTTTGAGCGTGTTTAAATGGGTAAAGAGACTGTCCCTCTGCCCCCAACTACTATGCTTATTACTATACTACCATCTAATGGTGAGGTGCATTATCGTATGTGTACAATGAGTTACTGTGTTACAGAGGGGATAAAAAATTAGACTATACTCATATGCAAAGACAATTCACTGCTCTAAAAATAAAGCCCCACAGCAAAAATCAAGGTTTAATTGCTCTATAAGAAAACATATAGATAATATATTATCAACCCTTCACCCTCCGCTCCTGTTGGTCAAGATTTTAGATTATTAAAAATCCATTTTGGGGGATTTTCCTTCAGTGCTAAATGTTGGAAGTGGAGATTGTTTGGGGAAATTTACTAAGCCATGAAAACAAAGACTACTCCCCCTCCCTCGCTCTCCCCTTTCTCCAAACACACAAGACATACACATCAGGGATTTTTCCACTTCCTGAGTTAGCACCACCAATAACTCAACTCTAAATAAACATCAGAAGACAGACAGAACCTCAGGAATTCTTGGGATGCAGCTAGCTAGCGGGTCCACAGTGCATCAAGACTGGCTGCAGAAACCCCAGAGCTGGGTGCTTCGTGGGGCTGGGAGACTGGCCTGGACAGATGACAACCAGATACTCAGCCAGCTTGTGAGGGATGAGCTGCCATGGGAACAGCAGGCAGGATGGGTAGGTAGAATTAGGATATCCTGAAACATAGCTTCAAATGCTCATTATGCTGTGAACTTTGAGAAACATTGTTAGTAAACTTACCACAACCTAGAAACACAAATTGCAAGTTGGCTTCCAACCAGGAAAGTGGGCAGGTAGGTCACCATAGACCAGGGAAAATCCTTCCTGGTTGAGGTCCACCTGGATGTGCCCCTTCCCAAACAGCACCCCTCCCCAGTGTCTGGAGCTCAAAAGAGTGGAAATGGATGTGCTGCTGTCAAAAGCACACTTAGAAGCACTGAGCTGTGTAAAACCACCACATCGCTTCCTCTCCTGACCTTGGTCTCACCCCAGCACAGAGATAAGATAAAACCACCAGTCCTATCTCCTAAATCATTGGTTCTCTGAGGGTTGTTCCTCAGCCAGTAGCATCACCTCAGAACTGATTAGAAATGCAAATTCTTGGGTTCCACTCAATCCTATGGACCAGAAACTCAGAATCTGGACTTTTAACAAGTTCTCTTGTGGGACTTGTTGGTTCTGCTGTCACATAAGCTGGAGAGCCATGGTTGTAAATGGAGACACTGCAGGGAACACATAGAGATGCAGTTTGTTGGTTGCGTGCATGCTAAGTCGCTCCAGTCGTGTCTGCCTCTGTGCGACCCTGTGGTCTGTAGCCCGCCAGGCTCCTCTGTCCATGGGATTCTCCAGGCAAGAGTACTGAAGTGGATTGCCATGCCTTCCTTCAGGGGATCTTCCTGACCCAGGGATCCAATCCACATCTCTTATGTCTCCTGCATTGGCAGGCGGGTTCTTTTCCACTCAGGCCACCTGGGAAGCCCCAGTTTGTTGGTTAACCAAAGGCACGAGGTGCGATCAAGTGAGCTAAAACTGTAGCTCTGGAGTCAGTAGCTTCATCCTGTACCCTCAGCTCCCTCGAGGGTCAAGCACTGTGTCATCTTGGTCCAGGCTCTCCCACCCCCAGTAGCTTTAGAGGGTCTGCCCACCTCCTCTCCCCTGGGAACTGGAGCAAAGCACAAGACAAGGCTAGTAATCCACGGTAGAGTCAAGCAGAGACGTCCCCAGGGGACACTACAGCTCCTTATTTTGCTTGTTAATCTTTGGGATCAGTGGTTCACTTCCAGGTCCGGCAAGAATGGTTGGCAAGTGGTCGTTGTTAGGTGGGAGAAACACCAGCCTGGAACACTAAGATCTCACTGTTCTCAGAGGAAACAGTGTGGCCCTGCTGGCAGCTTGGGAACTGAGATAGCAACCAAGCCACTAACAGAACCGAGGGCAAGAGGGTGCAAAGCAATTGATTTCAGGGGTTTTCTTTTTCTCTGATAAACGTTACATAAAAGTCTAAATAATCCTTTAACTAAAACCCACACTATTAGCATTGTGTCAGCTGAGAAGGCAGTGTCTTAAAGCTGTAAAACGACTGCATGTGGCAGTAAGCTGGGAGAGGGTAGCGGTGCATAGGAGAGAGAACAGGGGGAACCGGACAAAGTATCTCTGAATTATTTTTTAACGAAGTATGGCCCCGTTCTTTTATCAGAAAACATTTGGACTATGAGGTTTTCCACATAGCTACTAATAATAACTTGTCAATTTGCCTAGCTGGAGGCTGGAGAGTTGGAATTCACAAATAATGAAGAGCAGAAAAAGAGCCGAAGAGGAAGCCAGTTCTTTTCCTTGGAAATAAACATAACATGCTTTTGGACAACTACCCCCTGAAAACAGCAGGAAAGCAACTGGGCTAGTCCAAGAGAAATTAGGCTATAGATCAGTATGGAGTAAGGCTTTCCCATCTCTGTTTATAGAGCTGGAATCAACCCCGGAAGTCCCAGAACAGAGTCATCACCAAGGGCACTCCCCTCCCTGGCTGACCTTGAACTGCTGCTCTCATCAAGGCTGAGAGGCAGTGACAACATGTGCTGAAGTAAAGTCCATGAGCCTCCAGGGCTCAACCCCAGGGTGGGGACAAATTGGATGTCTCTAGGCTATACAGTTGGTCAAAGAGGATAAAGCCCTACAGTGTTGGGATGACCCTGGAGCAGGCAGAGGGGCTGTGCTTTGAGCCAGGCAGTCTTTGCTCTGAGCCAGTCAGTCTCACAGCCGACAGAGCAACATGTAAAACCTATGAAATGAAATCACCTGTGGCACTGAGGCTCTGCTTCTGCTCTTTGATAAGCTCATTCCCTCAGTAAAGGGAAACAATCTATTGAAATACACATGTTCCTCCCTCAACCCCTCCTGTGAATCTCATCCTTGCTTACTGCTACTGCTAAGTCACTTCAGTCGTGTCCGACTCTGTGCGACCCCATAGATGGCAACCCACCAGGCTCCCCCGTCCCTGGGATTCTCTAGGCAAGAACACTGGAGTGGGTTGCCAGCTCCTTCTCCAATGCATGAAAGTGAAAAGGGAAAGTGAAGTTGCTCAGTTGTGTCTGACTCTTAGCGACCCCACGGACTGCAGCCTACCAGGCCCCTCCAGCCATGGGATTTTCCAGGCAAGAGTACTGGAGTGGGGGTGCCATTGCCTTCTCCTTGCTTAAACAAACCCATTTCTCCTACAGGCAAGACAAAGATCAGGGGTGGGGGGAGGGGGTGATAGGGGCAGGGAAGCTCTTTTGGACAGAGGAAGGGAAACCTCCTCGATGATGCAATAACTCCTAGGGTCCCTCTTTTGTGTGCGTGCATGCTAAGTCCTTCAGTCATATCCAACTCTTTGTAACCCTATGGGCTGTAGCCTGCCAGGCTCCTCTGTCCATGTGGATTCTCCAAGCAAGAATACTGGAGTGGGTTGCCATACCCTCCTCCAGGGGATCTTCCCAATCCAGGGATTGAAACTGTGTCTCCTGTGGCTCCTGCATTGCAGGAGGATTCTTACCACTAAGCCATGGGGAAGCCCCTCCACCCTCGCCTTTGTGTGTACCTATTGGTGAACTGAAAACACTCACTGGAGAGTTCACACTGCCCACTCCCACCCTCCACACTCACCAGCCTGTGCGTCTTCCCAGCCTCTTCAGAACCTCAAGCCATGCAATGGAAGTGTGTTGGCTGCTGCCAGAGCAAACTGCCAAGGAAGCCTGCAGAAGCGTTCAGGCTCATTAAAAGCCAATAACAAGAAATGAATTTTTCACCTGGTTTCCTATGGAAAAAAATAATACCAGGGAGAAAAAAAAAGTGTGTGGACAATACATGTGTGAGTGCTTGTGTGTGTGCGCTCCCCTCTCTCTTCTCAGATATTTATTCTTTCAGCCAATAAACATTTTTGATACCTACTATGTGCAAAGCTCTGTGCTAGATTCTGTTAACAAACAGGAACGAGACACAGTCCCTGACTTCCAGGAGCTCACAGTCTAGAGGAGACATAAAAACTAGGAAATCGCATTAAAAGTTCTGTAATAAAGGCTCATTCATCTGTTCAACAAAGATTTACTGTGCACAATGTGCCAGCCTCAAGTATGAACAAATAATTTTAAAAGCACAGAGGCCATATATAACTACCATTCCTCTTTCAAATAGGAAAGATAGGATAAGAGAGCTCCCATGTCTACATTCTGAAAGGATAGGGCCCAGATCTTTTCACAGACTCATCATATGTGGTGTGTGACAAACACTGAATGAACAATGTCTCCTAAGAAGGAATTTCCTGTCCTGTTATTCACCATGCAATTTCAACCTAACCTTTCTTTGCCAACCATTCATCAATTCTATAAACATTTATTGAACAACAATGTGCTGGGAACAGGGGCTGCAGAAACAAGTTCTATGGTGGTTCACATTTCAGAGGGGAGAACAAGCAACTAACCACCAGATAGCATGGCAAGCAGTCTTTCGTGAGTATCAGATCCCTGTGAGGTGGCTACAGAGGAGGGGACTGTCACCCAGCCTGGGACAGGAGGGAAAGGTCTGCAAAGGCTTTCTGAAGTGAAGCCTGAGTCTCAAAGGAGGATGCATAGGAATGAAACCAAGTTGTGTCTGTCCTAGGGATGACCTTTCAGAGATTTCAACTTAAAAAGACTAAGAGGAGAGAGGCAGCTGGGCTCACGGGGATCTGCAGCAGTTCAATATCTAGGGCTTTGTACTTCTGAAAACTCAATTTTGTCAGAGTTGTTTGGCATCCAGTTAGCTTCCTTCAGCTAACCAAATTCTTGAGAAGATGCGTAGCAAGTAGAATGCCAATTTCTCAAGTTAGAGTGACTCTGTCTGGTGGGCCAGATGTTTGTATGGGCCCTGGAATCCAGATGCATGCAGAAGGATGCTGAGTGAGCATGAAATTGGAGAAAGTTGCAGAGTCAATGATCTTGTCATCAACTTCTGATGGCATCGTATCTGTCTCCAGTATCAGCTCCTCTCCCCCTCCCTTCGCAGCCAAGCTTCTGGGATGCACTTTTTCACCATCCTCAGCCCATAAACTCCCCACCACACTGTAATGTGGACTCTACCCCAACTTTTCCCCTGAAACTGCCTTTGCCCTGGTCACAAATGCTCTCTTTGTTGCTCAATACAGGATCCCTTTAGTCCCTCTCCTTAGCATCTCTTGGAGAAGGAAATGGTAACCCACTCCAGAATTCTTGCCTGGAGAATCCCATGGATAGAGGAGCCTGGCAGGCTACAGTCCATGAGGTAGCAAGAATTGGACAACTTAGCGACTGAACCACCATTAGCATCTCTACAGCTTCTGCGCCTGAGACCTGCTCTTGTCCCTTCACATCTGTACACCATTCCTCCAGTTTTCCCTCTGATGCTTCTGGCTGCTACTTCTCAGGCCCCTCGGTGTCAGGTTCCTTTTCCTTCCTGCAACTGGTAGCTTCCCTCTCTATCCTACTCTAGGTGAGATCGCGGATATATAGATTGCTGTCTATATACTATCTATACACTCTGCTGCAGCTGCTGCTAAATCACTTCAGTTCTGTCCAACTCTGTGCAACCCCATAGACGGCAGCCCACCAGGCTCCCTCGTCCCTGGGATTCTCTAGGCAAGAACACTGGAGTGGGTTGCCATTTCCTTCTCCAGTGCATGAAAGTGAAAAGTGAAAGTGAAGTCGCTCAGCTGTGTCTGACTCTTAGCAATCCCATGGACTGCAGCCTACCAGGCTCCTCCATCCATGGGATTTTCCAGTCAAGAGTACTAGAGTGGGTTGCCATTGCCTTCTCCGATCTATATACTCTAAAGATTCCAAAATCACTATCTGTGACTCAAATGGCTTTTTTTTTTAAATTGTGGTAAAATATTCATAAATGAACCATCATAACCATCTTTGGGGTTCTTTTTTATCATAAGTATTTTTAAGTTCAGTAGTGTTAAGTACATTCACATTGTTGTACAACCATAACTATGGCCCTTCTCAGGAATTCTTTCTCATCCTGCAAAATTTAACGTATATGCAGAGTACATCATGAGAAATGCTGGGCTGGATGAAGCACAAGCTGGAATCAAGATTGCCGGAAGAAATATCAATAACCTCAGATATGCAGATGACACCACCCTTATGGCAGAAAGTGAAGAGGAACTAAAAAGCCTCTTGATGAAAGTGAAAGAAGAGAGTGAAAAAGTTGGCTTAAAACTCAACATTGAGAAAACTAAAATCATAGCATCCGGTCCCATCACTTCATGGCAAATAGATGGGGAAACAGTGGAAATAGTGGCAGACTTTATTTTGAGGGGGCTCCAAAATCACTGCCAATGGTGACTGCAACCTTGAAATTAAAAGACATTTACTCCTTGGAAGGAAAGTTATGACCAGCCTAGACAGCGTATTAAAAAGCAGAGACATTACTTTGTCAACAAAGGTCCATCTAGTCAAAGCTATGGTTTTTCCAGTGGTCATGTATGGATGTGAGTGTTGAACTATAAAGAAAGCTGAGCACTGGAGAACTGATCCTTTGTTGGAGAAGACTCTTGAGAGACCCTTGGACTGCAAGGAAATCCAACCAGTCCATCCTAAAGGAGATAAGTCCTGAGTGTTCATTGGAAGAACTGATGTTGAAGCTGAAACTCCAATACTTTGGCCACCTCATGCAAGGAACTGAGTCACTGGAAAAGACTCTGATCATGGGAAAGATTGAGGGCAGGAGGAGAAGGGGACAACAGGGGATGAGATGGTTGGATGGCATCACCGACTCAGTGGAGATGAGTTTGAGCAAGCTCCGGGAGTTGGTGATAGACAGGAAGCCTGGTGCGCTGCAGCCCATGGGGTCACAAACAGTTGGACATGACTGAGTGACTGAGTGACTGAACTGATCTTAATCGGTATAAGATTCAAATGAGTTTTGTCAACTCTAGGCTTGTATAGCCAGCTGCCTACTGGACATCTCAGTCCGAATATCTTAGAGAACCTTGGACTTAGCTTGCCCAAAACAAAAACTTTTCCCCCAAAGCTCATCCCCTGTGGTGTTCTCTGCCTTTCCAAACCCTCCCACCATTCATCCAAGTGCCAAAGCTAGAGACGTAGATGGCTTTCTTGTCAGTTTCAACAGTTCTGGCTCCCTGCTAGTTCCTGAATTTTTTCACTTCTCCACATCTGGCCTCAACACTACCATCTCAGTTCAGGCCAGGGTCATCTGACATCTGAATGGCCACCAGAGTCCCTGCCTCCTGCCTTGTTCCAACTGATATAATCTTCTCACTTTGGTCATTTATCTCTTTAAAATGCAGATTTGATCCCATCTTCCCCTGTTTAAAATCTTTCAGAGGCTCCACAATGTTTTGGGCATAAAGCTAATGTCCTTAGAAGGAAAAATTCTGCAGTGTGGCCCTTTATGATCTGGTCATATGACCTTCTGATTCAAGCCTAATTTCTTGTCACTTCCTGGTTTTGTCTTTCGAGCTCATTTGGAATCCCTAGCCTTTGCCCAGATGTGTTACAATTGCAACTCCTCTCCTCAGGAATTCTTGATCTGGAACATCCCTCCCCTCCCCAGCTTCCTCTCTTGCCTAACTCTATTGAAATGTCACATTCTCTGGGATCCTTCCACCCTCCCTGAGCTGGGTGTTTTTTCCAGTGTTCCCATAATACTCACCCCTAGACTGTGAGTGCTTTCAGGTTCTGGACTCTGATTTGTTTATCTTTGGATCCCCAGAATCTAGCACAGAGCTTGATGGGTGGTCAAGGAAGGCTTCCTGGAGGAGATGACAACTAACCTGAGTCCTAATTAACGGCTAAGAATTGACCAGATGAAAACAGGTCAGGGAATATCTTGAGCAGTTGCAGCAATAAGCAAAGATGCAGTGGAAAATGAGACAATAGAGAACAGCAGGTTACTCAAGGTGGCTATAGAATACAACACGTGAGTTATCAGAGACAAGCCTGGGGCACTTTCACCAAAAGACTCAGAGGAGAATCTATCAGGCAACCCTGGCCAGGGTGCCGAAGTATGGAACTATTTACATAAAATGAGCTAGGGGTGACTCCTGAGCACCAGGGCTTCCCTTGTGGCTAAAGAAACTCTGCCATGCAGGAGACCTGGGTTCAATCCCTGGGTTGGGAAAATCCATTGGAGAAGGGAAAGGCTACCCACTCCAGTATTCTGGCCTGGAGAATTCCATGGACTGTATAGTCCATGGGATCACAGAGTTGGACACAACTGAACCACTTTCACGTCACTTCACTTCACCTGAGCACCAACATTCAAAATTAAAGAGCAAGTGACAAATAAATGTGTTTTCCTCCCAGAGTATATATGTTTGAATTAAGTGATGGATATGCCATTTACCAAGTAGCTTCTCATCACGTATTTGTTAAACTAAAGCATTAAGATAAAAAAATACTGACAATAATAAAAATATATATATAATATACATTACTGCTGCTGCTGCTAAGTCACTTTAGTCGTGTCTGACTCTGTGCAACCCCATAGACGGCAGCCCACCAGGCTCCCCCGTCCCTGGGATTCTCCAAGCAAGAACACTGGAGTGGGTTGCCATTTCCTTCTCCAATACCTGAAAGTGAGAAGTGAAAGTGAAGTCGCTCAGCTGTGTCTGACTCTTAGCAACCCCATGGACTGCAGCCTACCAGGCTCCTCCATCCATTGGATTTTCCAGGCAAGAGTACTGGAGTGGGGTGTCATTGCCTTCTCCAATAACATACACTAAAGTATAATAAGATAATGAAAATTAATAAAAATACATTAAATAAAATATAATAAATATAGTAAAAATAATATCAATAATGTTATAAAATGAGATATAACACTTCAGGAAATGAGCCAGAGGTTGAGGGATACATGCATGAAATCAGGAGAGCTCGAGCTCCCTGAAATTGGGAACCGCCAGTTCTTCATAGTCTGTAAAGTGAAGTCAGAAGAGAAAGGAGTAGAAGCAAAGGGTTGAAACAAGAGAAAAAGAGGTTGAAAGGGGTTCGAAGGTGAGCGTTTGGCACAGGGCAGCACTAGTGGGCTTGCTGGTGATTTGTTCTGAGGAGGAAAGGCCTTCACACTTGTTCTGTCAATGACGGAAGAACCTGAGCAACGGGAGACAAGCCCTGTAGCCACAGACCTTCTGCCTTTAACGTACAGGAACCTACCCAGCCCTGGGCAAGATTTTCGGGATTCTGACTTGTGTCCTTCCTGGCAATGTGTCCCCCTAAAGTGACCTTCAACTTACTGTGTCCATCACTGGTCCTTGTTCTTTATGCTTTTCACGTCCTTCCTCCCCTGCCACTCAACCCCCATCTTTCTTGTTCTTAACGCAGTTACGTTTGCTTGATAAATCAAGTTTTATGTTTAACTTGATGAATCAAGAGATATGTTTACTGATAAATAGGTCCTGTCACATACATCCTTGGGGTAATTTCAGCCTGTTCCCACTGGCCTTTCAGACTGGCTATTCCTTCTCTGGCTACCTGCATTCTGGTTTTTCTTTCCTGGATCAAATCCACCTGACCGCACCCCCCCACCCCCCCACCCCCCACCCCCTTCCCCCCACCGCACGCGACATAACTGAGAAGGGCTCGCTTAGACTACCTGGTGTTTGATGCCCAGCCTGGAGCAACAGGATGGGGAAGAAATTCTCCGTTGGCCCTATCAGCTTGTTCTGAGAGCTCTGTGAAAAGAGGGAATGCTGACAACAGACGCCTGTGCAAAACCACCGCAGCTGAAAATATAGAAGCTCTGGCCACAGAATCACCGAGTAAATTCAGGCCTTGTCCCCCACATGAAAAGTTCCCCAGCTAAGTCACACCCTCCAGTGAGGCAGCTCGGAAAGGCTAGGGAGTGCTCTCTTTTCTGGGAACTGGGAATGTGGGAAACTCCCAAAGGGAGTCAAAATCGCAGGCTGCAGGAAACGAAGTTCCAGGCACGGAAACTGTGATCGCTTATGTTTTCGTGTGCTGCCACCTCCCGGGAGACTTAGGAACTGCAGAACTGCCGGCCCGTGGAAAAGAGAAGCTTACTCATTTACTCTCCAGGTGCACCTGGAGTTGAGAGCATAAATTCACTTCCTCAACCTTGAAGAGGTTACAATTTAGGTAATTTGTTGTAAATGCAGTGGAGAGAAGTGTGCAAGCCAGAATCCTGGGAACACTCTCCACCTCCAATCTATTTTCAGTTCAGTTCAGTTCAGTCGCTCAGTCGTGTCTGACTCTTTGTGACCCCATGAATCGCAGCACGCCAGGCCTCCCTGTTCATCACCATCTCCTGGAGTTCACTCACACTCACGTCCATCTGGTCCGTGATGCCATCCAGCCATCTCATCCTCGGTTGTCCCCTTCTCCTCCTGCCCCCAATCCCTCCCAGCATCAGAGTCTTTTCCAATGAGTCAACTCTTCGCATGAGGTGGCCAAAGTAATGGAGTTTCAGCTTTAGCATCATTCCTTCCAAAGAAATCTCAGGGCTGATCTCCTTCAGAATGGACCGGTTGGATCTCCTTGCAGTCTAAGGGACTCTCAAGAGTCTTCTCCAACACCACAGTTCAAAAGCATCAATTCTTCAGCACTCAGCCTTCTTCACAGTCCAACTCTCACATCCATACATGACCACAGGAAAAACCATAGCCTTGACTAGATGGACCTTTGCTGGCAAAGTAATGTCTCTGCTTTTGAATACACTATCTAGGTTGGTCATAACTTTCTTCCAAGGAGTAAGCGTCTTTTAATTTCATGGCTGCAGTCACCATCTGCAGTGATTTTGGAGCCCAAAATATAAAGTCTGACACTGTTTCCACTGTTTCCCCATCTATTTCCCATGAAGTGATGGGACCGGATGCCATGATCTTCGTTTTCTGAATGCTGAGCTTTAAGCCAACTTTTTCACTCTCCTCTTTCACTTTCATCAAGAGGCTTTTTAGCTCCTCTTCACTTTCTGCCATAAGGGTGGTATCATCTGCATATCTGAGGTGACTGAGATTTCTCCCAGCAATCTTGATTCCAGCTTGTGTTTCTTCTAGTCCAGCATTTCTCATGATGTACTCTGCATATAAGTTAAATAAGCAGGGTGACAATATACAGCCTTGACGTACTCCTTTTCCTGTTTGGAACCAGTCTGTTGTTCCATGTCCAGTTCTAACTGTTGCTTCCTGACCTGCATACAGATTTCTCAAGAGGCAGGTTAGGTGGTCTGGTATTCCCATCGCTTTCAGTATTTTCCACAGTTTATTGTGATCCACACAGTCAAAGTCTTTGGCATAGTCAATAAAGCAGAAGTAGATGTTTTTCTGGAACTCTCTTGCTTTTTCCATGATCCAGCGGATGTTGGCAATTTGATCTCTGGTTCCTCTGCCTTTTCTAAAACCAGCTTGAACATCAGGGAGTTCATGGTTCATGTATTGCTGAAGCCTGGCTTGGAGAATTTTGAGCATTACTTTACTAGCATGTGAGATGAGTGCAATTGTGCGGTAGTTTGAGCATTCTTTGCCATTGCCTTTCTTTGGAATTGGAATGAAAACTGACCTTTTCCAGTCCTGTGGCCGCTGCTGAGTTTTCCAAAATTGCTGGCATATTGAGTGCAGCACTTTCACAGTTCTTTCAATTCCAAGTCAAAAATGCTTCTTAGATCCATCCACATCTCTCCACTTCCACTTTCTTCTATCCTGAGCCAAACCACCCTTTGCCAAGCCTTAATATTCTCTTTTTCCTATTAATGCACTTTCTGCAATTCACAGCAGCTTGCTTAAAACCATTTAATGTTTTATAGTTGCTTTAGGAGTAAGGACTTCCCTGATGGCTCAGATGATAAAGAATCTGCCTGCAATCAAACCTGGGTTTGATCCCTAGGTTGGGGAGAACCCCTGGAGGAGGAAATGACACTCCACTCCAGAACTCTTGCCTGGAGAATCCCATGGACAAGGAGCCTGGAGGGCTACAGTGCATGGAGTCACAAAGAATCGGATAAGACTGAGAGATGAACACTTTTGCTTTAGGAATAAGAGTAAGCCCCTGCCACAACCCGGGGGATGAGTGGCTGCAGCACCTCATCTGGTGCCCACTCCTCCTGACCCTCTCACATCTGCACACAGATCTTCTTTCGATTGTCCAAATCAGACAAGTTCACTCTTGCCTTCATGTCTTTGCTTCTCTGTCCCTTCTGTCAAGCACAGTCTTTCTTAGTTAATTCCCCCTCTATCTGATTAATTCCATTCACCCTCCAGATGGCAGCTCAGACATCATTTCTTCAGATAACAGGTCCCTCTGTGATCTAGTCTAGATTTCGTGTGCTTTTTCCTCATGGCAAACATCAGAATTTAATTTTCTATGAGCACATTCAGTTGATTAATGTCTCCTTCCAACCCCGCCCCCACCTCCCCAGCCTGTCAATTCAACCTTGTATCACTAGCATCTAGCATGGTACCTGGCATGTAGTAAGTGCTGAATAAAAATTTGTGGAATGGATTCAAATGGGCCTGTGGCCTTATGTTGAAGAAGGGAACAATTTGGCTTTCTCAGTGAATATAAACATATACCCCCACCACAGGAATAGGATCAGGACCGGGTTTTCCCCTGCCACCTGGTGGGATGCTCTAACCACAGTGGCACCTTCCTCTGAACATTTCTGGAAGGCTTAGCATAGTTCTGTCCTGGGTGGATGGACCCTAAAGTGGGTCTTTGGTAGAGAGTGGTGAGGCTAATGACAGAGGGTGGGTGTGATAGGAGCAAAGAGCAGGGAAAAGGAGTACAAAGAGACCATTAGATTCCACATGTAAGCCATAACAAATGATATTTGTCTTTCTCTAGCTTACTTACTTCACTTACTATGATAATCTCCAGGTCCATCCATGTTGCTGCAAATAGCATTATTTCATTCTTTTTAATGGCTGAGTAATATTCCATTTTATATATATTTATACACACACACACACACACACACACACACACACACACCCCACATTTTCTTTATCCATTCATCTGTCAATGGACATTTAGGTTGCCTCCATGTCTTGACTATTGTAAACAGTGCTGTAATGAACACTGATTGTTTTTCATGTATTATTTGTGTGAAAAGTGTTGCAAACCTATTACAATATAGTACTATATAGCAGATTGTGTTAGCTGGGAAGCCAAGCTAACTTCGTTGGATTTATGAACAAACTGGACTCATGAATGTGCTCTTTATACTCCTTTTCCCTGCTCTTTGCTCCATTCACACCCACCCTCTGTCATTAGCCTCACCACCCTCCACCAAAGACTCACTCTAGGGACCATCCATTCAGGACAGAACTATGCTAAGTCTTCCAGAAATGTTCAGAGGAAGGTGCCACTGTGGTTAGAGCATCCCACCAGGTGGCAGGGGAAATCCCGGTCCTGTTCTCTAATAGGTTTGTAACACTTTTCACACAAATAATACATAAAAAAACAATCAAATACAGAAAATAAAGAGAACATTCTAAACTTAGAGAACAGTACCTTGAAAAGTACAGTGGTACAGTCCAACAACTGGTATACAGGGGCACGTTCACATCTGTGAAAGTTTGCAACTTGAAGGTTTCTATGTAGGGGACTTGATGTTGAAGCTGAAGCTCCCATACTTTGGCCACCTAATGCGAAGAGCTGATTCGTTGGAAAGAATCCTGATGCTGGGGAAAATTGAGGGCAGGAGAAGAGGGCGACAGAGGATGAGATGGTTAGTATCACCAACTCAAAGGACGTAAGTTTGAGCAAACTCCAGGAAATAGTGAAGGACAGAGAAGCCTGGGGGATGCTGCAGTCTATGCGGTCGCAGAGTCGGACAAAACTTAGCGACTGAACAACATGTAGGGGACGTCTAGTCCTTCAGCGAAGTATACGGCCCTTAGCCCCTAGAGGGCACCCTGGAGGCACTTCCGGGCAGCCAGTCCTGAACTCAGGTCAGCGGAGCCTGATGGGAAAGCTGCTGAGGTGGAAGCCATCTTGTTATGAAGCAGCCTGGGTCAGGGAGTGGCGGAGAGCTTCTTGGGGTGGTTTCTGCAGTGATGAGGTGGGTTGATTAGTCATGTGTTTGGTAGAACATGCAGCAACAGAGCTATGTGTAGTAGCCATTAGTTGTTTGTTTTTTTAATTGCCAGCATTCGTTTCCCCTTTATTGGAAATAGCACCCCAGCTTCTGTTTGTGGAGTTAAGCCTCTCTCCATTGTGCACTCTGGGTGGGACAGTGAATCACAGGACTCTGCCACAGCCAAGAGGTGGGAGCACAGTGCAGGCCAGGCGACTCAGATTCTCCTGAAAGACTTTGAGTCTGGTTTTTTTTTTTTTTGGCTGAGCCACATGGCTTGTGGGATCCCAGAATACAGAATCATAACCACTTGACCGGTAGGGAATTCCCATGAGACTGTGATTCTTGAAGAGAACAAGGCATCATCAGCAACGAACACTTGGAGTATACCCATCAGTGGCTCTCAAGACCAACACTTGACCAGTTTCTATTGGTTCCTGTCCCATTTCAAGGCTGGGTACCCAATCTCCTGCCTACCCTGTGAGCTACCTGTGTTTCAACAAGCTTCTCCTTTTGTCTGATTCGCTGAAGTTGGTTTTTCGTGCTTACAACCGAGGGACTGTGACGCATCATCAGCTGGTTCATAACTTGCATCTGGCTGACTACAGGTGGTGGGCAATAGTGTAGAGACTTGGATAGGAGTTGCCAAAAGAAGAGGTAGTGGGAATGCCTAAAATGTGGTCCATCAGGGTCCTTGGAGGATAAACAGGTTGACAATTTTCGTCAGTTGTATAGAGACCTTCTCCATCTTCTCAGCCTAATCAGAAGCACTGCCCTAGAGTCAGACCTGAGAGTTAATGAAACAAAGAAACAAAGGACCCTTCCCATCTGTGACAGGATGACAGTCACGCTTGCCCGCAGTGTCACAAGTGAGGGTGTGGTAGCTGTGGTGTCGACGGTCCAGAGTGGGCAGTACAAGCAGCGCTGCCCTGTATTCTTTATCCCTGTCTCCTTCAGGTCGGATTTTCTAGTCCTAGCCCTTCTCTGAGCTGCCCAGTATCTTTTCAGTATACTTGTTTTCCACTCTACCCTGCTGGTTTCTGTTGCTTAAGACCAATATTTGAATCCATTCCACAAATTTTTATTCAGCACTTACTACATGCCAGGTACCATGCTAGATGCTAGTGATACAAGGTTGAATTGACAGGCTGGGGAGGTGGGGGCGGGGTTGGAAGGAGACATTAATCAACTGAATGTGCTCATAGAAAATTAAATTCTGATGTTTGCCATGAGGAAAAAGCACACGAAATCTAGACTAGATCACAGAGGGACCTGTTATCTGAAGAAATGATGTCTGAGCTGCCATCTGGAGGGTGAATGGAATTAATCAGATAGAGGGGGAATTAACTAAGAA
The DNA here is from genome assembly GCA_917880005.1 of Nanger dama. Taxonomy (NCBI): domain Eukaryota; kingdom Metazoa; phylum Chordata; class Mammalia; order Artiodactyla; family Bovidae; genus Nanger; species Nanger dama. Next base: position 365,689 of record CAKJTW010000097.1, on the reverse strand, counting down.
AGACTGTGCTTGACAGAAGGGACAGAGAAGCAAAGACATGAAGGCAAGAGTGAACTTGTCTGATTTGGACAATCGAAAGAAGATCTGTGTGCAGATGTGAGAGGGTCAGGAGGAGTGGGCACCAGATGAGGTGCTGCAGCCACTCATCCCCCGGGTTGTGGCAGGGGCTTACTCTTATTCCTAAAGCAAAAGTGTTCATCTCTCAGTCTTATCCGATTCTTTGTGACTCCATGCACTGTAGCCCTCCAGGCTCCTTGTCCATGGGATTCTCCAGGCAAGAGTTCTGGAGTGGAGTGTCATTTCCTCCTCCAGGGGTTCTCCCCAACCTAGGGATCAAACCCAGGTTTGATTGCAGGCAGATTCTTTATCATCTGAGCCATCAGGGAAGTCCTTACTCCTAAAGCAACTATAAAACATTAAATGGTTTTAAGCAAGCTGCTGTGAATTGCAGAAAGTGCATTAATAGGAAAAAAGAGAATATTAAGGCTTGGCAAAGGGTGGTTTGGCTCAGGATAGAAGAAAGTGGAAGTGGAGAGATGTGGATGGATCTAAGAAGCATTTTTGACTTGGAATTGAAAGAACTGTGAAAGTGCTGCACTCAATATGCCAGCAATTTTGGAAAACTCAGCAGCGGCCACAGGACTGGAAAAGGTCAGTTTTCATTCCAATTCCAAAGAAAGGCAATGGCAAAGAATGCTCAAACTACCGCACAATTGCACTCATCTCACATGCTAGTAAAGTAATGCTCAAAATTCTCCAAGCCAGGCTTCAGCAATACATGAACCATGAACTCCCTGATGTTCAAGCTGGTTTTAGAAAAGGCAGAGGAACCAGAGATCAAATTGCCAACATCCGCTGGATCATGGAAAAAGCAAGAGAGTTCCAGAAAAACATCTACTTCTGCTTTATTGACTATGCCAAAGACTTTGACTGTGTGGATCACAATAAACTGTGGAAAATACTGAAAGCGATGGGAATACCAGACCACCTAACCTGCCTCTTGAGAAATCTGTATGCAGGTCAGGAAGCAACAGTTAGAACTGGACATGGAACAACAGACTGGTTCCAAACAGGAAAAGGAGTACGTCAAGGCTGTATATTGTCACCCTGCTTATTTAACTTATATGCAGAGTACATCATGAGAAATGCTGGACTAGAAGAAACACAAGCTGGAATCAAGATTGCTGGGAGAAATCTCAGTCACCTCAGATATGCAGATGATACCACCCTTATGGCAGAAAGTGAAGAGGAGCTAAAAAGCCTCTTGATGAAAGTGAAAGAGGAGAGTGAAAAAGTTGGCTTAAAGCTCAGCATTCAGAAAACGAAGATCATGGCATCCGGTCCCATCACTTCATGGGAAATAGATGGGGAAACAGTGGAAACAGTGTCAGACTTTATATTTTTGGGCTCCAAAATCACTGCAGATGGTGACTGCAGCCATGAAATTAAAAGACGCTTACTCCTTGGAAGAAAAGTTATGACCAACCTAGATAGTGTATTCAAAAGCAGAGACATTACTTTGCCAGCAAAGGTCCATCTAGTCAAGGCTATGGTTTTTCCTGTGGTCATGTATGGATGTGAGAGTTGGACTGTGAAGAAGGCTGAGTGCTGAAGAATTGATGCTTTTGAACTGTGGTGTTGGAGAAGACTCTTGAGAGTCCCTTAGACTGCAAGGAGATCCAACCGGTCCATTCTGAAGGAGATCAGCCCTGAGATTTCTTTGGAAGGAATGATGCTAAAGCTGAAACTCCAGTACTTTGGCCACCTCATGCGAAGAGTTGACTCATTGGAAAAGACTCTGATGCTGGGAGGGATTGGGGGCAGGAGGATAAGGGGACGACAGAGGATGAGATGGCTGGATGGCATCACGGACTTGATGGACATGAGTCTGAGTTAACTCCAGGAGATGGTGATGAAGAGGGAAGCTTGGTGTGCCACGATTCATGGAGTCGCAAAGAGTCGGACACGACTGAGCGACTGAACTGAACTGAAAAGATAAAATGAGAGAAAGATATCTAGAGAATTCTTCTCTACCTCGACTTAATCTCCTTCTTTGACTTCTATCATCTGAATTCTTCCCACACATTTTATCTATTTATTATTTTATTTATTTATTTTTTTGGTTGCACCACTCCGCATGTGGCATCTTAGTCCCCCAACCAGGGATTGAATCTGCACCCCCTGTGGCTTCCACACACACTTTATAAAGAAGAGATCTGAACTGTCATTATAGTGGAAGCTGTGGTGATCACCCAGATCCCCAGCCAGTCGCTGGGTGCTGGTGGCTAATACGTACATCATGGCTGCGCCTTTTCCTCCCCTCCTCAGGACAACTGCCCTTGACTGACAAGAGCTGCCTGCTGGGAAGTTACGAACTCTTTTCCCTAAGAGGATCGGGCAGCTCCAGCCACTGACTGACTGATAATGGGAGTACAAACTGCCCCCCGTGCCTCAGAGTAGGTTACATTCCAGAGTCCCCCTCAGCCTTTACCTGAGACCACAACCTTCAACTGAGTTAGTACTTACCTGACACACACCCTTACTTGGAGCTTCCATTCCCCTTACCTGTTTGCCTCCTTTTCTCAGTTGCCAGTTTTTCTTAAAAACAACCTCTCAATAAATTACAGGCACCCACTACCTTGTCTCAGGCTCTGTTTCTCCAGTCCCACCTGCAATATCATTTCTCTCCAAGCCCTGCAGTCTAAGATGTCTTCCCTTCTGCTTCCTGGGCAGACGAGTTACAGTGATGAGGGGCAGGCAGGAGAAAGAAGTCAGGCTCTCCAGCCAGAGAGACAGGTCTTAATCCAGTAATCATGCCCATAGCTGTAGGATAGTGACTGAGACAAATCTTGTGAAGGAAAGGCTGTATGAGAGGATCTGACCCAGTCAAGAGGTTGGGAAGGTTTCTCTGAGGAAGTGAAGAAATTCTCCATTGGCGCTATCAGCTTGGCCTGAGAGCTCTGTGGAGTAAAGATGAGTAAAAGTGTAAAGTGGGTAAACAGAGCCTTCCTACACAAAGGCCCTGAGGCAGGAGGGGATATGGGATGAAACAAGGCCATTGAGAATGGAGCAGAGAAAGGCGGTGCCACTGAGGCTGTGGGGACACAGCGGGCAGAAGGGGCTGACTCAGCTTTTTAGGAATCTGGCCTTCATCCTAAAACAAAACAAGTGTTGGAGGGTATTCTGCTCCTGGGAGAGGGGTAAAGGGACACGGTCCGTCTGTAGCTGGGAAGATTTCTCTGGCTGCAACACAGAGAAAGGGTAGGAAAGGGGCGGCTGGGTGAGTTGGTGAGGGGCTCCAGAGAAGAGCGAAGAGAGCTTGTGGGGTGCAGGGCCGGCAGTGGGGAGGGGCCGCAGATCTGGAAGATCTTTAGGAGTGATGCTAGCAAGATTCGGTGATGGGTTTTATGGGGTGGAGGCAGGAGAGGGAGTTGTCAAGGATGACATCTGAGTTTCTGGTTTTAGTATCCGGAGGGATTGTAGGAAAAGCTGGGAGAGCCGAGGGCAGGCGGCCACAGACCTCTGCGTTCCTCTGGAGCAAAGGAAAGAGAAGAGAAACCAAATGCAGATGCCTTTCATCTGCGTCCCCACCCCAACTAGGGTCACCTACACACTACTCAGGCAAGGTGGCTGGTTGTCCAGTGGGGTTTTGCATATGGGGAAGTATCCCAACCAGTGGTCTCAGATGACAAAGGGTGTCCTTCCACTCCTTATTTTTAAAAAGAATGTAAATATGTGTATAACCGAGTCACTTTGTTGTACAGGAGAGACTGGTACAACATTGTCAATCAACTGTACTTCAGTAAAATTAAAAGGCTAGGAATAAAAGGAATATACATTTGCTCAGTCAGTCCATCATTACCTTGAACAAACTCTTACTATGTTTATGATAAAGATAATGCAATTGTTTTTTTTTAAAACCAGTCTTCCAAATTTTTATGGACCTTTAAAAATAATACATGCATTCACCACGGCTATAGTCAAAAGTTACAAAAAATAAGAACCCCTGCTCTAAAGCTTTCTTGGTTTAGGGATTTTTGCCAGATAAAAAACAAATGCCTTCAGGATAATTAGTGCTCTAGAATGTCACTGTCACTTTTATTTTGGTGTCTGTTCAGATCGTTTTGTGAAAATGAGTCCCTGTGAGGAAATGGGAGACTGTGAGAGCACTAGTCACCTGAGAAAGATCAGGAGGCACCAGATTGGGAAAGGAGGCGGGAGAGTGGAGGACCAAGGACATCTCAGCTTTCCCAGTGACAAGCTGTTGGAGTCTTGGTCAGTCATCAAGGACAGGGCCTGAGTCGGGTGTCTGATCCTTTGTGGCATCTCTGTGGCCCAGGTCATACAGCACCTGTTCTAGTGCATTGCAGAAGTCAGTGGGCCCCTTTTCTCCTTCAAATCTCTTTTCCCACCTGTGACGCGATTCATTAACTCAACAAGTACATATGGAGTTAAAACATGTACCAGAAAACACACTAAGTGTAAGCAAGGACTCTGCATGCACGGAAGTTACATTCTCTTCTGGAATGGATGTGAAGATAGACAATAAACAAGTAAATAAACAAAACCAAGATCATTACATATCTTGTCGAGTGTGGCAAAGAAATAAACAGGAAATGGGAGAAAGTGCTCAGGAGTGTTTTAGATAGTCACCAGGGAAGTCGGCTCTGAGTGGGTTAACATTTGAGCTCTACTCCCTAGTGGCTCAGAGGTTAAAGTGTCTGCCTGGAATGCAGACCAAGGTTTGATCCCTGGGTCGGGAAGTTCCCCTGGAGAAGGAAATGGCAACCCACTCCAGTACTCTTGCCTGGAGAATCCCATGGAGGGAGGAGCCTGGTAGGCTACAGTCCATGGGAACGTGAAGAGTCAGACATGACTGAGCGACTTCACTTTCAGTTTCGATGAAGATGAAGTCATAGGTGAGAAGCTTCTAGCCTCATTAAATAATGAAAATGAAGTCATAGATGAGAAGGGCTTAGCTTCATTAAATTCCAGGGGGAAAACATTCCAGGCAGAGGAGAAAAATACTCAAAGCCCAGGAGACAGGAAATAGCTTTCTGATAAAAAATTAGGCTGGTGCAGCTGAAGAACATGGATTGAGGAGGAGAGCTGTGTGAGATGAGATTGGTAAATTAGGTGAAGCAGATCACCTACGACCTTAGGTGATCAGGGCTTAGCAGGGAAAGAGAAAAATCAAACCAGTTATTTTAAAAGAGAGAATTCTATGTAAACAATTGTTAACTAGGTAACTGAAAAGGCTAAAAGCATAGAGTAAGGTAACATGAAGCTACAGGTTCAGGAAGCAGCTAACTTCCCTAGAGGTGAAGGGAACAAAGCAAAAGCAGGCTTTTGTTAGAACTCACAAACTTGGAGGAGGGACCTCTCAGAGCTGAATTTCTGGACCTTAGAGAAGGGGGTGTGGCTGAGCTTCTGTTGATGTTTCTAAGTTTAGAGGAGGGGGCCTCTCAAGCCTGGACCCAGAACTCAGAGAAGGAGGCTCTAGCCAACTAGTGCTGGTATTTCTGTGGGTCATGGTAAGGCTGGTTCTGTGTGCATCAGAAAAACTGAAAACTAGACTTGACTGTTACTAAGAAGAGGGGCAGTCACCGATGGAATAAAGAAAAGGTGATGTGTTCAGAAAAAGGAAGCAGACAGGAAGCAGTGAGGAATAGCTCCCTTCTTCCTCCTCTGAATTTACAGTCTCACTCACCACCCTATTGGCAAGGTACTAAAAAAGAAAAAAGCTGTCAAAAACAAAAATAGAATTTTTAGACTCTCAGATCCAGAAAAATAAATTTAGAATAAAAGGATGAGTTTATACCTGAGAGGCAATAGACGAATAATTGACACAGACCGTGTGTGCCACAAAAATAGGAATTTGGGTTTTAAGAGCAGTGGGAAGACATTGGTTGGTTTCAAGTGCAAGTCGGTGTGATGAGATTTTTCCTTTGAGCATATCTCTCAGGCTACTGGGTAGAAAGCAGAGCAGAGATGAGCAGGGTCAGAATCAAGAAGACCAATTAAAAAGCTCTAGCAGTTTCTATATTATGCATTCAATTTTCTTAATAATTACAGAGTATTTAAATGATTTTTATTGGGTGAAATGTGTTTTGGGGAAAATTGTTCAATATTTATCTAAGTTGTCAAAATTTCTCCAGGCAAGAATACTGGTGTGGGTAGCCATTCCTTTCTCCAGGGGCTCTTTCCCACCCAGGGATTGAACCCAGGTCTCCTGCATTGGCAGGCAGATTCTTTACCATCTCAGCCTCCAGGCAAAATAGTAGATGCTTGCTTTGTGGGATATTTTCATTATAAAACTACACGTGTTATATAGGTTTTTTGAGGTGCAACTAGCAAATATTCACTAGAATAAACTCAGATATTCAGGCCCTATTATTATCATGCTCATGAAAATAAAGATGGGAACTTTCCTAGTAGCCTGACTTAGGGTCAGCCAAAGAGCCACATTACTTTAATGTAGTTTTGAGGAAATTTCAGTGAGTGTATGCTCCATGGAATCCAATGACCCTAAGCTGTGATTATTTCTTATAACACTGCTTGGCTTAGGACATAGAGCACAATACTAGCCCATGACTCACTGTGAAGGGGCAAAGGCATATATCAATTTGAAAGTCTGGCTTAATTGAAAGAACAATTTTAGATTAAGTAGGAAAATGAGTTGACTACATATTCTTCAGACCATCGTTCATAGATATTATTTTTGTAACCAAACTTTTGCTATGTAGTCATGCTGTTATACACCCAAATCATATCTGAAGATCCTGGCATATAGTAGTTGCTCACTACATATTGTTTAAATGAATGAGAGCCATTTTATGTTGCTGATTAAGAACATACTTTAACTAGAGATAGGTCACTTGACTGAATAAAAGCCCAATGTGCAAAGAAGGGCCAAGGGAGTATTCATAAGGAAAGCACATTTTATGTTAGAGAACAGTTCTGAGATTATTCCAGCACAGAACAGATGGGTGACTAAAGTCCAAATTTATATGCCATGAGACAGCTTTTTATATGTAAGTACTAACAAATGCTCAAAACAACCACTATGAAATTTCAATAAAGCAGTAACATAATGTCTAATGCCAAGAAAACAATTAGCTATACATATATATTTATATGTGTGTATGTGAGTGTAAATTTCTAGGCTGTATTCTGTTTCATTGGTCAGTATATTGTTATATTAATAAACCAATACCATACTGTCTTAATGAATATAACTTTATAGTAAATATTGAAATCATGGAATATAAGTCCTCCAACTTATTTGTATTTCAACTTTTGGTTAATTCTAAGATTTTGCCTTTGCTCATAAATTTTAGTTCAGTTTGTTTGTTGGGATTTTAAATAGGATTCCATTGACTCTGTAATTTGGACAAATTGACATGTTACTGTTGAGTCTTCTAACTGAAGAACAAATGATATCTTTTCATTTATTTAGATCTCTTTTAACTTCTTTCAGCAGTGTTTTGCTTTGGAGGTAATCCCATACTTTATGTTTATACAGCAGAGTGCTGGTGAGCCAACTCTTCCAGCAAGGTGGGAGGTTCACAGAGCCCTAATGTGTTTTGTTTGCCAATTTCTGTGGTGTGAATACTCAAACCATGATCAGCTTCAAGCTCTCAATGTGACGTCACCCAACATGGAGTTCTGAAAAGATGAGAGAAAGAGCTGTTGTGTGAGCCGATTCCAACACACATTGGATATATCTGTAAATATTTCATAGTTTTGGTGCCATTTTAAATTCCTGACATTGTAACTGTTCTGTTGTTGAGTGATGGGATTTTCTTGTCTTCCTTTAAAGAGAGTTAAAGTCTGTTTTCTTGGGGCAATTAAGTTACTTGCAGATCAGGATGATCTTTTTGACTTACAGCTTTATTTTTACAGCCTTTACTTTAGGCTTAGTTTAGCTCTTCTGTTGATACTAAGGCATGACCTTTCTGAGGTCTTTACTCAGTACCCCAAGTGTTCAACAAGCACTTTCCACCCTGCACAAGAACTCAGGCCTCTCAGTCCTGTATCAGCTTTGGGGATTGTTTAGCTTAGAGATTCCCATCAGCTGTTCTTTGCTAGGCCTTTAGAGTTTCATCCAAAATGTGCCCAGATTAGTAGTTACACAAAGTCTCAAGGGAGTCCCCATGCAGATTTTTGAAGCACTTCAGTATTTTTTAATTTTTAATATTTCATATTGGGCTGTAGTTGATTTATAATGTATTAGTTTCAGGTTTACAGCAAAGTGATTCAGTTATACAAATACATATGTCTATTCCCTTTCAAATTCTTTTCCCACTTAGGTTCTTGATAGAATATTGAGCAGAGTTCCCTGTAATATATAGTAAATCCTTGTTGTTTATCTATTTTAAATATAGTAGTGTGTATATGTCAATTCCAAATTCCCAGTTTATCCCTCCCCACCATCTTTCCCCTTTGATAACCATAAGTTTCCTTTCTATGTCTGTGAGTCTGTTTCTGTTCTGTAAATAAGTTCCTTTGTATCGTTTTTTTTTTTTAATATTCCACATATAAGCAATATCATATGATATTTGTGAAACTCTATATAGTGTCTCTTTAATATTCCCCCCACCGCCCCCACCACACCACCCCCTCTTCAGCCTCCAATAACTCCAGTCTTTGTCTCTTTAATTCAACAAGATCTCCTGGGTTTTGACTGAGTTCCCAACCCCTGAGCAGCAGTTTAATAGCTAGAGTAATTATGGGGCTCACTTATTTGTTTCCCTCATCTCCGAGGGCACATTCTTCACTCCCTATTGTCCCAATATCTGAACAGTTGTTTCATTGATTTTGTCCCATTTTCTAGTTGTTTATACCGGAAAGGCGAGTTCTATTTCAATTACTTCTTCACAGCCAGAACAGAAGTTATTGTTTTTTTTTTTAATCTGAGTCAATACATGCTTAATGGAGAATGTTTGTGTTAAAAGGGCTGCTTTGTGTACTAAGGGGGTCTGAGAGCAATAGAAACCAGTTTAGGGAAAACCAATGTGCATATTCTAGGTGAAGAGAGAGAACTGGGGAGGTTTTTAGGAGAAGAAACTCAGAAGAAGTTCAGATGCTTCAAATCCAAACCAGAACTCCTAATCTTTGCCCCAGACCTGCTCCTCCAAGTATGCCCTATCTCAGTTAATGGTAAATCCATCCTTAGAGTTGATCAGACTAAAAACTTTGATGACATCCTTGTGCCCTTTCTTTCTCTCTCTTATCCCACATCCAATCCGTCAGCAAACCCCATCAGACCTATCTTTAAGCTAGATGTAGAATTCAACCCTGTCTTATGGCCTCCACTATCCCCACCCTGGCTCAAGCCATTAGCAGTTCTTGCTTGGATTTCTGTAGCAACCACTTAAAAAATCTCCTGCTTCCACCCTTGTCTTCCTACAACCTATTCTCAATTCCAGCAGCCAGAGAGATCCTTCCATTGTGTAACTTCCCAATTCAAACCCTCCAGTAAGCTCCTCATCTCCCTTAAAATGCAATGGGGACTTCCCCTGGCAATCCAAGTGTTAGGAATCTGCTGGGCAATGTAGGGGATGCGGGTTCGATTCCTGGTTGGGGAACTAAGATCCCACAAGCCGAGGAGCAGCTAAGCCTGCAAGCTGCAATTACTGAGCCTATGCATCACAACTGAAGGATCCATGTGCTGCAACGAAAGATCCTGCATGACGCAAGGAAGATTCTGCATGCCACAGCTAAGACCCGACACAGCCAAATAAATATTTTTAAGAAGCTTTGCAGTGATTTACAAGGTCTCCCCTTACCTTTCTCCCTTTGAGCTTTACTCTTCTCCCCCATGCTCACTCTCCTCAGACCACACTGGTCTCCTTCCAGTTCCCATTTTCGAGGGCTGCCTCGACCTCAGGATCTTTGCCCTTGCTCTTCACTTTTCCCCTAATACTTCCCCCTAAATACTCACATGGCTTGCTCCTTCATTTCCTTAAGTCTCTGCTCAAATGTCCCTTCTCAGTAAGGCCTTCCCTGACCACTCCATTTAAAATCGCTGTGACCTGACCTCCACTCCTGCTCTGGCATCCCCACCACATCCTTCTTCCCTGCTTAATATTTTTCCATAGCACTCACCCCCTCCTAGTCTGTGATATAATTTATTTTGTTCACTGTCTGTCCTCTCCCACCACCACCATCACCAGCACTATCCAGCACTATAACGTAAATCCTGTAAGTCAGGAAGTTTTGTCTGTATTAGTCACTGATGCTCAGCACCTAGAAGAGTATCAGGCACAGTCAGCCTCAGTAAGCATTTCATGAATAGATGAATGCCAAGGTAATGGTAGGGGAGGTAATCAGTGAAGGATCGTTTCAGGATGAGGGGATGGCACAAAACAGCAATGAAAGGTTAAAGAGTGAGATGATGATGAAACTGAAATGAGATGTATGTAGCTGGAATGAAGGGCCTGTGCAAATATAGCCAAGAGGCAGGGGATGGTTTGCCATGCTAAGGTCTTTGAACTTCAGCCTAAAGCAACGAGGTGTCGTTGAAAGATTTTTAAGCTCAGTGGAGAAAGCTATGAAACCTGATCATGTCAGTAGTTTAGAAAGATTGCTCTGCCAGAGATATCAGTTTAGAAGTGGTGAGGCCAGACCCAAGGAGACCAGTTGTTTCTAATTGCAGCAGATCTGATGACAAATGTTGAGGACTCTAAATCAATGGCCAGGGGTATTAACACAGAAAGGGAGTGAATTTGAAGGATAGTTAGGAAGTTAAATCTTCAGGACTCTGTAAACAAATCAGTTATGAGTTTTGAGACAGAGCAAGAATTCAGGATGACAACCAGATTTCTAGCTTGGGTAACTTGAGAGGTGATGGTGCCATTCACTGAACACAGATGAAAAGCAATTATACAGCCTCACCAGTCATCTTCCTGTTATTGGGTCACCAGGGCCCAGTGATGATGGGCGCAAAGCCCAAGCCATTTGTCTGAATTCACCGTATGTGAACACGCAGCTGGTAGCAGGAAGTCTGACCTAAGCACCATGAGTCAGCAGCCTCCCTTCTATTATGAAAGACCAAGCCTATGATATAAACACTGCTTTATTTTGTTAAACAGGGCTTTGTGGCTGCTTGCCCCACCTTAACTGCCCTATGAAGTAACTGGAGAAGGAAATTATGAGTGTTTCCCTAAAGAGAAGTTTAGATTTGCCTAAGATTAGAAAGGTAGAGGTGACAAGGATTGTCACTACCAGAACCTGCCGTGACAATGAATGTTTATGCAAAGTACAGTGTTAGACACCAAACTAAGCTCATGTGCCCTTGAGGTGCTACTTTATACCTCTGCCTTTGTGAGAAGATCTTTTCCTTTAATTGGGTAGTGAGGGGAGTAGTGAAGAAGACACCTGGCTGACCAGACTGGTCAAGCTTGGAGCCAATGGTCAAGTAGTCAGATCACCCCTACCATGAAGTTTAAGCAGACTGAGCTTCCCTCCCAGGCTGGGACTGACTGGAGCAGTGAAACAGGCTGTGGGATGAGGAGTCCAGAGACAGCACCCAGGAAGACAGCCTGAGTTATCATTCACCCATCAGAGGGATCAGGCTGATGGGTGAAATTTGAGTGTGAAGCAAAGAGACTATGAGCAGAGTTAGCAAGAGGGAGTAAGTCAGTTTAGTAGAAAGGAAGGGACACATCCTGAAAAGATTCGTTGAGGGTCTGGAAAAGAGGAGCAGAACCTGCCTGTGAGTATACAGAAAGCTGCTGAAGAAACTCACTTAAACGTGAGCAGTTTACATAGCAGCTGTGCCACATTTTATGGAATGGAAGTGGTAGAGGATGGAATAGAACAAAGGAGATTAAGATTTAATGTCACACTGTAGGAAAGTAGAATATTTGCATTCATTTAGAAAGCTTTTACTAAGTACCTCTGCTGTGCTAAGTTGCTTTAGTTGTGTCTGACTTTGTGACCCCATGGACTATAGCCTGCCAGGCTCTTCTGTCCATGGGATTCTCCAGGCAAGAATACTGGAGTGGGTAGCCATTCTCTTCTCCAGGGGATCTTCCCATCCAGGGATTGAACTGGCATGTCTTATGTCTAATCTGCATTGGCAGGTGGGTTCTTTACCACTAGTGCCCCTGGGAAGCCCTGTTAAGTACCTACAAATACATAAAACAATATTGCCACCTGAATGGAAGAAACAGATTATAGGTTAGTACAGTTGGAGGAGGCTTTTAACACATATATAACTTCTAATGAAGTGTTACTCCTAATTAGAAAATGACATGTATACAATTTCTTTTTTGATGATACAGCTAAAGATGGCAATTCTGAGTTAAGTATAGTATATATTGTGTATTTTACCCCATGGTTTTGACATAGATAACTTTTGGTTACTAATTTAACCCTCCTATAAGTTTTAATCCATGACTCAAGTCAGGAGGCTCACCATCATGATGAATATTTTAAAAATGATAAATGAAACAAAAGCATTTGAGTTTAAAAGATTGCCATAGATCCTTTTTTTTTTTTTTTTTTTTTTTACAGTTCCTTGTGCTGTTCTTCAGAGGCTAGATAGCTTTATTGAACTATTGAGAATTAATGGATAGAAAAGAAAAAAATTTTTTTCCTGCATAACCAGTCAGCTCACTCTGAATGGAAAGATTGTTCCCTGGGTCTTTACATATTTGTGAAACATGGGTAATGTTCTATGTTGTTGCACTAACTTGTTTTTACCTCTCCATGTACTACAAATAGCATTGGAGAAAGCAGCAGGTCACCATTAAAAATTTACCTCATTAGATAGATAGATATGAATATAGATATATATTTTTTTTTACTGCAATCCTAACACCTTGCTTGAGTACAGTAAAATGCATCTGGGTCACTGAGAAATTGTATGGCCATGCTATTCACTCTCTAAATATATTAGTGTTCAGATAAAGCTGTGGTTCCCTTTTGCTGATATGTTTACAATTTCTTTGTCTGAACTAAAAAGAGGAAGTATTACAATATGATCATTTCCTTAAATAATGACATGGCAAAATGTGTGAAATGTGATAGGAAAAACAAACAATTATGAATTCTTCATGAAACTAAAACCTGTGTTTTGACGGAAGAAAGACTAAGATGATCAAAAAGTGGATTTTAAAAGCAGTTTGGTTTTTTTTTCCAAAGAGCACATTTGTGTAATATATAATCTGATATGTGGTACATTGTAAGCAAAAAGGGACCACCTCAGTCATCCAAGTTCTAAAGATGCTTTTTTTTGGTGTTCTCTGCGGTAACCATTCATTTCCAACATTTAAATGCTACTTTCTGAAGAGAGGATACATCTGGTTAACTGACGGCCGGGAAGATTAATGATAACTTATACTGCATTTCAGGATTCCCTGATAGCTCAGCTGGTAAAGAATCTGCCTGCCATGTGGGAGACCCTGGTTTGGGAAGATCCCCCAGAGAAGGGAATGGCTATCCACCCAGGATTCTGGCCTGAGAATTCCGTGGACTCTAAAAGTCCATGGGGTCACAAAGTATCGGACACGAGCGAGCAACTTGCACTTTCCCACTGTGTTTCAGTTCTTCTCTCCCAGTGGCACTGTTTTCTAATAAATAACAAACACATTTTCCACATAAGAGGATTTCACTGTCCCTCTGTGTTATGACGACTGCATGTTACCCAAAACATAGTGCCTTGAGGCACTATAATCATGCATTATATAATGTATTTATTACCTCTTACTGTTTCTTTGGTCAGAAATTCAGACCAGGAACAGAATGGATGGCTGCTTTCTGATCTACAATATCTGGAGCATCAACTGGAAAATTCAAAGCCTGGAACCATCTGAGAGATCATCCACTCTCACCATATGACAGTGGCTGATGCTGGCTCATGGCTGGGGGCTGGCTGGGGCTGTCAACCAGGATATCTGCACTGGACCTCTCTGTGTGGGCTGGGTTTCCTTTACAATGTGATGACTGAGTTCTAAGTGCAAGTATCTAAAGAGAGAAGGAGAAAGAGAAGGAGGTTGTATCTTTGCATGGGCTGGGCTTCAGAGTCACATGTTTAGTGATGGTCTGCCAGACTCGAATGCTTCGGGCAGCCACAAGTCCCTGTTGAAGTTCAGGTTCATAACCTTGAGACGGAGATCTTACCTCACATAGGAGGTTGTAATACTTGCATGTAGGATGGGAAAATGTATAAATAGAGCCATCTTTGGAAGATACAGTCTGCTACACTGTGATTCTAGAAAGGTCTCCCAACCAAGCACTAACCAGGCCGAACCCTGCTTAGCTTCTGAGATCAGACAAGATCGGGTGCGTTCAGGGTGGTATGGCCATAGATTAGAAAGGTATTGGAGATTCATCTTGTAGTTGCTACATGATTTAAATTGTAATAATTTTATTACAAATAAAATATCTACTCATATGAAAAATTTAGGAAAATATAAAGGGAAAGAGTCCAATAAAGTCCTACCACCCAAATAAACCACAGCTAGAGAGGATAAAAGTTTTCATATAGTCACATCTACAATTTCCCCTGTGGTCTCTTTCATTGCCTTCCCTCCCAACTTTTAATGAAAATTTTGAAAGAGTATTTCTAAGAACATCCATTTGCTTTCCACATAGATTCATTCACCAAATATCACATTTTGCAATATTTGCTATATCTTTTCTTCTTGCTGAACTGGTAAAAATGTTAGTTAGAAAACTAGTTTTAGATATCACGATACTGCCTCAACATATTGTTATTGTTGTTCAGTTCTAAGTTGTGTCCCACTCTTTGCAACCCATGGACTGTAAGCACACCAGGCTTCCCTGTCCTTTGCTCTCTCTCGGAGTTTGCTCAAACTCATGTCCATTGAGTCTGTGATGCCATCCAAGCATCTCATCCTCTGTCATCCCCTTCTCCTCCTGCCCTCAATCTTTCCCAGCATCAGGGTCTTTTTCAATGTGATGACTCTTTGCATCAGGTGGCCAAAATATTGGAGCTTCAGCTTCAGCATCAGTCCCTCCAATGAACATTCAAAGTTGATTTCCTTTAGGACTGACTGATTTGATCTCCTTGCTGTCTAAGGAACTCTCAAGAGTCTCCTCCAGCACCACAGTTTGAAAGCATTGATTCTTTGGCACTCAGCTATTGCAGTATGTATCTCCTAAGAATAAGGGCATTATCCTAAATACTCACAATACCATTATCATCTAAGAAAAGTAATAGTCTCATGCTGTTGCTGCTAAGTCGCTTCAGTCATGTCCGACTCTGTGCGACCCCATAGACGGCAGCCATCAGGATCCGCCGTCCCCAGGATTCTCCAGGCAAGAACACTGGAGTGGGTTGCCATTTCCTTCTCCAAAGCATGAAAGTGAAAAGTGAAAGAGAAGTCACTGAGTCGTGTCAAACTCTCAGCGACCCCATGGACTGCAGCCCACCAGGCTCCTCCATCCATGGGATTTTCCAAGCAAAAGTACTGGAGTGGGGTGCCATTGCTTCTCCTAATGCTATCTAATATCCATTCTATATTCAATATTCTCCATTTGTTTCATCACCATCTTTCACAGCTTTAAAAAAAAAAAAAAATAGAATCCACTCAAGATTGACATTTGGCCCCAGTGTGATTTTGGCTGGTTTCCTGACCTGGATCCTGTGCCCTCAGTTCCCACCTCTGGCAGATACACTGTTAGCTGGGAGATCCCTGTCTACCCATGGAGTTGTTGTATCACATTCATTCATTTCAACTAATACTTATTTGATACCTACTGTGTGCTGGACTATCATGCTCTCAAGGAGCTTACACTCTAGACAGATAATAGAAAAGAACAGTCTTTGAGAGTTAACAATGCTATATAAATACGGGGATTATCCTTTCAGATTAAAGGCCTGGGGCAAATCTTGAAAAAAAATCTCCTTTATGCAAAATAAAATCAATGTGGATTAAAATCAAATCATTTCTGTTCTGTAGAGGTGATTGGCAAGCTCAATGAACAGATTAGTAGTACTGAGCAGAATGACAATTTTGGAAGTTGTTGTTGTCTTATCCACTTTAAATTTCAAACTGCATTCCAAAGTGCTCAGTCATGTCCGACTCTTTGTGGTTCCATGGACTGCAGCCAGCCAGGCTCCTCTGGCCTTCACTATTTGCTCAGATTCATGTCTGTTGAGTTGATGATGCCATCTAAGCATCTCATCGTCTGCCACCCAGTTCTGTTGCCTTCAAATTTTCCCAACACTAGGGTTTCCCAGGTGGTCCAGTGGTAAAGAAAATCTGCCAGCCAATGCAGGAGCCACAGGGGACATGAGTTCAGTCCTTGGGTGGGGAAGATCCCCTGGAAGAGGGCATGGCAATCCACTTCAGTATTCTTGCATAGGAAATCCCACGGACAGAGGAGCCTGGTGGGCTACAGTCCATGACGTTGCAGAGTTGGACTCAACTGAGCACACATGCACTTTGGAGTTTAAGTGCATAAAAGCACCATGTAAAGAGGTTCTTCTAATTAAATAAAATTATGTATATGCATTCATGTCTGTTGAGTTGATGATGCCATTTAATCATCTCATCCTCTGCTGCCCAGTTCCACCCAGTCACATAATATTTGCTAATTTTTGATTTCTTAGTTTTTATTTTTCTAAATATTTAATAAGCAAAAAAGCAAACCCATGTTATTAGAACACAGATGGTGAGACTCACAGGGGTTAGAGCTGAAAGGGGCTATAGAGGTCACCTAACCCAGATTCCACATTTTTACACATGATCTCATCAGCAGTTATTTTAGAGGAATTTGTATGAATTTCAAGGCTCTAGACGCACATAGTTTCTATATATAGAAGCCCAATTTTGAAATCCTGCTTATTAGATAAAACAACCAGAATCTTACATTACCTTAATCTTTGTTCCTCATCTTCCAGTTACATGGATTTTCTTTTCTGCCCTGTGACAGCTGAAGTGGTAGTGGTGTGACAGTGTAACAATCATTGTGTAATGGTACTTGCCTGTTTGGAAGTCTTTCTCATGCCACTAGAAGGGTGAAGGATCTCCTCCAGCAATATGAAAGAGATCACTTTGGAGCCTTTCTCTGAAACAGCTGACAGGCATTGCTTCTTCCTGTCTTTGGCTCTAAGCTGCTCAGTTATGTGGTTGGAGAATGGATGCTAACAGTTGGGGATTTTATTCTCCTGGTTTAACAGTTCTGGGTGCTGTTGGTTCTTAGGGAAATTCAGGACAGTGCCTTCTGTTACTTTTGGGTTGGCTTGATGACCGAGGGGGCTCTGGTCAGATGAGGACAAATTAGTCATTTGTTCATTCATGTGCTGGTGCCCCTGTATTTAGGAACAGATGTTCTACGGATGGCAAAATGGAGGACTTCGGGAATTTTTATAAAACTGAATGACCATCCTCTTGGGACTACTTAGGGACTTAGCAGAGCCCCATGTGTTACACTTACCCTGATTTTAGGTTTCTTTGTTTTTATCACTGAGGATATTATATAGGTTTTCTTAAAATAAACGACTAGTCTCTTGATCCAGAGAGACTGATTTACAATTTACAATTTTTGATGATCTTTTAGAACTTACCAATGAATTAAACAATAATTAGCAATGCCATGTTAACTCATTTCAATATACTGGAGACTGCCTATGTTCTCTTATGCCTCTGTCCAAAAAAAGGCCTCAGGTTTGAGCATGTGATAAACATTTAGTACAGTACAGTAAACCCAGTATTTAACCAGGATTCCAGGAATGTGATAAAACCTGGCAATGGGGAAACCACTAGAGAATGGTGGTAGGTATATCCTGCTTCAAAAATATGACCCAGGTATGGCCAAATTCTTTTCCAGATCTTCAGCTTAGTTGAGAAAAGCAATAATTTCCAGAAAGAAGTTACAGATGTTGTGGGTGGGTGGGGAAGCTGAATTAAACATACAGACTAAAAGAAATATCACTTACTCAGTCATGCATTTAACAAATATTCATCAATATCTAGTATAAGCTGGAGACAAGCAGTGAATAAAACTTTAGAGATGGTATATAGTTTTTAATACTCTTAAATCATTTAATTTTCACAATAACCCTAGAAGTTAAAACTATTGTCTTTTGCATTTTGCAGATGAGGAAACTGAGGCATGGCATGGTTAAGTAGCCCAAAGTTACTCAGTTGGGAAGTGACAGAGCCATAGGAGCTATAAAATATTGGTAACCTTTGCAAAACCCTGTAGCTTGGATGTTTCTGGCTTGGGAGCACTATTTTAAAAGGATTATGTGTAATCACAAAGGGTAGCAAATCTGAATCTTATTCAAGAATCCATCCTAGTTATAATTCAAACATCAATTTTGTCTTTCTCCTAAAAGATCACAAATGATAAAATTAAGCAAAAGAAGGAGGTGACTGGATAAAAGTGGTGAGACATATTCTCAATGCAAAGAGCTTTTCATGTTGTATTATGTCAACAGCTTATTCATTCATTTGGCTTCCAATAGCTGAAACCTAGCCACATAAGAAATAAAACACAAATACCACTTCTCTTTATGGCATGAAGCACTACTGAAGCAGTAAATTCTGAAGCTGAACTGCTTAGATTCCCTATACATTTAACTGTTATAACATGTACCTTCTATACATTTATATTAACAGAACCACAATTGTTAGTATGTAATTGATAGTAATATTATATAATAGAGTAGTCATTTGACTTTTTCAATGACCCCATACTCAATAGCAAGAAGGCATAGGGGATGTGAGAGACCTTGAGGAGTTGGGAAGGATCTGTCACTTTGGGGGTCATACAGAGAAAAGAACAGCTCTGTCAGGAAGGAAAGCCTGTGGTTCAAAAGTATAATTCAAAAACTGAATTTTATTTTCAGCCACACCTGTCTGCATGTGGATCTTTGTTCCCAGACCAGGGATTGAACCTGTCTCCTCTGCATTGTCCAGTGGAGTCTTAACCACTGGACTGCCACGGAAGTCCAAGCCCATGATTCAAAAGAGAGCTCTTTAGGAGACATTGGGTTTCCCTGGTGGCTCAGATGGTAAAGAATCTGCCTGCAATGTGGGAGACCTGGGTTTGATCCCCAGGCTGGGAAGATCCCCTGGAGGAGGGCATGGCGACCCACTCCAGTATTCTTACCTAGAGAATCCCCATGGATAGAGGAGCCTGGTGGGCTACCGTCCATGGGGTGGCAAAGAGTCGGACATGACTGAGCAACTAAGTACAAGTCTCATTGCTTCCAATATGACTGATGACTGGATTGAGCCAGAGTTCAAATTTTTCTGCTTTTTACAGAATTAATTTAAAGAAAATATTGTAATATAGTATTCTTTTTTCTGCCAGTGGGATCCTTCTATGTCATTACTCCTATCTTTAATTATTTTCTAGAGTTCTGGAGTTATTGTTACCTTTAGGAAGTTTTTGTACATGGCTACAGTTTCCTCTAAATATTATGCCAATATTCTTAAAAGTATCCTCAAAGCTGGTGGAAATGAAGGAAGGAGAGGAAGCTAATGTTTATTGACTATCTACCATGTGTTTGGCATAGTTCTCAGTGTTTTACATAGCACATGTCATTTAGTTCTTATAACAACTCTAAGAAGTAGGCACTACTATTACTCCACAGATGAGAAAATAGATTCTTAGAGAGGTAAGGCTTACAATAATGAAATGAATGGCAGGATGTAAAATCCTCAGCTCTTGCTTCTCTTGTTTGTGAGGCTGTTGGTGGGTTATACTTGCTGCAAAAGTTTGTTGCTAGTACTAAATTATGCAACAATAATAACAAAATAACAAACCGTTATTTACTGTACACCTAGCATTCCGAGCATGTATCATGTATCATCATTAATTTTATTCCCATAGTTGGTGCTATTTTCCATTTTTATTGATAAGGAGCCAGGACCAGAATATAAATTAATGCACAGCTTCCTCCACTGAGAAAGTTTCCTTGAAAGAAAAAGTCAGTGTGCTTAGTGACAGAGATGATTCTATCTTCTGGCACTAGCTCCTTATCTCCTTGAGATCACACTTAGAGTAGCACAGGTTTAGAAAGATCAAGTAACACTCACAATCTCATAGGTCATGAGTGTCAGAGAGGATTCCAACGCAGGTCACCCTGCTGTTCCCCATTACCACACTATCTTCCCAGCATTCAAGGAATGAGCTGCTGGCCTCAACAAACAGCTCTTCAGAATGTTCTTCATTGCGCTTTCCTCTCACATTCCTTGCCATCATTTCACAGTGGATATGTTATATGAGGAAAACAATGGCTATTACAAATGTTCTGTTAGAATTACAGAAGAGTGAAATTGGTACATAGTAATCCATGGAGGTGAGAACAAGATATTGTCCAAGAAATTAAAATAAGGGAAATAATAAACAAACAATCCCATTAAAAATGAGCAGAAGACCTGAGTAAACATTTTTCCAAAGAAGATGTACAGATGGCTAATGGGCACTTGGAAAGATGCTCAGCATCACTAATTATTAGAGAAAAGGAAATAAAAATCACAATGATATATTACCTCACATCTGCCAGAATGGCTAACATCAAAAAGTCTATGAAGAGCAAATGCCGGGGAGGATGTGGAGAAATGGGAACCCTTGTACACTGTTGGTGGGAATGTAAATTGGCACAGTCACTGTGGAAAGTGGGGCTTCCTGGTGGCTCAGATGGTAAAGAATTTGCCTGAAATGCAGGAGACCTGGGTTTGAAATTCCCACTGTGGAAAACAGCATGGGGGAGGGGTTCCTCAAAAACCTAAAAATAGAACTACTAGATGATCCAGGAATTCCACTGCTGGATATATATCTGAAGAAGACAAAAAAAATCAACTTGAAGATATGCATGCACCCCAGTAGCAGTATTATTTACAACAGTCAATATATGGAAGTTTATACCAGTATTATTTACAATATCCAGTATATGGCAGCAACCCAGGTGTCCATCGACAGAACAGATGAATGGATAAAGGAGATGTGATATATACACATACATGTGCACCGTGAAATACTACTCAATCCTAAAAGGAATGAAGTTCTGCCATTTGCAGCAACATGGATGGACCCAGAGAGTATCATCCTTATGAAACAAGTTAGACAGAGAGAGATAAATATTATGTTATTTTATACATATCACTTATACATGGAATATAAAAATTTAAAACAAATAAATATATACAACAAGACAAAAACAGACTCACAAATATAGAAAACAAAGTAATGGATACCAGTGGGATGAGAGAAGTGGGGAGGGGCAAGATAGGGGTGTGGGATTAAGAGATACAAACTACTATATATAAAATAGATAAGAAACAAGGATATATTATATAGCACAGGGAAATATAGTCATTCTTTTATATCTTTAAAGGGAGTATAACCTATAAAGATATTGAATTATTATGCCAAATACCTGAAACTAATAATATTATAAATCAACTATGTTTCAATTTAAAAATATAAATAAGGGAAACAAGATTGCTTTCCACAAAATTAAACAAATGAAATTCACACATATCCTGAATAGACATGACCACCAGTGGAAATGAATTAAGAGGTTGTGTGAATAAATGTTTGGTTGAGAGGTGCAGAAACACCTAATATACTACTCACAGTGACCTGGAAACAATCTCACGGAGACCAGCCTGATGGTTTCATCAGCAAAATCCTGATCTGTTCTACTGGGCTTTGTCTGGATTGACCTCGTACTCAGACTGGTGATGGTGAACCCAGGGTGGGAAAGGAAGTCAAGGACCCTTGAGTTGAGCATGTTTGTCCAACACGACTCTTTGATTGTTATGCAATTATGAGTCATCATGCTTCCCAGGCCTGGATGAGATCTCTCCCAAAATAACACCCCTTTCTAAACCTTTATTTCATGTTCACCAAGTAATCTTTTGATTATTCTATTTCCCAGGTACCTCCCTATCAGAAAAGACGATGCTCTGGATATGAGTTACAGGGATCCAAGAATGTATCCACTACTGCAATGTATTGTAAATGAAGACATAAGAACTTGGGTTTATAAATGTCTGCTGTCACCCTGTTTGTTTAATCTATATGCTGAGCACACCATGAGATGCCGGGCTGGGTGAATTACAAGCTGGAATCAAGATAGGTGGAAGAAACATCAACAACCCTGGGGTTGTTGCACATGATACTACTCTAATGGCAGAAGTGAATAGGAACTAACGAACCTCTTGATGAAGATGAAGGGAGAGAGTAAAAGAGCCAGCTTAAAACTAAATATTAAAAAAACTAAGATCAACTAAATATTAAAAAAACTAAGATCAAAGCATCCACCCCATTACTCCATAGCAAATAGAAGGGGAAAATGTGGAAGTGGTGACAGATTTCCTCTTCTTGGCTCTAAAATCACTGTGAATAGTGTAGCCATGAAATCAGAAGATAATTGCTTCTTGGTAGGAAAGCTATGACAAACCTAGACAGTGTGTTGAAAAGCAGAGATATCACTCTGCTTACAAAGTTTGTAGAGTCAAAGGTATGGTTTTTCCAGTAGTCATGCATGAATGCAAGAGATGGATCACAAAGAAGGCCGAGTGCTGAAGAACTGATGCTTTCGAACACTCTTGAGAGTCCTTGAAGAACCAGGAGATCACACCAGTCAATCTTAAGGGAAATCAACCCTGAATACCCTTTAGAAGGATTGATGCTAAAGCTGAAGCTCCAGTATTTTGGTTATCTGATGTGAACAGCCGACTCTTGGAAAAGTCCCTGATGGTGGGAAAGATTGAGGGAAGAAGAAGAGGGCGTTAGAGGATGAGATAGATGGAAGGCATCACCAGTGCAATGGACATGAACTTGGGCAAACTTCAGGAGATGGTGAGGGACAGGGAGGCCTAGCGTGCTTCAGTCCATAGGGTCACAAAGAGTTTGACATGACTAGGTGACTGAACAGCAGCAACGTGAATTTCGTATGAGTGTGGTTTCTCCAAGTCAGTTTCCTTGAGACAGAGAAGCTCTAGAAGAATTGGCATGGCCATGTTTCTGAACTTCCAAGGGCAAGAAGAGAGCCAGGCTCACACTGCTGCTACCCTGGGAGGGTGTGCAGGGGTTGTCAGCCTGGTGCCATCTCTCTCATCACTGTTCTTTTCAACTTCAAAAACAGGCTCAATAGTTGGCTTGGCTATGAAAATGCCAGGAAATATGTAAATGTCCAACAGGGTAAGGAAACTTCTCAGAAGACTAAAAGTCAGTAATGAATCAGGAGGGATAAAAATTGAGAAAACGATAGGAACCATGTTAAGAAAAAGAAAAAAGAACTGCGTAATTTTTAAAAGTGACAACAGCTTTGGAAGGGAATGAAAGTAAAACCATGTTGTAGGGAGACCAGAGGAAAATTTTGCAGCTTGGATGGAGGAATCTATCATGTTAAGACAAGGTGGGTCCAGAAAAACTCAGAAAGTGATCAGGGTGGTCTATGTGAAAAAATAAAAATAAAAAATAAAAACCTAGGTTAGGGAGTAGGGGATCAGGAGAGTCAAAAGTCAGTGACATGAGGATGATAACCTGTCAATAGGTGGGAAGGGTTTAGCGTTTTCATTGCTCACTCTCTTAGGAAAGACAATCAGCTGCCTTCATCCCCCATGCCCCACAAAGAAAGCTAAAATACCCATGTTTATGGATTCATTGCAACCTTTAGATTTCTGTCATCTTTTTGTTGTCCAAAACTTCTCAGGGCACTGAAGATTTAAAATGGCAAGATAGGAGGACTTCTCCAATTGAACCAAGTCTTTGGTTAGAAATCATCAAGTTCCCCAGCACAAACCACACCCAAGGAGTTCCTCAGGGAGAACTGTGAGTCACTTTGAAGAGGGTCCTGCAGAGGGCTGCCTCTGCTCTGACAGTGTCTGCACTGTCCGTTAGGAGGTGGACCTCCTCCAGGTCTGATTCCAGCTGCATCAATGTGAGTTGTAAATTATTAATTGTTAGGACCTAACTGGAGCCAAAACAGGCTCTAAGGGGCAGGCTAGGTCTGAGGTTTAGTCTCTAGGAAAGCTGAGGCACTGGGAACTCCCACAGGCGGTGTAGCTTGACCAATAGGAGAAATCCCCTGAGAAAGCCTGCGCGTGTGGGAATCTAGCCAATTAGTAGATGCCAAGAGACCCTTGCAACCAATCCGCCCTTGCCTACTCCCTGTCTTTGTTCTAAGTTTATAAATACTGCTGTAATTCAGGGCTCAGGGTCCCTTGCCTTATTCCACTGTATTGGATGTGGCAGGGTGCCCTAACTCAAGTCAGCAATAAATAAACTCCCTTCTTGCTTTTGCATTGCCCTGATGGATTTGTTCTCTCAGTTTATCGGGGACTTGGACACGGAGCATAACATTAATAATATCCATCTCTCACAGAATCATATTGTTATTAATGGAAGAGTCCCATGTTTGCTTTTATTAATAGATATCCCTTTACCCTTTTTTGTCTTGTTTTCCTAACTTAAATTATCTCATTACTCTGTTACACTTCAATACAAAATAAGGCAACTAAACTTTCATACAACTGTATGAATGACTAACTCGCCCAAAACCCATGGAGCTATGAATACCAGAGCCAAAAGTGGATCCCAAGTCTCCTTAACTTCCAAACTCAAATTTTTACTACATTATACATTGAGAGTTAAACTACATGTTACAAGATTTAGAAAAATATAACACATATTCTGTCGCTTTAAAGTTTAAAATCTAGGAGACAAGATATCAGTTCAGTTCAGTCGCTCAGTCGTGTCTGACTCTTTGCGACCTCATGAATCGCAGCACTCCAGGCCTCCCCTGTCATTCACTATCTCCCAGAGTTCATTCAGACTCAAGTTCATTGAGTCCGTGATGCCATCCAGCCATCTCATCCTCTGTCGTCCCCTTCTCTTCCTGCCCCCAATCCTTCCCAGCATCAGAGTCTCTTCCAATGAGTCAACTCTTCGCATTAGGTGGCCAAAGTACTGGAGTTTCAGCTTTAGCATCATTCCTTCCAAAGAAATCCCAGGGTTGATCTCCTTCAGAAAGGACTGGTTGGATCTCCTTGCAGTCCAAGGGACTCTCCAGAGTCTTCAACACCACAATTCAAAAGTATCAATTCTTTGGCGCTCAGCCTTCCTCATAGTCCAACTCTCACATCAATACATGACCACAGGAAAAACCATAGCCTTGACTAGATGGACCTTAGTCAGCAAAGTAATGTCTCTGCTTTTGAATATACTATCTAGGTTGGTCATAACTTTCCTTCCAAGGAGTAAGCGTCTTTTAATTTCTTGGCTGCAGTCACCATCTGCAGTGATTTTGGAGCCCCTCCAAAATAAAGTCTGACACTGTTTCCACTGTTTCCCATCTATTTCCCATGAAGTGATGGGACTGGATGCCATGATCTTCGTTTTCTGAATGTTGAGCTTTAAGCCAACTTTTTCACTCTCCTCTTTCATCAAGAGGCTTTTTAGTTCCTCTTCACTTTCTGCCATAAGAGTTGTGTCATCTGCATATCTGAGGTGATTGAGATTTCTCCCAGCAATCTTGATTCCTGCTTGTGTTTCCTCAAGTCCAGCATTTCTCATGATGTACTCTGCATTTAAGTTAAATAAACAGGGTGACAATATACAGCCTTGATGTACTCCTTTTCCTATTTGGAACCAGTCTGTTGTTCCATGTCCAGTTCTAACTGTTGCTTCCTGACCTGCATACAGATTTCTGAAGATGCAGGTTAAGTGGTCTGGTATTCCCATCTCTTTCAGAATTTTCCACAGTTTATCGAGATCCACACAGTCAAAGGCTTTGGCACAGTCAATAAAGCAGAAATAGATGTTTTTCTGGAACTCTCTTACTTTTTCCATGATCCAGCGGATGTTGGCAATTTGATCTCTGGTTCCTCTGCCTTTTAAAACCAGCTTGAACATCAGGGAGTTCACGGTTCACGTATCACTTAAGCCTGGCTTGGAGAATTTTGAGCATTACTTTACTAGCATGTAAGATGAGTGCAACTGTGAGGTAGTTTGAGCATTCTTTGGCATTGCCTTTCATTGGGATTGGAATGAAAACTGACCTTTGCCAGTCCTGTGGCCACTGTTGAGTTTTCCAAATTTGCTGGCATATTGAGTGCAACACTTTCACAGCATCATCTCTCAGGATTTGAAACAGCTCCCCTGGAATTCCATCATCTCCACTAGCTTTGTTCGTAGTGATGCTTCCTAAGGCCCACTTTACTTCACATTCCAAGATGTCTGGCTCTAGATGAGTGATCACATCATCGTGATTATCTGGGTCGTGGAAGATCTTTTTTGTACAGTTCTTCCGTGTATTCTTGCCACCTCTTCTTAATATCTTCTGCTTCTGTTAGGTCCAGACCATTTCTGTCTTTCATGGAGCCCATCTTTGCATGAAATGTTCCCTTGGTATCTCTAATTTTCTTGAAGAGATCTCTAGTCTTTCTCATTCTGTTGTTTTCCTCTATTTCTTTGCATTGATCACTGAGGAAGGTTTTCTTATCTCTTCTTGCTATTCTCTGGAACTCTGCATTCAGATGATTATATCTTTCCTTTTCTCCTTTGCTTTTTGCCTCTCTTCTTTTCAGAGCTATTTGTAAGGCCTCCCCAGACAGCCATTTTGCTTTTTTGCATTTAATAACAGGAAATACCAGAAGCCCTTTATGGCCCCTGGCTAGTCTAGTCTGGACTTTATTCTGCATGCAATGTAAAGTAACTGGACTTTAAGCAGGGCAGTGACAATCTGACTTACGTTTTTAAATGTCAGTCCAGCTGCTCTGCAGCTAATGGACAAAAAGCTGGGGCCAAAGCAGAAGTAGGGAGATGATAACCTATGCCTGCTTGGTGGCTGTGAATTAAAAAAAAGTGAACTGACTAGAGAGTCATCTCAGAGGCAAAACTAAAAGGATTTGCTTGCTGATGAATAATACATAGGAAGTGAGGAATCAAGAATGAGACCCTGGAATTTCTCCTTCAACAGTTAGATGAACAACGTAACTTTTACTACTAAGTTGAGGCCTGGCCTGCTGAAGTCCACGAGTCACAAGGAGTCGGACACGACTGAGTGACTGAACTGAACTGAACAACGCATCTAAATAGGTAGCTGTATATACTAGACTATAGCTGATAGAAGTTAGAGTTTTAAAAAATAGCATGGCTTAGGGGGTCCAGAAAACATGGGTTCAAAGCTCATTTTTACAACTTGCTTTCTGTGTACTGAGACCAAATTACTTAACCTATTTGATTTTCAGTTACAAAGAAAAGTGCCTAATTAGAAAAACCTAGCACTCCTCAATGAAAAGTTGTTACGGTGCCTAGTATGTAACAGAAGCAGTGTTATTACCTTTAATAGTCAAGAGAACAGCTCTATAAAGAGATAAATTACTAATCTATGTTTTATTTGTCTTTCTGCTAGGAAGTGTGGCTATCACACTCATTTTTAGAGAAGTCTTCTTCAATATATTTCACTAGGCTGAAATCCATAATTTAATGGTTTGGTATAATTCTCTGATATAATACATAGTTTAAAACACGATCATTATTAAGATATTGTTCAGATTAATGGAATTAAGAAGTAAGACTTCCTGAATATATTTTATCACCTAGGGAACTAGAGGCCTCCCTGGTGGCTCAGTGGTAAAGAATCCACCTGTCAGTGCAGGTGATGCAGGTTTGATCTCTGGGTGGGAAAATACACTGGGGGAGGGCATGGCAACCCACGCCAGTATTTTTGCTGGAAAAATCCACGGACAGAGGAGCTTGGTGGGCTACAGTCCATGCAGTCACAAAGAGTCAGACGTGACTGAGCATGCACACACAGGGCACTATTGAGAGGAAGAGTGGATAAGAATAAAGGTTAAAGTTTCACTAGAGCCTTAGGAAAACAGGCCCCTTGTTAATCTTAAGACAGACCTTTATCTCAAGAATGTGTAAGGGGCTCATATCTCAGGAAGGCAGCCTCTGGAAGGCTTTCCGGGGATGTTTACCTCCCCCAAATAAAAGAAAACCATCCCAGGAAATTAGTTTCCAGAAAAACAAGTTAGCAGTAAAATTGCAGCTCAGACAGACGTGTCGACCTGATAACAAATGAACTTATCCCTAAAATGCCGAGACTTGAGCACCAATCAGATCATTCCACCCTAGCTGTACCTGTTTGTGGTTTTTGTGCTTAAAAACTGCTTTGTAACGAATGTTCGGGTTTGTTCTTCCCTGGTGGTGAACGAACCCCAGTGCGTCGGCCTAATAAATCCTCTTGTTGTTTGCATTGATTCCAAGTCTTGGAGATTCTTTGGGCGACAGATCCCTGCAAGGAGGCCATGAGGCCTAACATTTTGGGGGCTCATCCGGGATCCTTTGCCCATCTCAGATCTCCCTGACTCCTGGATTCGGAGGTACGCTTGAGCTTTCTGTGTGTTCTTGTTGTGCTAGCTCTGTTTTTACTCGGAACTGAGGTACCGCTCGCACGTCTGTCCAACTCTGGTTTTCTGAATTTTCTCAGATCTGCCAGGGAGGCAGATCTGTGATGATCCTTGGGGATGCCCAAGATGTCAATCTGGAAGGAGGGTTCAGTTTGACCCCCTTCGTCCGAATCAGGCAGAGCCTCTGGTGAGGTTCCCATCTGTAGTTTCTTCTGGTTTTGGTCAGACACGCGGCGGCCGTTCTCTCTTTCCGTTTTCGTCTTGTTGTCTCTCTTCTAATTTGTCTTTCCTGTGGCACCCCCAGACAACTTGACGATGGGACAGACTGTGACGACCCCTCTGTCATGGACAACAAGTCATTGGACTGAAGTTAAGACCAGGGCACATAACCTATCAGTAAGGTTTAAGAAGGGAAAGTGGCAGACTCTGTGCTCAGTAGAATGGCCCAGCTTTCAGACAGGGTGGCCACCCAAAGGTTCCTTCTCCTCAGAGCAGGTTAGCCTAATTAGGGCTGTAGTTTTTACCCTGGACCTCACGGGCACCCAGATCAGATGCCCTATATTATGGTGTGGGAGGAGTTGGTCCTCTCCCCCCCGGCGTGGGTCCGGCCCTTTGTTCTTTCCACAGGAACGACGTTGGGACCCGCTGTGGGGATTCTCGCCTTGAAACCAGCAGAGAAAAAGGAAGAAAAAGCAAAAGCTCCTGCCAAAAAGATATACCCGGACACTCAGACCGATCTCCTGCTCCTGGACCCCCCTCCACCCTATCCGCCGGCACTAGTCCCCTCACCAGACCCACTCCCCCGGCCCCGGCAACCCAGCCACCTGCTCCGTCCGAGCCCGCCCCGGACGAGGGGGAGTTGGGCCCAGCAGTGGGGACGCGAAGCCGCCGAGCGGCTGCCCCAGAATCCTCTACTGTCCTTCCCCTCCGGGAGTACGCCCCCCCGATAACCACGGAAATCGGCCGCTCCAGTATTGGCCATTTTCCGCTCAGACCTCTATAATTGGAAAACTCATAACCCCTCATTCTCTGACAATCCACAGGCATTGACTTCTCTAATAGAATCCCTTGTTTTCTCGCACCAGCCCACTTAGGATGACTGCCAACAATTGCTGCAGACTCTTCTCACAACTGAGGAGAAGCAGTGGGTGTTACTAGAGGCCCGGGAAAATGTGCCCAGAGACGACGGGTGCCCCACGGCACTACCCAATGAAACAGATGCTGGTTTTCTGCTGATGAGACCCAACTGGGACTACAATTCCCGGCAGGTAGGGAGCACCTGAGGGTCTACCGCCAGGCTCTGGTGGCGGGTCTCTGAGGGGCTGCGAGACACCCCACAAATCTGGCCAAGGTAAGAGAAGTGACTCAGGGATCCACTGAGTCACCGACCATGTTTTTAGATAGGTTACTGGAGGCATTTAGACAATTTACTCCCTATGACCCCACGTCCGAGGAGCATATGGCAACTATAGCAATGGCTTTTATTGATCAGTCAGCCTCAGACATCAGAAAAAAGCTGCAGAGACTAGATGGGCTACAAGGATTCTCCCTTCAAGATCTGGTTAGGGAGGCAGACAAAGTATTCAATAAGAGGGAGACAGAAGAAGAAAAAGAGGAGAGAAAAAGAAAGGAACAAGATGAACAAGAGCTGGAGAGAGAGAGGAGACAAGAGAAAAACTCAACTAAGATTCTGGCTACGGTAATTAGAGAGGGAAGAGGGAGACATAGGGCTGAAGATAAAGACTGCAAGGGGTGTAAAGTGGGAATTAGACCACCTCTAGATAAAGACCAATGTGCATACTGCAAAGAAAAGGGGCACTGGCTCAGAGACTGCCCCAAAAAGAAGAGGGGAAGGCCCTCCACTCCCGACAAGATCCTAGCTCTCGAGGAAGAAGATTAGGGAGATGGGGCTCGGACCCCCTCCCGAGCCTAGGGTAACTCTCAAGGTGGAGGGGAAGCCTGTGCAGTTCTTGGTAGACACTGGAGCCCAACACTCAGTCCTGTTACAGTCAGAAGGGATGCTGTCTACAAAAAAAAAAGGCTTGGGTACAGGGCGCTACAGGGTACCGGCAGTACCCATGGACTACCCGAAGAACAGTGGATCTCGGCATGGGCTGGGTATCCCACTCATTCCTGTGATCCCTGAATGCCCCTACCCCTTGTTAGGATGAGACTTGCTCACAAAAGTGGGGGCTCAGATCCATTTCCACACCGAAGGTGCCACAGTGACGGACGGGAAGGGGAGGCCACTACAGGTCCTGACCCTAAAACTGGAAGATGAACACAGGCTGTTCGAAAGCCCCTCCCCCTCCCCTGAGGCCACTGATATGCAGGAATGGCTGACTAAAACCCCTCTGGCATGGGCTGAGGTTTCAGGCATGGGGATGGCGGTCCAGCAGCCCCCAGTGGTAGTGGAAGTCAAGGCCTCCTCTACTCCCATATCTGTCCGTCAGTACCCGATGAGCAGAGAGGCCAGAGACGGGATCCGCCCTCACATCCAGCAGCTCCTCAAATTAGGAATACTAATAAAGTGCCAGTCAGCCTGGAACACCCCTCTGCTCCCAGTTCGCAAACCCGGAACAGGCGACTACCGGCCTGTACAGGACCTGAGAGAGGTCAACAAGCGGATGACCGACCTACACCCCACGGTACCCAACCCCTACAACCTGTTGAGTACACTTCCCCCAGCCGAAAGTGGTATACTGTCTTGGACTTAAAAGATGCCTTCTTCTGCCTCCAACTCAGTCCCATCAGCCAGCCTATTTTCGCTTTTGAGTGGAAAGATCCCCTTACAGGACTCTCCGGAGAGCTAACGTGGACTAGGCTGCCGCAAGGATTCAAAAACTCGCCAACGATCTTTGACGAAGCCCTCCACCAGGACCTCGCACATTTCCGTGCCACCAACCCCCAGGTAACTTTGCTCCAATATGTAGATGACTTGCTCCTAGCCGTGGACACTAAAGAAGAATGCTGGAAGGGGACTGAGACCTTACTAATCGAGCTTGGATCTCTCGGTTACCGTGCCTCCGCCAAAAAGGCCCAGATCTGCCGGCAGCAGGTCAGTTACCTGGGGGTACCAAATCAAGGACGGGAAGCGGTGGCTTTCAGAGGCTAGAAAAGAGACGGTGGCCAGAATACCAGCCCCCCAAAATCCTCGGCAAGTCAGGGAGTTCCTGGGTATTGCAGGATTCTGCAGGCTCTGGATCCCAGGGTTCGCGGAGATGGCCGCTCCCTTGTACCCCCTGACAAAGGGCAGTATTCCCTTTGGGGAAAAAGCGAGCAAAAGCTTTTGACAACATCAAGTGAGCCTTGTTGTCAGCTCCTGCCCTGAGACTCCCAGATGTAAACAAGCCGTTTCACCTCTATGTAGCAGAAAATAATGGCATTGCCAAAGGGGTCCTCACTCAAAAGCTGGGACCATGGAATCGGCCTGTGGCATTCCTGTCAAAAAAACTGGACCCTGTAGCTGCTGGCTGGCCAAATTGCTTACGGCCAGGAGTTCCGTTTCTCTCACGACAGGCAGCACGAGCCCCTGGTGCTGCTGCATTGCCCAGCTCAGCTGGGGGTGTTGCTGGACTTGCAGGCACAGGAGCTGCTGTTCTACGAGCCTGCCTCGGGCACCGTGCTCCACACCCACCACGCGTCTTTCCCTGGGCCCCTCTTCCCGGTCTTTGTTGTGGTTGACCAGACCATTTCTATCGTCCACTGACCTGCAGCTACTGGGAGGCCAGGTGTCCCTCCCCAGCACCCTTTCAGCCCACCTTTCTACCCAGTGTCTTCTTCACAAATGCTGCCTGTGCCCCATGAGCAGCTTTAGGGGGGAATCTGGGTCCAACCATTAAATGCTGGGTATCTGGGGGAATCCGTTACTCCCTGAGGCTTGGTTTCCCAAATCCACCGTCCATCTCATGCTCTGAGGGTGTCTCATTTGCCCTTTTATCACTGGCATCCAGCATGGTGCCTGGTGCAGAGTGAGCATGTGATAAACATGGTCAGTGAGTGGACGTATGGACTGATGGATGGATGGATCGGTGGATGTATGGAGGGACAGGTGACCAGATGCATGTTGTAGGCTCTTCTGGAGAACTCCTGCCCCCAGGAGTGGCAGCCATGGCAGTTCTGGTAAAGGATGCTGATAAACTGACTTTGGAGCAGAACTTGGTTGTTACTGCACCCCATGCCTTAGAAAGTGTGATTTGACAACCCTCTGAGAGATGGCTGACCAACGCCAGAGTGACCCACTATCAGACGTTACTCCTGAACTCTGAACGGATCAAATTCACGCCGGCAACTGGGCTTAATCCTGCCACGCTGCTACCAGACCCTGGCCAAGCCGAGGTGGCGCACAATTGCCAAGAGGTGCTGGCTGATGTACACGGGACCCGCAAAGATCTTTCCGACCAGCCGCTTCAGGATGCTGAGGTGACGTGGTATACGGACGGAAGCAGCTTCCTCGAAGAAGGTAAGCGCTGGGCCGGTGCCATGGTGGTAGATGGGACTAGTGTGATTTGGGCGACTGCCCTCCCTCAAGGAACACCAGCCCAAAAAGCCGAGCTAATAGCCCTCACAAAGGCTCTCCAACTGTCAGAAGGAAAACGGGTTAACATCTACACTGACAGTAGATACGCCTTTCGCTACTGCGCATGTGCATGGAGCCATATATCAGCAAAGGGGGCTCCTCACATCGGCTGGTAAAGAGATTAAAAATAAAGATGAAATCCTGGAGTTACTAACTGCTCTTATGTTACCCAAAAAGGTCAGTATAATCCACTGCCCGGGGCATCAGAAAGATCAATCTCCAGTAACAAAGGGAAACAACATGGCAGATCGGGTCGCGCGAGAGGTGGCAACAAGAAGCGAAATTTTGGAACTGCTAGTCACTCACTCTGAAAGCAGCCCCTCCCCGCGACCTAAAAAAAAAACAACAGGCTATAAATGCGGAAGAAGCTAAGAAAATGTTAGAGCAAATGCACCATTGGACTCATTTGGGAACTAAAAAGCTAGTCTCTCTTCTAAATAAGACAGGATGCGAGGTGCCAGGTCTGATCAAATTGGCTGACCAAATAGTCCAGAATTGCAAGCCCTGCCAGGAGGTAAATGCCAGCCATAACAAGACAAGCCAAGGTAAGTGGCTGCGCGGAGACAGGCCAGGGGCTTACTGGGAAGTGGACTTCACCGAAGTGTGCCCTGCAAGGTATGGCAACAAATATCTGTTGGTTTTCATAGATACCTTTTCGGGGTGGGTAGAGGCTTTCCCCACCAAAAACGAAAATGCACTAACGGTGGCCAAGAAAATTTTAGAAGAAATCTTCCCGCGGTTTGGGGCTCCAAAGATGATAGGGTCAGATAATGGGCCGGCTTTTACCGCCCAAGTGAGCCAGGAAGTAGCTAAGTTTCTGGGGACCAATTGGAAATTACATTGTGCATACAGACCCCAGAGTTCAGGACAGGTAGAGAGGATGAACAGGACTCTAAAAAGAGACCCTAACTAAATTGTCCTTAGAGACTGGCGGTACTGACTGGACGGTGCTCCTTCCCTTAGCCTTGTTCCGAGTACGGAACACCCTTTCCCGTTTCGGTCTCTCTCCTTTTGAAATTCTATACGGGGCTCTTCCCCCTATACTGTCACTCAGAGAAGGGTTTGATCCCCGTTGTTTTAGTAATGGCGATCTGTATGCCAGGCTTAAAGGACTCCAACTGGTTCAGAGAGAGGTGTGGACCAAGCTCGCTGAAGCTTATCAACCTGGCACCCCAGGAGAGGCCCACCCATTCCAAGTGGGAGACTTGGTTTACATCTGCCGGCACCGGCAGCAGAACCTAGAGCCTAGGTGGAAGGGACCCTACATCGTCCTGCTCACCACCCCCACTGCCATCAAAGTTGGAATTTCCTCCTGGATCCACACTTTCCACGTCAAGACCGCTCCGGAACCGTCACCTCAATGGAAGGCACACCGTACTTCTCACCCCTTAAAGCTCAAACTCTGCCGATCCTCGGGCTCACAGCCCTCCTCCTGATCCTCCCAACTGTGAGTGCGTCAAATCCCCACCAGCCTCAACAACTGACTTGGCAAGTAGTTTCACAAGCGGGAAAGGTCGTATGGTCTAGTACTAATATTGCACCACTAACCACCTGGTGGCCTGACCTTTACCCAGACCTCTGTCAACTGGCGGCAAGAGCCAGTTGAGACCTTAAAGGGTACCCTGACTTTCACGAAGCTCCCCAAACGACCACCCCTGACAACTGGGGACTTAATGGAGACTTTGATTGCCCAAACTGTGGGGGGGGTGCACCAATCCAAAAGAAGGAGTGTGCTGAGGACTCATACCCTATATGTCTGCCCAGGGTTTCACCAGGAACAAGCTTTAAACCATTGTGGGGGGGAAGGCGATCTTTATTGTCGTCACTGGGGTTGTGAGACTACGGGTGATGTCTACTGGGGGCCATCTTCCAACTGGGACCTCATCACGGATGAGGCCAACTATACACACCACCAGGACGGAAGAAAACTTTTCCCTGAATGCAAGTCCTGGTGCAACCCACTCCATATCAAATTCTCTGAAAGGGCAAAACAAAAACAAACCACAGAATGGATCAGGGTTTTTCATGGGGCATAAGACTATATAAAAGAGATCACAATGGCCTCACATTCTCTATCAGATTAAAAACAGACTCTCCACCTCCCCAGTCTATCGGTCCCAACCCAGTTTTAAATCCCTGGGAGCCGGCTCCTACTAAAAAAGAAAAATAACAGCAACAGGCGCCACAATAACTCCACCCCAGGCGGCTCCCTACAACATGTCCTCAAGTCAGGACCGAATGCTGACCCTTGTAGACAGTGCTTTCAGAGTCTTAAATGCCACCAACCCGGAAGCCACTAAGTCTTGTTGGCTCTGCTATACAGCTCCCCCACCCTATTACGAAGCCTCAGGGATAGTTGGGACGGTAAACAGCTCCTCTTCCCCCAGTCATTGCCGGTGGCAGCAACAGGGAACAGTCAGACTCACCCTTTCGGCTGTGACAGGCCAGGGGTTATGCATAGGCTCTCCCACTCCTCACCAGGCTCATCTTTGTAAAAGTATTGATGAGGCCCACAGCTACACAGGATATCTCATCCCCCCGGAGATGGTTGGTGGGCGTGTAAGACAGGTCTCACACCCTGTGTGTCTATGGCAGTGTTTAATAGATCAACTGACTTCTGTGTTCTGGTGCGGCTAGTTCCCCAACTCCTCTATCACTCCAACGAGTCCTTCTTAGAGGCTTACAAAGGTGGCCACCGAGCAAAAAGAGAGCTGGTGACTCTCACTCTGGCGGCCCTTTTAGGCATCGGAGTGGCAGCTGGGGTGGGGACCGGCACAGCAGCCCTCATCCAACAACCCCAGTATTACACTAGTTTACAGCAAGCCATAGACGCGGACCTACGTGTCCTAGAAGATTCTATTACTAAACTGAAAGAATCTCTGACCTCTCTATCTGAAGTAGTGATGCAAAATTGGAGAGGCCTAGAACTTCTGTTCTTAAAAGAAGGAGGCTTATGTGCGGCCCTCAAAGAAGAATGCTGTTTTTATGTAGACCACTCTGGGGTCATCACTGACTCCATGAATAAATTACGAGAAAGATTGGCACACAGGCAAAAAAAAGAGAAGGTGCCCAAGGGTGGTTTGAGTCCTGGTTTAACAGGGCCCCGTGGTTTGCAACCTTAGTATCTACCCTAATGGGGCCACTGGTCATTTTACTCCTCCTCCTCACTATAGGGCCTTGTATTCTCAACCGGTTAATTTCGTTCATCCGAGACCGGATAAGTGCTGTGCAGGTGCTTATGCTAAGACAACAATATGCCGCACTTCCTCAGAGAAACCTCGGCCCATGATTTCCAGGATTGAAATCCAAACTAAAAGAAGAGGGGAATGAGAGGAAGGGTGGATAAGAATAAAGGTTAAAGTTTCACTAGAGCCTTAGGAAAACAGGCCCCTTGTTAATCTTAAGACAGACCTTTATCTCAAGAATGTGTAAGGGGCTCATATCTCAGGAAGGCAGCCTCTGGAAGGCTTTCCGGGGGATGTTTACCTCCCCCTCCAAAAAAAAGAAAACCATCCCAGGAAATTAGTTTCCAGAAAAACAAGTTAGCAGTAAAATTGCAGCTCAGACAGACGTGTCGACCTGATAACAAATGAACTTATCCCTAAAAATGCCGAGACTTGAGCACCAATCAGATCATTCCACCCTAGCTGTACCTGTTTGTGGTTTTGTGCTTAAAAACTGCTTTGTAACGAATGTTCGGGGTTCATTCTTCCCTGGTGGTGATCGAACCCCGGCACGCCGGCCTAATAAATCCTCTTGTTGTTTGCATCGATTCCAAGTCTTGGAGATTCTTTGGGCAATGGATCCCTGCAAGGAGGCCGTGAGGCCTAACACTACAATCAGCCTTTTCTACCCATACGGTTATTCAGGTACTAATCTAAACTCATCACCAATGAAACTGCCTCATTATAAAGAAAAACCAGCCATGTATTATTTCTACTTTTTAAATGCAGATACTCAATACTAAAAGGTATAAAATATATGGTATTGTAATAAATAAAAATGAACTAATATCCCAGGATATTCAATGAAAATGTGCTCAAGTATGTAGAAATTATTACATATGTAGTTGTAGATGTAATATACTTACATATAAGACCACTCTAAGCAGGTTCTGCTTTTTTTTTCTTCCACATTAAAGGAGTCACAATATATGTTTATGCTGATATGGTTTCTGCACGGTTGTCTGTAATCTGGACCAATCCTACCTGTCCTGTTTTATTTCCCTGCATAGTTCCTGAGAATCTTTTCTTCACTTCCCTTCAAACATGTTTCTGCTTCTCAGTATCTTCCACTGAAAATAGTCTAGCTAAGACTCTTTTCTCTCAAAATCTTCTCAACTTCAGCCCATATTAATCACTAAAAACTTGTACTGAAAATATACTGTGTGTATTATTTTATATCTGTTTCCCCTTTTGCCTCTCACTCCTTCCATCCACCCAATGCCCCCATCTCTCAGTTACACTGAAAACAGACTGGATCTTATACTTTTTTCAAATGCTTCCCTCATAACTATTAGCTTTTTTATTTCAATTGCTTTGTAAACTGAATTTCTACTTTAAAGATCTCATTCATACAGAGAAAATAAAAATTTAACTTTTGATTATGTATCACAAAGAAGACTAAATTATCAATACGAACACTGTAAGAAGGTGAGGTTAGATGGGAAGGGGACTACCTTTTTTTTACCATGTATATTCTGCTTACTTACAAATAACAATGAACATAACTGGTTTCAAATTTAAGAACAAAGAATGTTCTTCTTGCAAGAAAAGTAGACAACACAAAACATTTTTCCTACATACACTAATAAGCTCTAAGTCTGGATGTTTATGAATGCAGCTGATAACCCAGGGAAGATTGGCAAGTAGCATGATTATAAAAGGTGTAAGAAAAACATACCTATTGTAGACAGAGATGCTGTTTTTAGGTTCATTACTTGCCCAGACCTCTCCAATTTTAGATAACTTGGTCTCAGTACACAGAAAGCAAGTTGTAAAATGAGCTTTGAACCCATGTTTTCTGGACCCCCCTAAGCCATGCTATTTTTTTAAAACTCTAACTTCTATCAGCTATAGTCTAGTATATACAGCTACCTATTTAGATGCGTTGTTCAGTTCAGTTCAGTCACTCAGTCGTGTCCGACTCCTTGTGACTCGTGGACTTCAGCAGGCCAGGCCTCAACTTAGAAGTATAAGTTACGTTGTTCATCTAACTGTTGAAGGAGAAATTCCAGGGTCTCATTCTTGATTCCTCACTTGATGGGTATATGGAATTTTCATAGTACTATAGTACTATTCTACTTTTGCATATTCTGGAATCTGCTTACAAAATGCTTGAACCAAAATAAATTTCAGCTGCATCAAAAATTAAAATGATAAAAAAATCACAAAGTAGTAACAGAAACAGCGAGAGGATTAAATAATATTCAAACAGAAGAGACAGAGTCATAAAACATTGGCAATTCTAACTTCATAAAATAGCTCTTCATGAAAAAATGCATTCTATTCTTATAGTGAGACTAATCACATTAATATTACCATTTTCACCAATCAACTGGATAAATGTCTAACTAAAGGGTATAACACAAAGTGAGACATACATGGAAGGCAATATGCCTTATCAAAATTAAAATTGCAAATATCCTTTCACCCAGTTGGAGAGGAAATGGCAACCCACTCCAGTACTCCTGCCTGGAGAATTCCCTGGATGGAGGAGCCTGGTAGGCTACAGTCCATGGGGTCACACAGAGTCCAACACGACTGAGTGACTAACGCTTACACTTTTCACCCAGTAATTCTACTCCCAGGATTTTACAAAATAAATTTGCACCTGTATAAAATGGGTGGTTACTCATACATGGCAGTGTTTGAAATGGCATAAGATTAAAACCAG
Source organism: Nanger dama (assembly GCA_917880005.1). Taxonomy (NCBI): domain Eukaryota; kingdom Metazoa; phylum Chordata; class Mammalia; order Artiodactyla; family Bovidae; genus Nanger; species Nanger dama. The sequence continues at coordinate 326,854 of CAKJTW010000097.1, read as the reverse complement.
CCACGTGTTCACTAAGCGAAGGCAGTTAAACAAATACTGGTACATCCACATGATGAACTATCATGCAATGATTAAAATAAGGACACTATGTACTATCAGGAAATGAATTCCAAACTAAATAACTTTTAAAAATATGCTGCAGACGGATGACAGCATGTATTTTTAAAAAGGGAGGAGGAGTGGCAATGACATACATGTGCATTTGCTTAGTATGTCCCAGAATGTCTGAGGAAAGATGCACTAGACATTATTAACACTGTTTGGGTACTGTGAGGAAGCTTAGGAGGCTGGGAATTTACTGTGTATCCTTTTGTAATTTTAGAAAAAAGCATGTAAATATCTCACTATTCAAAAGCAAAAAGAACCATATTCTTGCCCCTCTTCCCCCAGCCTATATACATATAAGCTTCCCTGGTGACTGAGATGGTAAAGAATCCACCTAGAATGCGGGAGACCTAGGTTCAATCCCTGGGTTGGGAAGATCACCTGGAGAAGCGAACAGACACCCACTCCAGTATTCTGGCCTGGAAAACTCCATGGAAAAAGGAGCCTGACAGGCTACAGTCCACGGGGTCGCACATATATAAAATATTATATATATGCTATATGTAATATGTGGTGGGAAGATCCCCTGGAGAAGGGAACGGCTACCCACTCCAGTACTCTTGCCTGGAGAATTCCACAGACAGAGGAGCCTGCCAAACTACAGTCCATGGGTCTCAAAGAGTCAGACACACCTGAGCAACTTTTACTTTCACCACCATTTACTAATGATTTACTACTTGCAACTGCAAAGTGCTTATGCCATTTAACTAAACCTCAAAATGTTGCAAAGCAGTCATTATTAACCCAGGAGGAAACCTGGGCTCAGAAAGGGTAATTTAACTGCTTCTGATCATATTTCAGAATGTAGCAGAATTCAGGTATAAATTCAGATCTGAGTCCAAAGACTGTCAACTGTTACAATCAGTAACTATTCCAATATTGTCATTTTAAAATGTAGATTAATATAAATTCACACAACAGCTAGAAAACCGAACATCACCTCAGTAATTATTTTAAACATTTATTGAATTTGAAAACATGCTATCTCACGAATGGCATTCTGAGTGGCCCTTTGTTTTAACTTCTGCACTCACTGTAAAGGACACTTAATGATGTTATTTTTCTAGAGACTAGAAAACCAAGGCTTTACTGTACTAGAGAAATACAGTTTTGAAATTACATTATAAAAAGGATGCATTATTGTAAACATTATCAAGTACTAGAACTCTTTAACCCATTTATTAAACATTTTGTTTTTTAGCTTCTTTAACTTTTGGTTCTTACATTCATTCTTGAATTATTCAGCTGAGCCAAATACTTTAAGTACTTTAGCAGTTCATTACTTTTGAGGACATTGTAAGTTTCAATGTCTAATAAGTCTATCATTAAATTGCAGCTCTGTCTGAAATGTAAAGATCCAATCCTCTCTCCTCAAAGCTGTATGGTTCATAAATGACAATTTGGGGTGAGAAATGGCCAATTTTTAAATATATAAAGAAAATATAAAATGACTCAACCAATAAGATTCAACAAAAAACTAGTATGAATTAAATAAAAATAGTTATAATCTAAGAAATTCCAGTCCCAAACAAGTTTCCCAACTACCTAGGTATTAAGAAAACCCAATAACCAGACCACTGTATTTCCAATCATGCCACTTAATTGTCAGTATATACATGACAAATATAATTATTATGGGAACTGTGTATTGCTATAATGCAACAACAAAATTAAAGAACTGCAATACCCAAGCAATCAAGACTAACAAAAATATCAGAGTACCATCACTGGAATATACTGACAAAGAATATAATTTATCAACTTAGCATAAACTTCATTCTTTCTCTATTTCTGGCCACTTCTTGGCATAATCAAACCTCAACCATCCAAGGAGAAAACTGTCAATACTGCCAGGTAGAAACCAACATAATTTTTAAACAGTCTGATTTCCCCTTTTACTCATTACTTCTTTTATTCATCTTATTCTAGGTAAAAGGTGTTTTACATTCTTCTCAATGATGAAAAATGAAGAATATAAGAATACTGTGCAATGCAACCAAGTCAAAATACATATTGCTGTATTTCATCAGTTCCATTTTATTAATACATGGCCAAGAGTTCAACTATACTTTCAAAACAGGTACTTACTTATTAAACAGCAAAACAGTGAGGTGAAGGATTACATCTCTACCACTGGACACTGTTGGCTTCATTGTCTGAATATGTCTGAGGGCTTGTCTGTGCTCATCCTGACTCATGAAGGCTTCAATAATCTTTCTTTTTTTTTTTTCAGTGGGTTATTTCATTTTATTGCTTATTGTAAACACTTTGGCCACATCAAATACATTAGTTTTCAAATAACTGTAATTCAAAACTTTCACATCATATACTATTTCCCCCAAGATGTGTCATCTATGAAAATAATCAGTGAACTCCAAAAGTCTGTACTGACATTTTGCACATTTATGCTATTTTGACACTAAATACAGATAGTAAAAATGCTCATCTATTGGAGGTCTACGGGTTTGTGATATGCCTTAAGGGAGGCCTTAAAATAACTCAGAGAAGAGAGATGGTGTGGATTGTAATAGCTCCTATGAGAGTAATGTTGGCAGAACATAGGTGGTAAGCAGTAAACATTGACAGCAAAGATGATGAGAATTCAATTACTGCTCGACTTGCCCTCTCCATTTTTTCTTAAGGAATATATGGTGCATTGGGAAATATCACTCTGAATGTCCCAGAGGCTCTGACACTTTGAATTGTGTAGCTACTGTGTAACTGGGTCTGATCACACTTGCAGAAGAGAGAGAAATTAAAGCATATGTACTGTTAAAACTGTGCTAAAATCTCAGTTACTAGATAGGACAGGCTGGAATGCTTGAATGGTTTCCATCTTCATAAGCAAGAAAATCACAGTGCCTGAAAATCAAGCTAGTCATTCAAAACAAATCTAGCTTTCAGATCTCACTGGCAGTTAGACTGTATTTCAGTTCAGTCAATGTCTTTGAAAGTAAAATATGCTAGTTATATGAGTTACTGAGTTTCCTAACTATGATTTTTACTTTAAGACATTTGTTTTATTCAGCAAAACTCTTAATATCATTTTGGGATTTCACTGAATTATGCTGATAATGTTGGCTTAAACATTTTAGATTTAATTGCAAAGTGACATATAAATTTCATTATTCTCAATATTTTCTCAATGTACAACTTCAAATACATGACAATAGAAATGTTAAGATCATCTACAGCAATGAATATGGCATATTAGAATTATTAAAAACTTTTACACCTAAAGGTAGGCACTTTATAATATTTGGGTTTTGGCAAAAGGCAACAGTTTGACGTCAATATCTTACTTTTCCATTAACTGTATAACTTTTCAAGAGATTAGATTATTAAAACCTTATAAGAGACATAGAAATGTGTCCAAAGTTGCATGTGAGTAGAGTTACATAAAATAGAATCCAAGCTTCATTTTCCCCTCTTCTTTTTGTAAACTGCTATATAGCTTCCTGGTCAAGTTCTAAATTTTATTCCCTGATATGAAATCCCATGGGATTCCGGCTTCTCATCTTTTAATCTGAAGTGAAGTATTTGTTGCTTGTGGAACTTGGTACGAATTTTTTTTCACAGTTGGAATTACCATTATGATCATATGCAACATAAAGTCAGATGATTTTTAGGTGGTGATAGCTAGCAGTGAACAGTTCTTGGCTTTAAGCGGCTGTTGAGTCCTTTGGATTATGTTTCAAGTCTCAAATTATATAGATTCAGCTACCCCTGTTGTTTTCATTCTTGGTGATGCAGAAATTCACCTCACTTCTATCTAAAACATGAGCAGAGCTTTGGGGGCCCCACTGAACCCATCTGCCATTTGACTTAGCTCTTCCTTCTAGAGCATGTCTCTACCGGGTAGTCAGCCAGGGTCTGTTAGGAGTCTTGGAGACAGGGAGCTTCACAAAGCAATCTAGTCAGTAAGAAAACCCCAACTGCCCTTTCTTCTCCTGAAACCTGAGTTCTCTTCCTGCAACTTCCATCCAGTGTTTCCAACAGTGTAAGGCATAGAGTAGGCTTTCAGGCACTTGATCTGCATTTGTGGATGAACAAAAAGACAGAAGAGTTCTAGTTCTGACTCGTAAAGCTACAGAAGATAGTTGTCTCCTTATGGAGTCCAGGATAGCCTTGTATCTCACATAAATCTTCTCTTTTTCAGGGTGAACACTGCAATTTCCTTCATCTATTCCTTAAGCGACATGAATTTCTGATGTTTTGTCTATGTGTTACTCTTTTCTGATGGAAGAGCTGACTCATTTGAAAAGACTCTGATGCTGGGAAAGATTGAGGGCAGGAGGAGAAGGGGATGACCGAGGATGAGATGGTTGGATGGCATCACCGACTCAATGACATGAGTCTGGGTGAACTCCGGGAGTTGGTGATGGACAGGGAGGCCTGGCGTGCTGTGGTTCATGGGGTCACAAAGAGTCAGACAGTTTGTGCCAGTCAGACACTCGTTCAGACTGAGCGACTGAACTGAATGAACTGCTCTTTTCTGAGTGTGCTTCTGTTGATCAGTAGACCTCTTCAAATGTGGTCCCTGTGAACCCAACATAATACCCCAGATGGGATCAGCTCTGAGTAGGGCAGAAATCCTGTGTCTTTTCTCTTAGCCTGGACATTCCACTTGACATATTGTCCAACCCAAAAGGGTGTTCCTTAGGGCAATCCTTTCCTGTCTGTTTCTGAGTAGAGGCATTTTATTCTAGGCAAGATTGCTGATTGGCACATACTCTGTTCCCTGAGAAGGATTCAGTTCAGATCAGTTCAGTTGCTCAGTCGTGTCCGACTCTTTGCGACCTCATGAATCGCAGCATGCCAGGCCTCCCTGTTCATCCCCATCTCTAGGAGTTCACTCAGACTCACGTCCACCGAGTCCGTGATGCCAACCAGCCATCTCATCCTCTGTCGTCCCCTTCTCCTCCTGCCCCCAATCCCTCCCAGCATCAGAGTCTTTTCCAATGGGTCAACTCTTCGCATGACGTGGCCAAAGTACTGAAGTTTCAGCTTTAGCATCATTCCTTCCAAAGAACACCCAGGGTTGATCTCCTTCAGAATGGACTGGTTGGATCTCCCCTGCAGTCCAAGGGACTCTCAAGAGTCATTTCCAGGATACGGAGGGGGTGGAGAACGCTGGGCTGGGGTCGGGGAGTATGGAGGAGGCAAGTCTGCATAGTATTCCACCTCATCGTCATAATTATAGGGCGGTGGTGCCACAGGGTAAGAGGAGATGGCATTGATGTCGGTGGTCCTGATGACAACCACCTGGGTCCCACGGTTGTTTCTCATGCACATGCAGATATATATGGCAATTCCACCAATGACCCCCATGATGAACACGATTCCAGATACTACGCCAGCAATTGCTGAGCCCGGAAGACTATTCCAAATATAGGCATAGTAGGAGCAACAGTAAGGTGTGGTTCCAGCACAGCAGTAAGATTTGCAGTCTTTGCCACACTGAGCAAGGCAATCCACTGCACAGACAAAGAGTAGGACCAACTTCAGAAGCAAGACCCCTGGATACTCGGGCACCCTCCGTGCATCCATCCAAACTGGTGGCCGGAGGTGGCGCGCCGGGACAGAAGGACAAGCAGAACCGGTCCGTAGAGAAGGCTGGGAGCCAAGGGCGAGCCCAGCACCCGGGAGACAATGGGGGCGCCGGAGGGTGATAAGATGGAGTGGGTAGCGCTCTGGGAAGCGGAGTGGTGCGGTGACCCGGCCATCGCACTGGGGGCTTTCGTGGGGACCCCAGGTGGCCGCGCGGGGTTGCGTTGTGGCCGAGGTCTCTTTGTCCATCCCCAGGGCCTTCAATAATCTTTGAATGTTGCCATGACACAGGTTTTGCAGTAGCCGGGTGAAACAGAAGATCCAAACCACTCTGCAAAAATGACAATGAAAATTGGTAAATTGAATATAATGCTTTGCACTTTGGAAAAAAAAAAAACAACGCAATACTAAACCTACACAAATTAAACTAAAACCAGTTTAAATATATCTGAAAATATCTACTTTACTATATATTTTATTTTAAATAAAAGCCTTCTCAAAAGCCTCATACTTTTGAGATCTTGTCAACTGAGCATATAAAATCTTTCCATCACCAATTTCATATATCAATGTCAAATTCTGGCTTCTCTGGTTCACCCAACACACCAAATATATCTGTAACATAAAAATCACTATATTTGCACTACTGGTAATTGTTTGTTATGTTTCCTTCTTTAGACAATAAGGTTCTTGGGGTTCTAAACTATTTTATCTTTGTATATTCTTGGTGCCTGAAATGGTACTTGGTGAAGGTACTGATTAAACTGAATCCTTAAAATACCTCCGGAAGTAGACTGTGTCATATCTTTAATATTAAATGCATTTTTCTTAAAATTCTAACAGTTTACAAAAGCTTAACATTCTAAAGGAACTATACAGACTTACCTCATAGTCATTATGATCTATCAGCCAAAATCCTTGAATAAGTTTAACCTGGCCCCAAGAAATGGCAAAGGCAGTTGGAAATGATTCAATGGAAGTATCCGTTTTGTTTGGAAAGGAATACATAATATCAAGTAGCAAATAAATAGTCTTTTTAAAAAAAGAGGATTAAGGACAATAGACAAAAGAAAAACTCCTACACATATATCTGCAATAGGTAACAATAGAAGGTATCAGAAAAAGGCATAAGACAGTTTTATTACATGTCGGTAGAGCCAACCCCACAGCAAACTTTATGCATGCTGTATTAAGTACCACCACAAAGATACTTTGTCCCCTGGAGGAAGAAATGGCAACCCACTCCAGTACTCTTGCCTAGAGGATCCCCACGGACAGAGCAGCCTGGTGGGCTACACTTCATAGGGTCACACGCGACTGAAGCGACTTAGCACACAGGCACCACAAGGAGATGAACTAAAGCGTACTTTCTTCACCGAAGGTAGCAGATTAACAAATTTAAGAAACAAAGCCACAGGTGAAATTCCGATTATCCAACAAACCCTGGCACTTTAAGCAAACGCAGTGTTTATTTTAGAAAGTATGAATAAAACTATGCATTTTGACTAAGAAATAGACATTAGGACAAAAATCTTCTTTAAGAGACCACAAGGCCTACCTAGGTAATTTAAGCTAATGCATTAATTAATGCATTCCCATCCATCACATAAAATCTCACAGAGAATGACCACCTGCTAGCAATGTTCTAGAGCTGTCTTTAACGTTGGGAAAGTCTTGGACACATTTGAGTCTGATGAAAGCCAAGAACTGTATCTCTAGAAAAATAAACATAAACATTTTGCATAGTTTCAAGGTTAACAAAGACCATCTGAATCCAACCAACAGGTCCTGGATTAAGAATCTCTCCTTTAAAACTAATTCAAATGTGAAATTGAGATTGGATTAGATGCATAAGGGTCCTACTACTCTGACATTGTATGATTTTGGTAATATGTGAATTGTTTGATAAAATTTTAAAGGATACAACAGAATGCTTGCTTGCTTCAGTAATGTTGTCTAGTAGGTATATGTCAAGTAACGCCTATCAAAAAAAAATGTAGTGCATTTTACATATTCATTCATTTTCGTCCCTTGTTTTTCCCAAGCCCATGCCAGGTATGAAAAATCCAATTAGGCATTCCTCCCCCTCCCAGCCCAACTTTTGAGACTAAATGATATCATGTTATTGCAAACCTACATGTAGACTAGTAGGAGGGTATTTTCCTGTGCCTCCTTCATCCCGTTTCCACAACTTCTCTACTCGATCTCCTAACTGAGAAATCATTCCATCAATCATCAAGCAATCAGGGTTCCACTTCTCTCTGCAATAAGGGCAACGTCAAAGATACTGAGCATTAGTCCTAATTATTATTATCAAAACAACCAGCACCATACTCTTAAAAGTAATGATCTCAACTATCAAACGCAGAAGAAATTTGAGGACAGGATCCCATCATGAGAAATCCGGACATCAAGTAAAGTTAGTCAGATAAACCCTGAAGAAGCCTCACGTTTGGTTATTAGCCAAGTCAGTTAGTGAAAGGTCAGGCTCCAGGAAACAAAGTGGTCCAGTCAGCAAAATGCTGTTTACTTTTTACCACCTTGAGCAAACTACCAAAGAGCATGACATCTCCGTATAGAGAAAATAAATACCGTAGTTCAAAGTCAAAAAGTTTTACTTTCAGTTTTACCACCTGGACTAGCTTTTAAACCTCATTAATTCCCTCCTAATATATATTATTGAGCACATACAGGTGATAAGCAGATACTGACCTTGTCTGTTTCCTCATCTAATATTAGTAACAGCAATAGCAGTTACTACTTAGTGGATGAAATTTTCTTGAATAAGGCATTGAAAGAAGTACCTTCCTTATATTTTATTTCATCTTATTTACTTTATATTGACTTTATAATTTGTGACAAATAGGATTAGAAAGTTTATCCAACCTGCTCAAGGACATACACTTAGGAAATAACAGATCTAGAAATTTTACATATATCTTATAAATTTCCCAAGTCCATGCTCACTATCCTAGATTAGTTATTAGTTATTCTAATCTAATCCTAGATTAGATTCTGGATCCTCTAACTATGCACAACTTTGTACAGGTTTCCAAGTGATTCTGACAACAAACCTGGAATCAAGGTTTGGGAATAATTGCTCTAAATGTTATAATCCACTCTACAATTCTGTCATTCCAACTTGAGGAAGAAGGCTATTTATAATTCCAAGGTAGAGTCATGGCTGTAAACACTACTCTTCTGTAAAACATTACTCTTTTTTCATTACTTTTATATCTTTATTTCAAAGGACCCAACCACATATGTATTTAAGGGGAAAGGGGAGTTTATACTTAAAGAAAACAGAGATAGAGACAATAAAGAAAACAATGGATGTAGTGCTAAAATGCAAATGTTAATGCAAAGAATGTAAAATAACTAACATGATATATTTTCAGCTTTAATATCAGCTGCTTCAAGTCTTCTTCTGAATAAGAATACTCAGGAAAAATGTATACTTAAATTATAGAATCTCCTCCAATAAATCAATCACATGGTAAACAGATTTAGGAAATTAAGTAAATAGCTATATTCAAATTCTAAAACAAAGATGTAAACAGTAGGTCAAGCAAACACTACAACTAAAATAGTAATGCTGGTGACAAATTCATATACTTTACTGAGAATTCCACCCCTTAATCTTTTCTAACATAATAAATTCTACTCTGAGAAAGCTTTGATTTCTTATACAAGTAACCTCTAAAACGGTTTTTGAAGGCTCTGGACGTACTATACCTTGATGCACGCTCACACTTCTGCCGACGACTGGTGTAGTAATTCTGAATTACAGGGTAGTTGTAGCATAACCTTGACAACTGCACAGCATCATCTAGATGTTTTATAAGAGTTGGAAGAAAAGCTAGTAATATTTCCAAAACACTCCCCATAAACTTAAGGTTACATAATTGATATTTTACTACAATTTTATGATGTTCTTTAAATTGCAGACTTCTTAAAGTAATAAAAGAACACTGCACACCCCTTTATTAACAGACGCATGAATGAGAAAGTAACTGAGTGTCTCAAGAAAGTCTTGTAACAACAGGATGCCAGTTAAAGACCCTGGAAAAACTATTTCAGAAAATTACTTTACTCCCTTAGACACAAAAGATAATCTAAAAGTAAGCAAATTCACTATCTGTTCAAGTAAAAATCTAAGAGAATTATGAAAGAATAATATCAACAGTAATTATGCACAGTGGCAGATACACTTCTAAGTCTGTGAATCCTGGAAATACAAGAAGTTGGAGGCTTTTGTTCTACACAAATGTAGCAAAAGTCAAATTCTCTAATTCCTGGTATTAGCATGACTTATTAGATAAAACGGGGTAAGTAACTGATGGCAAAAGTATTGGTGAATAACCATATTAAAAGAACCTTGAAGAGAAAAAGATGGACAAATTAGATTTTAAACTCATACGTCTATGGATCTAAATTATAGCCGGTGATACCACTGAACCCATCTTCAGAGGCCATGTTTTGTCCAATGTTCTTTTTTTAACCCAACATGCATGCAACACCTGTATATCAGGCGTGGGTGAAGCACTGAAGGCACAAAGAGAATACAAGGAAAGAAGGCAAGAATAAAAGAAAGCACAAGAGAGTGGCAGAGGAAAGGAAACCCCAACAACAGGACAACAAAATTATAAAGATTTAAGAACGTTTCCATTAATATTTATAGATTAAGGAAATATTTTACCTAAGCCCTCTGGTAAAAGGCCAGAATGAGAGAACCAAAGAACCACCTGTGCATATTGACAGATGAGCTGGGTAGCCATATACTTATTGCTTAAATCCGTAAGACCTGTGAAGAGTTGAAATCAGTTGTTAAGTTTTCAATTTATCAACCACAAATAAAGAATCAAGGCACTCTACTGTTTTCAAAAACAGTAACTACTTGGTGATTTTAAACAACATGCATGTATTTTTAAACAAATTTAGCTTGAACAAATAATCTCCAAACTGCTAAGCTGACTCAATGGCTAAAATAGACATTTTAAGTAAATATGCTTCCATATTAGCTACATTTCCATTTAGCTAGTTTCAATAATCAGATTTATACATTAAAACAAACTAGTACAGTATCATTAATACAGCCTGTTCAAACCAGGCCTTTATATGAAACTGGCCATTTTGTTTCAATGGAAAACCAGAGGAGAAAAATGATGAAGACCAACTCTATGCATAAAAACTTAAATATAATTTAAAAATCTGAAGTTCTACCACTAATACACTGCCTTAACAATCCTCAAACCCTCAATTTCCCAACCTTATTTAATCATGAACTCATGGTTCATCTAACAACATCCGTAGCGTTTCATTTGGAAAAAAAAAAAATCTAGCATTTGAGATATAATGGCCTCTTTGCCCAATAATCCATCTAATGCATAGGAAATGTATCCTGTCACAAAGTCAACAAGCAAAAGTCAATGAAACATTCATTTACGTGAGACAAGGAACACACCTCTCTCAGTGATGTCGTGGGCCTCAGTTGCAAAACAGCTTAAGACTGTACTAAGATTGCTAAGAAGTAAATGGCACTGCTGGAGAGACTGTATAGTTTGTGGATCGATGAAACGACATGAACCATCAAATAATGGTGCACCTTTCAGGAAAAAAGACAAGATTAGTTTTGACACACTAAATCTTGACTTAATCAAAATAATAAATGCAAAATGTCTCAAATTCCTTTAATCATAGAATTATTCTATACATTATCAGATTTAAAAAGACAAGCTTCAAATGACAAATATCCTCAAGGAATATAGAAAGGACAGCTACAAATTCTATTTTTAAAAAATGCAGAATGAGGTGAGCAGACAAAAGTGATATTCAACTTCAGATTCACTAGAAATCAATACTATGTTGCTGTGTGATTATTATTTTATAAGAACTCTTTCTTCCACCTCTAGTCTTTGAAAAAGTGAGACACTGAAATTGAGATCCAGAGACTTAATACAATATAACTGCATCCCTTGCTATAACCTACTGTAGACTTGGCTGTCCTCTCATTTCAAGCTTAAGGCTGAGTTTACAAATGCATTTTTGGACACAATTTAGTGACTAAACAACAATAAAAACACTATACAGAACCCTATATCCTCCTATCAAATTTTGTAGCTTTAAAAATCCTCTGCTAAGAATAACTTTTTTAAGGTCCAATTTGTTCACTCATCAAGACGTAACAGTAATAACAAATGCACATATACTTCTAAATAAACTTAAAATTTACTTTCATGCACAGGGCAATCATATATTACCTTTAATATTTTTGCACGAGTTGGACATAATGGGTTTTCAATATTCACCGCATATTTTAAAACTCAAAGTGTATAATAGACTAAGAAATAACTTGATATGACTCATGACATGTTAGTAGAAGACCAGAGGTGATTTGAGTTTTTGCCCTACTATTCCGCTTCTTTATACTCCTAAGTATTTTAAATAGAAAATGAATAAAGCTCAGAGGTTAACTGGCATATTTTCTTTACTCCATCATCAGCATATCTTATACATTAAATTAAAAGATATGATATAATTCTGAAATTTGTTACTGTGAACATGCCTAACATGTTGCCAATTTAAACAATCTGCTGCAAAATCTTGATCAAAAAAATAATTTTTTCACTCTAATATAAAATGAAATAGTTTCTGGGACTTCTTCAAAGAGTCTGCAACTTCAAAATAATTAAAAATCTATTGTTATGTACTCAAAACATAAACCAAGATTAGTTTTTTTAATATAATACTTACATAGTCTGTCAAATTCCTCTTTTGTGAGAACCACTTTATTCCATGTCCATTCAAGAACAAAGCGTAAATTAGCAGCAGAATTTGGTTGTTCTTATTTATAAACATGAAGGGAAAAATGAAGAATGGTTACTAATTACCAAAAAAAAAAAACAAACCCAGAAACTTTTCAGTGAAGAAACCTGACAAAAACCACCCTAACCAAGTGAGCGATGTTAACATCAGTACTTATGGAGACAAACTGGTTGCATCGGTGCTCAAGGTACCACATGAGGGAGCACATCCATTTACGCGATGCTGCTATGAAAAATGTAAAACCTAAATCCAATCATGAGGAAGTATCAACAAACACAACCTGAGAGGCAGGCTACAAAATAATAGGCCCATATTCTTTAAAAATGTCAATTTCTTCAAAGACAAATGCTTAAAGAATTACACAATATTATGAGCAAGTAAAACAACATGAAAACTAAACATAGAATATATTCTGGACGGGATTCTGAATTCCCTCTCCCTAAAAATGTTACAAAGGACATTATTGGGGCAATTAGTGATAGTCCAACAGAATCTACAGATTAGATAATAGCATGTATCAATATTAATTTTCCCACTGTCCAACTCCAAAGTGTTTTGTTAAGTGATTATCCTTGTTCTTAGAAGGAAACATATTGAAATATTTTGAGTAAAGAAGCATGATGCCTTCAACTTATCGAATGGTCAGAATAAAAACAACACATGTGTGTGAAGTCTGTGTTTGTAAAGAGAGTAATACATACAACTTGAATCCCCAGAGAACTTTTCTGAGTGAAAAAGAGTCAGCCCTAAAAGGTTACATACTGTTGGATTCCTTTTATGGACACTTTTGAAATGACAAAATTATAGAAACAGACAATAAATGAATGGGTGCTGGGCATTAGGAATGGGGTGGGGGCTAGCGATGGTAAGCACGGCTATCCAAGAGTAAGAAGAGAAGTCCTGCATGTGATATAATACTAGAGACGTGCCGCATCTTATCATTCACGGGGGATAAGGGCACACTGTGAATGTCTTATGACTGCATGTGAACCACAATTATCTCAAAATAAAGTTAACGTAACCCCACCGCACCAACAGTAAATTGACAATTTTAAAACTACAAAGCATTTTTCAATTGTTAAAAATCATAATCTTACCTTCTGTTATCCATCTTTTGATACACCCTGTCAAAAGTCCCAGAGAACTTGTCTGGATTGCTGCTGACAATATAGCTTCTAACTGTTCTTCCTAAACCATGTTTTAAAAAAAGAAAAGAAAGGATATGTGATCAGAGACAGAGGTATCAAGTTCTAGCTCAAAACACAAAATCTTAAACCACTAAAAATCACTATGGTTCTCCAGGACGGCTATACACAAAACAACAATCAGCACTGGTGACGGTGTAGAAACTCCTCATACACTGCTAGTGGGAATGTTAAAACGAGACAGCCACTTTGGAAGACAGTCTGGTAGTTTCTCAAAATCTTAACTATAAAGTGATCATATGACCCAGCGGTTTCACACTTAGGTATACACCCAAGAGAACTGAAAAACAAACATCCACACAAAAGCTGTCTATGAAGCATTATTTCTAACGGCCAAGAATGAAAACAACCAAAATGCCCTGAAACTGAAGACTGGATAAATAAAATGTGGTATATCATACAGTGGACTATTACACAGGCATAAAACGGGGTAAAGTGCTGAAATGTGGCCCAACATGGATAAATCTTGAAAATATGGTTCTAAGTCAAAGAAGTAAGTCACAAAAGGCCATATATTATTTGATTCTATTTATATAAAATATCAATGGCAACCCATTCCAGTATTCTTGCCTGGAGAATCTCATGGACAGAGGAGCCTGGCAGGCTACAGCCCATGGAGTTGCAAAGAGTCAGACACAACTGAAGCGACTCACACACACACACGAACAACTGAAGAGATTCACACACACACACACACACACACACAAACACACAATATGTCTAGAGCAAACACATCTACAAAGACAGAGTAGATTAGTGGTCACCAAAGACTGGAAGAAAGGAGGAAAAGGAATTCACTGGTTTTGGGGTTTGGAGGGAGGTGATAAAAACATTCTGAAATTGAATGTTGTGATAGTTGCACAACTCTATACTAAAAACCACTGAACTGAATTATAGGAATTAAATCTCAACAAAGTTTTTTTATATATACTTTCTTTACACTTGAAGAATCTATGAATTTCATTCATCACAACAAATATTTTTTTAAAAAAGGAATCACAGGAATAAATAGATGAGTTAAACAGGAATAGAGAGAGGTATAATATGATAAAGATACCCCAAAACTACAGCATGATTCTAAATGGAGATTCAATAGAACAACTTACATTAAAATCAAGGACAAAACAAGGATGTCTGGTAGTACCATTATTTTTCTATAATTTGTAGAGGTTCCACCAAATGGCATAAGAAAATAAAGTAATAAACTGGGGGAAGGGGTGCAGAAAGCCTATATATGCTGATGATTACATGCCTTGAAAATCTAATCTAGCCAAGTATTAACAGCATCAAGTGAATATACAAAACCCAACTCTATTTCTGAATGAATATGTGGAAAATGGTCTACTCATAAAAAATACCATGAAACATTTAGGGATAAAAATAGAAACTCACTAGAAAATAACCATTAACTCTTCTGACAGATGTAAAAATAAACCCTAAATAATGGAAAGATACAAATGCCAACTCTCCCCCAAATTAACATGTGAAGAAAATACTCAAAAGAATTCCAACAGGAATACTGGATAAAACCATCTTATAATTAATAGAAAGAGTAAGTGCCAATGAATTTCCAAAAATTATAGATTAAAAAACCAGGCTGCATTTTCAAATATCAAAGCAATATATTAAAATGGTATACAAATAGATAACTAGTTTATGAGACAAGATTAGAAACCTGGAAATAGAACCCAGTTGATATGGACATATAGTATCAGATAAAGGCAATATTTCAGTAGCATGAGAAAAAGATATTTTGGGTCCTGTTTCACCCCTGGTGGCTCAGAGGTTAAAGTGTCTGCCTCCAATGCAGGAGACCTGGGTTCAATCCCTGGGATGGGAAGATCCCCTGGAGAAGGGAAACGGTAGCCCACTCCAGTATTCTTGCCTGGAGAATCCCATGGACAGAGGAGCCTGGCAGGCTACAGTCCACGGGGGTCGCAAAGAGTGGGACACGACTGAGCGACTTCACTTCACCTCACGAATGATATAACACAGCTAGACTAATTTACTTGACACACAGAAAATGAGTTAGAGCCTTAAAAAACATTTAGGTGTTAAATTTTAAGCCTGAGTCAGAGCTATGAAATGCATTTGACTATAAAAACATTATTTTGAGTGTGGTAAGAGACATCATCAAACAGTGAAGAGCAAACAAAAGGGGTACTATCAGCAAGATTTATGACAGGATATCTACATATTTTATAAAGAATTTCCATAAACAACCCAATGAGAGAAAAAGTAAAGCCTATCAATATGTAATTCACAGAAAAACCCTGATAACAAATACATGTATATATGCAATCATGTTTTTACTGCATATGGCAGGATAAAGAGATACAGGAAAGTATACATATCAAAAAGTCCATTTACCATACATACAACTAATTACCAACTGGACACTGATGAAACTGGTCCAAGTCTAGACTGAGAATATTTCCCAGAAGCCCTGTCTCAAAGAAATTTCCATTCACTCCTCCCATCCTCCATGGTAACCACTCGAACATTTTGAAGCAATCTCCTCCTCCCTTTTTTCCTTCAACTCTACATATCCATTACTAACCAATTCAGCTCAATTTGGTCTATTTTAGGAATAAAGTTTTCAAAAAGATACATGAAAAAAGTCAGCAAAATGCCAATATTTGCATGCCTCCACACACTTTAGTCTATTTTCTAAACTGAAATTATTCATATTTTATCTACCAGATTCAAAATAATCACAAACAGATATTAAATGCTATTTGACTAACATGGCTGAATGGGTGAATTACAGCTAATTTTTTTCCCACTTTTTCTTATTTATTTGTATTTGGCTACCGGGTTCTTCGTTGCTGCGTGGGTTTTTCCTCTAACTGCCACGAGTGGGGCTGCTCGCTAGTTGCGGTGCTTGGGCTTCGCGTGCAGTGGCTTCTCGTGTTGCAGAGCACAGGCTCCAGGGTGCACAGACCCCGGTAGCTGCGGCACGCAGGCTCCGCAGTTGCAGCTCCTGGGCTCTAGAGCACAGGCTTCAGCAGTTGTGGAGCACAGGTTTAGTTGCTCCATGGCGTGGGGAATCTTTCCAGACCAGGGATCAAACACATGTCGCCTGCACTGGCAGGTGGATTCTTACCCACTGCACCACCACAGTAACCGCTCACTTTACTTTTCTCTTTAAAACTAGATATCATTGCATTTAACTAAGTTTCAAGATACAGAATAGGGGATCCGTATTAATTCTCTAAAATAAAAAAATTAAACGGAGACTTAAAAGTGCTCCTTAAGGGTGATGAATACTAATACTAATTTGGAGCCTGTGGCAGGGAAGGATAATTTCCTGACCAAAGGGTCCTATGAGCAAGGGCCACCAAGACAAAATTTACCTACGGTTTTTTAATGAACCCAATTCAGAGCTCTGTTTATGTAGAAGACAGTTTATAATCTGTTATTGACTCACTTAACATATGAAAAGAAAAGAACCATCAAACATTTAAGTATAGCCAACAGATCAAAAGGCTTCCCTGGCAGCTCAGATGATAAATCATCTGCCTGCAATGCAAGAGATCCATGTTCAGACCCAGGGTTAGGAAGGTCCCCTGGGTTAGGGAAATGGCAACCCACCCAATACCCTTGGCTGGAGAATCCCATGGGCAGAGGAGCCTGGCGGGCTATAGTCCATAGGGTCGCAAAGAATCAGATATGACTGAGCGACTAAATAACAACCAGATCAAAAAGACTAAACTAATCAAAAATAACTGCAGATAAAACAGGCATAATACAGGGAACTAAATAAAACCTGAAACATAGAGCTAGAAGATAGTTCATCCATAAAATAGAACAGAATACTACCAAAAAGAATGATCAAAGAGTAAGAGTGTGTAGAAATTTTTAGCATGGGCTCAATTTTTTAAATCTAAAAAAGAAAATTAGATGAAAACATCTCCCAGAAAGCAAAATCAGAGGCAAACGAGACACAGTTGGAAAGCAAAGATAAGCTAACATAAGACCAACTAAGGATAGTGACTATTTGTCTAAAGGGGTTCTAAAAAGAGCAAAACCAAACTGCAATGTTGATATCCAGTCAGTTCCTCATCAACTGCAAATAGGAAACAGTTTGGGGTGGGGGAGATTATAGAAAGTTCCAAAAAACAAAACTTGAATTTGAGGTGTGCCAGCAACTACTGACATGCCATGTATAGTTATATTAAGTACTTTAAACTGGAGATGATTTAAAGTACATAGGTGGGTGTGCACAGGGAAGGGAAGGGAAGGGAAGGGAAAGTCGCTCCGTTGTGTCCGACTCTTTGCGACCCTATGGACTGTAGCTTAGCAGGCTTTTTCAGTCCATGGTATTTTCCAGGCAAGAGTCCTGGAGTGGGTTGCCATTTCCTTCTCCAGGGGGATCTTCCCGACCCAGGGGTTGAACCCGGGTCTCCCACATTGTAGGCAGACGCTTTACCCACTGAGCCACCAGGGAAGCCCACGGGCTATATGCAAATACCATGCTTTATTATATAAGTTAATGGCTGCTGCTGCTAAATCACTTCAGTCGTGTCCGACTCTGTGCAACCCCATAGGTGGCAGCCCACCAGACTCCCCCGGTCCCTGGGATTCTCCAGGCAAGAACACTGGAGTGGGTTGCCATTTCCTTCTCCAATGCACGAAAGTGAAAAGTGACAGTGAGGTCGCTCCAGTTGTGTCCGACCCTCAGCGACCCCACGGACTGCAGCCTTCTAGGCTCCTCCATCCATGGGATTTTCCAGGCAAGAGTACTGGGGTGGGGCACCCTTGTCTTCTCCGATAAATTAACTGAGCATCCTTCAATTTTGGTATCTATGGGCATCCAGGAAACCAATCCCTCATGGGTACCGAGGGTTGACTGAACATGACTACATGGTCAATATTTGCTCAGTATGGTAATACAAAAGGGAGGAGGGAAGAAAGGGGGAAAAAAGTCCCGATAACAGATCGACTATTTCTCTTATTTTCATGACATTAGGTATTAGAGTCCAACTGCAGGTGTTAAACCATCAGCAGCAATATTCACAATCCATCGCATATTTAAAAGGCCCTTTCCCCTAACAATTCATTACACTACATATCTGCAATTATTTAAATAACTTAATTCAAACATTATATGAGGGGAAAGAGCTATTAAAACATTTTCTCTTTCTCCAGGGAAAAACGACCCAAGGTTTGTTTACTTTGAGCAAATACCAAGTTACAATGTTGAACTATAAGTTGTCACTAGACAACACCGTTTAAAAATGTCTCCTGCCTGGTAAAATGCATTGTGACTCTAAACACTGTGTGGATTTTACAATATTTTTATTTATGTATCCACTGGGAAATTAAACTTGGCTTCCATGACTAAGTCTGACGCCCGTAACTCTCTTGTGTTTTGCAGAAACCTGCAATCTTCACTAACAGGCTTTCATAAGAGCAGTTCTTATAGAGCAGTGGTTCTCAACCTATCAGAAATCACATCAAGGGCTTAGGAAAACAACTATGACTTCTACTCATGACATGCCTGATGCATCCAAGATGTTTCCTAGCCTATAGTTCAGTTCAGTCTCGCTCAGTCGTGTCCGACTCTTTGTGACCCCATGGACTCACAGCACGCCAGGCATCCTTGTCCATCACCAACTCCCAGAGCTTGCTCACACTCAAGTCCATGGAGTCGGTGATGCCATCCGACCATCTCATCCTCTGTTGTCCCCTTCTCCTCCCACCTTCAATCTTTCCCAGCATCAGGATCTTTTCTAATGAATCAGTTCTTCCCATCAGGTGGCTAAAGGATTGAGCTTCAGCTTCAGCATCAGTTCTTCTAATGAATATTCAGGACTGATTTCCGTTAGGATTGACTGGTTGAATCTCCTTGCAGTTCAAGGGACTCTCAAGAGTCTTTTCCAACACCACAGTTCAAAAGCATCAATTCTTTGGCGCTCAGCTTTCTTTACAGTCCAACTCTCACATCCATACATGACTACTGGGAAAACCATAGCTTTGACTAGATGGACCTTTGTCAGTAAAATAATGTCTTTGCTTTTTAATATGCTGTCTATGCTGGTCATAGCTTTTTTTCAAGGAGCAAGAGCCTTTTAAATTCATGGCTGTAGTCGCCATCTGCAGTGATTTTGGAGCCCAAGGAAATAAAGGCTCTCACTGTTGTTTCCCCATCTATGTGCCATGAAGGGATGGGACCAGATGCCATGATCTTCGTTTTTGAATGTTGAGTTTTAAGTCAGCTTTTTTTCACTAGCCTATACCTATGGGATCCTGCAGGTATGAACTTTAAGCCAAATCCAAGAACCACAGGTACTGACTTGCAAAGCTGGCACTACATTACTTAACTTATGTTTTAAGAAATTATCTAATAGATTTTTGTTGTAATAGAAAGCCAATTACATGATCCAAAAGAAACAACAAGAGTTAAAAATCTCTCACCTGACTTAAACTGGAAGGTTGAATATCAACAAGTCTTGGTGAGAGAAGGCCAGCCACAAGACATCGATTATAACCATCAGGAATGACTTCATTGAGAGATGGTCCTGATTTCTTTAAAAAGTCAAAGTCTGTAACAGATTGATTCATAAGATATCAGTCACTAATCAACTCAAATAATCAAATTTAAGAATAACTAATAAACCCATTACCCTACTTTACACTTAACAGTATGAAGAAAACTAAAAGGCCCTGAATGAAAATTGTGGAAGACTACATTTCTGTACTTCTTGCAAGGAAAAGAGCTTATAGGTTCTTGAAGTAACCAATGTTTGTCAGTCACAAAGACTACTATTGATAATGGTATTTTAAACTGCTTATATATAAGGTAACTCTGTTAGCTTCTATAAAGCTGATAGACTTGGCAACAGATCTTAACAAACTCAATACACACAAAAGAAAAAGTCTGCAGTTTATTCTTCTTGGTCTAATGTGAAAGAGACCTGATATGAAGGATAAATATGACATTCATCCATATCTAGCTGATTATCATTTTAAGGATATGCCTTATATACCATATGGCATATACTTATATGCCATATCCACTTCATGTTTTCCTGGAAAAGTATTTTCCACATAGAGTCTTAATCCACTCTGAGCTGGTCACTGTGCCACTGTGCTAGCAACCGTTTTTGCATTACTTCATTTACCCATAAGCTTTTTAAGAAGGAAGAGAATTAAGAAGATGGACTAAAGCCAGGTATTGACTTACTTTCGCCTGGGGTTCAGGAGCTAACATCCATATAACGCTGCTATATATATCCTAATACCTCTTCCTAGAAGGTTGCCGTCAATAATTGATGCTGCTGCTGCTAAGTCGCTTCAGTCGTGTCCAACTCTGTGAGACCCCATAGACGGCAGCCCACCAGGCTCCCCCGTCCCTGGGATTCTCCAAGCAAGAACACTGGAGTGGGTTGCCATTTCTTTCTCCAATGCATGAAAGTGAAAAGTGAAAGTGAAGTCGCTCAGTCGTGTCCGACTCTTAGCGACCCTGATGCTACTAGCCGCTATCTCACATACCTAGCAGAAGCTACCTTTTAAGATGAAAGAGTAGTTTATATAAATAACACTAAAGTTTAAATCCATGGTCTGACTTCAGCTCAAGAAGAAACACTCTGTCCAAATTGTTATGTCTTACTCACCTCCTTCTGAAAGCCAGTACAAGTTATATGAACAACTCCAGAGTTTAACAAACAAGTGGCATCTAAAAAAAAAAAAAAGGAAAAAAAGATTTTAAAAATCCACTTACATGTTATATTTGGGATGGTAGCTCAGATGGTAAAGCGTTCGCCTACAATGCGGGAGACCGGGGTTCAGTCCCTGCGTTGGGAAGATCCCCTGGAGAAGGAAATGGCAACCCACTCCAGGACTCTTGCCTGGAAAATCCCATGGACTGAGGAGCCTGGTAGGCTACAGTCTATGGGGTCGCTAAGAGTCGGACTCGACTGAGTGACATCACTTCATTAGTACAACAAAATTTATCCTAAGAACAGATTACTAGGCAAGGTATGGTATTACTACATACAATAAATTTTAAAATAATTTGTCCCTGTATTTCTATCCTAACAAGACACCAAACTTTATCACAAGTTCACTTAAATATAAAATAGTTTAATGTTTTACAGCAAATTCAAATATTGATAATTTTTCTATAAAACGTATAATCATTAAATTTCTTACGTACACATATCAAGTTAACATCGTAACTTATCCATACATGATAACTAATAATAACGAGAAATGAACGATAATACACTACACACAGCACAGATATATATACTCTTACATGTTATTTTTCTCACAGAGTAACGTTAAATAAATACATACCAAAATTGTAAGTACTTGGGTTAAAAAACTGCTCCGGAGGTGGATATGAGGGAGGAACTCCTCGAGTTAAACTTCTCTCATGTACTAATATATCCAAGATGTAATGTGGAGAGGTCCTACTTACAACAGCATCCAGTGACCACAATGCAAAATAAGAGCAATTATGCAGATATTCTCCTGATCTAAAAGAAATTTTATACAATTATTAAGTCAATAAACTACTACGCATAAAAATTCCTATAGGTATAAATACATACATAGAGAAATCATACCTTAACGAATCTGGCATTTGTGCATGGTACCAACGATTTATGTCGAAAAGCCCCAAATATATAGAAGGCTTTCCCTGTCCATATATATTCACCTGCCAGGTAAAGACTGAAACACTGGTGTCAGGAGACAGAGCTAAAAGAGATAATTTTTAAAAACAGAATAAATAACCTCAAAATAAATACAACAAATGTAATTAGGAGATTTTCCAATAAATTAAGAAGTTTAACTCATATCTGATTTGTTAAAACACATTATCATCATTTATTCTGTAACAAGAGGTTCATTCACTCAAGATTTCTTGACTGTTTTTCTATTTCAAGAAGACTTTATTAAAATGTATTCATCAGAAAAACAGTAACTTTGGCTGCTTGTCTTCAGTTAACAGTTTGGCAACTTCAAGATGCTGTAAGGAGAAAGTAGAAAATGATTTGAATGAAAGTTCTCCCACAAATAAATGATTGCTAGTACCAGAGACTCTGTGTGTGTGCGCGCACACAGACCTGTGCAAGCTCAGTCATGTCTGACTCTTGAAATCACGTGGACTGTAGCCTGCCAGGCTCCTCTGTCCATGGGATTTCCCAGGCAAGAATACTGGAGTGAGTTGCCATTTCCTTCTCCAGGGGATCGTCCCGACCCACATCTCTTGCTTTGGCAGGGGGATTCTTTACCTCTGAGTCACCCAGGAAGCCCAGAGAACATCAGTACTTAAAACGGATGCCGTTGAGCTTTAGGGCTTAATTCTGTAGCAGAATTCTAGCTGAGAAGGATTGATCCAGCTATATGCTAAGGCAGTGGTGGTGGGGAGAGAGACAGGTACCCAAATGGTACGTGGAATGGAAAGATAGGAACAAAGATGAGAGACCAATAGAAGGAAAAAGGGAAGTAAAAATCCAAGACATAACTAACAGGAAATATAAAAAGATGTAAGTGGGGAGTAAGAGACAGAGTTACAGAAATTCTGTTTTGACATGTTTAGTTGGTTATGAAAAATGGGGACCAGGACAGAGGAAATCTCTAGGATGAAAAAGCTATACCTGAGAATAAATCCCAATAGGAACAAGCTAAACCAGGGCCCCACTAAGCATTCCCAGAACTGAATAAACCTATCATGTTGTCCCATTCCGTTCTTAACCACCACCCCTTGCAGAAGGTATAAATGTATTATTCCACTCACAGATAAGGAAACAAAG
Organism: Nanger dama; assembly: GCA_917880005.1. Lineage (NCBI taxonomy): Eukaryota > Metazoa > Chordata > Mammalia > Artiodactyla > Bovidae > Nanger > Nanger dama. The sequence continues at coordinate 303,402 of CAKJTW010000097.1, read as the reverse complement.
GCTTAGTCACAAATGTTAAATAATTTGTGAAAGGACTTCCCTGGTGGCTCAGATGGCAAAGTGTCTACCTACAGTGTGGGAGACCCGGGTTTCATCCCTGTGCTGGGAAGATTCCCGGGAGAAGGCAATGGCAACCCACTCTAGTACTCCTGCCCAGAAAAATCCCATGGATGGAGGAGCCTGGTAGGCTGCAGTCCATGGGGTCGCTAAGAGTCGACACGACTGAGAGACTTCACTTCCACAACTAGTAACAGAGCTGGTATTTGAATCCATGTTGGATTCTAAAATCTATGCCATTTTCATTCTGTCACAATATTTACCAGGAAGAAGGGATGACACTAGAGGAAACAAAAATTCAAGACAACAAAGCACGTTTGCTATATATGTCTCACAAAATACAGAAGTAAACATTATTCAATAAAAACTCTCCAGAAAGCAGGAATAGAAGGAACGTACCTCAACATAATAAAAGCTATATATGACAAACCCACAGCTAACATTATCCTCAATGGTAAAAAATTGAAAGCGTTCCCCTAAAGTCAGGAACAAGACAAGGGTGTCCACTTTCACCACTTCTATTCAATATAGTTCTGGAAGTTTTGGCCACAGAAATCAGAGCAGAAAAAGAAATAAAAGGAATCCAAATTGGAAAAGAAGAAGTACAACTCTCACTGTCTGCAGATGACATGATCCTCTACATAGAAAATCCTAAAGACTCGACCAGAAAACTACTAGAGCTAATCAATGAATATAGTAAAGTTGCAGGATATAAAATCAACACTCAGAAATCCCTTGCATTCCTATACACTAATAATGAGAAAGTAGAAAAAGAAGTTAAGGAAACAATTCCATTCACCATTGCAACGAAAAGAATAAAATACTTAGGAATATACCTACCTAAAGAAACTAAAGACCTGTATATTGAAAACTATAAAACACTGATGAAAGAAATCAAAGAGGACACTAATAGATGGAGAAATATACCATGCTCATGGGTCGGAAGAGTCAATATAGTGAAAATGAGTATACTACCCAAAGCAATCTACAGATTCAGTGCAATTCCTATCAAGCTACCAGCAGTATTTTTCACGGAACTAGATCAAATAATCTCAAGATTTGTATGGAAATACAAAAAACCTCGAATAGGCAAAGCAACCTTGAGAAAGAAGAATAGAACTGGAGGAATCAACTTGCCTGACTTCCGCCTCTACTACAAAGCCACAGTCATTAAGACAGTATGGTACTGGCACAAAGACAGAAATATAGATCAATGGAACAAAATAGAAAGCCCTGAGATAAACCCACACACCTATGGACACCTTATCTTCGACAAAGGAGGCAAGAATATACAATGGAGTAAAGACAGTCTCTTTAACAGGTGGTGCTGGGAAAACTGGGCAACCACTTGTAAAAGAATGAAACTAGACCTCTTTCTAACACCATACACAAAAGACCAGAAACTATAAAACTCCTAGAGGAAAACATAGGCAAAACACTCTCAGACATAAATCACAGCAGGATCCTCTATGATCCACCTCCCAGTATAACGGAAATAAAAGCAAAAATAAACAGATGGGATCTAATTAAAAATAAAAGCTTCTGCACAACAAAGGAAACTATAAGCAAGGTGAAAAGACAGCCTTCTGAATGGGAGAAAACAATAGCAAATGAAACAACTGACAAACAACTAATCTCAAAGATATACAAGCAACTTATGCAGCTCAACTCCAGAAAAATAAACGAACCAATCAAAAAATGGGCCAAAGAACTAAACAGGCATTTCTCCAAAGAAGACATACGGATGGCTAACAAACACATGAAAAGATGCTCAACATCACTCATTATCAGAGAAATGCAAATCAAGACCACAATGAGGTACCATTTCACACCAGTCAGAATGGCTGCGATCCAAAAGTCTACAAGCAATAAATGCTGGAGAGGATGTGGAGAAAAGGGAACCCTCTTACACTGCTGGTGGGAATGCAAACTCGTACAGCCACTATGGAAAACAGTGGTGGAGATTCCTTAAAAAATTGCAAATAGAACTGCCTTATGACCCAGCAATCCCCCTGCTGGGCATACACACCGAGGAAACCAGAATTGAAAGGGACACATGTACCCCAATGTTCATTGCAGCACTGTTTATAATAGCCAGGACATGGAAACAACCTAGATGTCCATCAGCAGATGAATGGATAAGAAAGCTGTGGTACATATACACAATGGAGTATTACTCAGCCCTTAAAAAGAATAAATTTGACTCAGTTCTAATGAGATGGATGAAACTGGAGCCGATTATACAGAGTGAAGTAAGCCAGAAAGAAAAACACCAATACAGTATACTGACACATATATATGGAATTTAGAAAGATAGTAATGATCACCCTCTATGTGAGACAACAAAAGAGACACAGAGGTATAGAACGGACTTTTGGACTCTGAGGGAGAGAGAAAGGGTGGGATGATTTGGGAGAATGGCGTTGAAACATGTATACTATCATGTAAGAAACGAAGTGCCAGTCTATGTTCAATGCAGGATACAGGATGCTTGGGGCTGGTGCACGGGATGATCCAGGGAGATGATATGGGGTGGGAGGTGGGAGGGGGCTTCGGCATTGGGAGATGGTGTACACCTGTGGCTGATTCATGTCAATGTATGGCAAAACAAATACAGTATTGTAAAGTAGAATAAAGTATTAAAGTATTAAAAATGTAGAATAAAGTATTAAAAAAAATTTAAAAACACATTATTCAGAGACTACTCATACTAGTCACAACTAGAGACCTTTTTGTGTGTGTCTGTTTTGAGAGCCGGATCAAAATAAAGAGGTTGCTCATTTCCTTAATCTATTCAATTCTTGAGTTCTACACATCACAATCTGGAGAACAAGAAATACCTTGGATCTCACACAGTCCTAAATAAATCCCACAATTAGTATTCCAACTTCTTAATTGCCAGGAGTACAAACTCTAGAAACCAATACCTGTCATGTATCTTAAATCAAGACAAATCTTAAATCAAGCATTCACATGATAATACAGCAAAAGTGCTTTAAACCAACCTTCATTCATGCTTTCCTCCCTGTCACCATGAGATCGAAATTTCTCTATACTCTGGCATCCCAAAAGTTTGGTATTACCAGTCTGCCCCCTCAAAGGAAACATGCCACCTGTGAGGTCCAGCGTGTATCTTTCTTCACAGTACTCCAACCCCTGAAATAGAAAATGTACACCAGTCCATGTCTTAATAGGATTCTAAAAAAAGTTATTCTAAAATTAAACGTTCAAGAATTTCCACACAATATAAAGAAAGCAAAAAGTAAACGACTGAAGAGAACCAATTATTGAAGAAAGCTTTAAAATTTACACATGGGATAAAACACAAATAAAAAAGGCTAAGTTTGTTTCTCAAAAATAATTACAATGAATCTTCTAAAGCTGTTATCAAACACAGGAACCTTCACGCATTACTGGTTGGGGTATAAATTGGACCCAAGCAATGAAATTACAAATACATATTCTCTAAACCAGCAAACCTACGTCTTTGTTTTCATTGAAGTTCTTGCTCTAGTTCTTAAATTTTTATTCACCGATCCCTGAAAGAATCTGACAAAAGCTATGAAATTTTCTCTAGAAGAATGCATAGTTTTCCCTTGTTCTCCATGAAGAACTGGTTCCGGGACCTTCTTCCAATATCAAAATCTGTGGATGCTCAAGTCTCTTACATAAAATGGTGTAACACTTGCATATAACCTTGCACATCCTCCTATATACTTTGAATCATTTCTAGATCACTTATTAATACCTAAGACAACGTGAATGCCATATAAATAGTTGCTGTGGCACAGCAAATTCAAGTTTTGTATTCTGCAACCTTCTGGAATTCCTCCCCTTCGTATTTCTGTTCCAAGATTGACTGAATCCACAGATGTGGAACTGGAGAGTTGGAGGAGGGGGCTTGGGGATGACATGGACACTGTGATCATAAAAATACCACACAAAATTGAATGGCTTCACGAATTCCCTAAAACCCAATCACACACCCTCAAATACAAGGTTAAAAAGCCTGTTCTGGAGAAAGTATTGTGACAGCTAACCAAATACGGTTATTTGGTTATTAACAGCACTTCACTCCTTCTCAAGAATTCAGCCAGAAAGAGAGTCACTTAAAATGCTAGATGCATTTATCCTCTCTTACAACTGTAAGCAACCAGACTATAAAGTCTACCCTATGGCTTACTGCTTGTTACATGAGAGCAAAAAGTGGGGTTATTTTTCCTGGCTACCAACTAGGCCATAAATAAGCTTGAGTCTTGTCTAATCTCCTCATTCTAGAGAAAAATTATACCTGAAGATTTTAAGATTGCCACCTTGGTAAAATACCAGTGTCTTGATCCCTAAATCTAATACTTTTGACATTATATTATGAAGACAGTATTAACGTGAATAGAAGAAAAGATTGTAATATCTCAATAGCTTAAAACAAAGACTTAAAATGGGCAAACAGTAAACAAAACTGATACTATCAACCGGTATCACCATGTACCTCATATAAGATTTGTCCTGACGCCAAACACTTTCTGTCACCAAAGGCCAGCTGAAGCAGATGTAAACTCAAAACATCCCCTTCACTGAAAGAAACAGAAATTAGCTGAGGACAAATACTAAATACCATATTAATGCATCAAGTACCTCTTATTGCTCAAATAAATTTGTGTACAATATTGAGTGCATGTGACAAAACTGAGGTTACTATAAATAATTTAGTTTTACTTGGTTGTTTTCACAAAATGTAGTCCCTTGAAATAATAGCTGATTTAATTTTTATTGATTCTAATTAACTTAAGCTTATGTTGCTTGCATATTTTAGGTGATATCTTACATGACCGAGACTATAACGCTACTCAAAACTCATTCTTTCTCCCTTTCTTCAATAGGTGTGCTTTAGTTAGACGGTATTGGAAGAAAAAAATAAATGGGATACAAAAACTGTTGAGATAAATGTCCTTTTTATTCACCACGTGGAGTCTTCACAAGGCACACTACTCAAGCTGCTGCCAGCCCACCTCACACTTGGATGGAAATATGGACCTCATGAGGACTATTCCAATAGCTGTCTCTGTATTTCTATTTCGATTTTCCTCCAGGATCGACAGAAGTGACAAATCAATTAATTACTTCTTCCTTCACCGACGTATTAAAGCTTAAGACAAAACCTCAAAGTGAGGAACTCTAACACAAAAACCTAAGTTGACCACAATTCAGGTATCTAGAATTTAAAGTAGAACAGCCTTGGGAAGAGAATGTACTGGGAACACCAAAGAAAGCACTAAACATCAATGAAAAATAAGAGAAAATCAATACTTACACTGTTCCAGCACTGGAAATGAATGAGCTTAACCAGTTGGAAATTAAACTGAAAGGAAAGAGTTCTCAAAAGCTACACTGAGATAAAATTAAAGCTTATGAAAGAGAAGGCAAAATTAACGAAATTAACCGTAGGAATATACTGCAAAAGGCAAGTACAACAGAAGAACTAGAGAATAAAGTAGGGATACATAAAAATGAGAGGCATATACAATAAAGAGAAAAAAAGGGATGAAATTGTAAAAGAGGAAAAATGTTCTTATGAGAGAACACAGAAGACCATAAAAATTGTCTGAGGAATGAGACGTTGCCTACTAATGTGTTATCTGCTTACTCTCTGAAATATGTATTACATCCAAACAAGTCAAGCAAGCACAATTTCTTCTTACTGGTATCTCAGACTTACTCAAACATACAGGAACAATTATTTACCTTTTAAAGTCATTTCAATGGCAACTTAACCTATAGCACAAAGCTTTTCAAAAGAAATTAACTGCCATGCCATTCCTGACAAACATTATTAAAAACCTCATATATCACATTTACCTATCTTGTGTAGACTGAACAGCCCAGAGGTAACAGCAATTACGAGGATCATTTTCAGGTTCTTGAAAAGTGACAGCATATACAGGAACTCTTCCACCTTCCAACTGTGTGTAGTATCTATAAGAGGCACAAAGATCAGTACACTTCATACTTCTAAGTTACAAGTTCATGAAGAAGGAAGAAGATGCCTCATGTAAGAATTTGGGTCACTGCTCTTACAATCATCTTATCTTCAATAACACGCAGGGTACAAGACATCAAGAAAATGAGCATGGCATCCCGTTCCCCAGGTAGAACTGGGAAGGGTTAGAATCACTAAAGCACGAACTATTCCTTCCCGTCATATAAACGTATGCCACTGCGTACTGTTCCCCAGTAACAGGTACTCTAGAAAGAGATGAAATACCGCCACAACACTAGCTGCTTCAGCTGGGTCAGCTTCCCATTACTACAACAGAATGAGTTAGAATCTGAAGACTTCTCACAAATCCCTTGAAAAAGCATAATTAGTGAAGAGAAGAGAGCATTCAAGAAAATCCTCTAGAAGCCAGGTTCTCCAGGCATTCCTTTGTGAGCAATTCAAAGACAAGAGCTGATAAAAGGGAAGACAGTGAAGATGGAATTCCCACAGGGAGCTACCAGGCAACAGCACTGTCACTTCATCACGGGCACTGTGCAGGAAAATTGAGTGTGAAGAAGTGCAAGGACAGTCAGTGGGCTGTCCTTGCACAGGGGCTACCGACACCTCAGTATCATCAAAGAATCAAAGGTTAAAAAAAAATAGGTCTGATATATATACATTGTTATTTTCCATCTCTCTCTTTGTCACTGCAAACTTGGCAAACATTTATAACCAATCAAACACTGCCAAGTAGGTACCAATCTGTTGGTGAGACAAACTGAGCAGAAAGTTTGGAAAGGTGACTATTTAGTTGACTCATTTGAAAGACAAGTTACTCAAGAAAATATTCCAATATTACTTGGAAGAAAAAGGAAAAAATATCAAATTGACAACTTAAAGGACAAATAGGTATCTATTTAACTCAATAGAGAAAGGGAGGTAATTCAATAATTCAATAAATAAAGGTAAATTAATAAAATGGACTCCTCAGCAATTTTAATAAAGAGTTAATTAAAAAATCAATACAATTATATTTGGGGGAAGTTTTTGACAGCATAAAAATTTTAAACACAGTATTTTGTAATTTTCTTAAAAGTCTTTACTTTTTCTGTCAACTGAGAACTACTACCTTACACATATGGTTATGCAGAAAAGTACTTCTGAAAGAATTCATACTAGACATCTTCGTAGAATCAAAGTTTACTAGCAAACTGAACTCCACAATGACTAAAATGCCAGGTGTGGGGGTTCTTTTGCTGTGTTGTGTGTGCAGCTTACAGGATCTTGGTTCCCTGAACAGGGACTGAATCTGTGCTATGGCAGTTAAAGTGTAGAGTCCAAACCACTGGATTGGACTCTACACTTTGAATTCAGCAAAATTCCGTTTAAATACATTGACTCAACTTAAATTGATGTGCCAGAAAGAAATAGCAACCCACTCCAGTATTCTTGCCTGGAGAATCCCACGGAGAGAGGAACCTTGCGGGCTGCAGTCCATGGCGTCGCAAGAGCTGGACTAAGTCACTCCTTTTTATACTAAGTCATGTTTACATGTAATGAAAACTTATGCATTCAATCCTTAGTCTACTCTATCTTTTCCTGTTTATGCTAATCTTTAAATATTAGTACCTGAGTATATTCAGAAAGAAATGACTAATAATTAAAAAGTTGTCCTTACTCTTTTTCATGCTTTTCATGTTCCAAAGTGCTAGATAGCCGTCAGAAAAACCTACAGCAAGCTGATTCGTCCGGTTTATGTAACTAACGGTTGAAACGGCTGTTCCCGATGGGCTGACTAACTGAAAACACAGATGGCGTCCTTCTCGCATCACATTTTCTCTGATGTGTGGTACTTCAGCTGGGATGCCAGTTACAACTTCAAGGTCTAAAAAATAAATAGGACAAGTAAGACTAACAAACTATAAACAGCATAAAACCAAGTATGTCACCCATTATTTAACCAGCAGCTGAAAACTACTGGGGTCAATTAAAATAAGATTAGTGATAACAAAGTATACTGACTATATAAACTAGCCACCTTTATTTTAAATGTTATAATTTTCAACACACATTTAATTGCGTAATATCTTTAAAATCTCACAGTACATATCAAATGTTACCCATTTTAACAGAATTAATTTTCTCGAGGTCTCCCTGGTGGCTCAGTGGTAAAGAATCCGCCTGCCAATGCAGGAGAGAGAAATGGGTTCAGTCCCTGATCTGGGAAGATTCCCTCATGCTGTGGGGTAACTATGCGCCACCACTACTGAGCCTGTGCCCTAGAGCCTGGGTACCACAGTTACTGAATCCTGAGAGCCCTAGAGTCCATGCTCAGCAACAGAAGACACACTGCAATGAGAAGCCTGTGCATCACAAGTAGAAAATAGCCCCTGCTCACTGCCAACTAGAGAAAGCTTGCGCCCAGCAACAAAGACCCAGCACAGCCAAAAACAAATAAGTAAAACACAAATAGCTTGTTAGAATCCTACCCCTCTCTCTCGTTTTATTATTTTTATTATTATTTTCGCTTTCATTATGGTTATTTTCCACGTGTTTGAAAAGTGTGTGGTCCTGCGATTAACGTCAAAGATCTTGTGTGCAATCCCCATAGACTGTAGCCCACCATGTAGCTACTGTCCATGGGATTCCCAGGTAAGAATATTGGAGGGGGTTGTCATTTCCTTCAACAGGGAATCAACTCAGGGATCCAACCCGCCCCTCCTGCATTGCAGGCGGATTCTTTGCCACTGAGCCACCAAGGAAGCCCGTCAACTTCAAAGATATTAACCATAAATAAAAGAAATTCCACAATGAAACCCCAAGGTGACCAAACATGCAACACTGATTTGGGGTAAAATTTTGATTTAGAAGATTACACTAGTCTCGTGAGCACCTCTGGCCACGAAAGCACGCTGGCACATTTAAAAATATAGAAGAGGGGGAAAGAAGCTTTCCCCCAAAGTCAGGCGCCCGCTTTCGGCACAGAAAGTCGGAGCAGGGAGAATGAAAAACACCGAGGGCAAAGATTATCACTGGGCAGCCAGCAAGCGGAGCCAGAAGATAATGCGGCGACTCTCCCGCTCTCACAGAAGACTCCGGGAGGGATGGGGAGGCGGGCCCTACCTCGGGTACAGACTACGACTCCCAAGTTTGCCGTGGGCTCAAGGGCTGGGCGGCCAAAGAGGCTTAACGCGCAATGCATTATGGGACTCGTAGTCTTTGTTCCCTTCAGCTCTTTGGAGGCGGGGAATTCCTGTTTTATTTAAATATCTGGCCCTTCCAGACCCTGGTCCCTTTACTCCCTTTCCCTCCCCCTACGTTCTTTCGCCGAGAGTTTGAAATTCCCGCAGAGCTGGCGCCCAAGGCCGGAACCCTCGCGAGAACTCAGGTCTCCGCGCCGCGATCTCCAGTCTCCCACTTCCCCTCCCCTCCCGTCCCCTCCCCGGTGAGTGGGACTCCGTGTGTCTTACGAGGGTAATGCGCAAAGGCGGGCCTGTACTGCCGGAGAGGAGGAGGCAGAGGCACAGTCGCGTGGGGAAGGACCCGGAACCGCGGCGCAGGCAGTGGCTGTGTTTTACGCGCTGAGCGGTCGGCCGGTCTGCAGCCGGCGAAGGCGCTCGCGGGGTTGGGGGTGTGTGGATCTGAACTGGCCGGGGCGGTCGCAGGCGGAGGCCCGCGAAGAGGCAAGCGGCTTCCGCGGGGCGGAGGTGAGCGCGCCCTGCCGGTGGCGGCCGTATCTCCCGGGAGATGCTGTGACGGACTCGCGCGGGAGCAGCTCGCGCCTCGCCTCGCGCGCCCCACTGGACTCTGCGGCCGCGGCGGCTCGGTCACCCGCCCTTCTCTGGTAGGGGGAAGGGAAGCAGGGGGTTGGGCAAGGGCGGCGGAGGGTGGGTCGGCGCGGCCTGGGCCCGGAGCCGCGGCCGGGCTTCTCCCCTCCGCGCCGGGCCTAGGCCATGCTTATGGCCGTTCAGCGCGCAGGGGGCGGCCGGGCTCGCGGAGCCGGCGCGAGGGAACGAAGCGGGCGTTGGCGGGTGCGGCACGCTCGAAGGCTCCGGGAATTTGTTATATAACCTCCTCCTCTGCCGAGCGGCGGCACATGGCGGCAGAGAGGCGCCTCCGGGTCCAACCCCCGCGCCTAACGCGCCGGCAGCCGAGTCCTCACTCTGTCCGGGCGGGCCTGGACCGCGGCGCCTCTTCCCCACGGTCTTCCGATGCGGTTGAGACCTTGGCGAGCTTCTCCCCTGGGCAGTCTGCTGGTACTTTGGGTCTCCGTTACGTTGATGGGTGCTCCGCATGCTGCCAGGCATAGCTATGATGAGTCTCGGGCGGAGAAGTTTGACCGGTGATTTGAAAAGTGCAGTGAATTGGTCCGATAAAGGGGATTTAAAATAACTGTACATCTTGGAGTGGCTATTAATTTGCCTTGCCTGTGCCACCTGGAAACTTGAGGACGATGACTTTTGTTTACTCGTTAACTGTTTCGGGGGGACGTGGGGAGGTTAATTTGTTCTCATAAGCCAGTGAGGTTCAAACTAGCCGTCATTATGTTTTTTCAGATAGGCAGTCTGAGAACGTAATTGAAAAGAACCAGGGTCCTTTAGAATAAAATACAGATCTCTTGGAAATCTTAACTTCAGTTTATCCTTAAAATTAAAGAGACAGTAGATTTTAAGAACTTTAGTGCTCTTTCATTGATTGAGTCTGGGAGGAGAGAAGAAATTAGGATCGATTTACTGATTTTGGAGGATTTGACTATGGATGACAAGCCCAGTTCCAATTAATGTCTTGAGGGATGCTCGTGTGTTAAGGTGCAATGGGAAGCCTGCACTCTCCCCATACTGTAATTTTTGATTCTGATATTTCAGGAACCTAATTCCAAAATGTCACCAATTCGCAAACAGGAATAATTATTTTTTTTAATTTCAAAGATTGTTATACAGCACTTTGGGGATGGACATATATTTATTTTTAATTTTAAGAAATAAAGACTTGTCTCTTTCCTAACTTTAAAAAATTCCCGGAGATTTTTCACTTTTTTCTTCAGAATAGAGTTTCATTTCCCTCGCTGAGGTCATCGGTCTCAACAATGAATCTTGTCTACTGTCCACCCTCAGCTCTTCACAGATGTATGCTTCAGCTATTCCAGAATCATCCCCAGTCCTGGGCCCGCGATGTACTTTGATGTTCCTTTGCCCCTGTCCTTCAGCCTGGAGTGCCATCTCTGCCTTTTCAAAGTTGCATGCATGCTCAGTCACTTCAGCCCATGTCCGACTCTTTGTGACCCCCGTAGACTGGGACCTGCCAGATTCCTCTGAGGCCAGCTATTAAGTGTGTGTTAGTCCCTCAGTCGTGTCCAACTCTTTGTAACCCCATGGACTGTAGCCCACAAGACTCCTCTGTCCATGGGATTCTCCAGGCAAGAATACTGGAGTGGATTGCCATTTCCTCCTCCAAGGGGCTCTTCCTAACCCGAGGATCTAACCCGGGGTTATGTCTTACATCTCCTGAATTGGCACTAGAGCCATTTTCAGCTTTCAAATCCTCCTTAACTTAAATGTCATCTTTTCTATATACTTTCATTTCTTTGTATCCCACTTCTTCCCTGGGATCTCACAGAGTATATTCCTTTATTGCAGCATTTATTTTCATGGTTTATTATTTATCTCCTGGAATGTAAACTCCTTGAGGTCAGAAAGTAGGTCATCTTTGTGCCTTTGTATTGCCTCCCCAACGCAATATTTTAAAAGTAGTTGGTGTTTGATAATTGCTTAAGTTTGAAAGAACAGCTACTAAAAGACTGGAAATCTGTGGATAGTTTACATCATAATTTTTAGTCTTTTAGTTTTGCTCAGTATATGCTGCAATACAGTTATTGAACAACTAGTTTAGAGTTTTATTTTCTGTGGTGGAGTTCAGGAGCTTTCTAGGAAGAGTGTATTTCACACAGCTGAATTTTGGTATTGTATCAGTATCTTTCCCAGTACCTTTGCAGAGTTTGCTTTGCTTCTTAATATTGAAACAATATTTACTTAAAAGTAAGTTAGATCCAATATTGAGTTTCTTTTTAATACTCTTTGTTTTTTAAAGCAGTTTTAAGTGGAAGGCACAGAGATTTCCAGTATTTGCTTTCCCTACTCCAATTCATCCATAAATTTCCCCAGTATCAGCATCCCTTAGTAGACTGGAACATTTGTTAAAATTGATGAACCTGAATTAACACATCATCACCCAAAGTCCCTAGTTCACCTTACTCTTCATCCTTGTTGGTGTAAATTGTCTGGGTTTGGAAATGTATAATGGCATGTATCTACCATTATAGTATCATTCAGAGTAGTTTTCACCACCCTAGAAATCCTCTGTGCTCCCCTGTCTTTCCCTCCCTCTCTGTTAACCCCTGGCAACCATTGATCTTTTTGTCTCCATAGTTTTACCTTTTTCAGAATTGTCCTACAATTGGAATCAGGCACTGTGTAGCCTTTTCAGATCTTCACTTTATAATTTGAATTTAAGCTTTTTCCAAGTCATTTCTTTGCTTGATAACTCATTTCTTTTCAGCCCTGCATAATATTCCATTGTTTGGATGTACCACTATTTATCCATTCACCTACTAAAGTACATTTTGATTATTTCTAGGCTTTGGCAATTATTAATGAAAATATCCATGTGCAGGTTTTTGTGTTTTATGTAAGTTTTACCTAACTCCTTTGGGTAAATATCAGGGAGCATGATCGCTGGATCTTACGGTAAGAATATGTTTAGTTTTGTAAGAAACTGCCCAGTTGTCTTCCAAAGTGGCATTGGACCAGTGGGCACTCCCAGCATCAGTGAATGAGAACTCCTGTTACTCCACATTCCCGCCAGTGTTTGGTTGTTGTCGGTGACTGGATTTTGGTCATTCTACTAAGTATGTAGTGGTACATCATTGTTTGAATGACATAAGATGTGGAACATCTTTTCATGTGCCTATTTGCCATCTGTATATCTTCGTTAATGAAGTGTCTGTAATATCTTTGGCCATTTTTTAATTGGGTTGTTTTCTCATTGGGTTTCAAGAATATTGAGTTTTTTAAAATTGATTTTGTTATTCAACATGTCAATTCTTGTCTTGCTAGTATCTTACCATCGTAATTTATGACATGTTTAGGACCTGTTGTAAGGCATTGTGACCCTCTGGAATTCACAGGAATAAGATACGATTTTTTGGGTTTTGGGAATTCATAATGTTCTGGGGAACACTGACAAATATAAATAGTGGATTTCAAAAATCATTTTTAGGATTGCTAACATAAATGTGGAAAGGAATGAGCTCAGAAATGAGATTAAATAGGAAAGGATTGATTTATCCAGACCACACTGGGAATCTAGTCCTTAAATGATGTGTGGGGCTTTGGCAGATGGAGATGGAGGAAGGAACCGCATAAACAGAAGAATGAATATGCTATTGGAGGAAGGGCCTTGGGGAGACAAACCTGTGAAGATAAATGCCAGATTGTGGAGGACTTTGATTACCTGTGGCTGAAGATGTCAGTCTTTATATGCAGTAGAGGAGTCATTGGAGGTTTTTGAGAAGGGAGTGACAATCCATCTGTGCTTTATCAAGAAAATAAACAAAATTTTCATTGACATTAGGCAGTGTTCCTGCTCTGCTTATCTAGATCTTGGAAGAAATTGAAAGTTTGTAAAGTACTTTTTAGAGGTTGGCAATATTATGTCATCAAGGCTTGGACTCTACCTAATTTTGTACAGTACTGAACGTAGCTGCTTGATGTGTTTTTATGAAGATATATATATATAGATATACATAACAGATGTAGACATAGATGTCTTTATATAAGATGTTTTTTCTAATATACTTTTTAGAAGTTCTCTTTGCTGCTGCTAAGTCACTTCAGTCGTGTCCGATTCTGTGTGACCCCATAGATGGCAGCCCACCAGGCTCCCCTGTCCGTGGGATTCTCCAGGCAAGAACACTGGAGTGGGTTGCCATTTCCTTCCCCAATGCATGAAAGTGAAAAGTGAAAGTGAACTCTCAGTCGTGTCGGACCCTCAGGGACCCCATGGACTGCTGCCTTCCGGGCTCCTCTGTCCATGGAATTTTCCAGGCAAGAATGCTGGAGTGGGTTGTCATTTACTTTTCCAGGGAATCTTCCCAGCCCAGGGATTGAACCCACGTCTCCTGTATCTCCTGTGTTACAGGTTGATTCTTTACCACTGAGCCATCATAGAAGCCCATCACCGATTCAAAGGCTAACTTCTAAATTTGGAAAACTTTTTCTTTCAGTGAACATTTTTTTGAACTCCTTTTGTGTCACAATTGAGCACTTTGTTGTCAGGAAATGACCCTCTTTATTCCTGATAATATTTTTGCTTTGAATTCTACTTTGGTGTTAATAAGTTGCTTCTGTTTTTTAGTGGTTTTTTTTTTTTCATTAATGTTAGCATGATACATCTTCCATTATTTACTTTTAACCTATCTAGGCTTTTTATTTCGGAGAAGGCAGTGGCACCCCACTCCAGTACTCTTGCCTGTAAAATCCTATGGTTTGCAGGAGCCTGATAGGCTGCAGTCCATGGGGTCGCTAAGAGTCGGACATGACTGAGCGACTTCACTTTCCCCTTTTCACTGTCATATACTGGAGAAGGAAATGGCAACCCACTCCAATGTTCTTGCCTGGAGAATCCCAGGGACGGGGAGCCTATTGGGCTGTCATCTATGGGGTTGCACAGAGTCGGACACGACTGAAGTGACTTAGCAGCAGCAGCAGGCTTTTATTTAAACTTGGTCTTTTTTTTTTTTTTAATCCAGTCTGATTGATCTTTGCTTTTTAACTAGAATGTTAATGTAAGTAGTGATGTAATATGGTAGGTTTCAGTCTACAGTCTTCCTATTTTTTTTGTCTCATTTTTCTTTTCTTTTTTTAATATATTGGTATATAGTTGATTGCTTCCCTGGTGGCTCAGATGGTCAAGAATCTGCCTGCTCTGCGGGAGACCTGAGTTTGATCCCTGGGTAGGGAAAATCACCTGGAAAGGGAATGGCTTGCTGCTGCTAGGTCACTTCAGTCGTGTCCGACTCTGTGTGACCCCATAGATGGCAGCCCACGAGGCTCCCCGTCCCTGGGATTCTCCATGCAGAAACACTAAAATGGGTTACCACTCCAGTATTCTGGCATGGAGAATTCCATGGACAGAGGAGCCTGGCAGACTACAGTCCACGGGGTCGCAGAGAGTCGGACAGGACTGAGCGACTGTCACTCACTCAAAGTTGATTAACAATGTTGTGTTAGTTTCAGGTGTACAGCAAAGTGATTCAGTTATACGTGTGTCTTTTTCAGATTCTTTTCCCACTTAGCCATTTGTTCTTTCTCTTTTATATTATCTTTTGGATTTTACTTTTATAAGGATATTTTATCTTTCATTGGCTTATACTTATTTCCGTGTGTGTGTTTAGTGGTTATTTTAAGGTTTCTAGTGTGCATCTTTAAATTACAGTCTGTCTTTAATCAACATAGTATTTATAGTATAAGAACCTTGTAGCAATGTGTTCCTCTCCGGATCTTTCTGCTGTATTGTCGTTTGTTTCCCTTGTAATATAAATATGAACTCCTGCTTTAAATAGATGATTGTCTTTTTTTTTTTTCGATTGTCCTTTGTTTTCTTTTTTGATGATTGTCTTTTAAAGAGATTTAAAAATAAGGGAAAAAAGTGTTTTGATGGGTTTTGGCTGTCTGTATTTTTTTTTACGTAGATACAGGTTTCTGTCTGAAAGAATTCTTTTGACATTCCTTGTGGTGCAGATCTGCTGGTGATGATCTCCTCAATGCTCCTATGTCTGAAAGGTCTTTATTTGACCTTCATTTTTAAAAGATAGTTTCACTGCAAATAGAATTCTAGGTTCACAACTTGGCTTTTTTCACAACTTAAAATACATTACTCCACTGTTTCTTGCTTGCAGTGTTTTCAGTGAGACTACTTTGAATTATCTTTGTTCCTCTGCAGTGTGCTACTTTAAGATTTTTTTCTTTGTCCCCTGATTAGGATGTATCTTGGAGTTTCCTCATGTTTCACATGCTGGAGGTTTACTGACCTTTTGATTTGTTGCTTTGTTCAGTTCAGTTTCTCAGTCATGTCCGACTCTTTGTGAACCCCATGGACTGCAGCATGCCAGGCTTCCCTGTCCATCACCAACTCCCAGAGTTTGCTCAAACTCATGTCCATCGAGTCAGTGATTGCAACCAAACATCTCATCCTCTGTCATCCCCTTTTCCTGCCTTCAATCTTTCCCAGCATCAGGGTCTTTTCTAATGAGTCAGTTGTTTGCATCAGGTGGCCAGAATATTGCAGCTTCAGCTTCAGTATCAGCCTTCCAATGAATATTCAGGACTGATTTCCTTTGGGATTGACTGGTTTAATCTCCTTGCAGTCCACAGGACTCTCAAGAGTCTTCTCCAACTTTTCCACCACAGTTCAAAAGCATCAGTTCTTTGGTGCTCAGCTTTCTTTATGGTCCAACTCTCACATCCATACATGACTACTGGAAAAAAACATAGCCTTAACTAGATGAACTTTGTTGGCAAAGTAATGTCTTTGCTTTTAATATGCTGTCTAGCTTTGTCATTGGAAAGGCAGTGGCACCCCCACTCCAGTACTCTTGCCTGGAAAATCTCATGGACGGAAGAGCCTAGTAGGCTGCAACCCGTGGGGTTGCTAAGAGTCAGACACAACTGAGCGACTTCACTTTCCCTTTTCACTTTCATGCCTTGGAAAAGGAAATGGCAACCCACTCCAGTGTTCTTGCCTGGAGAATCCCAGGAACAGGGGAGCCTGATAGGCTGCGGTCTATGGGGTCACACAGAGTCGGACACGACTGAAGCGACTTAGCAGCAGCAGCAGCAGGTTTGTCATAGCTTTTCTTCCAAGGAGCAAACATTCCTTCTGCAGTGATTTTGGAGCCCAAGAAAATAAAGTCTGTCACTGTTTCCATTGTTTCCCTATCTGCTTGCCATGAAGTGATGGGACTGGATGCCATATTCTTAGTTTTCTGAATGTTGAGTTTTGAGCCAGCTTTTTCAGTGTCCTCTTTAACTTTAATCAAGAGGCTCTTTGGTTCCTTTTGCTTTCTGCCATAAGAGTGGTGTCATTTGCATATCTGAAGTTGTTGATATTTCTCCCGGCAATTTTGTTTCCAGCTTGTGCTTCATCCAGCCAGGCAGTTCACATGATACACTCTGCATATGAGTTAAATAAGCAGGGTGACAGTATACAACCTTGATGTACTCCTTTCCCAATTTGGAACCAGTCTGTTGTTCCATGTCTGGTTCTAACTGTTGCATCTTGACCTGCATACAGATTTCTCAGGAGGCAGGTAAGGTGGTTTGGTATTCTCATCTCTTTAAGAATTACCCACAGTTTATTGTGATTCACACAGTCAAAGGCTTTGGCATAGTCAGTAAAGCAGAAATAGATGTTTTTCTGGAACTCTCTTGCTTTTTTCCATGATCCAGTGGATGTTGGCAATTTGATCTCTGGGTCCTCTGCCTTTTCTAAATCCAGCTTGAACATCTGGAAGTTCACGGATCATGTACCGTTGAAGCCTGGCTTGGAGAATTTTGAGCATCACTTGGCTAGTGTGTGAGATGAGTGCAATTGTGCGGTAGTTTGAACATTCTTTGGCATGGCCTTTCTTTGGGATTGGAATGAAAACTGACCTTTTCCAGTCCTTTGGCCACTGCCAAGTTTTTCAAACTTGTTGTCATTGAGTGAAGCACTTTCACAGCACCGTCTTTTAGGATTTGAAATAGCTCAGTTGGAATTCATCACCTCCACTAGCTTTGTTTGTAGTGATGCTTCCTAAGGCCCACTTGACTGCGCATTCCAGGATGTCTAGCTCTAGGTGAATGATCATACCATCATGGTTATCTTGGTCATTAAGATCTTTTTGTATAGTTCTTCTGTGTATTCTTGCCACCTCTTAATATCTTCTGCTTCTGTTAAGTCCATACTGTTTCTGTCCTTTATTGTGCCCATCTTCGCATGAAATATTCTGTTGGGATCTCTGATTTTCTAGAAGAGAGCTCTGCTGCTGCTGCTAAGTCATATCAGTCATGTCCGACTCTGTGCGACCCCATAGACGGCAGCCCACCAGGCTCCTCTGTCCCTGGGATTCTCCAGGCAAGAAGACTGGAGTAGGTTGCCATATCCTTCTCCAATGCATGAAAGTGAAGTCGCTCAGTTGTATCTGACTCCCAGCGATCCCATGGACTGCAGCCTACCAGGCTTCTCCGTCCATGGGAGTTTCCAGGCAAGAGTACTAGAGTGGGTTGCCAGTGCCTTTTCCATCTCCATAAAAGAGCTCTATTCTTTCCCATTCTTTTGTTTTCCTCTATTTCTTTGCATTGATCACCAAGGAAGGCTTTCTTATTTCTCCTTGCTTTTCTTTGGAACTCTTCATTCAGATGTGTATATCTTTCCTTTTCTACTTTGCCTTTTGCATCTCTTCTTTTCTCAGCTATCTGTAAAGCCGCCTCAGACAACCATTTTGCATTTTCGCATTTTTTTTTCTTGGGGATGGTATTGATCACCACCTCCTATATGCTGTCACAAACCTCCATCCATAGTTCTTCAGGGACTCTGTCTATCAGATCTAGTCCCTTGAATCTATTTGTCACTTCCACTGTATAATGGTAAGGGATTTGATTTAGGTCATACCTGAATGTTCTAGTGGTTTTCCCTACTTTCTTCAATTTAAGTCTGAATCTTGCAATACAGAGTTCATGATCTGAGCCACAGTTAGCTCCCAGTCTTGTTTTTGCTGACACTATATAGCTTCTCCATCTTCAGCTGCAAATAATATGATCAGTCTGATTTCAGTATTGACCATCTGGTGATGTCTGTGTGTAGAGTTGTCTCTTGTGTTGTTTGAAGAGGGTGTTTGCTATGACCAGTGAGTTCTCTTGGCAAAACTCTGTTAGCCTTTGCCCTGCTTCATTTTGTACTCCAAGGCCAAACTTGCCTGTTACTCCAGGTATCTTTTGACTTCCTGCTTTTGCATTCCAGTCCCCTGTGATATAAAGGACATCTTTTTTTTCTTGTTAGTTCTAGATGGTTTTGTAGGTCATAGTTTTCATCAAATTGAGGAAGAATTTGGCCATTAGTTTTCCAGATATTTCTGTCTTCTGCTTTTGGAGATTCCTAATACATGTAATTAGGTCACTCAGATTGTCTCATAGCTCACTGATGCTCTCTCCTTTCTCTCCTCACCCCAGTCTTTTTTTTCTTACTGTGCCTCATTTTAGTTTCCACTATGGGTGTTTAAGTTAACTAATACTTTCTGTGTCTAATCTGTTAATCCCATCCAGTGTATTTTCTCATTGCTGGAAATTTGATTTAGACTTTTGATATTTTCCACATCTTTCCTTAATGTGTTCATGCTTTGCTCTATCTTGTTGGATGTAGGGACTCTAGCTAATTGATTTACATTTCTTATCCAGTAATTCTAACTTCTGTGTGATTTTTAGGTCTGTTTCGATTTTTTTTTCCCCCCACTAAAGGGTCGTATTTTGCTGTTTTCTTTGGATATCTGCCATTTTTTCAATTGGATGCCAGACACTGTGAATTTTATTTTCCTGAGTACTGGATATTTTTGCAGTCATTTATATATTGAGCTTTGTTTGGGAATGCAGTTGAGTTTCTCAGAAACAATTTTATTCTTTTGAGGCTGGCTTGTTTTAGACCAAAATAGCCTTTAAACAGGGCCTAATTTTTCTCCCCACTGCTGAAGCAGTCATTACCTTTCTGAGTACTCTACTCAGTGCCCATGTGTTAGGTTTTTTTCCCACCCACTCTGGAGTTACACCTGGGCCTGTGAACATTCTGTTTATCATTCCTTGGTCTCTGGTACTTTCCTTATACGCTATGCTAATCATATGGAGATTCAGGGGAGCCCACTGCAGATCCCTGAGTTCTTTGGCCCTTTGTACTACAGTTACTCTGCCCTGTGAATTCTAGCCACCTTTGGAGCTCTCAGTCCTGTTTCAATTCAAGGAGACCCTTGGGCCTTATTTGGGTTCTCTCTCAGCTCTGTGTCCTGGATTCTCTCTATACACAGTAACATGGGACAGTCCTATTGTCCTGTTTCTGAACAACTTGTCTTCATGTATTTTGTTTCTTTTTTTTTTTTAAGGTGGGAGAATATATTGGGAATGGAAATGACAATTCTATTCTTGAATATTATGACTGAGCCGTTTCTTCTACATCATAATACTTGTTGTTGTTTTTTTTAATTAAAAAGAGCGTAACAGAAAATACATGCAGCCTGAGAAATGAACATTTATTATATTTCATTTTCAAAAAATTGATTCTGGTGCACCTGTCATGAGTTTTAGAATCACTTTGTGAAAGTCTTCTAAAAATTCTGTTAGGGTAATGTTGATGGAATTGCAGTGATCATGGAACTTTTTGCTTAATGGCCATGAACACTCCACTGATTATACTTTGGGTAAAGCTACCCAGAGCATTTGGAATTTTGAAGGTTTTAGCTCTACAGAAATGATTTTGGTTTCAGGTTTAATAGGAAAAATGTATTCACTTCAGTTTACCATTAAATTCTTTTAAATCAAGGTTATAAAAGGCCATCAGAGGTGAAATCTCATAACAGTGAGGATTGTAGCCTTTCCTACCTGAATTAGTGTAAAATTTTCTTTGGTACTAAAATGTTTAGAAGAGGGATATAATCAATTTCTGAAAATAATGCTTTCAGCATCTAAACTTGAGCCTAGGATGTCACATAAATATAAGATGTTAATATAAGAGGCTAATGAATGGACAGTACTTTTCACTGACTATATATTATAGTAATAATAGTTTAATTTATGTTTGATTATACTTTGGATCTGTTTTGTATAAAAAAATTCCACGTTTAATGAATGACTGGGAAATCTCAAACATAACATTTTTTTTAGTTTTTTGAGTTAATGCTAACAAATATGTTTTTTGAGGTAGTTGATTAGACTTTTGTCTAGAAAATAGCATTTATAGCCTGAATAGAAAATTGTAGCTCATGTTTTATTAATTTTCTGAATAACCTTTTCAAATCTGTTTTTCCTTTTCACATAAATTGGTAGTGGGGCTGAGTACTTGCCAATTATAGAATGACCAGAAAGAACAGGAGACTGGAGATCAAAAGACCAATAGTCTAGTCTTTGATGAAGACTGAATCACTGGGATGCAGAAATTTATTTACTTGTAAAATGAGTGGGTTTTATTGACAGTTTGTATTGCATGGTAAAGGGTGGAAAAATAAACCATTTATTATGTAGTTAGTCAATATTCTTTGCCCCCTCTAGTAAAACTAGTAGGGTTAAAGTAAGTAAGATCGAATCTGTTCCCTGAAGAATTTTCTAGTTGGGGACGCAAAGAGTCAGTTACAGAGTGTGATAAGTGCCATCCGTGATAGGGGAAGTACCAGGTTCATCAGGAACAAACAGAATTGTAACTTAACCTGGACAAGGAAAGTTTTCTTTGTTTTTTTTTTTTTTGACGAATCAGAGAAGAAACAGAAGAACAGAAACAAATCTGTAGAGAGGAGGGAGAAAGATTATTTCATTTTGGAAATGTTGACTTTGAGGTGTCATGGTAGCAGCGACATAGGGAAGGAATGGTTAGTCATGTCTGTGACTTTGGAAGGAATGTGGTGTTGCTATCTTACAATATTTGAAGCCTGGATTTCTTTCTTCTGATGATCCGATATGATGATCTGATGATGAGGTAGAGGATATAGCATGGCATTTTCTTTTTCTTTTTTAAGAACAGTGATATTTTATTAATTTTTATCTGTCTCTGTTCAGTCTTAGTGATGGCACTCGGGATCTTCGGTCTTTGGTTGCGGCTTGTGGGATATAGTTCTCAGACCAGGAATCTTTAACCTGGGCCCTCTGCATTGGGAGCTCGGGGTCTCTCTGCCACTGGACCACCAGGGAAGTCCCAAAATGGCATTTTCTTGATTGTTAAGTGAATATTAATATTAGTTTGATTGGCACCTTCTTCCCATCTTAGGTTACATAAATATCTCCTGTATTTTCAAAGTTTTTTTTTAGTTTAGATTTGGTTTTTAATTCTTTAACTGTTGATTTTATAAAAATGAAAGACATTTTAAAAAATTGAAGCCATATCAAAACTTACAGAGAAGAACAAATCACCTCAAAGTAAATAGTACTATATGTTGTATTTTAGACATCACTGTAGCCAGATATACCAATAGAAGATTTCATAGAGATTAGTTTTATGAAATGAAATAGACTGTAAATGTTACTTTTTAGGAAGATTTCACATACAGAATAGTTTTATGAAATGAATAAAATTAAAATGTTATTTTTAGAAAATTTTATAAGAAAAACTGAAAGGACAGGAATTTAGTAATTTCTTGTATTTAGTAATTTATGATAATTCCTTTAACACATCAGTCATTTCTTTCTAAAGATGATCGTTTTTGGTTTGGTTTGGTTTTTTAAGAAAGATCCTTTAAGCATGCATGCATGCTCAGTTTTTCAGTTGTATCTCTGCGACCTCTCAGTCTCTTTGTGTGTCTCACAACAGAGTTGTGACTCTTTGTGACCTCACGGAGTCTAGCCCTCCAAGCTCCTCTGTCCATGGGATTATCCAAGCAAGAATACTGGAGTGGGTTGCCATTTCTTTCTCCAGGGGATTTTCCCAACGAAGGATTGAATCCGCATCTCCTGCATTAGTGGGTGGATTCTTTACCACTGAGCCACCTGGGAAGCCCTATCTTTTAATGTTTGTTAACTATTGTTTTGCCACAGATTTCAGTTTGGTAGTATTGATTTTATTTTCTGAGAATGGCTTGGGCTGAGTATTAGAATTGTGTGTAGTCCCTGCTGGGGAACCTTGTACCTCGTAAAATGACTTGTACCTGGTTGATATCATTCTCCAGCTAGGGACTCTGCTTTGGACATTAATGCCTTTCTCCCAGGAAAGTAACACAGTGCCCTGAAAAATGGCACTCTGATGAGGTCCAGGGCTTTACTGATTGTCCAGTTGGTAAAGAATCTGCCTGCAGTGCAGGAGACCCCCGTTTGATTCCTGGATTGGGAAGATCTGCTGGAGAAGAGATAGGAGGTCCAGTGTATGTAGTATGTAATGAGAGGCTTTCTGATCTGGTGTTTTTCTCGGGTTATCTATATTCACCCTTTTAATTGACTTCTTTCAAAATTGAAGAATATTCAAATTCTATGGATTTTTTTAACTAATCTTTTTTCTTCTGTACTGTTTCATTCTGTACACATACACATATACTTTTCATTTTGTAGATATTAGAGGAGTGTTTAGTAGTATGTGTATGGATGACTTGTATAACTTTGCTCTACCATTGTGTAGCTTCTTCGCTGGAAATGAGTAGCAGATTGTCCCAGTAACTTTAATTGAATAGTCCATACTTATGCTTTGGTTTGAAATATCCAAATATCATCAAATTTTTGTGGTTCTGTATCTAAATTACCCTGTTTCAGTGACCTATTTGTCCATTACTAACATATTATAACTATTACAGTTCATTTATTTACCATTACTTTGACAAACCATTCTTTTGTATCTTAGAAGTTGTGTTTGATCATTATTCTATCTGAAACCTTCCTTTAGAATTCCCTTTAAGGAGGATATGTTTGTGCAAAACTTAGTTTTTGTGTCAAAAAAATGTGTTTTCATATTCACTTGGGGGATCATTTCAGTGATATATAAATTATATGTTGACAACCATTTTTGCTTAGAATTTTAAACATATTCCAGACTTCTGATTTCCACTGTTGTTGAAAAGTCACTTCTTTCTATTTGATCTAGAATTTACTGCTCTTCTTGATTTCAGAGAATTTGTCTCTACAAATCTGGGAAACATCTTTTAGAATATTGTCTCTTTCTTACTGTTAGTATTATATTTGGGGGGATTCTGAATAAACATACATTAGATTCTTTTCCCCCTGTATTGTCTATAACTTTTAAATACTCATTTCTGTCTCTTGTGCTACAATTTTCTCTCTACAGCTTTTCTTATCTGCTGAGTTTGTTTTTGTTGACTTCAGTTCAGTTCAGTCACTCAGTCGTGTCGAACTATTTGCGACCCCATGAGTGGCAGCACGCCAGACCTCCCTGTCCATCAGCATCTCCCAGAGTTCACTCAGACTCACGTCCATCGAGTCGTTGAAGCCATCCAGCCATCTCATCCTCTGTTGTCCCATTCTCCTCCTGCCCCCAACTCCCCCAGCATCAGAGTCTTTTCCAATGAGTCCATGAGGTGGCCAAAGTCCTGGAGTTTCAGCTTTAGCATCACTTCTTCCAAAGAACACCCAGGACTGATCTCCTTTAGAATGGCCTGGTTGAATCTCCTTGCAGTCCAAGGGACTCTCAAGAGTCTTCTCCAACACCACAGTTCAAAAGCATCAGTTCTTCAGCGCTCAGCCTTCTTCACAGTGCAACTCTCACATCCATACATGACCACTAGAAAAACCATAGCCTTGACTAGATAGACCTTTGTTGGCAAAGTGATGTCTCTGCTTTTGAATATGCTGTCTAGATTGGTCATAACTTTCCTTCCAAGGAGTAATTGTCTTTTAATTTCATGGCTGCAGTCACCATCTGCAGTGATTTTGGAGCCCCCAAAATAATGTCTGACACTGTTTTCACTGTTTCCCCATCTATTTGCCATGATGCCATGATCTTCGTTTTCCGAATGTTGAGCTTTAAGCCAACTTTTTTCACTCTTGTCTTTCACTTTCATCAAGAGGCTTTGTAGTTCCTCTTCACTTTCTGCCATAAGGGTGGTTGTCATCTGCATATCTGAGGTTATTGATATTTCTCCCAGCAATCTTGATTCCAGCTTGTGCTTCTTCCAGCCCAGCATTGACTTAAGTAGGTACAAAATAATTATTTGTTGAGTGGGTACAAAATAATATTTGTAAATAACAAAGAAGTATGGTACAAAGAATACGTATGTGCTTACTACCTCATTTTAGAAAAAGAAAGTTAATTACTTGAAGTCCCTTATGTTTTCCTCTCCATTCCAGTCCCGTCTCTCCTCTCACTTTGTGTTTATGGCATCCTTTGTTTTATTCAGTTTTGCTACATGAGTTTGTATTCTCAGGCAGTATTTTGTTTAGTTTTGCAGTCTTTTAAACTTTATGTAGGGCTTCCCTAATAGCTCAGTTGTAAGTGTAATTCTGCATGTATTTCCTCTACTTTTAATATACCTTGATGTTGGTCCATATTGATGCTTTGTAGCTGCTACATTCTCACTGCTCCATTGAGGTTTTTCCCCCTTGAGTTCTAAATTTTACTTATTTCATTTTTCATTCCAGCAGTTCTTCCCCCGTTCCCCAAATCTATCTGACCAATTTTCATTGTAATTTTTAGGTTATTCCTCATTAGCAAGCTAAATCTTCGGCTTCTTTAAACCTATTAAACATACCTGTTTTTTTATTCTCTTATTTCAGTATCTGAATGAAATCTTTGATAGGTTAATTCTGCTTGGTATTGATCATGATATCCTTGTTTTGTTATTTTGACTGTAAGTTCATTTTCTGTGAAACTTCATCTTTGAGAACTCTTGAGATTCCAGAAAATATTTGGTAGTTTCTGTGGGGTTGCTTGGAGCATTACCAGCCTGAGACTACTTTATATGATATTTTTCACCAGAGTATTTTCTAGTACCATGCCTTGAATTTTGGCTACTAATTTGTATGAAGGCGATTTTTCTTTTTCTTGTGTAGAAGCTTTGAGTTGTGGTCAAAATGAACTGCTCCCTCTCCTGCACAGAGAGTGTTTCTATCACTCACCTATATGCTGATGGATGATACAGCCCTATGGAGTTTAATGGGATTGGGGTTCGGGGGAGGCCCTTAGCTTCTGTTGGCTTTGTTAGCCCTAAGTTTTTTTTCTTTGGACCTCAGGATGCTCAAAACAAGATTAGGGTCACCAGGACTATATTTAGTAGCTAACCTTCAAGATCCAAGCCAGCTTATATATCTTGCAAAATTCCTACTGTTTCTACATTTGCATTTGCCGGTAATCATTCAAAAAGATACTTTTATAGTTCAGCCATCATTTTTTCTTGTTTAGTCGGAAAGTCATTTAGGACTTTCTAGTCTTCTATATACTGGCAATGAAAGACAATTTTTTTTCCTATCCAGTTAAAGACATATACCACACTCAATTCCTGAGGTTACTGTGAGCTTGGCATTTTTCCTGGACTTTCTCCTCTTTTACTGTGGTGGTAATTTTTCGAAAACAATATCATTTTTTCCTGTTTTTTTGTGTGAAGTGCTTTTTGAGAGTGAATGTAGCAATAGGATTAATTACACTGAACCCAGTCTTCAAAGAACCTGTGTAGGATTCATGTATATCCTTAGGACATCTGGTTTAATGAATCTTTACTGTCCTCAGGCTGTTTGGGAATTACTTTCTTAGAGAATATCCCAGACCTAGAAGCACATAATATGTATTTCATAATCAGATTTTAGTTTCAGCTTATTTACTTTGGTATGGTATCATTTTCTTTTTCTTTTCTGTTTCTCCTTCTGGCTAGAGATGATGAAATGTCTTATGGTACAAATATATCATAATAATCTTATTTTAAAAATTATTTGCAGTGGAATTATGCGAGACCTAACGGCACAGGTGACTAGTGGTCTTCTGAAGTTCCCAGAAGTGACTATCCAAGCCCTTGGAGAAGATGAAATAACATTATACTCTGTGCTTCGTGGAAAGTTTGCTGCAGGTAAAATAATGTTGCTGAAAATTTACTTATTTAATTTGTAAGATAAATAATAAACAATATTGTGACTTCTTTAATGTGGAAGAAAAAAAAGTAGAACCTGCTTAGAGTGGTCTTATATGTAAGTATATTACATCTACAACTACATATATAATAATTTCTACCTACTTGAGCACATTTTCATTGAATATCCTGGGATATTAGTTCATTTTTTAAATTACAATACCATATATTTTATACCTTTTAGTATTGAGTATCTGCATTTAAAAAGTAGAAATAATACATGGCTGGTTTTTCTTTATAATGAGGCAGTTTCATTGGTGATGAGTTTAGATTAGTACCTGAATAACCGTATGGGTAGAAAAGGCTGATTGTAGTGCCCTGTGTGTGCATGCTCAGTCACGTCCGACTCTTTGCGACCCCATGGACTGTAGCCCACCAAGCTCCTCTGTCCGTGGATTTTTCCAGCAAAAATACTGGCGTGGGTTGCCATTCCCTCCCCTAGGGTATTTTCCCACCCAGAGATCAAACCTGCATCACCTGCACTGACAGGTGGATTCTTTACCACTGAGCCACCAGGGAGGCCTCTAGTTCCCTAGGTGATAAAATATATTCAGGAAGTCTTCTTCTTTTTTTTTTTTTTTTAAGTCTTACTTCTTAATTCCATTAATCTGAACAATATCTTAATAATGATCGTGTTTTAAACTGTGTATTTTAGCAGAGAATTATACCAAACCATTAAATTATGGATTTCAGTCTAGTGAAATATATTGCAGAAGACTTCTCTAAAAATGAGTGTGATAGCCACCCTTCTTAGCGGAAAGACAAATAAAACATAGATTAGTAATTTAGCTATTTATAGAGCTGTTCTCTTGACTGTTAAAGGTAATAACACTACTTCGTTACATACTAGGCACCTTAACAACTTTTCATTGAGGAGTGCTAGGTTTTTCTAATTAGGCACTTTTCTTTGTAACTGAAAATCAAATAGGTTAAGTAATTTGGTCCCAGTACACAGAAAGCAAGTTGTAAAAATGAGCTTTGAACCCATGTTTTTCTGGACCCCCTGGGCCATGCTGTTTTTAAAACTCTAACTTCTATCAGCTATAGTCTAGTATATACAGCTACCTATTTAGATGCGTCGTTCAGTTCAGTTCAGTCGCTCAGTCGTGTCCGACTCCTTATGACTCCATGGACTTCAGCAGGCCAGGCCTCAACTTAGTAGTAAAAGTTAACGTTGTTCATCTAACTGTTGAAGGAGAAATTCCATGGTCTCGTTCTTGATTCCTCACTTCCTATGTATTATTCATCAGCAAGCAAATCCTTTTAGTTTTGCCTCTGAGATGACTCTCTAGTCAGTTCACTTTTTTTTAATTCACAGCCACCAAGCAGACATAGGTTGTCATCTCCCTACTTCTGCTTTGGCCCCAGCTTTTTGTCCATTAGCTGCAGAGCAGCTGGACTGACATTTAAAAACGTAAGTCAGATTGTCACTGCCCTGCTTAAAGTCCAGTTACTTTACATTGCATGCAGAATAAAGTCCAGACTAGACTAGCCAGGGGCCATAAAGGGCTTCTGGTATTTCCTGTTATTAAATGCAAAAAAGCAAAATGGCTGTCTGGGGAGGCCTTACAAATAGCTCTGAAAAGAAGAGAGGCAAAAAGCAAAGGAGAAAAGGAAAGATATAATCATCTGAATGCAGAGTTCCAGAGAATAGCAAGAAGAGATAAGAAAACCTTCCTCAGTGATCAATGCAAAGAAATAGAGGAAAACAACAGAATGAGAAAGACTAGAGATCTCTTCAAGAAAATTAGAGATACCAAGGGAACATTTCATGCAAAGATGGGCTCCATGAAAGACAGAAATGGTCTGGACCTAACAGAAGCAGAAGATATTAAGAAGAGGTGGCAAGAATACACGGAAGAACTGTACAAAAAGATCTTCACGACCCAGATAATCACGATGATGTGATCACTCATCTAGAGCCAGACATATTGGAATGTGAAGTCAAGTGGGTCTTAGGAAGCATCACTACGAACAAAGCTAGTGGAGGTGATGGAATTCCAGTGGAGCTGTTTCAAATCCTGAGAGATGATGCTGTGAAAGTGTTGCACTCAATATGCCAGCAAATTTGGAAAACTCAACAGTGGCCACAGGACTGGCAAAGGTCAGTTTTCATTCCAATCCCAATGAAAGGCAATGCCAAAGAATGCTCAAACTACCTCACAGTTGCACTCATCTTACATGCTAGTAAAGTAATGCTCAAAATTCTCCAAGCCAGGCTTAAGTGATACGTGAACCGTGAACTCCCTGATGTTCAAGCTGGTTTTAAAAGGCAGAGGAACCAGAGATCAAATTGCCAACATCCACTGGATCATGGAAAAAGTAAGAGAGTTCCAGAAAAACATCTATTTCTGCTTTATTGACTGTGCCAAAGCCTTTGACTGTGTGGATCATGATAAACTGTGGAAAATTCTGAAAGAGATGGGAATACCAGACCACTTAACCTGCATCTTGAGAAATCTGTATGCAGGTCAGGAAGCAACAGTTAGAACTGGACATGGAACAACAGACTGGTTCCAAATAGGAAAAGGAGTACATCAAGGCTGTATATTGTCACCCTGTTTATTTAACTTAAATGCAGAGTACATCATGAGAAATGCTGGACTTGAAGAAACACAAGCAGGAATCAAGATTGCTGGGAGAAATCTCAATCACCTCAGATATGCAGATGACACAACCCTTATGGCAGAAAGTGAAGAGGAACTAAAAAGCCTCTTGATGAAAGAGGAGAATGAAAAAAGTTGGCTTAAAGCTCAACATTCAGAAAACGAAGATCATGGCATCCAGTCCCATCACTTCATGGGAAATAGATGGGGAAACAGTGTCAGACTTTATTTTGGAGGGGCTCCAAAATCACTGCAGATGGTGACTGCAGCCAAGAACTTAAAAGACGCTTACTCCTTGGAAGGAAAGTTATGACCAACCTAGATAGTATATTCAAAAGCAGAGACATTACTTTGCCGACTAAGGTCCATCTAGTCAAGGCTATGGTTTTTCCTGTGGTCATGTATGGATGTGAGAGTTGGACTATGAGGAAGGCTGAGCACCGAAGAATTGATACTTTTGAATTGTGGTGTTGAAGACTCTTGAGAGTCCCTTGGACTGCAAGGAGATCCAACCAGTCCTTTCTGAAGGAGATCAACCCTGGGATTTCTTTGGAAGGAATGATGCTAAAGCTGAAACTCCAGTACTTTGGCCACCTAATGCGAAGAGTTGACTCATTGGAAGAGACTCTGATGCTGGGAAGGAATGGGGGCAGGAAGAGAAGGGGACGACAGAGGATGAGATGGCTGGATGGCATCACGGACTCAATGAACTTGAGTCTGAGTGAACTCTGGGAGATAGTGAATGACAGGGAGGCCTGGAGTGCTGCGATTCATGAGGTCACAAAGAGTCGGACACGACTGAGCAACTGAACTGATCTGATATCTTGTCTCCTAGATTTTAAACTGTAAAGCGACAGAATATGTGTTATATTTTTCTAAATCCTGTAA
Organism: Nanger dama; assembly: GCA_917880005.1. Taxonomy (NCBI): domain Eukaryota; kingdom Metazoa; phylum Chordata; class Mammalia; order Artiodactyla; family Bovidae; genus Nanger; species Nanger dama. Next base: position 273,035 of record CAKJTW010000097.1, on the reverse strand, counting down.
CATGTAGTTTAACTCTCAATGTATAATGTAGTAAAAATTTGAGTTTGGGAGTTAAGGAGACTTGGGATCCACTTTTGGCTCTGGTATTCATAGCTCCATGGGTTTTGGGCGAGTTAGTCATTCATACAGTTGTATGAAAGTTTAGTTGCCTTATTTCTGTATTGAAGTGTAACAGGGAGTAATGAGATAATTTAAGCATATATATATAAGCATATTTAAGCATATACTATGGTACCTTTACTGAATGGTTATTTTATTCTTATTGTTCAATTTATTTTACTATTTTGAGGACTACTCTGTTCTATAAATGCTTAGATTTCAATTTGAAGATAATGAGTTATAGATTATATATGTAACAGAGCTTACTGCTATTTAGTTTTGTTGTATACAATATTAAAATAAGTAAAATTTTAAATTTCTCTTTTCTTTTAGGGAAAAATGGACTTGCTTGCTTGGCCTGTGGTCCACAACTTGAGGTAGTGAATTCTCTAACAGGAGAGCGGTTGTCTGCATATAGATTCAGTGGAGTAAATGAACAGCCTCCTATAGTCCTAGCTGTGAAAGAATTCTCTTGGCAGAAAAGAACTGGATTGTTAATTGGATTGGAAGAAGCAGAAGGGAGTGTTCTCTGTCTTTATGACCTTGGTTTATCAAGAGTGGTTAAAGCAGTTGTTCTTCCTGGACGGGTAAGTACTGCTTAAGATATATGGCATTCTGTTTCCAAAACTAAACCTCTGCTGGTTACATGGGTGTGTTCACTTGTAAAAATTCATTGAGCTGTATACATTTATTTTTAGATTACTTTTTGTAAGATGTTATTTTTCATTAAAAAGTTTAAAGAGGTTAAAAATATTATCAAAACATTTAAAGTGAAAGTTTCCTTGGATAAAGAAGATATATGTATATATACATGCATAGTGGAATATTTCTCAGCCATCAAAAAGAATGAAATAATGCCATTGCAGCAACGTGGGTGGACCCTGAGATTTTAATATTGAGCAGATTGTCAGAAAGAGAAAGATAAATACAATATGTGAAATCTAAAATATACAGATCAGCATATCTATGAAACAAAAGCAGACCCACAGAGAGAACACGTTTGTGGTTGCCAGAGGGGCTGAGGGGAGAATAGAGGAGGGAAAGATTGGGAGCTCAGGATTACCATAGGCAAACTATTATTTATAGGATGGATAAACAATGAGCTACTGCTGTGTAGCACAAGAAACTATATTCAACATTCTGTGGCAAACTGTAATAGGAAGGAATATATATATGTATAACTGAATCACTTTGCTGTACAGAAGAAATAGAGACACCACTGTAAGTCAATTATACTTAAGTAAAATTTAAATTATAACTTATTTTCAGTAGAAAATTACAAAGTAAAAATAATGACATGTTGTGTTTTAATCTTTCATATGACCAGTAACATCTAAGTCTTGTTCTTCCAGTTTTGTTTTACGAAGACACTGAAAATTTATAAAAATACTGTATTCATTACTATGGCATTTTTCCTTTTCCTTTTTATTTTTCTCTTAATTTGAGCCTTGCAGTAATATGGGAAATATGTCTTTATTACCATTTTTGATTTGACTAATATACATTTAAATAGTGGGTTTCTTTATATTCACATTTGTTAATTCTAACATACATATGCCTTCTATATGCCAGATATCTTATCTGGTAGTAATTATAGAAGTCGAGTTGTTTCTTCAAACTTATTACTCCTCTTTTTCCATGGTGAGAAAACGTATACACTCACAAATACACACAGTCAAAAATCATGGAAGAGTAGATGCCTGTGTGAAAGAAGTATGCACTTAGATACACACAAAAGTATATATAGGTTTGTATGCATATATATATGTAATGTATATAGTCATAGAATAGAATTTTTAAACTTAAAAGGGAGCTTAATGACAAAAGATAATGTTTTTATAGTGAAGAAACAGACCCAGTGGGGTAATGTAAAGTCTGAAATATTTTATAGCCTGATACCTTATATGTACTTTCCAGTGATAATGATTTTAAAGACAGAATTATTTGGCAGTTTATTGAGTGCTTACTGTAAATCAAGCTATGTGCTAGATTGTACAAATAAGTAGATAAATTGAACCTGGTCTGTGCTGTCCAAAAAGGCTTGTAGTCTAGTAGGAGAAGACAGATACAAGATTATAGTAAAAATAAGTACTCTAATACATTTTAGCCCTCGGAACATGAAGAACACCTGGATGATTTCTCAAAAGATTGGACATTTCAGGCTAAGAGACCCAGCATGTAAAAAGTCACAGTATATGGAACATTTGGGAAACTAGACTTATGTAGAATGGCAGGGAAGAGTAGGAGGAGGGAGTGGGAGCCAGAGATGGTGAGGATTGAGATTGTGAATGGCATGTTGTGCAGTTAAAGGCCTCCTTCTAAAGTCTGTAGGTGAAATTTTTAATTGAAAGCAGAATTGTAGTGTAAAAAGCCCTTTGGTTGGGTAGTTTAGGTAAAGAAGGATGATGATCTGCACTGAGGAAATGACATAAGAAACCTGTGGAACAGATTGCAGAAGTGTATTCCAGAGGCGACATGGACAGAACTTGTTGACTTCTAATTGGATGAGTGGTTGATGCCAGATGAAATATAGGGGAAGGAAAAGACTGGGAGAGGAGTGACAGACAGCTTCAAAAGGATTCAGTCAGCTGGCTTTTTTTTTTCTTTTAAACCGAGGCACAGTATCCCCTCTTAAATTTGCTTTTAACTGCCTTTAAAATTACTTAAGGTAGCATTATCAGTAGCTTCATATGTAGTGTTTATATGAGGGATGCAGATTACTTATCCTTCACTGAAGGAATGACAGAAAACATACTGCAGTATTATAGACATTATTACCATAATTTAGAAAAGGAAGATAATCTATGAAATTACAGCTTTCAGAATTAGAAACACTAAAGAATGTTTCGTGTACTAATGAGATACTGAGAAAGCCAGTATTTTGTCTGTAATAATAGATTACAGCCTGAAACAAACTTTAACCTTACATTAACACCTAAACCACTGATAGCAAATTTTCTCTTTTCTTTCTAGGATGTTCATCAGTATTATAGTAGAAATCACCAAATACTTATTTATCAAGTATCGTACCAAATTAATTGCTGTGAATCAATAGGAAACACAAGGAAAGCGAAGTGTAAACTAAAATACAGACTATTAGGTACAGACATTGAAAATTTGACTCATGAGGTGAAAAGGGAAAGTAGAACCTCATAGTGTAACTGCAGTATGATTTTCTTTAAGTAATTTCAGTCCTTGTTAAACTCAGGGATCCAATTAGTGTGAAAGCTTTGTGTGAAGTCCATTATATTGTAGTCGTTTTAAAGGTTAGACCTCTTCAGCCTTTACGGCATAAAAGGACTTCAAAAAAAAAATGTAAACTAAATTTTTCTGGAATGATTTATTTTTAGTCTTTGGAGAAGAAGCTATATATACTTTTACAGTAGCTGGTTTAAAGTGAGAATGATCTAGGTTTGAATTTTAATGGCTTAATGACTGTGTTACTTGAGTAACTCAGCTAAATTTTCTAAGCCTCAAGAGTGTTTCATCTTTAAACGGGTGTAACTATATATAGTCCAATATCAAAGGGTCATCGTGCATTGATTAGCATAATGTCTGGAATATGGTAAACTCTAGGTAAACATCAATTGTTGTTCCAAGTGCATGTTGTAATTCTTACATCTGAAGATTTCATAATGCTTCTCAGATTCACAAGTATCAAATGCAGATTTGTGCCTCTGTATTGGAAGTGTTAATATCCGTATAACTAGTAACCTGCTTTAACTTCAGAATTTGTTTCTTATGTATTTAATTGTGTTTTCGCACTTGGAGGAAAACAAACGATACATTCTGCTTTCTAGGTAACAGCTATTGAACCTATAATTAATCATGGAGGAGCCAGCGCAAGCACTCAGCATTTACACCCAAGTCTGCGATGGCTTTTGGCGTGGCAGCTGTGGTAACTGATGTTGGACAGATCCTTCTTATTGATCTATGTTTGGATGACTTGTCATGCAGTCAGAATGAAGTAGAGGCATCAGGTAATTAATTAGTCATTCTTGACTTAAAACCCAAAATTGAGCACCTGAATATTCTGATGCATTGGATTGTTGTTTTTTGTGGTTTTTTTTCAATAATCAAAAAAAAAGTAAAAACTTGTTTATGTGTCTTTTTAAAAATTGTTTGCTTGTATTGTTTTATTGTTTGTGTGCCATGGATATTTTTTGCATGAGTTACTATGTTTTATTGATTGGAGAAGGAAATGGCAACCCACTCCAGTATTCTTGCCTGGAGAATCCCATGGACACAGGAGGCTGGTGGGCTACAGTCCACGGAGTCGCAAAGAGTTGGACACGACTGAGCAGCTTCAGTTCACTTTATAGACCAAAGTAGTTCTTGAAAGAGAGACATGTTCCCAGATACACAACTGAGTAACATCATTCAGGTTATTAAGTAAATACCAGAAGAAGGACTATCAGACAGTATAAAATTATCCAACTATGTAGAATATAACACACTGTTTTTGGCGTACTGTTTATGTTCCTGTGGTAAACCCAAGATAGAAATAAAGTAATTTGATGGAAGACTCTCACAAAATAGCATCTTGAAATAGAACTAAAGCTTAATAAGTAAAGAGAGGGCGGAAACTCAGTGGTAGAGAATCCACCTGCCAGTGCTGGAGACAAGGCTTCGGTCTCTGACCCAGCAAGATCCCCCGTGCTGCAGAGCAGCTAAGCTCACGTGCCGCAGCTGTTGAGCCTGTGCTCTAGAGCCTGGGAGCCACAGCTGCAGATCCCAGGTGCCGCAGCTACTGGAGCCTTCTGGACCTAGAGCCTGTGCTCTGCTGCAAGAGAAGCTGCCCACGTTGAGAAGCCAGCACATCCAACCAGAGAGTGGCCGGTGCTCACCGCTAGACAAAAGCCCGCCCAGCAGCAAAGATGCAGCACAGCCAAAACTGAGTAAATAAATACAAATTTTTTATAAAATGTAGAGAGACAATTTCCCCTTTTGGTACTCTTGTGCTTAGTCACTCAGTCATGTCCGATTCTTGGAACCCCCTGGACTGTAGCCCGCCAGGCTCTTCTATCCAGGCAAGAAGACTGGAGTGGCTTGCCATTTCCTACTCCAGGGGATCTTTCCAACCCAGGAATCAAACCCGGATCTTCTGCATTGCAGGCAGACTCAACTCATTGAGCTAGAGGGAACCCTTTTTTTGGACTATGTGTATATTTATAAATCTTCTCTTCAGTAGTAGTTTGTTTTTGTGATTTATGTTACTCATGATTGGTTTATATAGGAAGAAAAGCTAACCTAAAAACTTTAAAAACATATGTATTATTTATAAAGTTTTAGGAAAGGGCTATTTAAACGAGGACCTTCTTGATTTTTAAAATAGTCCTGTAATACTAGTGCAGATCTTTTAATTTTTGGATCAGCTGAGAAACGATGGAAATAATCAATATTTTGTCCCAATATATAATAATGAGTATAACTATTAAGAACTGTTGTTATGTAATAAAACTGAATAAAACTACAATATTTTGGTAAAAATTGTTTGACAAGAAATTGAAGAACCAGATTATCTGATCAAAATTTATTTTTTTTTTAAATTTTATTTTTATGATCAAAATTTAGATATGCAAAATATTATGTGGAAGGGTTTGATTTGGTTGATTTGGTAGAAATAATGGCCCCACATGCACTTAAGGGAAAAAAAGTTCTCATAGTGATGGAAACTACACCTTGAAATTTGATACTGAGGTCTGATTTTAATAAAATCTTGGGTATAGTTTAAATGAAAAGAATTGATTAGTAAGAATGGCAGTAACTAAAAATGAATTTGTGGTCTATTAGAAATGATTTAGCTACTCTTTGTAGAAAATTGATGAAAGAATTAAATAATCTTAATGGAGTTTTGCTCCAGAGTGTGTTTTGTGCATGATATATCATTATAGTTCTAAGACTAATTAAAATACCTATATTCATAGTTAAAACTCATCAGATTGAAATGGTAGAGTTGAAAACATGTTTTATTTCAGCAGTCAGTGGTTCCTTTCCGCACAAGAGTAATTTTATAGTGAAATTTTATAATTTTAATTTTATAGTGAATTTTTTTTCTCAGTTACAAGAAATAGCTGGTGAATTTTACGGCATAGACAAAGTTGAGTTTTGGAGTTTAAGCAAAATGTATATTTTTGTTTACATAAATAATTTATGATTACAATTATTTAGACTTCACTGAAACACACATAACATAGAAAATGAAGTTTCAAAGATTTATCGTACTATAAGTACTATTTATAACTTTTCCAAACTTAACAGTGTTTCTTATATATCTTTACACACATCACTACATAAAGAGTCTGCTTTATTTTCTTGAATAACTTTACAGTATTCCATTGAATAGATTAGTTATTTTGGCATAGTTTTATCATTTGCTATTTTCTGAGGAGAAAAAATCAGAAGCAGGATGGATTGGGGAGTACTCATACAAGTATAATGTGATAGGATTTTTTCCCTCTTCATTAACAGCATTGAGGGAATCTACTCTTGTACAACAGTTACAGCAATAAACGAGCCTGAATTTTTTAATGTAAACATTTGGAACATTCTCAAGTAAAATAATAAAAGATCTTCAAAATTCACCGTATGTGCATCTATTCTATTTCTGTTTCCTCCCTTCTCTCTTTGAGTCTATTAATTTAAAGCAAATAATTATTATTTTACTACTAATCATGATGCCATTTACCACTGTTAAAAGCATTAATGATTACTTGATATAGTGTTAATTACTAGTCCATAAGGAAATTGCTATGATTTTCTCTAAAGCATGTTTTTGCATTTGAATTGTTTGAACCAGTATCCAAACACATTTGACAGTTTGCATCTCATGTATATTTAAATGTAGAGCAATCCTCTATCCTCTCCTTATTTATTTATTTTTAGTTCCACTGTCTTGCTGAAGATATTATTTTGGAATGATCTGTGTATCTTCACATGTTGTCATTTACATTTTATATTTTCTGTAAATGTAAGTTAGTTCAGATTAGATTCAGATTTAACATTTGACAGGTATCTTTCAGAAGTGCTGGGCATTTCATAATGGTTCACCTCAAGAGGCACATGGTGTCTTGTTTTATATTTAGTGATCAGTGGGTTTAGGTGATGACAGCATGATCCATCATCAACCTTTGTACCAGTGGTTCTCAACTGGGGGTGTTTTTTTGCCCTCTAGATTTTTGGTTGTGTTTAGAGATAATTTTGGCTGTTAATATTGGAGGGAGAAGGTGCTAGTGGCATCTAGTAGACAGAGGCCAAAGATGCTGTTAATATCCTATAAAGCACAAGACAGCCCCCACAACAGAGAATTATCTGACCTAAAATGTTAATAGGGCCAAGGTTGAAAAATCATACTTGAAATTAGTTGTTTCTCCATTGACATTGTTGCCTAGATCTCTTATTTTAATAGGGCTGCAAAAATGCTTTTAAAGTTCTGTTTAATCTAAAAATAATTTTTTTTATTAACTAGGTATATTTGTTTATCTTGAAATACAATTTGTACAGAAAAGGCAGAATAAATGCATATGTTACTGTTTCTTTAAGTAGTGATTTTCCAAGTAAGCTGGTACTCAGCTACTTTCAGTGGTTCAGTAAGGTCTCTTATAAGTAAAGAAGGTAGAAACACATGGGGTTTTACATAATATGCTTTATTCGTTTATTTTCATTATTTTGTTGTTGTTGTTGTTCTCAATAGTGTCCTGTTCTTGCTAATGAAGGCACCTTCATGGATTCTGACACATCACCTTAGATTTTGATAGCTTCCTAGATTTCTGGCATAGGATATACCAGGCTCATCGGAGAACCAGCCATTCTCTGAGGGGAATATTTAGGTTGTTCCTCCTAAATTTGAATAAAGAAACCATCAGCTTTATTTATGATTGTTAAGAAAGTTAATTTCTTATTTACTTATTTGTTTTTGGCTGTGCTGGGTCTTTGTTGCTGGGCGCAAGCTTTCTCTAGTTGGCAGTGAGCAGGGGCTATTTTCTACTTGTGATGCACAGGCTTCTCATTGCAGTGTGTCTTCTGTTGCTGAGCATGGACTCTAGGGCTCTCAGGATTCAGTAACTGTGGTACCCAGGCTCTAGGGCACAGGCTCAGTAGTGGTGGCGCATAGTTACCCCACAGCATGAGGGAATCTTCCCAGATCAGGGACTGAACCCATTTCTCTCTCCTGCATTGGCAGGCGGATTCTTTACCACTGAGCCACCAGGGAGACCTCGAGAAAATTAATTCTGTTAAAATGGGTAACATTTGATATGTACTGTGAGATTTTAAAGATATTACGCAATTAAATGTGTGTTGAAAATTATAACATTTAAAATAAAGGTGGCTAGTTTATATAGTCAGTATACTTTGTTATCACTAATCTTATTTTAATTGACCCCAGTAGTTTTCAGCTGCTGGTTAAATAATGGGTGACATACTTGGTTTTATGCTGTTTATAGTTTGTTAGTCTTACTTGTCCTATTTATTTTTTAGACCTTGAAGTTGTAACTGGCATCCCAGCTGAAGTACCACACATCAGAGAAAATGTGATGCGAGAAGGACGCCATCTGTGTTTTCAGTTAGTCAGCCCATCGGGAACAGCCGTTTCAACCGTTAGTTACATAAACCGGACGAATCAGCTTGCTGTAGGTTTTTCTGACGGCTATCTAGCACTTTGGAACATGAAAAGCATGAAAAAGAGTAAGGACAACTTTTTAATTATTAGTCATTTCTTTCTGAATATACTCAGGTACTAATATTTAAAGATTAGCATAAACAGGAAAAGATAGGGTAGACTAAGGATTGAATGCATAAGTTTTCATTACATGTAAACATGACTTAGTATAAAAAGGAGTGACTTAGTCACAGTCACTCGGTCATGTCCAGCTCTTGCGACGCCATGGACTGCAGCCCGCAAGGTTCCTCTCTCCGTGGGATTCTCCAGGCAAGAATACTGGAGTGGGTTGCTATTTCTTTCTGGCACATCAATTTAAGTTGAGTCAATGTATTTAAACGGAATTTTGCTGAATTCAAAAGTGTAGAGTCCAATCCAGTGGTTTGGACTCTATACTTTAACTGCCATAGCACAGATTCAGTCCCTGTTCAGGGAACCAAGATCCTGTAAGCTGCACACACAACACAGCAAAAAGAACCCCCACACCTGGCATTTTAGTCATTGTGGAGTTCAGTTTGCTAGTAAACTTTGATTCTACGAAGATGTCTAGTATGAATTCTTTCAGAAGTACTTTTCTGCATAACCATATGTGTAAGGTAGTAGTTCTCAGTTGACAGAAAAAAGTAAAGACTTTTTAAGAAAATTACAAAATACTGTGTTTAAAATTTTTATGCTGTCAAAAACTTCCCCCAAATATAATTGTATTGATTTTTTAATTAACTCTTTATTAAAATTGCTGAGGAGTCCATTTTATTAATTTACCTTTATTTATTGAATTATTGAATTACCTCCCTTTCTCTATTGAGTTAAATAGATACCTATTTGTCCTTTAAGTTGTCAATTTGATATTTTTTCCTTTTTCTTCCAAGTAATATTGGAATATTTTCTTGAGTAACTTGTCTTTCAAATGAGTCAACTAAATAGTCACCTTTCCAAACTTTCTGCTCAGTTTGTCTCACCAACAGATTGGTACCTACTTGGCAGTGTTTGATTGGTTATAAATGTTTGCCAAGTTTGCAGTGACAAAGAGAGAGATGGAAAATAACAATGTATATATATCAGACCTATTTTTTTTTTTAACCTTTGATTCTTTGATGATACTGAGGTGTCGGTAGCCCCTGTGCAAGGACAGCCCACTGACTGTCCTTGCACTTCTTCACACTCAATTTTCCTGCACAGTGCCCGTGATGAAGTGACAGTGCTGTTGCCTGGTAGCTCCCTGTGGGAATTCCATCTTCACTGTCTTCCCTTTTATCAGCTCTTGTCTTTGAATTGCTCACAAAGGAATGCCTGGAGAACCTGGCTTCTAGAGGATTTTCTTGAATGCTCTCTTCTCTTCACTAATTATGCTTTTTCAAGGGATTTGTGAGAAGTCTTCAGATTCTAACTCATTCTGTTGTAGTAATGGGAAGCTGACCCAGCTGAAGCAGCTAGTGTTGTGGCGGTATTTCATCTCTTTCTAGAGTACCTGTTACTGGGGAACAGTACGCAGTGGCATACGTTTATATGACGGGAAGGAATAGTTCGTGCTTTAGTGATTCTAACCCTTCCCAGTTCTACCTGGGGAACGGGATGCCATGCTCATTTTCTTGATGTCTTGTACCCTGCGTGTTATTGAAGATAAGATGATTGTAAGAGCAGTGACCCAAATTCTTACATGAGGCATCTTCTTCCTTCTTCATGAACTTGTAACTTAGAAGTATGAAGTGTACTGATCTTTGTGCCTCTTATAGATACTACACACAGTTGGAAGGTGGAAGAGTTCCTGTATATGCTGTCACTTTTCAAGAACCTGAAAATGATCCTCGTAATTGCTGTTACCTCTGGGCTGTTCAGTCTACACAAGATAGGTAAATGTGATATATGAGGTTTTTAATAATGTTTGTCAGGAATGGCATGGCAGTTAATTTCTTTTGAAAAGCTTTGTGCTATAGGTTAAGTTGCCATTGAAATGACTTTAAAAGGTAAATAATTGTTCCTGTATGTTTGAGTAAGTCTGAGATACCAGTAAGAAGAAATTGTGCTTGCTTGACTTGTTTGGATGTAATACATATTTCAGAGAGTAAGCAGATAACACATTAGTAGGCAACGTCTCATTCCTCAGACAATTTTTATGGTCTTCTGTGTTCTCTCATAAGAACATTTTTCCTCTTTACAATTTCATCCCTTTTTTCTCTTTATTGTATATGCCTCTCATTTTTATGTATCCCTACTTTATTCTCTAGTTCTTCTGTTGTACTTGCCTTTTGCAGTATATTCCTACGGTTAATTTCGTTAATTTTGCCTTCTCTTTCATAAGCTTTAATTTTATCTCAGTGTAGCTTTTGAGAACTCTTTCCTTTCAGTTTAATTTCCAACTGGTTAAGCTCATTCATTTCCAGTGCTGGAACAGTGTAAGTATTGATTTTCTCTTATTTTTCATTGATGTTTAGTGCTTTCTTTGGTGTTCCCAGTACATTCTCTTCCCAAGGCTGTTCTACTTTAAATTCTAGATACCTGAATTGTGGTCAACTTAGGTTTTTGTGTTAGAGTTCCTCACTTTGAGGTTTTGTCTTAAGCTTTAATACGTCGGTGAAGGAAGAAGTAATTAATTGATTTGTCACTTCTGTCGATCCTGGAGGAAAATCGAAATAGAAATACAGAGACAGCTATTGGAATAGTCCTCATGAGGTCCATATTTCCATCCAAGTGTGAGGTGGGCTGGCAGCAGCTTGAGTAGTGTGCCTTGTGAAGACTCCACGTGGTGAATAAAAAAGGACATTTATCTCAACAGTTTTTGTATCCCATTTATTTTTTCTTCCAATACCGTCTAACTAAAGCACACCTATTGAAGAAAGGGAGAAAGAATGAGTTTTGAGTAGCGTTATAGTCTCGGTCATGTAAGATATCACCTAAAATATGCAAGCAACATAAGCTTAAGTTAATTAGAATCAATAAAAATTAAATCAGCTATTATTTCAAGGGACTACATTTTGTGAAAACAACCAAGTAAAACTAAATTATTTATAGTAACCTCAGTTTTGTCACATGCACTCAATATTGTACACAAATTTATTTGAGCAATAAGAGGTACTTGATGCATTAATATGGTATTTAGTATTTGTCCTCAGCTAATTTCTGTTTCTTTCAGTGAAGGGGATGTTTTGAGTTTACATCTGCTTCAGCTGGCCTTTGGTGACAGAAAGTGTTTGGCGTCAGGACAAATCTTATATGAGGTACATGGTGATACCGGTTGATAGTATCAGTTTTGTTTACTGTTTGCCCATTTTAAGTCTTTGTTTTAAGCTATTGAGATATTACAATCTTTTCTTCTATTCACGTTAATACTGTCTTCATAATATAATGTCAAAAGTATTAGATTTAGGGATCAAGACACTGGTATTTTACCAAGGTGGCAATCTTAAAATCTTCAGGTATAATTTTTCTCTAGAATGAGGAGATTAGACAAGACTCAAGCTTATTTATGGCCTAGTTGGTAGCCAGGAAAAATAACCCCACTTTTTGCTCTCATGTAACAAGCAGTAAGCCATAGGGTAGACTTTATAGTCTGGTTGCTTACAGTTGTAAGAGAGGATAAATGCATCTAGCATTTTAAGTGACTCTCTTTCTGGCTGAATTCTTGAGAAGGAGTGAAGTGCTGTTAATAACCAAATAACCGTATTTGGTTAGCTGTCACAATACTTTCTCCAGAACAGGCTTTTTAACCTTGTATTTGAGGGTGTGTGATTGGGTTTTAGGGAATTCGTGAAGCCATTCAATTTTGTGTGGTATTTTTATGATCACAGTGTCCATGTCATCCCCAAGCCCCCTCCTCCAACTCTCCAGTTCCACATCTGTGGATTCAGTCAATCTTGGAACAGAAATACGAAGGGGAGGAATTCCAGAAGGTTGCAGAATACAAAACTTGAATTTGCTGTGCCACAGCAACTATTTATATGGCATTCACGTTGTCTTAGGTATTAATAAGTGATCTAGAAATGATTCAAAGTATATAGGAGGATGTGCAAGGTTATATGCAAGTGTTACACCATTTTATGTAAGAGACTTGAGCATCCACAGATTTTGATATTGGAAGAAGGTCCCGGAACCAGTTCTTCATGGAGAACAAGGGAAAACTATGCATTCTTCTAGAGAAAATTTCATAGCTTTTGTCAGATTCTTTCAGGGATCGGTGAATAAAAATTTAAGAACTAGAGCAAGAACTTCAATGAAAACAAAGACGTAGGTTTGCTGGTTTAGAGAATATGTATTTGTAATTTCATTGCTTGGGTCCAATTTATACCCCAACCAGTAATGCGTGAAGGTTCCTGTGTTTGATAACAGCTTTAGAAGATTCATTGTAATTATTTTTGAGAAACAAACTTAGCCTTTTTTATTTGTGTTTTATCCCATGTGTAAATTTTAAAGCTTTCTTCAATAATTGGTTCTCTTCAGTCGTTTACTTTTTGCTTTCTTTATATTGTGTGGAAATTCTTGAACGTTTAATTTTAGAATAACTTTTTTAGAATCCTATTAAGACATGGACTGGTGTACATTTTCTATTTCAGGGGTTGGAGTACTGTGAAGAAAGATACACGCTGGACCTCACAGGTGGCATGTTTCCTTTGAGGGGGCAGACTGGTAATACCAAACTTTTGGGATGCCAGAGTATAGAGAAATTTCGATCTCATGGTGACAGGGAGGAAAGCATGAATGAAGGTTGGTTTAAAGCACTTTTGCTGTATTATCATGTGAATGCTTGATTTAAGATTTGTCTTGATTTAAGATACATGACAGGTATTGGTTTCTAGAGTTTGTACTCCTGGCAATTAAGAAGTTGGAATACTAATTGTGGGATTTATTTAGGACTGTGTGAGATCCAAGGTATTTCTTGTTCTCCAGATTGTGATGTGTAGAACTCAAGAATTGAATAGATTAAGGAAATGAGCAACCTCTTTATTTTGATCCGGCTCTCAAAACAGACACACACAAAAAGGTCTCTAGTTGTGACTAGTATGAGTAGTCTCTGAATAATGTGTTTTTTAAATTTTTTTAATACTTTATTCTACATTTTTTAATACTTTAATACTTTATTCTACTTTACAATACTGTATTTGTTTTGCCATACATTGACATGAATCAGCCACAGGTGTACACCATCTCCCAATGCCGAAGCCCCCTCCCACCTCCCACCCCATATCATCTCCCTGGATCATCCCGTGCACCAGCCCCAAGCATCCTGTATCCTGCATTGAACATAGACTGGCACTTCGTTTCTTACATGATAGTATACATGTTTCAACGCCATTCTCCCAAATCATCCCACCCTTTCTCTCTCCCTCAGAGTCCAAAAAGTCCGTTCTATACCTCTGTGTCTCTTTTGTTGTCTCACATAGAGGGTGATCATTACTATCTTTCTAAATTCCATATATATGTGTCAGTATACTGTATTGGTGTTTTTCTTTCTGGCTTACTTCACTCTGTATAATCGGCTCCAGTTTCATCCATCTCATTAGAACTGAGTCAAATTTATTCTTTTTAAGGGCTGAGTAATACTCCATTGTGTATATGTACCACAGCTTTCTTATCCATTCATCTGCTGATGGACATCTAGGTTGTTTCCATGTCCTGGCTATTATAAACAGTGCTGCAATGAACATTGGGGTACATGTGTCCCTTTCAATTCTGGTTTCCTCGGTGTGTATGCCCAGCAGGGGGATTGCTGGGTCATAAGGCAGTTCTATTTGCAATTTTTTAAGGAATCTCCACCACTGTTTTCCATAGTGGCTGTACGAGTTTGCATTCCCACCAGCAGTGTAAGAGGGTTCCCTTTTCTCCACATCCTCTCCAGCATTTATTGCTTGTAGACTTTTGGATCGCAGCCATTCTGACTGGTGTGAAATGGTACCTCATTGTGGTCTTGATTTGCATTTCTCTGATAATGAGTGATGTTGAGCATCTTTTCATGTGTTTGTTAGCCATCCGTATGTCTTCTTTGGAGAAATGCCTGTTTAGTTCTTTGGCCCATTTTTTGATTGGTTCGTTTATTTTTCTGGAGTTGAGCTGCATAAGTTGCTTGTATATCTTTGAGATTAGTTGTTTGTCAGTTGTTTCATTTGCTATTGTTTTCTCCCATTCAGAAGGCTGTCTTTTCACCTTGCTTATAGTTTCCTTTGTTGTGCAGAAGCTTTTATTTTTAATTAGATCCCATCTGTTTATTTTTGCTTTTATTTCCGTTATACTGGGAGGTGGATCATAGAGGATCCTGCTGTGATTTATGTCTGAGAGTGTTTTGCCTATGTTTTCCTCTAGGAGTTTTATAGTTTCTGGTCTTTTGTGTATGGTGTTAGAAAGAGGTCTAGTTTCATTCTTTTACAAGTGGTTGCCCAGTTTTCCCAGCACCACCTGTTAAAGAGACTGTCTTTACTCCATTGTATATTCTTGCCTCCTTTGTCGAAGATAAGGTGTCCATAGGTGTGTGGGTTTATCTCAGGGCTTTCTATTTTGTTCCATTGATCTATATTTCTGTCTTTGTGCCAGTACCATACTGTCTTAATGACTGTGGCTTTGTAGTAGAGGCGGAAGTCAGGCAAGTTGATTCCTCCAGTTCTATTCTTCTTTCTCAAGGTTGCTTTGCCTATTCGAGGTTTTTTGTATTTCCATACAAATCTTGAGATTATTTGATCTAGTTCCGTGAAAAATACTGCTGGTAGCTTGATAGGAATTGCACTGAATCTGTAGATTGCTTTGGGTAGTATACTCATTTTCACTATATTGACTCTTCCGACCCATGAGCATGGTATATTTCTCCATCTATTAGTGTCCTCTTTGATTTCTTTCATCAGTGTTTTATAGTTTTCAATATACAGGTCTTTAGTTTCTTTAGGTAGGTATATTCCTAAGTATTTTATTCTTTTCGTTGCAATGGTGAATGGAATTGTTTCCTTAACTTCTTTTTCTACTTTCTCATTATTAGTGTATAGGAATGCAAGGGATTTCTGAGTGTTGATTTTATATCCTGCAACTTTACTATATTCATTGATTAGCTCTAGTAGTTTTCTGGTCGAGTCTTTAGGATTTTCTATGTAGAGGATCATGTCATCTGCAGACAGTGAGAGTTGTACTTCTTCTTTTCCAATTTGGATTCCTTTTATTTCTTTTTCTGCTCTGATTTCTGTGGCCAAAACTTCCAGAACTATATTGAATAGAAGTGGTGAAAGTGGACACCCTTGTCTTGTTCCTGACTTTAGGGGGAACGCTTTCAATTTTTTACCATTGAGGATAATGTTAGCTGTGGGTTTGTCATATATAGCTTTTATTATGTTGAGGTACGTTCCTTCTATTCCTGCTTTCTGGAGAGTTTTTATTGAATAATGTTTACTTCTGTATTTTGTGAGACATATATAGCAAACGTGCTTTGTTGTCTTGAATTTTTGTTTCCTCTAGTGTCATCCCTTCTTCCTGGTAAATATTGTGACAGAATGAAAATGGCATAGATTTTAGAATCCAACATGGATTCAAATACCAGCTCTGTTACTAGTTGTGGAAGTGAAGTCTCTCAGTCGTGTCGACTCTTAGCGACCCCATGGACTGCAGCCTACCAGGCTCCTCCATCCATGGGATTTTTCTGGGCAGGAGTACTAGAGTGGGTTGCCATTGCCTTCTCCCGGGAATCTTCCCAGCACAGGGATGAAACCCGGGTCTCCCACACTGTAGGTAGACACTTTGCCATCTGAGCCACCAGGGAAGTCCTTTCACAAATTATTTAACATTTGTGACTAAGCCTTTGTTTCCTTATCTGTGAGTGGAATAATACATTTATACCTTCTGCAAGGGGGTGGTGGTTAAGAACGGAATGGGACAACATGATAGGTTTATTCAGTTCTGGGAATGCTTAGTGGGGCCCTGGTTTAGCTTGTTCCTATTGGGATTTATTCTCAGGTATAGCTTTTTCATCCTAGAGATTTCCTCTGTCCTGGTCCCCATTTTTCATAACCAACTAAACATGTCAAAACAGAATTTCTGTAACTCTGTCTCTTACTCCCCACTTACATCTTTTTTATATTTCCTGTTAGTTATGTCTTGGATTTTTACTTCCCTTTTTCCTTCTATTGGTCTCTCATCTTTGTTCCTATCTTTCCATTCCACGTACCATTTGGGTACCTGTCTCTCTCCCCCACCACCACTGCCTTAGCATATAGCTGGATCAATCCTTCTCAGCTAGAATTCTGCTACAGAATTAAGCCCTAAAGCTCAACGGCATCCGTTTTAAGTACTGATGTTCTCTGGGCTTCCTGGGTGACTCAGAGGTAAAGAATCCCCCTGCCAAAGCAAGAGATGTGGGTCGGGACGATCCCCTGGAGAAGGAAATGGCAACTCACTCCAGTATTCTTGCCTGGGAAATCCCATGGACAGAGGAGCCTGGCAGGCTACAGTCCACGTGATTTCAAGAGTCAGACATGACTGAGCTTGCACAGGTCTGTGTGCGCGCACACACACAGAGTCTCTGGTACTAGCAATCATTTATTTGTGGGAGAACTTTCATTCAAATCATTTTCTACTTTCTCCTTACAGCATCTTGAAGTTGCCAAACTGTTAACTGAAGACAAGCAGCCAAAGTTACTGTTTTTCTGATGAATACATTTTAATAAAGTCTTCTTGAAATAGAAAAACAGTCAAGAAATCTTGAGTGAATGAACCTCTTGTTACAGAATAAATGATGATAATGTGTTTTAACAAATCAGATATGAGTTAAACTTCTTAATTTATTGGAAAATCTCCCTAATTACATTTGTTGTATTTATTTTGAGGTTATTTATTCTGTTTTTAAAAATTATCTCTTTTAGCTCTGTCTCCTGACACCAGTGTTTCAGTCTTTACCTGGCAGGTGAATATATATGGACAGGGAAAGCCTTCTATATATTTGGGGCTTTTCGACATAAATCGTTGGTACCATGCACAAATGCCAGATTCGTTAAGGTATGATTTCTCTATGTATGTATTTATACCTATAGGAATTTTTATGCGTAGTAGTTTATTGACTTAATAATTGTATAAAATTTCTTTTAGATCAGGAGAATATCTGCATAATTGCTCTTATTTTGCATTGTGGTCACTGGATGCTGTTGTAAGTAGGACCTCTCCACATTACATCTTGGATATATTAGTACATGAGAGAAGTTTAACTCGAGGAGTTCCTCCCTCATATCCACCTCCGGAGCAGTTTTTAACCCAAGTACTTACAATTTTGGTATGTATTTATTTAACGTTACTCTGTGAGAAAAATAACATGTAAGAGTATATATATCTGTGCTGTGTGTAGTGTATTATCGTTCATTTCTCGTTATTATTAGTTATCATGTATGGATAAGTTACGATGTTAACTTGATATGTGTACGTAAGAAATTTAATGATTATACGTTTTATAGAAAAATTATCAATATTTGAATTTGCTGTAAAACATTAAACTATTTTATATTTAAGTGAACTTGTGATAAAGTTTGGTGTCTTGTTAGGATAGAAATACAGGGACAAATTATTTTAAAATTTATTGTATGTAGTAATACCATACCTTGCCTAGTAATCTGTTCTTAGGATAAATTTTGTTGTACTAATGAAGTGATGTCACTCAGTCGAGTCCGACTCTTAGCGACCCCATAGACTGTAGCCTACCAGGCTCCTCAGTCCATGGGATTTTCCAGGCAAGAGTCCTGGAGTGGGTTGCCATTTCCTTCTCCAGGGGATCTTCCCAACGCAGGGACTGAACCCCGGTCTCCCGCATTGTAGGCGAACGCTTTACCATCTGAGCTACCATCCCAAATATAACATGTAAGTGGATTTTTAAAATCTTTTTTTCCTTTTTTTTTTTTTTAGATGCCACTTGTTTGTTAAACTCTGGAGTTGTTCATATAACTTGTACTGGCTTTCAGAAGGAGGTGAGTAAGACATAACAATTTGGACAGAGTGTTTCTTCTTGAGCTGAAGTCAGACCATGGATTTAAACTTTAGTGTTATTTATATAAACTACTCTTTCATCTTAAAAGGTAGCTTCTGCTAGGTATGTGAGATAGCGGCTAGTAGCATCAGGGTCGCTAAGAGTCGGACACGACTGAGCGACTTCACTTTCACTTTTCACTTTCATGCATTGGAGAAAGAAATGGCAACCCACTCCAGTGTTCTTGCTTGGAGAATCCCAGGGACGGGGGAGCCTGGTGGGCTGCCGTCTATGGGGTCTCACAGAGTTGGACACGACTGAAGCGACTTAGCAGCAGCAGCATCAATTATTGACGGCAACCTTCTAGGAAGAGGTATTAGGATATATATAGCAGCGTTATATGGATGTTAGCTCCTGAACCCCAGGCGAAAGTAAGTCAATACCTGGCTTTAGTCCATCTTCTTAATTCTCTTCCTTCTTAAAAAGCTTATGGGTAAATGAAGTAATGCAAAAACGGTTGCTAGCACAGTGGCACAGTGACCAGCTCAGAGTGGATTAAGACTCTATGTGGAAAATACTTTTCCAGGAAAACATGAAGTGGATATGGCATATAAGTATATGCCATATGGTATATAAGGCATATCCTTAAAATGATAATCAGCTAGATATGGATGAATGTCATATTTATCCTTCATATCAGGTCTCTTTCACATTAGACCAAGAAGAATAAACTGCAGACTTTTTCTTTTGTGTGTATTGAGTTTGTTAAGATCTGTTGCCAAGTCTATCAGCTTTATAGAAGCTAACAGAGTTACCTTATATATAAGCAGTTTAAAATACCATTATCAATAGTAGTCTTTGTGACTGACAAACATTGGTTACTTCAAGAACCTATAAGCTCTTTTCCTTGCAAGAAGTACAGAAATGTAGTCTTCCACAATTTTCATTCAGGGCCTTTTAGTTTTCTTCATACTGTTAAGTGTAAAGTAGGGTAATGGGTTTATTAGTTATTCTTAAATTTGATTATTTGAGTTGATTAGTGACTGATATCTTATGAATCAATCTGTTACAGACTTTGACTTTTTAAAGAAATCAGGACCATCTCTCAATGAAGTCATTCCTGATGGTTATAATCGATGTCTTGTGGCTGGCCTTCTCTCACCAAGACTTGTTGATATTCAACCTTCCAGTTTAAGTCAGGTGAGAGATTTTTAACTCTTGTTGTTTCTTTTGGATCATGTAATTGGCTTTCTATTACAACAAAAATCTATTAGATAATTTCTTAAAACATAAGTTAAGTAATGTAGTGCCAGCTTTGCAAGTCAGTACCTGTGGTTCTTGGATTTGGCTTAAAGTTCATACCTGCAGGATCCCATAGGTATAGGCTAGTGAAAAAAAGCTGACTTAAAACTCAACATTCAAAAACGAAGATCATGGCATCTGGTCCCATCCCTTCATGGCACATAGATGGGGAAACAACAGTGAGAGCCTTTATTTCCTTGGGCTCCAAAATCACTGCAGATGGCGACTACAGCCATGAATTTAAAAGGCTCTTGCTCCTTGAAAAAAGCTATGACCAGCATAGACAGCATATTAAAAAGCAAAGACATTATTTTACTGACAAAGGTCCATCTAGTCAAAGCTATGGTTTTCCCAGTAGTCATGTATGGATGTGAGAGTTGGACTGTAAAGAAAGCTGAGCGCCAAAGAATTGATGCTTTTGAACTGTGGTGTTGGAAAAGACTCTTGAGAGTCCCTTGAACTGCAAGGAGATTCAACCAGTCAATCCTAACGGAAATCAGTCCTGAATATTCATTAGAAGAACTGATGCTGAAGCTGAAGCTCCAATCCTTTAGCCACCTGATGGGAAGAACTGATTCATTAGAAAAGATCCTGATGCTGGGAAAGATTGAAGGTGGGAGGAGAAGGGGACAACAGAGGATGAGATGGTCGGATGGCATCACCGACTCCATGGACTTGAGTGTGAGCAAGCTCTGGGAGTTGGTGATGGACAAGGATGCCTGGCGTGCTGTGAGTCCATGGGGTCACAAAGAGTCGGACACGACTGAGCGAGACTGAACTGAACTATAGGCTAGGAAACATCTTGGATGCATCAGGCATGTCATGAGTAGAAGTCATAGTTGTTTTCCTAAGCCCTTGATGTGATTTCTGATAGGTTGAGAACCACTGCTCTATAAGAACTGCTCTTATGAAAGCCTGTTAGTGAAGATTGCAGGTTTCTGCAAAACACAAGAGAGTTACGGGCGTCAGACTTAGTCATGGAAGCCAAGTTTAATTTCCCAGTGGATACATAAATAAAAATATTGTAAAATCCACACAGTGTTTAGAGTCACAATGCATTTTACCAGGCAGGAGACATTTTTAAACGGTGTTGTCTAGTGACAACTTATAGTTCAACATTGTAACTTGGTATTTGCTCAAAGTAAACAAACCTTGGGTCGTTTTTCCCTGGAGAAAGAGAAAATGTTTTAATAGCTCTTTCCCCTCATATAATGTTTGAATTAAGTTATTTAAATAATTGCAGATATGTAGTGTAATGAATTGTTAGGGAAAGGGCCTTTTAAATATGCGATGGATTGTGAATATTGCTGCTGATGGTTTAACACCTGCAGTTGGACTCTAATACCTAATGTCATGAAAATAAGAGAAATAGTCGATCTGTTATCGGGACTTTTTCCCCCTTTCTTCCCTCCTCCCTTTTGTATTACCATACTGAGCAAATATTGACCATGTAGTCATGTTCAGTCAACCCTCGGTACCCATGAGGGATTGGTTTCCTGGATGCCCATAGATACCAAAATTGAAGGATGCTCAGTTAATTTATCGGAGAAGACAAGGGTGCCCCACCCCAGTACTCTTGCCTGGAAAATCCCATGGATGGAGGAGCCTAGAAGGCTGCAGTCCGTGGGGTCGCTGAGGGTCGGACACAACTGAGCGACCTCACTGTCACTTTTCACTTTCGTGCATTGGAGAAGGAAATGGCAACCCACTCCAGTGTTCTTGCCTGGAGAATCCCAGGGACCGGGGAGTCTGGTGGGCTGCCACCTATGGGGTTGCACAGAGTCGGACACGACTGAAGTGATTTAGCAGCAGCAGCCATTAACTTATATAATAAAGCATGGTATTTGCATATAGCCCGTGGGCTTCCCTGGTGGCTCAGTGGGTAAAGCGTCTGCCTACAATGTGGGAGACCCGGGTTCAACCCCTGGGTCGGGAAGATCCCCTGGAGAAGGAAATGGCAACCCACTCCAGGACTCTTGCCTGGAAAATACCATGGACTGAAAAGCCTGCTAAGCTACAGTCCATAGGGTCGCAAAGAGTCGGACACAACGGAGCGACTTTCCCTTCCCTTCCCTTCCCTTCCCTGTGCACACCCACCTATGTACTTTAAATCATCTCCAGTTTAAAGTACTTAATATAACATACATGGCATGTCAGTAGTTGCTGGCACACCTCAAATTCAAGTTTTGTTTTTTTGGAACTTTCTATAATCTCCCCCACCCCAAACTGTTTCCTATTTGCAGTTGATGAGGAACTGACTGGATATCAACATTGCAGTTTGGTTTTGCTCTTTTAGAACCCCTTTAGACAAATAGTCACTATCCTTAGTTGGTCTTATGTTAGCTTATCTTTGCTTTCCAACTGTGTCTCGTTTGCCTCTGATTTTGCTTTCTGGGAGATGTTTTCATCTAATTTTCTTTTTTTAGATTTAAAAAATTGAGCCCATGCTAAAAATTTCTACACACTCTTACTCTTTGATCATTCTTTTTGGTAGTATTCTGTTCTATTTTATGGATGAACTATCTTCTAGCTCTATGTTTCAGGTTTTATTTAGTTCCCTGTATTATGCCTGTTTTATCTGCAGTTATTTTTGATTAGTTTAGTCTTTTTGATCTGGTTGTTATTTAGTCGCTCAGTCATATCTGATTCTTTGCGACCCTATGGACTATAGCCCGCCAGGCTCCTCTGCCCATGGGATTCTCCAGCCAAGGGTATTGGAGTGGGTTGCCATTTCCTAACCCAGGGGACCTTCCTAACCCTGGGTCTGAACATGGATCTCTTGCATTGCAGGCAGATGATTTATCATCTGAGCTGCCAGGGAAGCCTTTTGATCTGTTGGCTATACTTAAATGTTTGATGGTTCTTTTCTTTTCATATGTTAAGTGAGTCAATAACAGATTATAAACTGTCTTCTACATAAACAGAGCTCTGAATTGGGTTCATTAAAAAACCGTAGGTAAATTTTGTCTTGGTGGCCCTTGCTCATAGGACCCTTTGGTCAGGAAATTATCCTTCCCTGCCACAGGCTCCAAATTAGTATTAGTATTCATCACCCTTAAGGAGCACTTTTAAGTCTCCGTTTAATTTTTTTTTTTTTAGAGAATTAATACGGATCCCCCTATTCTGTATCATGAAACTTAGTTAAATGCAATGATATCTAGTTTTAAAGAGAAAAGTAAAGTGAGCGGTTACTGTGGTGGTGCAGTGGGTAAGAATCCACCTGCCAGTGCAGGCGACATGTGTTTGATCCCTGGTCTGGAAAGATTCCCCACGCCATGGAGCAACTAAACCTGTGCTCCACAACTGCTGAAGCCTGTGCTCTAGAGCCCAGGAGCTGCAACTGCGGAGCCTGCGTGCCGCAGCTACCGGGGTCTGTGCACCCTGGAGCCTGTGCTCTGCAACACGAGAAGCCACTGCAACGAGAAGCCCAAGCACCGCAACTAGCGAGCAGCCCCACTCGTGGCAGTTAGAGGAAAAACCCACGCAGCAACGAAGAACCCGGTAGCCAAATACAAATAAATAAGAAAAAGTGGGAAAAAATTAGCTGTAATTCACCCATTCAGCCATGTTAGTCAAATAGCATTTAATATCTGTTTGTGATTATTTTGAATCTGGTAGATAAAATATGAATAATTTCAGTTTAGAAAATAGACTAAAGTGTGTGGAGGCATGCAAATATTGGCATTTTGCTGACTTTTTTCATGTATCTTTTTGAAAACTTTATTCCTAAAATAGACCAAATTGAGCTGAATTGGTTAGTAATGGATATGTAGAGTTGAAGGAAAAAAAGGGAGGAGGAGATTGCTTCAAAATGTTCGAGTGGTTACCATGGAGGATGGGAGGAGTGAATGGAAATTTCTTTGAGACAGGGCTTCTGGGAAATATTCTCAGTCTAGACTTGGACCAGTTTCATCAGTGTCCAGTTGGTAATTAGTTGTATGTATGGTAAATGGACTTTTGATATGTATACTTTCCTGTATCTCTTTATCCTGCCATATGCAGTAAAAACATGATTGCATATATACATGTATTTGTTATCAGGGTTTTTTCTGTGAATTACATATTGATAGGCTTTACTTTTTCTCTCATTGGGTTGTTTATGGAAATTCTTTATAAAATATGTAGATATCCTGTCATAAATCTTGCTGATAGTACCCCTTTTGTTTGCTCTTCACTGTTTGATGATGTCTCTTACCACACTCAAAATAATGTTTTTATAGTCAAATGCATTTCATAGCTCTGACTCAGGCTTAAAATTTAACACCTAAATGTTTTTTAAGGCTCTAACTCATTTTCTGTGTGTCAAGTAAATTAGTCTAGCTGTGTTATATCATTCGTGAGGTGAAGTGAAGTCGCTCAGTCGTGTCCCACTCTTTGCGACCCCCGTGGACTGTAGCCTGCCAGGCTCCTCTGTCCATGGGATTCTCCAGGCAAGAATACTGGAGTGGGCTACCGTTTCCTTCTCCAGGGGATCTTCCCATCCCAGGGATTGAACCCAGGTCTCCTGCATTGGAGGCAGACACTTTAACCTCTGAGCCACCAGGGGTGAAACAGGACCCAAAATATCTTTTTCTCATGCTACTGAAATATTGCCTTTATCTGATACTATATGTCCATATCAACTGGGTTCTATTTCCAGGTTTCTAATCTTGTCTCATAAACTAGTTATCTATTTGTATACCATTTTAATATATTGCTTTGATATTTGAAAATGCAGCCTGGTTTTTTAATCTATAATTTTTGGAAATTCATTGGCACTTACTCTTTCTATTAATTATAAGATGGTTTTATCCAGTATTCCTGTTGGAATTCTTTTGAGTATTTTCTTCACATGTTAATTTGGGGGAGAGTTGGCATTTGTATCTTTCCATTATTTAGGGTTTATTTTTACATCTGTCAGAAGAGTTAATGGTTATTTTCTAGTGAGTTTCTATTTTTATCCCTAAATGTTTCATGGTATTTTTTATGAGTAGACCATTTTCCACATATTCATTCAGAAATAGAGTTGGGTTTTGTATATTCACTTGATGCTGTTAATACTTGGCTAGATTAGATTTTCAAGGCATGTAATCATCAGCATATATAGGCTTTCTGCACCCCTTCCCCCAGTTTATTACTTTATTTTCTTATGCCATTTGGTGGAACCTCTACAAATTATAGAAAAATAATGGTACTACCAGACATCCTTGTTTTGTCCTTGATTTTAATGTAAGTTGTTCTATTGAATCTCCATTTAGAATCATGCTGTAGTTTTGGGGTATCTTTATCATATTATACCTCTCTCTATTCCTGTTTAACTCATCTATTTATTCCTGTGATTCCTTTTTAAAAAAATATTTGTTGTGATGAATGAAATTCATAGATTCTTCAAGTGTAAAGAAAGTATATATAAAAAAACTTTGTTGAGATTTAATTCCTATAATTCAGTTCAGTGGTTTTTAGTATAGAGTTGTGCAACTATCACAACATTCAATTTCAGAATGTTTTTATCACCTCCCTCCAAACCCCAAAACCAGTGAATTCCTTTTCCTCCTTTCTTCCAGTCTTTGGTGACCACTAATCTACTCTGTCTTTGTAGATGTGTTTGCTCTAGACATATTGTGTTTGTGTGTGTGTGTGTGTGTGTGTGTGTGGAATCTCTTCAGTTGTTCGTGTGTGTGTGTGAGTCGCTTCAGTTGTGTCTGACTCTTTGCAACTCCATGGGCTGTAGCCTGCCAGGCTCCTCTGTCCATGAGATTCTCCAGGCAAGAATACTGGAATGGGTTGCCATTGATATTTTATATAAATAGAATCAAATAATATATGGCCTTTTGTGACTTACTTCTTTGACTTAGAACCATATTTTCAAGATTTATCCATGTTGGGCCACATTTCAGCACTTTACCCCGTTTTATGCCTGTGTAATAGTCCACTGTATGATATACCACATTTTATTTATCCAGTCTTCAGTTTCAGGGCATTTTGGTTGTTTTCATTCTTGGCCGTTAGAAATAATGCTTCATAGACAGCTTTTGTGTGGATGTTTGTTTTTCAGTTCTCTTGGGTGTATACCTAAGTGTGAAACCGCTGGGTCATATGATCACTTTATAGTTAAGATTTTGAGAAACTACCAGACTGTCTTCCAAAGTGGCTGTCTCGTTTTAACATTCCCACTAGCAGTGTATGAGGAGTTTCTACACCGTCACCAGTGCTGATTGTTGTTTTGTGTATAGCCGTCCTGGAGAACCATAGTGATTTTTAGTGGTTTAAGATTTTGTGTTTTGAGCTAGAACTTGATACCTCTGTCTCTGATCACATATCCTTTCTTTTCTTTTTTTAAAACATGGTTTAGGAAGAACAGTTAGAAGCTATATTGTCAGCAGCAATCCAGACAAGTTCTCTGGGACTTTTGACAGGGTGTATCAAAAGATGGATAACAGAAGGTAAGATTATGATTTTTAACAATTGAAAAATGCTTTGTAGTTTTAAAATTGTCAATTTACTGTTGGTGCGGTGGGGTTACGTTAACTTTATTTTGAGATAATTGTGGTTCACATGCAGTCATAAGACATTCACAGTGTGCCCTTATCCCCCGTGAATGATAAGATGCGGCACGTCTCTAGTATTATATCACATGCAGGACTTCTCTTCTTACTCTTGGATAGCCGTGCTTACCATCGCTAGCCCCCCACCCCATTCCTAATGCCCAGCACCCATTCATTTATTGTCTGTTTCTATAATTTTGTCATTTCAAAAGTGTCCATAAAAGGAATCCAACAGTATGTAACCTTTTAGGGCTGACTCTTTTTCACTCAGAAAAGTTCTCTGGGGATTCAAGTTGTATGTATTACTCTCTTTACAAACACAGACTTCACACACATGTGTTGTTTTTATTCTGACCATTCGATAAGTTGAAGGCATCATGCTTCTTTACTCAAAATATTTCAATATGTTTCCTTCTAAGAACAAGGATAATCACTTAACAAAACACTTTGGAGTTGGACAGTGGGAAAATTAATATTGATACATGCTATTATCTAATCTGTAGATTCTGTTGGACTATCACTAATTGCCCCAATAATGTCCTTTGTAACATTTTTAGGGAGAGGGAATTCAGAATCCCGTCCAGAATATATTCTATGTTTAGTTTTCATGTTGTTTTACTTGCTCATAATATTGTGTAATTCTTTAAGCATTTGTCTTTGAAGAAATTGACATTTTTAAAGAATATGGGCCTATTATTTTGTAGCCTGCCTCTCAGGTTGTGTTTGTTGATACTTCCTCATGATTGGATTTAGGTTTTACATTTTTCATAGCAGCATCGCGTAAATGGATGTGCTCCCTCATGTGGTACCTTGAGCACCGATGCAACCAGTTTGTCTCCATAAGTACTGATGTTAACATCGCTCACTTGGTTAGGGTGGTTTTTGTCAGGTTTCTTCACTGAAAAGTTTCTGGGTTTGTTTTTTTTTTTGGTAATTAGTAACCATTCTTCATTTTTCCCTTCATGTTTATAAATAAGAACAACCAAATTCTGCTGCTAATTTACGCTTTGTTCTTGAATGGACATGGAATAAAGTGGTTCTCACAAAAGAGGAATTTGACAGACTATGTAAGTATTATATTAAAAAAAAACTAATCTTGGTTTATGTTTTGAGTACATAACAATAGATTTTTAATTATTTTGAAGTTGCAGACTCTTTGAAGAAGTCCCAGAAACTATTTCATTTTATATTAGAGTGAAAAAATTATTTTTTTGATCAAGATTTTGCAGCAGATTGTTTAAATTGGCAACATGTTAGGCATGTTCACAGTAACAAATTTCAGAATTATATCATATCTTTTAATTTAATGTATAAGATATGCTGATGATGGAGTAAAGAAAATATGCCAGTTAACCTCTGAGCTTTATTCATTTTCTATTTAAAATACTTAGGAGTATAAAGAAGCGGAATAGTAGGGCAAAAACTCAAATCACCTCTGGTCTTCTACTAACATGTCATGAGTCATATCAAGTTATTTCTTAGTCTATTATACACTTTGAGTTTTAAAATATGCGGTGAATATTGAAAACCCATTATGTCCAACTCGTGCAAAAATATTAAAGGTAATATATGATTGCCCTGTGCATGAAAGTAAATTTTAAGTTTATTTAGAAGTATATGTGCATTTGTTATTACTGTTACGTCTTGATGAGTGAACAAATTGGACCTTAAAAAAGTTATTCTTAGCAGAGGATTTTTTTAAAGCTACAAAATTTGATAGGAGGATATAGGGTTCTGTATAGTGTTTTTATTGTTGTTTAGTCACTAAATTGTGTCCAAAAATGCATTTGTAAACTCAGCCTTAAGCTTGAAATGAGAGGACAGCCAAGTCTACAGTAGGTTATAGCAAGGGATGCAGTTATATTGTATTAAGTCTCTGGATCTCAATTTCAGTGTCTCACTTTTTCAAAGACTAGAGGTGGAAGAAAGAGTTCTTATAAAATAATAATCACACAGCAACATAGTATTGATTTCTAGTGAATCTGAAGTTGAATATCACTTTTGTCTGCTCACCTCATTCTGCATTTTTTAAAAATAGAATTTGTAGCTGTCCTTTCTATATTCCTTGAGGATATTTGTCATTTGAAGCTTGTCTTTTTAAATCTGATAATGTATAGAATAATTCTATGATTAAAGGAATTTGAGACATTTTGCATTTATTATTTTGATTAAGTCAAGATTTAGTGTGTCAAAACTAATCTTGTCTTTTTTTCCTGAAAGGTGCACCATTATTTGATGGTTCATGTCGTTTCATCGATCCACAAACTATACAGTCTCTCCAGCAGTGCCATTTACTTCTTAGCAATCTTAGTACAGTCTTAAGCTGTTTTGCAACTGAGGCCCACGACATCACTGAGAGAGGTGTGTTCCTTGTCTCACGTAAATGAATGTTTCATTGACTTTTGCTTGTTGACTTTGTGACAGGATACATTTCCTATGCATTAGATGGATTATTGGGCAAAGAGGCCATTATATCTCAAATGCTAGATTTTTTTTTTTTTCCAAATGAAACGCTACGGATGTTGTTAGATGAACCATGAGTTCATGATTAAATAAGGTTGGGAAATTGAGGGTTTGAGGATTGTTAAGGCAGTGTATTAGTGGTAGAACTTCAGATTTTTAAATTATATTTAAGTTTTTATGCATAGAGTTGGTCTTCATCATTTTTCTCCTCTGGTTTTCCATTGAAACAAAATGGCCAGTTTCATATAAAGGCCTGGTTTGAACAGGCTGTATTAATGATACTGTACTAGTTTGTTTTAATGTATAAATCTGATTATTGAAACTAGCTAAATGGAAATGTAGCTAATATGGAAGCATATTTACTTAAAATGTCTATTTTAGCCATTGAGTCAGCTTAGCAGTTTGGAGATTATTTGTTCAAGCTAAATTTGTTTAAAAATACATGCATGTTGTTTAAAATCACCAAGTAGTTACTGTTTTTGAAAACAGTAGAGTGCCTTGATTCTTTATTTGTGGTTGATAAATTGAAAACTTAACAACTGATTTCAACTCTTCACAGGTCTTACGGATTTAAGCAATAAGTATATGGCTACCCAGCTCATCTGTCAATATGCACAGGTGGTTCTTTGGTTCTCTCATTCTGGCCTTTTACCAGAGGGCTTAGGTAAAATATTTCCTTAATCTATAAATATTAATGGAAACGTTCTTAAATCTTTATAATTTTGTTGTCCTGTTGTTGGGGTTTCCTTTCCTCTGCCACTCTCTTGTGCTTTCTTTTATTCTTGCCTTCTTTCCTTGTATTCTCTTTGTGCCTTCAGTGCTTCACCCACGCCTGATATACAGGTGTTGCATGCATGTTGGGTTAAAAAAGAACATTGGACAAAACATGGCCTCTGAAGATGGGTTCAGTGGTATCACCGGCTATAATTTAGATCCATAGACGTATGAGTTTAAAATCTAATTTGTCCATCTTTTTCTCTTCAAGGTTCTTTTAATATGGTTATTCACCAATACTTTTTGCCATCAGTTACTTACCCCGTTTTATCTAATAAGTCATGCTAATACCAGGAATTAGAGAATTTGACTTTTGCTACATTTGTGTAGAACAAAAGCCTCCAACTTCTTGTATTTCCAGGATTCACAGACTTAGAAGTGTATCTGCCACTGTGCATAATTACTGTTGATATTATTCTTTCATAATTCTCTTAGATTTTTACTTGAACAGATAGTGAATTTGCTTACTTTTAGATTATCTTTTGTGTCTAAGGGAGTAAAGTAATTTTCTGAAATAGTTTTTCCAGGGTCTTTAACTGGCATCCTGTTGTTACAAGACTTTCTTGAGACACTCAGTTACTTTCTCATTCATGCGTCTGTTAATAAAGGGGTGTGCAGTGTTCTTTTATTACTTTAAGAAGTCTGCAATTTAAAGAACATCATAAAATTGTAGTAAAATATCAATTATGTAACCTTAAGTTTATGGGGAGTGTTTTGGAAATATTACTAGCTTTTCTTCCAACTCTTATAAAACATCTAGATGATGCTGTGCAGTTGTCAAGGTTATGCTACAACTACCCTGTAATTCAGAATTACTACACCAGTCGTCGGCAGAAGTGTGAGCGTGCATCAAGGTATAGTACGTCCAGAGCCTTCAAAAACCGTTTTAGAGGTTACTTGTATAAGAAATCAAAGCTTTCTCAGAGTAGAATTTATTATGTTAGAAAAGATTAAGGGGTGGAATTCTCAGTAAAGTATATGAATTTGTCACCAGCATTACTATTTTAGTTGTAGTGTTTGCTTGACCTACTGTTTACATCTTTGTTTTAGAATTTGAATATAGCTATTTACTTAATTTCCTAAATCTGTTTACCATGTGATTGATTTATTGGAGGAGATTCTATAATTTAAGTATACATTTTTCCTGAGTATTCTTATTCAGAAGAAGACTTGAAGCAGCTGATATTAAAGCTGAAAATATATCATGTTAGTTATTTTACATTCTTTGCATTAACATTTGCATTTTAGCACTACATCCATTGTTTTCTTTATTGTCTCTATCTCTGTTTTCTTTAAGTATAAACTCCCCTTTCCCCTTAAATACATATGTGGTTGGGTCCTTTGAAATAAAGATATAAAAGTAATGAAAAAAGAGTAATGTTTTACAGAAGAGTAGTGTTTTACAGCCATGACTCTACCTTGGAATTATAAATAGCCTTCTTCCTCAAGTTGGAATGACAGAATTGTAGAGTGGATTATAACATTTAGAGCAATTATTCCCAAACCTTGATTCCAGGTTTGTTGTCAGAATCACTTGGAAACCTGTACAAAGTTGTGCATAGTTAGAGGATCCAGAATCTAATCTAGGATTAGATTAGAATAACTAATAACTAATCTAGGATAGTGAGCATGGACTTGGGAAATTTATAAGATATATGTAAAATTTCTAGATCTGTTATTTCCTAAGTGTATGTCCTTGAGCAGGTTGGATAAACTTTCTAATCCTATTTGTCACAAATTATAAAGTCAATATAAAGTAAATAAGATGAAATAAAATATAAGGAAGGTACTTCTTTCAATGCCTTATTCAAGAAAATTTCATCCACTAAGTAGTAACTGCTATTGCTGTTACTAATATTAGATGAGGAAACAGACAAGGTCAGTATCTGCTTATCACCTGTATGTGCTCAATAATATATATTAGGAGGGAATTAATGAGGTTTAAAAGCTAGTCCAGGTGGTAAAACTGAAAGTAAAACTTTTTGACTTTGAACTACGGTATTTATTTTCTCTATACGGAGATGTCATGCTCTTTGGTAGTTTGCTCAAGGTGGTAAAAAGTAAACAGCATTTTGCTGACTGGACCACTTTGTTTCCTGGAGCCTGACCTTTCACTAACTGACTTGGCTAATAACCAAACGTGAGGCTTCTTCAGGGTTTATCTGACTAACTTTACTTGATGTCCGGATTTCTCATGATGGGATCCTGTCCTCAAATTTCTTCTGCGTTTGATAGTTGAGATCATTACTTTTAAGAGTATGGTGCTGGTTGTTTTGATAATAATAATTAGGACTAATGCTCAGTATCTTTGACGTTGCCCTTATTGCAGAGAGAAGTGGAACCCTGATTGCTTGATGATT
This sequence comes from Nanger dama, assembly GCA_917880005.1. NCBI lineage: Eukaryota > Metazoa > Chordata > Mammalia > Artiodactyla > Bovidae > Nanger > Nanger dama. Next base: position 240,941 of record CAKJTW010000097.1, on the reverse strand, counting down.
GATGGAATGATTTCTCAGTTAGGAGATCGAGTAGAGAAGTTGTGGAAACGGGATGAAGGAGGCACAGGAAAATACCCTCCTACTAGTCTACATGTAGGTTTGCAATAACATGATATCATTTAGTCTCAAAAGTTGGGCTGGGAGGGGGAGGAATGCCTAATTGGATTTTTCATACCTGGCATGGGCTTGGGAAAAACAAGGGACGAAAATGAATGAATATGTAAAATGCACTACATTTTTTTTTGATAGGCGTTACTTGACATATACCTACTAGACAACATTACTGAAGCAAGCAAGCATTCTGTTGTATCCTTTAAAATTTTATCAAACAATTCACATATTACCAAAATCATACAATGTCAGAGTAGTAGGACCCTTATGCATCTAATCCAATCTCAATTTCACATTTGAATTAGTTTTAAAGGAGAGATTCTTAATCCAGGACCTGTTGGTTGGATTCAGATGGTCTTTTGTTAACCTTGAAACTATGCAAAATGTTTATGTTTATTTTTCTAGAGATACAGTTCTTGGCTTTCATCAGACTCAAATGTGTCCAAGACTTTCCCAACGTTAAAGACAGCTCTAGAACATTGCTAGCAGGTGGTCATTCTCTGTGAGATTTTATGTGATGGATGGGAATGCATTAATTAATGCATTAGCTTAAATTACCTAGGTAGGCCTTGTGGTCTCTTAAAGAAGATTTTTGTCCTAATGTCTATTTCTTAGTCAAAATGCATAGTTTTATTCATACTTTCTAAAATAAACACTGCGTTTGCTTAAAGTGCCAGGGTTTGTTGGATAATCGGAATTTCACCTGTGGCTTTGTTTCTTAAATTTGTTAATCTGCTACCTTCGGTGAAGAAAGTACGCTTTAGTTCATCTCCTTGTGGTGCCTGTGTGCTAAGTCGCTTCAGTCGCGTGTGACCCTATGAAGTGTAGCCCACCAGGCTGCTCTGTCCGTGGGGATCCTCTAGGCAAGAGTACTGGAGTGGGTTGCCATTTCTTCCTCCAGGGGACAAAGTATCTTTGTGGTGGTACTTAATACAGCATGCATAAAGTTTGCTGTGGGGTTGGCTCTACCGACATGTAATAAAACTGTCTTATGCCTTTTTTCTGATACCTTCTATTGTTACCTATTGCAGATATATGTGTAGGAGTTTTTCTTTTTGTCTATTGTCCTTAATCCTCTTTTTTAAAAAGACTATTTATTTGCTACTTGATATTATGTATTCCTTTCCAAACAAAACGGATACTTCCATTGAATCATTTCCAACTGCCTTTGCCATTTCTTGGGGCCAGGTTAAACTTATTCAAGGATTTTGGCTGATAGATCATAATGACTATGAGGTAAGTCTGTATAGTTCCTTTAGAATGTTAAGCTTTTGTAAACTGTTAGAATTTTAAGAAAAATGCATTTAATATTAAAGATATGACACAGTCTACTTCCGGAGGTATTTTAAGGATTCAGTTTAATCAGTACCTTCACCAAGTACCATTTCAGGCACCAAGAATATACAAAGATAAAATAGTTTAGAACCCCAAGAACCTTATTGTCTAAAGAAGGAAACATAACAAACAATTACCAGTAGTGCAAATATAGTGATTTTTATGTTACAGATATATTTGGTGTGTTGGGTGAACCAGAGAAGCCAGAATTTGACATTGATATATGAAATTGGTGATGGAAAGATTTTATATGCTCAGTTGACAAGATCTCAAAAGTATGAGGCTTTTGAGAAGGCTTTTATTTAAAATAAAATATATAGTAAAGTAGATATTTTCAGATATATTTAAACTGGTTTTAGTTTAATTTGTGTAGGTTTAGTATTGCGTTGTTTTTTTTTTTCCAAAGTGCAAAGCATTATATTCAATTTACCAATTTTCATTGTCATTTTTGCAGAGTGGTTTGGATCTTCTGTTTCACCCGGCTACTGCAAAACCTGTGTCATGGCAACATTCAAAGATTATTGAAGCCTTCATGAGTCACGGTGAGCACAGACAAGCCCTCAGATACATTCAGACAATGAAGCCAACAGTGTCCAGTGGTAGAGATGTAATTCTTCACCTCACTGTTTTGCTGTTTAATAGGTAAGTACCTGTTTTGAAAGTACAGTTGAACTCTTGGCTGTGTATTAATAAAATGGAACTGATGAAATAGAGCAATATGTATTTTGACTTGGTTGCATTGCACAGTATTCTTATGTTCTTCATTTTACATCATTGAGAAGAATGTAAAACATCCTTTACCTAGAATAAGATGAATAAAAGAAGTAATGAGTAAACGGGGAAATCAGACTGAGGTTTAAAAATTATGTTGGTTTCTACCTGGCAGCATTGACAGTTTTCCCGTTGGATGGTTGAGGTTTGATTATGCCAAGAAGCAGCCAGAAATAAATTATATTCTTTGAAGGTATATTCCAGTGATAGTACTCTGATATTTTTGTTAGTCTTGATTGCTTGGGTATTGCAGTTCTTTAATTTTGTTGTTGCATTATAGCAATACACAGTTCTTATAATAATTATATATGTCATGTATATATTGACAATTAAGTGGCATGATTGGAAATACAGTGGTCTGGTTATTGGGTTTTCTTCATACCTAGGTAGTTGGGAAACTTGTTTGGGACTGGAATTGTAACTATTTTTATTTAATTCATACTAGTTTTTGTTGAATCTTATTGGTAGAGTCATTTTATATTTTCTTTATATATTTAAAAATTTGCCATTTCTCACCACAAGTTGTCATTTATGAACCATACAGCTTTGAGGAAAGAGGATTGGATCTTTATATTTCAGACAGATCTGTAGTTTAATGATAGACTTGTTAGACACCGAAACTTACAGTGTCCTCCAAAGTAATGAACTGCTAAAGTACTTAAAGTATTTGGCTCAGCTGATTAAATCAAGAATGAATGTAAGAAGCAAAACTTAAAGAAGCTAAAGAACATAAATGTTTAATAAATGGATTAAAGAGTTCTAGTGCTTGATAATGTTTACAATAATGCATCCTTTTTATAATGTAATTTCAAAATTGTATTTCTCAAGTACAGTAAAGCCTTGGTTATCTAGTCTCTAGAAAAATAGCATCATTAAGTGTCCTTTACAGCAAGTGCAGAAGTTAAAACAAAGGGCCACTCAGAATGCCATTTGTGAGATAGCATGTTTTCAAATTCAATAAATGTTTAAAATAATTACTGAGGTGGTGTTCGGTTTTCTAGCTGTTGTGTGAATTTATATTAATCTACATTTTAAAATGACAATATTGGAATAGTTACTGATTGTAACAGTTGACAGTCTTTGGACTCAGATCTGAATTTATACCTGAATTCTGCTACATTCTGAAATATGATCAGAAGCAGTTAAATTACCCTTTCTGAGCCCAGGTTTCCTCCTGGGTTAATAATGACTGCTTTGCAACATTTTGAGGTTTAGTTAAATGGCATAAGCACTTTGCAGTTGCAAGTAGTAAATCATTAGTAAATGGTGGTGAAAGTAAAAGTTGCTCAGGTGTGTCTGACTCCTTGAGACCAATGGACTGTAGCTTGGCAGGCTCCTCTGTCTGTGGAATTCTCCAGGCAAGAGTACTGGAGTGGGTAGCCGTTCCCTTCTCCAGGGGATCTTCCCACCACATATTACATATAGCATATATATAATATTTTATATATGTGCGACCCCGTGGACTGTAGCCTGTCAGGCTCCTTTGTCCATGGAGTTTTCCAGGCCAGAATACTGGAGTGGGTGTCTGTTCACTTCTCCAGGTGATCTTCCCAACCCAGGGATTGAACCTAGGTCTCCCGCATTCTAGGTGGATTCTTTACCATCTCAGTCACCAGGGAAGCTTATATGTATATAGGCTGGGGGAAGAGGGGCAAGAATATTGCTCTTTTGCTTTTGAATAGTAAGATATTTACATGCTTTTTTCTAAAATTACAAAAGGTTGCACAGGAAATTCCTAGCCTCCTAAGCTTCCTCACAGTACCCAAACAGTGTTAATAATGTCTAGTGCATCTTTCCTCAGACATTCTGGGACATACTAAGCAAATGCACATGTATGTCATTGCCACTCCTCCTCCCTTTTAAAAAATACATGCTGTCATCCGTCTGCAGCATATTTTTAAAAGTTATTTAGTTTGGAATTCATTTCCTGAGAGTACATAAAGAGTGTCCTTATTTTAATCATTGCATGATAGTTCATCATGTGGATGTACCAGTATTTGTTTAACTGCCTTCGCTTAGTGAACACGTGGCTGGTTTTAATCTTATGCCATTTCAAACACTGCCATGTATGAGTAACCACCCATTTTATACAGGTGCAAATTTATTTTGTAAAATCCTGGGAGTAGAATTACTGAGTGAAAAGTGTAAGCGTTAGTCACTCAGTCGTGTTGGACTCTGTGTGACCCCATGGACTGTAGCCTGCCAGACTCCACCATCCAGGGAATTCTCCAGGCAGGAGTACTGGAGTGGGTTGCCATTTCCTCTCCAACTGGGTGAAAGGATATTTGCAATTTTAATTTTGATAAGGCATATTGCCTTCCATGTATGTCTCACTTTGTGTTATACCCTTTAGTTAGACATTTATCCAGTTGATTGGTGAAAATGGTAATATTAATGTGATTAGTCTCACTATAAGAATAGAACGCATTTTTTCATGAAGAGCTATGAAGTTAGAATTGCCAGTGTTTTATGACTCTGTCTCTTCTGTTTGAATATTATTTAATCCTCTCGCTGTTTCTGTTACTACTTTGTGATTTTTTTTTATGATTTTAATTTTTGATGCAGCTGAAATTTATTTTGGTTCAAGCATTTTGTAAGCAGATTCCAGAATACGCAGAAGTAGAATAGTACTATAGTACTATGAAAATTCCATATACCCATCCTACATCAGATTTAACAGATACAAGATTTTATTATACCCACTTCATCTATTTCTTTATATTAAAATTAATGATTAGATGTTCATTCATCTTCATTATCTATTTTTCTTCCTGTAGGAATGGTGTGCTCATTTTTAACACTCTTGGATTTTTGATTTGGGGATAAAAAAACTACCTCTCTTAGATACTCAGGTTATAACAATCACACTGTCATGCCTGTCCTGGTAGAAAAAGGAGTGCAAGGCAGTTTCAGATGTAGATTTTTAGGTAATACCTCTAAATGTTTTACTTATTTGCACTATTGTTTTTATAAGTTTTGTAGAATATATAAAATATTCTAGTCAAACAATAAAAATTTTAGGGTCCTGAACTGCCAACAGTGGGATTTGCTTCCCCAAGAAACATTGTATCTACTGAAAGTCTGGGACAGTGCTTCTAAAATTTCCTCAGGTGCATTTTCATTATAAGTACTAATTGCTGTAACTTGGTTCATGTATTCTGTGTTTTTTATGCATGTCAGTTATTTATTTACAAGTCGTTATTTCAATTTTTGTGATTTTTGCAATAAAAACTATAGTTAAAGCTTTTGGTAGGGGGTGTTGTGCCTGTTCTTAGCTGTGGCAAGTGCGATCTACTTCCCTTACCAGGAATGGAACCTGGACTTCCTGCACAGGAAACGCAGAGTCTTAGCCACTGGACTATTAAAATCAAAATTACCTATTCACTTAAAATTAGGAATGATGACTTAAAAAAAAAATTCCTATCTGCTTGCCGTTTTTCATTCTAGTCCTCCTTCTGCCTTGACACTTATCAGTCCTTCCAAAAATTCTACATGTGAGACTAATTGTTAGTTTGTGTCTTTGAAGACATTTTGTTATTTATAAAAATACATAAAGACTTAGAGGCTTTGTTTATTGGTTAATTTTTAGAAATTGTTATTATTCATGTTTTATTTTTACTTATCAGTGTATCATGAGACACATTGCTTCATTTAATGACCTATTGCTCACAGAAGGGTGTTTCAGCAGCCCCACTTGGTTTCTAAAACTGTCTGATTTGACGATCTCCAATCAGATCTTGCTGTAGATAAGCCACAATCTTACTAAGAAGATTTGCTAAGCTAAGTCCTCTACTTTCCTATAAAGATGGTATGCTGTTTCTGTCTGTAGGTCTTTGCTCATTTTCTTTTCTACTCTTCTCATGCTCGGTGTCACTTTCTTAGGAACCTCACTTGAATATTTCAGTTCTGTCCAGATCGCATAGATTTTTGACTTCTTGAACTCTTGGGTTCAGATGGTCCCTGACTTAACAATGCTTCAACTTATAATTTTTCAACTTTAGAATGGTGCAAAGCAATATGCATATATGAAGTAGTAACCATAGTTTGAATTTTGGTCTTTTCCTAAGTTAACTATATGCAGTGTGATTTTCTCTTAATGATGCTGGGCATCGACAGTGAGCTGCAGCTCCCATTTACCCACATGATCATGAGAATAGACAACTCATACACTCAAAACCATTCTCTGTCCATGCAACAATTCTGTTTTTTTATTTTCAGTGGAATATTAGATAAATTACATGGAATAGTCAACATTTTTTCATAAAGTATTTAAAGCTGCCTTATTTTCTTTACTACTTCACAATGATTAGTATTCAATAAAATTTTAAAGTACTTTTGAATAATATGTACATAGTATCTTTTGGGGCTTCCCAGATGGCTCACTGGTAAAGAATCCACCTACAGTGCAAGAGAGGAGGAGTTTGATCCTTGGGTCAGGAAGATCCCCTGGAGGAGAAAACAGCAGCTCACTGCAATGTTCTTGCCTGGGAAATCCCATGGATGGAGGAGCCTTGCAGGCTACAGTCCATGTTGGTCGCAAGGAGTCAGGCACAACTAAGATGCACGCAGAAAGTGTCTTTGGGATTCTTCAGGTGGATGTCTTGTTTCGAACATTTTAAATAGCTTTTCCAAAACTAAACTTCAATAAATATTGGTTTCAGGTGCATGGTGGAGGCCTGGACTTTACTGCGACAGCATTCTAATAGGTTGAATATAGAGGAGCTGCTCAAGCATACATATGAAGTCTGTCAGGAGATGGGCTTAATGGAGGATTTACTGAAGCTACCATTCACAGACACTGAGCAGGCAAGGATTTGTCAGTGTAAACTTGTATCTGGAAATTCAGGATAAGTTAATAGCTTACAAATCTATTTTGTTCTTTCTAGGAGTGTTTGGTGAGATTTTTACAGTCCAGTGCGAGTGTTCAGAATCATGAATTCCTTTTAGTTCACCATTTGCAGCGTGCCAATTATATTCCTGCCTTGAAGCTGAATCAGACTCTGAAGATTAATCTGATGGTACAGTTGAACTTGTTTTATTATGGGAGAACAAGAGAATAGGGAAAACAGATGACTTCATTATATAAGAGCTTTGTATAATCTTGAATTTAGAAAATCCTCACTTTCTGTAGCAGAATTGACAAACAGGATGTTGTTACTTATCAGTTCTTTTATATGTGCCATTTCTATTAAGGTGTCTGTGCATAGTCTTGCCAGATTAACTACTTTACTCAGGAAAATAACAATTGGTAGAGGACAACAGTAGGAAATAAATAGTGCAAAAAGCATGGACTTTAGGGGTTGGACTAATTGTTCATTGGCTCTCTGTGCTTGGACACACTCTGAACCTTGGTTTCCTTAATTGTAAAATGACAGTATCTTTTGTGAGGATGAACAGAGGTGTGTGTGCTGGGACATGTTGCTTAGTAAATGAAAATCATTGCTTTTATTAGTTGTAAATAATCAAGGCTGGGAAGGAGAGACTTGGAATTTATTGATGGGTAAGAATTGATGAAGCAGTTAGGTTGTGTGTATGATGTCTTTGGTTTGGAAGAATGGGTATGTAGAAAGGAAGATATTCTTGTGTATTCGTAATTATATTTTAAATAGTAAATAGTAGACATAGCACCTAACATTTTTGAAGATTAAATTTTTACCAGTTCTGTTATGTTCTGTAGAATGATCGTGATCCTCGTTTGCGAGAGAGATCAGTGACTCGAAATTCTATAATAGACCAATATGGGAAAATTCTTCCTAGAGTCCAGCGAAAATTAGCCATTGAGCGAGCAAAGCCTTACCATCTGTCAGCATCATCAGTTTTTCGAGAAGGTAAGATTTCATTGAAAAATGTCCTAAAATATTGTGCTAGAAAAGATTGAATGATTATCTTCTGAAACCTCTGTTATCTTCTGTGTAGCTCAGTTTTGCTTTGATTCATCACAGTGATGCTTTGTGGTTTTGTTTGTTTGTTTATTGGTTGTTCTACCCCAAGAAATCAAAAGCTTCCTTGGAACTTTTAAACTTTCTGGTTTATTTAGTACAGAGTGACAGAACTCTCTTGATTTCATTTGAAGACTGCTGACTTTTAGAAAACACGTAGACTAATTATTTCACCATCTCCTAAAAGCCAAAGTTGTTAAATTTCTGCACATATATTGCTAAGCCAAATATAATTTGAACTACTCATGTTTTGTTTTCTCCAATTACTTTGCCATATTAGTCTATCTACTTTAAAATCCTAGTGTTAGAGATGAAATTAAATACTACCTTTTTTGTTTCACAGTTTCTAGACCAAAACCATTATCAGCAGTTCCAAAGCAGGCTGTAACCGGGACTGTGTTAACAAGATCTGCGTTCATCAATAACGTGTTATCTAAAATTGGAGAGGTCTGGGCAAGTAATGAACCTGAAAACAGCATCTCTGTCTACAATAGGTATGTTTTTCTTACACCTTTTATAATCATGCTACTTCCTAATCTTCCCTGGGTTATCAGCTGCATTCATAAACATCCAGACTTAGAGCTTATTAGTGTATGTAGGAAAAATGTTTTGTGTTGTCTACTTTTCTTGCAAGAAGAACATCCTTTGTTCTTAAATTTGAAACCAGTTATGTTCATTGTTATTTGTAAGTAAGCAGAATATACATGGTAAAAAAAAGGTAGTCCCCTTCCCATCTAACCTCACCTTCTTACAGTGTTCGTATTGATAATTTAGTCTTCTTTGTGATACATAATCAAAAGTTAAATTTTCATTTTCTCTGTAGTCCTAAAGTAGAGGAAGCCTCTCCTGTAGCATATTCTCTCCCAGGTCCAGAGCTGCCTGAGGCATTTGTTGGAACACCAATTACAAAGGCATCACAAAGAATTTCTAGGTAAAAATTTATTTAATCACTTTTAAAAGACAGTGTTAGACAAGACTTACACTGATACGATATTTCTCTTAATTTCACTTACTTCACCGAGAAATGGTATTCTCTAGGTTCATCCATGTTGCTTACAAATGGCAATATTTCATTCCTTTTGTTGACTAATTCCATTATATATATATGTATGTATATTATATATACATGTCCATTATATTTTTTTAAGGAAGCTCCATTCTGTTTTCCATAGTGACTATACCAATTTATATTCCCACCAGCAGTGTAAGAGGGTTCTCAGTTCTCCATACTCTCTTTAGCTTTTATTATTTGAAGACTTCTTGATGATAGTCTGACCAGTGTGAGATGATACTTAATAATTACACTATAATTTTAAAATTAAGTTTGAAGTCTTCATAAATACTGTTTTAAATTATTGAAGGAATTTTTAATGCTTCCTTTAAAAAAATAATTTGGGCAGTTTTATAGTAATTTTAAGGAATTTTACATCATCAGATAATCTACTTAGAATTTTGGTTAATGATTTCAGAGTGCTTAAAGGAAAGCAAACTTTGTTGTATTAGAATCATAAGCAAAATAAATTATTAATTTGTTTTCTTTAATCTCTCTGATTCAGACCCATGAATGAAGGTTATTTTTTGTAAATCCCAGCTAATCTTGGTTGGCTTCTAAAAACTTGCTCCTATTTTACTGAGCATACTAAAATGTCTTAAGTGGCTTTAGTATAATAATAGTTTTATTTCTTAAGCCTATGGTTATTAAAATAGTAAATAGTTAAATTAAACTTTTGTATCCAGGATGGAACTGTGGTTGTTTATTTTATTTAAGGCATTGGAGAGTGGAGAAGTGTTCATAATCATTAATAGCGGAGTACAAAAAGTATCTCTTAATGTGATGATTCTTTCTCTTTAATAATATGACCATAATTGTTGAAAAATTTTGATTTTTACAGTTTATCCGTGTCAAAATGACATAATTTTGTTGAAATAGTTTTGATACTAAGAATAAAGGTACTCAAAATAAGTTAATAACTTAAAAACAATTGGGTTTAACCCATTTTGTCATGTATATAATGGACATGTTTTCAAATCATGAAAGGATTTTCCCTTTTTGGGTTAGATTTTATTAAATTGAGGTTCTTTTCCTTTATTACCATAAGGAGATGGTGAGAAGGTTGCTTCAAATAGAAGTCATTATCACTGACATGGTTTTTTTACCAATAGTTTTGGTTTTTTCCCACAAGTCACTTTATCTCAGGTCCTTTGTACTTGAAAGTGAAAGTGAAGTTGCTCTGTCGTGTCCGACTTTTTGCAGCTCCATGGACTGTAGCTCACCAGGCTCCTCCACCTATGGAATTTTCCAGGCATGAACACTGGAGTGGATTGCCATTTCCTTTGGCCAGGAGATCTTCCCGACCCAGGGATTGAACCCGGGTCTCCCTCATTGTAGGCAGCCGCTTTACCATTGAATAGTCTGCAGTTCAAGAAGGGAGAGATAATAAGTGTTCAGGCCTACTAATGGCCTAAGGACTATTATGAGAATCCTTTAAAGCCAGTGTTAACACATACGGAATAGAGCTGATTGAGGTGTGAATATTTACCTTTTATAAAAATCATTCCGCTTCTTGCTTCAATATTTTTCAAATTGGGTGTGCGTTAGTGTAAGTAAAATTTAATGGATTGTGGCTTAGCAAAGATAATATCAATGGGCACTGAATATAGTAAGGCTAAATGCCATTTTATGTAATTCATGTTTTGTATATATGTATAATCTAAAATGCTTTACCTACTTGGATCGTGGTCAAAAAGTTGTTGAGGAAATAAAAGACCTAATGTGATATTTAATACTTCAGAAAACAATCAAAAAAATTTCTTATATCTTTTTAAAATATAACTTAAACACGTCAAGTCTTATTAGTATAAGAATTTTGCTTTTACTCAGTAGGTATACCACTTGTTGCACAGACCTTGCTTCTGAGAAAAAATCTTTCCTAAATAGGTACCTTAAACATAAATTTCAGCCTAATGCAAGGCATTTAACAAAATACCTATTTGGGATAGCTCAATAAAAAAGTGAGCAAAAGTTTACAAATATATAATTTGAATGCAGATGAAGTAGAGAAGGAAAGAATCAGAAGACAACAGAGAAAGAAATGTCTAGCAACCTGACTGAATATTCTTGGTTTGGTGGAAATCTCAGAGCTGTGCTTAGTACAGAATAACAAATGCAAAGATACTGTATTTAGAGGAAGAAAATACTTCCTGTAAATATTTCCCCACCACATAATACGTTATTTTGAAGCACCTGTGATTTCTGTTGGTCTGCCATCTCTTGCAGCAAAAATCTTGAACTTAAAGGATAAAATGGCAAAGAAGGCATAGCAGCAAGAAATTATTATTTCTGGGCACCAAACTTACTTTTCTGGTTATTCTCAGCTGAATCACATAGGCATCTTGGGGTAGTGTTTTTGTTGCTAGGATTGTAGATGTAAAATAAACTATTAGGAAATTGAGAAAGGAGTGACTGTATGTTTATAAATGGTCCACAAAAATCGTAATCTGAAAATTTTATTTCACCTTCCTTTATTTATTTGTAAATTAGGTTTTTAAGCTGTTTGGACTATGCATACTTAATAGAAGTCATCAATGAGATCATTTTTATCATCTGATATGATAAGAATGTCCAGGACACTGTAGGAAAAAAACCATTGAGTATAGTCCGGGGATTCTCTTTTGCTACTAACCTCATTAATTTGAGAAAATTAACATTTCCTTTGGTTGCTAAGTATAGTGATCAGAACCTAAAGGTAAATAAACCAGTATTCATTATGTACATTTCATGTAGGTGAAAGGAATTTCTACTTTGATGAAAGTGAATTGTAGTGAATGGCTTGCTAGGGAAGGGTTACACTGTTTTCTTGAGTGCTTGAATCATTAACAGTTTGTCTTCATTTGAAAATAAATGGTTGGCACATAGAGGGGTTCAATTGGTTAAGGGAGGGAGGAGGGCTGTAACTCCTTTTGAGGGAGTGGGGAGCATGATCGGAGAAGGAAATGGCAATCCACTCCAGTAGTCTTGCCTGGAAAATCCCATGGCTGGAGGAACCTGGTAGGCTGCGGTCCATGGGGTCTCGAAAAGAGTCGGACACGACTGAGTGACTTCACTTTCACTTTTCCATTGGAGAAGGAAATGGCAACCAACTCCAGTATTCTTGCCTGGAGAATCCCGGGGACAGAGGAGCCTGGTGGGCTGCCATCTATGGTGTCGCAGAGTGTTGGGCGTGGCTGAAGTGACGCAGCAGCAGCAGCAGCAGCAGTGGGAGCATGATCAAATTGCTGTCTAGGTTTCATAATTCTCTTTTTTCACTACTGAGTTAATTCCGATTTTTGAAACTAAGGGTGACATTACAGATAGTAATATACTTGTCTGAATTTATATTTTCATATGGTTATCATATTTACCAGTGAATATAGAAGTTTGCATAATTAAATAGGATACTAATTTTTTTTTTTTCTTCAGTATAACTCAAAATATGTTAACAGGATTTTTCTATTTATATGTATACTGTGATTACAGACTGCTGGATTTGGTTGTTCATCCTGTCCCCCAGCCCTCTCAGTGTTTGGAGTTTATTCAGCAAAGCCCCACAAGGTCTCCTTGGTCCCTGGCATCTAGTTCATTGCCAGTAAGTTCACAATTAAAAGGATCACGTCAGAATGCCTCCAGGGCTTCAGAATTACATTTACTTGAAACTCCTCTTGTTGTTAAGGTAAGTATTATATTACATATCTAGCATCTGGTATTCATAGTGAAGCTAGGAAGTTCCTTACAAATACCAGAGAGAAATGAAACTATTTATAATCGACATCTCTGGGTAATAGGGGTTTTAAGCCTTTATTTTCCCTTTTTCTGTGGATATGTTTCCAAATGCTTACTGTATTATAAATCAGCCTTTTGTCTTTGAAAAATGCTTTCATGTTCTTGTTGTGTTTTTTTTTTTCTGATAGCATTTTGCTATTCTTTCATCAAATACTTTCTCATTCTTAACATTTCTTTAAGCTTTATTTTAAAGTTCCAGCTCCTTCAGTAAAATTATAAAGTGTTACTCTTTCCTACTATCAGTAGGAAATTGCTTTTTCCTTCACCCTTTCTGATAAATTACTAGCAGAGAAACCACAGCTAAACTTGTGATGACTGGTAACGGTGGATTGTTACTTTCCTGTTGGAAAGTCATTTTCACATATGTTCTCTGCAAGTTCCTTGTCCAGTATTCTGGATTGAGTCCCAGAACTTTTTTATTTTTTTCCTTAATTGTTTCTGGATTTCCAGCATTTAAAGTGAAGCCAAGGAATTCTTATTTTTCAAACTGGATAAAAGATACTTCAATAAATGCTATTCCTAAAATAGTTATTAAAATAAATTGAAAAGGTGGTTGCTAAGATTAAGTTCCTAATATTTAATATCCAGTATAGTATTTCTAACTTTTTTCTTCTATAGAAAACACTCATATTTTATATAATCTGCTATTAAGTTCAAATGAAATTAAATGAGGGAGTAATTTTGTACTTGCTACCAAAAAGAATCTAGGAAAAAAGTAATATAATCTTAGGATGGATCTAATGGAATTTAATAATCTAATAGGACCCAGTAATTTGTTTATGAGTCCTTTAGAGGAGAGGTTAAGTTAGGAAATTGTTTTTGCTAACTAGTTCATCTGCTAATTATTTGTAATCATTGTAGTAAACCGTCAGAATTCTCATAAGTCAGTCAGTTACTATTGGATTCATGTAATGGAATTACATTTTTTCTAAAACATTCTTAAAGTCAATCTTATTAATTTAGATTAGCTTGCTATAATTAAACTAGATTCTGTTCATCACACAGTATCATCTCTTTTACCTACTGAAGTTTTCCAAGCAACCGTTAAATAATTTATCTTATATCAGCACTTTATTTTTAAGTTGAACTTAAACCTAGGAATAATCAAGGTTTAGAATGATTATGGATGCAATTTTATGTTTTGTAGCCTTATAAATAGAAAGCTCTGAGTAGAATTGTATGTTTTCTTTCCAGTAATCTATAATAATACTCACTGATGTTTTTATTGGAGATGAGAATACAGCCATCATTGCCACTCGTTTGGCTCTGTCTATCCTTACGCGAGTGTCTTTTACAAACACTAATGGTGAACTCCGTTTACTCTGTGTCATAGAAAGCTAAGACTTTGGCTATGTCAGTTACTTCCTCTGGATTTGCCGAGTTCACGCCTCAGTCCATCCTAAGGTCTGGCCTTCGAACGACACCTTTAGCATCTCCCTCTCTGTCGCCTGGAAGATCTCTTAGCCCTCCTTTACGACTCAAAGAAACTAGAATTTCGTTCATGGAAGAAGGCATAACCACGAAATGGACTGCTGGAGTGAGTTTGATAATAGTTGGAACAAAAGGACTTCTTAATAATATATTAAGCGCCTATCAGTGTAAATGATATCGCTATAGATTTTTATATACAGTTTTACAAATAGTCATAAAATCAGAAAACATTAATTCAGAGAGAAACTTTAGGGCCTTGGCTAAGCCAAACCTGTCATTTACAGGTGAAGAAAATAGGACTAGAAGCACCAAGTTAAATTGTCTGTAACCACATAGTTACTTGATGGAAGAAACAGGACTGGGATTAAGATCCATGGTTGGTTTTGTTTGTTTGCTTTGTGCTGTCTTTGTTTTTTAACCTGTATTGCACTGCTGCTCTCAGTAAGTTCCTAGTTTGTTGTCTGTTTGGGAGGGTATGTCTGTAGAGCTTCACTGTAGGGTAATAGGAGCCAATTGGTGGTTATTGGGCATCTTGCCTATTCTGTATTTTAGTCTTTTGGAAGTACTAATCTATTACCAATTAGAGACTCATTAACAGTCATTAACTTTTAATCATCAGTCTGAGGAGAATGAATTGAGAGTAAGTAAATTTTGATGGAGAAAAGAATTTGGAGATAAACAGCATGGAAAGGGTGGGTATGATTGGGATGGATAAGTTAGACTTAACTGATTTTTAAAATTTTTTTTCTCCAAATCTTTACTTGATAGACTGTAGATGGCAGCAAAGCAAAAACATGTATTACTACATCTTTACATGAATGTGGAGCTCCAGCAGAAACTGAATGGCTGAAGAACAAAGATAAGACAACATCTTTTCCCCTGGATAGCCCTGAAAAGGAGCATCAAGAAATGGATATCAGATCCCAGGATACAACTTCACAAAGTTTGGAGAAACTGGATGTGAGCGTAGAAAATAGCAATACTTCCACCAAATCAGACCAGACTACCTTAGAGTATCAGGATGCTCCATTACCAGAAGACTTTGAAGATATGTTGATAGCCTCTAAGTCAGTGAGCTCTTGCACTGAACTGATTACTAATTTAACTGAACAGACTGAGAAGAACAGTGAAGATACATTTGAACCAGGAGTGACTCCTCCAGAGCCAGAGAAACAAATGGGTAAGGACTCATCCCAGATATTCAAAATGGCCATCGATATCCTTCAGTAAAATTTGGAATAGAAGTTTTTCTACCATAAGAAAAGCAACAGGGTTAAATAATTACCTGATCATAGCACAGTATGTTCTAGCCATGGTATACATATCTTTCCACTTACAAACTTTGATTTTATAAGTATGTATGAGATTTGAGAAGAGGAGAACTTAATATGTATTCTGTTTTCATTTGGAAATGAAATTTAGAAAAGAACAGTAATGATTAAGGAAGTACTGTCAAATGTCAGTGTTTAGGTATCACTGAAGGTCTTCCTGTAGTTATGAGAAATAATAATACTACCTTTACAGACTACATTAACTTATCCATCCAGCAGCCTCAACTTTCTAGAAAGCTGTTTAGAAAACAGGAAGTTCATTCTGCACTCCATCCCTACCTCCAAAATAATCTCTAGAAAGTGAAAATAAATGTCGAAAGACCCATGAATTTATTGTCTTTATATTCATTTATCAAAAAATGTTTGAGCCCCTAATCTTGTGCGATGGACAGGGTCCTGCTTTGTGTATGTGTTAGATATTAAGGATAAATAAAGTAGACGATAAAGAATAAAAATATGCTAGATGTTAAGGATAAACTAAGTAGATGTGGCACTTCCCTGCATGTAATGTAAAGTCTAGTGAGTGAGTGATAGTTGCTCAGACATACCTGACTCTTTGCAACCCCATGAACTGTAGCCTGCCAGGCTCCTCTGTCCATGGAATTATCCAGGCAAGATGACTGGAGTGGATTGTGCATTAAATCAAACAAGTGTGTAGAATGCAGTTTGATAAATGCTATGCTGGAGACACAGTAGGAACCAGTGGAACACAAGAAAGGGGAGAACTTTGCTTAGTTTGGTGGATCAGAAAACTTAGCCTGTTTTTATCTTTCTTACTCCTGCACAGATTTAACAAGCTTATTTAAAGATAATTCCTATCTTTAAATCTGTAAAACCAGTGTAAAACTGTGTGTCATAGTGGTTTCTTTGGGAAAATATTTTCTGCCTAAGCTAAACTAAGGTTTCTTAAAATGTGAATCCAGTGAAGTTGGGGCTAATGTTGTCTTTATTTGATAAACATACACATTATTAACTGGACATAGAACAACAGACTGGTTCCAAATAGGAAAAAGAGTACGTCAAGGCTGTATATTGTCACCCTGCTTATTTAACTTATATGCAGAGTACATCATGAGAAACACTGGCCTGGAAGAAGCACAAGTTGGAATCAAGATTGCCGGGAGAAATCTCAATCACCTCAGATATGCAGATGACACCACCCTTATGGCAGAAAGTGAAGAGGAACTAAAGAGCCTCTTGATGAAAGTGAAAGAGGAGAGTGAAAAAGTTGGCTTAAAGCTCAACATTCAGAAAATGAAGATCATGGCATCCGGTCCCATCACTTCATGGGAAATAGATGGAGAAACAGTGGAAACAGTGTCAGACTTTATTTTGGGGGGCTCGAAAATCACTGCAGATGGTTACTGCAGCCATGAAATTAAAAGACACTTACTCCTTGGAAGGAAAGTTATGACCAACCTAGATAGCATATTGAAAAGCAGATACATTACCTTGTCAACAAAGGTCTGTCTAGTCAAGGCTATGGTTTTTCCAGTAGTCATGTATGGATGTGAGAGTTGGACTGTGAAGAAAGCTGAGTGCTGAAGAATTGATGCTTTTGAACTGTGATGTTGGAGAAGACTCTTGAGAGTCTTTCGGAATGCAAGGAGATCCAACCAGTCCATCCTAAAGGAGATCCGTCCTGGGTGTTCATTGGAAGGACTGATGTTGAAGCTGAAACTCCAATACTTTGGCCACCTCATGCGAACAGTTGACTGATTGGAAAAGACCCTGATGCTGGGAGGGACTGGGGACAGGAGGAAAACTTGACTAGACGGACCTTTGTTGGCAAAGTAATGTCTCTCCTTTTAATATGCTGTCAGGGTTGGTCATAACTTTTCTTCCAAGGAGCAAGCATCTATTTATTTCATGGCTGCAGTCACCATCTGCAGTGATTTTGGAGCCCCCCAAATAAAAGTCTCTACTGTTTCCCCATCTATTTCCCATGAAGTGATGGGACTGGATGCCATGATCTTGGTTTTCTGAATGTTGAATTTTAAGCCAACTTTTTCTCTCTCTCCTGTTTCACTTTAATGAAGAAGCTCTTTAGTTCTTCACTTTCTGCCATAAGGATGGTGACATATGCATATCTGAGGTTATTGATATTTCTCCCAGCAATCTTCATTCCAGCTTGTGCTTCATCCAGCCCAGCATTTCTCATGATGTACTCTGCATATAAGTTAAATAAGCAAAGTGACAATATACAGCCTTGACTTACTCCTTTTCCTATTTGGAACCAGTCTGTTCCATGTCCACTTCTAACTTTTGCTTCCTGACCTACATATAGATTTCTCAAGAGGCAGGTCAGGTGGTCTGGTATTCTCATCTCTTTAAAAATTTTCCTGAGTTTGTTGTGGTCCACACAGTCAAAGGCTTTGGCATAGTCAATAAAGCAGAAATAGATGTTTTTCTGTAACTCTCTTGCTTTTTCGATGATCCAACAGATGTTGACAATTTGATCTCTGGGTCCTCTGACTTTTCTAAATCCAGTTTGAACATCTGGAATTCACAGTTCATGTATTGCTGAAGCCTGGCTTGAAGAATTTTGAGCATTACTTTACTAGTGTGTGAGATGAGTGCGGTTGTGTGGTAGTTTGAACATTCTTTTTGGCATTGCCTTTCTTTGGGATTATAATGAAAAGTGACCTTTTCCAGTCCCGTAGCCACTGCTGAGTTTTCCAGATTTACTAGTATATTGAAAGCACTTTCACAGCATCATCTTTTAGGATTTGAAATAGCTCAACTGGAATTCCATCACCTCCACTAGCTTTGTTTGTAGTGATGCTTCCTAAGGCCCACTCGACTTCACAGTCCAGGATGTCTGGCTCTAGATTTGTGATCACATCATCATGATTATCTTGGTCGTGGAAGATCTTTTTTGTGTAGTTCTTCTGTGTATTCTTGTCACCTCTTCTTAATATCTTCTGCTTCTGTTAGGCCCATACCTGTCCTTTATCGAGCCCATCTTTGCATGAAAATGTTCCCTTGCTATCTCTCATTTTCTAAAAGAGAACTCTGCTGCTGCTGCTAAATCGCTTCAGTCGTGTCCGACTCTGCGACCCCATAGACAGGGGCCCACTGTCTCTGGGATTCTCCAGGCAAGAACACTGGAGTGGGTTGCCATTTCCTTCTCCCCTGCATGAATGTGAAAAGTGAAAGTGAAGCCGCTCAGTCGTGCCCTACTCTTAGTGACCCCATGGACTGCAGCCCACCAGGCTCCTCCATCCATGGGATTCTCCAGGCAAGAGTACTGGAGTGCGGTGCCATTGCCTTCTCTAGTCTTCCCCATTCTATTGTTTTCCTCTATTTCTTTGCATTGATTACTGAGGAAGGCTTTCTTATCTCTCCTTGCTGTTCTTTGGAACTCTGCATTCAAATGGGTATATCTTTCCTTTTCTCCTTTGGTTTTCCACTTCTCTTCTTTTCACAGCTATTTGTAAGGCCTCCTCAGATAGCCATTTTGCCTTTTGCATTTCTTTTCCTTGGGGATGGTCTTGATCCCTGCTTCCTGAACAGTCTCGAAATTCTGTCCATAGTTCTTCAGGTACTCTATCAGGTCTAATTCCTTGAATCTATTTGTCACTTCCACTGTATAATCGTAATCTAAGAATTTAGAACTGTGTAAATAGCGTATCTTTAGAAGTTCACATACTCTTGATGTGCTGTGTTCCACTGAAATATTTGAATGGTAACTGTTTGATGAGGATGTTATTGGCAGTATTTTCACTCATTTCAGTTGCTCAGTCATGTCTGACTCTTTGCAATTCCATGGACCTCAGCACGCCAGTCTTCCCTGGCCATCAACTACTCAGTACTCAGTACACGCTACTCAGTGTTCAAACTCATTGAGTCAGTAATGCCATCCATCCATCTCACCCTCTATCATCCCTTTCTCCTACCTTCAGTCTTTCCCAGCTTCAGGGTCTTTTCACATGAGTCAGTTCTTCACATCAGGTGGCCAAAGTATTGGAGTTTCAGCTTCAGCATCTGTCCTTCCAATGAATATAGTGTTTTCATTGATTAGCCCTAAAGTGATGAAGCAGTCTCAAATAGACATTTTTATTGTTTTGTAGGGGGGATTATATAGCACAGACTTTAAAGTGAAATCAGCTAGATTTGAATCATACTAGCTCAACTAGTTGCTAACCCATAAGCCAGAAGTATTAGTTATGGATGAAAGAGGGGGTTGGGGTGGGATTTGGCCTAGGCTCAGAGAATTAGAAGGAACTGGTAGTCTGATGCCAAAGGAATAAACTAAAAGTATACAAAAAAGCAGACTTAACAACGTACTAAAAAGTAATAAGCCAAGACTGTAAGTAATTGCTAAACATTTAGTAAATATATATGTTCTTAACTGTATTATTTATAGGCACTTCAGAAGATGCAGAAACAAAGGATGGCTTAGTTGTGGAAGGTGTACTTTCAGAATTAAATCACTTAAGCCCCATTCAAGGAGTTGAAGCTTCTCTCTGTGTACCATCAGTCTGTGAAGAGTAAGTTTAGAAAATTTCAAATATTGATAAAGTTTAATGAAGCTGTGAAACAGTAGTAAATATTGATATTTGTTGCATGCATAGATTAACTCTTATTTAGATCTTTCTTTGTCTCTGTCATTTCCATTTTGGTACTGTATCTGTTATGTAAGAAATTCATTTGCACAAGTCAGTGTTATTTAGTAGTTATTATGAAATGATACCAGATGTTTCCTTAACATATAGACACATGATAAATTGAGGTAGAACTCTTTAGAATCACTAAAGAATATTATTTTTGTTGAAAAACAAAAGTTTCACTTATAGCCACACATTCTTCCATGCTCTCCTGCTTTCAGTGGTCTCAGAGTAATCTGGTATGTATCCTGAGGCACCAAGGCAGATCATAAGGGAGATGGTTCAAAGGCAGTATTGATCCTTGCCATTTGGTTGCTACAAGACTCAAGTTAGAAGTTGTTTTTCAGTGACAGCTTCAGCTATTACGCTCCCAGTTCTTCAGTTTCATTTAGCACTTACATATTCGGCCAGTATACTAGGGACGTAGGACAATGCTACTTAAAGTGTGGACTAGTAAAGTTGATGATAGTTACTGAAGATTTTATGGTCTGCAACAAGATAGCAGCTTCTATTAAAATACTTATCAATAGCCTTTTTGGAAGTTAGCTGAACTAATCATTGAGGTAATTGATTGACCTTCTGGCATAAACTCCTTATCTCATTGCAAGACTGGACACATTGTGTATCAGCACTTTGGAGTAATGCTGTTGTGGAGAATACAATAAAAAGTTGCAGCCTCATTTATCAAGAAGTTGTAAGGGTATAATTTACTAAGATTAACCCACATAAAACATTACAATTTAAGATACTGTAAATGCTTCACTGTAAGTTCTGAGAGTGATTTCACAGACCACCCATAAAAAAATCAGTATTATAATCATCACCTCTCATACATTTAACTCATTCATAGTCTTCACTTCTGAGAGAGAAATCATGGTAACTGCAATCTTTGCCAGTCCTTCATGGAAAAGGAGGGAGAAAATAGTACGAAAGGATCATCAAGATTGTGATTTAATTCTAAGGTTTTAAAATTTTTAATGAAAATTAGTATAAATTATAATGGGTTCAGTGGATTATAGCAACAACAAATGAAAAGCAATCACCTGATCAGAAATTTGGCATTCATCAGTGACAGTCTAGGTGAATATTCAACATCTTGGCAAGCTAGTTCTTTTTTAAATGTAAACTTATTTTGTTGTTGGTTCTTGGTTATCCTTACTGTAAACATTGTGATTGAGATAAGTCTTACAAATATACCTATAAATAAATGTGTACATATTCCAAATGCATACTCTTTCTTGAACTTAATAATTTTTTGTCCCATTTTAGAAATCAGCATGCTTTAGCTGGCTTCAGGGGAAGGCCACCTCAGAATACAAAGGGACCACTGTCAACTCTTCTAGAACTTTTGTCAAGTAGATTAATAGAGGTTACATTGGTCTCCCATTCTGAGTCATTTATCATACTTTTTCCAATTGGCTTTAAAATAGTGAATCTACTGAGTATATAGGGAAAATGTCCATAATATTTGATGAATTTATTTGAAGAATGTGGCCACCTATAATTAAAAATTGACATCCATGTAATTTATACTGACCAGCATTTTAAAATCATTTTATTTGTAGTTTAAGGTTATGCCATTGTTTTCAACAAAGTAAAATATTAGAAAATAAGAAAAACAAATACAACATTACTTGTTTCTAAATTCACTTGTAAATTATATAGCTATATTATTCAGAATGTACTTGCATTGTATATTCTCTGAACCTTGGTTTTAAAAGTAGGAGTTGGGGTAGGATTAAAGCAGGTCAGAATAGATGGGATCCTCTTACACACTGAAGTCTATGTTTCTCTTCCTGAAGGGAACTCGTCACCCTGAAGTCCACAGTACCTGTTTTAGACGAAGGACTGGTCTCTGTTGAAACCTGTACCTCTGCAGTTAGAGCAGGTAACAATAAATGTATGTATTATTTTGACTTTAGAATCATTTCACTTTAGTGTTTTGTCTAAAGAGTGTTCTTTTCTTAGGGCAAAAGAATCTGGATAACAATCCAGACTGTTACCTGTTATGCCTCTGCAGTTGTTTCCCTAGCTAAAAATAGAATTCTGAGAAAGCATGTCAGCTATCAGAGCAGTTGGTTGCTTATAAAACACTCTGTAGTTCTAACAGTAGAAGTATTAGAATGGTTTTTATGGACATATTTAAAGAGGAAAAAGTAAATTACCAGTCCCCACCCAAGACTGTATAACTGTTTTTTGACCTTCTGGGTTTTAGGTATCTACACAGGGTTACTTCCATATTTATTCTGTGTTTGTGATAACTTACAGCTAAGATTGTCTTATTGTTATTAGAAAATAATCACAAACTCTGAATTTGCTCCAGGAAGATTAACAGATATATGGAATTCGTTTGACTATTTTTCCCCCAGTGAATTTTTTTTCTTCTTCCTTCCTTCCTATTTTTTTGAGTGTCTCCTCTCAGTTAGACACTGGCTATTCAGAGATAAGTTTGTTTTGCTAATTCATTTCTGCAGTGAATATTACTGTGTCTACATCTTTGCATGTTCTGTGTCAGTATTTCTTTCACATAGATTCCCAAACATGGCCTTGCTAGGTCAACAGGTGTGCACAGGTTTTTAATATTTTATTGTTGATATTTTATCGTTTTGAAAAGCAAATATGTATTGTCTAAACTGAGTGAGTGTATACTGACAAAGGAGGAGTATTGTATAGATCCTCGTAGGCTTTTCCTCTTGGAAGATGTTAGAAACGTTTTGACACTCTTGACAGTTGTTCAAGGAAACATTAAGTGCAGTGCAGCCTTTCCCCTTCTGTTTGCTTCCCCAATTGTGTATATATCTTTTTTTTGTTTAGCTTCAAACATGGAAGATTAACTCTCTCCCTCTCTTTTTTTTTCCAGCTGTGGCCGAAGTCCCTGGTGATAGTGGAAGATCTGGGCCTGTTACCTCTGAAAGCCCTATGGCCTCTGAACATAGGCTTGACCGGGAAGTAGAGTTGAACTTAAAAGAAGATCATGAAATAGAAGTTGACGTACTAAAAGCAAGTGTTGACTTACCAGAAGAAAAGGCTCCGATTTCTGATGATCCTCCTGATACTCAAGAAATTCATGTAAAAAAAATAATTTTCTATTTCTTTGTCAGTCTCTCAGTGTTGGTTTAGTTAGGTTTCAAACCATAGCTCTAATGTAGTGTATTCATGTATTTCACTACTATATAGAAATCCCTTTATAAAAATCTGTGTTTGAAAAGGTATATAAAATACATTGTGTAATTATAGAGATCATCCTTTAAGAAATTGGTTTCATGAAAACCAAAAGACTGTGTTAAAGAAGTCACAGTTTTAATAATTTTCACTCTGTATCCAGTTCAAATGAAAGGTCTTCTAGCCGTAAGAAAACAAATATTAGCTACTCTTGAAACATGCATGACATCAAAACTATCCAGAGCATATATCTGAAAATAGTTGAGTACAGTTAAATAGAATTCTCTACCATCTCCCCTCCCTTCATACTTTTGGGAAAATGGTATTCTGCTGCCTGGGGTTTAAATTCTTATATACTCCAGAAAGGTGGGATTGTTTTGCTATTTAATATGACTTAAATTTCCTAAAATCCCACCAAATCTATTTTATTATCAACAAGTAAGTTTTGCATGATAAGTGAATTTAAGGTAAAGAAAAATAATCTCTTCTAATTATTCATGATTGTATAGTAGTTGGGAAGTTTTAACTCATAAAAATGTCTTGGTTATCCATATTCAATTTCATGAGTATTCTCACTGTGAATTAGATGGATAAAGTCCCTTTTCCTTTAGCCAGGAAGCTAATAAAAATTTGTGGGCATAGTGTAAATGGGAATCCTCGTTTCTGGGTATTTCCAGTCTTTCAGTGAATGTGTGGGTAGTGGGAAAATGTCATTGTTTAGGTGGGTGGTAATGTTCTACCTTCTTGGTCAGGAGATCTCTCTGTTACTTTCTGCCTCCTCCTTTTTCTCCCCTTCCCTTACCAAAAGGTAAATGCAAGGACCATTCCTTCTTCCACCAAACCCTTGCAAGAGAGGTACTGAACTTGAAAGCCTTAGGAATTTCATGGTTTATGCAGCCCCAGCAAAGGGAAGAGGATTGAGTCTAGCCCAAGGGAGCTTATGTAGGTGAACTCTTCTTCAACCTTATGGGGATCATGCTATTTAGGAAAAGTGTGGTTAGTTAGGTCATTTGGGGATTATCATTAGAACATAGTTTGGGGGTTGTTTCTTTTTCTCCGGTTCATTTTTTTTTCCTTGGGTGAGAATAGAATAAATCCTAAATTATCGCAACTGTTAGCATCATAATAATTTTTAACATTTTTGTTAAGACTGTCTTCTTTAGCCAGGGAAGTGTAGACTTCTACTTTAATTCCATTCAGAATTTCGATCTTTTTCTATCTAGTTATTTTGACTGAGTGAGAAAGTCTGAATGCTTAAATGGCTATTTTAATAAAGTAAACCCATAAGTATATGCCATATTGATGTAGTTTATGTTTAACAATTCATACACCAAGAGTGAGATGGTCTTTTAAAAATTTATGCTTTAGGTTAAAATACATACGTTAACAGTCTCTTTAATTCATTTTAGGTAATTGAACATGAAAAGCTTGAAGGTCAAGAATCAGGACAAGAGGCTAGGAATCTTTCATTTAATGAGTTGTATCCCTCAGGAACTCTTAAGCTTCGATACAATTTTGATACCATTGAGCAACAGTTTTGTGACTTACCTGATAATAAAGACTCTGCTGAGTGTGACATTGCTGAGGTCGATGGAGAACATTTTGTGGCACAGAGCAACTTTACCTTGATTTTGGAAGGTGAAGAAGGAGAAGTAGAGACAGATGATTCTGCAGCATCTGATGTGTTAGCTAAAGCAGCTAATGCAGCCACTGAGGAAAAACATGTATGCAGTGAGGAAGGTGCTCATCACAGACATGTTGCAAATGTGCCATCTGTCGTAACTAGTGATCAGGAGTCCCAGAGGGCGGAGACGCTACCATACGTGCCTGAACCAATTAAAGCAGCAATTGCAGAGAACTTACTAGATGTAATTAAAGACACAAGAAGTAAAGAAATTACTTCAGATAGAATGGAACAGTCCATTCAAGAAAACATACCTTTAATAAGCCAAAAGGTCATGTGTTCCACCAAGTTGGCCAACTCTACAATTAAGACTGTTCAGGAAACAAGTACAATGACTATAAATGTCAGCGAGGTTAATGACGTGATTTCCTCCAGAACTCGCAAGAGAGGACGTGTCCAAAACCTGAATGTCAAATCAGCACAACAGGAAGAGCCAGCAGCTGTTGCTACTCCTGAGATGCTGGGGCTTTCAGTTAAAAAGAAAACTAGGAAAACAAAAGAAATTGCAGGGGCTTCAGAAAATGCCTGTTCTGATGACAAGGGAGTATCTCATAACCAGCAAATACCTCAAAATTCTATTACTCCTAGGAGAGGAAGGAGAAAAAAGATGTTAATCAAGACACATTAGAAAATGCTAATTCTGTGGAACAAGAATTACAAGTTATTACTCCAGGTAGGGAATTAAGAAGGTTAAAATCATCTCAGCTATTGGAAGCAGCAACTGAAGAAAGTTCTTTTAGAAAAGAAGTTAAGCTTTCATCTGCTACAAAAAGGACTCCCAGAAGAACTAAATCTGTAGAAAATGTGGAAAGTGTTGAAGTTATAAATGATCTGAAAGTCAGCAAAGTAGCAGGTCCTAGCAGAAGTACCAGAAAATTGAGAAGTACTCATTTGGAAGCTTCTGAAAGTGTAGAATATAAACAACAGGGGGAGTCCGCTGAACAACAGCTGCCTATTCAACGTGGTAAAAGGGTTAAAAAGAAAGAAGTCAGTGCATTGGATGTTACAGAAGATTCCAAACTTGGTTCCTCCCAGTTGACTATTCAAGCAGATTTTGGTACGCCTGCTACACCTAGGAAACGTGGTAGACCAAGAAAAATCAATCCACCTGAAGATGTAGAATCTAAGCCTGTTACAGAAGCAGGAAATCTCAAGAAGAGAGAAGGTCTCAGCATCCAAAGGAGATCCACAAGAAACACCCTGGCGAAAAGTGAAAATACTGATGTCAGAAAACCAACTTTAGAAGAGTCAGTTTTCATGCCAAATGAGGAACTTGCTGCAGTGATGAGCTCTAAGAAGAAGCTTACAAAAAGGACTGAAAACCAAAGCCAAAAACATTCATTACATTCAATACCAGAGAAGTGCATAGATGAAGAAATGGCACACAAAGAGCCAGATGACCGAGAAGAACAATTGCTTGCTACAGTTGCTTTGACTAAATCTTCCCGTAGCACACAGACTAGAGCTAGCAAGGCCATCTTGTTGCCGGACCTTTCTGAACCAAAAACGAGTCTTTTTATTTTCTCCTCCTGTGTCAAAGATTCCAAGGAAAGAGAAAGGTACTTTTATTTCTATTTGAAGAATAATTTCCATCTCATTTAAAGTCGTCAGCTTAAACTTATATCGGTTTAAAAATGATTAGATTTTAAGGCACCATTGGATCATATCTCCTAAAAATGATTTGTAGTTATAAGGAATTCCCCTCCTTTCTGAAAAAAAAACTTTTTGATCTTTTAATAGTAAAATACTAATGTTTTAATTTTAAAGTTTATTTTTAGATTCAAGAATTTTCTGCTTCGCTGTGACTTTTTAAATCTTATAATTAACTTGACATAGGTGTAATTTTTTTTTTTAAGAGTAGGATCATTTCTCTTCATTCTGTCCTTATAAGTGACTTGGTTTTGGTTTTTCCCCAGATAGAACCTTCATTTTTGTCTCATATTCCAGATGATGTCCTCAACTTCAAATTGTTTTGAAGGGAAGCAGCAGTAGAATTATCTTGATTATGATACATAAATTATTTAAATCCACATTTCTTGTTGTCCATGAACTGGCAAGGCTACATGCCCAACCTCCCTCACTGATGATACGAGCTTTTAATTGTATTGTTTGATGGGTATAGTTCATATCATCTCAACAGGAGTGAAGTCTCTTACTCTTTATGTATAGTGTGTCTGTTAGTCACTCAGGCATGACCTAGGCTTTCCCATCCCATGGACTGTAGCCCGCCAAGCTCCTCTGTCCATGGAATTCTACAGGCAAGAATACTAGAGTGGGTTGCCAGGCCCTCCTTCCGGAGATCTTCCCAACCCAGGGAGGTCTCCTGTCCTGCAGGTAGATTCTTTACCGTCTGAGCCACCAGGGAAGCCCATGTATAAAGCAGAGATATACATAAATACATAAACAGATACACAGTATGTTTATGCTTTTAAGATTCCTTGTTGGGCAGAATTCAGTGAGGGAGACAGTTAAGAAAAAAAGATCTAAAAGGTGCTGATAAAGCAGACTAGGGACTTGTAAGTAAAGTGAGTGACTGTTGTTGTACTACACTCTTGCATGTATTTTTAATGCATTGGTGAACATCCTGTATAGTTGCCTCCTGACAAAGAGAAAGATGAGTCATTTAAATATCCACAAACTAAAATTTGTCTGTCTCCAGCATTCGCTGTGCAAAAACCTCTTTAAATATATTGTATTTGTGTAAGTTGTTATATTACATGAGAGCCTAGAAAAGGATGCTTTGCCATAGATTTGATCATTTGTTATAAAAATGAATCTGTCGTTATTAGGAATTCCTTTTCCCATCCCATCCGCCATTTGTGAGTACATTTTGATTTTTATTTTGGTTTATTCATGCTGTTAGGAAAGTGTGGTTATTCCTGTCTTTCCATGGAGGAAAATGAAATGACCAAATATGTGAGATTTTAGCTAACTTTACTAAGCTACTGTGTTAGATAAACGTTAACATGAAAAAGAGCAATGAATGGTAGAAGAATGTCATTAACAATTCTTTTTATACTTTTCTCATGACTATCACAGCCAAACATCTCAAGAATTCTGATCTTTGTTATCTTTACATTCTTCATCCATATACATATTAACTGTAACTTTTTTCTATAATAAAAATAATAGATGCCTGCCACAGAAAATTAGAAATTAAAAATATTTAATTTAGCCATCTAGAGGACCACTAACCACTATTTACATATGCTTGTATATCCTTCTAGCTGGATATATAGTTTGTTTTTATAAAACCCAATGTACAATAGTTTCTGTATATGTATACATATTACTCGTCCCACCTGCTACTTATTTCATGAGCATTTTTCAGATACTGGAAAATAGCCTCAAAACCCTAGAGTGTTCATGGTTTTGTGTTTTGTTTTTTACATATTGATAATGTGTAAAAGTTCACATGTGTAGCATTTCAACTCACTTCTGTGCCACAGATAGCTCAAATATTCTCCTGATAGGTGTTTGAATCATTTTCAGATTTTCTAGTATTAAAAATGAGCACCTTCTAGCGCGAGTTAGAGGTAAGAAGTTTGGGACTTATCTCTCTCATTTCGGCCTCTTAACTAGCTTTCTGAATCTTGTTTTCTCATCTTCATAGTGAAGGTAAGAATTCCTACTCTGTAGGGTTCTTGTGTGTATTCACTATTCTAACAATGCACTTGCTGCCAAGATTCATCTGCTTTCTTACTTTGCCCTTAGATTATAGGTTCTACACTCTTACAGTTCCTTCTTGTCCCTTGTGCCTACTGACTTTTTAGGGAGGGATAGGAGGTCCAGTGTTCTTGCCCGGAGAATCCCAGGAATGGGGGAGCCTGGTGGGCTGCCGTCTATGGGGTCGCACAGAGTCAGACACGACTGAAGCGACTTAGCAGCAGGAGGTACAGAGAAGAGTGGATACAGAAATATATGATTGGAAAGCTGGAGGCCATCCTGTATTTAATTGAAACATGTCAAAGAAACACATATCACTAGCTAAAAAGAATGTACAGTTTGACATTTCAGTAGCTTTTCTGTAATTCCATTACTCAGCAGCAGATATTTAAGAAGGGTTTGCTTATATGCCTGAGTCTATACCAGGGTATACATTTATCAGTTCATTTGATACTCAGTATAACCCAGTGTAGTTTAGGTACCATTATTCATTCTTTTTTCCACAGTGAAGAAATTGAAACTGAGCACCCATGACACCCAGATAATGAGTAAATAGTGGTGTCTTGGAGCCTATACCTGCTGGCTGATGAGAGCCAGTTGCTAAGTGCTCAGGCATTTTTTTGAGCCAACCATGGAACATTTGTAGCACCGAAATAGGCAAATGCTGTTAAGTCAGAGCTGTGGTGGTGGTGGTGTTGTTTTCCTTCCCAGAAAGCTGTTTACCAGTCTGTTACTGTAGGACTGAATCTGTAGGAGTTTTGAACTTCCTAGGCCTTAAGTCTGGCCATCAGAACTTTACCCCAGGAAGCTTACAGAACTGGGCAAGAAATTGACATACAAAGAAATATAATCAACTCTTGTCTGGCTGTTAGAAGCATATGGAAGGAATGTGGAGCTAAACATTTTTGCATGTGATAATACATTTTTGTTCCTTTGGGTGCAGAGGGAAACTCAGTGAGGAATATGAGTTTGTCTTTGAAAAGCCAAAGAAGCTGTTGCTCCAGATAGCCTGGAAGGAGAAAAATAGAATGTATCATTTTTATAAAAAGAGTATAGGTTTGTTTGTCTGTTTTTTTACCTACAAAAGAGGAGAATTAGTACCAGTGCCATTTATGCCACTAGTCAGCTGGGAGCAGAGAGGACTTTTATTTCTGACCTCACTCCTCTTTTTTCTTTTATTAAGAATCACATGCTTTAAGAGCAGAATTTGGCATTTTATAGAACTCGTGATTGTCCCAGTAGATGAAATAATATTGAACTCTATAATTTGGAAATTTTCTTTCAGAGATTTGGTAAATTACATTCTTTATGTTCTTTAAATAATAATATAACATGCAAGCATCTATAAAGCACTTACCATATACTAACATTATTCTAATCTTTAATCTTCACAGTAATGTTAAAGCACTGTTATGAATATTATAGAAACTGAGGCACAGAGAGGTTTAGGTGACTTGCTTTTGGTACCACAGCTTATAAATCCAGAAGCTAGGATTTAACTTGTGGCAGACTGTTTCATCTGTACCCTGCCACTTCCATAATTGCATTGCTAATCACCATTAATACAGAGATAAGAATGTGATAAATATTTTTAATTACATATTTTCAACTAATTCTTAAACTGTTTTTCTGTGGAATATCTTCCTATCAATCTTTTTCTATATTATTACTTTATCTGCTTGCTTTTTTCCTTTTATGCTGTGGACTTTTCTCTTCTTCCTCTTGCCTGGAACAACTGGCTCAGAATGAGCTCAAAGGAAAGAGAGTTTGAGTCTCTACTTTGTAAACAAAATCGCTTTTTAAAATAAAAACCTTGGAGCTGGAAAAGTAGGAGTTAAGGAACAAAGTACTTCAAGTTACACTGATAGGTTACACTGTGGAAATAGTTGCAGATTAGGTTCCTTACTATCATAATAAAGCGAATACCACAGTAAAGCAGATCATGCAAATTTTTTTGGTTTCCCAGTGCATATAAAAATAATGTTTACACAATACTACAGTCTTTTAAGTGTATGGTAGTATTAAAAATAGCTCATTGAAAGAATAGTGCTGATCATCATCTGAGTTTTAAGTGAGTCTAATCTTTTGCAACAGTCAGTCAGAGATCACTGATTACCATAGCAAATACAGTTAATAGTGGAAAAGTTTGAAATATTGCGAGAATTACCACAGTGTGCCAGACAGACATGAAGTTAGTAAATGCTGTTGGAAAAATGGCACCGATAGTAGACTTGCCACAAACCTTCATTTCACCTTATTTCAAACTTTCAAATATGCTGTACCTCACCTCTTTTTTGTGCCTTGCTTTATTTCCCTTAATCGCACTTCACAAGTGTTAACTTTTTTGTAAGTTGAATTTATATGTGTGTGTATATATATAAAATGCACATATATATGGCGTTTTGTTCTTTGTTTCTACTTTTCTTTAGCTAAAAAAATAGAGGCTCCTGCACAGCTGCAAGAATTAGTTTCAGACTTACCTTCTCAATTTGTCTCCTCACCTCCTGCTTTAAGTACCAGGCGGAAAAACCCATTGAATACATCCAAACGTACAGATGGACTGGTAAGAAATGCATGATTTTATTTGTATGCATGCTTTTTATTTTTAAGCAGTGCTTCCTAGGTGAACTTCTTTAAAAACAGCAAGTATTTATACTCCGAGGCCAAAATTATCTTTTGGGGATCCTAGGTTTAAGATAGATTGGTATATTACTCTTGCTGTATTATTGGCAGCTGTGGTTGAAATTGCCTATTAGGGGAAAGGTTTTAAAACTGTAGTGTCCCATAAGAATTATTTGAATGTATTTATTTAAAATGCAGGTCACAGACCCCCTGGAGTGTCATCTACAGACCACACCTGGAGAGTGTGTCAAAGTTGACTAGTTGCATGTAACTCTAAATTTAAAATAGTTTATGGATTAAGTATGAGCATGAGACCTTTACATTTACCGATCTTAATTCGTGAGCATTTCTTGAATTATCTGCTATGAGCCATTACTATGCAGTGACAAAGATGCAAAAATAATTCAGGCAGATTCCTTGTTTTTCAGGAGTTCAGTTTAATTGAGGAGGCAAAAATAATTTTTTCACAGCATGATAAGAATCATTTATACTCAGATAACGCTATAGACAGAAGGTAAAGGAGACAGGCACTGCTGGAAGAGGACAGCAGACGCAAAAGCATGGAAGACTGGCAGTGCACGAGGGCGGGGGTGGGGCTGTTGACAAGCTAGCAAATAACCATGCGCCTGTTTTAAGTAATTTCAGTGAAAAATGAATTCTAGGGAGGAAAAAAAAATTTGATGGTGGTCTAATCCTCATGCAGCAGTCAGAGCCTGGAATTGGACAGAGGCAGTGGAACACTGCAGTGGACAATGGAAAGACTCCAGAATACGGCTGATAAGATTTGGAGATGAATTGAATGTGTGGGAATGAGGGATAATGAGCTGTCCTAGATGACCAAGACTTCCACCAAAAATACAGAGTCCATTTGATGATTTATTGAGGTTAAATTCATTTAGCGCTGTCTGGCTATAGTCTTTGACTCAGGATAGAACTATTTCAGTTTAAATTTTGAATATTTAATTAGCTAATGTTGATTTTTCAAAAATTTTAACCCATAGAAAGATGATGGTCAGTCAACTGAAACTGTGGGAAAGCAACAAGTGAAAAGAATCAGGACTGCAAAAACAAAACAAGCAAGCAAGTAAGACTTTTTCTAGGCTGTAATTTTTATTTTCAGTTTTGTTTCTTAAAATTATATTGGTAGAGACTCAAAAAAGAGAAATGAAGCTCATCAGAAAAAGGTCATTTCTTTGGGGCATTTATATGCACTCAATTCAGTTCAGTTCAGTTGCTCAGTCGTGTCCGACTCTTTGTGACCCCATGAATAGCACGCCAGGCCTCCCTGTCCATCACCAACTTCTGGAGTTCACCCAAACTCATGTCTATCGAGTCGGTGATGCCATCCAGCCATCTTATCCTCTGTCGTCCCCTTCTCCTCCTGCTCCCAATCCCCCAGCATCAGAGTCTTTTCCAATGAGTCAACTCTTCGCATGAGGTGGCCAAAGTACTGGAGTTTCAGCTTTAGCATCATTCCTTCCAAAGAACACCTAGGACTGATCTCCCTTAGAATGGACTGGTTGGATCTCCTTGCAGTCCAAGGGACTCCCGAGAGTCTTCTCTAACACCACAGTTCAAAAGCATCAATTCTTCAGCGCTCAGCTTTCTTCACAGTCCAAATCTCACATTCATAAAAGACTACTGGAAAAACCATAGCCTTGACTAGACGGACCTTTGTTGGCAAAGTAATGTCTCTGCTTTTGAATATGCTATCTAGGTTGGTCATAACTTTCCTTCCAAGGAGCAAGCGTGTTTTAATTTCATGGCTGCAATCACCATCTAGATTTCACTGCAGAAGGTGACTTTCTTACATAGCATGAAAGTCAGTCAGTTCAGTCGCTCAGTCATGTCTGACTATTTGCAACCCCATGGACTCCAGCATGCCAGGCCTCCTTGTCCATCATCAACTCCCGGAGTTTACCCAACTCATGTCCATTGAGTCAGCAATGCTATCCAGCCATCTCATCCTCTGTGGTCCCCTTCTCCCGCCTTCAGTCTTTCCCAACATCAGGGTCTTTTCAGATGAATCAGTTCTTCACATCAGGTGGCCAAAGTATTGGAGCTTCAGTTTCAGCATAGACCTTCCAGTGAATATTCAGGACTGATCTCCTTTAGGATGGACTAGTTGCATCTCCTTGCAGTCCAAGGGACTCTCAAGAGTCTTCTCCAACAACCACAGTTCAGAATCATCAATTCTTCAGTGCTCAGCTTTCTTTGTAGTCCTAGTCCAGCTCTCACATCCATACATGACTACTGGAAAAACCACAGCTTTGACTAGATAGACTTTTGTCGGTAAAGTAATGTCTCTGGTTTTTAATATGCGTTTTAACATAGCATGAAAACCCCTTTAAAAGGATGAGTGAAGGGCTTCCCTGGTGACTCAGACGGTAAAACATTCACCTGCAATGCGGGATTCCTGGGTTCAATTCTTGGGTTGGGAAGATCCCCTGGACAAGGGCATGAAACCCACTCCAGTATTCTTGCCTGGAGAATCCCCATGGACAGAGTGGAGTTACAAAGAGTTGGATACGACTGTGTGACTAAGCACAGTAGGGTCAGGGTAGTTGAATGCTCAACAAAGCTTTGTATTTTTACAATGAATTTTTGGGGAGGGGAGTGCAATGTTTCACCTTTTCTTTAGTGAAGAGTGATAAAACTATCAATAAAAGTCGTTAAAAACATAAAGTCCTGTGATTATGTCACTATTAGCAATTAAAACTTCATTGCAAAATTACTCCCATTTTGGATATATTTTGCTTAGATATAGTTGAATTTCATAAAAGTACAAAGTAACTCCTTTTATCTTACTTTAAAAACTGATTTAATGAGAGCTTTTGATTATAATTAATAACACTAAATTGGCTTTGTGTATATGTGGAAAACTACTTCATATTATGAAATACATACGTAGTTTCTAATTGCTGGTATTTGAGAATTCCCATTTCTCATATATTTTATGGGCCTACTGGGCTCTCCTTCTTATGGACCGACTACCGGTATTTGGCCCGCCCCTTGTAAACCAGTAGTATTTATTAATAATATGAAATAGTTAGACGAAAATTCAAACAGTAATTGTTTTGAGGATCCCAAACATAAAGGATAATCTCTCTCATGTGAATCTTTAACTCTGCTTCAACTTAGTTTATTTGACTAAAGTTTTATTTTACTTCTCCTTTATAAAATGAAAGCACTAGAAAAAGGTAATACCTAAGATTTCTTCATATATTGGGAAGTGGACTACATTTTATACTATAACGTGTTTATTCTTACTTGAGTTATATCTTTATTTCAGAAACACAGAAAAGAAAGTTGGTCACCTCCCCCAGTAGAAATCAAGCTGATTTCTCCCTTGGCAAGCCCAGTTGATGGAGTCAAGAACAAACCAAGAAAGACTGCAGAAGTAACAGGAAAAACTGTTGGAAGGAGCAGGAAGAAGTTGTCTTCTTTTCCAAAGCAAGTTCTACGCAGAAAAATGCTGTAATTTTTTCAAGTTTTTAAATGTATACCTATTTGTAAAATCATCAGAATTGTGTGGATTATTAAAAATCATTAATTTGGAAGAAAATAATTTATATAAATTATTGTAAATTTTTGTAAACAGTGTCTTCAATAAGTAAAGTAACTCCATATGGAGTGTGATTCTTTTAGTCCAGGCAGTTTTTCTATTTTATAATAAGACTTCATACATTTATATAATATGTAAATATGGCTTATTGGAATGTTAAATAAAGTATACTTTACAGTAGTCTGTGTCTGTTAGATTTTTGAGAGGGGATTTCTGTTTTAATAATGATTTTATATGCTAGTAGATATTGGTTCCATTTTCTTTGTCTATAGTTAAAAGTATTAGACCAGTTTGAAGATGACTGAACTATTGGTTTTTTTTAAGTTGCTATTTTATAATTTATGCACTTTGCTTCTGTGATTAAGACTTCTAATCTTAAATTGAGGGGCGCTGTTACTATGTTGAAATTGAATTATGGGCATGTAATTTTGCCACTTTTTTGTAGTTTAACATATTTTGTGTATTCTACCTCAAATTAGTAATTTTCCAAGTAATGCATTGATTAAATATAATGTTGCCATTTCTTGTTCAGCAAGTTTAAAGACTATTATCTTTAAAGTCTCTTAATTATTCAGAGACTAATTATCCAGGTTAGACTGACCGGTTCACTGCTCACTAGCAACTTCTTAAAGGGGTTTGAGTAGTAAGAAAGGAAATTTTTTTTTTAAAGCTGTTTCTTGGCTATTCAGTGCACTTTGTATGTGCCTAATATTAATGAATGAAAAGTCTGAACAAATTTTATAAACACTCTTGCTGTGAAGGAGCTTGCTACTGAATCACAGAAATCCCTTAACATTCATTCAGGTTTTAAAATGACAAATTCTCATAGGACCTCAGGCACAGAGTATTGAGGATAGGTAAAGAGTGTGAGTAGATGCGGAAAAAGGAAAAGAAAAACCACTCTGTTTTCTGCAATGTGACTGTGTGCAGTTAAGTGGTGATACTTGATGTGGGCTATAAAATTCATCAATAAATAAGTATTGTAAAATTATAACAGGTAATTGATAGTGTGTAATGAATGGACCATTAATAATTGATTGTCTAGAAACAGACTGCTTTTGTTGGCTAAGCTTTCAGTGTTTCAGTGTGAAGCATAAGCGGTGTACCGTATACATTATTTTTCTACCAAATAACAATATGAATAATGGGAAAATGATGAAAATGCCTATGCCAAGTATTGACAGTGTGAAAGTAGCAGTACGCGTGCGGCCTTTTAGTCAGGTTAGTGATAAATGTTACATTGCCTTGTTGAAAGTTTGACTATGACTTTCATTTTATTAACTTTTTAAATAATAATTATCAAACTTGTATTGAAGCTGCTTGTCCTTTACCGAATATTAAATTTATTTAAATGAACTTGTTAAATGAGTAATTTAAAGATCTAAATTAAACAATTCAGAAAACAATTCATTCCTTTGCACAAGTAGCAGAATAAAAAAAATTGACAAGAAAAATGTTTTGTCAATAATTTTTTAAACTAATGCAGTTTGGTGAATACAGACCTGTGCTATGTGTTTTTATCCCTCCCCCAAACAACAACATAAACAAATTTCCAGTTCTGAATGAACTCATGTATTTTATATGCTTTTATGTATAATTACATTTGTATAACTTTTTACAAAAATACTAGTCATTAAACTGTTGCTATAACATTTTAGGGTAAAATATGAGTTATACTTATTCTGGGACCTTCATCAATTGTCTATCTTTGATTATCAATGGAGTAGTTGAATTTTAAGATAATTGTGAACAGTTGATCCATTCAGTGGACTTTTGCTTATTTGTTGTGGATCAAGCACTGAACTAGAAACAGGATACAAAGGAAAGTTGTCGTTCTCTAGCAGCGTATAGTCTTATGTATGTTAATGATTTATAGCAATATGTTCCATGGTAAGGTGAGTCATCTTGACACCCAGAGAAAGATTGGGTACAGTTCATTCTGCTTGCACAGAACTTGAAGACTTCCTGGAGCTAGAAGAATTTGAAATGGCCATAAAGGAGATAAGATTTGGATAAGAGTATGCTGAAACAACATGCAAAGGCTTATTTGATAATAATTCTGAATGGGATACAATGTAGTGATGACCTCCTATTACATCTACTTTCCCACTTGTATAGTTTGCTGCTTTTACTCGTCCATTAATACAGAATATTGCTTTGCACATATTCAGTTGATACCAATTCTGTTCTGTCCCTTAATATTCCTCTATATTGCAGAAAATACTTCAAGAGTCAGGCAGACATATGATTAGATAACTTTATAACTAGACATAAGTGTGGTTACGTCTCACTTTAGTGTAGCCCCTAATTAAGGTTTCTAAAGTGGCATAGTTTCTCAGGGAACAGATTCAAAACATGTCAAAGAATTAACTTGTGATTAAATGACCACATTGAAGGACAGTTAGCTAGGATATAGGAATGGGCAGTAAAACAATTACATAGTTGCTGCTGCTGCTAAGTCACTTCATTCATGTCCGACTCTGTGCGACCCCATAGACAGCCTATCAGGCTCCGCTGTCCCTGGGATTCTCCAGGAAAGAACGTTGGAGTGTGTTGCCATTTCCTTCTCCAATTCATGAAAGTGAAAATTGTCGTGTCCGACTCTGCAACCGCATGGACTGCAGCCTACCAGGCTCCTATTACATAGTTAGGTCCCCTTTGATTTCATATCTACCACCAAAGTTGATTATCTTAGACTGGAATAGTAGGAAGAAAGAAAATGAGTTCAAGAAATGGTTTGGGGGTAGTTCTGGATCACATCCGGAAAACTGTTAAACCACCTTGGTGACCTAGACCCTGCCGTTTTCTAACTTCATATCCAGTCTTGCTTTCACTGTGGGATCAGAGATCCAACTTTACGAGACTTCCTTTGTTGTATGACAATGGCTGTCAGGAGCCTTTGGGGGTCTGGGGGCACACTGGGTCTTTGTTGCACTGCATGGGTTCATCATTTCTGTGCTTTTTGTTGCAGTGTGGGCTTTCCCTAATTGCAGCAAGTTGGGGCTACTCTAGGTGCAGCGTGTGGACTTCTTGTTGCAGTGGCTTCTTGTTGCCGAGCATGGCTCTGGAGCTGTGGGCTTCAGTAGTTGCGACTTAGCAGCAGCAGCAGCAGAGCAGTGTCTCAGTAGTTTTAGCACACAAGCTTAGTTGCTGGCAGAATGTGAGATCTTCCAGGATGGGTCAAGGGTGAAACCCATGTCCCCCAGGGTGGATTCTTAACCACTGGACTTCCAAGAAAGTCCCGATGGTCAGGAGTCTTTGAAGTCAGGTGAACGTGAGTTCAAAACCTGACTTTATCCCTTACCTACTGTGTGGCTTTGAGCAAGGTTTTAAGCTCTGAGCCTTGATTTCCTTAAGTCTAAAATAGATATGTTGATACCTCACAGGATTGCCGTTAGAAACACTAGTTGAAGTAATCTGTAAATTACTGAGCACGATGTTTGACAAGTAGGTACTTTTAATATTAGCTGCTATAGTCATTTTCTCCATCATGTTAGTCACTCAGTATCTGACTCTTTGCAACCCCATAGACAATAGCCTACCAGACTCCTCTGTCCATGGGATTCTCCAGGTACGAATACAGGAGTGGGTTACCATTCCTTTCCCCAGGGTATCTTCCGAACCAGATTGAACACGGGTCTCCCACATCGCAGGCAGATTCTTTACCATCTAAGCCACCTTTTAAATGGTTTTATTGAGATAATTTACATAGTACACATTTAGCTCCCTTATGGTGTATGATTCAGTGACTTTTAATGTGTTCACAGATGCAACCATCACCACAATCAGATTTATAAAGTTTTTAGTCACCTCATTCCCTAGTCTTAAACAACCATTAAACTAATCTCTGTTTCTGCATAGTTCCCTGTTGTATACAATTCATATCAATAGAATTATATAGTCTTTTGTGACTGGTTTCTTTCAGCATAATGTTTTCAAGATTTCTCTATGTCCTATGATAAGACATTTTTATGTTGTGTCATCTATGTTGTATCAAAAGTTCATTTCTTTAAGGCTGGATAATAGTCCATAATATGGATATACCACATTGTGTTCATCCATTCCTCAGTGAATGTCAGGGTGGTTTCCACCTGTTCACTGTTAGCTGCTATAAATATTTGTTTACAGATTTTTGTGTGGACACAGGTTTTCATTTCTTTTGGTTATATACCTAGGCATGGAATTGCTGAGTCATTTAATAACTGTGTTATCTTTCAAGAAACTGTCAAGACTTTTCTAAGCAGCTGCACCTACTTGGAAAATTTTATATTCCTACTAGCAGTGTATGAGGATTCCAGTTTCTCCAATCCAGGCCAACATTTAACTTACTTCATTACAGCCATTCTAGTTGGTGTGAAGTGGTACCTCATGTTTTTTGATTTACACTTTCCTCATAACTAATGATGTAATGGATCTTTTCTTATACTATTGCCCATTAGTGTATCTTCCCTGAGGAAATGTCCATTCTGATCCTTTGTTCATTTTTAAATTGGATTATTTATCTTTTTATATTGAGCTGTTCTTTACATATTCTAGTTACAAATTCTTATTAAATATACAACTTGCAAATTTTCTCCCAGTCAAAGGGTTACCTTTTTATCCTTTATCCTAAAAAAGCACAAACATTTTTAATTTTGATGAAATCCATTTTTAAATTGTGCTTTTGGTGTTTTATCTCTCTGCCCACTCCAGTGTCATGAAGATTTATATTTTCCATTTTAGTTTTAGCTCTTACATTTAGGTCTTTGGTCCTTTTTGAGTTGCTTTTTATATAGCATGTGAAGTAATGATCCAAGTTCATTCTGTGTGTGACCATCGAGTTCTCCCAGTGGCATTCCTTGTGAAGGCCATTCTTCATTTTGGCAGCCTTGTTGAAAATCAGTTGATCATAGACGTTTGGCTCTGTATCTGGACTCTCCACTTTGTTGCGCTAATCTGTATGTCTGTCATTATGCCAGTGCCACACTCTTGATCACTGTCGGTTGTACTAAATTGTGAGATTGGTGTGAATCCTTTTTTTTTTTGAAGAGTGAAGATTTTGGCTATTCTGGATGCCTGTCAGGTCCATATGAATTTTACAATCAGCTTGTTAATTTCTACAAAGAAAGTGGACTTTTGATAGAGTTGAACGTACATCTGTTTGGGGATTTTTCTCCTAGTAATAGGGTTCCCTGGTGGCTCATGGTAAAGAATCTGCCTACAATAATGCCAATTCCTTTGATCTATGAAGCGGGATGTTTTTCTAAATTTTAGATATTTAATTTCTTCCAACAATGTTT
Source organism: Nanger dama (assembly GCA_917880005.1). Taxonomy (NCBI): domain Eukaryota; kingdom Metazoa; phylum Chordata; class Mammalia; order Artiodactyla; family Bovidae; genus Nanger; species Nanger dama. The sequence goes on along the minus strand of CAKJTW010000097.1, from coordinate 200,616 downwards.
TGAGGTATTCAGGGTATGTTTTGTACTTCTTTTGTTAACCTTATTCTTAAGTATTTTATTCTTTGTGGTAGTACTAGAAATGAAATTTTCCTAATTTCATTTTCAAATTGTTTAAAGTGTATAAAAACAGTCTATTACTGTATATTGATTTTACATCCTGCAACCTTACTGAACTCATTTACTAGTTGTAATAGTCTCTAGTGGATTCCTCAGGATTTTCTAAGATCATGTCATCTGCAAATTGCTATCATTTTACTTCTTCCTTTTGTATCTGGATGTTTTTGTTTCCTTTTCTTGCTTAATTTCCCTGGCTAGATCCTCCCATGCAGTGTTGAATAGAAATGTCAAGAGTAGAAATCCTTGTCTTCTTCCTGATCTTAGAGAGTAATAGTCGGCCTTGACTATTCAGTATGATAGTAGTATTGAGTTTTTCATAGATGCCCCTTACAAGATTGAGGAAGTCCCATTCTGTTGCTGATGTGTTTTGAGTGTGTTTATCATGAAAGGGTGTTGAATTTCGTCATATTCATTTTCTACATGTTGAGATGATATGTGATTTTTAATTCTATTGATACATATTACATTGATCATTAAAGTGTACCCAAGATTTGTTTTAATCAGATACAATAAGGTGACAGATTTAGTGATCACTGCCTTATAATTTTCAAGGGAAAGGAGCATTTCACGTAGCCATACAGGGAAGTATCAAAGTTGGTCAGAAGGCTGGAGGAAAGGATGCCTGACCCACGCCCTTATTGTGGTTTCCACAGGAAGGAATGGGCAAGGCACAGTAGGCAAGCTTGAGCAATTTTAGGATTGGATAGTTAGTGTAGTTTCCGTGGACTCTAGACTTCAGTTGGTCAGGTGCAGCCTAGTAGTCAGGTACCTGGCTCTGGGGTAATGTGAGTTGGGAGAAACACTGGCTTGGGGTGAATTAGATAAAGGGATTAGATAAAGGCTTGGGATGTGGCCTTCAGATTGATTGATATGCACGAAAGGTTAAGTTGTTCGCTATCTCTATGAATTCATGGATGTCAAAGGTCATAAAATTGAAACAATAGAAACGCTTTCAGATGTTAAACCCAAGCTTGCATCCCTAGGATAAATCTCATTTGGTTATGGTGCATAATTCTGTTCATATGTTGCAGGATTCACGTTAGTAATGATTTGTTGAGGATTCTTGCAGTATCTTAAAAGAGATACTGGTTTGTAGCTTTATTTTCTTGAGATATCTTTGTCTCTATTTAGTATCAGGGTAATACTGGCTTCATAAAAATAAGTTAGGGAGTATTCCCTTTTCTGTGTTTTGGAAGAGTTTATGAAGAATTGGTATTAATTCTGTAAATGTTTGATAGAATCAAGCAGTCTAGCCATTTGTTCATGAATAGTTTTTTACTACAATCTCTTCATTTGTTACTGGTCTATTCACATTGTTCTTGAGTATTTCGTACTTGGTGTCTAAGAATTTGTCCATTTCATCTAAATTATCTAATGTAATAAATTGTTTATATTATTCCTTTATAATCTTTCCTTTATTTCTTTACTCTGGTTTCCTTCAGTGCTGTGAATATATTTATGGTTTTTACTTTTCTGGTAACTCCTGCATCTGATCACTCTCAGTTTCTGTTGCCAGCTTCCCTTCCAGTGTATGGATCTTACTTGCCTATTTCTTTGCAGGCACAGTTTTTTATTGGACAGACTGGACATTTTAGATAATGCGTTATAGCAAATCTGATTGCTGGTCTTCCCACTCCTCACTAGCTTGTTATTGTTATTTGCTTATTTGTTGTTTTGCCGAAAGATTTATGTTCTGTTGAAGGACTTTCAGGTTCAGAGGATTCACTGCCAAACCACTTTGTCTTTAAGTAGGCAAGAATTAAGGAAGTTTCTTATATTAATATTAAGTTACAGTTTGAGGACAAGCAACATAACGAGATAAATATATATATATCACCAGATTGGGGAAACACTACATCCAGATTCAAGCCACAGCCCCAATTGGAAGATCCACAAGCAGTATAGCAGGAAATACATATCCATATACATCACCAAATTGGGGGAACCCCTACATCCAGAGTTAAGGAACACTGGGAAGTCTCTGAAACAGCCATGTGGAGTCCCCAATTTGAAGGTACATTCCATGGCTGAGACTTGAGAGTGCCATCCAAAGGAGTCCTGCTTTTATAAACCAAGCTGCAGGCTGGCTGGTAGTCATCAGCTTACATGCAAATATGCAGCTTTGGCTATTGTGTTAAATGTTCATATTTCTAGTTGTCAGTACTGGAGAAGGAAATGGCAACCCACTCCAGTGTTCTTGCCTGGAGAATCCCAGGGACAGGGGAGCCTGGTGGGCTGCCATCTATGGGGTCGCACAGAGTTGGACACGACTGAAGTGACTTAGCAGCAGCAGCAGCAGTCTCAGAATGTTAACTGATCCCTGGGAACTGGCCAGATTCCCCAGGCCCAGGAAATTTTGTGACTCATTCCCATCCATGTTATTTATTCCCTTAACTGTTGGTTCTCAAGACCTATTTTCAGTGTTCCTGCCAGTCAGCAGTTTGGCATGTAATTCCTTTCAGGGTCTCTGATCTATCGCTGCTTCTGAAGCCTGGACAAGGCTGCTTGTATGAACTTCCCCAACATTTGTTTAGTGATCGGCTGGATTATTTTAGTGAAGTCTTACCTCCTACCTGGTCACTGTGGGATGGTAACAGTTTTTGTAGGGCCCCCTTTCTCTCTTGACCATACCAAACTGTGAAGTCCACTTATTGCCAACCGATTGCTCTGTTTTCAACAATGACCAGGGGCATAAATTGCTCTGAAAACTATTTCAATCAAATTCTGGTTCCTTTTAAAGGATTAGTTTCTGAGATCAGTGATTGATATTTTTTCTGAGTCCAGGTGGGTTCCTCTCCAGCAAACCAGACCTAAAAAAGTGAAAATCATTCAGTTGTGTCCAACTCTTGGCGACCCCATGTAGCTCACCAGGCTGCTCTGTCCATGGAATTTCCCCAGGCAAGGATACTGGAGTGGGTTGCCCTTTCCTTCTCCAGGGCATCTTTCTACCCAGAAATTGAACCCGGCTCTCCTGCATTGCAGGCTGATTCTCTACCATCTGAGCCACCAGGGAAGCCAAACCAGAGAACCTGTACTTTAACCCTTGAATGTCCAAATTGCCCTTCATCATAGCCACCTCTGTTCTTAAGAGTGCTCTTAGTGTTGAACTTCTCTAAGGGGGCAAATCAAGTCAGTTCCTTTGGGAAGAGGTTAAGTGCCCAAGCAAGATCTCTAAACCAGAGCTCCAGATTTGTGGGTGGGGACACAAGGAAGCTACTCTGTATGATGGCCTTGCTCTAGAAGCCCAGTGTTGGGTCAGTGTGGAACAGCAGCCTGCAGTCTTCTGAGCTTGTCTCTCCTGGCAAAGAACCACCACCTCGGGAGCCAGGGCAAGTGTGATCAGCACCCCAGGATTCTCAGCACGCTGCAACCAAGGCAAGAGTCTCTGTTCCATGTGCGGAAACTGGGTAAAAGAAGGAGCTCCCACCTCTCACCCATACTTTCCCACATGAAGCCTCAGTCACAGGTAGAAGGGGCAGGGTGAGCAATGCCGACATTCTCCTTTCAGAAAGAAATCCCTCTGCCTGGGACCCAGGGAGAAAGGGAACCCTGTGTGCTCAGCTCCAGCAGTCTGGAGTTGTCTCTCCTTGGCTGAGCTGACAGTGGAGAGAGAAGGAACAGTCTTGCTTAAACACCATGGACTCCTTTCTTACCAAATTTTGATACACTTCTTGAATAGATCTTTCTTCACTGACTGTTGCTCTTAGAACCATTTCCATTTCCTTTTTTTAATTTTTATTTTTTTAATTAATACTTTTCACTAGTTTTGTTGGAGAGTGATTCAGTGGAGCGTCTTACATTGTCATGTTGGGAATGGATCTCTGATGCTGTAGTTTATGCTATTAGCAGAGTTGAGTGTTAGATATGCTATTCTCAGAAAGTTAATATGACTAGAGACAAGCCTTTCAAAAATTCTGAGGACCCATAACAGCAACTATTGTCATAACAGCTGCTAAGAGTAATCAGAGAACAAAATGAATGAATAGTAAGTTACTAGCTTAATTTCTTACTAGATGTAAAGACCTGCAAAAAAATTGGATGACAGGAAAACTGTACTGATTGACTCAAATTTGTGATTTGACTATAGAGAGAGAAGAATTCTGGGAGCAAATGTGTGATTTCCATGCATTCCAGGACCACCACCATTATACAAGACCCTAAGAATCCAGAACATACGAAGACGTTTACTTTTGACCTGGCATATTGGTCTCACAATGGATTTCAAAAGGATAAAGATGGTGTGTTTATTTCAGCTGATCCTGGCAGTAAATTTGCAGGCCAGGTAAATTACTTTAAAATAGCATCAATGGAAGTTGTTTTTTTTTTAATGTTAACAATATATTAGTACATTGATTTTTATGAGGTCCAAACGTAGCTGTTGCCTAAATAATTCTTTAGACACTTAAGTCTAGTTTGTTGTTTTTTTTTTTTTTGATGTATTTACATGTTTCAAAAAGGAATATTGGTCAAGTCAGTTACATTTTCCTCTCTGATATAAGCAAAATAAGCCGAACTTGTGTGGCACTCGGCATTTGAGAATTTTGGTTTATCGAGTGTTTACCATGTGCCATACACTATTCTGCCTGAAAGTTGCTCAGAATTTGGTGTAGGGAGACAGGCAAAAAGTGCATTCAAATGTTACAGGTTCTATAATAATATATGTGGGATACAATGGGGTACAAAGGAAAAGTGGTCATTTCAGTGTGGATAGAGCTCATTAACCTGCATAAACCTATGTGTTTGTAATTTCCACTTTGAAAAAATTTCAACCATAATTTCTCCAAGTATTTTTGGTCTGCCCTTATTCCTTCTGTGACTCCAGTTACCTGTATACTTGAGATTTTCCCACAGGTTACTGAGGCTCTGTTCATTTCCTCCCAACCTTTTCTCTCTGTTCTTCTTGTCTACCTACTCATCTTTGAAAACTCAGCTCAAAGATTATAGCCTTTATTAAACCACCCCTAAAAGTACTCTGTCAAATTGTTCTGACTTCACAAACTCACTGAAAGAATTTCATAGGTCTCCTTGGAATGCACTTTGGAAACCACTGTCCTAGAGCAATCAATTAAAAAAATCTATCAAAAAAGTATAACTAACGAGTCAACTGTGGGAAAATGAAATTATGAAAAAACTTGGAGCATGGCAGGAAAAGAGTGGAAAGGAGAAACAGATGAAATAAGCAGAATACAAATAGCAAGATAGTAGATTTAATGCCAACCATTGGTTATTTTATCAGGTGTAAATAAACATGCCAATTAGATGGTACAGATAATCAGATTTGATAGGAAAAGCTGGATCCAACGATGTCATCTTAAGTGCTTGCATGCTCAGTTGCGTCCCACTCTGCATCCCGCAGGGACTGAGGCCGCCAGGCGCCTGTCTAAGGGATTCTCCAGGCAAGAATACTGGAGTGGGCTGCCAGTTCCTACTCTAGGGGAATCTTCCTGACCCAGGGGCACAACCTCAATCTCCTGTATCTCCTGCACTGGTGGGCAGGTTCTTTATCACTGAGCCACCTGGGAAGCCCATATCTGTCTACACAAACACAATTTAAATACAAAGAAATAGATACTCAGGTTAACATTAAGAAGAAGAAAACTACAGATGCTATATTACATCCCACAAAGTAGACTTCAGAGCAAGAAATATTTCATACACACCATCCTAAGTGGGTCTGTACTTATTAATAGAACTTCAAAATACACAAAGCAGAAGCTGATGGATACTGAAAGAGAAATATTCAAATCTACCATTGATTGGTGACTTCCTCACTCCTCTCTGAGTATTAGAGCAAATAATCTGAAATCAATATTACAGATGACCAGAACAATATTATCAACCTAATTGACAACTATAGAACAATTTTGCTACCTTCCGTTCAACCATAGCACTACACACTTTTTTTCAAGTGAGCATGGAACTTTATGGTAAATTATATTCTGGATCATAAAACTAGTTCCAATAGATGTAAGATAACTGAAATCATACAAAGTATCTTCTCTGACCACAGTGGAATTAAACTAGAAAGGAATGACTGAAAGTTATTAGGAAACTCCACTAACATTTAGAAAATGACAGTCTTCTAAATAATCCATAGGTCAGGGAATAAAGACCACAGGAAATTAGTATTTTGAACTGAATGAAAATCAAAACATTTATCAAAATTTGTGGGATGCAGCCAAATCAAGGTTTAGAGCATTAAGTGATTATATTAGAGAACAATCTCAAATCAACAGTCTAGGTTCCTCCACCTAAGAATTTAGAAAAAGTATAGAAAAAGCAAGAAAGGGATTAAAAAGACTAATATAAGACAGTAAAATAATAGAGAAAAATCAATGAAACCAAAACCTGGGAGAAAGGAGAAAAGATACAAAGTACGAAGATGAGAAATGAAACAGACGTTGCTACATATCTTACAGATATTAAAAAATAATAAGAGAATATTATGAACAACTTAATGCCAATAAATTTAACAACATAGATGAAATGGATGCAATCTACTAAAGTCCACACAAAAATAGACAACTCAAGTATCCCTATATCTATTAAAGAAATTTAAACCTAAGCCCAGAGGACTTTTCTGTGAATTCTACTAAAGTAAGAAATAATGATAATTCAAAAAAAAAATAATAAAGTCTTGTAGATGATAGAAGGACCATTCATTTTTAAGCCAATATTACACCAAAACCCAGCCAAATACTACAAAAACCACTACAGATCAATACCCTTTTTCATGAACATAGACACAAACATTATTGAAAAATTTTAGCAAATACAATCCAACAGTATATATTTTAAAATACATCATTATAAAGTGGGACTTAGTATCAGTTTAACATATAAATATATCAATGGTCATATGAACAGAATTGGGAGGGGAAAAAATATATGATCAGATGCAGAAAAAGCAATTGACGAAATTCAATACCCAGTCATATAAAAACCCGCAAATTTAAAATAGGAAGGAGCCTCTTAGAAGTAGAACTTCCCTCAAATACATAAGTAACATCACATTTGATGGTGAAACACTGAATGTGTTGCCCCTCAGAATTGGGGACAAGGCAAGAAGGTCCAATCTGATTATTTCTATATAACATCCACTGCAGGCCCCAGCCAGGGCAATAAGGCAATTAATAGGAAATGAATGATATGGCAAGAATACACAGAAGAACTGTACAAAAAGATCTTCACCACCCAGATAATCATGAAGGTGTGATCACTCACATTCACCTGGAGCCAGACATTCTGGAATGTGAAGTCAAGTGGGCCTTAGGAAGCATCACTATGAACAAAGTTAGTGGAGGTGATGGAATTCCAGTTGAGCTATTTCAAATCCAGAAAGATGATGCTGTGAAAGTGCTGCATTCAATATGCCAGCACACTTGGAAAACTCAGCAGTGGCCACAGGGCTGGAAAAGGTCAGTTTTCATTCCAGTCCTAAAGAAAGGCAATGCCAAAGAATGCTCAAACTACAGCACAATTGCACTCCCCTCACATGCTAGTAAAGTAATGCTCAAAATTCTCCAAGCCAAGCTTCAGCAATACATGAACCGTGAACTCCCTGATGTTCAAGCTGGTTTTAGAAAAGGCAGAGGAACCAGAAATCAAATTGCCAACATCCGCTGGATCATCGAAAAAGCAAGAGTTCCAGAAAAACATCTACTTCTGCTTTATTGACTATGCCAAAGCCTTTGACTGTGTGGATTACAACAAACTGTGGAAAATTCTGAAAGCGATGGGAATACCAGACCACCTGACCTGCCTCTTGAGAAACCTATATGCAGGTCAGGAAGCAACAGTTAGAACTGGACACGGAACAACAGACTGGTTCCAAATAGGGAAAGGAGTACGTCAAGGCTGTATATTGTCACCCTGTTTATTTAACTTATATGCAGAGTACATCATGAGAAATGCTGGGCTGGAAGAAACACAAGCTGGAATCAAGATTGCTGGGAGAAATATCAATAACCTCAGATATGCAGATGATACCACCATTATGGCAGAAAGTGAAGAAGAACTAAAGAGCCTCTTGATGAAAGTGAAAGAGGAGAGTGAAAAAGTTGGCTTAAAGCTCAACATTCAGAAAACGAAGATCTTGGCATCTGGTCCATCACTTCATGGCAAATAGATGGGGAAATAGAGGAAACAATGGCTGATTTTATTTTGAGGGGCTCCAAAATCACTGCAGATGGTGATTGCAGCCATGAAATTAAAAGACGCTTGCTCTTTGGAAGGAAAGTTAACCAACCTAGATAGCATAGTCAAAAGCAGAGACATTACTTTGCCAACAAAGGTCCGTCTAGTCAAGGCTATGGTTTTTCCAGTAGTCATGTGTGGATGTGAGAGTTGGACTATAAAGAAAACTGAGTGCCAAAGAATTGATGCTTTTGAACTGTGGTGTTGGAGAAGACTCTTGAGAGTCCCTTAGACTGCAAGGAGATCCAACCAGTCCATCCTAAAGGAGATCAGTCCTGGGTGTTCAATGGAAGGTCTGATGTTGAAGTTGAAACTCCAATACTTTGGCCACCTGATGCGGAAAGCTGACTCATTTGAAAAGACCCTGATGATGGAAGGGATTGAGGGCAGGAGGAGAAGGGGATGACACAGGATGAGATGGTTGGATGGCATCACCGACTGAATGGACATGGGTTTGGCTGGACTCCAGGAGTTGGTGATGGACAGGGAGGCCTGGTGTGCTGTGGTTCATGGGGTCGCAAAGAGTCGGACATGACTGAGCAACTGAACTAAACTGAATGATATGCAGATTGAAAATGAAGAAGCATAACTACTTGCAGACAACATAATTATCTATGAAAAGAGCCCTAAGGAATCTGCCAAAAAAGAGGGGAAAAGCTACTACAGTGAATAAGTTTGTTAACCAAGTTCAATATACAAGAATTGATAGAATTTCCCTATGCTACATGCATGCTTAGTTGTTTCCACTCTTTGTGACCCAATGGACTCCAGCTCGCCAAGCTCCTTTGTCCATGGGATTCTCCAGGAAAGAATACTGGCATGGGTTGCCAGTTCCTCTTCCAGTGGATCTTCCCTACCCAGGATTGAACCCACCATCTCTTGTGTCTCCTGTATTGGCAAGAAGATTCTTTACCACTGAGCCACCTGAGAAGCCATCTCTCTATGCTAGCTGTGAGCGATTGGAAATTAAGATTGTAATTTATTTATGTACTCAAATCCCTGATGGCTCGGACAGTAAAGCATCTGCCTACAATGCTGGAGACCCGGGTTCCATCTCTGGGTCAGGAAGATCCCCTGGAGAAGGAAATGGCAACCCACTCCAGTATTCTTGCCTGGAAAATCCCATATCCCATGGACTGAGGATCCTGATAGGCTACAGTCCATGGGGTCTCAAAAAGTCAGACACGACTGAGCGACTTCACTCACTCATAATCACATATAATTACAATAATATAATTGTAAGTAAGACTGTAAAATATTTACAGCAATATCAAAACCATGAAATAGTTGGTTAAATTTACAAAATCTATGCAAAATCTGTGTACTATAAAAGCATTAAGAAGAGGAAGACAAATCAGAAGTCTCAACATAATTAAGAAGTCATATTGATCAACAGATTCAAAAAAATCTCAATCAAAATGCCAATGGTAACTTTTTACAGAAATTATACTATTTCAATAATTTACATGGAATTGTAAAAGACTTACAGTAGCCAATATTAATTTGAAGAACTGAAACCCACTGAAGACAGATCTACAATAATCAAGGCAATGGATAAAGAAAAGGTGTGTGTGTGTGTGTGTATATATATATATATATATGTATTTCTGCATATATATATATATATGCAGTTCTGTGCTTAGTCACTCAGTCATGTCCGACTCTCTGCAACCCCATGAACTGTAGCCCACCAGGCTCCTCTGTCCATAGCATTCTTCAGGCAAGAATCCTGGAGTGGGTTGTCATGCCCTCCTCCAGGGGATCTTCCCAACTGAGGGATCAAACCTGGGTCTCCCACATTGCAAGCAGATTCTTTACCATATGAGCCACGAAGAAATATATATGTATATATGCATACATATATAAACAATAGAATATCATTCAGCCATTAAAAGAAGGAAATGCCACCAACAACATGGGTGGGCCTTGGGGACATTATGCTAAGTAAAATAAGCTGGACAGAGAAAGAAATACTAAATGTGGAATATTTTTAAAAATGAACATGAGAACAAAGAACAGATTGGTGGTTTCCAGAGGTAGGGGGTTAGTGTTCGGGGTTGGAGCTGAGCGAGGTGAGACTGGTATATGAGTGAAAATGGATAAGATCATCAAAAGTTACAAACTTCCAGTAAGATAAACAAGTCCTAGAGATGTGATGTGTAGCGTGGTGATTATACAGGTGCTTTGCTTTATTGCACTTTTCAGATACAGTATTTGAGCATTTTGTTTTTGTTTTCACTAATTGAAGATTTCTGGCAGTCCTGAATCAAGCAAACCTAAGTCAATTGGTGCCATTTTTCCAACATTGCTCACTTCATGTCTCTGTGTCACATTTTAGTAACTTTCCCAAATATTTAAGACTTTTTCTTTCTATTTCTCATAGTAATCTGTGATCAGTGATCTTTGATGATACTATTACAAAAAGATTATGACTCCTTGAAGACTCAGATGATGGGTAGCATTTTTGAGCAGTAAGATATTTTTAAATTGATATATCCATTGGGTTTTTTTAGATGTCATGCTATTACACACTTAATAAATTACAGTGTGGTGTAAACATAACTTTTATGTGCACTGAAAAACCAAAAAAATTGTGTGACTCATGTTACTGCATTACTTTCTTTATTGTGATGGTTTGGGACTGAACCCACAGTATCTCTGAGGTATGCCTGGAGTTAACAATCCAACATTGTATATTCAAAGGTTGCTAAGAGAGATCTTAAATGTTCTCATTGAAGAAAAAAGTTTAACTCTGTGAAGTAATGGGTGTGAACTTCTGATAATCATTTCTCAATAAATATATATATCAAATCATTATGCTATACATTTGAAACTATTTAATGTTATGTGTCAATTCTATCTCAGTTTTTAAAAGACAGTTTTAAAAGACTGCAAGAATTGTGATAGTTGACCTTGAACTTCAAGCAGTCTACTCAACCGTGGAACATGTCCAGGGAAACCACAAACCACTTTTAACACATTCGATCAGTCACAGCACCTTCTCCATACACTGCATAATTTTTTTAAATTTTCTTGAAATAATATGCCAAAATGTTGCTTTTATTTTTCCATCTTCAATATTAAAATGGTTATACAAAAATTCACCAATTTCTGATAAGTTTTTCTAAATATACACTGAGATGACAGCTGTCACAGTGCAATGTAACAAAACTGTTTCAAATGAAGTTAAAGACTATTAAGGGCTACTACAACCATCTTTCAGAAATAAACAAATGAACACTTTGGCTGGTGGTCTGTGTCCCTTGGAGCCTTGAAATTTTTGTCTAATGGCTGAATTTTAAAGACCTACCCCATGTTTTGTAAAATACACAAGTCCTTTACTGACGGGTACTAGCTAGTTGAAGATCTGTGGTGATCCCATGCTGATCAGTATCTTCCAAACTGACGAATCTTTCTTTGGTTTCCAGTTTTATTCCACTGGTTCTAAGATAGCATCTGAGTTATATTTCAAGTAAGTTGAATGATACTAAGTAAGGTGGATCTCATCAAAACCAGAATGTTAGGTTTTAAAAGTACTGTGAAAAGTCTGTGCTGAACATAATACCTGCTATTTTCTTTCCAGAAGGAGGTTTTTCATGATCTTGGCAGGGGAATTCTGGACAGTGCTTGGCAAGGCTATAATACTACTCTCTTGGCCTATGGGCAGACTGGCTCTGGAAAAAGCTATTCCATGATTGGGTTTGGGGCAAACAAGGGTATCATTCCAAATGTGTGTGAAGAGCTATTTCAAGCAATTGAGAACCGGGACAAAAATCAAGAATACCAGGTATGTATTATTCTAGAATCCCTTCTTTAAGGAAAAAAAAATTGTTTTCATTTTGGAAATTCCTTGCCCCCAGTGGAAGTTATCAGCGTATTTATTTTAGGATAATGTTAATTTTCCATACCAAAATCCTTACATCATTACAAAATCAAATAAAATGTTGAATTTTTGTTGTTCTATGGAGGCAAACCCAGGAAAATATTTTTTAAAGGCACTTTGAGAGACATCTTAAATGATGACAATAACAAGAGACCACTGTGGAGTCTTATAACACAAAACCCTAGCCAGCTCAAGTTTCTGGTTCCCTTTGCTCCCCTCTTCTATCAAGGTGTGTTCTCCTCTTAATCTTTATTTCTAAATTAAGAATATTATCTTGCTTCTAATTGTCCTAACATAGCTTCTTACTTTCCCTAGAAGGTGAAATACTTGTACACAGAAAACTACAGTACACAGATGAAAGAAACCGATGAAGGCACAAATCAATGGATACATAGCCCATGTTCATGAGCTGGAAGAATTAATATTATTTAAATGCCCATACCACTCAAATTTATCTACTGATTCAATACAATCCCTATCAAAGTTTAATGGCAAATTTTACAGAAGTAGAATAATTCTAAAATTTGTATAGAACTGCAAAAGATCCCAAATAGTCAAAACAATCTTGAGAAAGAAGAACAAAGCTGAAAGCATCACACTCCCTTGTTTCAAACTATACTACAAAACTATAGTGATCAAAAAGTATGATACTACACTGCTATATTTAAAATGGATAACCAAGAAGGACCTGCTGTATAGCATATGGAACTCTGCTCGGTGTTATGTGGCCTCCTGGATGGGAGGGGAGTTTGGGGAGAATGGATGCATGCATATGTACAGCTGAGTCCCTCTCTGTTCACCTGAAACTATCACCACATTATTAATCACCTCTGCTGTCGCTGCTGCTACTGCTGCTGCTGAGTCACTTAAGTCGTGTCCTCTCTGTGCGACCCCATAGGCGGCAGCCCACCAGGCTCCTTCGTCCCTGGGATTCTCCAGGCAAGAACACTGGAGTGGGTTGCTATTTCCTTCTCCAATGCTTGAAGGTGAAAAGAAAAAGTGAAGTCGCTCAGTTGTGTCTGACTCTTGGTGACCCCATGGACTGTAGCCTACCAGGCTCCTCCATCCATGGGATTTTCCAGGCAAGAGTACTGGAGTGGGGTGCCATTGCCTTCTCCGATTAATCAGCTATACCCCAGTACAAAATAAAAAGTTTTTTTAAAGTGAAAAATACAGTATTCTTTAATGTCAATTACTCACTTTTTCAAAAAGTGTTTTTTATGAAGTCTGCTCTGATTTTATCTTTTTCTTTCAGTGGTAGGCTTTTAAATAATTTCTCTGGAATTATATTTTCAAATATCTAGGAATTCATTAAATTTTTAAGTTAAAAAAGTATGGTACTGGTACAAAAATAGACACAGAGATCAATAGAACAAAACTGAGAGCCCAGAAATCAACTCATACATACATGGATGATTAATTTATGACAAAGGAGTGAAGAACATGCAGTGAGAAAAGGAGAATCTGTTCAATAAGCAGTGTTGGGAAAATTGGCTAATCACATGCAAAAGAATGAAACTAGACCACTATCTTACATCATAGGGTTTCCCTGGTGGCTCAGATGGTAAAGAGTTTGCCTGTAATGCAGGAGACCCAGGTTCAATTCCTGGGTCAGGAAGATCCCCTGGAGAAGGAAATGGCAACTCACTCCAGTATTCCTGCCTGGAAAATTCCATGGACAGAGTTGCCTAGCAGGCTACAGTCCATGGGGTTGCAAAGAGTCGGACACAACCGAGTGAGTAACACTGCACTTCATCTTATACCATACACAAAATTAACTTAATATGGATTAAATACTTGAATGTAAGACCTGAAACCATTCAGTTCTAGAAGAAAGCATAGACAGTAACCACACTGAAATCAGCCTTAGCAGTGTTTTTGTGGCTCTGACTCAAAAGTAAGAGAAAGAGAAGCAAAAATAAACAAATGGGATCGACAAAATAAAAAACCTTTTGCACAGAGAAAGAAACCATCATTAAAATGAAAAGGCAGCCTGTTGAATGGGAGAAGATATTTGCAAATCATACATCCGATAAGAGGTCAGTTTTCAAAATTTATAGAGAACATATACAACTCATCAGCAAAAAAACAACCCAATTTAAAAATGGGCAGAGGACCTGAATAAGCACTTATCCAAAGAAGATATACAGATGACCAATAGGGACATGAAAAGATGTTCAAGGAAATGAAGCTCAAAACCACAATGAGATATTGTTACCAAAAGTGGGCTAACTGCTCGCTGCTCAAAATCCAATATATATGACTGCACAATTTTTTTGTCTTTTATCTTCATGAAGTGAAGTGAAATGAAAGTCGCTTAGTCGTGTCTGACTCTTTGCGACCCCATGGACTATACAGTCCATGGAATTCTCCAGGCCGTAATACTGCAGTGGGTAGCCTTTTGCTTCTCCAGGGGATCTTCCCAGGGAATGAACCCAGGTCTCCCGCATTGCAGGCAGATTCTTTACCAGCTGAGCCACAAAGGAAGCCCAAGAACACTGGAGTGGGTAGCCTATCCCTTCTCCAGTGGATCTTCCAGACCCGGAATCAAACCAGGGTCTCCCACATTGCAGGCCATTCTTTATCAACTGAGCTATGAGGGAAGTCTGTTTATCTTCATACTAATTTAATTGGTTGATCCACAGCGTTTATTATATATTTACCTTTACTAGTGGGATTTTTCGTTTCCTGTAGATTCTTACTTGTAGCCTTTTCTTTTGCCACTTAGAGAAGACCTATTAACGTTGCTGTTAGGGTTGACTTAGCATTGATAAATTCTTAGTTTTTGCTTGTCTGGGAAATTCTGGAAATGGAGGGGCTAGGTGACAGACAAGAAAAATCCACCATTTTAACCATTTCAAAGTATATTATTCAATAATTTTTAATACATTCACAGTACTCTTGCCTGGAAAATCCCATGGACGGAGGAGCCTGGTGGGCTGCAGTCCATGGGGTCGCTGAGAGTTGGACACTACTCTGACTTCACTTTCATGCATTGGAGAAGGAAATGGCAACCCACTCCAATGTTCTTGCCTGGAGAATCCCAGGGATGACGGAACCTGGTGGGCTGCCGTCTATGGGGTCGCACAGAGTCGGACACGACTGAAGCGACTTAGCAGCAGCAGCAGCAGGGTCAGAGCCGGGTGTGAGCTGAGGCTTCTCCTCTGTTCAGTGGCTGTCACTGCCCAGTAGGGGGCGGCGTCGAGTCCCAAGTGGCCAGAGCAGACGCCTAGAGGGTTGGGTTCCAGATGGCTCCTGCGTTCGTGTGTGTTCTTCCCCTTCCCAGCACCAGCACCCTTAGCGCCAGAGGGCAGCAGTGCTGAGACAGATGGGGTGGAGTGGTTGCTCGTCTCTGGCTGGGGGCGGGGCACGCCAGGGCAGTTTCAGCAAACTGACCAGAGTGCCCTGCAGTTTTAATCTGTCTTCTGTGCCTGGTTTCTGGGTGAGCAAGCGTGGGCACATTCTTAGCGGTGGACTCTAGGATGCTTGCAGCCCTCTGTCAGTCCCACTGGTTTCCGGCCCCGCTAGGGGACTCATCCTCCTGGTGACAAGATTCCGGGCTGGGTTGCCCATTGTGTTTTCATACCTCTCACTCCCTTCAAGCCTGCGATATCTCTCCTCTTCTGTGTCCCTCCCAGGGGA
This sequence comes from Nanger dama, assembly GCA_917880005.1. NCBI lineage: Eukaryota > Metazoa > Chordata > Mammalia > Artiodactyla > Bovidae > Nanger > Nanger dama. The sequence continues at coordinate 184,778 of CAKJTW010000097.1, read as the reverse complement.
GCAGACTCCAAACTGATTCCTTCTCTTCCTTTCCTACCTAATTCTGTGTGGATGTCTTCTACAGCCTTGGTTGTGTAAGAGTCTTTCAGCCAGTTTCCAGCTAAATTCTGGTGAGAATTGCTCCACACGTTGCTGATGTGTGAGTGGAGGGAAGTAAGCTTCATGCCCTCCTGTTCTACCATTTGACCTTCCCTCCCATTTGTTCATTTTAAACCGGGATGCTCTCTGAAGCTAGCTGGAAGTTCTTAGGAGGTGGGGTTTAATTGGCAAGACTCACCCCGAAGGGTGACTAACAGACAAGCCAGCTTTTCCCAAAGAGGGTATAGTGGCTGCAAAACGTCAGTATCTCAGAGCCTTTTCTCTAGACCAGAGTCACTGAGTTTCCTCCAATCTTCTGTTTAGGAGGTAGGAGACTGGCTAACGTTGCTCCGAATGCATGGTAGGGTAAAGATCAATCTTTTTCTCTGCATATGTTCAGATTGGAGAGTGAACAATAAGGAAAAAGCTTTTTTTTTTCTGTTCACAATCAAGACCAAACACACACACACACTTTGGTGTCTGTTTTCAGTTTATGTTAAGAACTTCCTCCATGTCACTAAAATTATTTCCGAATCTCATATTGCATGTGACACTGAGTGCCACTATTTCAATATTTAGCTTTTCCCTTTGTTGTACATTTATGTCGTTTCCATAGTCCTTTTTATTTTTTTCTCCCAAAGGTGACTGTTTCAAGAGAATCTTAATTTACTTTATGCTCTTTTCTACACAGGTTACATTCAGCATGCTGGAAATTTACAACGAACAGGTAACAACGATTATATTTTTTGACAGATAATTCTAAGTGATTCTCTGCAGCTTAAAAAATGGCAGGGGCTCCCCCTCATCCATCCTACAGATAAGTCAACACCCGTTAGCCTGGCATCAGCTATCCAGCCCTAACCTACCTCATTTTAGCTAGGTTCCACTTCATCTTATGTTCTTCTATCTCTACACACTCCTTGCATCAGCCACAGAGACCCTTTCTCCCTTTCCACAATATGTCCTTCTCTCCTACATCTATCCTTTCTCTGCCTAGAATACCCTTCTTGGTTTCTCTGGTCTTAGAGAAACCACTGAACTTCAGTTCAAATGTTAGCTTATCTATACATCCTAAAGCAGTTGGCTTCAGCATGAGGGTTGGCAAACTTTATCTTCAAAGTACAAACAGGAAGTATTTTAGACTTTGAGGGCCTTAAAGTCTCTATCACAACTACTGTACTCCCCTCAGAGAGCAGAAACGGCCACAGCTGAAGGGTAGGTGAGCTGTGTACCAATTCAACTTTGTTTATAGACACTGAGGCTTGAACTTCACATAATTTTCATGTGTCACAAAATATTTTTCTTTTGATTTTCTCTCAGCCATTTAGCAAATCTGATCGTAGTTGGAATACGATTTCAGATCCCTGCTCTCTCAGTTACTAGCTTTGTGACTTTGAACAATTACTTTGTCTCAGAGTTCAGATTGCTTATTTATAAAGCAGAGAATTTAAAATAAGACACAACCAGGGACTTCCCTGGTGATCTAGTGGCTAAGACTCCGCACTCCCAGTGCAGGAGGCCAGGGTTTGATCTCTGGTCAGGGAACTAGAGCCCACATGTCGCAACTAAAAATCCTGCATGCTGCAATGAAGGTCAAAGATCCCTCATGCTGCAACTAAAGACCCAGCACAGCCAAATAAATAAATATTTTTTAAAATAAATACAGTAAACTAGACTACACATTGAGGCATAGTGCTGAGCAAATACTAGTTATTCAGAAAGTCGTTTTTCATTCTACCCTTTCCCTTTGCCCTTATACTATAAAATTTTATTTCCATATTTATATTTCCAGAACAAAGGATTACACCTTTCTATTTGCAATACTTAGAATAATATTCCCTTTCACTTTTCACTTTCATGCATTGGAGAAGGAAATGGCAACCCACTCCAGTGTTCTTGCCTGGAGAATCTTAGGGACGGGGAAGCCTGGTGGGCTGCCGTCTATGGGGTCACACAGAGTCGGACATAACTGAAGTGACTTAGCAGCAGCAGCAGCAGCAGCAGAATAATATTTGGTTTAAAATGGATACCCCTAAGATTTGCTGAATGGATAAATTCACAAAGGTATCTATAATTGTAAGTTTCTTAAGGGCAGTTTCATATCTTAAGACTTCTTATATAACTCCAAGCATTATCCAAAGTCTTGCACTTAATCATTGCTAAATAAACATTGATGGAATAAATCTGCCCATGTTTTTCTCTTTATATTAAGAAGAGAAAATACCCATTTTGTTTCTCATATGCTTCCATGAGCCATTTATTATTGTTGAAGGTTGATAGCAAATTCAAATGAGTTATTATGCTAAGGTCACTGATTAAGTTTCTATTTCTTTCAAAGTGATGGGCCTGGAAGACAGTATGACTCCTTTATTTCATACCAAATAGGCAGCTTCACTTTGTTACCAAGTTCAGATGGAAGGAACAGGGACATGGCATCATGTCGTGGGTCCCCTACTGATACCTATTAATGAAGATAATCTCTCTGGAATTTTGTTTTCTCATCTCTAAAATAAGGACATGGACCTACTTATAACCTCTTCATGTCTCATCAGCTAGGAGTCTGGTATTTTTCCAGTAGTACTTCAATAGTCTAAGTGAAGTTTATTAGATACTTTTAATATTTCAGACATCACCACTAGACTCTGAGGATGAATAAAACTTAAGACGTGATTTCTGCCATGGAGAAGCTTGGTGGGAGATTTTACATCCTCTCCAGACAGTAATAAAATATATCATGTATGCTGCATGAATGGTAGAAAGGCATAGAAGAGAGAGCAACTAAACCTGCGATTGTTGGTGTTGTTTGTAAACAGAGGAGTTAGACTGGATCTTGAAAGATGCAATGAGTTTGGTGAGCCAGGAGGAGGGTTGGGGCATTTTAGGTGGCATGATTAGTACCAGCAAGTCCAGGGACACGTGAAAGCACATGGCGTTTAAGGGAACAGTGAGGGCTCCAGGTAACCAGAGTTAGAAGCATGCAGGCAGGTGAGAATGGGGAAGCATCAGGAGAAGGAGCTAAACATCAGTTGCCAGAAGGCAAAGGCTCTTTGGTAGGCAATGGAGCATCAGCGAAAGATTCTAAACAGGAAAATAAGAAAATCAGCCTTGGATTTAGAAGATTTCTCTAGCAGCAGAGTGAAGTTGTATTTGAAGAAGTGCCGGACAGAGGCAGAGCTAGGAGAGTCCTGTAGGTGCTGAAGTGAGTGAGGAAGGTCTCATCATTGACTCAATCTCCAGGTACCACCTGGAGATTCCAGTGCCAGGAACTGCCCTCATCTCTGGGCCCTCACACTTCCATTCTATCTGGTTAAACCTACTTAGCTTTTTTTTTTTCTAATGAGCCCTATTCAGACATATCTTCAGCCTTAGATGCCACTTCTTAATAATTTATATTGCTCAGTGGAAGTTATAGGAAAGGCTTTCTAGCTAAGGCAGAAGTTGTGACCATTTCAATGTCGTCCTGTCTCTGGCTCTTCTGTCCACTGTCCTAACTTTTCTTGCCTGAATTCAATCTGTGTGTGATCTTGCCTCTGTTGCAGGAAGGGGAACCCTTTCCTGAGCCAAGAGCGGGTTCTTATCTAGCCCTCAGAAAAGAATTATCTGAGAGATACAGAGGACAAAGCTAAAGACCTTATTGGGAAGGGGGTGCCTGGGAGGAGAGCAGCAGGGTAAGGGGATCCAGGAGAATTGCTTGGCCATGTGGCTGGCAGTCTTGGGTGTTGTAGTGATGGGGTTAGTCTCCAGGTTGTCTCTGGCCAATCATCTTGCTTGGCCCATATTTGGCCTAACTCAGGGTCCTTCCTTGTGGCGTGAGCATCTCTCAGCTAAGATGGACTCCGGCATGACGGATTCTGGGAGGTTAGTAAGACATATTATGGGGTGGTGTCTGCTCTCTCCTTTTGGCCCCTCCTGAATTCTCCCAGTTAGTTTTCTGTGCCAGCACCAAGTTCCTTATCAGGAGGGACCTCCTGGTGTGAGACAGCTCATGCAAGTGGTTATCATTGTGCCTGGCCAAGGCTGGTGGTTTCTGTCAGTGGTTCCGCAGTCACTTGACTCTAGGACTTAAAGCTACAGAATATTTGAGCTGGGGGAGATCTTAGAAATCATTCAGCCCATTCCCCTCCTCTTATGAGGAAAAAACTGGCAGTGTAGGAGACTCTCCAAAGCTCTCATAGTTTGGAGGCAGAACCAGAAGTAAGACCCCGGCTCAGATTCCCAGCCCAGACCTCAATGCATCATGGAACACCAACTCTCCTCTGCAGAGGCTCAGGCTCTAGCAGGCTCCCATAGCTCCACCTGCTGTTACACACAGAGGCAGAAGTGACTTTCTAGGGGAAAATGCAACATGGACTTTCACCTAAGGCCACGGTCTAAGTGTGACACCACACAAATCTCCAATAATAATAATAATAATAAGATCCAAAAATTACCTATATTCTTGTGTTAGGTTTGCCTATAGCAAATCCTGTTTGAGTTAGATAAATTTCTTGGAAGTAGAGATTCGGAGTGGTGGCATTTGTGGCAGCATGATTTAACCTGGGGAGAACATTAGGTACTTTGAATGTTATGAACTTTTAATTAAGTTTCATTTATCACTGTTCTCAGAAAAGTAAGACTTCATTATTTTGTGATACAAAATTTGTGACAATTCAGAAAGAGATAATTTATTTTTGTGTTATCTACAAAGGAGTTGCTAATCAACTGCAAGAGTTAACAAGATTACTAGGTGCATACTTAGGTTAATAAGAGAACAATATTTTCAACCACAAATGCTTTAAAATCACCACTGGGGCTTCCTCAGCGGCTCAGATGGTAAAGAATCTGCCTGCAATACAGGAGACAAGATTTGATCCCTGGGTCAGAAAGATCCCTTGGGTAAGGGGATGGCTACCCACTCCAGTATTCTTGCCTGGAAAATTCCATGGGCAGAGGAGTCTGGCAGGCTCCATGTGGTCACAAAGAGTCAGATATAACTGAGCAACTAACAGTTTCACTTTCATTTAAAGTCAGACAACTATAGATACCAACTAGATATTTTTTCAAGCTACAGAAGGAGTTCCCCCAATATCCTACGTGCAACGTATTAAACATTTCTTGTTAACTTAGCTCCAGTTACACTATTCTCTCCAGAAGCATTTCACTGGGTGCCTACTATGTGTCAGGAGCTATGTTAGGATTTACTAGTCAACTCCCACCCTCAGGGAGTTTGCAATCTGGTTGAGCTGCTCTTGTTGTTGTTTACTCGCTCAGTCATGTCCAATTCTGTAGGACCCCATGGACTGTTAGCCCACCAGGCTCCTCTGTCCATGGGTTTCTCCAGGCAAGAATACTGGAGTGGGTTGCCATTTCCAGAGGATCTTCCACACCCAGGGACTGAAGCTGTGTCTCCTGCACTGGCAGGCAGATTCTTTACTATCTGAGTCACCAGGGAAGGCCTGAAGTGCTCTAGGTACTTGAAAATAATAAAAACTGAAATCCTTAAAAAAAAAAAAAAAAAAAAAAAGCTTCTGATTTCACTAACTACAACAGGTTTCTCTATTTTCTTACTTGTCATTTCTCTGTTTCTTACTTATCTAAGTTATGAGGCTGTCTGGTACCTACAGAACTTTAACACTTATTTATTCATCCAATATATATTTACGAGCATGTACTATATTCTACGAGGAGCTATAGCAGTGAAGTAAAGAAAACTTCGTGCCTTCCTGAAGTCTGCATTACTTGTTTTACCACAGGTAAGAGATTTGCTCTCCAGGATCAAGAAACCTGGAGGGCTAAGAGTAAGGGAGGACCAACAGCTGGGCTTTTACGTGGATGGTCTGAAGTCAGTGCCTTGTGAGAACTATGCCCAGATTGAAAGACTGATGGAACAAGGAGCAAAAATAAGGACCACAGCTTCGACCAATATGAATGCCAGCAGCAGCCGGTCTCACATGATCATCACCATTCAGTTCAAGCAGGTGAGATTCAACTGGATGCCAATGTCCCCCCCTCTCACCAAGGGGGTCTGGGGATGTGTTCCCAGTAGCATATGGTCTGGTGAGTATTATGGAGTTTTTAGATTTGATCTATGGATTAAGACAGCTATTTCCAAACATAGACTATAGGGTCAGAAGCAGGAGAAAGTAAGACACTTGTCTTTTCCTGCCTCCCTACCGCCACATCCATGCCCCACTCTGGCCTAAGTGATCCCATTACCAATAGAAGGTCACTAGTAAGGTCCCAGAAATGCCTGTAGGGCTAAAGACTATTTTCCCTCAAGTAAATTACATACTTTGAGAAACAGGTTTTGACCCCCAATTTGATGAAATTGCGGAAATAGGAAAATGAGTCTGGTTTGTCATGGAGAATTCCTATTAACAGTCCTTCTGTGCATCACCAATATAATGATGGTCAGCTTTCAGATCCATGAGCCTAGAGGACAACCAGATACTGAAGTGTCTTTCTGAAATTTGCAAGTCCAAGATAAAGCCTTTGAAACCACGTCATCCATGTAATGCTCCACTAGCTAGAATCTTTGATAAGCTAAAGCATACTTTTCTCCTCCATTCTCTTTGGTTGGGAATGATGTAGGGAATGATAGCTACAATTATGGACAATTTGATTCAGAAATGGTTTTCATAAAGCCTGGGTAAGCTTGAGAGTTAGCTACAATTTTACCACCTCCTTCGCCTAAGCCACAGCGCTAGTAATAGATAAAATAGTAATAAATGAAGATTGTCCTGTTCTAGCCAGGATTGGTAGAAGAACACTAGACCATGTATGACTCCAGTTACCAGCTCTGAAACTGTGGGAAATAACTTTCCTGAGTCACAGCTTCTTGGTCTGTAAAATGAGACAAATAGTTATCCTCGTAGGAATGTTGGGAAGTTTAGATAAGATATTACATTTAAATTTTTTAATTTATTTTATTTTTTGCTGGGCTGGATCTTCGTTGCTATGCAGGCTTTTCTCTAGTTGGAATGAGCAGGGTCTACTCTCTAGTTGTAGTACACAGGCTTCTCATTGAGATGGCTTCTCTTGCTGTTGGCCATGGGCTTAGGCACATGGGCTTAGTTGCCCCATGACATGTGGGATCTTCCCACACCTGGGTTTAAACGCATGTCTCCTGCATTGGCAGGTAGACTACCACTGAGCCACAAGGGAAGCCCAAGATACTACATTTTAAAGAACTCTGTAAACTTCCCTGGTGATGCAGACAGTAAAGAATCCACCCACCATGCAGGAGATCTGGGTTCTATCCCTGAGTCAGGAAGATCCCCTGGAAGAGGGAATGGCTACCCAACTCCAGTATTCTTGCCTAGAGAATCCCATGGGACAGAGGAGCCTGGCAGACTATAGGGTCACAAAGAGTTGGACAGGACTGAGCAACTAAGCACACAAGTAAATTTTTATTTATTATTCACTTGATTTTTACAATGTAGGTAAGATATTACATTGATAGACTTTATATGAATATAACATTCACTTTATATGAATGTAACATTCACTCTATATTCATAGACTTTGTATGTACTATATTTACAATAAATATAAAGTATTACATTCATAGACTTTATATATGGTTTTCTGTGCTATTTTTAAATTTGGTATTTTAGAGGTAGGAGACAAAATTAACTGGATATAAATGAGCATACTCTGTTTATTGGTGTCAGTAGCAATATTATCACCTAATAGTGTATGCCAGGCATGATTAGAACCATTACATCTATTATACTTTATCCTCATAACATCCCAATAATATGCTATCATCCTGATTTTATAACTGAGAAAAGTTAAAAAGTTAAATCTTTTGCTCACAGTTACATGACAGCAAGAGAAACTGTAGCATTTTTTTCCATGACATGACTACACCATCCTAAACAGTTACTTATTTTGCAGATTTCACAGTATCTTTAAAATATTTATTGATTGGGAAGTGCTTAGGATTCTGCACTTCCACTGAAGGGGGCATATGTTCAGTCCCTGTCAGAGAACTAAGATCCCACATGCCACCTGACATGGCCAGGAAAAAAAAAACACTTAATGATTACAGAAATATTAGGACAATAATTAGTATCTAATACATAACTGGAAATAACGTTATAGAAGGGAAGGGGCAACTGAAATGTTTGGACCTAATAATGTTATTGTAAAATGTCATTGTAAAGAGGATGGCATTTTAACTTGCAAGTTTTATTATATCTTTTTGAGTGTGAAATACAATTAGAAAAATATTTCAGAATGTAAATGTAACATAGATTGACTTCTCATGTAGCCTGCTATCCCTCTAATAGCATTACTTGTGGTGCTTTCTTTCAGGTTTTCCTAGACAGAGACCTCACCAAACAGTCCAGTATTAACTTGGTAGATTTAGCTGGAAGTGAAAGGCAGAAATCTTCAGGATCAGAAGGAGATAGACTGCGGGAAGGATCACGTGTTAACCTAAGTTTAACCAATTTAGGAAATGTCATCAGGTAAATGATCAGTGGACAAGTACTTATTTGTGCCATAAAAGTGACCTCAAATATCAAAATTTAGATTAATCATAACCCTTAGTTCATGACCAGCTAGCATCATTGGTTTATTCCTGGTCCTCTCCTAGATTTTATTTTAAACTAATTAATTGCTTTTAGATGAAATAACAAACACTAATAAAACTACCACCAAATCCAAAAACAGTTGGAGGTAATCACCAATTCAATCATCTTGAATTTTTTGTTTGATGTATGTCCCTCCCTCCCCACATACTTTCTCCCCTTCCTTTCTTCCCTCTTTCTTTCTTTTCTTATTTTATCACATGTGAATATTATATTCAGTAGCACTGATTTTTGAATTTTATAAAAGGGTGAAATATTATATTATTTTCTGGATCTTGCATTTTTAAAGTTATTTAGATATAAATTACATTATAGTAAAGTGCAAAAATCTTAAATGTTCAGCTCAATGGATTTTCATATATGTATACATCTATGTAATTAATGACTAGACTGAGATATAGTACATTTCCAAAAGCCAGAAAACCCTCTCATGCCTTCTCCTTGGCTTTTAATCCCAACAAAAGAAATCAACCTGTTATCAAAGATTTATTTTTGCCTAGCTGTTTTGATTTTCATATAAATTCAATCACTTATATCAGATCATTGTCTTTTATATCTGGCTTTATTCACTAAGGATTGTTTCTATGGGACTTATCCATGATGTTTTGCTTAGCAATTATTAGTTCTTTTTCATTGTTATGGATTCTTTCATCGTAGGACTATACCATTATTTATCCATTCTTCTATTTGATGGGCATTTAGTTTGTTTCCAGGTTTTAACTATTATGAATAAAGTTGTTACAAACGTTCTTGTACATATAATTTGAGGAAAATAATTACTCATTTCTCTTTAGTATATACCCAGGAGTATAGTTTGTTTTCAGATTCAACATTATTAACAATATCCATCTATCTTATGTGTGGCTCTAGTTAATTTATTTTCTGTTCTTTTACTAAACATTGTATCTGTGAGATTTATCTATATTGTTACAGTAGCAGTTGTTACAGCATCCATGTTATTACTTCTTTTTCATTATTGTATAGTCATCCATTGTGGAAATATGCCACAATTTATTCCTTCATTCTCATGTTAATTGTTAATTTGGTTGTTTCCAGGGTTGTTGTTTTGGTTTGTTTTTTTGGCTTTTACAAATAGTGCTACTATGAACATTCTCATAAAGTCACTGAGTATCAATATACTAAAGGATTTTTTTATATTGGCAACTTAAATTATTGTGCTTTATATTAAGGTGTGTGAATACCTAATTTTTCAAGATGGTGATAAATTGTTCTCCAAAGTTGTTAGTCCAGTTAACATTCCCAGTGGCAGTGTATAACATCCCATTCATCCACATCTTTTCTAAGGCTTGATGTTGTCAGATTTCTTGACATTTACCAATTAAATGGGCATAAACATAGGCACCCCACTCCAGTACTCTTGCCTGGAAAATCCCATGGACGGAGGAGCCTGGTAGGCTGCAGTCCATTGGGTCGCGAAGAGTCGGATACGACAGAGCAACTTCACTTTCACTTTTCACCTTGTTGCATAGGAGAAGGAAATGGCAACCCACTCCAGTGTTCTTGCTTGGAGAATCCCAGGGACGGGGAGCCTGGTGGGCTGCCTGCTATGGGGTCGCACAGAGTCGGACACGACTGAAGTGACTTAGCAGTGGCAAACACACTTTGGGCTTCCGGGATAACTCAGTTGGTGAAGAATCCGTCTGCAATGCAGGAGACCCCCGTTCGGTTCCTGGGTCGGGAAAATCCCCTGGAGAAGGGATTGGCTACCCACTCCAGTATTCTTGTGCTTCCCTGGTGGCTCAGCTGGTAAAGAATCCACTTGCAATGCGGGGAGACCTGGGTTCTATCCCTGGGTTGGAGAGATCTCCTGGAGAAGGGAAAGGCCTGGAGAATTCCATAGACTGTACAGTCCATGGGGCCGAAAAGAGTCAGAGACAACTGAACGACTTTCACTTTCAAACATACTTTACTGTGGTCTTGAGAATCCTGGTTACTAGCAAGCCTGAACAACATTTGATTTCTTTTTAGCAAAAAAATACCTGTTCTTATGTTTTCTCCTTAATTCTATTCATTTATTGTCTTTTTCATTGATCTGTAGATGTTTTAAACATATTTTTATTACTCCTCTCTCAGGTATATGTATAAGTATCTTCTCCCAGTTAGTAGATTGTGTTTTCACTTTTTAAAAGATGTCTATTGATGAGCAGAAGTTATGGTGTATGTTTTGTACTTTTTCATTTTCTGTGTATTAAGAAACTTTGTACTTAAACCCTATCTGAAGTTGATTTCTGTGTATAGTGTAAAGTAGGCATCCTTTTCATTACTTTTTCCTTACAGATTACCAATTTTTTTGTCTCATTTGTTGAATAGTCTGTCCTCTCTCAGTAATCTTCTATGCTACCTCTGTCATATGTCAAAATTCAACATTTTTTTTTTTAACTATTTCCTGACTTTTTCATCTGCTCAGTGGTCAAAGTCTAAAAATAGTAAATACTTCAACCTATCCATGGATAATGGGTTTCTCAGGTGATGCAGTGGTAAAGAATCCACTGCCAATGAAGAAGATGCCAGAGACACAGGTTCCACCCCTGGTCGGGAAGATCCCCTGGAGAAGGAAATGGCAATCCACTCCCGTATTCTTGCCTGGAGAATCCCATGGACAATGAAGCCTGGTGGGCTGCAGTCCATGGGGTTGCAAAGAGTTAGACACAGTGAGCAACTGAGCACACACATCCTTGGATAATATGAAGATCTCCATCTTACATATGTCATTGTTGACATGTATTCTAATTTTATACTTTAACCCCCAAATATTATTATTACTGTTTCATACAGTTAGTGTTCATCCACATTTATCTATTTTTAAAATTATTTTTATTCATTCCTTCTTAAACTTCAGAGCTGCTATATGAAATCAATTTCTTTCTGATTGAAATATTCTCTAGATTTTCCCTTAATGACCATTTGCTGACAGCAAATTTAGTTTTTGTTTGGTTGAAATTTCTTATTTCAATTCATTTTGAAAGATAATTTTGCTGGGTATATAATTCTAGATAAGTAGCATTTTCTTTCACCTTATTAATGATACCATTCTACTGTTTTCTGTTGTTGGCCTAATTACTATTCCACTGAAGACAATCTTTTTCCCTATCTGCTTTTAAGCTCTTCTTATTTGGTGTTCTGCAATTTAATTCTGTTGCAGTTTATTTATCCTGCTTGGAATTTTTTAGTCTGGTGGCTCAGAGGTTAAAGCATCTGCCTCCAATGCGGGAGACCTGGGTTCAATCCCTGGGTCGGGAAGATCCCCTGGAGAAAGAAATGGCAACCCACTCCAGTATTCTTGCCTGGAGAATCCCATGGACGGAGAAGCCTACGTAGGTTACAGTCCATGGGGTCGCAGAGAGTCGGACACGACTGAGCGACTTCACCTTCACCTTCAGGTCTATGATAGTGATTTTCATCAACACTAAAAATTCGCAGTCATTATCTTTCACATATTGATTCTGCATATTTTTTTTTCTCCTTTCTTTCCTGGAACTTCAGTTACCCTATCTGAATCTTCTCCTAACCTATCTTTCTGATTTTTCATCTCTATGTCTCCAGGCTGCAATCTAGATTTCTTTTGAACTCTCTAGTTCACTAATTCAATTATCACGGTGTCTACTGTTGAACTTAGTTTCATTGAGTTAGACAAGGCTGTGGTACATGAGATCAGATTGGCTACTGTGGGGTTATGCTGTGTGGGACCACCTATGATAGATGGGTCCTGGTGAAGAGGTCTGACAGAATGTGGTCCACTGGAGAAGGGAATGGCAAACCACTTCAGTATTCTTGCCTTGAGAACCCCACGAAGAGTATGAAAGGCAAAATGATAGGATATTGAAAGAGGAACTCCCCAGGTTGGTAGGTACCCAATAAGCTACAGGAGGCCAGTGGAGAAATAACTCCAGAAAGAATGAAGAGATGGAGCCAAAGCAAAAACAATACCCAGTTGTGGACGTGACTGGTGATAGAAGCAAGGTCCAATGCAGTAAAGAGTTCTGTTGCATAGGAACCTGGAATGTTAGGTCCGTGAATCAAGGCAAATTGGAAGTGGTCAAACAGAAGATGGCAAGAGTGAACGTCAACATTCTAGGAATCAGCGAACTAAAATGGACTGGAAGGAGTGAATTTAACTCAGATGACCATTATATCTACTACTGTGGGCAGGAATCCCTTAGAAGAAATGGAGTAATGATCATGGTCAACAAAAGAGTCTGAAATGCAGTACTTGGATGCGATCTCAAAAATGACAGAATGATCTCTGTTTGTTTCCAAGGCAAACCATTCAGTATCACGGTGATCCAAGCCTATGCCCCAACCAGTAACACTGAAGAAGCTGAAGTTGAACAGTTCTATGAAGACCTACAAGACTTTCTAGAACTAACACCCCCAAAAGATGTCCTTTTCATTATAGGAGATTGGAATACAAAAGTAGGAAGTCAAGAAACACCTGGAGTAACAGGCAAATTTGGCCTTGGAATGTGGAATGAAGCAGGGCAAAGGCTAACAGAGTTTTGCCAAGAGAACGCACTGGTCATAGTAAACACCCTCTTCCAACAACACAAGAGAAGACTCTACACATGGACATCACCAGATGGTCAACACCGAAACCAGACTGATTATATTCTTTGCAGACAAAGATGGAGAAGCTCTATACAGTCAACAAAAACAAAACCAGGAGCTGACTGTGGCTCAGATCATGAACTCCTTATTGCCAAATTCAGACTGAAATTGAAGAAAGTAGGGAAAACCACTAGACCATTCAGGTATGACCTAAATCAAATCCCTTATGATTATACAGTGGAAGTGAGAAATAGATTTAAGGGCCTAGATCTGATAGATAGAGTGCCTGATAAACTATAGAATGAGGTTCGTGACATTGTACAGGAGACAGGGATCAAGACCATCCCCATGGGAAAGAAATGCAAAAAGCAAAATGGCTGTCTGGTGAGGCCTTACAAATAGCTGTGAAAAGAAGAGAGACAAAAAGCAAAGGAGAAAAGGAAAGATATAAGCATCTGAATGCAGAGTTCCAAAGAATAGCAAGGAGAGATAAGAAAGCCTTCTTCAGGGATCAATGCAAAGAAATAGAGGAAAAGAACAGAATGGGAAAGACTAGAGATCTCTTCAAGAAAATTAGAGATATCAAGGGAACATTTCATGCAAAGATGGGCTCGATAAAGGACAGAAATGGTATGGACCTAACAGAAGCAGAAGATATTAAGAAGTGGTGACATGAATATACAGAAGAACTGTACAAAAAAGATCTTCACAACCCAGATAATCACGATGGTGTGATCACTCACCTAGAGCCAGACGTCCTGGAATGAGAAGTCAAGTGGGCCTTAGGAGCATCACTACGAACAAAGCTGGTGGAGATGATGGAATTCCAGTTGAGCTATTTCAAATCGTGAAAGATGATGCTGTGAAAGTGCGAGCAAATTTGGAAAACTCAGCAGTGGCCACAGGACTGAAAAGGTCAGTTTTCATTCCAATCCCAAAGAAAGGCCATGCCAAAGAATGCTCACACTACCACACAATTGCACTCATCTCACACACTAGCAAAGTAATGCTCAAAATTCTCCAAGCCAAGCTTCAGCAATACGTGAACCGTGAAATTCCAGATGTTCAAACTGGTTTTAGAAAAGGCAGAGGAACCAGAGATCAAATTGCCAACATCCACTGGATCATCAAAAAGCAAGAGTTCCAGAAAAACATCTATTTCTACTTTACTGACTATGCCAAAGCCTTTGTGTGGATCACAATAAACTGTGGAAAGTTCTGAAAGAGATGAGAATACCAGATCACCTGACCTGACTCTTGAGAAATCTGTATGCAGGTCAGGAAGCAACAGTAAGAACTGGACATGGAACAACAGACTGGTTCCAAATAGGAAAAGGAGTACGTCAAGGCTGTATACTGTCACCCTGTTTATTTAACTTACATGCAGAGTACAGCATGAGAAATGCTGGACTGGAAGAAACACAAGCTGGAATCTAGATTGCCGGGAGAAATATCAATAACCTCAGATATGCAGATGACACCACCCTTATAGCAGAAAGTGAAGAGGAACTACAAAGCCTCTTGATGAAAGTGAAAGAGGAGAGTGAAAAGTTGGCTTAAAGCTCAACATTCAGAAAATGAAGATCATGGCATCCGGTCCCATCACTTCATGGGAAATAGATGGGGAAACAGTGGAAACAGTGTCAGACTTTATGTTTTTGTGCTCCAGAATCACTGCAGATGGTGATTGCAGCCATGAAATTAAAAGACGCTTACTCCTTGGAAGAAAAGTTATGACCAACCTAGATAGCATGTTCAAAAGCAGAGACATTACTTTGCCAACAAAGGTCCGTCTAGTCAAGGCTATGGTTTTTCCAGTGGTCATGTATGGATGTGAGAGTTGGACTGTGAAGAATGCTGAGTGCCAAAGAATTGATGCTTTTGAACTGTGGTGTTGGAGAAGACTCTTGAGAGTCCCTTGGACTGCAAGGAGATTCAACCAGTCCATTCTAAAGGAGATCAGTCCTGGGTGTTCATTGGAAAGAATGATGCTAAGGCTGAAACTCCAGCACTTTGGCCACCTCATGCGAAGAGTTGACTCATTGGAAAAGACCCTGATGCTGGGAGGGATTGGGGGCAGGAGGAGAAGGGGACGACAGAGGATGAGATGGCTGGATGGCATCACCAACTCGAGTCACATGAGTTTGGGTGAACTCTGGGAGTTTGTGATGGACAGGGAGGCCTGGCGTGCTGCGATTCATGAGGTTGCAAAGAGTTGGACACGACTGAGCGATTGAACTGAACTGAACTGAACTAAGTGGTTGAACTTATCCATAGGGTTTTAAATGTCAATTGCTATATCGAATTTTTCTAGATGATCATTTTGTTTCTTTTCTAAACCTGGTAGCTTAATTTTTTGATTTATTTTCTTTGTTTGTGGTTATAATTTATCAGAGATGGGATTTCCTCCCTCTTCCCCACTCTCTTCAATGCCAACACTGCTTCCTCTGAAGTACCCTGAGTGACATTTACTTCTCATTCACTCTTATTCTGTAGCCTATCAGGTCCTAACTCTATGAGATCTTCCTAAGGCAGTATGAGAGAAAGACCAGAAAGCACTTAAATCTGCTCCCCATTCCTGTCTCCACAGTGCTAGCCTCCCACCCTCTCCCTCAGGTCAAAACCCTTCTCTGTACACACACAAAAAGACCCTTCTCTGCAGGCTCTGGGTTTTCCTCCCAAGGTTCACTGTGTTAGAGCCCCAGATCTGGGCCTCCCTCTCTGTTATGGTTTCCCCGGGGTTGACCTTGGAGAGGGAGCCAGCTGCTTCTGTCTTGCAGTATGCCAGTATCCTTGTACAGAAGGTATATCAACTATTGGATGTTCCTTAATGTCATGCCTGGTGTATGGAGTTGTCAAGGATATTTGAGGGGTGTTTCTGACTCATCCACAAAGAGGCAGATTTCTTTTGATATATTTAAAACTTTTTGTTGTTTTATATTTCCTTTTCATTTAGTGCTCTGGCTGATGCCGCCATGGGGAAGAAAGTCCTCCATGTTCCCTACAGAGACTCTGTACTGACCAAACTGCTCCAGTCAGCTCTGGGAGGGAACAGCAGAACCACTCTGGTAAAGTGACTTTCCTACCGCATTTTAGACTGTTTAGACTCATGCAGCTGTCATGATTGCTGTTGTTATTATTATTAAAGTAACTCTTCACAAGAATCTTGTCAGTTCTTAACAAGATTCTCAGTTTCAGCGCACTGACCATGGAGCCTCATTTCCTTCCTTCCTAAAGTGAAGATCACGATATCGCCTTGAAACTGTGGTTGTGATGATTAAATGAAATATAATGAATAAGCTTTGAAAGTTGCAAAGCTGAACAAAGATAAATGATTATTCATCAGGCCCTGATGCTCTGAATCATGGCCTCCAGGCCCATAGATTAGGAGCCGCCCCATGGACAGTCACATTCCCTCCTGTTCACTCTCAGTGCTCCTGCCCACCTCCAGCTCATCAAAAAGTTTATTTTCTCATTTGAATTCTAGAACAGTTAAGCTGAAGTCAGTACCAGATTTGAAACCATTTAAGTGGGTACTCAGTACTGATTTATTTATTAGTCTCTGCAGTGCCACCATTCAACTGTCATTTAAAGTCCTGAGGAAATCTATTGGGGACTCAATGCTGAGGGTTACGTAGTACAGAGGTTAGCGGCACAATTGTTCAAGTCAGGACAGGTTCAGGTCCCAGCTCTGCCAGTTATGGGTGCCATTATTCTTATCTAAGCCTCAGTTTTCTGAGTTGTAAAGTTTAAACAAATCACAAGTTCCAAGATATTCCATGAATGTTAGCTGTGTAAAATCAACAACAGCTATGTTCTGTGTGTTTAGTTGCTCAGTCGTGTCTGACTCTCTGTGACCCCATCAAGCTTCTCTGTAGCCCACCAAGCTTCTCTGTCCATGGCGATTCTCCAGGCAAGAATACTGGAGTGGATTGCCATGCCCTGCTCCAGGGCATCTTCCCAATCCAAGGATCAAACCCAGGTCTCGCACATTGCAGAGGGATTCTTTACCATCTGAGCCACCAGGGAAGCCCAAGAATACTAGAGTGGGTAGCCTATGCCTTCTGCAGGGTGTCTTCCTGACTCAGGAATCAAACCAGGATCTCCGGCACTGCAGGTGGATTCTTTACCAGCTGAGCTACCAGGGAAGCCCAACAATAGCTATATATCCTATATAAAAAAACAAAATTTGAAAAGGATATTTTTTTACAGATAGCAGCGATAAGTCCAGCTGACATCTGCTATGAGGAAACTTTATCAACACTAAGATATGCTGAAAGGTATGATCATGAATACTTATTATCTATAGTGGTCCTAAAGTTCTAAATCTGGCAAATTCTTCTAGTGCGCTTAAACTTGATGAGCTGGTGTCTTCGGAAAGGGTCCAGAAAAAGGAAGAACAAAATGATCTGTGAGAGAAGAGGGAAAGAAAATAAAATAAATAAAAGGAGACAGAAATAGGGGCTCAGGGCCCTCCTAGCCTGTCATTCTGTCACTGCAGTCTTGGATGGGGGAGGAGCCACAGGCTCAAATTCATGGGAGGATGCGTTGAACCCACCCCTGCAGTGCTCAGTTTTCTGTCTCCCTGTATTTTTCTGTCAAATAGCATGGCCATTCACAGATTCTCCTTTTGTCCTATGGGTCACAGGTAGAGAATAGTGGCAGGCAGGGAATTTTTATGCTAATGATAAAGATGAGCATGTAAGAGGCTCCCAAAGTTGGGACCCAGCCCTGGGCCCTGCCCCTTTCCCTCTGTTGTGTCTCATATCTCCAGGCCCCACACAGCAGGGCAGAGGTGGCTCTTCCCAGGGAGGGGCTGTCCACACAAGTTCCTGCCTTCCCAACTTGGCCCAGAAAGCAAGCCCACTCCTGTCAGTTAGTCCTGGCAGGAGGCTGTGGCTGAGCCAAGTTTCTGCTTTTTAAGGCAGGCAGAAGCCTGCTTCCCCTGACCTT
This sequence comes from Nanger dama, assembly GCA_917880005.1. NCBI lineage: Eukaryota > Metazoa > Chordata > Mammalia > Artiodactyla > Bovidae > Nanger > Nanger dama. Next base: position 166,605 of record CAKJTW010000097.1, on the reverse strand, counting down.
TGGGAAAGTGAGGGTCTGGGGAGAGGGAGGCTCTAACCAGGGGTTGGAACCCTATGGCATCACCACCCCTCCATCCCATTCAGCATGGACAATGTGGAGAATCCCCCTCGGCAGCTTTCCCGTTAGCTTCATTCAGGAGCTTTGAATTCTCGGCCAGTGTTCCAGGTGTCTGGAGCTGGCATGAGAAATGAACCTGGTTCACTTGTCAGGTCTACGGGTCAGTGTGTCAGACAGAATCTGGCCCTACTTCCCTCTGGAGACCTGAACCTCCCTGCCCTTGGTGAGCTCACACGCTGAAGGAGGTGATACCTCCCTTTCTGGGCTGAGTGAAGACTAGGTGAGACGGTTCAAGAACCGTTCCTGGCTAAGTTCTGCCTGGCATGAGGCTGAAGCTCAAAATGACAGTTGTTGTGATGTTTCCAAGTAGTTCTCTCAGTTTCTCCTTGGCCTCTTCTCTAGGGAAAGGCTTTGGATTTTAGGGACAGACCCTTGCATTCTCATTCCTCACTGACAGGCCTCAGTATCATTTTGCTCCATTTGTTTTTCTCTATTTTCTTCCAACATCTGTGCTACAAACTCAGAACTTAAGGTTGAATTTTGCCTTTAGTATTATGTGCTGTGCTGTGCTTAGTCACTCAGTCGTGTCTGACTCTTTGCAACCCCATGGACTGTAGCCCACCAGGCTCCTCTCTCCATGGGATTCTTCATGCAAGAATTCTGGAGTGGGTTGCTATGCCCACCTCAGGGGATCTTCCCAACCCAGGGATCGAACCTAGGACTCCTGCACTGCAGGCAGCTTCTTTACAGTCTGAGCCACCAGGGAAGCCCTTAGTATATTAGAATGTTCATTTTCTCTCCATTTGTCAATTCTAAACTGTTGCTAGCACTTTTACATGAGAGACTGTGTGATGCTGAGGAAGTAGAAAATGATCCCCAGGGGTCCTGGGCTCCAGGCCTGGATCTGTCGTGGTCTCTGTGACTGGGGGCAAGCCTTGCAAACCCTATTCCTCGGGGAAAGAAGTAAGGTTGTCAGATGTAGCAGATGAAAATATAGGATGCCCAGTTACATTTGAATTTCATGTAAAGAACAAGTCATGTTTTAGCATAACTATGTCCCATGCAGCACTAGCCAGGAGTGAACTAGGACAGTGGTGCCCAACTTTTGGCACCAGGGACCAGTTTCATGCAAGACAATTTTTCCAGGGACTAGGGGTCAAGAGAGGTGGGGGTGGGGATTAGGGGTGGTCTGGGGATGAGTCAAGCACATTACATTTATCTTGCACTTTATTTCTATTGTTATTATATCAGCTCCACCTCAGATCATTGGGCCTTAGATCCTGGAGGTTGGAGACCCTGAACTAGGCAAAGTCCAAGCCCACTCCTGGCCCGGCACACATGGCAGAGCAGTCACTGGCAGCCTCCAGGGTTTGTGTTGCTACAGAAACAGAAGAGATTGAAGAGACTGTTTTCATTAACCAAGTCAGCCCAACTGGGGGAGTGTGTCTGGGGCCCAGAACACGTTGGGGGTGGACTCCAGGCTTGGGCTGAGTGGCTCATGTTTGAGCCCTGGATGCCACTGAGTCCCTTCTGGTCTTAGTGGTCTACTGGAAACTTACACAGTGGACTCTCAAGTTACTAGGAAGTGAAAGGCTCCCATTTTGACCATTCAAGACCAGTTTCCCACCAGTGCTCTGGTAGTACTGCTCCAGCTGCAAAAGACCCAGGGCCTGAGTGTGTGTCCCCCCTTGCACAGGGCTAAGAAGATCCGGAACAAAGCTATTGTCAACACCTCCACCCTGATGAGGGAGTCCAGGGCAGAGAACGACAGACTGCTGCTCGGGTGTGGAAACTGCAGAATGGCAGGTAAACTGAGTCAGGGGTCAGCGCAGGTCCAAGGCTTTTGTAAACTGTGATGAACATTGGGATACACGAGTCTGTGTCAATTCTGGTTTCCTCAGTGTGCATTCCCAGCAGTGGGATTGCTGGGTCATATGGCAGTTTTATTTCCAGTTTTTAAGGAATCTCCACAGTGGCTGTACTAGTTTGCATCCCTACCGACAGTGTAAGAGTGTTCCTTTTTCTCCTCACCCTCTCCAGCATTTATTGTTTGTAGACTTTTTGATAGCAGCCATTCTGACTGGTGTGAGATGATACCTCATTGTGGTTTTGATTTGCATTTCTCTGATAATGAGTGATGTTGAGCATCTTTTCATGTGTTTGTTAGCCATCTGTATGCCTTCTTTGGAGAAATGTCGGTTTAGTTCTTTGGCCCATTTTTTGAGTGGGTCACTTATTTTTTCTGGAACTGAGCTGCAGGAGTTCCTTGTATATTTTTGAGATTAATTCTTTGTCAGTTTCTTCATTTGCTATTATTTTCTCCCATTCTGAAGGCTGTCTTTTCACCTTGCTTATAGTTTCCTTCATTGTGCAAAAGCTTTTAAGTTTAATTAGGTCCCATTTGTTTATTTTTGCTTTTATTTCCATTATCCCGGGAGGTGGGTCATAGAGGATCCTGCTATGATTTACATCAGAGTGTGTTTTGCCTATGTTTTCCTTTAGGAGTTTTATAGTTTCTGGTCTTACATTTAGATCTTTAATCCATTTTTAGTTTATTTTTGTGTATGGTATTAGAAAGTGTTCTAGTTTAATTCTTTTACAAGTGATTGACCAGTTTTCCCAGCACCACTTGTTAAGGAGATTGTCTTTTCTCCATTGTATATTCTTGCCTCCTTTGTCAAAGATAAGGTGTCCATAGGTGTGTGGATTTACCTCTGGGCTTTCTATTTTGTTCCATTGATCTATATTTCTGTCTTTGTGCCAGCACCATACTGTCTTGATGACTGTGGCTTTGTAGTAGGGCCTGAAGTCAGGCAGGTTGATTCCTCAAGTTCACCCTTCTTTCTCAAGGTTGCTTTGCCTATTCGAGGTTTTTTGTATTTCCATACAAATTGTGAAATTATTTGTTCTAGTTCTCTGAAAAATACCATTGGTAGCTTGAATCTATAGATTGCTTTGGGTAGTATACTCATTTTCACTATATTGATTCTTCCAATCCATAAACATGGTATATTTCTCCATCTATTTATGTCACCTTTGATTTCTTTAATCAGTATTTTATAGTTTTATATATATAGGTCTTTTGTTTCTTTAGGTAACTTTATTCCTAAGTATTTTATTCTTTTTGTTGCATTTGTGAATGGAATTGCTTCCTTAATTTCTCTTTCTATTTTCTCATTGTTAGTGTACAGGAATGCAAGGGATTTCTGTGTGTTAATTTTATATCCTGCAACTTTACTATATTCATTGATTAGCTCTAATAATTTTCTGGTGGAGTCTTTAGGGTTTTCTATGTAGAGAATCATGTCATCTGCAAACAGTGAGAGTTTTACTTCTTCTTTCCCAGTCTGGATTCTGTTTATTTCTTTTTCTTCTCTGATTGCTGTGGCTAAAACTTCCAAAACCATGTTGAATAGTAGTGGTGAGAGTGGGCATCCTTTTCTTGTTTCTGACTTTAGGGGAAATGTTTTCAGTTTTTCACCATAGAGGATAATGTTTGCTGTGGGTTTATCACATATGGCTTTTATCATGTTGAAGTATGTTCCTTCTATGCCTGCTTTCTCAAGGATTTTTATCATAAATGGATGTTGAATTTTGTCAAAGGCTTTGTCCACATCTATTGAGATAATCATATGTTTTTTATCTTTCAATTTGTTAATGTGGTGTATCACATTGATTGATTTGCAAGTATTGAAGAATCCTTGAATCCCTTGGATAAAGCCCACTTGGTCATGATGGATGATCTTTTAAATATGTTGTTGGAATATATTCTTTTATAAAATATTCTGTAATATAACAATAATATATTCTTTTATAAAAATACCAACATTATTTTTCAGAGCACTAGAACAAATAATTTTACAATTTGTTTGGAAATACAAAAATCCTTGAGTAGCCAAAGCAATCTGTTGGAATATGTTATGTTTGCTAGAATTTTGTTAAGGATTTTTGCATCTATGTTCATCAGTGATATTGGCCTGTAGTTTTCTTTTCTGTGGCATCTTTGTCTGGTTTTGGTGTTAGGGTGATGGTGACTCTGTGGGAGAAGGCGAGGGTGGGATGATTTGAGAGAACAGCATTGAAACATGTATATTATTATATGTGAAACAGATCGCCAGTCCAGGTTCGATGCATAAAACAGGATGCTCAGGGCTGTTGCACTGGGATGACCCAGAGGGATGGGATGGGGAGGGAGGTGGGAGGGGGGTTCAGGATGGGGTTTAAATAAATTAGATTAAGGAAAAAAAATAGAATGAGTTTGGAAGTTTACCTTCCTCTGCAATTTTCTGGAAGAATGACTATAAGTTTGTTTTCTAATTCTGTGAGTCTGTTTCTGTGTTGTAAACAAGTTCAATTGTATAATTTTTTAAAGATTCCACATATAAGTGATACTATATGATGTTAATATTTGTCTTTATGATAATCTCTAGGTCCATGCATGTTGCTGCAAATGATGTTATTTTTTATGGCTGAGTAATATTCCCTTATATTATGTACCACATCTTCTTTATCCATTCCTCTGTTGATGGACATTTAGATTGCTTCCATGTCATGACTATTGTGTCTCGTGCTGCTGTGAAGATCCTAGTCTTTACAGTACTTTCCAGGCTCAGTTAGTGCAGTTCCATTTCCCACTCCTGCTGAGAGTCCCTTGTTTTGACTCAGAACAGAATGGCAACATTCTGTACCTCACCTTGACACTGCAAACCTTAAAGCTGGCCTTCAGTTGCTTAAAATACCTCCTTCCTTCCAGAGCTTCCAGCCTGTTTACTTGGGCCTCCCAGTGACCAAATTAGCTGGGTGAACCAGCTGGAGCAGGCCCGGCGGGAATGGCAGCAGCACTATGTGGCCATCGCCCAGGTGAGCTCACCACCTCCACCTGCTGAGGTCGACTACCTGGGAAGGGGATGGGGCAGCCTTGCACCTTAACCAGACACTCAGTGATGCCTGGACTGCTGACAGGTGGATAACTGGGTAATCAGATAGTATACCTATTATGTGTAATGTGTGATTGTGACAAGTGATATGTGACATAGGACTTTAAATTATTAGCAGAGTTGGGGATACAATGGCAGGGCATGAAAAGGAAGGAAGCAGAGAGTCCTTGGTGCTTCTGATGGATGAGGCTGAGGGTAGAATTCAAGCTGTTGAAAATTAGAATTTGGGGAGAATTTGAGGAATGTGATTGTCGTCTGGGGACTGTGTTGTGATCCTGAACCATGGATCTGGCATTCATTGCCAACTCCAGATCATAAATGGGCTGTGATGTGAACTTTGTTCCTGGGCCAGGGAGATGCCTTCTCTGCCTTCTGTCAACACTACCCCTCCCATAACCTTACTCCCCAAAGCTATGAGGCTCTGGACAAGCTCCATAGTCATAGGCTAGCCCTGGAGGACTTTAGCTGTGGTGGGAGGGATCCAGTCCAGATTCTGGAAGGTTCCTGGAGTCAGAATAAATGGGAGCCTCAAGTGTCGGGAGGGGAGTGGGGTGGAGGTCTGTGGCTGCAGGGAGTCAGGATGAGTTAGGGTCCAAGGACTCTAGAGGTGTGGGCATAATGTGTCTGCATATGGCCGACAGAAATGCTAAGAAAATAACCTCCTGTGTAACCTGGATTTGTGCCTCTTGGCTGCAAGAGTCAAGAGGGATCCAGAGTAAAGAACCTAGGACTCTTGTTTTGTGTGGATAGTTACAACCAGAAGAACTTTCATCCTCTTTATCAGAACTTCCGGATTCAAAGCTTTCCTTGTGCTCATATAGTTTATTCCAGTTCCATTTGACTGTCAATCCTCTATACTCACAATACCAATCACTTCCTGTATTAAAGAATGAAGTGCATTTTCATAACCAAGAGAGAGCAATGCCAAAGCCCCATTTTGCCATCAGCACCTTTTGGGTGATGAGGTCACTGGAGGACTGGGAGCAGTGGATGGGAAGGAACTTTGCCCTCTGTGCTGTGCTGCCCCGTCTGGTGAGGATACCTTCTCTGTTTCTCCTCCAGGAGCAGCAGATGATGAAAACTTTCCCCCACCTTCTCAACGTCAATGAAGACCCGCAGCTCACAGGGGTTCTCAAGCACTTCATTCAGGCTGGTACTTACCCCTCTCAACTCACACCGTGGGAAGGCAGAGGGAAGAGGGTTGAGAGGCACTCGCCTGCTGGCTTTGGTTCGTAAGGGCTCTGAATTGTCTGGGCCTGGACCTTCTAATTTGCAGAGTGATGTTAACTGACCTGGCACCTCCTCAGCAGTTGATTCTGGTTCTCTTTGTGCCTCTTGGTCCTGGGCATATTTCTTTTTCTTTTTAAAATTCTTTAATGGTAAAATAAATACACATTACAGAAAACTCACCATGTTAGCCATTTTTAAGTGTATGGTGCAGTGGCATTAAGTGCCTTCACATTGTTGTGCAACCATTTTGTGTGTGTGTGCACATGCATGTGTGCACGCACTCAGTTGCTCAGTTGTGCCCAACATTTTGTGACCCCATAGACTGTAGCCCACTAGGCTCCTCTGTCCATGGGATTAGCCATGCAGGAATACTGGAGCGGGTTGCCGTTTCCTCCTCCAGGGGATTTTTCCGACCCAAGGATCAAATCCACGTGTCCTGCATCTCCTGCCTTGGCAAGCAGATTCTTTACCACTGAGCCACCTGGGAAGCCCTGTGCAACCATTACCAGCACCCATCTCCAGATTTTTTTGTCTTCCCAAACTGAAACTCTGTCCCCATTATGCAATAACTCCCTGTTAGCCCCTCATTCAGTCCTTGGCAACCACTGTTTTACTTCCTGTCTCTGTGAATTTAACCATTCCAGGTACTTTGATAAATACAGTGTTTGTCCTTTTGTGTCCGGCTTACTTACTTAGCATAATGTCTTCCAGCTTCATCCATATTGAAGCATGTATCAGGATTTTCTCCCTTTTTAAGACTGAACAATACACCATTTTATGTGTTTACCACATTTATTTATCCATTCATCCACTGGATGGCTTCTGCACCAGTATTTGGTCACAGCTGGCTTCTGCACTTTAGCCTTATGCACACTCAGGACAGGAGAGGCTTTTGCAGGACAGTAATTGGGGCTGAAGATCAAGACTAACATATACTCACTACTATATATAAAATAGATAATTATTAAGAACCTGTTGTATAGCACAGGGAACTCTACTGAATACTCTGTAACGACCCACATGGGAAAAGAACCTAAAAAGGAGTAGATATATGTATATGTGTAACTGATTCACTTTGCTGCACAGAAGAAACTAACACAATATTGTAAACCAACTATGCTCCAATAAAAATTAAAGTTTATTTAAAGTAACAATAATAAATTCATTAAATGTTTACATAAATGACACATTCTTAAATAAGAAATATTTTCCTAAGCAAACAAACAGAAAGTTGGGAATATCACAAAAAGGCAGAAATTAAAGCAATTATCCCCCAGGCAAGGTGATGTCCATGTACCATCATGACTGAAAATCACAGTGAGAAAATCCCTTCAAGTGATCCAGTTGGAGAGGAAATGGCACTTCCCAAACATCAGATAAGTTACTAAGATCAAAACCTGAAAATTTTGGAAAAAAAAAAAAAGTTATTTTCATTCTTTTCAGGTTCGTGTGATGCTGGTCAGGCAGCTTCAAATGCCATTACTCTTCAAGGTTTGGGGTAAGTGGACAGACTCAGCACCTTTGTCCAGCATTACAGAATTGAGACCACTGCATCCAGAGGACACTCTCAAAATTCATCTAGTCATTGTCAGGGCAGGCCACAAGCCCTGCCAGGCAGCCAAAGATGAGAACTGACCAGATCTATCTTGGGACCCACTCTAATACTTATAATGGAAGATGACACGGGAGGGTTTTCTTCTCTCACCGAAATCCCTCTTGCTGGGCTCAGTTTGTTTTCTTGGATCTGGTCTTGCGAGAAAGGGACTTATTCTCACAAATGGATCTGAGCAGATGGGGGCAGGAAATAAAGAGAGTTAAGAGGACAGGCCCAGTACAGTGGTGCGGGCCTTTCGTGGTCTCACCACCAAGAGCAAAGGCATCTCTGTGCTCGGAGCCCTTGCCAACTGGACTAACACAAAGCCCAGCCTTGGAGCTGATCCCTCCCCAAGGGACCCAAGGCAGGTTTGTAAACTCAGAGTAGGGGGCCGCACTCCTGTGGCCTCTCTCCCGGGGAGGCTGCTGCTCCAGGGTTCCTCCCCCGATTCCAGCCCCACTGTGTCATGCCTGCCCACAGATTTCCAGCCAGTAGACTCGGGGCATTACCGACCAGTTCCCTGTGATAGACCTCAGCCCTCCATAGCCCACCCCAGCCCTTGTGTGTGGGTGTGTGTGTGAGTTGGCAGCAGAGGGTGGGTGGGTGATGAGAGGGACCGGTAGGGAGGGGGCCTGTTGGCACTAACTCACCCTGACCGATGGCCTCTAGCCCCTTTCCCCCAATTCTTCCTGGGGATCCCCTCATCCCTCTTTCCAGACCACTTCCTGTGGGGACCCTGGTCCCCAAACCCACAGGTCTGGAATTGGCTGAACTGCAGCTGAGCTTAGGTTAAAACCTTGCTCTGAGGACATCTCAGCTTCTCAAACATTCACAACAGCTGAGGAGCCCAGGAACATTCTAGCACAGTTACGGCACACAGATGACATCTAACGGGAGCCAGACTGATGCCTGTGATACTGGCCCCAAATCTTGTAACATCTCAGGTCTGGATTTGTGTAGATAAAGACCAAGAAACAGACCTAAACTTCTCAGCGATATGTAGGCTTGTTATTAAATCTCCTTCCCAAGAGTCTCCTCTGAAACACCATTCTTTCCATTTCCCTCCACTCCGTCCCACCGACTTGAGAGTCCCTGTGGGCTCCAGCTTGACTCTGTGTCTCCTGGCCCCAGGAGGGTGGGGGAGGAGTTGGGAGTGGGGGTTGGTTCTACTAATAAACAATCGCTTTGTTGTCTCTCCTCTTGCCCAAGGCAGGGTCCCTCGCACCCATCTCTCCACCTCCACCCACTGAGCACACAGGAGCCCCATCAAACTTCCCTAGCAGCTGTAGGCCTTACCTAATTGTGCAAATGAGAAAGAACTACCTACACTGTTCACCAAAATTGTGATTTATTTGGTCACTTAGACACATGCTTGTCCTTTTAGAATTTCAGATAAACATGCTTCCTTCACGAATTCGGGTGGTAAAGTGACGGTGACTCCATACAGCAAATGCAAGGTCATCGTTAACGGGGTGCCCATCACGACCAAGACGAAGCTGCAGCATTTGGTAAGCTGCCCTGCGGAGCCACAGAATCTCCTGAGTCCACCCAGGAGAGCTGGAGTGAGGCCGGCAGGGCCAGGTGCTAAGCCCCTTCTGGCCCTCTGCCACCCTGTCCCACTGATGACAAGGTCACAGTGGTGGAGTTGGGAGACCTGATATTAACCCCTTGAGTGTCTGGGGGAAGTCATTTCACCTCCCTGGACCTTGCTTACAAAACAGAGAGGGGTGAACTAGGTGCTCGCCAAGATCCTTCCAGCTCTAACGTTGCATATTAGACTTTAACAAACCTGCCGTGGAGGGACTTTGCTGATGGTCCAGTGGCTAAGATTCTGAGCTCCCAATGCAGGGTTCGATCCCTGGTCAGGGAACTAGATCCCAGATGCTGCAACTAAGACCTGGCACAGCCAACTAAATGAATAAATATTAAGAAGAAAAAAAATCTGCCCTGGAGAGGGACTGCCAGCACTTTGCCAGCATCGGGCTCTCCACATCTCCCCACCACCCTGCCGGTAGCACAGGGGCTCCAGACCCCTCTCCTGTCCCTTCTCCATGCTGAAGCCACAGAAAGCCTTCTATTTTATTTTTAAGTTAGAAAATAATTGCTTTACAATGTTGTGGTAGTCTTTCAGTTCATTTCAGTTGCTCAGTCATGTCCGACTCTTTGCAACCCCATGAATCGCACCACGCCAGGCCTCCCTGTCCATCACCATCTCCCAGAGTTCACTCATACCCATGTCCATCGAATTGGTGACGCCATCCAGCCATCTCATTCTCTGTCGTCCCCTTCTCCTCCTGCCCCCAATCCCTCCCAGCATCAGAGTCTTTTCTAACGAGTCAACTCTTCACATGAGGTGGCCAAAGTACTGGAGCTTCAGCTTTAGCATCATTCCTCCCAAAGAACACCCAGGGCTGATCTCCTTTAAAATGGACTGCTTGGATCTCCTCGCAGTCCAAGGGACTCTCAAGAGTCTTGTCCAACACCACAGTTCAAAAGCATCAATTCTTCGGCTCTCAGCTTTCTTCACAGTCCAACTCTCACATACATGACCACTGGAAAAACCATAGCCTTGACTAGACGGACCTTTGTTGGCAAAGTAATATCTCTGTTTTTCAATATGTTATCTAGGTTGGTCTTTGCTATACATCAAATCAGTCATAATTATATATATAAAGCCCCTTCCTCTGGAGCCTCCCCCTCATCCCCATCCCACCCATTCCACTCCTCTACTCAGAGATCCTCTTAGACTAGTATAGTACACTGGAGCAAGCCACTCCTTTCTTGGAAATCCTTCAGTGACCCACCCTCTTTGGACACCAGAGTGAGTGGGCCCATCATCTGCCTCTCTGGCCTCACTGCTCTGCCTGGGCTTCCCTTGGTCACAGGAGTCTGATGCTCAGACCTTCCAGGCTCTGGTCAACAGTACTCTTCTTGGCCTCACCAAAACTTAGCACTCTTGAAAAATCGCTCGGTCGTGTCCAAGTCTTTGCGACCCCATGGTCTATTCAGTCCATGGAATTCTCCAGGCCAGAGTACTAGAGTGGGGAGCCTTTCCCTTCTCCAGGGGATCTTCCCAACCCAGGGCTCGAACCCAGGTCTCCCACATGGCAGGCGGCTTCTTTACCAGCTGTGTCACCTTAAATAGTGCACCTTCCCAGAGGTACTCTGTGATCCCCAGTGTGAGTTAGCTCGGTACACTCTGCGGAAGCCCTGCCCTTTTCCTCCCCATCTCGCACAGGCTGTGGTTACATCATTAGTTTATCAATTAATGTTACATCATTAGTTTATCAAGTCTTGGAGGGGAGGGATGGGTCTGTCTAGTCCCCACTGACTCCCCCAGTGGCTAACAGAGAGTGCAGAATAAAGGATTAGTCAACGAAAGCATGAAAAAGCAAGAGGCCCCCCTCCCCTTCCCTCCTCATTTACAGGTCTCTCCCCTGCTTGGGGATTCACAAGGTCCCGTGACGTACACTCTGCCCTCCTCTCTCTGAGCGCACTGTCTCCTTCCTAGGACCGGATTATTTTGGGATCCAACAGCGCCTACCTTTACATCGGGTTTCCTTCCGAGCGAGGCAGTGAGGACTTGAGCAGATTTGATTATGACTTTTTCCAGCTGGAGAGAGCAGCTGCTGAGGGCGTGAGCGCTGATAAGCTCGGTAAGCAGCCCAGGCCAGGCTTCTGGCATTTTCCATAGGTGGATGTGAAAGAGGTGCTTTCACTTGTGTGCAATCCTGCTTTCCTTAAGAAAATAATCTTTATGTCAAAATACAATGTTTAGAAAATTAAGGTATGATTTTCATACAGAGTAAGCACATGTGGAAGATTTATTTAATTCATAAAATTAATTATGAGGGTAAAGATGCTGATGTAGGTTCAATCCATGGGTCGGGAAGATCCCCCGGAGAAGAGCATGGCATTGCCTGGAGAATTGAAGGATGCTCCAGTATTCTTGCCTGGAGAATCCCATAGACAGAGGAACCTGGTGGGTTATAGTTCATGGGGTCGCAAAGAGTCAGACATGACTGAGCATCCTTAAACACTTCATTGTGTTATTCCTAAGGAAAAGGACTTTCTCTTAATAACTACAGTACAATTCTCAATATCAGAAAATTAACATTGATACCATTATTTAATCTATGAATTTCATGCATATTTACCTAATTGTTTCAAAAACCTCCCTTATAAAAAACTGGGATACAGGGCCCAATCCAGGACCACATTTAGTTGTCACGTCTCTTTGATCTCCTTTAATCTGGACCAATTCACCAGGTCTGTTTTTGTCTTTCATGACCTTGACATTTTTGAAGAGTAAACCAGTCATTTTTACCTATTTCGGATGTTTGCTCATGATCGGATTGAGGTGATAGGTTTTTGGCAGGAATGCCAGCAAAGTGATGATGTATCCTCGGTGCCTCGCATCAGAAGGCACTGGTGTCAGTCTGTCCATTTTTGGTGGCGTTGTGATCACTTGGTTAAGGTGGTGTCTACCAGGTTTCTCCACTGTAAAATGAGTTATCCTGAGGCAAGAGGTAAATGCCACCCCAGGGTTAAATGACTGGAGATTCACTCCCTGTGGACCAAAACTCCAGGAGAGAATAACAGGACAATTAAGAGAGGCGGCGGGACCCTGTCCAGACCACATATTTCTCATTCTCGAAGTCAGAAGACTTCCTTGACCACACACGTGCAGAAAGGCTCCTTAAAGGTTCAAAGAGGAGTGACCTTTTGCCTTCAGTCTTTCCCAGCACTATCCTCATGTACTGTACTTTTTCCTTCCTGATAAATACTTTACTTACTTCCCTGCTGCTGCTGCTGCTGCTGCTAAGTCACTACAGTCATGTCTGACTCTGTGCGACCCCTCTCGGCAGCCTACGAGGCTTCCCCGTCCCTGGGATTCTCCAGGCAAGAATACTTTTCTGTCTTTGTGGGAATTCTCTTCTGAAAAGCTGAAGGGCCAGGGGCCTGCTCACTGTCCTCTTGTCTAGTGGCGAGGATTTGGTGCTCTCACCGCCACAACCCCACAATCCCACTTCAATCTCTGGTCGGGAACTGAAGCCCCGCTTCCAGCTGCTGCAGGCTGAGGCCACCTGAGAGCAATCCTATCTTTTCAATTAATATTTTATGGGGAGAGACTTTGATATGTAGATATCCTATACCTCATCACAATTTCATCCACTAGTTTTATCATCCTTTGATCATTGGATGATTAGTATGGATTTTTGTCAAATGGTGAATTTCTAGCTTGACAATTTCCTCTACCTTTATTTGAAAAAACAAAAAGCTACTATAAGAAATGTTTTATCTGTTGATTTGTTTATTCATTTAGTTACGTCACTGTGGACTCAGAGTCCTGTTTTACTCAATAAGTTATCTGTTGCTTTCATAATTCATTTTGATGTGCAAACTATCCTCATTTTGGTCAGTGGGCACCCCTTCGAGCTAGATTCTGTGTCTTCCTGACATTCCTCATTAGGCACTAGCTTACTTTCTGGCATCAAAAATGTTCCAGGTACATCTTGTGGGCTTTCAGTTCCAGTTCAAGTGTCAGTCATTTCCCCCAAGGATCCTGATTCCTTTTGGTAAAGAATGACATTTATAAATTAAGATCTGGAGCTACTTGTGCAAACTGCTACATTAATCCATATGTCCCCCACACATATTATAGCTTCACCTATTCTGTAAAACTGTAAGTTCATACTCCTATGGCCAATTCCAGTTCAATACCACAGAGTTTATTTTCATTTTCCCTGAATGGGAAAACATAATATGTCTGTCAATTTTCCTCCATCTGTTCTCTGGGTTCTCACTATCTCAAGCATTTGTCTGTGAAAAGCCCCTTCTCTTTTGCATCACTAAAGGCTCTCCATGGATCATTCCATCACTTGCAAATATGCTCCACTATCTTCTGCCATAAAAACAAACTTACAAAGCCCTTCCTGGACCCGCATCTCCCTTTGTTGTTGCTCAGTCGCTCAGTCATGTCTGACTCTGTGACCCCATGGACTGCAGTGCGCCAAGTTTCCCTGTCTCCCAGAGTTTACTCAAACTCATGTCCATTGAGTCCATGATGCCATCCAACCATCTTGTCCTCTGTCGTCCCCTTCTCCTCCTCAGTTCAGTTCAGTCGCTCAGTCTTGTCTGACTCTTTGCGACCCCATGGACTGCAGCAAGCCAGGCTTCCCTGTCCATCAGCAACTTCCGGAGCTTGCTTGAACTCATGTTCATCAAGTTGGTGATGCCATCCAACCACTTCATCCCCTGTGGTTCCCTTCTCCTGCATTTAATCTTTCCCAGCCTCAGGGTCTTTTCCAATGAGAAAAGACCTCTAGTTACTCTGCTGCTGCTGCTGCTAAGTCGCTTCAGTCGTGTCCGACTCTGTGCGACCCCCATAGATGGCAGCCCACCAGGCTCCTCTATCCATGGAATTTTCCAGGCAAGAGTACTGGAGTGGGGTGCCATTGCCTTCTCTGCTAGCTACTCTAGCTCCCTCTAGTTACATCTCCCTCTAGCTATTGCTATATTTCAACTCCCCCACAACAACCTGGGAGTCCTTGTCCACAGGAACATTCAGGAGCTTTGTCATTTCTCTTTATCTCTTCCCTTGCCTCAGATGGAGGTTCTTGACCACTTTGCCTCCCTCTCATCTTCAGACCCCAGATCACTTCCCTCAGGGGAGGCCGTGGTACCAGGGCCCACCTGCTGCCCACCGGCACCCCCAACCCTGCCCAGTCAGGTGAGTGTGGGCTCCACCAAGGTCTCTGGCTGTGCTGAACTCCCAAAGGTGGAGCATCTCACATCGCGCCTGTGCAAACCTGTCTTATAAACCCATGAGCAGAGTGTCGTGGGTGCACCTACATGTGTGCAAAATAGATCCTCTCTTTTGAAAATGACCTCTTTGTTCATTGTCTGTAAGTTACTGAACAAAACAAGTCAATAAGACTCTAATTCCAAGCCTGGACACCCTATATATTCATTTATTCATTTACAGTGTTGAATTTTCCAGCCCAGTGAGGTTGAACAAGCCCTGACCCTGGCCAAAGGTGCTTAACATCAGCAAAGACTGATTCTTCAGCAAGGTGGCTGTTGGGCAATTCTGGGGAGTCAGACCTCAGCGCAGGAAATCCCTAAATAACTGAGAGTTCTTGACAGGAGGCAACACCAGCCAGGGTCTGGCAGGGGGGATTGGCTCACCCATCATGTCCATGATCCCCTCCTCTAAACCACCCCAAACAGAAGTAAGGACAAGTTGCTTCTGTGCCAGCTGTGGTTTCCAGGAGAAGCCCCCAGACCTTCCTTTAGCCAGCTGTGTTATTCTTGCCCCAGCCTCCTCACTGGACAGTCTGGAGCTACCTCGGGTCAAGGACACAAGACCAGGACTGAAAATCAGAGGCAGGGAGCCTCCTGTCACAATGCTGCCGAGATTCATGGGTTGAGATGAGCAAGGGAGGCAGTAGCTTTTCTTCCCCATTTAGTTTTCTTTCTTGTTTTTTTTTTTTTTTAATTACATGTTTATAAATTTAAAATATAAATATTTGATGAACAGTCGAATGAATAACTGAATGAAGGAAGCAAAGAGCATTTTAGTTTATTCATGGCTGAAAGGTATCCCAGAGCCAGTGAGTGACCTCCCCTCCCTCTCCGATCTTTCCTAGGTGCTATGAACAGTGAGGATGGGAAAGCAGACCCCAGTGTCCTGGCTGTGTTCCAGGACTACGTCAAACTGATGCCACTGGTTGCAGAAGCAAATCAAATGAGCAAAGAGCTGAAGAAGGTAAGTGCAGAAAATGGTAAAATCTCAGCTCTAGAAAGGACCTTAGAGGACAGATTCAATGAGCGCCTCTTTCCCATTGCCCCAAATTGGCTTCATGGTGTAGACATGCCAGACCCTTGAGCCTGGAGAGGGCAGGTGCTTTGCCCGAGACCCCACAGTGAGCTAGTGACAGGGCCTCAGTCAACACCCCAGGCCTCCCCAGTCCCAGCCTTGAGTCCGTTCCTTCTACCTCTGGCCCCCACTGTTCCAGAACCACCAAGATGCCAGACCAATGCTTGCCCACCATGGCCACCCCACCCCAGATTGTCCTCCAGAGTCCTTCTCTGGGTGCACGCACCCTGATGGCTTCTCTGCCCCAGAGAAGGCCTGGGTTTGGATTCACTTCCTGGTGACACAGGATCTTAATCATCAGGAAATTTGCACAAGACTCAGTCACTTTGGTGAGGCTTACACATGAAATAGCTCCAGCATGCTGCTGAGAGATTCTGGGTGCTTTCTCATTTCCCTTGATGGGAATTCCAAGGAGCAAGAGGTGGACCATCTTCTTTTAGAAAGTCCAAGTGTGGAGAGGATGAAAAATAAATTGCAAAGATGGTATGTGCTGAGAAATGTAAAATTATTTAGTGAGAAGTGTTTTTCTTACCAGGGACTTAATATGGAGCTGAAGGTGAAGAATTTAGCTTCATCAGATTCCAGGGGCTGTGACCTACAAAAAGAGGTCACAGTGAAGGTGACCCATCAAAGGACTCATCAGGTGAGGCTGCCCCTGGGGGCTAGTGGGAGATTCCACGAGGGGTTTCTGAGGAGGTTTCCTAGGGATACAGGTTAGTTTTACCTGCTACAGCCTGTGGAGCCCCAGCAAAGGGGCAAGATAGGCTCCAAGTATGAGTGGGATTCTGGGGGACCAACTCTGGGGAGAGGAGGACCCTCCGAGTTTCCCCTTCTTGTTCCTCTATCCCACACAACACCGAGACCTGGGATTTTTCCCACCCGCAGGCAGCGAACACTTTCTATTTATTTTTATCATGACTCCAAAGTTTTAGTACCCGAAGGGAGCCTGAACACCAGCTGAAAATGGTGTTCATGTGAGTACCCAAGAGAGAGGGCTACCATTCTGAGCAATGAGAAAATGCACACTTTCACTAAGACTCCAGAAGGTGGGCTTTCCTGGTGGTCTGGTGGCAAAGAATCCACCTGGCAATGCAGGTGCTGTTGTTGTTGTTCAGTTGCTCAGTGTGTCCAATCCTTTGTGGCCCCGTGGACTGCAGCACACCATGCTTCCTTGTCCTTCACCATCTCTTGGAGCTTGCTCAGACTCGTATCCATCGAGTTGGTGATGCCATCCAGCCATCTCATCCTCTGTCGTCCGCGTCTCCTCCTGCCCTCAATCTTTCCCAGCATCAGGGGCTTTTCCAATGAGTCGGCTCTTCACATCAAGTGGCCAGGTATTACAGCTTCAGCTTCAGCATCAGTCCTTCCAATGCATATTCAGTGTTTATTTCCTTTAAGATTTACAGGTTTGCTCTCCTTGTAGTCCAAGTGCAGGGGACACAGGTTTGTTCCCTGGTCCAGGGCAACTAAGCCCATGTGCCACAACTACTGAAGCCCACAAGCCCTAGAGTCTGTGCTCCTCGACAAGAGAAGTCACTGCAATGAGAAGCCCATGCACCAAAACCAGAGAGTAGCCCCCACTTTTGGCAACAAGAGAAAAGTCTGAGTAGCAATGAAGTTATTTGAGCATCTTTATTTGCTGACAAAGGTCCGTATAGTCAAAGCAATGGTTTTCCAGTAGTCATGCACGGATATGAAAGTTGGACCTTAAGGAAGGCTGAGTGCCGAAGAATTGATGCTTTTGAACTGTCTCTCTCTCTCTACTAGCTCAGTCATGTCTGACTCTTTGCGACCCCATGGCCTATACCCTACTAGGTTCCTCCATCCATGGGATTCTCCAGGCAAGAATACTGGAGTGGGTTGCCATTTCCTTCTTCAGGGGATCTTCCCAATCCAGGGGTCAAACCCAGGTCTCCCGCACTGCAGACAGACACTTTACCCTCTGAGCTACCAAAAGACTCTCAAGAGTCCCTTGGACTGCAAGGAGATCAAACCAGTCAATCCTAAAGGAAATTAACCCTGACTATTCACTGGAAGAACTAATGCTGAAGCTCCAATATTTTGGTCACCTGATGTGTAGAGCTGCCTCATTTGAAAAGACCCTGATGCTGGGAAAGATTGAAGGCAGGAGGAGAAGGGGACAACAGAGGATGAGATGGTTGGATGGCATCACTGACTGAATGGACACAAGTTTGAGGAAGCTCTGAGAGATGGTGATGGACAGGGAACCCTGGCATGCTGCAGTCCAAGGGGTTGCAAAGAGCTGGACATGACTGAGCGACTGAACAACATGATTGTTACTTATAATTCTATATTGGGTAGGTTGCTTATCTCCACTTCACTTTGTTTTTTTTTTTGATCTTATTCCCTTATTTGGAACATATTTCTTTATTGCCTTATCTTGACTAATTTTCTGTTTTATTTCTGCGTGTCTGGTAGGTTGGTTACATCTCCCAATCTTGGAGAAGTGGCCTTTTGTAGGAGACATCCTATGTGTCCCAGAAGTGCCCTCCCCTCTGTTCTCCAGAGCTATATGCTCTAGGGGTGCCTCCTACATGGGCTGTGTGGCCCTTCTGTCGTAGTGGGATGACTATTGTGGGTGGTCTGGTAGGCATGGCTACCTCCTGGTCTGGTTGGTTTCTAGGGCCTGCATTTTGGAGGTTGCCAGGTGCTTGTGGTTGGGGCTGAGTAATGCGGTGGTTGGCTGTGGAGCCCCAGGGGTCCTGGGCTAGTCCTGGTCCTGGCCCATTGATGAATGGAATGGAGCTGGGTTCTGTTTGCAGGGCCAGGGGTCTTGGTGCTACTATTGCCTGTGGGTGGGTGAGGCCGGTTCCTGATGTGGCTGCCAGTGGGACCTGGAGTGTCCCACCGCTGGTGTCAGCCCACTGGTGAGTGGAGCTGGATCCTGAGGCAGTTCTTGAGATGCCCAAGTTTTCAGAGCTGCCGTGGGCTTGCTGGTGGGCTGGACTGAGGCTTGTGGGGCTCCAGGGCTAGTGCTGGCTTGCTGGTGAAGCCAGGTCTTAGGTCTCTGGCTGCAGAGTCCTGCAGGTCCTGGAGTTGCTATGGACCTGGGTGAGGCTGCGTCCTGCAGGCTCTGGTTGCATGGTCCTGCAGAACCTAGAGCTGGTTTTGGTGCACTACTAGGCAGGGCTGGGGCCTGGGCCCTCTGGTGGATGGGGCTGGCTCCCCTGGCAGCTGGGGGTTCAGGGGCTCCTTAGGAAGCAGCCCACTGGTGGTTGGGGCTGAAGCCCTGCCACTGCCTGCTTGGCCTGAGGTAACCTAGGACTGGTGCTGACTAGCTGGTGCGCAGGGCCAGATCCTGGGCCCAATAAACTAGAGGGAAGACTCAAACCAGTGCTTGTCAGCACTTGTATCCTCTTGATAGAACAACCGTCCCCGCCCTTCCCAAAGCTTCCATCAGCATCTGTGTCCCCCGGGGAGCTCCGGTTGCCCCTTGTCTCTCCAGGAGGTTCTCCAAGATCAGTCAGGGGATCTGACCAGGAGGTTCTCCAAGGTCAATCAGGGGATCTGACCCAGGCATATTTCAAATCACTACCTCTCCACTGGATTTTGGAGCATGTGAGATTTTGCATGAGTGCTTTAAGAATGAGGGGCTTCCCTGATGGCTCAGACGGTAAAGAATCTGCCTGCAGTGCAAGAGATCCAGGTTCGATCCCGGGAATGGAGAAGGGAATGGCAACCCACTCCAGTATTCTTGCCTGGAGAATTCCATGGACAGAGGAGCCTGGCAGGCTACAGTCCAAAGAGTCAGACACGACTGAGCGACTAACACTTTCACTTTAAGAGTGAAGTCTACATTTCCCACAGTCCTCTAACTCTCCTGAAAATAAGCCCGGCTTGGCCTTCAAAGGCAAACATTCTGGAGGCTGGTCTTCCCAGTGCAGGACTCCCAGGCCAGGGTGCTGGATGTCGGGCTCAGACCCCTCTTCTTGGCGAGAACCTCCGTAATGGTAATCATCTTCCTGTTTGGGAGGTGCCCACCTGGGGGTGGGTCTTGATTAGGTTGTCTCTGCCCCTCCTACCCATCCTCTTGTGGTTCCCTCTTTCTACCTTCAGTTGCCAGGGATCCTTTCTGCTAATCTCTAGTTCTTCCTCACCAACAGCTGCTCTGTAAATAGTTCTAATTTTGGCGTGCCGACGGGAGGAGGCAAGCTCAGGACCTTCCTACTCCTCCGTGGTGGCCACGCCTCCTGGTAACCACTTCTGATGTGGCATTTATCATCAAGCAATTTTCTGCCTACCTGGAATTCTTATTTTGACTTATGCTTTGTCCACTGTCTCAGTAATCACTGTTGGTACGAGGCCCTGTCCCTCACCTACTGAGAGGACAGACCAGTGCCAGGCTCTTTTCCTGGATTTTCTGCTCACTGGGTGTGAGCAGACCAATTTATTATCTTCTAGTCCAGTAGGTTAAAAGCCCAACACAGGACTTCTCTGGTGGTGCAGTGGATAAGAGTTTGCCTGCCACTGAGGGGGACAAAGGTTTGCTCACTGGACTGGGGAGATTCCATATGCTGTGGAGCCATGAAGCCCACGTGCCACAACTAGAGCCCAGGAGCTGCAGCTGCTGAGCCTGGGTGCTGCAACTGTGTGAAGCCCGCGTGCCTGGAGCCTGTGCTCCGCAGCAAGAAAAGTCACTGCTATGAGAAGCCCATGCATCGCAACAAAAGTAGCCCTCACTCAGCACAACTAGAGAAAGTCCACACAAAGAAGGTCCAACACAACCAAAAATAAATGAAATAAATAAATGAATTTGTAAAAAGTGCGACACGGATATCACTGGGTTAAAAGCCAGCTGTCAGGAGGGATGTTTTGCTCTCTGGAGGCTTGAGGGAGAATATGTTTCATTGCTTTTTCAAGCGTCTAGAGCCACTTACATTCCTTGGCTCATGGCCACCTTCAAAGTTATCCACATAGCATCTCTGACCCTGCTTCTGTTGCCATCTCTCTTTCTCCGACCTTCTCTTCTGCTGCCCTCTTCTACCTTTAAGGTCCATGTGATTACACTGGGCCCATCTGGATAATGCAAGCTAATCTCCCTATGTTAAGGTCAGATGATAAGCAAACTTAATTCCTCTTTGCCATGTAAGATAGCATATTCACAGGTTCCAGGGACTGAGACAAGGATATCTCTGAAGGTCTTCCTTCTGTATACCACAAGCTCAAACTTTCATTTCTCCTGGGAAAGTGTTCTCTAAGTCCATCATTTCCTCTAAGTCATTTCCTGGGATCCGGCAAAGCTGAAGTAGATAGGTCAGCAATGAATGTAGTGCTCTTGAAGATCCTCACCAAAGCTGAGTTTGATGAGACTGTCATTGGTCTTGGGTACCCAAAACCCAACCCATCAGAGAGAGCATGCTGGGAAAACCATAGGAATGAATTGTTAGAGCAGCAGATGGAATCAAGTATTGATGATGTACCTTTGTGTTTCCAGGTGTGGATTTGGTCAAAAGCCAAATTTATCAATAGGAAATTCCTAATGGAGGAACTTTACCAGCGTTTTCTTGATGGAGAAGACAGCCAGGTAGCCCAGGAAGATGACCCTTTCTGGGATCCTGTCGAAGTCATTCACCTGGGCTCTGCTCACATCTGGCTCCAGTCCCTTGCCTACTGCATGAAGTTCGAGGAACAAGTGGAATTTCTGAACTGTGACGGGCTGGAAGAGGCAGTGTTGCATATCCACATAAACCCCTGCTCCCCCAACAGGACAGTGGGTATCTCTGCCACCCCCTTGTCGAATTCTAGGTCACACAGAAAACTCACAGCAAGCCTGAGTTCTCCTGGAAGGGGAGAACTTGGTGCCCTGAAGAGGTCACTCCTGAGACAAACAAATGAACTTGTTCATTCATAATTTGGCCTCATCATATCTGATTTTGCCAAGGCAGCCAAATCAGCTGACCTGGACTATTTAAAACCCCACATCCAGCAGTCTTTGAGCAGCTCACACTGCCCTAGAAGACCAGAGGAATGAGAATACCCTGCAGAGGCAGGATTGTAGTAGAAGGAAACACAGACACGAGCCCAGAGGTCTGAGTCGGTAGAGAAGCCAAGGGTGCCACAGAACCTTCCTCCCTCCCCCTTCTTCCTGGCGCCTGTGAGGGCTGGGACTCACCACACACATTTGTTCTTTCCAGCGTTAGTCCTCTGCTTTAGTGACCAGGCCCAAGCGCCAGAAGCAGGAAGCTGATTTTTTTTTAAATTTAAATTTATTTATTTTAATTGGAGGCTAATTACTTTATAATATTGTATTGGTTTTGCCATACATCAATATGAATCCGCCACGGGTGTACACGTGTTCCCAATCCTGAACCCGCCTCCCACCTCCCTCCCCATATACCATCCCTCTAAAGAATCACCAGTCTAGGCTCGATGCAGGATACAGGATGCTTGGGACTGGTGCACTGGGATAACTCAGAGGAAGCTGACTTTGTAGCTCACCCTGCCTCCCTGGACAGGCTCTGTTAATTTCTTTGTTCCTTTTCTCAAGGAAGGAACTGTGGTATCTTTGTTTCCTTACGTGGCCCCATTCTGAGCTGTTATCTGATCTTTGTGCTAACTCCACTGTATAACCTTTACTGCCCCCTCGGGTTGTCTCTGGGGCTTCCCTGATGGCTCAGACAGTAAACAATCCACCTGCAGTACAGGAGACATGGGTTCGATCCCTGGGTCAAGAAGACCCCCTGGAGAAGGGAATGGCAGCCCACTCCAGTATTCTTGCCTGGAGAATTCCATGGACAGAGGAGCCTGCCGGGCTACAGTCCATGGGGTCACACAGAGTCGGACACGACTGAGAGACTCACACACACACACAGAGGTTGTCTCCCTGTTTCCTCTTCCCGGGGCAAAGGCAGTTGAGAGAGTTTTTACGAGCTCACACCTCTTGGCAATTCTAAGAGGCCAGCAGGAGGCCTGGTCTGGTGCCAGTGTCCTCAGGGGCTAGCTGATGCAAATTTTTTGTCTTTCTGAAGAAGAAACAGTCAACAAGTGAGCAACAAAACTGCCAAGTCTTGTGATTAAAAGACTAAGATGACCAGTGCCTCGCTGTCTTTACTGAACTCTAAGTAACTTCCTGGGCATTTTGCTACCCCAGGCTCCTAGGCTGCCTGATGGTTGTATTTCTCACTCTGAATTAGTAAAGTGGCATTATAGTTTACAGGTTTCAATCTCTGTGAGTTCAGTTGATGTGAGAGAAGTAAGATGTTGGAAAGCTGTCCAAACTGGTTTCTGAGCCTGTGAGCCTGGAGTTGACTCCGGACTGTGAAGGGTTCACAAGGAGAATGATACCTGGAGAAGCTGCTTGTGGCCAGCCAGCTGGCTTTCTCTAGGTGGCAGCCCCTCTGCCCACTGGGGAACCTACCTAAATCTTCAATGGCAGTCTGGCATCCACATCTGGGTGCATTTATTGCAAGAAGCTGTTATATTCCTGTCTCCTCTTTGAGAAAGTCCATATCTTGAAGTACAAGAGCAGAGTGGGCTCTTGTGATATGTCTCTTGAATGAATGAATTCTACAGCTGGTAATATTACCCATCCTTCCTTCAGAGAATTTGGCTGTCTCATAGGGCTTCCCTGGTGGCTCAGATTGCAAAGAATCCACCTGCAATGATGCAGGAGACCCGGCTTCGATTCCTGGGTCAGGATCCCTAGAGAAGGGAATGGCTACTCACTCCAGTATTCTTGCCTGGAGAATTCCATGGACAGAGGAGCCTGCCTGGCTGCAGTCCATGGGGTCACAGAGAGTCCACCATGACTGAGTGACTGACACACACAAGGTGTCTATGTAACCTTCACCGACATCAGTCTCACTTGCTTGGGCCCAGGTTAACCTGTGATCAATGTTTACCTCTTCTGTTTATAGAGCATGTGGTGAGGAAGATGTGGTTACTGACCCAGCGGACCTGCTGGGCAAGAGGATGGATTTCCAGATTCGCCTTGTGCAGTGCCTTGGCACCAAGTGGCTAAAGGAAGATGCGGAGAGGGGTGTTCAGATGGGGTACCAGTCTGTCCTGCCAAGCTGCTGAATGTGAACCACCCGGCCTGTGTGCCCTGGTGGGAGGGAGCCTTTCCTCAAGTTTTAAGAATGAGTTGATTGTGATATTTGCTTAAGTTTTTCTGCTTGTTCAACTCCCAAATGGCTATTTCCTCTTTCTGCTTAACAGAAGGAAAAGTTACATGTCCCTCCCGGTCACTGTGTACTGGTCAACATGTACTGATTCTTCTAAGTAATTGAAGCCAAGAGTCAGGAATTTTAATTATCAGAAAGAGCATCTAGTGAACCTATGTTATCAAAGTAGGATGATTGGGTTTCTTTTCTTTTTTAGTTGGAAACAAAAGGACTGTGTGTGACTATATGATAGAGGCACCAAATATGCTTAAACTCATTGGGCTAAAAGGATACTAAAAGATGAAACAATAAAGAAGGGAGATTTTGAAGGACAAAAGACAAACCACAGTGGAAAATTAATAATTTTAGATTATCTAAGTAGAAAGTATCAAAATCCTTTTCTCTTGTTAGACTTTTAATAAGTATTATCAATGTAATGATGATATCTATGTTGAATAGCTGAGATGTTGGAGGTGTCAATCAGGAGAATCAGTTGTAGGTCATCTTTTATCAACTAAATGGCAACCCACTCCAGTGTTTTTGCCTGCAAAAGTCCATTGACAGCAGAGCCTGGCAAGCTACAACCCATGGGGTTGCAGAATTAGCCACAACTGAGCATGCACGCCTTATCAACCAAACAAAGCAGGCTACGACTCTTTGGCTTATCTGATACTTTCCTTTAGAAATGTATCCCTTATGGTTTTGAGTTATGTTTTCTGTTCTTTTCTCAGGTACAGAATTTATGATCTTCCAAACACTTTATATACCAAGCCTGTATGGAAAATTGTGAATCCCCAAATTGACGAGACTGTCCAATTTACAACCTTAAACGCATCCCAGGAGTTTCTGAATTATTTACAGACAAATGCTCTCCTTGTTGACTTATGGGGCCTTCAAGGTACCATGCTCACCCCCCTTTTGCATGGTGCATTCCTCCATCAGATGTCATGTTGTATATCTTAGGGCTGCAGAGGGAGGTTGCCAGGGTCTTGACAGCAGTGGCCAACAGCTGTCTTCTCCTGAGCCTCTGGGTTTTAGTCCACAGTGGATTACGTGGTTTAAACCTCCTCACACAACACTGCGAGTGGAGGATGAGACATTTCTTTCCTTGATGGTATCTCCCTCACACTACAGAAGGCTGTGCTGAACTGAGCTGCTCTCGGCCGGACCTCATGGTCACAGGTGAAGGCCACATCCTGGTGGACATAAAGAAAATTTACACTGTGATGGATACAGGTCAGGTGTGTTTATTTAAGTCACATTAAAAATAGATGTTACAGATGACTAAAAAAAATCTCAGATAATAGTTGCTTGGGGATCATCAATGTTCCCTCCCATTAAAAAGCCTCTTTATTGATTTACTCCTGTGTATCTTGAGGGTCTTAAATCTTGGTTACCACCCACCCCTCACTGCACCCCCATCCAGTTTTCATAAGATAGGAACAATGGCCAGTCTCAAAGGATATGCAAATAATGCACACAAGACTAACTCAACTTGTTTCTATAGTCAAACCAGATACCAGAGCTTTATCTGAAGCTGCTCAAGTTAGAACAGGAGACGGAACTGCTCAGAAACATAAATAGAATCCTCAGAGAGGAAAATGTGCTTCTTAAAGAATCTATTGAGAGAACCAGTTCCAGTCAACAAGGTGAGAGGCCGCTCAAATCTTGGTGTTTAGACTTTCTCTGAACTCCTACATTTGTGATGTATATTTTCTTTCTAAGAAATGAGCTTTTAAATGAGTTAATATCGTTTCAGTTTTTTAAAAAGCAGGACTTTTTTTGGTAAGATTTGGATGGGTCCCAACTGGTACCTGATAAATGATGATGTAGTACAATGCCACCAAGATAATTAAATATATAAATATGTGGATAAATAGTTGTTGGTCAATCACTTAGTCATGTCTGACTCTTTGAGACCCAGTGGACTGCAGCATGCCAGGCTTTCCTGTCCTTCACAAGTCCCAGAGTTTGCTCAAATTCATGTCCATTGAGTTGGTGATGCCATCCAAGCATCTCATTCTCTGCCACCCACTTCTCCTGCCCTCAGTCTTTCCCAGGATCAGAGTCTTTTCCAATGAGTCAGCTCTTCACATCAGGTGGACTAAGTATTGGGGCTTCAGCTTCAGTATTAGCCCTCCCAGTGAATATTCAGGGTTGATTTTCTTTAGGATTGACTGGTTTGAGATGAACAAATAAATGTTCTCTTATCTTCCACCTTCAGCACATCAGCCTTCCAGTACCCGAAAGATCACTTGGATGACAGCACAAGGGCCAGCAGCCAGAGAGATTAATCAAATGTGTACCACCCAGCAAGCCAGCTATGACAGAGACTTTGCCAGAGCTCTTAAGGTGTTCTACCAAAGCATGAATGTGGCCAGAGGGCAGTTTCTCAAACTGAGACATCATAAACCTCCTGTGAGTACCCAGCACCCCAGGAGCCAAAGGATTATCTTTCCATTAAATGTAGCTCATGGCTAGAATAGCACTTCCGGAGGCGGGTGGGTGTGTGCTCAAGAAGAGCAGGCCAAGGCTGGGAACAGAGTCTGCTGCTTTCTGGCTCCCGCCCGTCTCTGCTCCCATTTTCCACTTCCGTGTACATCTGGTTGGTGCATCTGTGGCCCCTGCAGGATTGAGATTCCCGCACTTTACGACATATAGAATATCCCAGAAGTGCATGTTTGCTTTATTGTTATAAAACCAAAGAAATATAATTCATCACACTAAGATATTATAGGAGAAAAATCATGGTTACTTCAGTAGATGCTGAAAAAGCATGTGATAAAATTCAGCATCCTCCCACGATAAAAACTCTTAGCAAATTAGGAACAAAATGGACATTTCTTAATCTGATAAAGGCAGTCTTAAACACACAAGAAGCATAATCTTAATGGTAAATCATAGATGTCAGTTATCTTCACTTTTTTTTGACATTGTACTTTAGGTTCTAGCCAGTGTAGCAATGCCAGAAATAAAAGGTATAAAGATTGGAAAGGGGGATAAAAGTAATAGTCATAATAGCAAACATTTATATAACACTTAGGGGCTTCCCAGGTGGCACTAATGGTAGAGAACCCGCCTACCAAGGCAGGTTAGATGTAAGAGACACGGGTTCCATCCTGGGGAAGGAAAATACCCTGGAGAAGGGAATGGCTACCCACGCCAGTATCTTGCCTGGGAAATCCCATGGACAGAGGAAACTTGAGGAATATAGTCCAGCGGGTTGCAGAGTTGGACACCACTTGGCAACTAAAAACAACATAATACTTACTAAGTGTTTTTATATTTATTGAGTTCTCACAACCACCAGAAGGGTGTGTATATGTGTTAGTCACTCAGTTATGTCCAACTCTTTGTGACCCCATGGACTGTAGCCCACCAGGCTCTTCTGTCCATGAAATTCTCCAGGCAAGAATACTGGAGTGGGTTGCCAATCCCTTCTCCAGGGGACCTTCCTGACACAGGGATTGAACCCGGGTCTCCTGCATTGGCAAGCAGATTCTTTAGCACTGAGTCACCAGGAAAGCCCATAAATCAGTATAAAATCTTTAAAAATTGTCGCCATTTATCTAATAAAAGTCAAAGATTCACCTCCTCATAAGCCTGCAATTCAACTCCTCTTCTCCACAGAGTAAACTGGTTCTGCAAAGAACTGCGCCCACATGCCCTGAGGCAGGGGGTTCTCCCAGTCAGCAGCTGCAGCATTATCTGGAATCTTGTTAGAAATGTAAATTCCAGGGTCTCCTCCCAGATCTGCTGAGTCAGAATCTCTGGGTGTGAGGCCCAGTCAACTGTGCTTTAATGAGCCCTCTAGATTATTCTCGGAGAAGGCAATGGCACCCCACTCCAGTACTCTTGCCTGGAAAATCCCATGGATGGAGGAGCCTGGTAGGCTGCAGTCCATGGGATCGCGAAGAGTCAGACACGACTGAGCGACTTCACTTTCACTTTTCACTTTCATACACTGGAGAAGGAAATGGCAACCCACTCCAGTGTTCTTGCCTGGAGAATCCCAGGGACGGCGGAGCCTGGTGGGCTGCCATCTATGGGGCTGCACAAAGTCGGACACGACTGAAGCGACTTAGCAGCAGCAGATTATTCTCGCAGAAGGCAATGGCACCCCACTCCAGTACTCTTGCCTGGAAAATCCCACGGACAGAGGAGCCTGGTAGGCTGCAGTTCATGGGGTCACTAACAGTCGGACACAACTGAGCGACTTCACTTTCACGCATTGGAGCAGGAAATGGCAACCCGCTCCAGTGTTCTTGCTGGAGAATCCCAGGGACGGCGGAGCCTGGTGGGCTGCTGTCTATGGGGTCGCACAGAGTCGGACACGACTGAAGCAATTTAGCAGCAGCAGCAGCAGCTAGATTATTCTGCCTTTGACTCAAGTTTGAACCACCTCTCTTGGAATGCTGTGTATGTAATGAATTAATTTTTCTCCTACCTATCTGGAATGGTCCTTGTTATAAACCATTCCTGAGAGAACTGGGAAGATAGTCATTCAAGTCATTTTCTGTTCTGTGGTTCAGATGGTGGTCCAGGTGAAAAATCCTGTAGAAACCCACGCATATATGCATAAGATGGTGTTTTAACCATTTTCCATTATAGCTCCCCATATAGAAACATCCTAATGCACGTCCACATAAGATAAGTAAACTACGGCACAAGTGGCCAGAAAACAGGCAAAATACAGGGCTGTTTAGGGCTGCATTCTAGGTGGCAAGAAAATGATGACTGATCGACTTAGGTTAGTGGTTGCTTCTGGGGGTGGGGGAAATAGGTATGACCAGGAGGAAATCAAGGGACAGTGTTTTCTTGAGCAGATGTGTTTAATTTGCACCTATGCACACATTTGGGGCACTCTTTGGATGTATCAGTTCAGTTGCTCAGTTGTGTCCAACTCTTTGCAACCCTATAGACTGCAGCATGCCAGGCTTCCCTGTCCATCACCAACTCCTGGAGCTTGCTCAAACTCATGTCCATTGAGTCAGTGATGCCATCCAATCATCTTATCCTTTATCATCCCCTTCTCCTCCTGCGTTCAATCTTTCCCAGCATCAGGGTCTTTCCCAATGAGTCAGTTCTTCCCATCAGGTGGCCAAAGGACTGAACCCGAAGCTTCAACATCAGTCTTGCCAATGAACAGTCAGGACTGATTTCCTTTAGGATTGATTGGTTGGATCTCCTTGCAATCCAAGGGACTCTCAAGAGTCTTCTCCAGCACCACAGTTCAAAAGCATCAATTCTTCAGGGCTCAGCTCACAATAAAGAAAGAAAACTACTGTGGTGAAAGACACTAAAAATAAAGTAAAAATAAGCCACAACCTAGGAGAATCTATTTGTATTGTTGTTGTTCAGTCACTCAGTCATGTCCACCTCTTTGTGACTCCATGGACTGCAGCACACCAGGCTTCCCTGTCCTTCCCCATCTCCCAGAGTTTGCTTAAACTCATGTCTGCTGAGTCGGTGATGTTAGTATCCAGAATAAACAAACAACTACATATTTATTAAAATAAGAAAGACAACACATGGCAAAACACATTGGAAAAAATGGCCAAAGTCTTTGATTTCACTAATCATCAGGGAAACAGAAACTAAAAAGGAGATGCCATGACACACTGCCTGCCCCTTGCCCATTCCCCATCTCTGTGAGCACCGTCACCTCCTCTCCCATTGCTCACAGGCGCCCTGGCCCACAGGGCTGTCTGCAGTCCCTTCTCCTATGGGGCAGGGGACCCATATCAGTCAACCCTGTTGATGGGAAAATCACCAGCCACATAGTCCTTTGCAAACTTCAGAACGTCTGCAGTATTATGCCAGTCCCAAATATTTGGATTCTCACCAATTTTCCCTGTTGACAATAAGGAATGGTTAGAACTGGACATGGAACAGACTGGTTCCAAATAGGAAAAGGAGTACATCAAGGCTATATATTGTCACCCTGCAAATTTAACTTACATGCAGAGTGCATCATGAGAAATACTGGGCTGGAGGAAGCACAAGCTAGAATCAAGACTGCTGGGAGAAGTATCAATCACCTCAGATATGCAGATGACACCACCCTTATGGCAGAAAGTGAAGAGGAACTACAAAGCCTCTTGATGAAAGTGAAAGAGGAGAGTGAAAAAGTTGGCTTAAAGCTCACCATTCAGAAAACGAAGATCATGGCATCCGGTCCCATCACTTCATGGGGTAGAGGGGGAAACAGTGGAAACAGTGACTGACTTTATTTTGGGGGCTCCCAAATCACTGCAGTTGGTGACTGCAGCCATGAAATTAAAAGACGCTTACTCCTTGGAAGGAAAGTTATGACCAACCTAGACAGCATATTAAAAAGCAGAGACATTACTTTGCCAACAAAGGTCCATCTAGTCAAGGCTATGGTTTTTCCAGTGGTCACGTATGGATGTGAGTTGGACTATAAAGAAAACTGAGTGCCGAAGAATTGATGCTTTTGAACTGTGGTATTGGAGAAGACTCTTGAGAGTCCCTTGGACTGCAAAGAGATCCAACCAGTCCATTCTAAAGGAGATCAGCCCTGGGTGTTCATTGGAAGGACTGATGTTGGAAGCTAAAGCGCCAATACTTTGGCCACCTGATGAGAAGAGCTGACTAATTGGAAAAGACCCTGATGATGGGAAAGATTGAGGGCAGGAGAAGGGGACGACAGATGAGATGGTTGGATGGCATATTTGTCTCGATGGACATGGGTTTGGGTGGACTGTGGCAACTGGTGATGGACAGGGAGGCCTGGCATGCTTTGGTTCATGGGGTCGCAAAGAGTCAGACATGACTGAGTGACTGAACTGAACTGAAAGGGTCATTTAAGCAGGCTTCCTAAACTAGACCTGCTCCTAGGTGAATTGTTGCCTCTGGTAGCAGCTTTCAAATGCAGCTTTCCAGCTCAAAGGGAGATCTTACTGGGCTCCCCCTCATGTACACACACCATCCTTTTACTATAATGAAGTGAGTCTACTAAGACTGAAACTGAGCAGGACACTTCAGGTCCTTTTGAGTACACATCCCATCCATGTTCCTGGCTTCTTGTTTGGAGAAAAAGACTTTCCTTTCCGAGACCTTCCCTGAGTTCCAAAGAGCAGACTCAAGCAACTAGGGGAGTGAGGGAACAAGCCCAGCAACATCTTTTCCATGATTGTCAGCTGAAAACAATGTGTTGACTTATGACCCCAAATTGCGGAGAAAATGCTCTATCAAATGGCCCCAAGTGTGAGGGGAATCACACTGACTGAAACCACTCACCCTGGCCAGGCACCATAGTTACCATTTGTATGAGTTATTTTATGACAGGAGGTCCTGGTAAGGAACATGGAACTAATAAGCCACCACCAACTGGAAGAGTTCAGGAAAGGTCAAAAGGTGATACCACGCGTCCAACCACCTCCCAGAGTCATTCTCACTGCCATCCATCTTTGCTGAGCAATGTACGCACCACCAGGAAAGACTCTGAACCAGAATGATTGGCCAAAGACAACCCGGAAACTAATCCCATCACCATAAAACCCACTGCAAGCCATGTGGCAGAGCAATTCTCCTGGGTTCCCTTACCTTACGGCTCTCTGCCCGGGCATCCCTTCCCAATAAAATCTCTTGCTTTGTCAACACATGTGTCTCCTCTGACAATTCATTTTTGAGTATTAGACAAGAGTCCGCTTTCTGGCCCTGGAAGGGTTCCCCTTCCTGCAACAGAAGCGGTCTTAAAATTAGTGACACTGGGTCAATTAAGAAGTGAATTCCTGAGCCATCATGAGGTAAATAACCATCACCGCTTTTGCTCTCTCTCCAAAAGAAGTTAAGGGATCACAAGACCATGGTATACTAGTTTGCTAGGACACATAGATCAATCACAATGACAGGCCCAGGTTACAAGATGATGCTCAGAAGTCTGCAACTGAGGTCTTATAGGGGAGCTGAAATCACATACTACCCCCAACCCCTTTACTTTTGCTTTTAAAACCGCTGCACCCTGGCCAGCCAGCAGGATGGACTTGAGATGAGTCTAGGTCTCTCAGCTTCAGAGTTGGCGCCTCCTCAACTAATACAAGCTTCTTTGCTCCAAACTCCACTATTTCAATTTGTTTGGCTTCACTGTGCATTGGGCATATGAATTTGGGGCTTGACAACAATATCATTTTTTCCTTTCATTTATTTTTAGGAAGATGATCAAATGCTTCGCCATTTGTACACCAACAGTCACAAATGTTAAAGGACTTTGGGGATCTACTCGAATCCAGCTTGTGGAAACTGAAAAATGATGTTGCTCTTATAGTGAAACAGAAGAAAGAATGTTTATTACATGCGGAATAGTGTTCAGTTCAGTCGCTCAGTCCTGTCCAACTCTGTGCGACCCCATAGACGGCAGCACTGCAGGCTTCCCTGTCAATCACCAACTCTTGGAGCTTGGTCAAACTCATGTCCATCGAGTCAGTGATGTCATCCAACCATCTCATCCTCTGTCGTCCCCTTCTCCCTCATGCCTTCAATCTTTCCCAGAGGATACACCAACTGAAAACATTTGCGCTCTGAGTTGTCAAGATTATTTAATTAACTTGGCTACTGGAGCTGAATTGTGGACTCAACCTAGTCAACCCATTTCTCATTCACTCAACCTATTACACTGCTTTCACAAAATTCCTTTTATTTGATTTAAAATCATGTAAAAATGAATTCAGGCTGAAGGTGAGGTAGAAAATATGAGCAATGAATGGTTAGCACTCTGAGCAATAGGATTGACTGCCTGGAGCTGAATCCATGACTAATCAGTTCTATGGTTTGGAGCAAGCCATGTCCCTTCTCTAAGCCTCTTTCCTTATTTGTTCTTCTTTAAGTTAAAGACCCTCTTTCTTCTGTACAGTTTGTATAGCTCCTGCTACTGCTGCGTCACTTCAGTCCCTCTCTGTGCGACGCTATAGACAGCAGCCCACCAGGCTCCCCTGTCCCTGGGATTCTCCAGGCAAGAACACTGGAGTGGGTTGCCATTTCCTTCTCCAATGCATGAAAGTGAAAAGTGACAGAGTTGCCTCCTAACATGAGTAAGATTCTTATCAGTTTCATACTTCTCACTGTATTGTAGAAATTCCATAAAGGAAATGGTTGTCTTCTTTACATGATGAATGTAATAGAACACTTATTTGTGTTTATGGTATGATTACAAAAGGAAAAGTCTTTGCCTTATTTTTAGGCTTCATTGGAAAATGTAGTTAAATATAAAAAGTAAATTAGAGAAAAGTTTTGCTTAGGCAGTGAAAATCAGTAGAAATTTACCAGCTACATCTTTCAAACTAACCACAGGTATAGAACCAGGGAAAATGAGTAACCTAGTTATTAGCAGGACACAGACCACTTGGGAAGCACATTTCTACCATTAATTACACAGACATGTCCAAACACAAATAAATCCACTGTTCAATTGACAATCCTTTATTATTAAACTTTAGGTAAGAGTCCAAAATCAGTCAGTGCAGATGGGTGAAAAACTAGGCTAAAACAGCAAAAACTGCAGTTTCATTTGGCAAAGGCTTACACTATGCAGAGAAATCCATGGGAAAGTGAGATCCCATTTGATACCAAGACAAGGAAAACAGCAGCCACTATCTCACATGACCACCAGCCTGGGTGTGTCAGCAACACAGACAGAACCACCATCTCATCCTCAGATCTGCCAGCTCACTTATAAAAAAATGACCATGAATTCTTCACTGAAAAAGTCAGTCAAATATTAAGTTTTCTCTCAAAAGCAATAAAATCACAAAAATCAGCTAAGATTTTAAATTTAGGGTAAGCTAGTATAATTTCCTGCTTTTAATGTATACATATTTTAGATTTGACAATCTTTTCCACATATAGTCAGATAGGTTTATAGAAGCATTTCAACATATCACATTAAAAAGCTGTTAATTCAGACATTTTATGACTTCAATTAATTATTCAAATGTTTAGACTTCAGTGCTGCTAATGACGCTAAATTCAATGCCACGTTCATTGAGTCTGTCAATCAACTTTGTTCTGGAGAAAGCTGCTCCGGGCGTGAAGACTCCACCCCTGTAAGACAACAAGGTGAAAACAGTACACAGTGCCCAGCTCCAGCCCCTTCCTCTGCTAGATGACCTGCTGGACAGCCAGCTATCAAATCAATCCAAAACTTATAAAAACCCGATTCTTGATTTCATCATGGACTGTTTTTGGTTCCATTTCTAAAACCAGCCAAGTGAGCAAGTAGCTATTATTTAAGAGGAAACTAGTACCTAGCAAACCTGTCTAGACTGGTTCAGTGATAATGAGACTGTTTCCACAAACTGAGGTGTGTGTTTTGGAAGGGCCACATGGAGGGTTATCAACCCAAGCAGCAGTTGCTGTTTATAAAGTCAGCCCTAAGACTCAGGAAGATTAAATATACACATGCATGCGTGCTAAGTCGCTTCAGTTGTGTCCAACTCTTTGCAACCCCATGGACTGTAGCCTGCCAGGCTCCTCTGGGATTCTCTAGGCTCAAGAATACTGGAAGTGGGTTGCCATGCCCTTCTTCAGGGGATCGTCTCTGCCTAGGGATTGAACCCATGTCTCTGTCTCCTACACTGGCAGAAGGGTTCTTCACTACTAGTGCCACCTGGGAAGCCTCTAAATACACACATGGACAAAATAAACTTAGGTAATTAATTATTAATAAAGCATAAACAGGACAAACAGGATGAAAAAGAAGTTTTTTACATGTAATGGCTACCATTCAGAAAATGCTAAATACTTTCAAAGGGTATACAAATATTTGAAGAAAATGTAATTAAGTTTCACTTTATATAATTTTTATGTTTATTACTTACTAGAATCAGGTCATACCTGATTTGTTTCTAAGCCTGCAAGCCTATGCTTATTTGTAAAGCTGGCCTACTTTTAGGCTAACAGCTAAATCCTCCAGTAAGATAGTGTACTTAATAATTATCTAGCCAGGATGCCATGAATCAAGGCTCTCACTGGCAGCTGGGTATCATTCAGCATGGATTAAGGGCTCCTGCCAATAACACTGAACTACGAGGACCTTTTTTGAGTAGCTAACTTGGGATCTGAGTTAGAACTGAAGCCAAATTACATGGCTCTCAACTTCTTTCTCCTCTCATTTCTTTCTGCACTGTTCCTAGAAGTCAGTAAGGAACTTCCTTACGATTTTAAGTTCATCTCTCTCTTTGGATCAAAGATACTGTAAACTCAATACCTGAAAACTGAACTAAAATAAGCTAAAATATAACATGAACAGAAAAGATATCTTTAAATTTGAAGAAAACCAGACTCACGTCTTAGGAAGATCAGAGGCATCATTTAGAAGAGTCATGGCTGCCTGGACCATGGCTATGGGGGTAGTTACATAGCCAGCTTCTGCAGAAAACAGGTGATCAAGAAAAAGTATCCATAAATGACATTCAACAGCACCGAAAAAATCAAATGGTAGATTTTATATCTTAGTGTACAGAATTTCCTTAATACTCTGTTCATGAAATAACAAAAATAACAATTAACATGTATATAATCCTTATTAAGTGTTAGGAACTGTATTTAGTACTTTAAATCTATTAAACTCATTTAATCCTAACAATCATACAAGGTTAGTACTATTTTATATCCATTTTACAGATGAGGAAACTGAGGCATAGAGAGGTTAAGGGCCTCATTCACATTCACAGAGCTAGACAGTGGTTGAACCAGAATCATGTGGGCAGCTAGCTCAAGCCAACACTCTTATCAATGATCCTAGATTTATTCATACACTGTGCAATCTTTGCAACCCCTTAGACTGCAGCCCATTCAGCTCCTCTGTCCATGGGATTCTCCAGGCAAGAATACTGGAGTGGGTTGCCGTTTCCTCCTCCAGAGGATCTTCCCGATGCAGAGATCAAACCCTGGTCTCCTGCACTGCAGGCAGATTCTTTACCATCTGAGCCACCAGGAAGCCCAACTCATACACTAAACTGACCTTTATCAATCAAATACACTAAACTTTACTTTAAAAAACAGACTCATTTTCTTAAAGGACAACTGAGTAACTCTCAAAGAAGTCTAACTTTAAGAAGTAACTTTAAAAGAAGTCTATAAACCAGTAGAACATTGGTGTTTATATTCATGTCAAATAAGAACATAGCTTACCCTAAAAACCCAAGTAGACATTTTAAAAAATGCAAGATGCAAAGATATCTTTGCTATTTGGCTTGATTAAAAACTGTACAACAGAGGCCCGTGATCTATTAGGCAGGGTGGTAATGAAACGTAACTCACAGTGGGGCTTTCTCTGTATAGTTCTCTAAAATTTATAATACTAGTTATTGAATGTTTTGGAGGTGACAGTTTTTTAACAACCTATCAAAATTTTTACCTCCCTGGAAAAACACACATGTGCACGTATTTTACAAGCAATGTTAGGGTGATCAAAGACTCCAAAGAAAGCTTGGACCACAGCCTTGATTATAATTATACTATAATTATAATTATAAGTAAAAGGCTTTAAAGTGACTCCTGAGTATGAGAGTAGAACAGATAAATATCAATCAGCCCCTTGTCTCCTATTAAAAATTCTCGTCAGAATTACTGAATCATACTGAAAGAAAAAAAAAATCAGAGAGAGGTATACAACAATAAAACTGAATGATACCAATAATTCCAATCCTTCTTTTGACAGAATTATTTATCATTATTAAGTTAAATAACTGTGTAAATTTATTTCTAAAACAAATTTTAAAAAGAAATTATGACTAGTATACCACTTTATAGCTTAAGACAATGTAAAACTCCCAAACGTTCTTAAGTCACATGTGAAATACCTGGTCCTTTCACCTGAGTACAAATTCTGATATTTGGTTTGTTCTTAACAGGGGAAACGCCTTGGCTGAATCCTTGACCAAAAATGTCATAGTAAATGATGAAGCATCAATCTGAGGAATAGAAAGCAAAGAGTTTATTAAATAAATATATCATTTCCTCCTTGAACACAATAAAACATTCTATTAACATTATACTTCATATAAGACATTTTTAATAACAACATCAATATTCTATTAGATAGAATATCCTGTCATCTTTAAGCATGGAACAAAAAATAATTCTTTGAAGAACCATAAGTTTTGCTGACTGGTGTACTGTTCTGGAGATAGAGGTAGTGAGGAATAAAGCTGAGTCTTAGTGAAGAATAAAGATGAATCTTAGGCTGTGGCTGAAAGAACAGCATCACTAAAACAGGCAGTTTCAGAGGAAAAGCTGGAGGTAGTTTTTATTTTAAGACAGAATATGTTACTCTGGCTTTAGATATGTTTGAGGTGAGAAGACAAATATAGTCAGCAAGTAATGGTAATATGGGCCTAGGATATAGACACAAAACTGCTCCATTTAGAAGTATAAAAATTTGATTCAAAATTAAATTATAGAAGATTTATCCAAGCATCTGTCATAATTACTAAACTTAGAAATAAAGTAACAAAGCCATGGTGAACAAATTTTTATTAAGTATAAACCAAGTGTCAGACATTATGTTAGGCCCTGAGACATAAAGTATTTATAAAATAAAATATATATGGCATTTCTATAGCTTAGTTTAGGGAGAGGGGAAGGTGTGTGTGTGTGTGTGTGACTGTGGGTGTGTGTACACACACACACGAGATCTAGTAAGTCTAGAAGTCCAGGGTAACTTAGTGGAGGGCATTATTAAATTTACTGAGTAGGAGGCCAGGGTCTTGAATTGTGTGTGTCCTCACAGCACACATACCTTCTAATAGAGAAGTTTATTACAAAGAAAAGTAAAGTAGGTACCGGAAAGGATAAATCATTATTTAAAGGCAAAACCAGACAAGGTGGCTGTCAGAAATGAAAATTACAGCCCATATCTCTGATAAATATAAGTGCAAAATGAAAGTGAAAGTGAGTCAGTTGTATCCAACTCTTTGCGACCCCATGGACTGTAGCCTGCCAGGCTCCTCTGTTCATAGAATTCTCTAGGCCAGAATACTGAAGTGGGTAGCCATTCCCTTCTCCAGGGATCTTCCCAACCCAGGAACTGAACCCAGGTCTCCTGCATTGAAGGGGGATTCTTTACCAACTGAAACACCCGGGAAGCCTCAGCTTCCTGTGCAAAGTCCTCAGCAAAATATTACCAAACTGAATTCAACAATACATTGAATGGACCATAAGCTATAATTAAGATCTGGCTGTCACGCTAGTGGTAAAGAACCCGCCTGCCAATGCAGGAGGCATAAAAGACATGGGTTCGATCCCTGGGTCAGGAAGATCCCCTGGAGGAGGGCATGGCAACCCATTCCAGTATTCTTGCCTGGAGAATCCCATGGACAGAGGAGCCCAGTGGGCTACCGTTCATAGGGTTGCAAAGAGTTGGACACGACTGAAGTGACTTCGCAAAGCATAGCACAGCACATACTATGCTTAAGTGGGATTTAGTTCAGGGATGTAAACATGTTCAATGTCCACAAATAAGTCAGTGTGATATTCCACATGAACAAAATAAAGGATGAAAATCATATAATCATCTCAAATACAGGAAAAGCACTTGACAAAATTCAACATCCATTTATAATAAAAAGTCTCAACAACGTGTGTATACAGAGGGGACATATTTCAACATAATAAAGACCATATATGACAAACCCATAGCCAACAGCATACTCAGTGGTGACAAGTTGAGAGCTTTTCTGAAAGCTTTTCTTCTACGATCAGAAACAACACAAGAGCACCCAGTCTTGCCACTTCTATTCAACACAGTATTTGGTAGTCCCAGTCACAACCATCAGATAAGAAACAGAATACAAGGAATCTAAACTGGAAAGTGAGAAGTAAAATTGTCACTGTATGCAGAGGTCATGGTATTACATATAGAATATCCTAAAGATCCCACAAAAATCTATTAGAACTAATAAATGAACTCAGTAAAGTTGCAGGATATAAATACAAAGTTAACATACAGAAATTTATTGCATTTCTATATACTAACAACAATCAGAAAGGGAAATTAAGAAAACAATCTTATTTACAATCAAAAGGAACAATACTAAGAAATAAATCTAATCAAGGATGTAAAATACTTGTGGTCGAGAAACTAGGACACTAATGAAAGAAACTGGAGATGACACATAGAAATATATACCATGCTCTTGGACTGTAACAACTAATATTGTTAAAATGACAATACTACCCAAGAAAATCTACACAGTCAATGCAATACCTATCCAAATACCATTGGCATTTTTCACAGAATGAGACAAAATAATTATTAAATTTGAAGTCAAAAGACCTCAAAGAGTCAAAGTAATCTGAGAAAGAATAACAAAGCTGGAAGTATCATCATCTCTAATTTCAAATTACAGTACAAAAAAAAGTACAGTAATCAAAAGAGTATGGTACTGAGAACTCCTGGTGGTACGGGGTTCAATCTCTGGTTGGGGAACTAAGATCCTATAAGCTGTGCAGCATGGCCAAAAAAACCCCCAAAACCAGTATGGCACTGGCACAAAAAAGCCAGACACATAGATCAATGGAACAGAATAGAGAGCTCAGAGATAATCCCACACTTACATGTTCAATTAATCTACAATGGAGGAGGCACAAACAGGAAAGACAGTCTCTTTAATAAACTGTGTTGGGAAAATTGGACAGCTACATGCAAAAAAATCAAACTGGACTACTTTTTCACAACATATAGAAAAATAAATTCAAAGTGGGTTAAGAACTTAAATGTAAGACTTGAAACCACAAAACTCCTGAGAGGAAAACATAGATAGTATGATCTTTGACACCGGTCTTAGTATTTTACTGGATATCTTCTTAGGAGAAACAAAAGCAAAAATAAACAAGTGGAACTACATTAAACTGAATTTTGCACAGTGAAACTATCAACAAAACAAAAAGACTGCCTACTGAATGGAAGATGGTATTTGCAAAAAATGTATCCAATAAGGAGCTGATACCTAAAATATACAAAAATACATACAACTCAACCAAACAATCTTGATTAAAAATGGGCCTGAATAGACTTTTTCCCCAAAATACATACAGGTGACTAACAAAACATGCTCAGTATCAGTAATCATCAGGGAAATGCAAATCATACAATCCAGCAAGTCCACTTTCAGATATTTATTTGAAGCAAACCAAAACACTAATTTGAAAAAATATATGCACCCCCATGTTCACCACAGCGTTATTTACAATAGCTGAGACACAGAAAAAACCTAAATGTCCACCGATGTGCAAAGAAAATGTAGTGTGTGTGTGTGTGTGTGTGTGTACACAGGAATATTATTCAGCCATAAAAAGGAATGAAATCCTGCCACCTGTGATGACATGGATGGACTTCAAGTAAAGTAAGACAAAGATAAATACTGTATGTTCTCTCATTGGTGAGAACATAAATGGGTACAGCCACCATAAAAAACAGGATGGAGGTTCCTTAAAAAAACTAAAAGAAGAGCTACCATATGACCCAGCAATCCCACTCCTGGCCACATATCCAGAAAAAAGGAAAACCTTAATACTAAGTGAAGTAAGTCAAACAGAGAAAGGTAAATATTATATGGTATCTTTGTAGAATTTGACTTCCCTGGTGGCTCAGATGATAAATTGTCTGTCTACAATGCAGGAAACCCAGGTTCGATCCGTAGGTCAGGAAGATCCCCTGGAGAAGGAAATGGCAGCCCATTCCAACACTATTGCCTGGAAAATCCCACGGACAGAGGAGCCTGGTAGGCTACAGTCTATGGGGTCACACCAGAGTCGGACACGACTGAGAGACTCCACTTATATGTAGAATTTAAAAACTGATACAAAATATAAACAAATTCAGACACAGAAAACAAATTTATTGTTACCAAAGAGGAAAGGGGGACAGATAAATTAAGAGTAGGGGATTAACAACTACAAACTACTATACACGGAATAGATCAGCAACATGGATTTACTGTGTAACAGAAGGAACTATATCCAATACCTTGTAATAACCTATAACGGAAAATAACGTGAAAAAAATATGTATAACTAAGTTACTTTGCCATATACCTGAAACTAATACAATATTGTAAATCAACTACACTTCAATAAACAATTAAATCTGACCCTGTTATCACTTTCTTTAAAATTCTTCCCTGACTTACTGCTTTGGCAATGACTTTTACACCTAGGACTGTATCAGAATCACTCAGGGAGCTTTTTTCAAATACAGGCATTTGGACATTCTGATTCAATAGGTGTGAAGTGGGGCCTCAGAGCAGAGATCTCAACTTTGGGAGAGAACCCAAAACAGATGATCAGAGATTCAGGTTTGATTGGTGTAGAATGTGGCTTGGGCACTGGA
The DNA here is from genome assembly GCA_917880005.1 of Nanger dama. Classification (NCBI taxonomy): domain Eukaryota; kingdom Metazoa; phylum Chordata; class Mammalia; order Artiodactyla; family Bovidae; genus Nanger; species Nanger dama. The sequence goes on along the minus strand of CAKJTW010000097.1, from coordinate 125,429 downwards.
CTTTTGAAAGCTCTTCAGTGATGTTAATGCACACTCAATTTCATAAAAGCATTATTCAAAATAGACAAAAGATAGAAGTAATCCAAATGTCAACGCACAGATGAGTGGATAAGCAAAACAGGGTATATACAATCAGCCCTCTGTATCCCTGATGAACTAAAATGGTTAAGATGGGAAATTTTATGTCATGTGTATTTTAGTTTTACCACAATTAGAAGGAAGTGGCAGAGAAGGGAGACTGGAGAGGAGAGAGAGGGAACTAAGGTAGTTGTGATGGATTTGGAGAAAATTCTAGAGTGATGCCTACGTTCTTGATTGGGCAGATGATAGTGCCACCAACTGAGATGGTAAACAAGAAGGAAGAAGAGGGTTTGGTGGGAAGAAGTTCAGATTTTACACGTTATATTTTAAGTGCCTAAAGCAGTCGTATTGAGGATATTGGACAGGTGACAATTCAATTTATCTACCATGGGAATCCAGGGTATGTAAAAGAGGAAAAAGGAAGTAAGTTTGGGAGAGGGGGACAGAGGAGATAAAAAGGATGAGATAATGAAGGAGTAAAACTGAAGAGTAAAAGATCTGAAATTTCTATGCTGTAAAGAGAACACAATTTCTGGAGCCAAACAGCTCACTTCTCATTCTAGCCTGGCCATCTACTTACTACAGGACTTTGGCAAATTTCTTAGCCTCTCTGTTACTTCTGTTACTTATTTTCCTCATTTATAAAATGGATATAACACCTCCCTCAAGGAGTGTTTGAAAAGATTCTAATCTAATACATATAAAGAACATAAGAATGTCTGAAACACAGTAAGTGCTTCATCAAGTCTTAGCTATTATTATCACTGCACTGAGGAAAACTAAAAACAAAGTTAAGAAAAATATTATTTTAGAGACCTGGATACAAAGGAAAGGGTTACCTGTTCTTGTGTTGGACCTTGTTTTGAAAAATAACCAAAGGAGAAGAGCCATGGGAACTAAAGGGGAAAAAATACAACCTTTAGTCATATTTTTTTAAATTCACAGAAGATATTCTATAGGTTTAATTTCATAAAAACTTACTTACTTTTATGAGAAGTTGCCTTCCAATGCCAAACCTCACAAAGAATAAAAAGAAGAGTCCAGCAAACATCAGCTTAATAACAGAAGTGATGCCTCCCACAGTTACATAAGCAGCATACTGAACCTAGATGAAGAATATAAAATCAGGATGTTATGCCTTTCTTAGACCAAGTAATAAAAAAATGTTAGCTACTAATAACTTACTCTATAGTCAGAAATATCAAATGAAAGCAGTTTTCACTTTATGAATGTGTTATGTTCTAAAAGCTTGTTCAGAAAACAGACAGTAGAGGGACATTTTTAAAAGGAATTGTTGCGAACAATAATTAGCTCCCCCTCCTTGAATACAAATATGAAATATTCATAATCATATACCTGAGTTTAACAATTATACATTATAGAATGTATACTCCACTTACAACCTATTTAAGAAATTTTTTTTAACTTGAAATAGTTTCCTCTTCAAGTCCTGGCAGTGGGAATAATGACTTCTCTCACCAGTGGAGTAGGATGGGACTCCAGAGGTAGCAAGGACAGAAGAGAGAAGAAGTCAGACATCTCCATAAGCAACAGAAAGTATTCTAGCAGCTCAAACTCTCAACAGGACTGTTGGGTACTTACAACACCAGGATTTCCTGCACTGAACTTGCTTCTACTGTCTCAAGTAAAAAACATATTCAGAAGGTCAGATCTAATTGTGGGAGGAAGTTATTACCACTCCCATAAAATGCAAAATGCTCTACACTACTAATTCTTTATGCTCCCAGAAACTGAAACATTCACTATTCAACTCTTTCTTTTTGGATTTATAAAAATAAAAATCCTACATTAAACTGATAGAGGAACTGAAACAAACTAGAATACTCTTTATTAAAAAAATAAATCATATACACTTACAGGTGACTGCTCTAAATTTTCATGCAAGTAACGCTGAGTCCGCTTCACAACAGACACATCTGCTCCCAAGAAAGGAATGGAATAACTGTTGAGTTCTCTGCAGTAAGAAATTGGCCACCTGCAAGACAGACCCATTTTGCATCTTTTTCATTTACAGTGACCACAACTTTAACTGGTAAATTTCTGAATAAAAACTTTAACTCTTGCTGAGGCAATTAATGATAACAGTAGTGATGGCAGATCTGCTCTTTATTAAAATCCACTTTAGTATTTGTCCTTTGTTCTTTACACTTGCACCCAAATAAGTGACAAGTTGCTGCTGCTGCTGCTGCTACTGCTAAGTCACTTCAGTCGTGTCCGACTCTGTGCGACCCCATAGACGGCAGCCCACCAGGCTCCCCCGTCCCTGGGATTCTCCAGGCAAGGACACTGGAGTGGGTTGCCATTTCCTTCTCCAATGCATGAAAGTGAAAAGTGAAAGTGAAGTTGCTCTGACATGTCCGACTCTTAGCGACCCCATGGACTGCAGCCTTCCAGGCTCCTCTGTCCATGGGATTCTCCCAGGCAAGAGTACTGGAGTGGGGTGCCATTGCTTTCTCCGAAGTGACAAGTTAGAACACTAGTATTCTTCATACCATGGGCACTTAACACATATATAATTTAACCATGTTTTGTACCCCAACAATTTCCCCAGATAACGATAAAAAGAACACTCATTTCAATAGCCAAACTCTGAGTTCAGGGTTCTCACATATAAACACTATTAATATATTGATTAATATACATAAGATCATCACATTTTTATTGCATAAAATTTAACTGATGTTCAATTTTGATACTGATGGTGAAGAGTCATAAAACTAATTTTTCCCAGAACCCAAATGTATTATTATATATGAAGTAGTTAAACTTAGTGTAACATATTAATTATATTTTATGTTTGAAAATAACAGTGAACTCACTATAAAAGTCTCCAGGCTTTTTTAATAGCATGTTATTAACAGTCAGATAAACAACAATATGCTTAGATAAACTGAAGAACAGATTTTGTGATAATATACCTTCTTTTCAATTTTGGTCCAACAATTGGGACAGGCTTCATATTTGACTCATTTCGTAGTTTTTTCAAATTACTCTTATCTCCAAAACCATAAACTGCTGACTTCCAGGTACCATCATGAATGGACAACCCCTAACAAAATAATTCAAGAGTTAAAGAAACATGTAAACTCATACAACACTGTAAATCAACTACACTCAAAAAAAATTAAAATATTAAAAAGAAACATGTCTTAAGGGATAATTACTAAAATGTAAAACCAAGTCATTTCTAATTGATACAAAGAACATTTCATCTTATTTGAGCAAGGCATAATCTCTAATTCAATAATCTTGAGATGAATTTTTATGACCGGATAGGCAGCAGTAACATTTATTAGTGCAATCATATTCACTGTTTACACCCTTTTACATACTACATATTTACAACATATGTCCTTTCTTCTTTCTTCCTACCATTATTTATATTTTTTTTTAACAAGCCAGTGAGTTTCACTTCATCATTTTCACTTAAATATCACTGATTGCTTAAGCAGGAAAAAAGAAATAATAAAACCATTAGAAGATTCATGTTTTCACATAACAGCTTTGATGAAACTGAAAGGTAGAGAGATACCAATCTAACTTCCATTTTGTTACAGATTAATCACTTCTGTTTTGTTAAAACTAAAACAGAGCTAAAAGTCTTCCGAGTTTAATTTGTGAAACTATTCTCAATCTGCACTTAGCCAATTTGACCTATTTGCAAAGATTTCTTAAAATCAGGGGAAAACAGATTTTTAAAAAATCTAAGAGTATCTTCTTATACAAATAAGCCATTAAAAAGACAAAAATTACACCTCATTTAAAAACTCTTTATATTGCTAAAAAACAGAAAAGTGCACAGAACACAAAAGCATAATTTAACATAATTATGAGGCTAACATTTATTTAAGCCCAGAAAGTCCTCCTTTCCTGCCTTTGTGATAATCAAGAAAAATTCTTTTTTTTTTTAGTTTTACCACCTAAGAATTCATTTCTAGACAGTGTAGTCAATTTTGCCTGTTTCTAAATTTTATAGAAATGGAACCATATAGTGTATATTTCTTGAGTTTTGCTTCTTTTGTTCAAAATTGTAATGTCAGGATTCATCATGTGTTAGAAATATCTTTTTACTCTGCAGCTGACCCATTTTCTTAGTGGTGCCTTTGATTAAAAAATACTCAATTTAAAAATTTTAAATGTATATAAAAATACTATATAGCATATTAGAAATTTGCTTACAGAAATTTTATAAGTTCTCATCACAAGAAAAAGAAATATAACTAAGTGTGGTGATAGATATTAACTAGTGGTAATCATTTTGTAATACATACAAATACTGAATTATGTTGTACATCTGAATAGTATAATGTTATATGTCAATTATACCTCAATAAAAATAAATTAATAAAATAAAATATATTTCTGGGCAAAAAGAAGCCATTCCTGACCTTGAGGCCATGAAATGTCACCTTCTAAAAGCTTAGTGTTTTGCCTTATTCATTAAGGTCTATAACCCATCTAAACTTAATTTTGCACATAGTGCAAAGTATGAGTCCAATTTCATTGTTTCTCCATCTCCTTAAAAGACTCTTTACCATAAATCAAGTGCTCATATATGCACAAACTACTTTGAGCTCTTTATCCTGTTCTGTTGACCTATTGCTATCTCCCTGCCAATATTACACTCTGACTTGATATTCAAAAGCATTGTTCTACCTTATTCTCCTTTAAGAAAGTGTTGCCTATTTTTAGCCCTTTGCATTTTCATACACATTTTAGAACTAGTTTGTCAAGCTGCACACTAAAAGAAAACAAGCAAAAAAACCACAACAACCTGTTTGGGATTTTGATTGGAATTATATGGGATTATAAATCAATTGAAGGAAAACTGACATCTTAACAAAATCGAGTATTCAAATCCATGAATATGGTGGATTCTCATATTTCCTTGCCTTCTTTAAGGTCACTCAGTAACATTTTATAGTTTTCTTCATAGAACTTTTATACATTTTGTACCACTTATTCTTAAGTATTTTGATTATTTTAATGTTTTAAAGTTTTGGCTGCAATGGTTCTTTGTTGCAGCACACAGGCTTCTCAAGTTGTGGTGTGTGGCCTTCTCTTGTTGTGAGGGCCGAGCTCTAGAGCATACAGCCTCAGTAGTTGCTATGCATAGGCTTGGTTGCCCTGTGTCATGTGGGATCTCAGTTCCCCAACCAGGGATTGAACCCACGTCCCCTGCATTGGGAGACAGTTTCTTGACCACTAGACCATCAGAGAAGTCCTCTAAAGTTCTTGATTTTTTAATTCTACTATAAATGGTCTCTTTTTGAAAACAATTCATTTTCTAACTGTGGCTGGTATATAGAAATGCAACTGATTTTTATATTCCTGCTTTCTATTCTAGTCTTCTAGCAATAATAAAGAGTCGAGTGGAAATAAACAAAGAAAAGAAAAACAATAAAGTCAATGAAACCAAAGCCGGTTCTTTAAAGAAATCCATCACATTGAAAAATCTTTAGCTGGACTGACAGAGAGAGAGAGAGGAAAAGGGCTCAAATTACTAAAATCAGGAATGAAAGAAGTGGCATTACCAATCTTACAGAAAGAAAAAGGAGTATAAGGAAATACTGTGAACAGTTGTATGCCAAACAAATTAGATAACCTAGATGAAATGAACAAATTCTTAGAAAGATACTGTTATGGATCAAATTGTGTCCCTGCCCCAAATTTGTATGTTTAAGGCCTAACCCCCAGCACCTCAGAATGTGCCTTATGTGGAAATATGGTTGTTGCAGATTTAACTAGTTAAGTTGAGGTCATACTGGAGGAGGTGGGCCCCCAACCCAAAATTACTGGTGTCCTTATACAAAGGAGAAGTCTGGACACGCACACACATCATGTGAAGATGAAAAAGAGGTCTGAGTGATGCATCTACAAACAAAGGAAAACCAAAGAGTGCCAGCAAACACCCAAAGCTAGGAGAAAGCACGGAGCTCCCTCACAGTCCTCAAAAGAAACCAACCCTGCCAACATCTTAATCATGGACTTCTAGCCTTCTAGCTAGATCCAGACTGGTAGCTAGATCTAGACTTCTGGCCTTAAGCACTGTTTCCCTTGTTTAAGCAACCCAGTTTGTGGTACTTTACTATGGCAGTCCTAGGAAACTAACACAAACTACCAAAACTGACTTAGGAGTATATACAAAATCCTAAAAACCTGTAAGAAGTGAAGAGACTGAATTCTTGTCATCTCTTCACTGATTTCTAGTGTACAATTTCTAGACTGTAGTAGTATTATAGCCTGAAACGTACTCTAAAACAGTGACTGGCACACTATTTCTGTAAAAGGTCAAATTAAGTATTTTGGGCTGTGTAGGCCACATATGGTCTCTGCTACACATTCTTCGTTTTCCATTATAGCTCTTAAATATATGAGAATTATTCTTAGCTTGCAGCCATATAAGAGCAGGCCATGGGCTGACACCTGCACTGGAGCTGCACTATCCAGTATGGAAGTCGTTACATAGCATATATGGAAAACCTGCATCATCGTGGGAAGATGTACTAGACAGCTCTGTCTTGAGAATATGATTTCAATCCTCTGAAATTCTTTGAGTCTTGCTTTATGGTCCAATACATTGTCTGTGATTCAATTTTTAAGTAAAGTAATAAAGCTTAAGGGGAAAAGCGGGAGAAGAAGCAGGGAGGAAACCAATCCTGGGCCAAGGGATGCTTCTTCAAGGGAGTTATCTTTGTCCATCCTTGGGAAATTAAGGCTCCATATTTTGCTTTAGGGGAATGAGAAGGAGCTGCATTGAATATGGTGTTTTCAAATCTTTGGTCCTAATCAAGCCTCAACTTAGAGTCCTTATAAAAACAGGACTTAACAATATTTACTGAGTGATTACTAAGTGCCAACCACTGTTCTCTTCTCATTTATATTCATTGACTAATTTAATCTGCATAACAATTATATGAAGGAGACAGTATTATCATTTTGTATTATAGATCATCTCCTGCTGCTTTTTCAAAAAAGCCTCTTTTTTTGCTCTACTTATTTTCTCATTATCTCCCTGTAGTGGACATCTGTTTTTGTCAGTTCTACACTGGTCCCCTGCAGGAAATTTTTAATTCTGCTACCCTGTCTTCTACTTACAAAACTCTCTTTCCTATTTGGAATTTGCTCCAAGGTGTTCAGAAGGGCTTGGCCTATGATTCCCCCTTCCAGAGGCCCATGACCCAGGCCTGGGCTATCTGCTGCTCCTAAGTCGCTTCAGTCGTGTCCAACTCTGTGCGACCCCATAGGCGGCACCCCACCAGGCTCCCCTGTCCCTGGGATTCTCCAGGCAAGAACACTGGAGTGGGTTGCCATTTCCTTCTCCAATGTGTGAAAGTGAAAAGCTGAAAGTGAAGTTGCTCCATCGTGTCCGACTCTTTGCAACCCCATGGACCGCAGCCTACCAGGCTCCTCTGTCCATGGGATTTTCCAGGCAAGAGTACTGGAGTGGGTTGCCATTGCCTTCTCTGTGTGCTATCTGAGTACTCCATTATACCCCAGGTCTCACTGTTTGGCTCAAGAATGATCAAATAACCCAATACTTGAGTAATCTTCCCCAATTTTACATACTCAAACTCTGCCAGCTGTTCCTGGGAGATCATGAACCTTAAGTGAAAGTGAAGTCGCTCAGTTGTGTCTGACTCTTTGCGACCCCATGGACTGTAGCTTACCAGGCTCCACTGTCCATGGGATTTTCCAGGCAATAGTACTGGAGTGGATTGCCATTTCCTTCTCCAGGGGATCTTCCCAACCCAGGGATCAAACCCGGGTCTCCCGCATTGTAGACAGACACTTTACTGTCTGAGCTACCAGGGAAGTATACAATGTATATCTGCGGCCGCCAGCACTTCCCCACCATTGTGAAAGCCTACACTGAGGAATACAGAATTACTGAAGAGACACGAAGAGGACAAGGGGTAAAAACGAGTTCTGACAACATTCAGATCCAGCCATACCGTTTACCTGCAGACATTTGATTACAAGAATCAGTAAATTCTTTTCTGTTTTATTTAAACCAGGCTGAGTTGGCTTTCTATAACTCATGTTCCCCAGAGTTCCAAGCATGTCTTTCATTCTCATTTCTGTGCTTTTGTTTTAGGTTGCTGCCTCTCATCTTCCAAATGCTATTCACTTTTCAAGGTTCAACTTAATAAGGCCTTTATGAAGCACTCTCAAATTACTCATTCCCACTATCACTTCCCTTCCCTCTGATACTCTAGCGGATATTATTTGTAACACAAATTTTAGCATGTTTTACAGAGTTCTTTGTGTTCACCAATCTGAAACCATAATCCAAAGGAACAGACCCATTACTTAAAATGTGCACCACACCATCCCAGTTACATATTGATTAAACTGTTTTCTCTCCCTTATCTACATCTCCTCAGCACCTACCTTTAAAATTCAATCCATATGCCAGCTTCTCCAAAAACTCCATGATTTCTGGCCTCCCAGGTAGATGTATTCCCCAGTCTCAGAATCCTTCAGTATTTCACCTGACCTCTTTAATAACAATTCTTATCTCCTGCTAGTCTAAGTTATTATCTCTTTAAGGATTTGCTTGTTGTTCATTTATATGTCACACTATCTTGCACTATTACATATACTTGCATTACACAATACCTGAAATACTGAGTATTTTTTTAAAGAGAACAAATATTTATGAAGCCTCAAGTATAGACACAGAATTGGGTTAGACACTATTGGCAATAAAAGTACTACCACAAAACATGGTCCTATCCCCAAAATGCAATTATCTTATGTTCCCAAATAGACCATAAATTCAGTAAGATTACATTTACATCATATATTTCCTGTTTGGCCACAAGAGCATCCAACTCCAAGTTAGGCACATAATAAAAATGCACTAATTTGCACTAAGGTGATCATTTTCTAGGGTGACAACATTTTACCACACAACAATGATAAATGCTTAGTGTTAGGATGAAGGTAGCTCCTTCTAATATAATGAATTGTGCAACTGTTTTAAATAAATTCTATTTTAAGTCAAAATAATTCTCAGCAACCTTTAATTTTTAAAATTAAATATAGTGACTTTCATGCACTAAAAATTACAACTGTGTACACAATTTAATTAATCTAAATCTTTTTAACAGACACGTATCATTTCCAAAATGTTTTTCATATTAACATAGAAAACATGCGACAGACAAAAACTAACCTCAGGTCCTGAACATATGGTCAGGAAACTTTCCACAGCAGTCAGTGTACCTAAAAGAGGAGGAAAATGGTAAAAGTAAAATCAAATAAAAATCTATTAACCCAGGACAAATAATAATAAGCTATTCCTATTCATTTAGGAAACATTTTTATTAAGCTTATAACTGATATAATCAGGAAAATCTGTGCTATAACAGTATTATTAGGTTACTGTAAACAGATTTAAGAAGCCGCTAAAGCCAGAAAAATTATCAGAAAAACAGTACTTTAACATAAACTAACTGCTGGTACTGACAAAATGTTTTCTAGCAGTCAAACTGACACTGCAAAAATCTCTTCCAATAAGGCAACAATTTAGCTCATTCATTCTGGAAGCCCATCAGTTCTCAAAACTACACCTATGGGAATTCTTCTATTTTCCAATAAGAAAGCTTTCAAGAAGGCTCATTAGTAGTGACTTATAATAAATGTCAGAGAAGGCAATGGCACCCCACTCCAGTACTCTTGCCTGGAAAATCCCATGGACAGAGGAGCCTGGTAGGCTGCAGTCCCTGGGGTTGCTAAGAGTCGGACACGACTGAGCGACTTCACTTTCACTTTTCACTTTCATGCATTGGAGAAGGAAATGGCAACCCACTCCAGTGTTCTTGCCTGGAGAATCCCAGGGACAGGGAAGCCTAGTGGGCTGTCGTCTATGGGGTTGCAGAGAGTTGGACACGACTGAAGTGACTTAGCAGCATAATAAATGTACAGAAACCCTACCAAAGTGGGCCTTTGTGATGGCTTATTAAATACTTAAAGTAAGGCTGTTTAATTGAGATAAAAATGTAGAAAGTAAAAATAAAAGTAGAAAACCAAAGCCAAAAAAAGGGGAGAAATCAATTATATTAAATATGAGGACTAACATATATGTCGAGTGGTTAAGAATTTAATTAGTCTTTGAGCTTATTGAGAGCAGTAAGACAAAAGAAAAATATAATGGGCTAGCTAATTCTCAAAATATGATAAAATAAAATACATTCATTTCTTAAGAGACAGTATTCCCAGTTTTAATTCCAAGAGAAAATTAAAGCATGAGGCCTTTGAAAGCTGACAATGAGTAAGGTAATGAATAACTATGTCATCCACGATGATGTTACACCAAAAAGAACTAAAGCCACATAAACATCTTTCTTAACACAATGAATGTCAAAAAGCAGTAGCCAACATCATACTTAATAATGAAACACTAAAACCATTCCTAATAAAGAGAAGGGGATGCATTGAACAACTTTAAAATATCTGACAAAACCAAAAATAGATCATTAAAGTCTAGCTCACTGGAGAGGATTCTGAGAGTTGTTAAGAGAATGTGGCCTGAATATATCTAACCCTATGCACAGGAAGAACATGCACCACCTAATATATATGTATGTAATAAAATGTGAACCACATGAATCAACAATTAGTTGGGGTATTTGCTAAAATGATGACTCCTAGGTTTCAGTATCTGAAAAAAGTTTTAAAACAAATCTCAAAGTAGTATTTCTTAAAACACTACTTTAAAAATAAAAAGGACCTATCCAAAATAAAAACTACTAAATATTTAAGAATAACCTCAATGAGAAACGTGTACGAACATCATGAAAAACAGTCCAAGCTTTTTAGTAAATGAAGATTTTTACTAAGTTTTTTAATAAATGTAAATATACTAGATCCATGGGTTGGAAGACTAAGTATTTTAAAGATGCTCAATTCATGCCCTTTTCTTTATTAGGAATGGTTCTAGTGTTTCATTATTAAGCATGATGTTAGCTGCTGCTTTCTGACATTCACAATTTCTAAAAATCTAAAATCACTAAATGGTACGCATGTGCATTACATGTGTTGAGCTTTGGTTTCAAAGCTACCTTTCCAACATAAACTGGAACACATTCCATCTTTTTAAGCTCTGGAATGGTTTATACACAACTGGACTTACGGGCTTCAGATCATTTTCTAAAGGGACATTTTTTTGTATATGTATGACATTAGTAACCGCCATTGTTTTACATTAGTAATTTTTTCCCATTCTTATTGTCTCCATTTTTATACATGAGCTACAAAAAAAAGATATCAAAAACTTTATCCAATACTTCCTAGCTTCGTTTATTAAAAAATTAAAACTTTTCAATTTAGTATGATACTTTAAGATGTAGTAATTCCTAAACAAAGCAAGTTTGAATTTATAATGCTTGCTAAAAATTTTTCCACAACTATAACCACAACTAGATTCAAAAATGGAGAATTCCTTCCTTCAGAACATTTATAGTACTATCCATACCTCAAAAACCAATAGTGTCAGTAGCATTTTCTAACATGCAGAGTTATATTAAAACAAAGTATGTGTTTTAATTTTACCCATTAATAATTATGTTTCTTTTCCCAAGCAGATTTAAGTTCATCACAATTACCAACATGAAACCACTCTATTTTAAATTTCATTATTGCTTATTGATCAATAATTACCATTCATTTTATTTCTGGTATATATTACTCCCAGATCTGCTGGAATGGAGTCAAAGCCACTGCTTCCAATGATATAAACCCCCTTTTCTGCAGCTTTCTCATGATACTTCCAATACATTAGTTCCAGAAACTAAAGATTCAAGACAAAAGATCTAAATTAGAGCCACATAGAAACATCTAGATCAATATTAAAAAATAAAGCAATTAAAAAGCAAATTTAAATTTAAACAATTTAAAAAACAAAGCAATTAAACTGTGAAAATGCTAATTAAGATGCCTCTGCAGCAAAACATTAACTGTGAAAATAGTCAGCACTTATTCAGCAAACATACCTAACTCTGTTCCAGGTGAGAGATATGCTGATCTGAATTAATTCATTTTTTAGAACTTTTAAATGTAAAAGCAATTGCTATTATGAAAAATTAATATAAAAATATACAAAGAAAGCCAAACAAAGCTATCCCAAATCACATCTTCCTGATGAACCTCATTATAAACATATATCTATGCACATATGTAAACAGAAAGATAAGAATGGTCAGAAAGGAGGGGATGCAAGAAGGTTAACGTCTGTTCAAATTCTTTGCCTGTTCTTTATTACTTTTTAAAAACAATTTTAGATTTACAGGGAAAAAAAATTAGTAGAGTGTTCCTAGGCACTCGGTACTCAGCTAACCCTATCATTTCATTTTTCACATTCAGTTCAGTTCACTTGCTCAGTCGTGCCCGACTATTTGAGACCCCATGAATCATAACACTCCAGGCCTCCCTGTCCATCACCAACTCCTGGAGTTCACTCAAACTCACATCCATCGAGTCGGTGATGCCATCCAGCCATTTCATCCTCTGTCGTCCCCTTCTTCTCCTGCCCCCAATCCCTCCCAGCATCAGAGTCTTTTCCAATGAGTCAGCTCTTCACCTGAGGTGGCCAAAGTACTGGACATGTTAATGTGTTACAATTAATGAACCAATCTTGATACATTATTACTAACTGAAGTCTATAATTTGTTTAGGTTTCCTTTGCTTTTACCTAATGTCCTTCTTCTATCCAGGATCTCATTCAAGATACTGTTCTACATTTAGCTATCATGTCTTCTTAGGCTCCTCTGGCTGTGACGGTTTCCCCAGACTTTTCTAGCTTTTTATGACCTTTACTGCCCAGGTACTTGGTAGAATGCCCCTCTATTGGAATTTATTTCATGATTTTCTCATTATTATAGTTCTAGGTTCTGGGGAGTAATATCGCAGGGGTAAAGTGCCATTTCATGATGTCATATCAACAGTACATACTATCTCACAAATATACAGTTACCAAAGCGGGAAGGAGGGTGGGAGAGAGGGATAAATCAGGAGTATGGGATTAAAAGATACACCACTAATATAAAATAGATAAAATATAAGGATTTACTCTATAGCACAGGGAACTATATCCTATAATGGAAAAGGATCTGAAAATACATATAGCTGAAACACTTTGCTATACATCTGAAACACCATAAATTAACTGTACTTCAATTAAAAGAAAAGAGTACATACATCAACATAATTTATCACTGTTGATGTTGACCCTAAATACCTGGCTCAGCTAGTGTTCTCCAGTTTCTCCACTGTAAAGCTTGTCTTTTTCCTTCTCTTTTCCATACACTGGAAGTGACTGTGTACAGCCCACACATAAGAAGGCAGGTGCTATGTTTCCCCTCCTTGAGGGCACAGAAGCTACGTGAATTACACGGAATTCTTTTGCACAGGAGATTTGCCTCTTTTTTCTCCCTTGCCCTTTTTTAAACTGAGTTACTTAAATTTGCATTTTCGTTGTACACTTTCTGCATGACTATTAGGTTTTGATACCACATTCATAGTACTTTACAAGATAATTTGGAAGCTTTTTCACCATTTTCTTTGTTCTAGAATATTTTAAATAAGAGTCAGTTTTCTTACATTCATGCTTCTGACTTCTTGCATCAGTCTTGGTAATTTACACTTTCTTAGCACTTTCCAGTATCACCAACTGATAAGCTCTATGTATGTATATACTATACTGGCACACTGATGACAGGACTGAGATTACAGGAACACAGGAGATTACAGTTACAAAGGAACTAGTGTAGCCTTGTTCGTATAATACTCTACTCCCTGCAGTCAGGCAAAGCTCATTTCAAGTCCTAGCTTTTCAACTTAATGGTTGTATGACTCTGAGCAAGTTTTATTTTAATTAATTCTGTTTACAGCATGCAGTAGTTATATAAATCAACACATACTATACATAAAGGCTTTGAAAGAAATCAGGTTGTTGGGAACGAAAGCGAATACCTTATCACCATGCTCTCCTTCAAGCTTTTAATGAAATACCATCTTTAAATGCTAGGGAGGAATCATTACCTTCTAAAATATGTCCGCAAAATTGCACCATTTTTCATGTGAACAGAAGTTGTATTATTAATTCTGTTCTCTTTTCATTTTATATACCTGAGGTTCTCCAGAGATGTCAATACAGCTAGTTCCATTTTCAATACATGCTTTTATTACAGGTTCTCCATAAAATCGGTACTGGGAGAATAAAAAAAAATCAACAGTTTAGTCTTACTTGGCAAGCTTAAATGAAGGCATACCAGTGAGTTTTGGAGGTACAGTCTTGGTTATCAAGAAATCAAATATTAATAGTCTAAATAGAAAATGAGAAAGTAATATAACTGCAATATACTGACACAATGTAAATAAAGGACTGATGGAATCATCTCTAACTGAAGATAAACTCAGAAATTTCATAGAATCAGTGACTCATCTGAGTTGAATTCTGAGGAACAGTAAGGATTTGCCAGGAAAAAAAAAATTATATGTAAAAGTGTAAAGAAGATGTGTAAAGTGATGCTCAAGATAGCTGAAGCTCAGAATATTTGAGAGGGAAGTGTAAGAGATGAGTCTGGAGAGACATACTTGGGCCAGATCGGGAATGACCCTAAGTGCCATGCCATCAAGACTGAACTTTATCTTTTCTGCATTGCTGAGCCCTCCTGGAGGATTTGAAATAGGACAGTGATGAAAAATTTATAGCACAGACATATCACTCTGCCTGTGGCATTAGAAAACAAAACTTATGGGAGGTAAGAAATGAAGAACAAAACCAAGGAAGGGGAAGGATTTACTAAGGGTGAGATATACTTCAAAGAAATGATCTGACTTCCTGATTAGCAGGTCATGGAGGCCAAAACCAGTGGCTGTATCAGACAAAATAAAGAAAAATAGGATGAAGAGGTTTGGAAAGGATAAGTTTAATATTAGACACAGCAGATAATCTGAGTGATTTTATCTCCCAAACTATTTGTTGCTCAAACTCAAGGAATTACACATTTTAAAACTGTATACAATAGTTAATACATCAGAGTCAGTCCCATTTCAAAAGAAGCATGATGAATTTTTCCTTTTGAGGGTAGGGTAGGAGAACAAGCTCTTCTGCTTCTCTCATTCCTCACAGCAAAAGATGGAGAATGGAGATGGTCTGCTTCTTCTAGACTTTAAGAAACAGGTAAAGGGACACTTATAAGGCAAGACAGGGCACCACAGGGACTGACCTTTTCAAGTAGGTTACAGGTTCCTCTCTACCTAACTCCACAGCCTTCCCTCCCCCTTCTTAAAAACAGCAAACGACACTGGAATGACAGGACTGGGAAAGTGTGTTTAAGTTTTAGTTCATCCTCTGCCACTAACCAACACTAAAATTACTGAAGCACTTCACCTCTGAGGCAACACAGCATAGTGGAACAAACAAGGGCTATCAAGGCACTAAGACCTAAGTTCACATTTTAAAATCCATCATCTACTAAATTGTGTGAATTTATTTACACATCACAGACATCGATTACTATTCTAATATACATTTTTAAACATACATAAAAGTCAAAGCTCTTTTCCTCTTGTACTCAATGGATCATCTTTGGTAATATTTACATACATCCATCTGAAACTCATTTAGTGGCTTCCTTGGCCTCCTGATTATTTTACCCCCAAATATCTCAAGTTACGAGCAGTCTACTTGCGTCAGAATCACCTGAGCCCTCGTTAAGCCTGCTAGTTATTCAGTCCCACCTCAATGCCCTCCAGTCAGGAGTTTTCTGGGGTAGACTCCAGGAACCATCATTATAAATAAGCCTCACAGGTGCCTCCAATGTACATTAGAGGTAGAGAATTGCCTCCTAGACATTCTCCCCAGAAAACTTCACCTACTTTCTGGATTTCAATTGAAATATGTATGCTGATGACTGCCAACTCCTATCTTCAGAGCTGTTCACTGATGAGGTTGCCTCATCTGCAGCTTCTGTCATAAAATTCAGGATCCACAAAAGCACAGAACATTTGGCAAAACCAATTTCTCTTAGGCTTCATTTCCCTTCCTCTATTTTCTCTTCATCTTGATTTCATCACTTATTTACAGAAAATAATTCCATTATAATGCCATTACATATTTCCTGTCTTAACTTAAAAATATCTAGCATACACCTCAGTTTCAGTACATCCAAAATCAGATTCATCATCTTTCTCTCAAAAGCAGTTTTCCCCTCTCCACTTCCAAGTGCAGAAGACGATAAAGAATAATGCTTAAAAGTATTCATTCAGTCATTTTCTGTATGTTTTGACATACTGCTTGTTTATAAATGCCTGATTAGTTCTACACCTATCATTTAGTTCTCACAAAAGAGATCCTCACAAAGAGAAATGGGTTTTAAAAAATACCTTCAAAGAAACAAATTATGACACCAAAACTAGCAAATTGGCATCTACCCTGGGAGAATAATCCATATTACATAATAAAAATAACCTTCAGAGCAGAGGTTAAGGAGCAGAATGTTTTGGAGGCAAAAGCTAGAGAAGACTGTAAACCATCCAACTGGAAACATCCAGAAGGTAATTAGATCCACCAGTCTGGAGTTTAAGGGGTAGGTTTTCAATGGAAATAAGTTAATGTAGGCATCAACAGCATACAGACAGTATTGAAAGCCATGGATTTCTAATCTTTCTGACTATGACCCTAAGAAATTCATTTCACATAGTGACTCCGTACACAAATGTTACCTGACATGAAAGCTTTATGAACCAATACTTACCTTTATTATGTGTAATTCATCCTATTTTCTATTTCAGTCTATCTGATTATTTTCTTTTTACTGCCTAGTCTTAATCCACTGAATTGATTTCACAAGGTTTAAAAAATACTGGCCCAGTTACAATTTCTGTTTGGGGTAATGAAAATGTTCTGTTTGGGGTAAAGTGCTGATAGTTCTATAAGACTGTGAATGTACTTAATGTTACTAAAGTGTATACTTAAAAATGGTTAAAATGCTAAATTTTATGTTATATACATTTTACCACAATCATAATCACATTTAAAAATGGTCCAGCAAATGTAAACAGAAAAGGGTTTCTAAGGCTTAAGCTCTGAGGCCTCTGGCATTCACAGGAGGATAAAAAGCTGTGGGGCCGGAGAGGGAGGACTAGGAAAGGGCAATAATTTAGAAACTAAATGAAGAAAGGAAAAAGTGATCAATTGGAACAAATGCTGAGAGGTTTGACTAAGATGAGCAATGGGAACTGACAACTGGATCTGACAGGACAGGGATGTTGGCAGAGTAGTCTCATTGAAGGCCTAAGGATAAAAGCCTGACAAGACTAGAGAGAGAAGAAGGTGAGGAAGAGGAGACAATAAATAGAACTCTTTCAAGGAGTTTTGCTAAAAAAGAGGCACAGAAAAATGTGAGTAGTTAGAAGGGTATGTAGAACTTAGGAAGTTTTTCTTTAAATGAGAGATATAATCCCACATTTGTATGTTGAGAGGACTAATCCATCAAGATGGAAAATTTGATAATAACAAGAACACATGTAACTATAAATCTGTAACTATAAAGTCTTTGAATATGGTGCCCAACAGAAGCAGGGGCATTTTTCCTTATAAAAGGAGGTAAGGCAAAGTCAAGGTATAATGCAGGTAAGTAGGTAGTCTAAATTCTCCCGACAGGCAGGGGAGAGAAAGAGGGAGAAAGGAAAGGAGAAAGAAAGAAAGAGACAAAGAAAGGAAGAAAGTTACCAGGTAAGAGTGAGAAAAAGGGGGAAAAAAGAATGGGATGTCAAAAGTATGAGAAAAAAAGAAGTTATAAAACTGTTGATTCAGAGAAAATAGCCTAGGGAAACAGAGAAAATAGCCTAGGGAAACAGAACTGCGGGAAGTACTGAGACTGCACACGAGACATATTTTAAGTGGGACCCGTCAGCATCATGATGCATTTTTCTCCAGACATGCTGGGTTACACATGTTCAGGTAAAGAGTAAGCAGGAGCTGGAACAATCAGGGCTCGGATCTTTCCAGAGTATGGGGAGGGAGGGACAAGTTTGTTTGAGGATGTATGTAAGACAGTGATTCAAGCAACAAATCACAGAGCCATATTCTAAGCTAGTTAAGGACAAAATAAATTGAAATAAACAATAGAAATATATTTTATGACAATCAAAAAGTTTCTGGTTTCATTTAACAAAATTATGAACAATTTCCTAAATGCTTTGACAATTAGGATTGCTTCCTCAGATCAGTAAATGTCACCAGCATTCACCGTGTTACACAGACCACAAGTATCTCTTTCTCATCCAGGCCAACAGCAGCTGCTCAGAGGTTCTCTTGTCAAAATATCTGTACTCAACCACTTCTCTCCCTGTCTAACACTCCTACCCTGTCCTTGGCTTGCTTGCATCATTCTACTCTTGGTTCCTTACCATCTATTTTTCCTCTCAGAAGCCAAAGAATTTCAAAACCGTAAATCAAATTATGTCAACCTGCTTTCAACTGTTCAATAACTCTGTCATATTTAGAAGAAAAATCCAAACCCCAGCCTTGACCTTTCAGACCTAACCACCTAGCTCCTGGGTATCTCTCCAATCTAACTCACCTTTCTGCCCTGTTCACGCCCAACTACACTGGCCTCTCT
Organism: Nanger dama; assembly: GCA_917880005.1. Taxonomy (NCBI): domain Eukaryota; kingdom Metazoa; phylum Chordata; class Mammalia; order Artiodactyla; family Bovidae; genus Nanger; species Nanger dama. The sequence continues at coordinate 106,692 of CAKJTW010000097.1, read as the reverse complement.
CACATTCCTCCGTCTCTCCAAGAACATGCTCATCTCACGACCTTTGTATTTGCTCTTCCCTGCAACCCCCTACCCTCCAATACACACACAGTTTATTCCCTCACTGCATTCAGGTCTCTCTGCAAAGTTCCTATAGAGACCTTCCTGACCATCCAACCAATAGAGACTGGTGTGCCAATCTTTTCTCTCTCTTCCCTGTTGTATTTTTCTTCAAAGCATCTGTCACTTACCAATTGTTATAATATTATTTTTCTGTCTCCTCACTGGACTATCAGCTCCATGAGAGATTTTCTGTGTATTTTCTATATATATATTTTGAATAAATATTTATTGAATAAATGAATGAGTCCTTTTAAAATATCTTTCTTTGTACATGCACTAATATATACACTGGTACAGCAGTACACAATGCAATTTTAAAAATAAATAAAAAGCAGATTGTGGGTACATGCTCATTTTTAGTTAAGGAGTATATAGCACACAACAATTATAGCTGTAGCCACTAAATTAAAGAGCAACAATCCTAGAGTCTAGTGTCACTCTCTCTTTCAGGAGACTTTGGTCATATTCATTTGCTTCTCGTGAGAAGTAAAAACTCCTCGTAAGGGGTTAACGTCCTCAATCAATTCTTCTGTTCCTTGCCCTTATGTTTCTCTGGAATACAAAATACCAGATTCTGCTAGAAATGAATAGATTTTTGTTCTGATACAAAGAAGGGCAGATTACTTACTGGGCCTACACAGTTGAGGACAACTGTTGCCTGTTTAGCCATTTCATCAAGTGAGGCTGGATTAGTGATATCACAAATTATTATTTCAACTTCAGATGACAGTGTCGGTCTTCCTGAAATAAAGAATAAATCGTTTTAGGCAAATCCCAATACAGTATTAGATCTCCCAGATCTTTCTTTCATAATAACCAGTGATGGCAAATGCACTAAGAGCTAATTCTTCCTCTCAAACAAAAGATAAAACTGTTTTTAACCAGGTAATTTAAAAAGGGGAAAAGACTATGAGGAAAATGGAGTTAATATAAAACACATTGTTGTAAGTCGTGTCTGACTCTTTGCAACCCCAGGCACTGTAGTCTGCTAGGCTCCTCTGTCCATGGGATTTCCCAGGCAAGAATACTGATGTTGGTTGCCAGTTCCTTCTCCAGGGGATCTTCCGGATTCAGGGATGAACCCCTGTCTGCTGCACTGCAGGGATTCTTTACTGCTGAGCCACTGGGGAAGCTCCCTAATAAAACAACTTAGTAACGTTTAAAAGAAAATCTAACATAAGGAATGTGTAAATGACAACTCTATGTAAAATGCCAATGTTACAAGTTTTCAGAAGATGATTTTCCTGACTTCCTCTCCAGGAAGAATTATAAATGTAGTTTCTTATCAACTATTAAATAACTACATATGATAAAATTATGAGGTGGAGGGGAGTTAACACTAACATAATAAAACAAAAGAGGATTGAAATGTAAAACACAGTCTAGGGAAGAATATTTAGGTTCATAATAAGGAAATACTTGGAATAAACTGAATCAATAGAGTACGAAGGTTTCATGGGTCAAGGTGTATTCCCTTCAGTAACTGCATGCGTGCATTGTAAATGGTAGCCAACTAGGCTGTATCCATACCATCTTCTTGAACAAAAAGAAAAAAAAAGGAGGAATTTTTTAAAAGGAAATTTTAATAATGAAAGTATTTCTTCTGGAAAAGTAAAGAAAGACCAGAAAGCTCTTTGGGAAAGATTCTGTACTTGATAGTGGTAGCAGGAGAGTTGTAGAAGAGTCAGCCTACCTACATGGTATCTCCTGTACAAACCACAAAATAGGTTCCAAATTCCCACTGTAACAGGACTCTGTGTAGAATCAGAAGGAAGTGAGATGAAGCTTAAACAGAATGAAGAATATCCAGAACTCTAACAGGTGCTATTTGTCTGTATGAAGGGGCAGTAGGGTGGAAAATTACAGTTAAAAGCAACCGACTCCTAACCTAAAGGTCTCCCTGCAACCCAAGGGCCATGAGATTAGGGTGTTTGTGTGTCTGTGACTCTCTCCTCATCTGAATCCCAGCATTTAGAATAGGACCTGATATTTAAAAGACCACTCAATAAAAACATGTTTCAATGAATGCAGGAGTAAGTAAACGCCCAAAACAAAACCACACCAAAAAATTGGAGAAGGTTTAATAGAGGGACTGCTGGAGAATTCTTGCAAGCAAAAATGAAATTAAAAATTAAAGCCACAACAATGTTACCATTAAAAGTCCTAAGCTTTCTCTCCCATTTCCAAAACGCGGCAAAGAGAGGTACAAACAATGCTGAAGAAGCCAGCGCTCTACTGTTCTATCCGATCAAGTATCTAGAACTTCCAGCCCTGTAACCCTGGAAGCAGGGTACAAGGTAACCCCGGCTCTAGACGGGGAGGGAGCGGTAAGGAAAAACTAAAGTTCCTGTTTCGCCAGCGGGGATTCCCTAAGGGAGAAACTGAAGGGGGGATTTCTCTTTTTGTTTTAGGAAATGGGGGAAAGCTCTGAGACCATGTGAAGCATCGCTCTCTTCTTCTGGCCTCTAGCAGGTTTGGGAACCTCGAGGGGCACCCAAGGAGAGAAGCGCTCATTTAAGGCGACGGGAACCCCCTCAGCCGGGAGAAGGAGGCTCGTGGGGGTGAGAGCCGCGGCGGAGGGGCCGAGCCCGAGGTCCCGGGGCGTCCCAGCCTGCCCCTTTACCCAGCTTCATGGCAGCCCTCTCCAGCACTCGCAGCAGCTTCTCCCGGGAACGGCCCGCCACGGCCCACGGCAGATGGGAAGTCCGCTCCGGGGACACCTGCTCCCGCGCCACCTCCTCGGTCACGAACTGGCCGGTAAAGCCAGAGGCGCCGAACACCACCAGGTGGAAAGGCCTCTGCTGGGTCGCCATGACAAACCCACAGCGATGCAAGGCCCGGGGTGGGCAGAGCCCACGGCGCCTGCGCCTCAGGCAGCGACCGCAGTACCGAGCGCAGCAACCGCCTCTGCCGCGGCCGCTGCAGTCTCAGCCGCCTGCGTGCCGCGCTCCCCGAAGTCCCGCGCGCCCGCCTCGCCACAGCCACGCCCACGGCCCGCCCACGCCGTCGGGTGCCCAGGGGGCTGCCACGCCCACTCCTCACGTGTGTTCGCCCGAGCTGCCAGCGAGGGCCTTGTGCTTCCCAAGCTTCCCAGGGTGGCGGGAGCAGATGGTGGCTATCCTCCGACCCGTCGATGGTCTGGCACAGCTCTGACCTCCTTAGGTGTCACATCTTTTCGCTCTTCCGTAGGCTGGAGGGGCGGCGGCTGCAGCCAGTTATTCCTTTTTTTTTTTTTTGGCAAGAGGAGGCTGCTCAAAGTGAGAGTTTGCGAAAACGTGATGGACTGCAAGGAGATCCAACCAGTCCATTCTAAAGATCAGCCCTTGGTGTTCTTTGGAAGGAATGATGCTAAAGCTGAAACTCCAGTACTTTGGCCACCTCGTGTGAAGAGTTGACTCACTGGAAAAGACTCTGATGCTGGGAGGGATTGAGGGCAGGAGGAAAAGGGGACGACAGAGGATGAGATGGCTGGATGGCATCACCGACTCGATGGACGTGAGTTTGAGTGAACTCCGGGAGATGGTGATGGACAGGGAGGCCTGGCGTGGTGCGATTCATGGGGTTGCAAAGAGTCGGACATGACTGAGCAACTGAAATGAACTGAAAGACTACCACAACATTGTGGGGGGAGGCAGGGTTGTTGTTGAAGGTCAGTGATTGCAGAGGCTAGTTGACTCCATTCTCGTAGAACCAGATGGCGAGTGACAATTTTTAGTTGACTGTATGCTGTCGTCTCTGGGGTTGCAGAGTCGGACACGACTGAAGTGACTTAGCAGCAGTAGCAGCAATGCATATGAAATGTTAGAAGAATATATGACAAATCTCTATTTTTAAAAAGAGCTGTGAGGGGGAGCTTCCCTGGTGGCTCAGTGGTAAAGAAATCACCTGCCAGTGCAGGAGACAGGGTTCCATTCCTGATCTGGGAAGATCCCACATGTTGCAGAGCAACTAAGCCCATGCACCACAACTGTTGAGCCTGTGCTCTAGAGCCCAGAAGCGGAAACTACTGAACCCACATGCCCTAGAGTCTGTGCTCCGCAACTAGAGAAGCCTTGGCACCATAACTAGAAGCCCCTGCTCTCAGCAACTAGGGAAAAGCCTGCACAGCAACTAAGACCCAGTTCAGTTCAGATCAGTTCAGTCGCTCAGTCGTGTCCGACTCTTTGCGACCCCACGAATCACAGCACGCCAGGCCTCCCTGTTCATCACCATCTCTCGGAGTTCACTCAGACTCACATCCATCGAGTCAGTGATGCCATCCAGCCATCTCATCCTCTGTCGTCCCCTTCTCTTCCTGCCCCCAATTCCTCCCAGCATCAGAGTCTTTTCCAGTGAGTCAACTCTTCACATGAGGTGGCCAAAGTACTGGAGTTTCAGCTTTAGCATCATTCCTTCCAAAGAAATCCCAGGGTTGATCTCCTTCAGAATGGACTGGCTGGATCTCCTTGCAGTCCAAGGGACTCTCAAGAGTCTTCTCCAGCACCATAGTTCAAAAGCATCAATTCTTCGGCGCTCAGCCTTCTTCATAGTCCAGCTCTCACATCCATACATGACCACAGGAAAAACCATAGCTTTGACTAGACGGACCTTAGTCGGCAAAGTAATGTCTCTGCTTTTGAATATGCTATCTAGGTTGGTCATAACTTTTCTTCCAAGGAGTACCCAGGACAGCCAAAAATAAATAATTTTTTAAAAAAGAACTGTAAAATGCTTAAAAACACCTTACACATCTTAAATAGTCAATACATGTTAGCTATTATTAATAGTAATAGCAATAATTATTGAGGAGTGGGTTTGTATGAATTGAGGTGAGGTGAAGTCACTCAGTCGTGTCCTACTCTTTGTGACCCGATGGACTGTAACCTACCAGGCTCCACTGTCCATGGGATTTTCCAGGCAATAGTACTGGAGTGGATTGCCATTTCCTTCTCCAGGGGATCTTCCCAACCCAGGGATCGAACCCCGGTCTCCCGCGTTGGAGGCAGATGCGTTAACCTCTGAGCCACCAGGAAGCCCTTGTATGAATTAGGGAGGAGGAAAGGGCCTTGTACTTTTCACTTTTTAACCTATTTATACTTCAATAACTTTTGTTTTTTTCTTTGACTGTGCCAGGTCTTAGTTGCCATATGTGGGATCTACTTCCTCACCAAGGATCAAACCTGGGCCCCCTCTACATTGGGAGTGCAGAGTCTTAGCCAAGGAACCACCAGGAAAATCCCTAAACTTTTTGTTTTAAACAGGACGTATATTACTTTTATAATCAGAATTTTTAAAAAGGAACAGGAGCTGGCTTTGAGAAAGGGCTAGGGAGCAGCCGTGGCGATCACCCTGATCATTTGAAGTCCTGCTAATGAGGCCAGTTCCTCTTGCCACCTGGACAGGATTTTTGGTACATTGTCACACACAATAATATGAATGAATCTCATAAACACTAATTTGAATAAAGAAAGTTGGGTAAAGAAAGAATACATCTGTATGATTCCCTTTATTTGAATTTCAGAAGCAGGCAAAACCCATCTATGGTGATGAGAGTCTTGGAAGGATTTGCTCTTGTGTTGAGCAGTCCCAAGTACTGCATTTCAGACTCTCTTCTTGACCATGATGGCTACTCCATTTCTTCTAAGGGATTCCTGTCTGCAGTAGTAGATATAATAGTCATCTGAGTTAAATTCACCCATTCCAGTCCATTTTAGTTCACTGATTCCTAGAATGTCGACGTTCACTCTTACCATCTCCTGTTTGACCACTTCCAATTTGCCTTGATTCATGGACCTAACATTCCAGGTTCCTATGCAATATTGCTTTTTATAGCAACAGACGTTACTTCTATCACCAATCACATCCATAACTGGGTATTGTTTTTGCTTTGGCTCCATCCCTTCATTCTTTCTGGAGTTATTTCTCCACTGATCTCCAGTAGCATATTGGGCATCTACCGACCTGGGAAGTTCCTCTTTCAGTATCCTATCATTTTGCCTTTTCATACTGTTCATGGGGTTCTCAAGGCAAGAACACTGAAGTGGTTTGCCATTCCCTTCTCCAGTGGACCACATTCTGTCAGACCTCTCCACCATGCCTGCCCATCTTGGGTGGCCCCACATGGCATGGCTTAGTTTCATTGAGTTAGACAAGGCTGTGGTCCTAGTGTGATTAGATTGACTAGTTTTCTGTGATTATGGTTTCAGTGTGTCTGCCTTCTGATGCCCTCTTGCAACACCTACCGTCTCACTTGGGTTTCTCTTACCTTGGACGACAGGTATCTCCTCACCGCCGCCCCTCTTGACCTTGAACGTGGAGTAGCTCCTCTTGGCCCTCCTGTGCCTGTGCAGCCACCGTTCATTGGATGTGGGGTAGCTCCTCCCGGCCACCGCCCCTCTCCCATCACTTCATGGCAAATAGATGCAGAAACAGTGGAAACAGTGTCAGAGTTTAGTTTTGGGGCTCCAAAATCACTGCGGATGGTGATTGTAGCCATAAAATTAAAAGGCACTTACTCCTTGGAAGGAAAGTTATGACCAACCTAGATAGCATCTTCAAAAGCAGAGACATTACTTTGCCAACAAAGGTCCGTCTAGTCAAGGCTATGGTTTTTCCTGTGGTCATGTATGGATGTGAGAGCTGGACTGTGAAGAAGGCTGAGTGCCGAAGAATTGATGCTTTTGAACTGTGGTGTTGGAGAAGACTCTTGAGAGTCCCTTGGACTGCAAGATCCAGCCAGTCCATTCTGAAGGAGATCAACCCTGGGATTTCTTTGGAAGGAATGATGCTAAAGCTGAAACTCCAGTACTTTGGCCACCTCATGAGAAGAGTTGACTCATTGGAAAAGATTCTGATGCTGGGGAGTACTGGGGGCAGGAGGAGAATGGGACTACAGAGGATGAGATGGCTGGATGGCATCACCGACTCGATGGACATGAGTTTGAACTCCAGGAGTTGGTGATGGACAGGGAGGCCTGGCGTGCTGCAATTCATGGGGTCACAAAGAGTCGGACATGACTGAATGACTGAACTGAACTGAACTGAACTGAGCAGTCCCAGGTCAAGATCTTTTCTTTTTAAAAATTTACTTTATTGAACTAGAGTTGATTTGCAATGTTGTATTAGTTTCTGGTGTACAGCAAGGTAATTTGCTATATATAAAAATATTATTTTTCATATTTTCCATTATAGTTTATTATAGGATATTGAATATAGGTCCCTGTGATATATAATAGGATCTTGTTTCTTTATCTGTTCTTTATATAATAATTTGTATCTGCTAATCCCAAACTCCCAGTCCATCCCTCTCTCATTTCCCCTTCCCCTTGGCAACCACAAAGTCTGTTGCCTATATTTGTCTGCTTCTATGTCATAAATAAGTTCATCTGTGTCATACTTTAGATCCCATGTATAAATAATATCATGGTATTTGTCTTTCTGGCTTATTACACTTAGCATGATAATCTCTAGGTCCATCCATATTGCTGCAAATGGCATTATTTCATTAATTTTTATGATTGAGTAGTATTCCATTGTATGTATGTACCATATCTTCTTTATCCATTCATCTGTTGATGGGCATTTAGGTTGTTTCCATGTCTTGGCTATGGCAAATAGTGCTGCTATGAAAGTAGGGGTGCATGTATCATTTCAAATTATAGTTTTTCCAGATATATGCCCAGGATTGGGATTGCTGGATGATGCAGCAAGTCTTTAGTTCTTTAAGGAACCTCCTTACTGTTTTCCATAGTGGTTACACCAATGTACATTCCCACCAACAGTGTAGGAGGTTTCAGGCTGTTCTTAAAGTAATCCTCTATCTGATGGATTTTCAAGGAATTCCTTCTCTCCAGGGACCAGCATAGAGGTTCATTTCAACCCCAACACAGCACCAAGAAGAAGGGGAAGATGCTTCCCCTACAACAGAAGATGGGATGACTTGTGGACAAGGCTGCTGACCTTCACAGAGATAGAGACCCTGTTCTCTGAGGCTCAGGAGTGAAGGGTAGGAAGTAGCAAGGGAGGGGGAGTGAGAAGGGAGAATTCAGCTGTGAGTGGTTGCTAGGTAACAGCTTTTCTCCTTGACCATCAGCTGGGAGTGGTTGCTAGGTAACAAAGCTTTTCTCCTTGACCAAATTCTAGCCAGGCTCCTCTGAGCCCTCTTCACAACCAGGCTTCAACCTTGGCCTACAAAGACCTGGGCAAACACTGACATAGTTTATAACGGCTCACGGATGCAGCCCTAGGATGACACTACACTCCCTTAAAGTGCCTGCAGGAGAAAGATCAGGGCTGCAAAAATAATGTACCGTGTGTTGCAGCCAACACCTGAAGACAAGGCCTCTGTCTCCCAGCCTCAGTGGAAGGGTAGGAGCCTGACTTCAGTAAACACTGATTAGCAAGCCCAGATTGGTGGCACACAGACCAACTGCTTACCACTTTTTGTGAATTTTTTCCCCCTGACTCTACTGAATTCATCTCCCTCCCTATTCCCTCCTGATCTCTTTAAATGTCCAGACACCTCTGCTAAGTTCAGTTTACACTGGACTCTTTTCCCTGCTGTAATAATGTATTACTGACTAAAATCTGTCCTTACACATTAATTAGTATCTGGCTTTGTTCATCTTTGATGTAGTAAACCAGAAAGAGATAAATATAGGAACATTGAGGTCATCCTAAGGGTCCATTTGCAGCTGAAAAAGAGAAAAACCAGCTTGTGCGGTGCAGGTGGGGCTGCAGCACTCCAGGGCTCAGCAGGCAGAAAGCAGGCATGGACACGGTGTGGCTGCTTTGGGTGAATGTGAAGGGGCAGAAGGATGGGGAGTCATTTAGAAGGTGTTTTGATTGCCGGAATTACCTGCTGAGCTCCAGTGAGTAAATTATGCCTCTAAACCTAAGGAGAAAGCAAGGAAAGCAACAAATCCAAGTCAGAAATTCAGGGGCATTTAGAACACATTGTGCTCTCAGCATACTGCAAGCTGCAGAATGGTGCAACACAGGTTCAGTCTTTCCACCAACTTCTGCCCATCCTGCTGTCCTGCTGGAATGACTCAATGAAAAGGAATTAGTTTGGGTTGATCTTATAACAAATCAAAAGAAATTAAGGTTTTTGGTTTGTTTTTTTTTTTACCAACTAAAGTAGCTATTTCTTTTTTTTTCTTCCCTTTATTTTTTTTAAAATACTTTATTCTACATTACAGTACTATATTTGTTTTGCCATACATTGACATGAATCAGCCACAGGTGTACACGATCTCCCAATGCTGAAGCCCCCTCCCACCTCCCACCCCATACCATCTCCCTGGATCATCCCGTGCACCAGCCCCAAGCATCCTGTATCCTGCATTGAACATAGACTGGCGCTTCGTTTCTTACATGATAGTATACATGTTTCAATGCCATTCTCCCAAATCATCCCACCCTCTCCCTCTCCCTCAGAGTCCTAAAGTCCGTTCTATACCTCTGTGTCTCTTTTGTTGTCTCACATAGAGGGTCATCGTTACTATCTTTCTAAATTCCATATTTATGTGTCAGTATACTGTATTGGTGTTTTTCTTTCTGGCTTCCTTCACTCTGTATAATCGGCTCCAGTTTCATCCATCTCATTAGAACTGAATCAAATTTATTCTTTTTAAGGGCTGAGTAATACTCCATTGTGTATATGTACCACAGCTTTCTTATCCATTCATCTGCTGATGGACATCTAGGTTGTTTCCATGTCCTGGCTATTATAAACAGTGCTGCAGTGAACATTGGGGTACATGTGTCTCTTTCAATTCTGGTTTCCTCGGTGTGTATGCCCAGCAGGGGGATTGCTGGGTCATAAGGCAGTTCTATTTGCAATTTTTTAACGAATCTCCACCACTGTTTTCCATAGTGGCTGTACGAGTTTGCATTCCCACCAGCAGTGTAAGAGGGTTCCCTTTTCTCCACATCCTCTCCAGCATTTATTGCTTGTAGACTTTTGGATTGCAGCCATTCTGACTGGTGTGAAATGGTACCTCATTGTGGTCTTGATTTGCATTTCTCTGATAATGAGTGATGTTGAGCATCTTTTCATGTGTTTGTTAGCCATCCGTATGTCTTCTTTGGGAGAAATGCCTATTTAGTTCTTTGGCCCATTTTTTGATTGGTTCGTTTATTTTTCTGGAGTTGAGCTGCATAAGTTGCTTGTATATCTTTGAGATTAGTTGTTTGTCAGTTGTTTCATTTGCTATTGTTTTCTCCCATTCAGAAGGCTGTCTTTTCACCTTGCTTATAGTTTCTTTTGTTGTGCAGAAGCTTTTAATTTTAATTAGATCCCATTTGTTTATTTTTGCTTTTATTTCCATTATACTGGGAGGTGGATCATAGAGGATCCTGCTGTGATTTATGTCTGAGAGTGTTTTGCCTATGTTTTCCTCTAGGAGTTTTATAGTTTCTGGTCTTACATTTAGATCTTTAATCCATTTTGAGTTTATTTTTGTGTATGGTGTTAGAAAGAGGTCTAGTTTCATTCTTTTACAAGTGGTTGCCCAGTTTTCCCAGCACCACCTGTTAGAGACTGTCTTTACTCCATTGTATATTCTTGCCTCCTTTGTCGAAGATAAGGTGTCCATAGGTGTGTGGATTTATCTCAGGGCTTTCTATTTTGTTCCATTGATCTATATTTCTGTCTTTGTGCCAGTACCATACTGTCTTAATGACTGTGACTTTGTAGTAGAGCCTAAAGTCAGGCAAGTTGATTCCTCCAGTTCCATTCTTCTTTCTCAAGATTGCTTTTGCTATTCGAGGTTTTTTGTATTTCCATACAAATCTTGGAGATTATAACACCTATCTTACTGAAACTATTCCAGAAAATTGCAGAGGAAGGTAATCTTCCCTTTATTTTTATCTATGATTTCCTCCTTTTTTCTACAATTAATCTAAAGATATGTCTGTTAATGAAAGTGCTTTGTTACAAATCCTCAGAGATCTGTGCCTTATTATTTTTAACAAATGAAGTAGCCAGTGGTGCAATAAGATCAGTTATTAATTTTTTAGAAATTTTGTGAGCCAGTTGAAGCCATATTGGTAATTTGAAATCAGCCATGGTAGGTGTATTCACATTATGAAAATTGGAAAACACTAGAAATCCTGAGTTTTCCCTTAGGGATTGTTCATATTCACCAGCATATCACCAGAAGCATTGTTAAAAAAAAAAAGAAAAGAAAGAAAGAAAAGGGAGGAATCAAGAATATTGTAGAAAGTAAGAGAAGTCTGGAAAAAGCTCTTTGATGATAAAATCAAAGATCAGTTTAATAGAGAGGAATCTAATTTTTGTGACCCTCTCAACGAATCAATTTGTTACAGGCTAATTATTCAACCTCTGGTTTCTAAGTTTCCTTTGGGTAAAAAGATAATAGGACCTGATGACAAGCCCTTATTTAATAAAAGTATGATAAACCATATATGTATTTAAGCAGTGATAATTTCCTATTTTGAAATGAATGTCAGTTCAGTTGCTCAGTCGTGTCCAACTCTTTGCAAACCCATGAATTGCAGCACGCCAGGCCTCCCTGTCCATCACCAACTCCCGGGAGTTCACTCAGACTCACGTCCATCGAGTCAGTGATGCCATCTAGCCATCTCATCCTCTCCTGCCTCCAATCCCTCCCAGAATCAAAGTCTTTTCCAGTGAGTCAACTCTTCCCATCAGGTGGCCAAAGTACTGGAGTTTCAGCTTTAGCATCATTCCTTCCAAAGAAATCCCGGGTTGATCTCTTTCAGAATGGACTGGTTGGATCTCCTTGCAGTCCAAGGGACTCTCAAGAGTCTTCTCCAACACCACAGTTCAAAAGCATCAATTCTTCGGCACTCAGCCTTCTTCACAGTCCAACTCTCACATCCATACATGACCACAGGAAAAACCATAGCCTTGACTAGACTGACCCTTAGTCAGCAAACCTCATCTTATAAGTGATGTAATTTGGTCAGGCAGTGCCATCCTCAAATAATGACTTGAGGTATCATGAACAGTCTTTTTCAATTTGCCTATTTCTAAACTAAAAAGCAAAGACTGTAAAGACAACATCCCATGAAGCAATACATAATATCTTAATCTTCCCATATGCTCAAAAACTTAATTCTTCAGAAACATTTTACTTGTATCTACCTGCCAATTGACAAGTCAAACAGCTTTCCACCTTCAACAGTGAAAACAATGAGCCTTCAGAGAGATCAGGGACCAGCATAGAAATCTCACAGGTGCTTCTGTTTTCAGCAAATGACATGACATTCCTGCTGAAGCCCACGGGAGACCACCACACCATCTATAGAGTACTGAATTGATTTTTTTATACTGCTATCTGTCATTTTTAGTGCAAGTGATACTTGAAAAAAAAAGCCATACTCCCTAATATTAACATTGTGTGAAACTGAGAGCCTACTATGTGATAGGAACCATGCGTGTCCCTTTTAGACACTGCTTTTGCTGCCAGCAAGTAGAGACTTTTATTAAGCTGTAGTGAACAGAAGTTCTCCAATCAACCTTTGAGCCTTGTATTACAAAGATCAAATTTTGAAACATTGATCTATTAGGAAACTCTGCATACCACACTGCCAGTTTACTGGTAAGACGGGCAGTTAGAATATTTGGTCTGTATTTCCAGAGGACTCACAGTAATAATAGCTACCTATTATGTACCAAGTACATGCCAGACACTTTACAAATATTTACAGCTCTGCAAGTTACACATATGACTCTCATTTTGTTGCCAAACTGAACTTGGGTCGGCTTGCCCATGTGCAGCAAAGCCAAAGTAGTCACACCATACAACTCAGTGTAGAGGACCACGCAAGAATGGGCAGCTCATGCTCAGAAGACCCACACTGCCTAATGGCTCTCAAGGCAGGCTTTTGAAAGGTGATATTTGGGATGAGTGTTGCGATTCATTGACTTAATTTTGATTGGTTGGTGTTGAGGTAACAAGGTGCTGTTTTGGGAATCTTAATCATCAGCTTTCTGGTTCCACTCAGTCTGGGGGTCTACATAATGTGGTCAGCATGTAGGCACCATCCTCCACCTGGGTGAGAAGCTTAGTTTCTGCAGAATAACCCAAAATATGCATCAGATCGTTATATATATATATATATATATATATATATATATATATATATATCCCTTGAGGAAGAACTATGACTTTGTTTTATCCCTGAAGAATTGTTTAAGCTAAGCTATCATTAATTTTCTTGCTGGACTGCTTTTCCTTTTTTCCCCTGTTTCCTACTTCCTTAATTAATAACTGCTCTTTGAAAGTTAGAGAAGGTCTAGGAGACTAAAGCCTTTTATCAACAAAGAAGAAAAGAGGGACAGTGATACCTTATTATAGTTTTGATTTTCATTTCTCTAATAAGTAGTGATGTTCACCATCTTTTCATGTGCTTATTGGTCATCTGTGTGTCTTCTTTGGAGAAATGTCTTATTTAGGTCTTCTGCTTACTTTTTGGATAGGATTTTTTGTTGTTGTTGAGTTGTACAAGCTGTTTGTTTACTTTGGAAATTAATCCCTTGTTGCTTGCATCGCTTGCAAATATTTTCTCCCATTCCTTGGGGGAGCGAGGAGGAGGTCTTTGGGTTTTGTTAATGGTTTTCTTTGCCGTGAAAAAGGCTTTAAGTTTAATTAGGTCCCATTTGTTTATTTTTGCTTTCGGTTCAGTTCAGTCGCTCAGTCGTGTCCGACTCTTTGCGAACCCATGAATCGCAGCACGCCAGGCCTCCCTGTCCATCACCAACTCCTGGAGTTCACTCAGACTCACATCCATCGAGTCAGTGATGCCATCCAGCCATCTCATCCTCTGTCGTCCCCTTCTCCTGCCCCCAGTCTCCCCAGCATCAGAGTCTTTTCCAATGAGTCAACTCTTGGCATGAGGTGGCCAAAATATTGGCGTTTCACCTTTAGCATCATTCCTTCCAAAGAAAAAAACAGATCAAGAAAACATTTTAAAATATTGCTGCAATTTATGTCAAAGACTTCTGTATATTTTCCCTTAGGAGTTTTATAGTATCTGATCTTACCGTTAGGTCTTCATTCCATTTTTTAAATTTATTTTTTAAAATGAAAATTACTACAAAAATCCACGATGAACAAAATATGAAAATTTAAAATAAAGACAGAACCAGTGTTTCTGATTTTTGAGCAAAAAAAAATTAGGGGTGGGGGCTCCAGATTTGTGTTGGCATGGGATGGTGGTAGCTATTAAGGCATCGGTTTTGGTTATGTTACGTTTGAGATGTCTATGTTACATCCAGGTGAGGACTGTCAAGTAAGCAATTAGAGATTCTCTATTGCAGCCGAGTTCCTGGTGGGCTACAGTCCATTGGGTCGCAAAGAGTCAGACACAACTTAGTGACTAAACAACAGCAACAATGAATTGCAGCTCAGGGTTGGAATCTGCCTGGAGTCATATGTTTGGAATTATTGGTGTACTGAGATCATGAGTATAGGCAGAAAAATGAAGAGGACTAAGAACTGAGCCCTGGGACATGCCATTCTCTAGAGTTACCCTGTTCAATACAATAATCTCTACCCACATGTGGTTATTACAATTAAATTTTAAATTAAATTAAATCTAAAATTCTGTTCTAAAAATTAATCACAGGTTTTGCTTCTTCTTCTTTTTTTTTTTTTTTAGCCAAGCAGCATGCAGAATGTTTCCTGACCAGGCATTGAGCCTGGGCTTCATAGTGAAAGTTCTGCATCTTAATCACTAGGCCCCCAGGGAACCCCCACTAGCCACTTTTTATGTTGTCAATAGCCACACGTGTCTACCATATTTTCCAGTTCACATATAGGATGTTTCTGTAATTTCAGAAAGTTCCACTGGACAGTGTGGATTTAGAGGGGAGGAAGGTGAAAAGAAATCAGCAAAGGAGAATGAGAAAGGACTAGAATGGTACAGATAAAACCAGGAGAGTGTGCCATCTTGGAAGCCGACTGAAAAGGATGTCTCAAAGAAGACACTTGTTCCCTGAGCCAAGTGCTACTGTGCTCAATCATGTCCAACTTTTTGTGACCGTATTGACCATAGCTCCCCACACCCCTCTGTCCATGGGATTTCCCAGGCAAGAAGACTGGAGCAGGTTGCCATTTTCACCTCCAGGGGATCTTCCCAATCCAGGGATCAAACCTGTACCTCTTGCATCTCCTGCATTGGCAGGGGGTTCTTTATCTCTGCACTACCTAGGAAGCCCTGATAATATGTTATGAAATATGTTATGCTATCTTGTTCCCCAACAACCTTTGTCCTTTCATTCAATAGTTGTGATGAACATTCTTGTACATATATCTAATTGCTTTTGTGTCCTCGTGTCCTGGATATATATCGGGGTGAAGTGCTGAGTTATAAGGTTGGTATATGTTTAGCTATAGTAGATACTGCTAGACAGTTTTCAAAAGTGGCTATTTCAATTAACATTCCAGTAATTTGAGAGAATGTTCCAGTTGCTCCGTATCCTTACTAGCACTTTGTATTGTTGGTCTTTTAAATGTTTAAGTCATTCTGGTTGGCGTATAGTGGCATTTCATTGTGTTTTAAATTTTGTCTTTACATGATAATTATTGATATAGATCACCTATTTTATTGATCACTTGCTTAGAGCAGTTATTTTCTCACTTGTGAAGAATGTGTTCAAAGTATTCCCTTTCCCCAACTTTTTGGTCTTATCGATGATTAGGAGATATCTGCCTTAATTCTCAACTTAAAAGATTCCTTTTTCTCCTTTGTCTTCAGTAAATGATCTATGGGTAGAGACTTGGAGACTGTATGAATATTTGGTTCAGTGGTGTTACCATCTATTGATAATGTTTGCCTCGATAAGCTATAACAGTGATAGTACAATGAGCACTCGTATTTTTGGTTTCTTAATTGGTTTATCTGGGTCTTCTCTCTTTTCTTCTTGATGAGCCTGGCCAGAGGTTTGTTTTGTTTATCCTTTCAAACAAAAACAAAAACAAAAACAAACAGTTGGTTTTATTGACTATTTTCTATTTTTTATCTCTATTTTATTTATTTTCTCTCTGATCTTCATTATTTCCTTTCTTCTGACTATGCTTTGTCTATTCTTCTTTTTCTAATTCTTTTAGGTAGTAGCATAGGTTGCTTACTTGATTTTTTTCTTGAAGAAGGCCTATATTGCTTTGAACTTCCCTCTTAGGATTGGTGTTGCTCCATCCCATAGATTTTGTATGCCTGTGGTTTCATTGTCATTTGTCTCAAAGTATTTTTAAGTTTGCCCTTTAATTTCACCATTGACCCATTGGTTTTTAAGTAGCATGTTGTTTAGATCAACTGTATTTTTGAAGGGACTCCAAGTGATCCTAATATTTTTGCCAATTTTTAAATTGGGTTGTGTGCCTCTTGCTGACTTGCAGTTCTTTCTTAACAGAGGTGCTTTATCAGAGATAAGAAAGCAAAGTGTCTCCCAGTCTGTGACTTTCATTTTAAATGTCTTAATAGTATTTTTCCTAAACAGAATTTCTTAATTTTCATGAAGCTCGGTTTATCATTTTTCTTTTAAGGTTAGTGCCTTTTGTGTTCTGTTTAAAACAACCTCACCTAATCTATGTGTTCATCTAAAACTTTGTTTTCCTTTACACGTTCAGGCCTATGATCCACCTTAGTTGTGTGTGTGTGTCAGATAGAGTGTCAATATTCATTTTTATACAGATATCCAATGATTCCATCAACACTTACTGAAACAAATGTTTAAATTTATTAAAAACAAAACATCTGAAAAAAATTTATGAGCCAATTGGAAAGATTTGAACACTGACTATCTGATGGTATTAAGTGCTGATGTTATTTTTCTTAGGTGACAATGGTACTGTAGTTAAATTTTTAAAAAACTTGTAGAGATGCCAAATGAATTTTTTTACAGATACAATGATACAACTTCTAGGTTGGCTTCAAAATAATGCAGAAAATATATTGGCATCACAAGTTAAAAGTTCTTTGCCCCCCAGGTGGAATAATTACTTTTCTCTGGATAAATTTGTTATGAAAATTAAAACCCCAGGATGAATTAGGATGATTATTATGTTACATGTAATAATACATACTTATTTCCTCATGTATTGTTTCCAGTCAATTACACACCTACACCTTGCTGTCAGGCAGCTCTCACTGGTGTTCCCAACTACTGCCTGCATATGTCAGTATTTGTATCCACCAGGGTCCAATTAGGAGAGAGAAATCACTGGGTAATCCTAACATGAAAAGTTCAAGGTAAAGAATTCTCCATCATAGTTAGTCAGTTCAGTCGCTCAGTTGTATCCCACTCTTTGTGACCCCATGGACTGCAGCACCCTGGGCTTCCCTATCACCAACTCCCGGAGTTTACTCAAACTCATGTCCATCCAGTGAGGCCATCCAACCATCTCCTCCTCTGTCTTCCCCTTCTCCTCCTTCCCTCAATCTTTCCCAGCATCAGGGTCTTTTCAAATGAGTCAGTTCTTTGCATCAGGTGGCCAATGAGGGATTGACTAGTAACAGATAAAGAGAACCTTAACCAGAATAGAAATAGCAGATATAAAGAACAGCCAGTACCCATAGGAAGAGAAGCAGCATTCAAGGAAGAGTTTCCTTCCCCCATCCCATCTTTAGGCTGAGGTCCAGATCTGTGCAGCTGTGACTCACCGAATGGTAGAGAAGTGATTGTTGGTGCCAGACAGTGGAAGTTTCTAGAAAGCTACACTCTGAAGTGTGAAGGAAAAGTGTTCATGGGCAGTTGTCTTGATCACTAGAGGCACTCTACTATAAAACTGCATGGGAGGATGGAGACACCTAGGATGGAGTTGGGGAGGTGGGGTCTGTGGGGGCTGCTGGCTGCAGGGCAGAGCAGGGAAGAGGCTGGGCACCAGTGTGCCTCTGAGCGCTGGAGGGGCCCGGTGCACGATGTCCCCGCAGGTGCAGGAAAGCTGCTGAGGAAGCACCCTGAAGAAAGTGAAAGTGAAGTCGCTCAGTCGTGTCCGACTCTTTTCGACCTATGGACTATAGCCTGCCAGGCTCTCTGTCCATGGGGTTTTCCAAGCAAGAGTACTGGAGTGGGTTGCCATTTCCTTTGCCAAGGGATCTTCCCAATCCAGGGATTGAACCCGGGTCTCCTGCGCTGCAGGCAGACGCCCGTCTGAGCCGCGAGGGAAGTCATTTTTCTTCTGTATTGTCTCTCTGGCTCCCTCTATTGACAAAACTTCAGCTCCAGCGCCGCAGGAAAAATTAGACTAGGATCCATTTTCACAGCTCAGTTCAGTTCAGTTTAGTCTCTCATTGGTGTCCAACTCTTTGCGACCATGAATCGCAGCACGCCAGGCCTCCCTGTCCATCACCAACTCCTGGAGCTCACTCAGACTCACATCCATCGAGTCGGTGATGCCATCCAGCCATCTCATCCTCTGTCGTCCCCTTCTCTTCCTGCCCCCAGTCCCCCCAGCATCAGAGTCTTTTCCAATGAGTCAACTCTTCACATGAGGTGGCCAAAGCACTGGAGTTTCAGCTTTAGCATCATTCCTTCCAAAGAAATCCCAGGGTTGATCTCCTTCAGAATGGACTGGTTGGATCTCCTTGCAGTCCAAGGGACTCTCAAGAGTCTTCTCCAACACCACAGTTTAAAAGCATCAATTCTTTGGCGCTCAGCTTCTTCACAATCCAACTCTCACATCCATACATGACCACAGGAAAAACCATAGCCTTGACTAGACGGACCTTTGTTGGCAAAGTAATGTCTCTGCTTTTGAAGATGCTATCTAGGTTGGTCATAACTTTCCTTCCAAGGAGTAAGTGTCTTTTAATTTCATGGCTGCAGTCACAATCTGCAGTGATTTTGGAGCCCAAAAAAGTAAAGACTGACATTGTTTCCACTGTTTCCCCATCTATTACCCATGAAGTGATAAATTATGTTAGGTACTCACTAATGGGTTTGATTAGAACGCTAATACCCTATAGCTTATATCATCATTTTAAAAACATATGTATTTATATTGGCTGCACCATTCAGCATATGGTACCTTAGTTCTCATATCAGGGATCTAACCTGTGTCCCCTGCAGTGGAAGTATGGAGTCTTAACCACTGGACAACCCGGAAAATCCTACTTTTAATAAAGTTTCTTTAGCTTTATTCAGGAAAATATGTTTGAAAATGAAGAATAAGCAGCCATTCACATGTATTTAGGGGTAAGATGTCTGGGTGGGATCTTAAGCTGACAGAGGAAGTCTGGCCTAAATGTTATTTCCAGCCCCTCATATTCTTACCATTGTAAGAATAGTCGTTATATTATTTCATATATAAAAACATCCAGAAGCTATGCCTTATGGTCATTAGTGTACTTATTTCTCATAAAAATGTAGAATGGTAAATCAGGTATTAATAAGGAGGTATTATAGGGAATGTGTAAAGATTTTTTTTTTTTTTGCTGCTTAATTCATTCAGATGTTTCTGATCATGAAATAATTTATCCAGTGTCACACAGTAACTGACAAATCTACAAGATGATCAGCAGTGCATTTCTTATCAAGTCATCAGATTTTTCTCTGGCTTAGTTTTGCCTTTCCCTCAAGTATTTATAAGGTCAAGATGAGGATCTTATCAAGAGGGCCTTGTCAGTCCACTCATCTTGACTTCAGACAGGTTTTTTCCTTGGTCTCCTAGAAATAACACATTACAACAGCCACAGTTTTGCTTGAAAAGGCAAGAGGGCTCTATGGTCACTCAGGCTACTCCCTGTGGTGCCCTCAGCCACCAAGTGAGAGGTCTGATTGCCCTGAGCCTGCCCTGGTGCATGGAAGTCCAGGCCCCGTGGGGGAGGTATCATGGAAGTGCTCCATAAAATCCTGCTTCAGCTGCAGACATGGGAGTGCAGTTACCTCCAGAGGAGTCTAGCTTCTACTTGTCCTGATCCCTCAGCCCAGAGCCTTCCCTACTGAGGGCTTAGCATCACAGAGCAGAAAAGAGCCTTTCCCACTGTGCCCTGTATAAACTCCTTGACTTGTGACCATGAACAAATAAAGTGCGTATTCAGTGCCACAATTTTGGAGCTCAGTTCATTAAAAGTTACTTTCAGAGCAAGAAAAATAACACAAATGTGCAGGTTCAGGAGGTGCCATAGCATGCACACGACAATCTGTTTCCTTCCTCTCCCGGGTTTGTATCTGGAAGCCACAACTGTCACATGTCTGTATTTCTTCCAGATTCAGTAACTGAGCAGTTATATAGCACTGACACTCTGACAAGCATTTTTCTCAAGGCTTTTCCAATGTTTGTTCATGTTTTCTTCATTTACCACAGATACTCAAGTGGCAGGATGAAGGGAAATCCTCTGTTCCCATCATTTTCCAAGAATGGAAATCTATTTTATTTCATTCCTCAAGTTTCCTATCTACACACACACTTTTCTTTTCTTTTTTTAAATAATTTTTAGTGGAGTATAGCTGTTTTACAATGTTGTGTTAGTTTCTGCTGTACAGCAAGTGAATCAGCTATGCCTAGACATATATCCCTTACTTTTTAGATTTCCTTATTTAGGTCACCAGAGAACATGAGTAGAGTTCTCTGTGCTATACAGTGACCACAACAAACTCTGGAAAATTCTTAAAGTGATGGGAATACCAGACCACCTGACCTGCCTCCTGAGAAATCTGTACGCAGGTCAGGAAGCAGCAGCAAGAACTGGACATAGAACAACAGACTGGTTCCAAATAGGGAAACGAGGACGTCAAGTCTGTATATTGTCACCCTGCTTATTTAACTTATATGCAGAGTATATCATGAGAAACGCTGGGCTGGATGAAGCACAAGCTGGAATCAAGATCATTGGGAGAAATATCAGTTATCTCAGATATGCAGATGACACCACTCTTATGGCAGAAAGTAAAGATGAATGAAAGAGCCTCTTGATGAAAGTGAAAAAGAGAGTGAAGAAGTTGGCTTAAAAACTCAACATTCAGAAAACTAAGATCATGGCATCTGGTCCCATCATTTCGTGGCAAATAGATGGGGAAACAGTGCAAACAGGGACAGACTTTATTTTCTTGGGCTCCAAAATCACAGTAGATGGTGACTACAGCCATGAAATTAAAAGACGCTTACTCCTTGGAAGAAAAGTTATGACCGACCTAGACAACATATTAAAAAGCAGAGACATTACTTTGCCAACCAAGATCCATCTAGTCAAGGCTATGGTTTTTCTAATAGTCATGTGTGGACATGAGAGTTGGCTTATAAAGAAAACTGAGCCCTGAAGAATTGATGCTTTTGAACTGTGGTGTTGGAGAAGACTCTTGAGAGTCCCTTGGACTACAAGGAGATCCAATCAATCCAATCAGTCCATTCAGGAAATCAGTCCTGAATATTGATTGGAAGGACTGATGCTAAAGCTGAAGCTCCAATCCTTTGGCCACTTGGTGTGAAGAACTGACTCATTTGAAAAGACCCTGATGCTGGGAAAGATTGAAGGCGAGAGGAGAAGGGGATGATAGAGGATGAGATAGTTGGATGGCATCACCGACTCAATGGACATGAGTTTGAGTAAACTTCAGGAGTTGGCGATGGACAGAGAGGCCTGGTGTGCTGCAGTCCATAGGGTTGCAAAGAGTCGGACACGGCAACTGAACTTAACTGAACTGAGGTTCTCATTAGTTACCTATTTTATACATGGTAGCAGCACATATATTCGGAGAAGGCAATGGCAACCCACCCCAGTACTCTTGCCTGGAAAATCCCATGGACGGAGGAGCCTGGTTGGCTGCAGTCCATGGGGTCACTAAGAGTCGGGCAAGACTGAGCACTTTCACTTTTCACTTTCATGCATTGGAGAAGGAAATGGCAATCCACTCCAGGGTTCTTGCCTGAAGAATCCCAAGGACGGGAGAGCCTGGTGAGCTGCCTGCCGTCTATGGGGTCACACAGAGTTGGACACGACTGAAGCGACTTAGCAGCAGCAGCACACATATTATTTTCTACCAAGCTGGGAAGCAATAAAATTCTTAATTTAGAGATGTATTATTTTACCTCTTCTTTTGCATCCTTGTTCAATCACTCTGAGAAACAGCAATTGGGATAGGGCAATCCGGAAGAAAATATGACACCATCTATAGTCTTGTTATACCTCATCAATGATCCATTCGCTTTCTTGCAGATTTTTGTGGTGCGTCAGCAATGACAGAGATTTGTACTACAGCATTCCAAACTTTGAACACTACCTGCTTTGTTTTAAACATGGCAATTCTCTCATCTTCTAGAATTTTCACTTGTACCGAGGCTGGAGGTGGGGGTGGGGTAGCTGCTACTTACCTTTTCATAGCTAGATTTCATGACCTAACACAAGAATGGTGTGATTAGGTGTTAAATTTTGAGCCAGAACATATATTTAATCCTACAGTTTGGGGTTATCTAAAATTCTTTGTAAGGAAAGATTTAATTATATATTTTTAAATATTTATCAGCTGAAATGTTAAAAAGTTCCTCATAACTTCTAGGAAAGTTCTAATTTTTTTCTTTTTCCCGGCTTCATTCTCATCAGATACTGCCAGGAATTCCTGCGAAGTGCCAGCTGTAGCCAGACTGACCGTAACAGAGCCACATTTTCTCCTGTGGTGGGCCTGTACTTCCTACATTCCGCATAATCTGTTTAAGACAAGTTTATCCACACTCACCCGGCACCTGATACCAAGCTGAGGAGAGTAACTTTTAAGTACTTTTTATTTTATGTAACTTTTTATATCTACCCTGGGGTAGACTAACAAATGAGAAGGACAGAGGCCTGACATTTCCTAGAAGTCTTTTCAATTAAAAAGAAAACCAAGAAAAACAAAACCAAAACTGTTACCAATCTCTCACTTATGTGAAAATCGCCATCAGAATTTAATAGAAAATTTTAAGCAAGAAGTTTTAGTTCAAATGTTTGTTGAAATGTGTCCTTAGAGAAATTGTTATACCTGAATGCTAAATGTACATGACCTTTAGTTTTGGTGTTTTTTAATGTAAAATTCTGCCTGATTCATCAAAGTCTAGGAAGCAAATAAAAGACATTCCTCTTTCTTGAAAAAAAAAAATATATATATATTTTTACTCAACCCACTCTTGAAAATACACTATTATTTTATCTCATTGACTACACACTCTTGGGCATATACAATGACAGGGACTTTTTTTAATGAATACACAGAGACTGAGGCATAATCAAGTCTATAAAATTAGTTGCATTCAGAGAAAAAGAAAGTGATAATGAATATGACAAGGATTAATGTAATTTGACAGGTATATGCTCAGAGAGAGAATGTGACATTTTACAGTTGAATTCCTATTATTGCTGCTTTTCATCTGGAAAAAAATTTTAGTTGTTTGATAAACAAATGTCTGCTGCTAAGTCACTTCAGTCGTGTCCGACTCTGTGCGACCCCATAGATGGCGGCCCACCAGGCTCCCCTGTCCCTGGGATTCTCCAGGCAAGAACACTGGAGTGGGTTGCCATTTCCTTCTCCAATGCATGAAAGTGAAAAGTGAAAGTGAAGTCACTCAGTCATGCCGGACTCTTCGAGACCCCATGGACTGCAGCCTACCAGGCCCCTCCATCCATGGGATTTTCCAGGCAAGAGTACTGGAGTTGGGTGTCATTGCCTTCTCCGAAACAAAGGTCTACTGTCTCAGAAATAGTAAAAATGGTATTTCCACCAAGAATGAAACTTCTTTTTATTCTCAACATATTCGTTTTTTTCTTCACTCTGAAAATTTCAATAGCAACTCTATTTGGGGAGGTCTTTTTTCCTCATATAACTTGTTTTCTTAACCAGAGAGTAATAATGTGTGGTCCTGGGATTCAATTTTTGACGTAAAATGTTGACTCTAAAATGCCACACTTGTCCATGAAAACACACAATAGTCTGCACAGAGCAGGCCTGCCTTCACTCTGAAAGTTCTATAATGACTGGTTTCCACGGTAATGTGATGATGCACATCCTACCTTCCATCCCAACTGTCACTCTGTGAGCTGAGAGATTCACAGTTGGTGACAGATGAGAAGCTGTCACCCTCATATCTCGAGTGTTTGAGAATGGGAAATCTGAATTGTTATTTTGGAGGTACGTTTATATTGATACTGTAAAGGCAGGTTATTTCTTCAAATGGATGATTAACTTTGAGTGAAAATATATTTTTCTCACCTTTTTTCCCATTTCTGCCACTGTAATTTTTCTATAGACTTATAAGTCTATTATACAGCTTTGTTGTATTACGTAAGGTATTTTTACAATTCTGCTGTCAAGCTGGCTGCCTCAAATATTTTCCTAAATTTAGAAAACTATGCTATTCCTAATGCCTATTTTGTACACACTCTTGTAGAGCACAGACACAAGAAACATCACACAGCTCTCATTGAAGCAGGGGAGTCTTGATGCTACCACTGCAATAGACAGAAAAGGGGAATTACAGCTCAACTCTTCTGAATGTAGATGTCAGAATCTGAAACCAAATATTAGCAGGGAAAATGTAAAAAGGAAAGCAACTGGACTTTCCAGGCAGGATTTCCATGGGTTGATAAGGACAAGATCACAGACTGCTTGGGTGTTACCTGGGAGTGTGGCAAGAAGGGACAGTGCCATTAAATTTAGGAATGAACATTTGGCAGCTGGTTCAGGGAAGGAGTGTCTGCAGTACTCAAAGATGAGTCCTGGGAAGAGGTGTTCAGGCTGAGGATAGGGAGGGGACGCTCAAGGGAATATAGGACTGTGTCCCTGTTACTACAGGGTCTATAGAAGGATGCGGAGTTTATAGAAACCGGATTTTGGTGAAGACAGACTTGAGCCTCTGCCCATTCTCAGACAGGCCTTGGTCCAGGCTACTCAAACATATACCTAGATCTAAAGTCAGTGAGACATTCAGCATCACAGGCTAGATTTCCTAAACGACCAAAGCACCTGCCCAGACAGCCACCTCCCCAGTGAGTTCACATTAACAGCTCAGCCAGGGTTGGTCAGCTAAAGGAAGCTAATTCTTGGCAGAGCCATCATATGGCATTTGATTTAGACTGTTGTGAACTCTGAGCCATCTTGAGAGCCAAATGGACCACTGGTGACTTGAGGTAGTCACCTGGTCATTGTGAAGGTGTCCGGAGAGACAGCTGAGGATGTGTAAATGCTGGGGGAGGGCGGCAGCGTGGCAGCTGAGGGTGTGTAAGTGCTGGGGAGGGGTGGCAGCGAGGCAGCTGAGGGTGTGTAAGTGCTGGGGAGGGTGGCAGCGTGGCAGCTGGGGATGTGTAAGTGCTGGGGAGGGCGGCAGCGAGGCAGCTGAGGATGTGTAAGTGCTGGGGAGGGCGGCAGCGTGGCAGCTGAGGGTGTGTAAGTGCTGGGGGAGGGCGGCAGCGAGGCAGCTGAGGATGTGTAAGTGCTGGGGAGGGCGGCAGTGAGGCAGCTGAGGATGTGTAAGTGCTGGGGAGGGCGGCAGCGTGGCAGCTGAGGGTGTGTAAGTGCTGGGGAGGGCGGCAGCATGGCAGCTGAGGGTGTGTAAGTGCTGGGGGAGGGCGGCAGCGTGGCAGCTGAGGGTGTCTAAATGCTGGGGAGGGCGGCAGCTGTCCTTCCTCTGGTTCTTTAGAGGGGCTTTGTCTGAAGGAAACGCCTTTGTCATTGATCAGGGATTGAAAGATGGATGAAAATGCTGGATGAGGTTTTGGATGGTTATCTTGACTCAGACATCTCCCTTAGGGTATCAACACTCACCAGAAGGAGGATTTGAGGGAGAGAGTGAGAGGGACTCTTGATTCAAGGCTCTAGGTCATGATCTCAGCTCTGGGTGGATATCAGGGGTTCAGGGATCTCTGTTCTTGAGGAACCAAGAACATTCCTGTCTGAGATCCACTCATTGTAATGACTCTTGGAAAGTTATTCTAAACTGTGAAGTCTTCCACTGAAAAAATATGGATTGTAGCCCCTGCTTTGCATTTGTCTTCCCCTGCAACTGGGCTGTCGCAGGGATCAGATGAGAAGATAACAGATATTCTCCATGAACAGTAAAGCATCCTTCCTATGTAAAGTCTTCCCCATGTTTTGTTCCTCCTCACCCTAAAATTTTGACTTATCAAAGGTATTTGGGGAGGTCTTTTCCTCTCACATAACTTGTGTTCTTAATCAGAGAGCAATAATGTGTGAGGCTGGGATTCAGTTTTTGAAATGAAATGTTCACTCTGAAATGCCACACTTGTCCATGGGAACACACACTAGTCTAGACAGAGCAGGTGGACTCAGAATGGGCAGAGTTGCCTTCACTTTGAAAGTTCGACGATGACTGGTTTCCATGGTAATGTGATGATGCCCATCCTGTCTTCCATTCCAACTGTCAGTCTATGAGCTGAGAGGTTCAAATTTGGTAACAGGCGAGAAGCTCTCACCTTCACACCTCGAGTGTTTGAAAATGGGAAATCCGAATTGTTATTTTTAGGTACATTATATTGGTCCCATCACTTCATGGGAAATAGATGGAGAAACAGTGGAAACAGTGTCAGACTTTATTTTGGGGGCTCCAAAATCACTGCAGATGGTGACTGCAGCCATGAAATTAGAAGACGCTTACTCCTTGGAAGAAAAGTTATGACCAACCAACCTAGAGAGCATATTCAAAAGCAGAGACATTTCTTTGCCGACTAAGGTCCGTCTAGTCAAGGCTATGGTTTTTCCTGTGGTCATGTATGGATGTGAGAGTTGGACTGTAAAGAAGGCTGAGTGTGGAAGAATTGATGCTTTTGAACCGTGGTGTTGGAGAAGACTCTTGAGAGTCCCTTGGACTGCAAGGAGATCCAACCAGTCCATTCTGAAGGAGATCGACCCTGGGATTTCTTTGGAAGGAATGATGCTAAAGCTGAAGCTCCAGTACTTTGGCCACCTCATGTGAAGAGTTGACTCATTGGAAAAGACTCTGATGCTGGGAGAGATTGGAGGCAAGAGAAGGGGACGACCGAGGATGAGATGGCTGGATGGCATCACGGACTCAATGGACGTGAGTCTGAGTGAACTCTGATAGATGGTAATGAACAGGGAGGCCTGGCATGCTGCGATTCGTGGGGTCGCAGAGTCGGACACGACTGAGCAACTGAACTGAACTGATATTGATCCTCTAAAGGCTGTTCCTTCAAATGGGAGATTAACTTTGAGTGAAAATATTCTCCTCACTGTTTTTTTCATTTCCACCACTCTACATATAAATTATTGATATAAATCTATTATTTAACTTTGTTGTATTACTTAAGGTATTTTAAATTCTGCTATCAAGAAAAAATTCTGTGCTTTAATTCATCAATTTTGTGCACACTCTTCTGGAGCAGAGACACAGGAACTGTATCACACAACTCTCATTGAAGCAGGAGAATCTTGATGCCACCCCTGCAAT
This sequence comes from Nanger dama, assembly GCA_917880005.1. NCBI lineage: Eukaryota > Metazoa > Chordata > Mammalia > Artiodactyla > Bovidae > Nanger > Nanger dama. Next base: position 79,225 of record CAKJTW010000097.1, on the reverse strand, counting down.
AGACACCACAGGAAAGGGGAACACCTCAGCTCTTCTGAATGTAGATGTCAAAATCTGAAACCAAATAATGGCAGTTGAAATACAGAAATTTTTAGAATGGATAGCAACTGGGATTTCCAGGCAGGATTTCCATGGTTTGATGAGGGCAGGATCATAGACTCCTTGGGTGTTGCCTGGGAGTATGGTAAGGGACAGTGCCATCAAATTAAGGAAGGAATATTTGGCAACTAAAGGAGGGAAGGTTTGATGTGGGGTGGGCTGTTCAGGTTGAGGACATGGAGGGGACTCTCTAAGGGAATATGGGACTCTGTTCCTGCCTCTACAGGATCTATAGATGGAGGAAACATTTATAAAGTAGAGACTGGATTTTGGTGAAGAAAGACTTGATCTCCTACCCATTCTCAAACAGGTCTTGGTCCAGGCTGCTTAACATGTACCTAGATAGAAAGTCAGTGAGACATTCAGCATCACAGACTAGATTTCCTAAACCACCAAAGCACCAGCCCAGACGGCTACCTCCCTAGGGAGTTCACATTACCTGCTCACACAGGTTTGCTCAGCTGAAGGGAGGATAATTCTTGGCAGAGTGGGGCATTTGGCTTAGGCCATTGTGAAGCCATCTGATGGCTGGTCTGAAGCCCTCTGGTTCTCAGAAGCCATCTTGAGAGCCCTCCAGACCAAACAGACCACTCACTGGTCACTTAAGGCAGTCACCTGGTCATTGTGAAGGTATCATGTGAGACAGTGACAATGTGGAGATGCTGGGGAGGATAGCCACAGCTGAACTTCCTCTGGCCCTTTGTTGCTGTTCAGTCACTAAGTCAAGTCCGACTCCTTGTGACCCCATGGACTGCAGCACACCAGGCCTCCCCGTCCTTCACCATTTCCCAGAGTTTGCTCAAACTCATGTCCATTGAATCAGTGATGTCGGTCCGTTAGAGGGGATTTATTTGGAGGAAACTCCTGTATATGGATCAGGGATTGAAACGTGGAGGCAACATACTGGAAGAGGATGTAGACTGTCATCTTGGCTCAGACATCTCCTCGGGGCTTCAAGTCTCACCCACCGTAAACCTGGGGCAGGAGGATTGAGAATGAGATCCCCTGGAGAAGGAAATGGCAACCCACTCTAGTACTTTTGCCTAGAAAATTCCATGGATGGCAGAGCCTGGTGGGCTACAGTCCATGGGGTCACAAAGAGTGGGATAGGACTGAGCGACTTTACTCACTCACTTCACTCAAGGGGAGGGGAGCTCTTGATTCAAAGGTGCACCACATTATGTCAGCCTTGGGTCGTTCTCAGGGATTCAGGGAACTCTGTCATCAGCAAGCAAGTACATTCCTGTCCCAGATCCATCACTCATCATAGTTGTGACTCTTGGAAAGTTTCTCTAAATTTCAGTGTCTACCACTGAAAACATGGATTACAGCACCTGCTTTTATGGCTTTCACCTGAAATTGGATTGATGTGGGGATCAGAGGAGACAGTCATAGATGTTCTTTGTGAGCTGTAAAGCATCCTTCCTGTGCATAGGCTGGAGAGAAAGCTTCCCTCCTCCCTTGCTCTGGCACTATCCAAATCACCTCTCTGGATTCAACCACTAGCACAGTTCAGTTCAGTCACTCAATCGTGTCCGACTCTTTGCGACCCCATGAATCGCAGCTCGCCAGGCCTCCCTGTTCATTATCATCTCTCGGAGTTCACTCAGACTCACGTCCATCGAATCCGTGATGCCATCCAACCATCTCATCCTCGGTCGTCCCCTTCTCCTCCTGCCCCCAATCCCCCCCAGCATTAGAGTCTTTTCCAATGAGTCAACTCTTCTCATGAGGTGGCCAAAGTACTGGAGTTTCAGCTTTAGCATCATTCCTTCCAAAGAAATCCCAGGGTTGGTCTTCAGAATGAACTGGTTGGATCTCCTTGCAGTCCAAGGGACTCTCAAGAGTCTTCTCCAACACCACAGTTCAGAAGCATCAATTCTTCCACACTCAGCCTTCTTCACAGTCCAACTCTCACATCCGTACATGACCACAGGAAAAACCATAGCCTTGACTAAACGGACCTTAGTCGGCAAAGTAATGTCTCTGCTTTTCAATATACTATCATGCCTAGCTTATTCTTGCAGGCATTCAATAAGTGAATACTCATAAAACAATCATGAAGCAGCAGTCCTTTATTTTTCTTAAGGCTTTACCTGTAATGAGTCATTTTGGCCACTTACACAATATGAATATGTGGGTCATATTAACATTTTTACATCTCAGAACAGGGAATTGGGGTACAGAGAAATCTGCGTCACTTTCTCAGGTATGTGCGTCTAATAAAGGGGATTAGAAATCAGGTCGTCAGGCATGGTCACTGTGCTTTGCTGTATGTCTAGAATGTCTCTGCTACACAAAGGTGCTTGCCCACAAAGCCTAAAAGGCAAGATCTTCCTAAGTTCAACTTTGACTCTGGAGGCTCTGCTGGGCTGTCCATTTAATAAGGGATCAAAGACTGGCCTGTGAGCCAATTACTAACAATTTCATTGTCATCTTCTGAAATCAAAGTAGTAGTTCTGTCTGCTGTCATTCATTTTCCAGGATCTTGCTTCAGGGATGAAAGAAGAAACATTCATATGATGCCAAGAAAATCACCCACTAGCTGGGCCAGAATAACCCACTTCTGGCCACACAACAGGGTGCACCCTATCGATGACGCAGAAGAAGGTACTGTGAAAAGTGACTCTTAAGTTCATTCAAGAGTGATTTTTTTAGTTCATTCAGTGTTCCATATTTAAGAAAGAACCATAAAAATTCTAAGCCATATTCTTCTTTTAGATTATTTGAAACTTCAAATTGACTGACTCAGTTGGCAGTTTTATAATTATAAAAGTGATGATGAATTTAAAACTCAAAATTCAGTTTATGTTTAATAGTTAAGATGGCCTCAGTCATGTTTAGACCTTAGCTGGTTTTTTAATATTAGTTGAAGTAGATCTGTCCCTGAAACCACATTTCCAGATTTTTAAATATCATTAGACATTATTTAGCACCAAATCATACTAAAATAAAAGTTGAACAGATAATACAGAAAGTTCCCATATCCAGTCCCTCCAGATCCCCCTATTAACTAAATCCAACATTACTGTAGTATATTTGTTAAAATTAGCAAAACAATGCTGGTACATTATTAATTAATTATACTATGGTACACACACGGAAGAACTGAACAAAGAAGATCTTCACGATCCAGATAATCATGATGATGTGATCACTAATCTAGAGCCAGACATCCTGGAATGTGAAGTCAAGTGGGCCTTAGAAAGCATCACTACGAACAAAGCTAGTGGAGCTGTTTCAAATCCTGAAAGATGATGCTGTGAAAGTGCTTCACTCAATATGCCAGCAAATTTGGAAAACTCAGCAGTGGCCACAGGACTGGAAAAGGTCAGTTTTCATTCCAGTCCCTAAGAAAGGCAATGCCAAAGAATGCTCAAACTGCTGCACAGTTGCACTCATCTCACATGCTAGTAAAGTAATGCTCAAAATTCTCCAAGCCAGGCTTCAGCAGTATGTGAACCGTGAACTTTCAGATGTTCAAGCTGGCTTTAGAAAAGGCAGAGGAACCAGAGATCACATTGGCAGCATCTGCTGGATCATCAAAAAGCAATAGAGTTCTAGAAAAACATCTATTTCTGCTTTATTGACTACGCTAAAGCCTTTGACTGTGTGGATCACAATAAACTGTGGAAAATTCTTCAAGAGATGGGAATACCAGACCACCTAACCTGCCTCTTGAGAAACCTGTATGCAGATCAGGAAGCAACAGTTAGAACTGGCCATGGAACAACAGACTGGTTCCAAATCGGAAAAGGGGTATATCAAGGCTGTATATTGTCACCCTGCTTATTTAACTTATATGCAGAGTACATCATGAGAAACGCTTGGACTGGAAGAAACACAAGCTGGAATCAAGATTGCCAGGAGAAATATCAATCACCTCAGGTATGCAGATGACACCACCCTTATGGCAGAAAGTGAAGAGGAGCTAAAAAGCCTCTTGATGAAAGTGAAAGAGGAGAGCGAAAAAGTTGGCTTAAAGCTCAACATTCAGAAAACGAAGATCATGGCATCCGGTCCCATCACTTCATGGGAAATAGATGGGGAACCAGTGGAAACAGTGTCAGATTTTATTTTTGGGGGCTCCAAAATCACTGCAGATGGTGACTGCAGCCATGAAATTAAAAGATGCTTGCTCCTTTGAAGGAAGTTATGACCAACCCAGATAGTATATTCAAAAGCAGAGACATTACTTTGCTGACTAAGGTCCATCTAGTCAAGGCTATGGTTTTTCCTGTGGTCATGTATGGATGTGAGAGTTGGACTGTAAAGAAGGCTGAGTGTGGAAGAATTGATGCTTTTGAACCGTGGTGTTGGAGAAGACTCTTGAGAGTCCCTTGGACTGCAAGGAGATCCAACCAGTCCATTCTGAAGGAGATCAATCCTGGGATTTCTTTGGAAGGACTGATGCTAAAGCTGAAACTCTGGTACTTCGGCCACCTGATGTGAAGAGTTGACTCACTGGAAAAGACTTTGATGCTGGGAGGGATTGGGGGCAGGAGGAGAAGGGGACGACCGAGGATGAGATGGCTGGATGGCATCACGGCCTTGATGGATGTGAGTCTGAGTGAACTCCGTGAGATGGTGACGGACAGGGAGGCCTGACGTACTATGATTCATGGGGTTGCAGAGAGTCAGACATGACTGAGCGACTGAACTGATAGTATATTTGTTAAAATTAGCAAAAAATGCTGGTACATTATTAGTTAATTAAAAGTCCAAGTTTACATTAAAACTCACTCATTGTGCTGTGACATTGGGTGAGTTCTGACAAATATATAATGTCAGGTGTCACCATACAGATATCTGTACACCACTGTTCACAGAAGCATCAAAAGATGGAACCTACCCCAAATTTCACTGTGGTCAATGGATAAATAAAATGTAATATATACTTGCAATTAAATAATATTCAGCCAGAAAGAGGAAGTAAATTTTGAAATATGTTACATATTCAAACATGGATAGACTATATAGATAGATAGATAGATATAGATATAGATATAGATATAGATATATCAGTCGTGATATCAAGCAGGCATAGAAAAACAAAGTATTATTCCATATATATGAGGTAAACAGAATAGCCAGACAATCAAAGACAGAAAGCAGTGAGCACTAAAAAGTGGAACCAGGGGTGAAGGTGGAATTATTTCTGAATGGGTACAGAGGTTATGTAAGATATGATGAAAAAATTATGTACCGACAGTAGTGAAGGATACATTGCATTGTGAAGGTAATATCACTGAACTGACTACCTACAAATTATTACAAGGATAAATATTATGTATATTTCAAATATATATAAGAAGTAAAAAAATCCAATCAATTGATGAGGGACATAGTAGTAGCATGGTGAAACTATCCTGTAATATTTCAGGAAAAATGGATCCGGCAGAACTTTAAAATGGGCAGGAGGAGCCATGAGACACTCACACTGAAACAGCCTGCATTTTAGTGTACCCTTTTGACAGTGACTCTATTCAATTGAATATGTTCCGATGAACTTGAAAGCTGAAGGCTCAGTTGCTCATTTTTTTCCCAGTGCCTCTCCTGTGAAAGTGTGAAAGTGTTAGTTGCTCAGTTGTGTCCAACTGTTTGTGACCTCATGGATTGTAGCCCATCAGGTTCCCCTAATTCATGTGATTTCCCAAAGAATACTAGCATGGGTTGCCATTTCCTTCTCCCAGGGGTCTTCCCGACCCAGGAATTGAACCCAGGTCTGTTGCTTTGCAGGCAAATTCTTTACGATCTGAGCCACCACTTAGCCTTCCTTCAGTCCACCTAGGACGAGGCCTAACAGCAGCTCAGTCCATACTTTTCAACCCCTCGCAGCCACACACACCCACCCCAGGTCCAGTGAGAGAAGGCTTGCTGAGTAATTCCTGAGCAGCACCACCGACATCCTGACTCTCACTCTGTGTCCTCTTAGCTCCCACTGAATCCCTGTCGGAGGACCTGGACCTGCCCAGTGACAGGGCAGAGGAGAAGGCCCCGCCTACTCCCCAGGTAGGTTCGCCTGTCTTTATCTGAAATAAAAATTTGCTTTGTTTCTTTTTAACTAATTCAGACATGAAAATGTGACACTGTACGTTATAGATGACATATACAAACGCCTTGTTTGGGGAAATGCTGGGTAAAAGTTTGTTATCAACAAATAACTGATTCAAAGAACATTTGAAAGATTGGCAGGATCAGTTACAAACTGAGCAGAGTGAGCATTTTCTTCTGCAGAAAATATTCCTTCTTTTTTAAAATATCGCTTCTGTGTATGTATGTATTTTTAGCTATGCTGGTCTTCACTGCTGTGCAGGCTTTGCGTGGCGGTTTTCTCACTGTGGCGGCTTCTCTTGCTGCGAAGCTCGGGCTCTCGGGCTCTAGGGCTCGCTGGCTGCAGTAGCTGCAGCTCCCAGGCTCCAAAGCGCAGGCTCAGTAGTTCTGGCGCCCGGCCCCAGCTGCTCTGCGGAGTGCGGGATCTTCCCCGACCAGGGACTGAACTCGTGTTTCCTGCATTGGCAGGCAGATTCTTTACCACTGAGACACCAGGGAAGCCTGAAAATATTCCTTCTTGATAATGATTTTTTTTCTGGTCAGCACGGGCTTCCTTGGAAAATCTTCCATGAAAAGCTCAAGCCTTTTCCAAAAGAGTCTTCACAGTTTTCTTTTGAGGAAACTGACTCAACTGTGGTTTTACAGATGTTTTCCTAAGGTCACCAATAGAGGGCAGACCTGAGCCCGCAGTGCAGAGGATGCTGTGACCTTCACAGCGTTCTCCTTTCTCCCATTGCAGGTGGATGAGACAAATGATGAAAATGGTACGTGTGTTGGAACCACTCCTCTGCAGATGGGAAATCTAGCTCATGCTGACGAAGAAGGTGGGACTTTCCTGCCTGCTGGGATTGGAGAGACACTCACCCCATTCTGGGTTGCTACAGAGAATGAGGGGTGGGGATGCAGCGAATGAAATTGATTTCCCACTGGGAATGGCAACCCACCCCCATATTCTTGCCTGGGGGAACACCATGGACCGAAGAGCCTGGCAGGCTACAGGGCATGGGGTTGCAACTGAGCATGATGCAGCAAAGAGCAACCCCTTGTTGCACAGTCCCTGGAAAATATGAGAATGGTTATCAGGTGTGGGTTTGTGTCTATGAAAATTGAGTGTCCCTGTGTGTGAGCCTGTTGGTGTGATTGTGAATCTGTGTGTGTGGAAGAGTGCCTGTTTCCTCAGGAGCTATTTCCCACTCACACAGCACGATACACCTGTCAAGGTTCAGTTTTAAGAACAATCTCATCACCACTCCTCACTGTCTGTACAGTCACTCATTCTTCCCTCACACAGCTGTTCCTGGAAATGTGGATAATATTCTCTCTCCTCGGATGGAGATGGGGCAGAAGATAAGTGGCCCAAGCTCTCGATCTCTTAAAGGGAAAAGTCAAAATGGAAACCCAGGCAAGGGTTCCAATGTGGACACTCTGGAACACTGACCTGTACTTATCACTCAGCCACAGGATCGTCAGTCCTGGGTCAAGAGGGGTCCTTGTTTTTCAGACTATTTCATATTGAGCATGATCCCCATAGCTAGAAAACCAAAGGCTGCTTCTTCTTTTTTTTTTTTTCACTTTTTTCCTTTCTTCTCACCTTTGCCTTCCTTCAGTCCACCAACATAATGCCAAACCACAGTTCAGTCTGTTTATTAACCACCCTCATCCACACACACCCATCCCACTTCCACAGCAGTGAACTCTCTCTCTTGCCTGAGCGCCACCACCACCATGCTGATACTTACTCTTGTTCTCTCAGCTCCCCCTGCAGGCCTGCTGGAGGACCTAACTAACGACAGGACAGAGGAAGAGATCCCACTTACTGTCAAAGTAAGCTCCCCTTTCTTTACCTGAGATGAAAATGTTGGTTAATCTCTTTTCCCTTCCCAATCAAACTCAGACATCTGACAATGTTCAATAGAGATGATACTTACAATTTCCGTGATTGGGGGATGTTGAGTGAAAGTCTATTACCAACAGACACTTGGTTGAAACGACATTTCAAAAATGACAGCATCACTTACAAACTGGAAGATAGTGAGCTTTTTCCCCGAACAGAATATTTTCCCACTGGAAAAAAAATTTTGTATTTGCCTGTCAACATGGACTTGGGAAGTTCTTCCATGAAAAGTCAGAGAGTTTTCTGCAGGTGTCTTCACAGTTTTCACTGGGTCCGTAAACTTGACAACCTGTTTCCAATCTGGTGTCCTAAAGTCACCCAAAGAACTAACTGTACCCACCATTCACAGGATGCTGCCATCCGCAGAGGTTTAAATTTTTAAATTGAATTATAGTTGATTTACAATATTTATTAGTTTAAGTGTATAGCATAGTGGTTCAGTGTTTTTCCAAGTATACTGCATAAAAAGTTGTTAGAAAATAATGGCTCGGGCTTCCCTGATGGTCTAATGGTTAAGAATCCACCTGCCAATGCAGGCGACATGGGTTCAATCCCTGGTCTGGGAAGATCCCACATGCTGCAGAGCAAGTAAGCCCATGTGTCTCAACTACTGCGCCTGCGCTATAACAGCACAGGAGCTACCAATACCGAGCCCGCGAGCCGCAACTCGTGATGCAAACACGCCTAGAGCCTAAACACGCCTAGAGCCTGTGGCCTCAACTACTGTGCCTGCGCTATAGAGCACAGGCGCTACCGAGCCCGTGAGCCGCCTAGGGCCTGTGGTCCACAGCAAGAATACCACCACAGGGAGAAGCCCGCGCACCATAATGAAGAGAAGCCCTCACTCGCCACAAATAGAGAAAGCCTGCACATAGCAATGAGGACCCAGCATAGCCAGAACTTAAATACACAAATAAATCTTTTAAAAAAAAAGAGAAAAATAATGGCTCTAATTTTCTGAGCTCTGCAATACATCCTGGTTGCTCCTCTATTTTATACAAAGTAGTTTGTACCCTTTAAATCCGTACCACACTCATGGCCCTGAGGAAAGGGGAACCTTTCCTTCTCCGCATTGGTAGCCTCGGTTGTTCTCTGTTATCTGTGAATCCTCACAGTGTCCTCTCCTCTCTCTTCCCAGGAGGATGCAACAGCTGGTGCAAACCGTACGTATTCTGAAACCACTCCTCTTCAGAGGAGAAAGCTAAGTGATGAGTGTGGGGCTGTCTTGCCCGCTTTGCTTGGAGAAACACCCTGATTCTGGGTTCCCACTAGGAAAGAGAGTGAAGGATTTAGTGAAAGAAATGAATTTCCCTCAAAAAAGCGTTGAACTCGTATAGTCCCTGGAAGCTGTGAGATCATTTGGATGATGCTGCTTGTGTGTATGAGGACCAACAGGCTGTCCACATGGGAGGTGGCGGGTGTGCTTGTCAGTCTGTGTGTATAAATGTGTTGAGTCCCCAAGAGCTATTTCCCACTTACACAGCAGAACACTCTTGTCAACTTTCTGTTAAAAAAAAAAAAAAAGCAAAACCTCATTCTTCCTTCACCACAGCTGTTTACAGAGGTTTGGATAATATTCTCTCTCCTCAGAGAGAGATGGGACAGAGATAAACAGCCCAACTCTTGACTTCCTAAAGGGAAAAGTCAAAATGGGCACCTAGACGAGGGTCCCAATGTGATGCTCTGGACCACTGACCTGCACCTATCACACAGCCACAGGATCATCAGTCCTGCGGCAAGGGGGGTCTCTGCTCCGTGTACATGCCTGGCAGCACTAGACTCTCCAGAGGTCCCCACTCTCGGGCGGCTCGCAGAACCCAGGACAGCTGTCGGTGCATTCAACAGCCAACTTGGGCAGAGTCGAGTGTGTGAAACACACCCAAAAGCCAGCACACTGAGCTCAGCCCACAGATTCTGAGAGGTGTGAGGTTCCACATAGGACAATGCAGGTCAGCATCTTTCAGTGCTGGGGTCATTGTTTAGCATTTGGCCAAACACAGCAAGAATGAGGGAGGTATTTATTGTATTGGATAATATACCACAAGCCTTAGAAATGCTAGAATCCTGTAAACACTCACCAATGACACAGTGGCAAAGAAGTCTAAACGAATTTGATTGTTAGTCCTGGTGCCCATCAGCCTTTTTACAAACCTCCTGCACAGCTGGGTTAGAGACATCAGCACTCACTCCAGCCTTCCTCTCTGTAATGAACTGTTCCTCTGGTTGGATGGCACATGGGAGTGTGAACTGCCACCAGCTCAGTGGACATGCACACATTGTTTACAGAAAGAAGATGGGGAAGAAAATGGCACATGATCGATAGTGTCAATTTTTAAGGAGTAGGATCTTAGTATTTTCTAACATTTATATTTGATTTTCCTTCAGTTCAGTTCAGTCGCTCAAGTTATGTCCTACTCTTTGCCACCCCATGAACTACAACACGCCAGGCCTCCCTGTCCATCGCCAACTCCCGGAGTTTACTCAAACTCATGTCCATTGAGTCGGTGATGCCATCCAACCATCTTATCCTCTGTCATCCCCTTCTCTTTCTGCCCTCCATCTTTCCCAGGATCAGGGTCTTTTCAAATGAGTCAGCTCTTCACATCAAGTGACCAAAGTATTGGAGTTCCAGCTTCAACATCAGTCCTTCCAAAGGACTGATCTCCTTTAGGATGGACTGGTTGGATCTCCTTGCAGTCCAAGGGACTCAAGAGTCTTCTAAACATCACAGTTCAAAAGCATCAATTCTTCGGTGCTCAGCTTTCTTTATAGTCCAACTCTCACATCCATACATGACTACTGGAAAAACCATAGCCTTGACTAGACGGACCTATGTTGGCAAAGTAATATCTCTGCTTTTGAATATGCTGTCTAGGTTGGTCATAACTTTCCTTCCAAGGAGCAAGCGTCTTTTAATTTCATGGCTGCAGTCACCATCTGCAGTGATTTTGGAGTTCCCCAAAATAAAGTCAGTTACTGTGTCCACTGTTACCCCATCTATTTGCCATGAAGTGATGGGAGCAGATGCCATGATCTTAGTTTTCTGAATGTTGAGCTTTAAGTCAACTTTCTTGCTCTCCTCTTTCACCTTCATCAGGAGGCTCTTTAGTTCTTTGCTTTCAGCCATAAGGGTAGTGTCATCTGTACATCTGAGGTTATTGATATTTCTCCCGGCAATCTTGATTCCAGCTTGTGCTTCTTCCAGCCCAGCGTTTCTCATGATGTACTCTGCATATAAGTTAAATAAGCAGGGTGACAATATACAGCCTTGACATACTCCTTGTCCGATTTGGAACCAGCCTGTTGTTCCATGTCCAGTTCTAACTGTTGCTTCCTGACCTACATACAGATTTCTCAAGAGGCAGGTCAGGTCATCTGCTATTCCCATCTCTTACAGAATTCTCCACAGTTTATTGTGATCCACACAGTCAAAAGGCTTTGGCATAGTCAATAAAGCAGCAATAGACGTTTTTCTGGAACACTCTTGCTTTTTTGATGATCCAGCGGATGTTAGCAATTTGATCTCTGGTTCCTCTGCCTTTTCTAAAACCAGCGTGAACATCAGGGAGTTCACGGTTCACGTATTGCTGAAGCCTGGCTTGGAGAATTTTGAGCATTACTTTCTCAGCGTGTGAGATGAGTGCAGTTGTGCGGTAGTTTGAGCATTCTTTGGCATTGCCTTTCTGTGGAATTGGAATGAAAACTGACCTTTTCCAGTCCTGTGGCCACTGCTGAGTTTTCGAAATTTGCTGGCATATTGAGTGCAGCACTTTCACAGCATCCTCTTTCAGGATTTGAAATAGCTCAACTGGAATTCCATCACCTCCACTAGCTTTGTTTGTAGTGATGCTTTCTAAGGCCCGCTTGACTTCATATTCCAGGATGTCTAGCTCTAGGTGAGTGATCACACCGTCATGATTATCTTGGTCGTTAAGATCTTTTTTGTACAGTTCTATGTATTCTTGCTACCTCTTCTTAATATCTTCTGCTTGTTAGGTCCATACCATTTCTGTCCTTTATTGAGCCCATCTTTGCATGAAATGTTCCCTTGGTATCTCTAATTTTCTTGAAGAGATCTCTAGTCTTTCCCATTCTATTGTTTTCCTCTATTTCTTTGCATTGATTGCTGAGGAAGGCTTTGTTATCTCTCCTTGCTATTCTTTGGAACTCAAGTGGGTATATCTTTCCTTTCCTCCTTTGCTTTTCACTTCTCTTCTTTTCACAGCTATTTGTAAGAAATTTCTCAGATAGCCATTTTGCTTTTTTGCATTTCTTTTTCTTGAGGATGGTCTTGATCCCTGTTTCCTGTACAATGTCACAAACCTCCGTCCATAGTTCATCAGGCACTCTGTCTATCAGATTTAGTCCCTTAAATCTATTTCTCACTTCCACTGTATAATCATAAGGGATTTGATTTAGGTCATACCTGAATGGTCTAGTGGTTTTCCCCACTTTCTTCAATTTAAGTCTGAAGTTAGCAATAAGGAGTTCGTGATATGAGCCACAGTCAGCCCCTGGTCTTGTTTTTGCTGACTGTATAGAGCTTCTCCATCTTTGGCTGCAACAAATATAATCAATCTGAATTCAGTGTTGGCCATCTGGTGACGTCCATGTGTAGAGTCTTCTCTTGTGTTGTTGGAAGAGGGTGTTTACCATAACCAGTGCGTTCTCTTGCCATAACTTTATCAGCCTTTGCCCGGCTTCATTCTGTACTCCGAGGCCAAATTTGCCTGTTACTCCAGGTGTTTCTTGACTTCCTACTTTTGCATTCCAGTCCCCTATAATGAAAAGGACATCTTTGGGGGTGTTAATTCTAAAAGGTCTTGTAGGTCTTCATAGAACTGTTCAAATTCAGCTTCTTCAGCATTCCTGGTCAGGGCATAGACTTGGATTACCGTAATATTGAATGGTTTGCCTTGGAAATGAACAGAGATCATTTTGTCGTTTTTGAGATTGCATCCAAGTACTGCATTTTGGACTCTTTTGTTGACTATGATGGCTACTCCATTTCTTCTAAGGGATTCCTGCCCACAGTAGTAGATATAATGATCATCTGAGTTAAAGTCACCCATTCCAGTCCATTTTAGTTTGCTGATTCCTAGAAGGTCGACGTTCACTCTTGCCATCTTCTATTTGACCCCTTCCAATTTGCCTTGATTCATGGACCTGACATTCCAGGTTCCTATGCGATACTGCTATTTACAGCATTGGACCTTGCTTCTATCACCAGTCATATCCACAACTGGGTGTCATTTTTTATTTTCCTTATGATAAGCTAAAAGTGAATAAATATAATAGCATGATTTGCCTCACATGGAATTCGGTTCCCCAATGACGTTTGCTTCTAATCAAGTACAAAATCTTCTAGATGTGATTATAAATACAGTAGCAGCAACTGTGAATCCAGGAGGAAAAAGTGATCTTGGAAGAAGATAAAGAGACAGTAGCATTTAGTTCAGCTGCGAAGCAGACAGCAGGAGTCACGGGATTCTGTCAGTGAAACAGACCATGCATTTTAGTGTTTACTCTTTTACAGACTATTTCACATGATTAGGTTCTCCAGAGATGGAAAGTCAGTGGCTCTGTTTTCATTTTTTTCCTCTTTTGTCTTCATCATCCAAATTCCCCAAAGGCAGCCTAATCTAAACATATTAACCACCTGCACGCGCACAATCAGGGCTTCCCCGGTAGCTCAAAGGAATAAATCCTCCTGCAGTGCAGGAGCCACAGAAGATGCAGGTTCGATCCCTGGGTTGGAAAGATCCTCTGGAGGAGGACGTGGTAACCCACTCCAGTTTTCTTGCCTGGAGAATCCCATGGACAGAGGAGCCTGGCACGCTACAGTCCATAGGGAAGGAAGACAGAGGAAGACACCTAGGCCCCGTGGTGATCAGGTGCTTGGTTTCAAGATCAGGAATCAGGGGACAGCACCTGAGCCAGTCCGGCCCTCACGTAGGATGCTCTTTGGGATCCTTCTTGATTGGGGATGAGAAAGCACAGGGCCGTCTTGTTGGACTGAACACTAGACAAGCATCTTCTTTAAGACCAGTGAGAGGAACTTTCTCCTGTTCCGTCCTTATCTCCAGCTGCCTTTGTGACACGCCAGACACCTTCCATTTTCCTCTTTCCTTCCTTCCCCCTCTTTCTTTTCTTTGCATTTTATTTTCCCTTATTTTAAATTGTGATTTAAAACACATAACATGAACTCTAACATCAAGCTGCTCGTGTACAGTACATTATTCTTAACTATATGCACATTTTTGGACAGCATATATTTAGAACATTTTCATCCTGCAGGACTTAACACTCTCATTTCCAGTTCCTCCTGCTGCTGGCAACCACCCTTCTACAACCTGCTTATGAGTATTCTTTCAGATACCCCATTTCAATGCCTCACACGGCATCCGTCCTTCTGTGAGTAGCTTATTTCGCTTCAAATAGTGTCCTCTTTGTTCATGATGCTGCAAATGACAGGATCTCCATCTTCCATGAAGGCTGAGTGGCACCTCATTGTATGTATTCTCCACATTTTCTTCCTTAGTACATCTGCCTATGGACCTGGGGCTGGATTTCTATCTCAGACATCGTATGTAATATATAGTGTATAGTGCTACAGTGATTATGAGACTGCAGGTCTGTCTTCTGGATGCTGACTTCTCTTCCTTTGGATATATACCAGAATTGGGATTCCTGGATCATATGGTAGGGTCTGTTTGTAGTTTTTTGAGGAAACTTCATACTGTCTCCCATAATGGCTGTATCATTTTATATTCCCTCCAACAGTGTATGAAATTTCCAATTATCCACATCTTCACCAATTTGATTGTCTTAAAAAATTTTTTTTAACTCACACTCACATCTGAATGGGTATGAGGTGATACCTCACTGGGGTTTAGATTTGCATTTCCAGGATGATGAGTGATGTTGAGCACCTTTTCATATGTGTGTTGGCTATTCATATATCTTCTTTGGAGGAATGTTTATTCAAGTTTGTAGCCCATTTTAAAACAGAATTATGTGTCCCTTATGATGCAATTGAGTTCTAGTAGTTTATTATATCTTTGGGATATTAGCTCCTTTCTCAAATACTAGATTTGCAAATATTTTCTCCCATGCGGTAGGGTGTCTTTTCATTCTGTTGATTGCTGAAGAGACTATTCTTTCTCCATTGTACAGTCTTAGAACATCGGTGAAGGTCCTTGTTTCAGTATGTAAGAATGTTTTTGAAAGCTATTCTTCTGGTCCATGGGTCTGTCTGCCTGTTTTGATGCCATTACCCCACTCTTTTGATTGCTGTGACTTTGCAATATGTTTTGAATTCAGGAACTGTGAAGCCTCCATCTTTGTTCTTGCTGTCAAGATTGCCTTGGCTCTTTGGGGTTCTCTGTGGTCCCCTACATATTTTAAGAAAAAAATTCCCCTTTCTATAAAATGCCATTGGATTTCTGTTAGGTGTTGCAGTGAATCTGTACATCACTTAGGGTGGTATGGAAATCTCAACAATATTGGCTTCCAGTCTATGAACACGGCGTTTCATTCCAACTTTGTTTTCTGTTCAGTCCTTAAGTTGTGTCGGAGTCTTTGCAACCCCAAGGGCTGCAGCACACCAGGCTTCCCTGTCCTTCACCATCTCCTGGAGTTTGCTCAAATTCACGGCCATTGAATTGCTGATACTATCATTCCAGTTAATGGCTCTTATTTAATTATTTCAGCAATGTTTTGAAGTTTTCTGTATACAAGTTGTTTACCATCTTAGAACCTTTGTCCTTGACCTCCTGACCCTTCCAGAGCTGGGGTGAGAAGGATGGGTTCGTGAGTCAAGGGAAGTGTCCACCCTCCCCCTGCCCCTCCTCTTGGATTATGTCTAGCACAGGGGCACCGGGCAAACCCCAGCACCTCAGCTTATATGCTCCCTGCTAGGAATTCATCTATGACCTAGGTGTTGACATTACTGTTTGAGTGTGCCCCCAAGGCCTCAAATGGGGCTTCCCCACGGCTCAGCAGTAAAGAACCCGCCTGCAATGCAGGAGACATGGCAGGAGCTGTGAGTTTGATCCCTGGGTCAGGAAGATCCCCTGCAGAAGGAAATGGAAACCCACTCCAGTATTCTTGCCTGGAAAATCCCATGGACAGTCCACGGGGTCACAAAAGAGTCAGCATGACTTAACAACTAAACAACAACAACACAAAGGCCTCACATAATTCCTGGCACATGTGGATGAAAGCAGGAAATACAAATGAATGTTCAGATCAGACCAACAAACTACTCTGCAACAAGGAAAAAACAGGAGAGGGGGTGGATGCCCCTTCCTCATCAGTGTATCTCTCAGTTCAGTTCACTTCAGTCTCTCAGTCGTGTCTGACTCTTTGCGACCCCATGAACTGCAGCACACCAGGCCTCTCTGTCCATCACCAACTCCTGGAGTTTACTCAAACTCATGTCCATTGAGTGGGTGATGCCATCCAACCATCTCATCCTCTGTCGTCTCCTTGTCCTCCTGCCTTCAATCTTTCCCAGCAGCAGGGTCTTTTCAAATGAGTCAGTTCTTCACATCAGGTGGCCAAAGGATTGGAGTTTTAGCTTCAACATCAGTCCTTCCAATGAATAGTCAGGACTGATTTCCTTTAGGATGGACTGGTTGGCTCTCCTTATAGTCCAAGGGACTCTCAAGAGTCTTCTCCAATACCACAGTTCAAAAGCATCAATTCTTCGGTGCTCAGCTTTCTTTATAGTCCAACTCTCACATCCATACATGACTACTGGAAAAACTATAGCTTTGACTAGACAGACCTTTGTTGGCAAAAATGTCTCTGCTTTTTAATATGCTATCTAGGTTGGTCATAACTTTCCTTCCAAGGAGCAAATGTCTTTTAATTTCATGGCTACATTCACCATCTACAGTGATGTTGGAGTCCAAAAAAATAAAGTCTCTGTTTCCACTGTTCCCCCATCTATTTGCCATGAAGTGATGGGACCAGATGCCATGATTTTAGTTTTCTGAATGTTGAGTTTTAAGTCAACTTTTTCACTCTCCTCTTTCACTTTCATCAAGAGGCTCTTTGAACTAACCTCTTCACTTTCTGCCATAAGGGTGGTGTCATCTGCATATCTGAGGTTATTGATATTTCTCCCGGCAATCTTGATTCCACCTTATGCTTCATCCAGTCCAGCATTTCTCATGATGTACTTATAAGTTAAATAAGCAGGGTGGCAATATACAGCCTTGACATACTCCTTTCCCTATTTGGAACCAGTCTGTTGTTCTATGTCTAGTTCTAACTATTGCTTCTTGACCTGCATACAGATTTCTCAGGAGGCAGGTCAGGTGGTCTGCTGTTCCCATTTCTTTAAGTGTTCCCCATTTTCCACAGTTTGTTGTGATCCACACAGTCAGAGGCTTTGGCATAGTCAATAAAGCAGCAATAGATCTTTTTCTGGAACTCTCTTGCTTTTTCAATGATCCAACGGATGTTGGCATTTTGATCTCTGGGTTCCTCTGCCTTTTCTGAATCCAGCTTGAACATCTGGAAGTTCACAGTTCATGTACAGTTGAAGCTTGGCGTGGAGAATTTTGAGCATTACTTTGCTAGTGTGTGAGATGAGTGCAGTTGTGCAGTAGTTTGAGCATTCTTTGGCATTGTATCTCTAGAGCTGCTCTATTCGATGGCAGCCACTAGGTGAGTGTGCCTGTTCACAATTAATTTAATTCCATCAATAACTAACCCAATCTATTAAAGGGAAACAAAACAAAGCATCCAATTGCTTAGTCATACTAGTCACATTTCAAATGCTGGAATTTCCGGTTTGTAAACAGGTAAAAACTATAGATGGAGTCCTGGAAGTGAGAAGTTGAAGGGTTATTCTTCAGCTTCTCCCTCTTTTGAAGGTTTGCAACTGTGACCAATGTCTTATTGAAGATTACTGAGTCCATAGAGCCCAGGGAAGATCTCAGAACCTGGAGGAAACCACAGGGTTTCTCTGTGTGATCCAGAATAACGTCCAGTTAAGCAGGAGAAATGGGTGGGTCACACTGCCTACTAGAATGCATATATGACCGTGGAAATGAATGCAGCACAGGCAGGGAATGCCATTCAGCTGGGGCACAACTTGAAAGAGCTCCTGGGAACACCTGGGTTACACTTGCTGTTGAGGAAGCTGTAGACAACATTGAAAAACATGAAATACATGTAGAAATGTCCATTTCATACTTTAATATTAAAAGTAAGAAGGATTCTCGCCACGAGCTCTGTCTGTGCTGTGATTATAATTGCTTATCTTCCTTTGTGGACTTCCCTGATGGCTCAGTGGTAAAGAATCCACCTGCAAGGCAGGAGACGAGGGTTTGATCCCTGGGTGAGGAAGATCCCCTGGAGCAGGAAATGGCAGTCCAGTCCAGGACTCTTGCCTGGAGAATCTCACGGACAGAGGTGCCTGGCCGCTTACAACCCATAGGGTCCCGAGTAGTTGGGACGCGACTGAAGTGGCTTACCACGCACGCACATCTTCCTTTGCATGCAAAACCCATCTTTTCTGTAAGGACTGCTCTTCCCTTTGGCCACTGCCAATTTGAAAGACTGGTGTCTGATGAGCACCCAAAGGGTGTCGTGTACAAGAGATTGTGGTTTTGTGTTTATCACTGGTCTATGTGGCATATAATCTGCTGAGACACAAAACTCCCATAGACACCTGCCCCTGGACACCAAGTTCTTTTACTGAGTGTCAGCTGTTGGACCAGAATAAGTGCTCTCCCTCAACACTTTGAGAATCTGTGGCTTGTATGCATGAGCTCAGGAAATACAAATGAATGATCAGATCAAACCAGCACACTACTCTGCAGTAGGGAACAATCACAGGAAGAGCAATAATAGCTCCTTCATCTTTGATACTCTAGATCTGTGTTATACACTGTGATAGCCATTAGCCAGAGGTACCTGTTCACAGTTGTCTAATTCAATCAATAATTAACTCACTCGATTAATATAAAACATGAAACTCATCCAATTGCTCAGTTCCACTAGGCACATTTCGAGTTTGTTCATACAGTTGGAATTTCAGTTTTGTAAATTTAGAGGGAAGAGCTCTCCTGGGTCTGTAGAAGTGAGAAGTTTCGAGCTGCATCTTCAGAATCTTTCTCTCATATGGACTTTTCAACTGTGAGCAATGTCTTGTTGAGTGGTCTGACTCCACGGAACATAAGGAGAACATGAGAACCTGGAGGGAAGAATCAGGGTGATGCTCTGAGACCCACAGTAACCTCAAGTAAAGTAGGAGAAACGGGTTGGTCATACTTTCTAACAACTTCATCACTCATGTTTGGGTTTCTACAGACCAGATGCTGGACAGCACATGGAGCAGCCAGGACGAAGATGCTACAGGTAGGGAACAACACTCAGGTAGGGTCCGAGAGGAGAGGGGTCCTGGGAACACTTGGGCTACCCCTGCTTGTTTGGAGACTGAGGAAGGTGGGTGTGAAAAGGGAGGAAATGTTGAAATATGGGTAGAAATCAGATTTGGTGTGGGTTTTTTTTTTGTATTTTAAACGAAAAGTGAAAGTGTTAGTCACTCTCATGTCTGACTCTTTGTGACCCCATGCTCCGTAGCCTGCCAGGCTCCTCTGTCCATGGAATTCTCCAGGCAAGAATACTGGAGTGGGTTGTCATTTCCTTCTCCAGGGAATCTTCCCAGCCCAGGGATTGAATCCAGGTCTCCTGCATTGCAGGCAAATTCTTTACCAACTGAGCCACCAGGGAAACCCTTTGTATTTTAAATATGTAAGAGTAAACGGAAATGTGTCCATGGTCTTTGATTGTGCTGTGTCTGCAATCCTCTTTTCTGCCTTTGGTATGCAAAAGTATTTACCTATGATTTTTCCTGCTTTTGTTACTGCCCAATGTGAAAGTTTGGTTTCTGATTGGCACCCTGAGGGTATTATGCACGAGAGATTTTGGTGTTGTTTTCTTTATTGGTCTATGATGCAAGTAATCTGCTGGGACACACAACTCTCATTGGCACTTGAACCTGGACACCAAGTTCTTCTGCTGAGCGTGAGGAGGTGGACGGGAAGTCTCTCCCTCTGTACTTGCGTGGCATCACATTCACGTTCTGCCCTCACTGTTCTTCATGTAAAGGGCACCTCCAGCGTGGAGGAGTTAAAGGAGCCGTCCTCTGGGGTTACTGTGTATGTTCCAGTATCCTTGATCTCATCTCTGCCTCCTCACCTCACCCAAGGCTTGTGTCATGAATGTACATCCATTTCTGGAATGTCCATATCCAGTAGCCCCTGGAGACGCTCCTTGGCAGGCAGGAATTCTGGTGGACTGTGTGCAGGGCTTGCTTCGCACACTGCCGACCTTTGTCGCCTGTGACTGTCTGGGTCTCAGGACAGAGCTTCAGGATAGCAAAGCCAGAGGGCCCTGCTGATCTTAGATCCCTCTGCTCCAACCAGACATGCCTCTGTAGAGGCCCCTAGCCTCTGTTACGCTCATCCTGTGACCTCTCCTCAGGCCTGCCCTGCTCTGTCCCCTCCGTCTCTGAGGTTCAGGGCAAACATGGGCAGGTGCAGTGTATTTGTGCAGGACCTGTGTTGAATCATTTTCACGTTTAGGGAATTTAGACTACTAACTTTCCCTCTGATTTGACTCTCATCTTCTGTAAGGGGCTAGGAGATCTATGGGGTTGGTATGAGGATTAAGTATCTCCCAGGTGCCTACAGTCACCCCAGGCACAGGACAGTCGTTTCTTATGTGGACTTAGTTGCGCTTCCCTGCCATAGGGACCAACACAGTATCAGGCCCATACCTGCTACTCCATGGAAAGGATGGATTGCCTAATTGATCCATCGTCTGATTGAAGAGGGTGGCAGTATACCCATGGACATTCCTCCAATGTGCCCGTACTGGAGAACTATATGACTGATGGAGGGGGACAGGAGAAAGGAAAGAAGCACTAATTTTCAAGAGAAAAATAAGGAAAGGAAGGAGTGAGGAGGAGGATGGAGAGAGAGGAAGGCAACCTCATGCACAGAGCTGCTGAACACAGTGGCTGCCTGAAGGAGGAACAGGATGACACAGGCCTTCATTTGTGGTCACGTGTAGGGAATCTGAGGGCTGCAAAAGTATGTGAGAGGTCGGAGACCCACTCCTTCACTGCAGGGGCGAGACAGTCGATGCCTTGGGAGGGCCATGGACATAAGGACAGAAGGGATTCTGAGAGCAGGCTGCATGACGCCAGGAGCATCAAGGCCCCTAGTTCTCATATTGACTCTAATTCTCTGCTTTCTTTTCTCTTGGCCACCACATCGTTGCTGCCTTTGGACACTAGAATATTACTTCGAGTCTAATGAAGAATCGGATCAGGAGAGCAACAGTCTGCATGTAATTTATTTCTTTCATCTCTTTTCCATTTTCTCTTTTCTTCTAATCATAAGCTCCTCTTTGTAGTGCTTTCGCATCCCCACTTTGGATGATTCTTGTCCTGAAGGATCTAGTCTCCTGCAGGCACATGTGTCCTGGGGTCTTTTATACAATCTCTCTGCAGCCCTCCTCCCCCACTTTCCTAGCATCCCCCTGGCTCCTGACCCCACTTTTGCACCATTGAATCTGATGGAGCTACTCTGAATGGTCCAGGCAGGAAGCTGGCTTTGAGTCAGACCCCTTTGAAATCTAGCCCTGCCCTGGGGTCCCCAACATGGGTATTCTGCTGCCCTGGACAGCTCTGGACACGTGCGACCATTTTCTTCCCTCTAGATGTCAACAAATTCTGTCTTCCTCTTAAGAGACACTCTTGGGTCTGCAGTCAGCAAAGAAGAGGACAGGGAGGAGGAGACATAAATATGGAGGATGGAGATGAAAGGTAAGGCATGCAAGCGTGCGTGCTCTCGTCATGTCCCTAACTCACTTGATGGCATTTTGGGAAAACCAGCACAAACACTGAGGCCGCTGCTTCTGCGAAAAGAGGATTGTGATGATTCATGCAGACAAGCGAGGAGTGCCGTGAGCTCAGCGTGTCTCCCGGGGGAGTAGCATCCTTTGACAGAAGCTCCGAGGTTCCAAGGTGGTGTTCTCCAGTAGCTCTCACTTTGGAGGGGAGGAGCCAGCGTGTGTATGACTCCAGGAGATGCTGTTCAAGCTGTTTCTTCGTGAAGAGCACCGCTGGAGTGGCACACCATCACCATCTGCAGGACCTCGTCCTGCCCTTTCAAGCCCCCAGTGTCGCCAGCCCAGAGCGCCCCCACTTAGTCACTAGGTGATGGCATGGAAAAAAAGAGTGAAGGAGACACAGGCACCCCAGCGCTCAGAGAGCAGGACAGCCCCACCTGCCCAGCCTGGCATCCCTGTGGTGCTTAGTAGGCCCAGCATCAAGTAGAGGACACTGAAGGATCCCAACCTGAGTGGCAGCTGTCCAAGCCGCTGGGGAGGCCAGGGGAGCGCTTAGGTCACCCTGGGGGACCATTTCTCAAACTGGAGTTTGAAGTTCTGTAGATTCTAGTCTGTGTGTCAAATTGCCACTAAACACCTGAGAGCAATTCAAATCAGGGTTCACCTGGGATGAGTTACAGGGCAGGATTCAAGTTACTTTGTGTTCCTTTTATGTATTTGTATTTAACATGAATATCACTTGTTTTATTACACTTTAAAAAGCAGTGTCTTTTGTAAACTTTTCATGTTGCAATATACCACTGAGATATATCCATGTTTTTATTACAACAGGCTAATGATTTGTTAAATTAAAAGCACAGGCAAAGCTTTGCTGGGGGCTTAGAATCATTGTCCTTTAGTTGCTAAGTTGTGGCCAACTCTTTGCGACTCCATGGACTGTAGCCCACCAGGCTCCTCTGTTCATGGGATTCTCCAGGCGAGAAAACTGGAGTGGGTTGCCGCTTCCTTATCCAGCGGCTCTAGAAGGAATGATCAGGGACAAAGGGAGCTGCCCGGGTCTCTGTGATTTGCACCGGGCAGATCTCACGATTGGTGGTATTGAGTGTGGGCTGGAGGGCCAGGGTCACCCCCTCCCACCTGTGGCATCAGACTCCCCGCTCCTTACAGGTTCCAGGGAGAGGCGCTCAGCTTCCTTGCCCCAGAGCCCCAGGCCTTCCCCTTTCCTCTGCACCAGTTTCACTGTCCAGGGACTTGGAGGTTATCCAGACAAACAACCAATTCCGTTGCTCCCACGGGACATTCATATTCCCTCTCTGCTGACAGACAACACCTTCAGCAAAGAGCAGCAAAGAGACCCCAGTGCCCTGTGGATCTGACCTCCCCAGAGGAGGGGACCCGAAGCTACTTGCCCGGCCTGCGGAGTCTTCTGGCTCCTACACGCTCACTACACACACAGCCCAGGGAGCCCCTCTTCCATTTGTCTGTGAGCCTCCTCAGTGATTCCAACCCTCGTGTTTGTGTTGCAGGTTCTGCTCTGACACCTGTGAAGGCCTTGACCTTGGGGCCTCATCGTGGGCCTCACTGCTCATCTCCTAAGGAACCTAATTTAGTACAGCTTAGTTGTTTTTTATTGTATAGCTTTAGTATTATGGTTAGACATATGTTTCATATATACTGTGGAAGCTTTCTATATTAAATGACATTCCTCTATCTAGTTGCTTTTAACATAGTTTCCTATAAAAATCACCCTAATCCGAGGTAGGACTAAATGAATTGCTGTCCGGCACTCACCCTTGTGTCCAGCACCAAGGTCACCCCCTCTCTTATGTCACCGTCATTCAGTCTTCATTATATCAAGTGACTATGAATTTAGTCCATACCATCTGTCCTGATGTGTCTTTCTAAGGATTCTGTTTTCTGAAGTCTGTTCATTCCTTTGATCACGGGAACAGTATTTTCCCTAGATCTTTCATGATGACTTGAATGACAGGGCCTTTGCTACCCAGTTACTTGCCTGCTAGAGAATTCGTGACTCATCATTTCTCTCCTTGAGCAGTTCAAATACGTTGCTCTACTTTTTGTCTGGCACAGAGTATTTCTCTCCATAAAGTTTCATCGAATTCTGATTTTTGTTCCATTATATGTCACGTGCTCTTTTGTTCTAGATGCCCAAAAGATTTTTGTTTTTCTTTAAAGCCCTGTAAGTTTATTAGAATATCATCTGCCTTTAGTCATTACAAGTGAATGCACATTGTTCTCTTCAAAAGACAATTTAAAAGTTGTTTTTAAAATTATCAGAAAAATTTGGACAATAATGCCTATTATCTGCTTTGCATCTTTTATTGATTTTTCTCTTTCAGGTCCTTGAATCTTTCAAATATCAGATCTCTCATGATTATATTTCACTTTTAACACACTCATGAAATATTTTATAAATTTTTGCTTAATTTATTTTCTAGAATTGTTTTTAAACAGTGTTTAAGCTTTACCTCCTTCCTGTTTCATTTCTTACAAGGCATTATTTGACAGCACGTTTCTGTTTAAATTTCATTTATGTGTGCTTTTCAATATTTTCTTATTCTTTCGGGAGTTCCATGTCTTTGTTTCTGAGTTTTCTTAATTCTGATCTATGACGTACTTTTAGTGTTCATTATTAATTCATAGCATCACCCATGAAAAGAGAATGGTCACACCCATGAAGAATTGCTAAGCATTTGTGTAGGGGTTCATTACTCCAAGTCCTTTTTTGTTTGTTAACTGAAGTACAATTGACATACATCCAGATACTTTCAGCTGTGCAACACAGTGGCTCCCTATTGCTGTACAGAACAAAATGATCAAGCAACAGGACTAGTTACCATGTGCTGTGATACAAAATTACCACAATATTACTGACTACATTCCCCATGTTGTGTATTTCATCCCCTTGACTCATTTCTTTGGGAACTGGAAGTCTGCAACTCTTAATCTCCTTCAACAATTTCTTTATCACTCAACCCCACTTCCCCTTGGCAACCAGTTGTTTATTCTCTGTATCTACGAGTCTGTTTTGTTGTGTTTCTTCATTTATTTTGTTTTTCAGATTTCCACATATAAGTCACATCATATGCTATTCATCTGTATCCATCTGACTTATTTCACTTTGCATAGTACTTTCTAGTTTCATCCATGTTGTAGCAAATGGCAAGGTTTCATTCCCTTTTATGGCTGAATATCATTCCATTCCATGAGTAACCACATCCTCTTTATCCATTCATCTATCAATGGACACTGGTTGCGTCCTTATCTGGGCCAGTAAAATGATGCTGCAGTGAACACAGAGCTAAATATATCTTTTCAAATTATTTGTTTTTCTTCAGAATACCCAGGATGGAATTGGTGGACTGTATTGTAGTTCTATTTTTAATTCTTTTGAGAAAACTTTATACTTGATATATTACTTAAGATATTGCCTAATAATGCAGCCTACTATGTTTCACCTCATTCTGTAGCTCTTAATGAATATTTCCTTTTTTTCTTTACTATTATATTTTTTAAAGTAGAAAAAATGTTTGGACATATTTTTAAACCTGATTCATACACATAATTTGCTGAAACTAGGGATGAGTTCATGAATTTTTTTGAAGTTCTGATGTTTCTTTACATTCCTATACCTAAAGTTGGTATTTTTTCTGACTATGACTTATTATCTTAATGGTACACTGAATAGTGACACTGAATGGTACACATATACAAACTATAAAACCAACTTTAATAAAAAAACATGTTGATTGCAAACCAAATTTGTTTCTGTGTTAATGGATTGACTGAGAAGTTAAAGGCTGGAATGCAGAATTATAGAGAAAAGAAAGAAAATGTTGGAATGCATGAAAAGGCAGATTTCTTTGCAAAAGAACAGGGAGAAAAAATTATTTGTATAAAGAAGGAAAATATCCTGCTGTAGGATTTGGTGGAAAGAGTATTTCCCCCATCTTAAAAATCTGCAATTTAATCCTAAGTATTAACAAATCTGGGCTTCCCTGGTGCTCAGTGGTAAAGAATCTGCCTGCAATGCAGGAAATCTAAGAGACATGGGTTTGATCCCCACATTGGGAAGATCCCCTGGAGGAGGGCATGGCAACCCACTCCAGTATTCTTGCTTGGAGAATCCCATGGACAGAGAAGCCTGGCAGGCTACAGTCCATTGATCGCAAAGGGTCGGACGTGACTGAAGTGACTGAGCATGCGTCACACACCAAGAAATCTATAAGTTTATATTCAGTTTCTGACTTTGTTTTTCTCTTTAAAGAATATTAAAACTTATCTGTATATTTGATGTCAGTAAACTTATACTGGCTCAGATATAACAAAGTGACTCACAAACTTCTTTGGAACTAATTGTGTTGTCATCTTGTTACCCAAGCTGCTATGAACAATGTATTTTCAAAGAAGACAAATACACATAGATATTATTATAGCTGAAAAAAATGAGAATCATTCTTGCCTTGTATTTAGTAGATAATTCTAAATTATACTCTCCATTATGGACTAAAAGTACAATTAAACCTGAATTTGTGATGATTTCAGCACTGACCAAAATGACTAGCTCATTAAGGTCACAGTGGAGTACTCTATGCTCAACAATTGGAAAAATTAATATTGTTGAAATGTCCGTGTTACCCAAAGCAATCTACAGATTCAATGTAAGCCCTACCAAAATTCCAAAAGCATTTTCTACAGAAATAAACCAAATAGTTCTAAAATGTGCATGGACCCACAAAAGACCCAAATAGCTGAAAGAGTTTTGAGAAAAAAGAAAAGCTGGAGGCATTACGTTCTCTGACTTAAAAGTATATTAAAAGCTATAGTAATCAAAGCAATTGATTTTATTGACTATGCTAAAGCCATTGACTGTGTGGATTACAACAAACTGGAAATTCTTAAAGAGATGGGAATACCAGACCACCTGACCTGCCTCCTGAGAAATCTGTATGCAGATCAACAGTTAGAACTGGACATGGAACAGTGGACTGGTTCCAAATTGGGAAAGCAGTACATCAAGGCTGTATGTTGTCATCCTGCTTATTTAACTTATATGCAGAGTACATCATGTAAAATGTCAAGCTGGATAAAGCACAAGCTGGAATGAAGATTGCCAGGAGAAATAGCAATCACCTCAGATATGCAGATGACACCACCCTTATGGCAGAAAGTGAAGAAGAACTAAAGAGCCTCTTGATGAAAGTGAAAGAGGAGAGTAAAAAGCTGGCTTAAAACTCAACATTCATAAAATGAAGATCATGGCATCTGGTCCCATCACTTCATGGCAAATAGATGGGGAAACAGTGGAAACAGTGGCAGACTTTGTTTTCTTGGGCTCCGAGATCACTGCAGATGGTGACTGCGGCCATGAAATTTAAAAGGTGCTTGCTCCTTGAAAGAACAGTTATGACTAACCTAGACAGCATTTTAAAAAACAGAAACATTACTTTACCAATAAAGGGCCATCTAGTCAAAGCTATGGTTTTTTTCAGTAGTCATGTGTGGATGTGAGGGTTGGACCATAAAGAAGGCTGAGTGCCCAAGAATTGATGCTTTTGAACTGTGGTGTTGGAGAAGACTCTTGAGAGCCCCTCGGACTGCAGGGAGATCAGACCAGTCAATCCTAAAGGAAACCAGTCCTGACTATTCGTTGGAATGACTAATGCTGAAGCTGAAACTCCAGTCCTTTGGCCACCTAATGTGAAGAACTGACTCATTCGAAAAGACCCTGATGCTGGTAAAAAATGAAGGCAGAAGGAGAAGGGAATGACAGAGGATGAGATGGTTGGATGGCATCACCGACTCGATGGATATGAGTCTGAGCAAGCTCCAGGAGTTGGTGATGGACAGGGAAGCCTGGTGTGCTGTGGTCCATGGGTCACAAAGAGTCGGACATGACTGAGCAACTGAACTGAACTGAATCAAAGCAATATTGTATTGACATAAAAACAGACAGATCAATGGAATAGAATAGAGAGCCCGGAAATATGTTTGCACATCAGTGATCAACTAAAGGAGCCAAGATACAGTGAAGAAAGAATAGTTTCTTCAATAAATGATGTTGGAGAAAATAGACAGCCAGATGCAAAAAAGGTAACCAGACCCCCATCTTACACTATACACAAAAATCAATGCAAAACAGATTAAATATTTGGACATGAGACCCAAACCATGAAATTCCTAGAAGAAAATGTCAGAAGTAAATTCCATGACATCAGTCTTGCCAAGAGTTTTTGGATTTGACACCAAAAACAAAAACAAAAGCAAACATAAATGAGAAGACCACATCAAACTTAAAACCTTGTGCACAGCAAACAATTGTAAAAATGAAAAGGCAACCCGCAGAATGAGAGAAAATATTTGCAAATCATAAATCTGATAATAGGTTAATATCCAAAATGCATGTAATCATGCAATTCAACGGTGGGGAGGCAATATGATTAAAAAATGGACAAAGGACCAAAATAGACATTTTCCCAAAGACATACAACTGGCCAACAGGTGCATGAAAAGGTGCTCAGCATCTCTAAGCAACAGGAAGTACAAATCAAAACTGCAGTGAGATATAACCTTATAACTGTCAGAAAGCTTGTCATCAAAAAGATAAGACACTACAAGTATTACAGAGGATGTGGAGAGAAGGGAAACCCCATACACTGTTGGTGGGAATGTGCGTTGGTACAGCCATTATGGAAAACATTATGGTGTTTCTTCAAAATAAATTAAAAATGGAATTACAGTGTGATCCAGTATTTCCACTTCTGAGTGTTCATCCGAAGGAAATGAAAACAGGGTATCAAAGAGATGTCTCACTACCATGTTCATTGCAGCATTATTCCCATTAGCCAAGGGGTGTGTGTGTGTGTGTGTGTGTGTGTGTGTGTGTGTGCTAAGTCCCTTCAGTCGTGCCCAACTCTGTGCGA
Organism: Nanger dama; assembly: GCA_917880005.1. Taxonomy (NCBI): domain Eukaryota; kingdom Metazoa; phylum Chordata; class Mammalia; order Artiodactyla; family Bovidae; genus Nanger; species Nanger dama. Next base: position 50,356 of record CAKJTW010000097.1, on the reverse strand, counting down.
CCCTGTGGACTGCAGCCTGCCAGATGCCTCTGTCCATTGGATTCTCCAGCAAGAATACTGGGTTGCTGTGCCTTCCTCCAGAGGATCTTCCTGACCCAGGATCGAACACTTGTCTCTTATGTCTCCTGCACTGGCAGGAGGGTTCTTTATAGAAGCAACCTAAATGTCCATCAAAGGATGAATGAATAAAAGACACACACACATACTCAATGGAGTATTAACCAGCCATGAAAAAGAAGGAAATCCTTCCATTTTCAAAAACTTTGATGGAATTTGGGGACATTGTGCAAAATAAATAAGCCAGACTACATGCTATCAGTATATATAGTTTGAATTACCGATCAAACCTGCATTTTTCTCATCCTTTTAGCTTGGCTTTGGAAAGCTCATGAGTCGTTGTGAAGTCTGGTCTCCGCTTCAGCACTAGCTGATGAAGCCTTAGTAAGTGGGAGACGTCCCAGCCCTGTACATTTTCCCTTTGTCTGTCTTCAGAGTCAGCCAACCAAAGGTGTCCTCAGTATTTACAGGAAGGGATGATAGTTTCTGAGCTTGTTTTCCAATTGCAGTGAGCCTGCATCTATTAAACACATAGATCTCCCTAACCATTTCTGCCTTCCTTATTATATTAAGAGCTCTTTGGTGACTGGGAGCATTTGTGTTGGATTCAGATCTCAATGGGGCTTCCCTGGTGGCTCAGTGGTAAAGAACCTGCCTGCAATGCGGGAGACCTGGGTTCGATCCCTGGGTTGGGAAGATCCACTGGAGAAGGGAAAGGCTCCCCAGGCCAGAATACTGGAGAATTCCTCGGACAGAGGAACATGGCCGGCTCCATGAGGTTGCAAAGCATCAGACACCACTGAGCGAATAACACTTCACTTTTCTCACATCTGTAAATGACTGCTGGAAAAACCAAGGGCTTGACTCTACACAGACCCGTGCACACGCACACACACACTCTTCCAGATTCTCTTCCATCATGATCTATCACAGGATATTGAATGGAGTTCCCTGTGCTCTACAGTAGGTCCTTATTGTTTATCCGTCCTGCATATAATTATTTACCAACTCCAAACGGTTAGTCAATCCCTTTCCCACCCCCTCGGTAACCACATATCTATGAAGAAGTCACTTTTTATGAATGACAGAGCTTATTAGACTGGAAAGCTTTGAATTATGTTCCCCTGAGGTTCTCAATGTGGCTTCCCTAGTGGTGCAGAGGTTAAAGCGTCTGCCTGCAATGTGGGAGACCTGGGTTCAATCCCTGGGTCGGGAAGATCTGCTGGAGAAGGAAATGGCAACCCACTCCAGTATTCTTGCCTGGAGAATCCTGTGGACAGAGGAGCTTGGTGGGCTACAGTCCATGGTAAGTCAGCCTAGAAGCCGCACACTAATAATGGCAGAGTCGAGGCTTATAAAATCCATTTAGAAGATTCTGATTTTTTCCTGTTACTAAGACAGGAGCCTCATTCCTTTTTCTCATTTATACTTGTGAACCACTAATGTATGCATGACCTTGCTATACATGATTAAATTTCACTTTAAATGGGAAATGTGAATATTTTAACTCAGTAGTTTAAATGCTAGTAATACTAATGTTGTCTTTTTAAGGGAGAGCTTTTCAAATTCAATTGGAATCTTCTTAAATTTTGTTTCTGCAGTGTTGGAAAAGACTCCTCTAGTGGAGTGGATTATCCTAGATCTAAGATAATGAAAAACCAATGTACGTGTGACTTGAATGCGTTTGGGGATTTGTTTGAATAGGCATCCCATTCCTTTTTATCAGTGACTGCCTGGGACACGGTCTCCCAAAGGGAGTGCAGTCAACAAGCTGTGCCTCTTCAGGCTTCAGCTGCAAGCTGGAGCACTTCAATGTCATCTGCTTCTGGTGGGTCTGACCAGGTCTCCTCTCCAAGCCCAGAACCAAGAGGGGCGGACCCTGGAGCTCCCGCTCTGTGGGTCAGGGGTGAACTCTAGGACCAGGAGAGCCAGAACAATGGAAAGCCATGACTCAATGTTCCCTCTTGAGTTTGAGCAAACTGAGGAAGATACTGATGGACAGGGGAGCATGGCCGTGCACTGCCCATGGGGTTGCAAAGAGTCAGATATGACTGAGAAACTGAACAACAGCAACCTGATTCTTAGCATCATTCTCCATAAGTCTCTGGGAGTCCTGGGATGCGTTTACCCATTGCTTTACCTTCCCTGGCTTTAGTAAGAGCATATTATGTTGTTCTCGCTGTTGCCGCTCTTGTTCAGTCTCTCAGTCGTGTCTGACTCTTTGTGACCCCGTGGACTGCAACACCCCAGGCTTCCCTGTCCATCACCAACTCCCAGAGCTTACTCAAATTCTTGTCCATCAAGTTAGTGATACCATTTAACCATCTCATCTTCTGCTGTCCTTTCTCCTCCCGCCTTCAATCTCTCCCAGCATCAGGGTCTTTTCCGGTGAGTCGGCTCTTCCCATCAGATGGCCGAAGTGTTGGAACTTGAGCCTGAGCAACAGTCCTTCCAATGAATAGTCAGTACTGGTTTCCTTTAGGAATGACTGGCTTGATCTTACCAGCATGAGAGTCTTTGGACTGTCAAGAGTCTTCTCCAACACCACACTTCAAAAGCATCAATTCTTTGGCACTCAGTTTATGGTCCAACTCTCACATCCATACATGACTACTGGAAAAACTATAGCTTTTAGTCTAAGCACCTTTCTCAGCAAAGTGATGTCTCTGCTTTTTAATATGCAGTCTATGTTGGTCATAGCTTTTCTTCCAAGGAGCAAGCGTCTTTTAATTCCATGGCTGCAGTCACCATCTGCAGTGATTTTGGAGCCCCCCAAAATAAAGTCAGCCAGTTTCCACTGTTTCCCCATCAATTTGCCATGGAGTGATGGGACCAGATGCCATGATGTTAGTTTTTTGAATGTTGAGTTTTAAGCCAGCTTTATCACTCTCCTCTTTCATCTTCAAGAAGCTCTTTAGTTCTTCTTCATTTTCTGCCACTAAGATCTTGTCATCTGCATATCTGAGGTTATCAGTATTTCTCCCGGCAATCTTGATTCCAGATTGTGATCCATCCAGCCCAATGTTTCTCATGATGTACTCTGCATATAAGTTAAATAAGCAGAGTGACAATATTCAGCATTGAAGAATTCCTTTCCCAATTTTGAAGCAGTCTTGTTCCATGTCCAGTTCTAACTATTATTTCATGAACAGCATATAAGTTTCTCAGGAGGCAGGTCAGGTTGTCTGGTATTCCCATCTCTTTAAGAATTTTCCACAGTTTGTTGTGATCCACACAGTCACAGGCTCTAGCATAGTCAATGAAGAAGTAGTAGATGTTTTTCTGGAATTCCCTTGCTTTTCCATGATCCACTGAATATTGGCAATTTGATCTCTTGTTCCTCTCTGCCTCTTAGAAACCCAGCTTATACATTAGAAATTTCTCAGTTCACGTTCTGCCAAAGCCTAACTAGAAGGATTTTGAGCATTACCTTGCTAGTGTGTGAATGAGGACAATTGTACGGTAATTTGGACTTTCCTTGTGGCTGGTAAAGAATTCACCTGCAATGCAGGAGACCTGGGTTCGATCCCTGGGTTGGGAAGATCCTCTGGAGAAGGGAATTGCTCCCCACTCCAGTATTCTGGCCTGGAGAATTCCTTGGACGGTATAGTCCATGGGGTTACAACAGTTGGACTGAGCAACTTGTAAGGTACAGTAATTTGAACATTGTTTTTCATTTCCCTTCTTTGGGATTGGGATGAAAACTGACCTTTTCCAGACCTGTGGCCACTGCTGAGTTTTGCAAATTTGCTAGCTGATTGGGTGCAGCACTTTCAAAGCATCATCTTTCAGGATTTGAAATAGCTCCACTGTATTCCATCGCCTCCACTAGCTTAGTTCGTAGCTTCCTAAGGCCCACTTGACTTCACATTCCAGGATGTCTAGCTCTAGGTGAGTGATCACACCATCGTGATTATCCAGGTCGTGAAGATCTTTGTTGTACAGTTCTTCTGTGTATTCTTGCCACCTCTTCTTAATATCTTCTGCTTCTGTTAGGTTCATACCATTTCTGTCCTTTCTTGAGCCCATCTTTGCATGAAATGTTCCCTTGGTATCTCTACTTTCCTGGAAGAGCTCCCTAGTCTTTCCCATTCTATTGTTTTCCTCTATTTATTTTCACTGATCACTGAGGAAGGCTTTCTTAGCTTTCCTTGCTATTCCTTGCTTCCAGATGCTTATATCTTTCCTTTTCTCCTTTGCTTTTTGCTTCTTTTCTTCTCACAGCTATTTGTAAGGCCTCCTCAGACAGCCATTTTGCTTTCTTGCATTTCTTTTTCTTGGGGATGGTCGTGATCACTGCCTCCTGTAGAGTGTTACGAAGCTCTGTCCATAGTTCATCAGGCACTCCATCTACCAGATCTAATCCCTTGAATCTGTTCATCATCACCAGCGTATAATCGTAAGGAATTTGATTTAGGTCATACCTGAATGGTCTAGTGGTTTCCCTACTTTCTTCATTTTAAGTCTGAACTTAGCAATAGGAGCTCATGATCTGAGTCACAGCTCCAGGTCTTGTTTTTGCTGACTCTGCACAATTTTTCCATCTTTGACTGCCAAGAATATAATCAATATGATTTCAGTATTGACCATCTGGTGATATCCATGTGTAGGGTTGTCCCTTGGTCACTGGAAAAGGATGTTTGCTATGAACAGTGCATTCTCTTGACAAAACTGTTTGCCTTCGCCCTGCTTCATTTTGTACTACAAGGCCCAACTTGCCTGTTAATTCCGGGTATCTCTTGACTTCCTACTTTTGCATTCCAGTCCCCTATGACGAAAAAGACATCTTTTCTTGGTGTTAGTTCTAGAAGGTCTTGTCCGTCTTCATTGAAATGGCCAGTTTTAGCTTTTTCAGCATCAGTGATTGGGGCATAGACTTGGATTACTGTGATGTTGAATGGTTTGCTTTGGAAATGAACAGAGATCATCTATCATTTTTGAAGTTGCACCCAAATACTTCATTTTGGACCCTTTAGTTGACTATGATGGCTACTCCATTTCTTCTAAGGGATTCTTGCCCGCAGTAGTAGATATAATGGTCATCTGAGTTAAATTCACCCACTCCAGTCCATTTAAGTTCACTGATTCCTAAAATTTCGACATCCACTCTTGCCATCTCCTGCTTGACAGTTTACAACTTCCAATTTACCTTGACTCATGGACCTAACATTCCAGCTTCCTGTGCGATATTGTTCTTGACAGCATCGGACATGACTTTCACCGCCAGACGCATCCACAGCTGAGCGTCATTTCCCGTTTGGCCCAGCCAATTCATCCTTTCTGGAGTTGTTAGTAATTGCCGTCTGCTCTTCCCTAGTTCTGTATTTGGACAGCTTCCAACCTAGGGACCTCATCGTCTGGGAGTATCTTTTTGCCTTTTCATACAGTCTATGAGGTTCTCACGGCAAGAATCCTGGCATGGATTGCTATTTCCTCCTCCAAGGGACCACATTTTGTCAGAACTCTTCACTATGACCCGTCCCTCTTGGGTGCCCCTGTGCAGCGTGGTTACAGCTTAATTGAGTTACACAAGCCCCTTCACCATGACAAGGCTGTGATCCATGAAAGGTATATTAAAAAAAAAAAAAATCCAACAACAATTTGGGAGTTAAACTAGATTACATTAGAGAAAAATCAAAATGTTCTCTGGCTTTATTGAGAGAGAATTTTTGTTACGAAGACTCTTGAGAGTCCCTTGGACTACAAGGAGATCCAACCAGTCCATTCTGAAGGAGATCAGCCCTGGGATTTCCTTGGAGGGAATGATGCTAAAGCTGAAACTCCAATACTTTGGCCACTTCATGCGAAGAGTTGACTCATTGGAAAAGACTCTGATGCTGTGAGGGATTGGGGGCAGGAGGAGAAGGGGATGACAGAGGATGAGATGGCTGGATGGCATCACTGACTCGATGGACATGAGTCTGAGTGAACTCCGGGAGCTGGTGATGGACAGGGAGGCCTGGTGTGCTGCGATTCATGGAGTTTCAAAGAGTCGGACATGACTGAGCGACTGAACTGAACTGTAATAATTGCTTATACCCACATATACCTGATGCGTGTGTGCTGAAAAATTTTGAGTGACATAGAATATAACGTTATCTGGTCTGTCTAAACACCAAGTGTTTACTTTGCCTAACTACACGTTGAGTAGGGAATTGTTCTATTTAATAAGCAAAATGCTTTCAGTATTTAAACATCATATCCATATGACCCAAAAGAGTAGGCTGATTAATAATTTCCACTGGTTTTTGTGGAATGAGACGAATCCAATGAATAACTTGGTTGCAGTATACACTTTGACACGCAAGTGAACTCCTGGCACCCACGATGATCATGACGAAGAATGTCTGAACAATCTCATGTACATTGGAAGGCTGGAGAAGCCTGAAAGAGTCTTCGATGATTTACAGTAGAAAGGCTCTTGTTATTCTTTTAAATACCCCTTGAAGAAAGGCCAGATAACAGAGGGCAGGTTTCATCTCAATTTGTATCCAGGCCCTCTCTAAGCATCTAATCTCTGGTAGCATTTCATGAAATTCCAGGATGTACGATCTGCGTGAAGACATGATTCAGAGAATGTCAGGGAAACTTATCTGTCCTCTATTAAACTGCCTCCGGCATATTACCGCATGAGCCCCAAACCATTAGTTAAGAGCTTTACAAGTGTTACATGCCAGGACTCATCCAATTTATACCAGTTTGGGTGCCATAGAGATAAGAAACACTGATGGACGTTTTCTGACTTCAGCTGTATCTAGTTTGACATAATTGTGAAATGTAATTCAGCAATATGTGTTATATTTACTTTTTTTTTTTTTGGTTAGTTGGGTTTTTTCTTAAGAAAGTGAAAATGAAGTTGCTCAGTTGTATCCGACTCTTTGCAACCCCATGGACTGCAGCCCACTAGGCTTCCTCCATTCATGGGATTTTCCAGGCAAGAGTGCTGGAGTGGGTTGTCATTTCCTTCTCCAGGGGATCTTCCCGACCCAGGAATCGAACCCAGGTCTCCCACATTGCAGGCAGATGCTTTACCTCAGTCCAGTACACATAGATGTGGGACTTCCTTGGTGGATCAGAGGTTAAAGCGTCTGCCTGCAACACAGGAGACCAGGGTTCAATCCTGGGTCAGGAAGATCCCCTGGAGAAGGAAATGGCAACCCACTCCAGTATTCTTGCCTGGAGAAACCCATGGACGGAGGGAGCCTGGTGGGGTCGCAAAGAGTCAGACACGACTGAGCGATTTAACTTTAACTTTATGCATAGATGTAGGCTATTGTACCACATATCATGGTGTATGCCAAAATGTTAATGCTGTTTCTTTTCCTCCTCAAAGTCTCAAGTATTGGATTGTCCCAGCTTGCATGTCTGTTCTTGTTGTTCAAGAAGAAGTTACCGAAATGAGTTAACGTCCGTGTCTGCATGTTCAGTTGCTCAGTCGTATCCGATTGTTTGCGACCCCATGGACTGTAGCCCGCCAAGCTCCTTTGTCCATGGTATTCTGCAGACAAGAATACTGGAATCTGTTGCCATTTCCTCCTCCAGGGGATGTTCAAGATCCAGGGATCGAATCTGTGCGCCCTGCATTTCTTGCATTGGAGGCAGATTCTTTACCACTGGGCCATTGGGGAAGCCCCAACATCTGCTTGTAGTCAGATTGAAATAATCCCCCACTGGAAGCTGGGCTTAACTGACCCTGTCATCTGCCTTATGAGAAGCCTTATCAGAATGAGAGTGGCCCCCTATTCAGATACTAACCTAACATTCTGGGGAAAGTCTTTCTGCTCACAGTATGCCCACTTTGATGTCATGTAACTTCATTCAAGGTAACAGATTGTGATCTGAATTAGAATGGAGATTCTTAACTTCTGTAGTATATGTATTACTCACCAAAAAGTGTTACCACGTCAGTCCATGTCTTTCTCTTTTGGTCAAATTAAGTCTGGAATGTCCTGTCCTTATTAATATTGTTCAGTCACTCAGTCATGTCAGACTGTTTCCAACCCCATGGACCACAGCACGCCAGGCCTCCCTGTCCGTCACCAACTCCTGGAGTTTGCTCAAACTCATGGCCATCAAGTCAGTGATGACATCCAGCCATCTCATCCTCTGTCATCCTCTTCTCCTCCTGCCTTCATTCTTTCCCAGCATCAAGGTCTTTTCCTATGACTTAATTCTTCAGGTCAGGTGGTCAGAGTATTGGAGCTTTAGCCCTGGGAGGCAGTCCTGAGCACAGACCTTGGAATTGTCACTCCAAGGAAAGAGGAAGCTGAACTCTGAGACATCAGCTCCTTTCAACCAGTGGTTGGGCCACTGTAGGAGGCCTTTATCCCCTGGCACTTGCAGAGTAGGCTCCAGTGGCCTGGGAAAGCCCTGTGCCAAGGGCACACTGTTGCTGGAAGGCTGCTGGACAGATGAGAGCAGTGTGCATGAAAATCATCAGGACTAAGAAAATATAGGAGTGGGATGTCTGTATGTCTGTATCTGTGACCGTGTCTATGTCTAATTGTATGTATATCTACATCTTCTTATGTAATTGTATCTATTACAATAGTCTGTAACTATTTCTGTGAAATGAAGTGAAGTTGCTCACTCATGCCCGACTCTTTGCAACCCCATGGATAGTATCCTGCACCCAAGCTCCTCTGTCCATGGGATTTTCAAGGCAAGAGTACTGGAGTGGGTTGCCATTTCCTTCTCCAAGGAATCTTCCCAACCCAGGGTTCGAACCCAGGTCTCTCACATTGTAGACTTTACTGTCTGAGCCACCAGGGAAGTCCCTAACTATCTGTAACTGTACCTATATCTGTATCTGGAATTGTATCTATATCAACATTTGTAATTGTGTCTATAACTGAATGTATAACTATATCTGTAACTGTACCTATATCTGTATCTGCATCTGTAATTGTATCTATATCTAAATATGTAACTATCTATGTCCATTCTGAAGGAGATCAACCCTGGGGTTTCTTTGGAAGGAATGATGCTAAAGCTGAAACTCCAGTACTTTGGCCACCTCATGCGAAGAGTTGACTCATTGGGAAAGGCTTTGATGCTGGGAGGGATTAGGGGCAGGAGGAGAAGGGAACGACCGAGGATGAGATGGCTGGATGGCATCAGCAACTCGATGGACGTGAGTCTGAGTGAACTCCAGGAGTTGGTGGTGGACAGGGAAGCCTGGTGTGCTGCAATTCATGGGGTCGCAAAGAGTCGGACACAACTGAGTGACTGAACTGAACTGACTGATGTCTGTTACTATACCTATATCTATATCTATGATTGTATCTATATCTAAATATATAACTGTCTGTGTCTGTTACTGTACCTATATCTATATCTGTAATTGTATCTATATCAACATCTGTAATTGTGTCTATAACTGTACCTATATCTGTATCTGTATCTATAATTGTATCTATATCTAAATGTATAACTATGTCTGTTACTATACCTATATCTATATCTGTAATTGTATCTATATCTGTGTCTGTAATTGTATCTATATCTAAGTCTCTAACTATATCTGTAACTACACCTATATCTGTAATATGTCTATATCTACATCTGTAACTGTATCTATATCTAAGTATATAACTATCTATGTCTGTAACTGTACCTATGTGTAATAGTATCTATATCAGCATCTATCATTGTCTCTATATCGAGGTCTGTAACTATATTTATCTGTAACTGTACCTATATCTGTAAACATATCTGTACATTTGTATATTTACACACAGATATGTCTGCAAATGTGAATCCACATACTGGTTATGACTTGATTTTTAAAAAATCCTAAGTAAACAGAAAATGTCCAGGTTTCACAAAACACTTTCATACACGAAACTGCATAACAGCAGTACAGATTGACTCCCCTTCATCATTTATAAGTTGACTCGTGTATACTGATGAAAAAAAAAGGATTGTGTAAAGTGAGACCCAGATCAAAGGGAAAATTATAGCAGAACTAATTGTCACTTGTCTACCACATAATGAAAAGGTGAATTCCATATGGCAAAGCCTGTGACAGACCTATTTATATCCACCTAAACTTTCCTTATTACTGTGAAAAAGACTGAATATAAATGAACTACATCTTCAGTATAAGAAACTAGAAAACATAATTGTAAAAGCAAAGAAGACATCTGGTTTCTGGTTCCACAAGAAAGGGGAAAAATCAACAGCTCTTCTCAAATCCATGACAGAGAGGAAGATACCACTGTCCCCAGCAATTACTGGAGGCTCACGTGAACAAGTCTGAGAGTTGAAAATTCCAGGGGATTGGGGGATGGGGGTGCAATTTTCTGTGCACTTACTGCAAGGAATTCAATTAGGTTTTATACGGTAAATACTGAAGAAGGATGCCGTCATGATTCTAGCAGGAGAAAGGGGAACTCGGATAGCAGGAATCAGTAGTGTGTAAGTCACATCTGTCAACTGCTTCGTCCAGCAGCGGAGGACACGTGCTTCTCGAGATCACGTGCAGTCACTCTCCAAGACAGACCCTATTCTGAGCCATAAGCACAAACTTACAGGGATGGAAATCGGACACTACCTGCTCTCAGGACACAGCAGAATTAAGCTAGACATCGGTAACAGAAAGAGAGGTGGAAAACGCCAAATATATGGAAATGAGCACACCTCTCAATCACACAGAGGTAAAAGAAACCTCAAGAGAAAGTTTAAAGTATTTTGAACTAGCTGGAAATGAAATCACCCCTTATCAAAATTTGTGTGATGCGATGCAGGCAATGCTTAAAGGAGAAATTAGAACACAGAATGTATACATTAGGAACGAGGAGAAATCTAAACTCAGCAATCTGAGTTTTTAGCTGAAGAAAAGAAATGGTAAGAATCAGCAGAAATCAGTGAAAATAGGAAAGCAATTATTAAATCTAAAAGGATAATAAGGGAATTCTGTGAATGCCTCTACATCCACACGTTTGGTGACCTAGATGAAATGAACCAATCCCTTGAAAGATAGTCTTCCCAAATTCACAAAAGAAGAAAGAGATGAAGTGAATGGGCCTAGCTCTCCTAAATAAATTGAATCAATAATTAATAACAGTAACCTTCCAGAGCAGAAAGCAGAAGGCGCAAGTGGGTTCCCTGGTGAATGTTACCAAACATGTAAGGAAGGAATTACACCAGTTCTATAGCCTCTGTCAGAGGACAGAAGCAGAAGGAATACGTCCTCACTCATTCTGTGAAGACGAGAGACATCACAAGAAAACTGGAGATAAATCTCTCTCCCGTTAACTCAGATGCAAAATCGTTAGGACAAGGTTAGTGACTCAAATATAAAAAAGTAAAAGAAGAATTATACTCCGTGACCAAGTGGGAATCTTCCCGCATTGAATCCAATGTGGGTTCAGTATTCAAAAATGAATGTAGTTCATGACATTAACACTGTGGGAAAAAAAAAAACCACACGTGGCACGCACATGGTTTCATCAGTGGATGCACAGAAAACATTTAACAAAATCCAACACATATTCATGATAAAACTCTCAGTAAACTAGCAGTAGAGATGAACTTCAACTTGATAAGAAGTATTCATAATAAAGCAAAATAAATGATTAAAGAAAAGACTGAAAATTTCTAAAATAGGGTAAATAATAGCAATCATTAATGTCATAAATATATCCAGATGCTATTCCACTGAAGTTAATTTTTTTAGAAAGTTAGATTAAAAATTAGATGAAGCAAAAATGAATGAGATTATGAATAAAAATAGTAATGTAATCATATATTAAAGAGATGGAAAGAATTATGAGAACATATTTTGTACACTGCTATTGCAATCCATTTGAGAATTCTGAAGAGAATGGCTGATTTCTTGAAAAAATATTCCAAAGAGGCATAAAACTGAATCCACAGGTAATCAAGGAGGGTGTTGAACAAGCAACTTAAAGAGACACAGGTAATACTCATCAGACCCAGATGGTATTACAACTGGAGTCTATTTGAGCTTTAAGGTACAAGTCATTTCTGTGTAATGAAAACTTTTCTAGGCTTTAGCAAACAAACTGGGAAACAGTCCAGTTTCATGGTATGGGTGTAATTTTAATGCTGAAACTTGCTAAAGTACAAAATCATTAAACAAATTCTAGAATATATATAATTATTGTGTATGATTTGATGCAAAAGCTTATGGATTATTAACCAGTAGAGAAGGCAATGGCAACCCACTCCAGTACTCTCACCTGGAGAATCCCAGGGATGAGGGAGCCTGGTGGGCTGCCGTCTATGGGGTTGCACAGAGTCGGACACGACTGAAGTGACTTAGCAGCAGAGCCTAAGATATTCAAGAAGATGCCTGACATTTTCAGTGCAGGATGCAACAATGATTGAGGGTCTTCCTTTGTAAGAAACTAAAGGGTAAGCCATGCGTTCATATCCATGGTAGCTCATGACCCAAGGTGTGAGATACATTCAATAGCTGCTCCTGAGTAAAGTCTGAGATAGGATTAGAGGAAAACAGCCTAATCACGAAGAAGACTACATTCCACCACTTATCATAAGAAAGAAGGAATAAACTAGTTCTATTAAAAATAGGAAAAACAAAAACAAGAGTATGTGCCATCCAGGGATATACAATTAAAGGAGATCAGTCCCGGGTGTTCACTGGAAGGACTGATGCTGAAGCTGAGACTCCAATCCTTTGGCCACCAGATGCAAAGAGCTGACTTATTGGAAAAGACCCTGATGCTGAGAAAGATTGAAGGTGGGAGGAGAAGGGGACAACAGAGGATGAGATGGCTGGATGGCATCACTGACTCAATGGATATGAGTTTGAATAAGCTCCAGGAGTTGGTGATGGACAGGGAAGCCTGGCGTGCTGCGGTCCATGGGGTCTCAAAGAGTCAGACACGACTGAGCGACTAAACTGAACTGATGTGATATCACCATTCTTAGCCAACATTGCTTTGAAGCATTAAATCACAAAGGCCAGAAAAAAAGCAACTATTTTATGTATTTTAAGTTACAGAAAAGTTCAGTATGCAGACACTGATGCTGTATATCTAAATTTTTAAAATTAAAAGTATTTTACAGTTTGTAAGATAAGCTATTAGAATAAATGGTGCAAATCACATGTAAAGCTTTCTCTCTATTCTAACCATATCCAACGGGAAGTGAGGAAAAACTACACTGTATTCATAATAGCAGCCAAAATGATAGAAAGCCTAAGGAAAACATTATTATAATGAATTTATTGTATACAAACATGGCTTCATTTTCTTAGTCATTATCTTTCTCTACATCCTGTATGCATATAATATACATCTTATATAAGGTATTTTTTATAATATATTTTTATGTAAGGACTTCAGTATATCATATACCATATATTTATGAACGTATATGTTCTGTGTGCACTTAGTCACTCAAGTCCTGTCCGACTCTTTGTGACCCCATGAACTGTAGCCCACCAGGCTCCTCTGTCCATGGGATTCTCCTGGCAAAAATACTGAAGTGGGTTGCCATGCCCTCCTCCTGGGGAATCTTCCTGAACCAGGGATCAACCCTCATCTCCTGCATTGCAGGCAGATTCTTTACCGTCTGAGCCACCAGGGAAGCCCACCCTTTGTAGAGCCCTGCCTTATATATATTACCTATATGTAATAGATAAATTCAGGAGTTTTTCGGTGCATATTGAAGGAAAAAATACTTTTGGTTGAGAGGATGAAAAAAATACACTGCTTCAAAATCGATATATGGATTTGATAACAGTTGCAAGCAGCATCGTGTTACAGGGTTTGTTTGGTTTTTTTGGTTTTTGAACCGAACAGGAAGGAAGACACCGAAGAGGTAGCGGACGGGTACTCTCAGCTCTCCGGGCCGTGCTGGAGCGGACAGCTCTGCCAGATGCTCATTTTCCAGCAGCTCAGCCCACTTGCACGTTGAGGAAACAGATGACCCCACGCGAGGAGGAGATGCTCCTGAGGACCAGTTTTGTCTGCTTGCCCTAAATCAGCGCACCGGGACCCAAACATTTGGATTCAACAGAGTTTCAGGAAAACAATGAATGAGCATGCGATGTCACAATAACTACAGCAGCTGATTAGCACAGTTCAGAGAGGAGACCCTGCAGACCGCTTGGTGGCATTGAAGATGTTCCTTACTCTCCCTGCTGCTTTTATTCTTCACCATCTTGCAAATGAATTGATGCTTTTGAACTGTGGTGTTGGGGGAGACTCTTGAGAGTCCCTTGGGCAAGGAGATCCAACCAGTCCATCCTAAAGGAGATCAGTCCTGAATGTTCATTGGAAGGACTGATGTTGAAACTGAAACTCCAATACCTTGGCCACCGGATATGAAGAACTGACTCATTGGAAAAGACCCTGATCCTGGGAAAGATTGAAGGCAAGTGGAGGAGGGGGCGACAGAGGATGGGATGGTTGGATGGTATCACTGATGGGACAGACATGAGTTTGAGCAAACTCTGGGATCTGATGATGGACAGGGAAGCCTTAATCAGGGAACTGAGGTCTCACACGCTTTGCGGCAAAAAAGTAGAAGCAATATTGTAATGGAGTCAATAAAGACTTTTAGAAAATGGTCCACCAAAAAAAAATCTTAAAAAAAGGAATATATTTGAAGTTCTGATCAGGTATTTTAATAACTTTAGCTTGAACTAGTATGAAAGGAATAGATTTTAAAAATGTTTTTAAACTGCTACGTTTATACATAGCCAAGCAGTCCTTCCTTCTGCCAGAGATATCACCTAGACGTGGTGTCACCCTGAGAAGTCCAAGTGGGTTCAGTGCCATTTCTGTGGCAGCAAAGAACATCCCAGGACTCGATGGTTTTACATGAGGAAGACTAGATTGCTAATGATGAAAACCATCATGGTTCTATGGCAGACAATTAACTACCACATGCAGCAACTGCTGTAAATTGATTTTTTATTGCAACGTTTTAAAGGTGCATCAGTGAAGCCTCAAAGACTGCAGATATGACAGAAAGACTTGCAAGCGAATACCGGGCCTCTGACAGATGTCAAGTGACACCTACGGAAACATGAATCAAAGCTCTGTGAACGCTCAGCTGTCTTAGTCACAGAGATCGTTGCCGAGTGAGAGAGCTGACCAGTGCTATCTTCAGCCTTCCCATCACGGTTTCTCAAACAGCTCACTGAAATCTGGTAGAAATTTTATTTCAGTAACTCGTTATATTTGTTTCCTCTGAAACTTACCTCAAAGATTCCAAAGGTATGTTGTGGTTTTCATCATTACGCTTTAAAGGAAATAATTAGCATAGCTTCAAAAGAAATGGAATACAAATGTAAATTCTGACTCGTCAGTAATGCACAGTGTTAAAAGTGGCTTTGTTCTGTATGAACACCAAGATGCACAAATGATTTCTCATATCTGTATTTTTCCCACATAGAATGACATTTATAATTCTGTTTCTTAAAAAAAAAAAAAAATGTTACAAATGACCACCATTGCAATATACACTTAAACTCAACACAGAAATGTACCAGATCTTCATTTGCTAAATGACGGTTCCGTGTTGCTCTCCCGGATCGAAACCAGACAATCTGTGTTGTTATGTTCAGAGCCCAAGTCTCCGAATAGACTGAGAGAACAAGTCCACCACAGCAATGCAAAGGCAAGAAGGGAGTTTATTGCTAACTCGAGTTAGGGCACTCTGCCACATCCAACGCAGTGGAGTGAGGCAAGAGGGCCCCGAGCCCAGAATTACAGGAGTATTTATAGGTTTAAGACAAAGACAGATATTTGGCATGAGCTGATTGGTTATACAATGCGCATGCGCGGATTTAGGGCTGTGTGTCTCGTGCGGATTGGCTCCTATCATGAATAGGTGGAGGTATTTTCCTGATTGGGTCTCCATCACGTCATCCCGGAAGATCCCACAGAATGACTCAGGGATTTTTCTTTGGCCTAGTACGCCTCATATAAGCCTGTCATGGCGTCAGTGAGGCTGTGTGGTTTTAACATTCCCCCTGTTCTTTGATCATATAGAGGAATCTTCCTCTGTTCTCTGGGGCACTGTCTGGTATTGTTGCCTGAGTACAAACAGCTGGACTGTATTGATGCGTTCCTTTATGAAGGTTATAAAGCTTGTTAATAATACAGGGGCCAAAGGTAAGTATTAGTAGAAGCACCAGCAGGGGTCCCAGCAGCGTAGAAATTAAGTCGTTAGCCAGGGGGACCTCTGGAACCAGGACTCAAACCACCCTTGTTGAGCCTCTCGCTCTCTTTACGTTGGGCCAGTCCCTCTCTCACTTTGGCCATAGCCTCTCTGACTACTCCAGTGTGGTCAGCATGAAAACAGCATTCTTCTCCTAGGGTCGCGCAGAGCCCTCCTTGCTGCAAGAAAAGCAAGTCTAACCCTCTTCGATTTTGCAAGACCACTTCGGATAGGGAGGTCAACGATTTTTCTAAGTGACTAATTGATTCTTCTAGGCGGGTAATGTCTTCATCTGTGGCTGCCCGTAGCAAGTTAAATCCCTGACTGTGGAGGGACAAGGCCGCTATTCCTGTCCCGGCTCCGGCGATTCCAAGGCCAAACATAGTTGCTATAGTAATGCCAGTGATAGGTTCCCTTTAATTCTGCTCCGTATTTCGTGAGAGTTGAGAGTCAGCTTTTGGGCCAAGTAATCATATACTGTCCCTTCAGGGTGATACAGGATTTTGGCACTACTGCCACCAGAATGCAAAATTCTTCTTTGGGGTCGAATACTGAGCTATGTAGACAAGGAGTCAGCCCAGTACGTGAGCAAACCCACCATCCCCCATCTCTGGAATTAACCATTTGCCTATGGGCAAGTCTGTGGGCTCAATGGCACATGCACACAGTGGGGATTTCTCTGGCGATAACTTGCCCACACATAACCCCCTTTCCCCAGACTTCTCTCATCGTAAGACCCACTTTTCGTTCTCCCCAGAGGCACTGAGGAGGATCCGTGTTGTTGTCCAGATTATAAGAGGCGTTGAGGCCTATTGCCTCGTAATAAGGAGGATACAAGTTACAGCAGAGCCAGCAAGATCTAGTTGCCTCTGGGTTAGTCTGATTTAGAGTTGTATAGGCTGCTCTCACTAATTTCCATAGTGGGTCCGAGTTTCCAAGGTTACAAATGGGGCCTAGGGGGCCCAGAGGTCTAGGTGGAACTAGGGATGTGAGGGCCATGGTTGTTGGAGGGGGATTGCATCGACTCTCTCAACTGGGTTTGGACCTATACTGTATACCTGCATCGGTTCTAAAATTTGGCTTATAATTCCACTGTAAATGCTTGTAAGTTGGTCCCTTCTGGTTTGAATTCCCCAAGACAAGCCTGAAACCCATGCTCTCTCTTCTTTAGCTCTTTCTTGATTAAACCTCACCCTTATTTGTGCATAATTGCATGTTTCTTTGCATCCCCAGTCCCTGTAGGGAGGTATGGGTTTGGCAAAAGAAAAGTTAAGCAGGTCCTAATTCCCTACTTCCCAGCGTCTAGGCCCATCATTAGAAGTTACACAACCCCATGATTTACAATAATAGTCTTGTGCCCCCCACAAGTCTTCCAATTGTGTCTTTGGTGTCCCGGACATACCTAGAATCCTTGGTTTCGAAGAAAACCACTTGTCCAGGCTACATCTACTGCCGACTTAAGGTCAAAGTACAAGTCCGGCCACGAAGTGTTTGGAGGATGTCCTTCAGTGGTCGAGTTGAGCACCTCTCACATTATTCCATTCTGGAGTTTCCAGGTGATCCTAACCAGCTGGTGTGGGTTGGCGCTGGTGACTCCAGGGTTGAGAAGAGTGGTCATCAATAAGACGGTCAAGATGACTTGCCTGAATTTCGTCGGCGACTGAGCTTCAGCTTGAGGGGGTTTGATGGGTGCGGGGTTGCCTCCCATTCTTCTCGAGCTTCTTCTTCTTCTTCTGGGGTGGCCCGACGCACGTGGCTGCAATGCACCCAAGGTCCAATACCGTCGACCTTTAGGGCAGTGGGGGTGGTACGAAGGACAACATAAGGACCCTTCCATCTAGGTTCTAATGTCTTGGTCTGGTGCCACTTAACCCATACCCAATCTCCTGGGCCAGTATTATGAGGGGATGGTCCCCTTGTTTTGACCTTCATGTATCTCTCGGAGCAATTTCCAGACGTGAGTATGTACTTTGCCCAATGCCATCAGGGCCTCTTGGAACTGCCCTAAAGTAGGGGGAGGTTGTTTCTTTCTCTCGAAGATAGGACACACAGGAGGGGGTTTTGCACACATAACTTCAAAAGGGGTCAAGTTAAGCTTGTAGGGGGTGTTAAGCACATGGAAGAAGGCGAAGGGAAGGAGAGTCACCCAGTCCCCGCCAGTCTCTATTGCCAACTTTGCTAAGGTTTCTTTTAGGGTCCTATTCATCCTCTCAACCTGTCCTGAGCTCTGGGGACTGTACTCACAATGTAACTTCCATTTGGTCCCCAGGGCTAAGGCAAGTCCCTGAACAATCTGGCTCACAAAAGCAGGCCCATTATCAGAGCCAATGGTCACCAGCAGTCCAAACCTAGGTACTATGTCTTCTAGGATCTTCTTGGCCACTATCATAGCTGTTTCCCCTTAGTAGGGAAGGCCTCTACCCACCCTGGAGAAAGTATCCACCATGACTAGCAGATAATGGTATCCATACTTGCCTGGCCTTACCTCTGTAAAATCTATCTCCCAATGCTGCCCTGGTCTTTCTCCCCGGTACCTCGTTCCTGCATGTTGTCCTTTTCCTGGCCTCATCAGCTGGCATGCTTTGCAGGCATGGACTATGTCTCGTACAGTCACCTGTTGCCAAGGAAACCTCAGACATGCTGTCTGGAGAAGCATTAGAGTCTTTTTTTTTCCCTAGATGGGTGGTCAGGTGTAGATGCTCACACAGGTGCCGACCCAAGTTGGCAGGAAGCATCAAGTAGTCATCTGGGTCTTGGTACCATCCATCTTCGCCCTCTCGAAGGTTGGCATTCTCTTGAATCCAGGCAAGATCAGATGAGGAATACTCAGGGACCGGGGGTAAGGTCCCCATACCCAGGGGTGGTAATCCTACTGTCAGTATGGGGGCAGTATAGTCTTTATTAGCCGCTTCCCGAGCTGCCGTGTCGGCAGCCCGGTTGCCCCGTGCCCTGGGGTCCCCTCCTTTTGATGTCCAGGGACATGCACTATTGACACCGCTCGAGGCAGCTGGATGGCCTCTAAGAGTCTGCAGATCTCAGGCAGATTAACTTCTTTGCCTTCAGCTGTGAAAACCCCCGTTCTTTATATATTGGGTCCTGAATGTGCACAGTACCAAATGCATACAGGCTGTCAGTACAAATGGTAATTCTTTTTCCTTTGGCCCTCTCCAGGGTGTGTATTAAGGCAATCAATTCTGCCTTTTGTGCAGAGTTTTCTGGAGGAAGGGCTTCCGCCCATATTGTCTGCCCAGACTCATCAACTATTGTGGCCCCTGCCCTCTGTCCATCCTTAATAAAACTGCTTCCGTCTGTAAACCATATCAGTTCACTGTTATTTAAAGGCACATCTGTTAGGTCTTTTCATACCGCCATCGCCTCGGCCAATATCTCACCACAATCATGAAGGGGGCGATCTTCCTCCGGGTTGGGTAAAAGAGTTGCCGGGTTCAGGAAGCAGGGCGTCTGGAAGTGTGCACACATGTGTGCACACCACCGCTGGCTGACCTTTTACTGTCTCTATGGTCTTGCCTTCTCCAGAATGTCATAGAAGTTGGAACCATACTGGCTTTTCAGATAGGCTGTTTTTTACCTAGAAGTACACATGTCAGCTTTCTCCGTGTCTTTCCGGCTTTGCAGCTCATGTGCTTACACTGCGGAACAACTACTGCACTGTGTGAACGGACCGCAGTGTATTTATCCATCCGCCACCAGAAGAGCTAACTCGGCCGCCACGGATTTTTGGCAGTTATGAGTGAATGGGCCTTTTATACAGTGCTGCCACGAAGACAACATCCTAGAACTAGTTTGGAGGAAAGCTGGCCATGTCTAGTGACCATGAAGACGTGCACACCTTGAGCTCAGAACTTGCATTCCTGGGGACACGTCGCAGAGAAACTCATGCAAGGAAACATACAGAAAAATGTTAGGAAAATCAACAAACTATAACTGTGCCAGCGAGAGAACTGGAATGGCAGACAATTCTCTATGTTGTTGATTTGGTATTTGGTGGCTAAATCCTGTCTCACTCTTTCGTGGTCTGTAGCCCACTAGGCTTCTCTATTCGTGGGATTTTCCCTAGCAAGACTGGATTGCCATGCCCTCCTCCAGGGGATCTTTCCAACCCAGGGATCAAACCGACGTCTACTGTGTCTCCTGTGCTGCAGGTGGATTCTTCACCCTTTGAACCATGAGGGAAGCTTTTATACTTAACAGTTGCTATTGAGTCGCTCAGTCTTGTCCAACTCTTTGTGACCCTATGGACTGTACCACGCAAGCTTTCCCTGTCCTTCACCATCACCCTAACGGTATTGTGCTATATACCTGAAAGTTGCCAAGGGAGTAAATCTTAAAAAGAAATCACCAAAAAGAAATGGTAAGTTATGTGATGTGATGGAGGCAGTCAGCTAAACCCACAGTGACAATCACCTCGCAGTATACACGTGTGTCAAATCCATGTAAGTTTCTACACCTTAAATTTACTCAGTGTTCTATGTCAACTATATCTCAATACAGCTGGAAAAAAAATAATAATGTATGCTTGTTAGAGGTGGGCCTTTTTGTATCACAGTGAGTCCCTGCTCCGGGAGATGAGCTTGTGTGGACGCATTTGGATTGATTGGACAACTGTCACAATAGACCGGGGCCTCAGCTTCGCTCCTGTGACCCTACAGCACAAAAACGTAACACATCTGTAGAAAGAACACATCCTCTGGCCTGGATGCTTCCTCTTGTCATTTTTAACGCCTCTTGAACAACACCACATTCAAACAGTCGTAACTAAGCCACACTTGTCGTTCCCTCTGAACTTCCGTGTCAGCACCAACTGTAACTTCATTCCCTGCCTTCAGCCACAATCTGCAAAGCAATAAATAGAAACAAGTGTCTTTTTTTTTTAGGGTGTTTTTATTGCAGCATATTTTTCCCACCTCCTGCCATCTTATTATGTGATCCCACCAAATGCTGGAGAGGCATGAAAAAGATGTTCCAAACAGGAGACAGCAGAAAGGGAATTTCCCTTCCAGCCAGCACCACGAGGAAGCTTTCAGAGCCACACTCTGCCTGTCACTCGCAAGGCTTGGAGCCCTGAACCTACAGGAGAGTGACGGGCTCGAGAACAAAATAGATGTCTCAGTTTGCCTCTGTGGAGTAATGCAGAATAATAATAATAATAATAAATGCCTTGGGAGCTCAGTAAAAACAGGAAAGCAGAGGTCAAACTCTCTAATGACAAATGATTTGAGATAGTACCCAGACGTCTTTGCAAAAATGGGGGAAAGATTTGCAAAAATAGGGGGAAAGATGTGCAAAAATGTTATTTGGAATTAAGGATACATTTTTTGCAAATACATTTTTCCCCTTGGATGGTATGGCTGTATTTCAGTGATGTGTTCAATGTAACAGATTGAACTATGCATTTTCTATACCAATGTACACAAAAAGCCTCACTTTATAACTTCTGAAAAAGAACATAAAGAAAAATGAGGAGCAGGAGATAGGACTTTTAAAGTCCTGGTCGGTTCATTTACATGTACTTAAAGACAGCTATCAGATTATCTGTAGGCTCAGGGAACTCTGTCTGTTATTGGAAATATAAACAGAAATAATTAACAATGTATGTCTCAGGCTTCCAATTCAAGAAAGGACACTTGGCACATATTTTATATGATCTCTCTCTTACAAGTGTTTTACAAATAATTTTATTTATTCTTGCACTGCTGGTGGAAATATAAACTGATATAGCCACTATGGAAAACGGTATGGAGATTCCTTAAAAGCTAAGAATCAAACCACCGTATGACCCACTAATCCCACTCCTAGGTGTATATCTTGAAGAAACCAAAATTGAAAAAGACAGGTGTACCCTAGTGTTCACTGAAGCACTATTTCCAATAGCCAGAACATGGAAGCAACCTAGATGTCCTTCGGCAGACAAATGGATAAAGAAGCTGTGGTACGTACATACAGTGGAATATTACTCAGTCATGAAAAAGGAATGAACCTGAATCTGTTCCAGTGAGGTGGACGAACCTAGAGCCTATTATACAGAGTGAAGTAAGTCAGCAAGAGAAATGCAAATATCGTGTACTGATACACACACACACATATATATATATATGGAATCTAAAGAGATGGCACTGGTGAATTCGTTTTCAGGGCAGACATAGAGAACAGACCTATGGATGTGGGGGAAGGAGAGGTGGGAGGGGGGAGATATATGGAGAGAGTAACATGGAAACTTACATTACCATATGTCAAATGGAGAGCCAATGGCAGCTTGCTGTATGACTCAGGGAATTCAGACACGGGCTCTGGGACAGGCTGAAGGGTGGGATGGGGCAAGGAGTTGGGAGGGAGGTTTGGAAAGGAGGGGACATAGGTATACCTATGGCTGATTCTTGTTGATGGATGACAGAAACCCACAAAATTTTGTAAAGCAATTATGTTTCAATTAAAAATATTTTTAAATATAAATAATCGTATTTATTAATTTACTTTTGGCTGGGCTGGGTCTTTGCTGCCACACCAGCTCTTCTCTAGTTGCAGAGAGTGACAGCTGCTATCTAGTTGCTGTGTGGAGCCTTCTCACTCCGGCAGCTTCTCTTGCTGTAGCGCACCGGGCCTAGGGCACACGCGCTCAGGAGTATCGCTTCCCAGGCTCCAGAGCATAGACTCAAACGCTGGGCTTAGGAGCCCAACCTGCATGTGGGAATCTTCCCAGACCCGGGATCAAACCCATGTCTCCTGCACTGGCTTGAGCTATCAGGGGAGCCCGTAACTTTTAGACTAACGCTACATAGGTGATTAAAATAATACATCCACAACAACAATCATTTTGCAGTATGAAGTCACTAACGGATGTACGATTTCTGCAAGATTCTAGATCGGCGTTTTGAGCCACAGCACTGTTGACATCTGGGGCTGGATTGTCTACGGGGTGCGGGCTGCCCTGGGCCATTGTTGGAGGTTTACAGGCATCCCTGACCTCCACCCACTAGATGCCAGGAGTGTCTTCCCCAATTCAAACAATCCAGGCATCTCTGCAGACATTGTCAAGTGTCCCCAGGGTGGTGCCCTGATTAAGAACCACTGATCTAAAGACAGCGCGCACGGAGGAATATTGAGTCACACAGCAGAGGAGAGTGACAGCCACAAGATTTATAGAGGGGACGAGAACCCGGGAGACAGGCAGCTCTACAGCACGACGCCGAAGAGAATCCTGGCAAGGATGCTGCAGAGGAGCTCCAGGGAGGGAAACGCGCAAGCCCTGGCACTGAGTGAAGGTCTGCAGGCACAGAAGCAGAATAAACACACACACAGATGCAGAGGCACACACACTCTCTCACATGCACACACATGCTCCCTCACACACACCCTCACAAACGCATGCCCACATACACTTAGGCGTGCGCACACACATACACATATACACTCGAGGCAGGCAAGCACAAAGCCAAACAGGAGATGCTAGTGGTTAAAAAAAGTTAAAAAAGCAAACCTGGTTGAAAATGCAGGAGACTTAAAGAGATGCAGATTCCATCGCTGGGTCAGGAAGATCTCGCTGGAGGAAGACATGGCAACCTACTCCAGGATTCTTGCATGGAGTCTCCCGTGGACAGAGGAGCCTGGCAGGCCGCTGTCCACGGGGTCTCAAAGAGCCAGGCAAGAGACTGAGCAACTAACATGAAGCTCAAAAGGGGGGTCCTGAATGCTTGGGAGAACAGTCGCTGGACAGGATGTGGTCAGAGAAGGCAAGTGACAGACGGGCATGGGAGGGCAAGGTGGGTAAAGACAGCAGGACAGTAAGAGGGGGCCCCTGCCCCTCGGCTCCCTGGCAGGGGCTGAGCCTGGTCCATGCAAGCTGCGGTGGGTAGAAGGCCTTCACTTGGGTGAGAGATGGCACTTTTGCTACTAGATTACAACCCCTGAATTGATGCCTGCTCAGTGCCAGAGATAGGCGGTCACCGGGGGCTGGAAAGTTCAAAGCAGGGGCCACAGGGAAATAAGGTTGGAATCTAATGGCCCCCTTGCTGAGACCGACGCGTGCACCAAGGTGACTACACTTAAAAACCCTGAAATCTGTTCTCCTCATTCACCTTTGCACACCCTTCTGGGCCCTCCTCTTCACTGCAAAGCTCTGCCATTCAAATCCCAGCATCTTCAGGGAACTTGTGATAAACGCAGATTTCCTGACCCCAGCCCAGAACGACTACGTAAGAAACTGAAAAAAGGGTTAAGTGTCAGTGGCTCAGTTGTGTCCAACTCTTTGTGACCCTGTGGACTGTATGTAGCCCACCAGGCTCCTCTGTCCATAGAACTTTCTAGGCAAGAATACTGGAGCAGGTGGCCACTCCCTTCTCCAGGGGATCTTCCCGACCCCAGGGGTTGAACCCACATTCCCTATTCCGGCAGGCAAATTGTTCACCACTGAGCCACCATGGAAGACCCGGGACACTGGCCTAGGTGCCTTGAAACAGGTTGGTCACTCAGCAGCAGGCAAATGGAAGTCAGATCGCCTTCTCCAAGGATGAGAGGTAAGAAACTCTGAGTTCGGTTCCAGGTAATTGAAATTCCAAAGTGAATTCTTCTCTTTGACATAATTATGACACAGGACAAAGTGAGGAGCAGCTGGCAGCTCCTGAATATTGACATTTGAGTGTGCGAAATAATGGAATTTTATGTTTCAGAAACCTATAAACAGCAGAGATACAGCATCTGTCCCTCTCTCTCACAGACACACCATGTCTCTTTAATTTATATTCCATGTGGTGGTCGGGGGGCGGTGGTTTAGTTGCTTAATGAGTCATGTTTGACTCTTGAGACTCCATGGACTGTAGCCTGCCAGGCTCCTCTGTCCATGGGATTCTCCAGGCAAGGATACAGGCGAGGGTTGCCTTCCCTTCTCCAGGGGATATTCGGACATCATACAGCAATTGGAATAGGGCCTGCCAGAAGGAATCCTCAATAAAGGTGAGCTCTCGAAAGTGCTGCATCTTTGGCGACACATTACACAGTTCCAGTCACTGCAGAACTAACACAATGAGCCGGTGAATCTGCTGGAAAGAGGGCTGAGGAGCAGTGCATATGACTATCAGAATGGGATTGAGCCACACAGCAAGTACCCAGTGGAGAGTGTCTATATGCTCTTCATCCAGAGTGAGGACTCCAAACTCCTGTTACAGACACATTGTCACCACTAAGTAGAAAAAGAGTCAGGAGTGGGCCTATGACTGGCAGCAACACAGACGGACCTGGAGAGTGTCGTCCTGAGCGAGGTACACTGAGGAGTGGCATCTAAAAAGAAATGATGTATGGCAAAACCAATACAATGTTGTAAAGTAAAAAAAAAAATTTTTTTCAATAAAAATAAATGATAGAAATGATCTTAGCAAACAGAAACAGACTCACAGACTTAGAGAACTAATTTACAGCTGTTGTAGGGAAGGACGGGAGGAAGGGAAAGTTAGGGAGTCTGGGATGGACACGGACACTCTGCTGTATTTCACATGGAGAACCAGCAAGGACCTGCTGTCCAGCACAGGGAACTCTGCTCAGTACTCTTTAATAACCTTATGGTTCCCAGGGGGAAGGATGGGGGAAGGGATAGTTAGGGAGTCTGGGATGGACATGGACACACTGCTGTATTTCACCTGGGGAACCAGCAAGGACCTGCTGGACAGCACAGGGAACTCTGCTCAGTGTCATGTGGCAGCCTGGATGGGAGGGGAGTTTGGGGGAGAATGGAGACACGTATACGTACGACGGAGTCCCTTTGCCGTCCACCTGAAACTACCACAACATTGTTCATCGGCTACAGCCTGATACAAAATAAAAAGTTTTTTAAAAAGTGGGTCTATGAACAAGAAGGGATGAGGGTATGCTATGGACTCTGTGGGCTTCCCTGATAGCTCATTTGGTAAGGAATCCAGCTGAAATGCAAAAGAGATCCTGGTTCAGTTCCTGGGTTGGGAAGATCAGCTAGAGAAGGGAGAGACTACCCACTCCAGTATTCCTGGGCTTCCCTGGTGGCTCAGCTGGTAAAGAATCTGCCTGCAATGTGCAAGACGTGGGTTCGATCCCTGGGTTGAGAAGATCCCCTGGAGAAGGGAACAACTACCCACTCCAGTATTCTGGCCTGGAGACTCCCATGGACTGTATAGTCCACGGGATTGCAAAGAGTCAGACACAACTGAGGGACTTTCACTTTCACTCAGCATGGACTACGTTGTTTCATTATAAACCTTGCATTACTCTTTGAGATTTTGACCATATCCTAAAACTTCTACTTGTTAATATCGCATTTACAGATCAACTGGATCTTAGTATTGGGAGATACCTTAAAGGTTTCAGTCCAGCATCCCAATCAAAACAGGAATCTATGAAGTAAGTCAGAAAGGGAAAAGCACATATCATATATTATTGCATGTGTGTGGAATCTAGAAAGATGGTCCTATTGAACCTATCTGTAGGGCAGCAGTGGAGATGCAGACGTAGAGAACAGACTGTGGACACATGGTGGGAAGGAGAGGATGGCATGAATTTGAGAGTAGTATTGAAACATACACATTGAAAGTGAAAGTGAAGTCGCTCAGTTGGGTCCAACTCTTTGCGACTCCACGGACTGTAGTCTACCAGGCTCCTCCGTCAGTAGGATTCTCCAGGCAAGAGTACTGGAGTGGGTTGCCATTTCCTTCTCCAGGGGATCTTCCCAACCCAGGGACTGAACACAGGTCTTCCACACTGCAGGCTTTACCCTCTGAACCAGCAGGGAAGCTCCAATATGTATGTTACCAAGTGTAAAATTAGGCAGCCAGTGGGAATTTGCTGCATGACTCAGGGAACTCAAATAGGGCTCTGTAACAACGTAGAGAGCTGGGACGGGGAGGGAGGTGGGAGGTAGGTTCCAGATGAAGAAGACATATGTACACCTATGGCTGATTCATGATGATGTATGGCAGAAACCAACACAGTATTATAAAGCAATTATCCTCCAATTGAAAATAAATTTAAATTAAAAAACTGACATCTATAGAGACTATCATACAGAATGAAGTCAGCCAGAGAGAGAAAAACCAAGTCTTGTGTAGTCACACTTCTATGTGGAGTCTAGAAAAATCGTACAGATTAATCTATTTTGCAAAGCAGAAGTAGAGACACAGACGTAGTGAGAACAAATGAATGGATCAAAAGAAAGGTCAGGGAGGTGGCATAACCCAGGAGAGGTGGGACTGACATATATTCACTGCTGCTGCTGCTGCTGCTAAGTCGCTTCAGTCGTGTCAGACTCTGTGCAACCCCATAGACAGCAGCCCACCAGGCTCCCTCATCCCTGGAATTATCCAGGCAAGAACACTGGAGTAGGTTGCCATTTCCTTCTCCAGTGCATGAAAGTGGAAAGTGAAAATTGAAAGTGAAGTCACTCAGTCGTGTCCGACTTGTAGCAATATTGAACTAACAAGAACCCATTGTGTAGCACAGAGGGAAAAAAAGATACAGTCTGTTCGTAGGAGATATTGTTAACCTTAAAAATGCATTGCAGTGTACAGTCATTCATTCAGTTCAGTCGCTCAGTCATGTCTGACTCTTTGCAACTCCCGTGGACGGCAGCATGCCAGGCCTCCCTGTCCATCACCAACTCCTGGAGTTCACCCAAACTCATGTCCATTGAGTCGGTGATGCCATCCAATCATCTCACCCTCTGTCATCCCTTCTCCTGCCGCCTTCAATCTTTCCCAGCATAAGGGTCTTTTCCAATGAGTCAGCTCTTCACATCAGGCAACCAAAGGATTGGGGTTTCAGCTTCAACATCAGTTGAAGCAGTATCCAGTAGGTGCAGAGAAATACTGTTTGATTGCACTTAGACAAGGTACCTAGATAAATTCATAGTCTGAAAGTACACCGGTAGATGCTGGGGACGAAAGGATGAGGGCGTAGGGAGGGGGAATGGGTAGTTAGTGTTTAAAGTGGAGAGAGCTTCAGTTTAGGAAGATGAATCACGGTGAGAATTGCATAATAATGTCAATGTACTGACTCTCAAGAGTCTTCTCCAACACCACAGTTCAAAAGCATCAATTCTTCGGCACTCAGCATTCTTCACAGTCCAACTCTCACATCCATACATGACCACAGGAAAAACCATAGCCTTGACTAGACGGACCTTTGTTGGCAAAGCAATGTCTCTGCTTTTGAATATGCTATCTAGGTTTGTCATAACTTTTCTTCCAAGGAGTAAGCGTCTTTTAATTTCATGGCTACAGTCACAATCTGCAGTGATTTTGGAGCCCCCAAAATAAAGACTGACACTGTTTCCCCATCTATTTCCCATGAAGTGATAAATTATGTTAGGTACTCACTAATGGGTTTGGTTACAACACTAATACCCTATAGCTTATATCATCATTAAAAAAAAAAAGTATTTATATTGGCTGCACCATTCAGCATGTGCTACCTTAGTTCCCATATCAGGAATCTAACCTGTGTCCCCTGCAGTGGAAGTATAGAGTCTTAACCACTGGACCATCCAGAAAGTCCTACTTTTAATAAAGTTTCTTTAGCTTTATTCAGGAAAATATGTTTGAAAATGAAGAATAAGCAACCATTCACATGTATTTAGGGGTAGGGTGTCTGGGTGGGATATTAAGCTGACAGAGGAAGTCTGGCATGCCTAAATGTTTTATTCTTACCATTGTAAGAATAGTCGTTATATTATTTCATATATAAAAACATCCAGAAGCTGTGCCTTATGGTATTAGTGTACTTATTTCTCATAAAAATGTAGAATGATAAATCAGGTATTAATAAGGAGGTTTTATAGAGAATGTGTAAAGATTTTTTTTTTGCTACTTAATTCATTCAGATGTTCCTGATCATGAAATAATTTATCCAGTGTCACACAGTAACTGACAAATCTACAAGATGATCAGCAGTGCATTTCTTATCAAGTCATCAGATTTTTCTCTGGCTTAGTTTTGCCTTTCCCTCAAGTATTTATAAGGTCAAGATGAGGATCTTATCAAGAGGGCCTTGTCAGTCCACTCATCTTGACTTCAGACAGGTTTTTTCCTTGATCTAGAATTAACACATTACAACAGCCACAGTTTTGCTTGAAAAGGCAAGAGGGCTCTATGGTCACTCAGGCTACTCCCTGTGGTGCCCTCAGTCACCAAGTGAGAGGTCTGATTGCCCTGAGCCTGCCCTGGTGCATGGAAGTCCAGGCCCCGTGGGGGAGGTATCATGGAAGTGCTCCATAAAATCCTGCTTCAGCTGCAGACATGGGAGTGCAGTTACCTCCAGAGGAGTCTAGCTTCTACTTGTCCTGATCCCTCAACCCAGAGCCTTCCCTACTGAGGGCTTAGCATCACAGAGCAGAAAAGAGCCTTTCCCACTGTGCCCTCTATAAACTCCTTGACTTGTGACCATGAACAAATAAAGTGGGTATTCAGTGCCACAATTTTGGAGGTCAGTTCATTAAAAGTTACTTTCAGAGCAAGAAAAATAACACAAATGTGCAGGTTCAGGAGGTGCCATAGGACGCACACGACAATCTGTTTCCTTCCTCTCCTGGGTTTGTATCTGGAAGCCACAACTGTTACATGTCTGTATTTCTTCCAGGTTCAGTAACTGAGCAGTTATATAGCACTGACACTCTGACAAGCATTTTCTCAAGGCTTTTCCAATGTTTGTTCATGTTTTCTTCATTTACCACAGATACTCAAGTGGCAGGATAAAGGGAAATCCTCTGTTCCCATCATTTTCCAAGAATGGAAATCTATTTTATTTCATTCCTCAAGTTTCCTATCTACACACACACTTTTCTTTTCTTTTTTAAAATAATTTTTAGTGGAGTATAGCTGTTTTACAATGTTGTGTTAGTTTCTGCTGTACAGCAAGTGAATCAGCTATGCCTAGACATATATCCCTTACTTTTTAGATTTCCTTATTTAGGTCACCAGAGAACATGAGTAGAGTTCTCTGTGCTATACAGTGACCACAACAAA
The DNA here is from genome assembly GCA_917880005.1 of Nanger dama. NCBI lineage: Eukaryota > Metazoa > Chordata > Mammalia > Artiodactyla > Bovidae > Nanger > Nanger dama. The sequence goes on along the minus strand of CAKJTW010000097.1, from coordinate 20,144 downwards.
CTCTGGAAAATTCTTAAAGTGATGGGAATACCAGACCACCTGACCCGCCTCTTGAGAAATCTGTACGCAGGTCAGGAAGCAGCAGCAAGAACTGGACATAGAACAACAGACTGGTTCCAAATAGGGAAAGGAGGATGTCAAGTCTGTATATTGTCACCCTGCTTATTTAACTTATATGCAGAGTATATCATGAGAAACGCTGGGCTGGATGAAGCACAAGCTGGAATCAAGATCACTGGGAGAAATATCAGTTATCTCAGATATGCAGATGACAGTTATCTCAGATGCAGAAAGTAAAGATGAATGAAAGTGCCTCTTGATGAAAGTGAAAAAGAGAGAGTGAAAAAGTTGGCTTAAAAACTCAACATTCAGAAAACTAAGATCATGGCATCTGGTCCCATCACTTCGTAGCAAATAGATGGGGAAACAGTGCAAACAGTGACAGACTTTATTTTCTTGGGCTCCAAAATCACAGCAGATGGTGACTACAGTCACGAAATTAAAAGATGCTTGCTCCTTGGAAGAAAAGTTATGACTAACCTAGACAACATATTAAAAAGCAGAGACATTACTTTGCCAACCAAGATCCATCTAGTCAAGGCTATGGTTTTTCCAGTAGTCATGTATGGACATGAGAGCTTATAAAGAAAACTGAGCTCTGAAAAATGGATGCTTTTGAGCTGTGGTGTTGGAGAAGACTCCTAAGAGTCCCTTGGACTACAAGGAGATCCAATCAGTCCATTCAGGAAATCAGTCCTGAATATTGATTGGAAGGACTGATGCTAAAGCTGAAACTCCAACTGGCCACTTATTGTGAAGAACTGACTCATTTGAAAAGACCCTGATGCTGGGAAAGATTGAAGGTGGGAGGAGAAGGGGATGATAGAGGATGAGATAGTTGGATGGCATCACCGACTCAATGGACATGAGTTTGAGTAAACTTCGGGAGTTGGTGATGGACAGGGAGGCCTGTTGTGTTGCAGTCCATAGGGTTGCAAAGAGTCGGACACGGCAACTGAACTTAACTGAACTGAGGTTCTCATTAGTTACCTATTTTATACATGGTAACAGCACATATATTCGGAGAAGGTAATGGCAACCCACTCCAGTACTCTTGCCTGGAAAATCCCATGGACGGGAGGAGCCTGGTTGGCTGCAGTCCATGGGGTCACTAAGAGTTAGGCATGACTGAGCACTTTCACTTTTCACTTTCATGCATTGGAGAAGGAAATGGCAATCCACTCCAGGGTTCTTGCCTGAAGAATCCCAAGGATAGGGGAGCCTAGTGGGCTGCCTGTCGTCTATGGGGTCACACAGAGTTGGACACGACTGAAGCGACTTAGCAGCAGCAGCAGCACACATATTATTTTCTACCAAGCTGGGAAGCAATAAAATTCTTAATTTAGAGATGTATTATTTTACCTCTTCTTTTGCATCCTTGTTCAATCACTCTGAGAAACAGCAATTGGGATAGGGCAATCCGGAAGAAAATATGACACCATCTATAGTCTTGTTATACCTCATCAATGATCCATTCGCTTTCTTGCAGATTTTTGTGGTGCGTCAGCAATGACAGAGATTTGTACTACAGCATTCCAAAACTTGAACACTACCTGCTTTGTTTTAAACATGGCAATTCTCTCATCTTCTAGAATTTTCACTTGTACTGAGGCTGGAGGTGGGGGTGGGGTAGCTGCTACTTACCTTTTCATAGCTAGATTTCATGACCTAACACAGGAATGGTGTGATTAGGTGTTAAATTTTGAGCCAGAACATATATTTAATCCTACAGTTTGGGGTTATCTAAAATTCTTTGTATAGGAAAGATTTAATTATATATTTTTACTCAACCCACTGGTGAAAATACACTATTATTTTAGCTCATTGACTACACACTCTTGGGCATACACAGTGACAGGGACTTTTTTTAATGAATACACAGAGACTGGAGACATAATCAAGTCTATAAAATTAGTTGCATTCAGAGAAAAAGAAAGTGATAACAGATATGACAAGGATTAATATAATTTGACAGGTATATGCTCAGAGAGAGAATGTGACATTTTACAGTTGAATTCCTATTATTGCTGCTTTTCATCTGGAATAAAATTTTAGTTGTTTGATAAACAAATGTCTGCTGCTGCTAAGTCACTTCAGTCTTGTCCGACTCTGTGCGACCCCATAGATGGCGGCCCACCAGGCTCCCCCGTCCCTGGGATTCTCCAGGCAAGAACACTGGAGTGGGTTCTCCAATACATCAAAGTGAAAAGTGAAAGTGAAGTCGCTCAGTCATGCCGGACTCTTCATGACCCCATGGACTGCAGCCTACCAGGCTCCTACATCCATGGGATTTTCCAGGCAAGAGTACTGGAGTTGGGTGTCATTGCCTTCTCCGAAACAAAGGTCTACTGACTCAGAAATAGTAAAAATGGTATTTCCACCAAGAATGAAACTTCTTTTTATTCTCAACATATTCGGTTTTTTCTTCACTCTGAAAATTTCAATAGCAACTCTATTTGGGGAGGTCTTTTTTTCTCATATAACTTGTTTTCTTAACCAGAGAGTAATAATGTGTGGTCCTGGGATTCAATTTTTGACGTAAAATGTTGACTCTGAAATGCCACACTTGTCCATGAAAACACACAACAGTCTGCACAGAGCAGGCCTGCCTTCACTCTGAAAGTTCTATAATGACTGGTTTCCACGGTAATGTGATGATGCACATCCTACCTTCCATCCCAACTGTCACTCTGTGAGCTGAGAGATTCACAGTTGGTGACAGATGAGAAGCTGTCACCCTCATACCTCGAGTGTTTGAGAATGGGAAATCTGAATTGTTATTTTGGAGGTACGTTTATATTGATACTGTAAAGGCAGGTTATTTCTTCAAATGGATGATTAACTTTGAGTGAAAATATATTTTTCTCACCTTTTTTCCCATTTCTGCCACTGTAATTTTTCTATAGACTTATAAGTCTATTATACAGCTTTGTTGTATTACGTAAGGTATTTTTACAATTCTGCTGTCAAGCTGGCTGCCTCAAATATTTTCCTAAATTTAGAAAACTATGCTATTCCTAATGCCTATTTTGTACACACTCTTGTAGAGCACAGACACAAGAAACATCACACAGCTCTCATTGAAGCAGGGGAGTCTTGATGCTACCACTGCAATAGACAGAAAAGGGGAATTACAGCTCAACTCTTCTGAATGTAGATGTCAGAATCTGAAACCAAATATTAGCAGGGAAAATGTAAAAAGGAAAGCAACTGGACTTTCCAGGCAGGATTTCCATGGGTTGATAAGGACAAGATCACAGGCTGCTTGGGTGTTACCTGGGAGTGTGGCAAGAAGGGACAGTGCCATTAAATTTAGGAATGAACATTTGGCAGCTGGTTCAGGGAAGGAGTGTCTGCAGTACTCAAAGATGAGTCCTGGGAAGAGGTGTTCAGGCTGAGGATAGGGAAGGGACGCTCAAGGGAATATAGGACTGTGTCCCTGTTACTACAGGGTCTATAGAAGGATGCGGAGTTTATAGAAACCGGATTTTGGTGAAGACAGACTTGAGCCTCTGCCCATTCTCAGACAGGCCTTGGTCCAGGCTACTCAAACATATACCTAGATCTAAAGTCAATGAGACATTCAGCATCACAGACTAGATTTCCTAAACGACCAAAAGCAAATCTGGAAGTCTACAGTGTTACCCGGAATGCTATCGCCATGGTAATAAACAAACAAGGGCAAGATTCTGGCCAAGAGAATTAATGTGTGATTGAGCATATTAAGCACTCTAAAATCCTAGGCTGCTTCCTGAAACATGTGGAGGAAGATGATAATGAAGAGGAAGCCATGGGACGTCCCTGGGGATCCGGGGCTAAGACTCCACACTCCCTAGGCAGGGAGCCCAGGTTCAGTACCTGCTTAGGGAACTAGATCCTGCATGTTGCAATTAAGACCTGGCTCAATCAAATAATTAAATATTTAAAATGAAAAAAAGAAGGAAGGCAAAGAGAAAGATTGTTGGGTTCAGCTGAAGCGCCAGTCTGCTCCACTCAGAGACACACACTTCATGAGAACCAACGGAAAGGAGCCTGAATTGTTCAAATCCATTCCTTGTGAATTCATGGCACAACCGGTGTGGGAAAAACAAAAGACCTGGATGGTAAAAAAACACATATAAAAACAAAGAAACATGTACTTCTGCTCACCACTACTACAGGAAGAGAAATAAGACATCCACTTCCTTTCTACCTTCTGAATCTCATGCAAGCTTATCTCGTTGATAGAACTTAAACAACCCATCCAGAAATCTGGAGGACAGGACATGGAGATATGTAATTCCCAGGCTTACAGTCCTCCAACCAGAAAGGAGAGCAGAGAAGGAATTTGGAACTGATGTCGTTGCCAATGTTTTTCAACCCAATGGCTTATATTTCAACTTTTGAACAATGGCAAAATTGACAATAGCATGCGTTGATCTAAGATAATACAACCCATTCCTCATTTAAGTGAAAATGTCCTGAAACTCTCTCAAAGTAGAGATCCACAATTGAATCAACCACTGTATCCATCTCTGGGGAATGGTTATGTCTTGTTTTTCCTAATGAAGATACACTGTTCTATGATAATTAGAGATACAATTATAAGGCAGAGGTGCACCAATGCATCTTACATGTAACATTTAGGAAGAAAGAAAACAATGGCTAATATATGCTAATTAAAATGAGGAATTTGCTGTTGCTGCTGCTGCTGCTGCTAAGTCACTTCAGTCATGTCCAACTCTTAGTGATCCAGACTCTTAGTCCTGTCCGACTCTTAGTGACCCTGTGGACTGCAGCCCACTGGGCTCCCTCCATCCATGGGATTTTCCAGGCAAGAGTACTGGAGTGGGGTGCCATTGCCTTCTCCAAAGAATTTGCTAGCTATTTCTAAATGCTTAAAACTAGTAATGAGATGCTGGTGCTTTTAATTTCACTTTTCCACTACATAGTCTGTCTCTTTCTTGCCCTCAAATCATTTTTGTTGTTTATGATTATTTACTTGGTGAAAATTTCTCAATAGCCCTACATGCACTAAATTCAGGAGTCTTCATTAATTAGACAGGAAGTACAATGAAGTACCCATTGGAAATCTTCTGGATTCCAGACACACATCCCTTCATAACCATTAGGTAGCAGGATCAGTCACTCCAACCACCATAACAACCCACACAATTGCCTGCTGTTCAGAGCCATGAAGCACAAACTATCTAGCACGCAGTCTCAATGCTCAAATCAGTCCAAATCCTCCCGTATGTATTCAGTTGAAATTTAAAGGCGATACTTCTTCCTAATTAATGCTCTAAGTTTCACTAAGACTTAGCTATGCTATTAATTCATTCACCTCTTAATTCTGGAGCCAAAAGTATTAGATGGGCTATAAAAATAGCTGTGTTCTGCTACTATAAACATAGAAAAGATCAGGACTTCCTTCGTGGTCTGGTGGCTAAGACTCCACACTCTCAAAGGAGGAGGCCTGAGTTCAATCCCTGATCAGAGAGCTAGATTATGCTACATGCCACAACTAAAGATCCCACGTGCTGTGACTAAGATCCAAGATCCTGTGCCCACAACTAAGACCTGACCCAGCCAAATAAACAAGCACATGTTTTAAAAAATAAGTAAAAGATCACTGAAGGGTGATTGAAATGCTCTTTTATCACATTTTGACTGAGAATTTAAATTCCCAAACTAGTAATATCCCACTTACAGGCTACTCCATGTTGACAAAGTCAACCAGTCCACCATCAAGTCTTGTAGTGATTAATCTTTCCTACTGTTTCTTTTATAACATCTAGTTTACCTCCCTAACTAAGCAATGCCTTCAAAGAGCACATTATTCAGGCACACCTAATAATTTAAGGAGTTATTTGCTATTTCATACTGTGGAAAACTGGTATATATTTTCCACTTAGGACCTTCCAAAACAATCTGCAGAAGTAAAACAGCTTCCAGCTGCCATTTTTGATGATCTAGTTCTTGGAAATATTTTCGGTTTTCTATTCTATTCAAGTCATGTAAAGAAACCAAAACCTCTAAGTATTTCAAGCAAGCAAACGTTAACATAGAGAATTGGTACTTACAAAACCATTAGAAGTATTAGATGAATGAAATCTTCAGATTGATTTTTGGGTTTTTTAATTGTGATCGAAATAATCAGAAATTTACTGTTAGGACAAATGTTATAAAATGACTGGAAATCTTCATTGATTACTGAGACTTCCATGAATATTTGTGGAGTCAAGGGAGAATAGGGACTTCCCAGGTGACACACTAGTAAAGAGCCCATTTCCAATGCAGGAGATGCAGGAGAAATGGGTTCGATCCCTGGGTCGGGAAGATCCTCTGGGGAAGAAAATGGGAACCCACTCCAGTATTCTTGCCTGGAAAATTCCAGAGACAGAGGAACCTGGTGGGCTACAGTCCGTGGAGTAGAAAAGAGTCAGACACAACTGAGGACAGTACATACAAGGGAGAATAGCTTGCAGGACCTGTAATGTGTGATTAGAGGACACAGAAGGGAAGGAAATAAATTCCACTGAAATAAAAGGAAAAAGAAAAGACCTCAACATAGATGTCCACCTCAGAGTTTTGATGTAAAGAACATGGAAAATATGATAAAGATTGTTGGATTTTGATTCACATTTTTATGGATACTCTCTAAATGATACAATATGAAAAATAGTTAACCTTGAGAAATTTACAGCAAACATTATCTCTCTTCTCCCACAACTTACAGTCTAGGGAGAAATACAGATGAGTAAGCAGAGTATCTAGGGACACTTTTCTAGATTCATGAATTGATCCTTCTCACCCCTGGCTCTGGAAGAGCCAAGAAGGCAGGGGCAAAGGGCCCTAAAGGAAATAAACCACTTGTATACTTAAAATTTCAGAACATTGCTGAAAGAATTATATAAGACTCGTTAATTGGAATGACATGCTGTGTTCATACACTGGAAGACAATATTGTTGACATTTCCATGGGTAATGTTATTACCCAAAGTGATGTACAGATTGACTGTAACACCTAACAGAACTCCAAAGCCATTTTAAAAGAAATAGAAAAAAAATTCTTAAAATACATATGGGACCACAAAGGACCCTAAAGAGCCAAAACAATCTTGACAGCAAAGAACAAAGATGGAGGTTTCACATGACCTGACTTCAAAATATTACAAAGTCTGTAGCAACTGAAACAGAATGACACTGGCATAGAAACAGGCAGATAGATCTATGGACCAGAATAAAGAGTCCCCAAATAAACTCACACATCGTGGCCAAGTGATAATCTCTGAGTATCTAAGATAAAATGATGCGGAAAGGATAGTCTCTTCAACAGCAACAGAATGAAAAGGCAACATATTTGCCATCCTTATACCTTAAAAAAGACTTACACCCCAAATACAGAAGAACTACTACAACTCACTTGAAAAATATTTTTTTTAATGAACAAAAGAGTTGGATATATATTACTCCAAAGAAGACATACAAATAGCCAACAGACATTTGAAAAGTTGCTCAGCATCGCTAATCATCATGGAAACGCAAATCAAAACCCCAGTGAGATATCACCTCACACTTGCAAGGATGTATATTATAAAAAGAAAAAAATTATTTAACATAGCAAAGTTGGCAAAGAAGTGGAGAATTAGAACTTTTGTCCGCTGTTCATGGGAATGTAAAATGGTGAAGCTGTTACGGAAAACAGTATGGAGATTCCTCAAAACATGACAAAAGAAGACCCACTTCCAGGAATATAACCAAATGAAACTGTTAGGCCTCTCGGCCTCCTTGCAGGGGTCCGTCGCCCAAAGAATCTCCAAGGCTCAGACTCGATGCAAACAGCAAGAGGATTTATTAGGCCGGCGCGCCGGGTTCGATCACCACCAGGGAAGAACGAACCCCGAACATTCCTTACAAAGCAGTTTTTAAGCACAAAACCCACAAACAGGTACAGCTAGGGTGGAATGATCTGATTGGTGCTCAAGTCTCGGCATTTTTAGGGATAGGTTCATTTGTTATCAGGTCAACACATCTGTCTGAGCTGCAATTTTACTGCTAACTTGATCTTCTGGAAACTAATTTCCTGGGATGGTTTTCTTTTTTTTTTTTTTCTTTGGGGGTAAACATCCCCGGAAAGCCTTCCGGAGGCTGTATTCCTGAGATATGAGCCCCTTACACATTCTTGAGATAAAGGTCTGTCTTAAGATTAACAAGGAGCCTGTTTTCTTAAGGCTCTAGTGAAACTTTAACCTTTATTTTTATCCACCCTTCCTCTCAAAACGAAATCGTTATAGCAGACAGATAACTGCCTTTCCCTGTTCACTGCAGCGTTTTAAACAATAGCCAAGAAGGGTCAATCTCCGGGTGCAGTGGGAAGCCTGGAGCTCGCATGTTCCAGGACCAGTGGAGCGTGTCATTGCACTGAGAACGCAGCAGGCAGAGCTCCCAACCTTGGCCCAGCCTCAGAGCATACCCATCCTCGCCCTGGATGGGCAGGTATGTTTACATAAACTGTTAATATTTCCAAGCCATTGTCTGGAGACTGGGACACCTTTGTTGGCATACACTGTTCCCCAGAAGTACTCCAGGGCTTATGTCTGCACAGTCTGAAAATCCTTATAATTATCCTATCTGCAACACTCCTATTGCCACGGACAACAAGAGGAAAGATGAGATGGTAAACACAAAGAGCTGTGTATTCCTCCCCGAGAAACTATTCACACGTTTGTATTTACAGACAACATCCTCCCTGTGATTTCAGGCCCTTGGGTAACTGTAAGCTATTTGGAAGGCCCCCAGGGTTACTCCTGTGCAAATGAGCAGTCCTAAGATTTCCACTTCCCTCAAAACAATCGTTTTCTTTCTTCTAGGCCCTTCAATTCATTAGTAGGTGACCATATGTCCCAGTTTGCCTGGGACAACCTCTGTTTGCATCTACTGTCCTGGAATAAGTAGAACAGCTCCAAAGTATCCTAGTTTATTCCATAAAATGTAGACCATCCTATTCCTTAGCCATACCTGTGCTTCAAGTTAATTCTGTCCTCTAGTGGTTAGAGAGTCTCATTACACATATCCCGGATGCAGATAGCCCTGGAGGAGGACCCTCTGGGTTAACATCTTGGCCCTCTGAGATCCCAACTGCAGTGAAAAGCTGAGCTCCTCTAACTGGTGTAGATGGAAATGACAATGAGTCTTTGTGCAATTTAAAATGCTGATTAATGAACTCCCAGGGCTACCCAAGGGCACTCACAGGGGAGGTGATCTTTCTGGGGAAAGGGGTGACTCAGGTCATACATTTGCATAACTGGGTCTACTTGCTTTCCTGAGGGTTTGAGGGATTCTTGGTCAATTGCTGAGCCGTATCTGGGTATCTGGAAGACTCCCGTATTCCACCTACTTCCTTACCCTGCTGGTCACCTGTTCAGCCACTGACTTGATGGAGAAGACCTAGGTCACTCAGACTGACCTCCGGCACCTTCTAACCTTTCTTCTCTGTCCCCCCACCCTCACCACTCTTCTCTGCAGAAGTTGGTGCCTGCCCCTGAGCCCTTGGTCTCTCCCTCCTCTTCTGGGGAGCACAGGCCATCAATCATCCTCATCCTCATCCCTCCTCCCCACACACCTTCTCTTATCTGCACACTTCTCTTGACCTTGCTGTTCTTTTCAGTTACCTCCTCTTTCTTTTTAATTTCAAACTTACTTTTTCTGTTTGAAAAGCATTATCTGTATATTAGAGAAATTTGGAAAATACAAAATTAGAAGGAAAAAGATTACCTGTATTCCACAACCACTTTTAAATTAACAGTCCTGTTGATGCCTAAATTCCTGTGTGTGTACAACATACATCTTCATAAACTTGGTAGCCTGTTGCATTCACTATGTTATAAAATAATTTCCCATTTAATGTATCTTGGACATTTTGTCATATAATATTGTTAAAATATATATTTTATGATTGCTATCTCAAAATGACTGTATTTAACCAATTTTTATTAGATATTTAATGTTTCTATCTTTTTTCTTTTAAAGAGATAGTTATTATTTTAAGAATTTTTATACTGAAGAGTTCAAAAGAGGTGAAAGTAACTGTTACTCATTTAGTCATGTTAAACTCTTTGTGACCTCGTGGACTATAGCCTGCCAGGTTCCTCTGTGCATGGGATTCTCCAGGCAAGAATACTGGAGTGGGTTGCCATTTCCTACTCCAGGGGATCTTCGTGACCCACAGATCAAGCCCACGTCTCTTGCACTGCAGGCAGATTCTTCACTGTCTGAGCCACCAGGGAAGCCCATAAAAAAATGGCGTGGTTTTTTTTTCAATTTATTGATCTGTATTTAGAAGGAACATTTGACAAAGATTCACTGGAAATAATCTGAACAAACAGGAGAATAGTTATTGCTACTGAAACCTACAAAAATAATTCCAGGACATACAGTTTATCCGATATAATAACACCTCTAAATACTGTCACTGATATAAAACACTGGTTCTCACTTTTCTAAACACACAGTGGTATAATTAATAATATTCAATCACTTCTATTCTTTATCAGTATATAAAAATTAAAATATCAATTAAAAATGAACATATCCTCCTCTTTAAATGCGTCTCACAGATACAGTTTCAATATTTTTATTCAATAGTGGTGTGGTTTAAAAGATTTTTCATTCATGAGTCCAACAACAATCCACGTCAAAGGGAACTGACAGTCTATAAGCTCACAGTGCAAATAAGAGTTCAGGAATGCAGCAACAGACATTTCTAAAATACAAAACAGATGAAATTCTTAGAAAATGCGTGCAATAAGCTCTGCTAAGCAGCTGGCCACAGAACTAGAAGATTTAGTAATTTTACTGATGATTTCCATGGGACTCCAGATGTTACCAAACTCAGCATGAACTCTCAGCTTCGGATTTGTATTTTGCTTTTCTAGTTTCACTAATGTTACAAACATGATTCAAATCCCTGAAGTATTCATTATAGTCAAGGGCATACCCTATTACAAACTTGTCTGGAATTTCAAATCCAACAAAGTCTGGTCTATAGCCAATGCTTTGAGGGGTCCTTTTCACCAGCAAGCTGGCAACCTCACCATCTTTGGATCATGCTGCTGGACCAAGGATAGCAAGATTTGCTTTATTTTGCCCATGTCAATTATATCTTCAACAATCAAGACATTCTTTCCAGCTAAAGTTGAGAGATTATCTCCACCAATGACTTTGATGGCACCTGTTGACTGGTCATTACAGTAGCTCTTAAAAAATCGAGTCTGATAAAATCTACAGTCATAGGAATGAACCTATCACTGTTTCTGTTCAGCGCTTAGCAGGTTCATCAAGAACGTATAGTCTGCCTGAGCACACAGACGGCCCCTATGTGGTGGCCTCCCATATCCTCCATCATGTCTCGGGCCAGCTTTTCCGTCCTGTCCAGAATGAGTCCATGAGGAATAAACACCTTTTCCAAATCCTCAGCATAATGGTTAGGGACACAAAATAGATCTAGGTCATAACCTGGCTCCTCATCACTAATCATGACGCAGGGGCTGCGGCGCGCCATAACGGAGTCGGCTGGTGCGCGGGCCGAGGGCAGCCTGGAGAGGAGGCCGCGGGGCAGCGCCGGGGAAGCCAGAGGGCCCACCTGGCTCTCTTCCTAGTGTCTGCTGTTTTCTGTCTTAACTGTGGCCATCGTTTATTATTTATGGGAATAAATTCATAGAAATATAACTATGGGCATATGTCAACATTTTTCAGGCATTTGCTATTTTATCAAATTATGAGCCAAAATGTTTGCATAAATGTGTATTCTCCCAACAACTCTGTATTTGCCTTTTCTGAGCACCCCTGGGGATATTCCCTCCCTCAGTGGGGTTTTGCGGTTTTAGAAAGTAATTGCTTTCCCTGTGCTATACAGTAAAAGAATATGGAAAATAACATATAAATGTGTGTGAATAACTGAGTCACTCTGGTAGACAGCAGTAATTAACACAACATTATAAATCAACTATAATTTTTTTTAAGTTGCTGATCTAGCAATGTTCTCTGTCTCCAGGTTTTCCACATTTTCACCACCTATTTATTTTTTAATCTCTTGCAATGTGACTTCTGGTCTCAGAGCTTTTCTAATACAAAAGTCTTTTTCAGACTTGATTCTTCTTGTTCCTTTGATTTATTTTCTTAATCTCTTGAGGCTCTGTGTGCCATGCAGCCTGGAGGCCTGAAGTTAAACCACTGGCAGCCTTTCTCAGTGAGCTTGAGATTCTCGACTTTGGGGGCAAACTTTAATACACCCCACATCCAGATGGATGGATGGATGGATGGATGGATCATAAACCTGTGTCCTCTCCTTAGGCTCTGGCTCTTCCTACACCTTCAGCCTTCCTGCTCAGACTACAAACACCCGTCTCCCTTCTACCACCAATAGTCTCCTTCTCTGCTCCAGCTGGGGGTGACATCTCTAGGGATGGACCCCTGCTCACCTCTCACCCAGAGGCTCAATCCTGAGACCTGGACAATTTCTATGTCTGCTGAACATCATCTTCTGGATGTCTGTCCACTTCATCAACTCCTGTCGACAACCTTGATATCAAAGTCTCCCTCTTTCTCTAAGATCCTCTTCCTTATTTCTTCTACTTTTGTGTATGGCTAAAGGCACCATGACACACTTGACTCCTCTTCCCCTCTTGCTCTCTATCCACCGCCTCTTGTCCTCCAAGCCCCATAGGAGAACATCTTCCTGGTGGGTTTCTCCATCTGCAGCCCTCTTGCCAGTCTCACGGCCACTGCGTTAGCTCAGGCCTTCGTCTTCTCTGGACAAACTCATTAATTTCTTTGCTACTGGTACCCTTCACCTAACCTCTCCTTGCTCCAATTCAGCCCGTACGCTCAGTGGTTGCCAAAGGCTCTTACCTGAGTCGTCTCCTTGAAGCATTTCTAATCATCTAAGTTATCTGCTTAAGATTTGTCACTAGTCAGTAGCTCCTCACTAACCACAGAATACCCACCTCAACCTCTTCAGCCTATCTTATAAAAACACTTTCAGTTTTAGCTCTGGTCTTTACTCTTAGCCTAAACTCCCACCCCACCCAGCAAAGCTCAGTCTGACACGGTCACTCACATGTTACAGGAACGTGCCTTACTCTTCCCCATCTATACATCTTTGTTGATGTCATTCTTTCCAATTGATTTGCCATGCTTCAGGGACCAGATTAAATCTTACGTCTTCCACAGAAATGGTCCTCATTCTTAAAAAATTAAGTGACCCTTTACCCTCTGAATTCTTATATCATTTACAAGTAACATACTTGGACATCCTTGTGTAGGTTTGTCTGGCACAGAGGAGGGTTCCTGAGATGCAGGTTGGAGGCTGCAGGGACAGGGATGAGCTCATCACTACACACTCCTAGTACTTACTACAAAATGCCTTAATAAGCTAATGTTTACTGGGCATTTACATGAGAAAGCATATTGCATGCATTGCCTCGTTTAATTTTCACAGTACATGAGGCAAACTGTAGCTGTATAGGAGGGACTTAAGGGCTGCGGTCTAACTGGAAGCAGAAAATGCCAAGTAAACATGTTGTTTTTACTTAGATTTTATACTGATTCAAGGTGGCTTTGGAGGATGCTGACAGCAGTTATGGAAAAGAGGGACAAAATCTTCCCAGCCTACCACTTGGAGATGCAAACTGCTAATGTAGAGTTATTCCTATGCTCATTACACAAATGAGAAAATTGACGCTTAGAGAGGTGGGAGTGACTTGTCCAAGGTCACACAGCTGGCCCAGGTGGAGCTGGACCTTGAGCCCTGTCCTTTTGATGACAAAACCCAGGCTTTATGGCATCATAATCATTGCAGTACAGCTTGTCTTACCAAAAGTTTCCCTCTTTGGAGGTAGGATTTTGCTTTTTTTTTTACAAAGTTATTTTTCCCAAATCAATTATCACAATGCTTACCATGTAGTTAGAGCCCAGTGATTATTGTTTGAATGGATGAATAAATGAATAGGGAGTGAGTGCCAGAGACAAAGCCATCATAGCAGCCTTTTTCTTTTTATGCTCAGAGCACGATCCTCAGAAGACCCAGCGATCCTCTTATGTCCAGAAACTCCCCTTGTCCCTCCTTGGGCATAGAGTCTATGTTTGTCTGCATGCATTGGTGTAAATACATTGGCTGGCCTGGCCAATGCTAAGATTTCCTGGATGAAGTAGTGTGGATATAAGAGTACTCATAGCTACTAGATAAGAAAACAACAGCATTTTAAAAAGCTAAGATTGTGGCATGACTCACAGCTATCAAGCATCCTTTATTTCTCTAAGGGAAGGAACCATTTCCTGTAATTTTCAAAAAAACTTATAATAAAGCGAAGCCATGTATTTTTAAAAGGCCACGATCGGCTTCTTGTTTAGCAACTTTAATTATGTAGCTGTACGATTACTCCTTCAAGCATAACCTGGCTAGCTCTTTACTGAATTTGATCTTTTACAACACTGGGCTGGATGTGTGCTGAAGTGTACTCTTGATCTGGAATACAGTAAAATCTCAGGATTTTGTTATGGACTGAACTGTGGCCTTCTGAAATCCTTATATTGAAGTCCTAACCCTTGTACCTCAGAATGTGACTATTTGTAAATAGGGCTTTTAAAGAGATAATAAAGGTAAAATGAGGTTATATGGGTGGCCCCTAATCTATCATAACTGAAGTCTTTATAAGAAGAAGAGGTGAAAACACAGACACAAGGACTTACCCAGTGATCAAGATTTCGCCTTCCAACACAGGGGGTGTGGGTTCATTCCCTGGTCAGGGAACTAAGATCCCACACGCCAAAAGGTATGGCCAAAAAATTAAAACTAAGTAAATAAAAAGTTTGCATGTATGCGCTTCCACTTACCACCTCACTCTGCTTGACTCCCTCAAATTGTATGTAATCATTTTATATTGTTAGTCATGTTCCCATTATGGCTTGCAATTGTAATTATCTTTTATTTTTTTTTGTCTGGCTATTGATTGTGAAAACTGATAAACATGTTTTACTATTGCGGGAAACAAACAAACAAACAAACAAACAAACAAACAAAAACAGGGACTTCCCTGGCAGTCCTGTGATTAACACTCACTTCCACTGCAGAATCTGCCTGCAATGTGGGAGACCTGGGTTTGATCCCTGGGTTGGGAAGATCCCCTGGAGAAGGGAAAGGCTACCCATTCCAGTACTCTGGCCTGGAGAATTCCGTGGACTGTATAGTCCATGGGGTTGCAAAGAGTCGGACACGAATGAGCAACTTTCACTTTCACTTTCCACTGCAGGCGGCACAAGTTTGATTCCTGGTGAGGGAACTAAGATCCCACATGCCACGTAGCCTAAATAAATAAAAATTTAAAACAATTAAAAAAAAAAACAGACACAGAAGGAAGACTATCTGAAGACAGGGAGAAAGCAGTCTTCAGCCAACCTAAGGAGAGAGGCCTCAGGAGAAATAAAACCTGCTGACACCTTGATCTTGGGCTTCTAGCCTCCAGAATGGTGAGGAAATAAATTTCTGTTGTTTAAGCCACACCGTCTGTGGTACCTGGTTATGGCAGCCCTCGTAAACTAATACAGATCTTAAGGTCTTGATGTGGGAAAAAAACCTGGAGGCCATCCAGTCCATCCACCCTTACGAGTCTTGCCTTCACCACTTCACATCCCCCTCATCTTTCTAACAGTGTTTTCCTTTGAACAGCTCCTCTTTGAAGATCTCCTCACCTTCACAAGATGCTTATTTCATTTTAGGCATCTTTGACTAACAGTGAGCTTTGTGATAGAACAAAATCTTTGTCCAAATCTGAAGGCAGCTCTGCAAGTGTGCTATAACCAGCACAGAGCAGAGAACTGGCACAATTTTTTTGCAGGCTGGGTTCCCTGGGATGCAGACTCTGAAGTGGGAGTTTAGGGGGCAGGATGTTTGTAAAGGAGCATCCTCAAGATCAACACCTGTGGGAGAGGGGGCCAAAGCAGGAGTGGGCAGAGGGAGATGTGGACCTGAGGACAGCCCCAACCACAGCCTTGCAGAACCCACAAGGGTCTCTGGCTTTGACTCATCATTGGATGTGGCCCCCTGGGTGGGGCTGTGATCTTGAGAGGCAGCTCATGGAAGCTGAGGGAATTCCTGATGCAGAAGAGACCTGTATGCGGAAGAGCAGCCTCTCAGTCAAGGCCTAGCCTGTGGAATGTCTTATCCGAGGATGAACAATGTGAGCCTGCCATGGAGTTTATGAAACAAACTCACTCATAGAGCTTCCCTGAGCAGCCATCTCTAGGAATCTTTAAAGCTCAACTAGAACTGGAGCTGAGTCTCCAAGTATTCTCAACATAGCACCCCAGCAGTTGAAGCAACAAGTCTGGGCGGGCTCTGGAAGCACACCACTGTGTTTAGCACAGAAGCCTGGGTTTACAAAGGACATCTGTATGGAAGCACATACCACTACTGGCTTTTAATGACTGTGCATGCATGCCAAGTCACTTCAGTTGTGTCTGACTCTTTGCAACCCTATGAACTGAAGCCCATCAGTCTCCTCTGTCCATGGGGACTTTCCAGGCAAGAATACTGGATTGGCTTGCATGCCCTCCAGGGGATCTTCCCCACCCAGGGATCGAACCCACATCTCCTGCAGCTCCTCCACTGCAGGTGGATTCTTTACTGCTGAGCCACTAGGGAAGTCCTAATGACTGCCCACTGAACCCTTAATTTTTTTTAAATCTCTGCCTGCCCAGATCCAAAGGACCCGGGAGACTGGTTTTCTGAGAATAAAATTTAAAAAAATTTTAAATTTTGTAAGCTGTACCTGGTTCTTCCCTCGTCCTCACCAAATGCCTCCCAAATAAAACTCCACTTGCACAAGAATTTTATTAGGCAGTGACTGGAGGGACTGTACTAGACTGATTTCTTTAATCAGACATCTGTATTGCAAAGGGCAATAAATTCCGTTTCATGAATTAGGAAAAAAATTTTCTTTGTCTGCAATGTCAAAAGTCCTGGGAACATTTGTGTGAAAGTGATATGCTTTCGATTTATTCCTGTGATGATTCAGACTCTTACTGCCCAATGTGAAAGACAATGTTCCTGCAGAAGTAGGAAAGGAGCCAAAGCAAAACTCCCAAACAGAATCAACCCAAATGACTGGAAGGAGGAAATAAGGGGGAAAAAGAGAGCTGAGCATGTGGTCGAGTGGAACCATGCCTACAGAATCCTGGGCCTTCTGATAGAGGGAGCCTGAAGCCACATGTGCAAGCAGGGAGGGGTGGTCTCCACCTGTTTCACTCTACCACCTTGCACTCTGTTTTCAAGACACACATAAGGATCTTTAAAAAAGACAAAACAATCCTATTAAATTTAAATTCTAAAAATGACCCTACCTCGCCCTGCCCTCCCTTCTCTTTGCTCTTCTCCTTTCCTATAATCATAGGAACAGAGCAACAATGACCTGGACTTACAGCATTTATGCAGAGTCACCATCAATCTACAGGATGAAGCAAATTCCAATGGGCTTTGATGAAAAACGCTTTCTTTTTGTCTGCAGTCTTGATTGGTAGATAAGAGTTAGAAGGTTGCCTCTGCTTGGCAGGGGAATTGGTGGGGAAGGGGGAGGGTGAAAGCCCTGATTGGAAGAAAGACGAGGAGATGAGGGCCTGGCTCTGATTGGGAGGGGAGCCTGCCACTTGCAAACCCTTGACTGGTGGAGAGGAGAGAGGAGTCATGCTCTTATTGGCGGGGAGTTCTCCAGGTGTAAGCCATGTTTACCTCTGTGTCTCTGAGAACTGGTGTTGCCTGTTTCAAACCTCTTGTCCCCAGTGCTCCATGTCTCCAGCATGGGGTCCACTCTGGAATCTGTCTGGGTGCTAATCCCTCCCCACTCCAGAGGGGTGCTGCTGAATTCCTCCCTTGCCATGCTGCCAGCCTCCCCAGGGTGTAAGCAGGGCTGTCTCCAAGCCACCAACACTGCACTTGTTTCAAGGGCAAGGGCCCAGCTTGCCCCCAGTGATCAGTGTTGCAGAAAAGATGACAGGCATTAAAATGGCATGTCAGTAATTCTCTTTGAAACTTACTAGAAAATATGAAAAATAATGCACCTCGCCTCCTTGTCCCCATCTGTAGATTTAGAAACATTACTGAAGAAAGCAAAAGGTTTTCTTCCCAGTGCCTGACTCCTCATTGTCCTCATTGGACATGCATTAACAGCTGCTTGAAGACAGGCTGTGTGCCCTTTCCAGCCCCCACTTCCATCCCCTTCTCCAGCGGTCCATGTGTTTTCATGAGGTCTTCAGGCTCGGATTGGTGTACCCACCAAACATTCCTCCTTGTAATCATGTGAGGCAAGAGCTGATGTCTCAGAAAGGCATCTGGAAATTGAAATCTGGGCTTCTCTCCTTTTGAGGTCTTCTGAGGCTTCTCACTTCTCTCAGTTTACCCTGAATGGGAATAATAAAACTTTTCTTTTCATTTTTACCAGAGTATTTCACAGAAGAACTAAAAAACACACACAAACCTATAGGTGACAAAGTAGGGGAAAACAATACTATTAGAAATAGGAGCTAGATATTTAAGGAGGAAAGGGTGAGGTCGGGAGGGTCCTAACCCATAAGTAACCCAAGAAAGAATGTGGTGGCTGACTGCACTTTCCACCTTGTAGCTAAGACAACACGCAGAATGTGAGGTCACAGAAAGGTTGCTGTGGAAGTTTCCCCAGGGACTCTGTCTCCGGGCCTCTGGGGAAGGGAAACACAGGCGCTGGGCAGAGGTCTGTTGGCTGTGTGAGCACCTTCTGAACAAAGGCTTTTGCAGACAGGTACTCTCATCTCAGGGCTTCCCTGATAGCTCAGTTGGTAAAGGATCTGCCTGCAATACAGAGACCCCAGTTCGATTCCCAGGTTGGAAAGGTCCCCTGGAGAAGGGATAGGCTACCCACTCCAGTATTCTTGGGCTTCCTTATGGCTCAGCTGGTAAAGAATCCACCTGCAATGTGGAAGACCTGGGTTTGATCCCTGAGTTGGAAAGATCCCCTGGAGAAGGGAAAGGCTACCCACTCCAGTATTCTGGCCTGGAGAATTCAGGGGTCATCTGAATTTAATAACCCCAGTTTTAAATTTCCAAATCTCTTTCTGAGACATCAGCTCTTGTCTTACATGATTACAAGGAGGAATGTTTGGTGGGTACACCAGTCTGAGCCTGAAGACCCAGTCTGTGGGGTCACAAAGAATGGGACACAACTGAGTGACTTTCACTTTCACCTTTTCACCTCCCATCTCTTCCCACTCTGTCCTCATTCAGACCTGCATTGGGGATTTTTGTTTTTTACCATTTCAATGTTCAGTTCAGTTCAGCCACTCAGTCCTGTCCGACTCTTTGCGACCCCATGAATCACAGCACACCAGGCCTCGCTGTCCATCACCAACGCTTGGAGTTCACTCAAACTCACGTCCACTGAGTCGGTGATGCCATCCAGCCATCTCATCCTCTGTCGTCTCCTTCTCCTCCTGCCCCCAATCCCTCCCAGCATCAGAGTCTTTTCCAATGAGTCAACTCTTCTCATGAGGTGGCCAAAGTACTGGAGTTTCAGCTTCAGCATCATTTCCTCCAAAGAAATCCCAAGCTGATCTCCTTCAGAATGGACTGATTGGATCTCCTTGCAGTAAAGGGACTCTCAAGAGTCTTCTCCAATACCACAGTTCAAAAGCATCAATTCTTTGGCACTCAACCTTCTTCACAGTCCAGCTCTCACATCCATACATGATCACAGGAAAAACCATAGCCTTGACTACGGACCTTAGTTGGCAAAGTAATGTCTCTGCTTTTGAATATACTATCTAGGTTGGTCATAACTTTTCTTCTAAGGAGTAAGCGTCTTTTAATTTCATGGCTGCAATCACCATCTGCAGTGATTTTGGAGCCCCCAAAAATAAAGTCTGACACTGTTTCCACTGTTTCCCCATCTATTTCCCATGAAGTGATGAGACCGGATGCCATGATCTTCGTTTTCTGAATGTTGAGCTTTAAGCCAACTTTTTCACTTTCCTCTTTCACTTTCATCAAGAGGCTTTTAGTTCCTCTTCACTTTCTGCGG